>JAGSMX010000030.1:10000000-11358333 GCA_029286785.1 Meandrusa payeni | reverse complement strand
TATGATATATGCGGCTGCATCGCAATTATCCAAATTACCTTTTTTGACTGTGGTCCACGAACGATATAAGTATGGTCTCACTATAACAATTGTCATCATAACAGTGTAAAGTTGAGGCTTATACTTCTGCGTAATATGATATATCTGAAGTCTAATTCCTCTCAAATTCCGGCAACGCGCAATATTCATCGGCGACAGTGATCACTTAATAAGATCAGACAAGCCGTAAGCTCGTTTAATATTTCCCTTAAAAATGCATGTGGAAGAAGCGAGAGATTTGTGTAAAGATCGTGAAAACTGATACAATATGATAGAAAATACGTAACTCTGTCTACTCCTCTACATGGGAATGCTTTAATATATAATATGTATAGGATATATAATACGTATAGGATAATGAAAGTAAGAGTGTTTTAAGTCATTTTTACGGACAACGAACAACGATCAATGTATTAGGATTGGCAGCAATTTTCGTTGATGCGCTAAGTCGGTAAGCCGATCGGACAACTAATCGGACACGCGATCGGCCCCGCCATCTGTCCCGCCGGGGGTTATTGCACTCTGTGACTCACTTCAGAGCACCCGCGAGAACTACATCGATTCGTAGTTACGCTAAATGTTTTTATACCATACACAATGTTAACAGAAACCTCAGTTGTTGTACGAAACACATGTAGCAGAAAGTAACCACAATGTTGTGTATACAGCGTAAAGTACTTTAAAGCCCTTTATCAACGGTGGATAAGCCAAGCTTACTATAAAACCATTACATATATAAAAAGATACGCAATTTAATGGTCATCAACCGGCGCAAAGTTAAAAAAATTGTGCTCGGGGTATATGAGTTTGGTTAAAAGTCTTGAACTCGGAGTACCGCCAAGGTCAGATTTCGGCTATGTTTAATGACTTTTTCTTTTTTGTCAAATCAGTTTGTCAAAGTATACACCCGCTCTCCTGAAAATGTACGCTGTAAAGTATTGGAGCCGTGGTAGCTAGTATCCGGGCGGACGTCTCAAGTTGCATAGTACTCTAGCAACCCGAGTTCGATCCCCGGTGCCGGCATCAATAAATTTGTTGTAACAATTTTATTTGCTGATTTACTACGCGCTCGGCGGTGAAGGAAAACATCGTGAGGAAACCTAAATGTATTAGAAAAAATTTCTAAGGCATGTGAAGTCTGTCAATCCGCACTAGGGCCGCGTGGTGGTGTATGCCCTTATATTATCTTTACAGAGTAGGCCTGCGCCCAATAGTGGGACATAGTGTAAATACTTTATAAAGTGTTGGAAATCTTAAAATCCTTAAAAAATTATTCACTACCGCCCGAGAATCTACCCGACGAATTGTGGATACTGTTCACCAGCACCAACTTTTAGTATATTTCTTAACCATTTCTAAAACTCGTTTTACAAAAAAAAAATGAATAATACTATACACGACATGATTTACCTGACCTTTAAACGACCTAGTTTTGGATAGTATAAAATAGTTTCCATGTTCACATTTATAACACGTAAGAGCAATGAACGAATCGTTTCAGTCTCCAAACATACTGTAACGTCTACGAATTTCATTCTTAAATAGTAGTAGAATTACAAACGTCCGTTATAGTAATAGAGATAACAACAGTATAGAATAGTATTTTCAAGTAGGTTACGTACGCTTACGTTGACATTGCTGTCAAAGATGGCGGGAAAGCAGCACGCATGCGTACGACGAACAGCTGTGCATATTCGTTGTCGGCCATGTTGGAATAGTACGACATGTGTTAGCAATTGTTACTACAATTAACTTTTGAAGGTCTTTATTATTTTTAAAGAGCAATTTGTAAATTATATGTATTAATTTTTAAATAATTTTTTGTTTCATAAATGTGTATATTGCTTATTCAATAATTGCTTACCAAAATAAATAAAAATTAAACTTACATCGAATTTCGACCATAAAGCCAAATGGTTTAAAATATAAAATACTACAAAAAAGTACCTTTAATTCTGGTTAATCATGTAATATAATGAACATGTTTACGTATGTCAACAAATGACAGTGTTATTGGTATGAGAACTTTCCTTTTTTTCTGTCAGTCATTGAATAAATAGTCAATATTACTCGACCAAATTGAATTGTAGAAACTGTACGGAGTGCCAAAATAAATTTGTAATATATTTTTATTAACAAATTAAAATGGATTATTGAGACAATACTTAAGGGTGGGAATTGTGGATTTAAGCAGTTATAATTATTTTTTCCTAACTCTGATTATGAGACTCGCCTTACCTGAATGTTCAATCAAATTTAAGAACAGTAGTTAGTAGTACAAATACACAATATTTGTATAAAAAGAAACGAAGAAGCTAAATGAATAAATTGGGAAGTGACACTTTATATTAATTGATTCTATGAAAGTATTTTTAAAAGATTTAAACTTAATGTGTACACAAAATACTGAGTAATTATTAACATAAAATTTATCGATAAAACATTACAAAATTGGTTTTATCAATCTATTTATCGACAACTTCCAAGACATGAAAATTAATTCTTTCTTTCAACGTAACTTTCTCATATTTTGTGTTTATGCGTTTCTAGCGTAGACTGAGTTAAATTGATGCCTATCAAGTCAAAGGAAGTAGGACTTAGTGCCGCAGTTCCGGTTGTGCCAACATTGCCGTGGCGATACTATACGTGCAGACATGAAAACATTTTTGACAACTCTATAAATTGAATTACAAAATAAACAATAACATTATGAATAGACTAATACAAAGGTAAAATAAAATATTATAATTGATAATATATGAAAGTTAATAAAATCAACGACAAAAACAAAATATAGCATAGAATTCATTATAAAAACATTCGAGGTAAAGTCTAATAAGGCAGCTAAGAAATCTTGAATTTGAAAAAAAAAAAAAACGAATTTATTTAGTAACAGTTACAATAACATATTATAACAATTAAAATCAAAGCAATGTTACTGGATTTGATTTTCGGTATTTTTTTTCTATAATCTGATTTGTAGACAAACAAAAATTGTCTAGACATACTACATTCATGCGTAGATGTCTAGACTGTATATAGTATATGTATAGTACATGGAAGAAGAAACCTAAGCATCTCCAAAGGAATTTTACTTACTGGTGATTGCTATGTGTTCGATGGATCAGTTTTCTTCATGGAGAGTGCACGTTTCTCAGCGAATTCGGCGCTCAATCTGTGTGCCTTCAACGTATTGGGTTTCGACATATCAACACTGATACTAGGACTACGAACGTTCGAGATTTATTACACAATATTAACTATGATACACTGAGCAAATACAAAATAATTCGTTGTTATGCTTAGACCGGAATACGAAAATTACAGATACAAAAGCGTTCCCTTTGCTTAAACACAAATAATTAATAAAGAGGTTCTATTGATCACATTTATTTCTAGCGCACTGTACGTAGAATCACAAGCTGATATAGATAAAGGTAAGTTAAATATGAGCTTAAATCGAAGCGCGAACGTTATACGTTTACAGACGGATTGTAAGGATGTTTCGTTTAATATTTTTACTATTAAAATAACAAGAGAAATTTGTTATGTATATACAGTTTAGGTGTGAAGTTGCCGCGGACGGTGGCTTGGCGTATTGCTTTGAAGTTGTGGCGTTCAATGCGCATGCGTGAAAGGGTGGCCCAAGCAGGGGAGACTTCTCCATTGTTGCCAGATACAGATTCTGATATAAAAAAATCGTGTAAGGCCATATAATTTATTCTAATGAAAATAGTTTTTATTAATTCTATTATATAAGGCTTAATATCGTTTAACTATTTAGGTTTATCTGTATGTTACATTAGGGTGAAAGGGCTCACTCATTATGTTATGCGATAAGAATGCTCGATTTTATTAATATCTTAGTTGTGACCCCAAAAAATATTTTAATACAAGATGAAGACAGACTTACTGATATTATCAAACTAGTTTTACAACATACAGCAAATATCTATATTCTTAAATATAGTAGTATATCGTTACTAATAAATGTCAAGTCAGTCAATAAATGATACTTATATGATAAGACGAAGTCTGTTATAAGATATTTTAGTATATATTGTACTGTTTATTACTAATCAGGAAACTAAATGTTTTTGACTTCACAGAGATTAATTTGCCATCTAAATCTATTGTGCATATTTTATATTCCAATATTATATTTTGATAAATAGCACTGAGTTAATCAATTACAAGGGAAAATAAAGCGATGTATAATGAAAGCTCTCATACGTAAATAAATAAGATAAAATGTATGTGAGATATAGTGTCTATGGTATTTATTGTTACACATTGAACTGTAACTATTTTTAAGTAACAGTTCCATGTACTATACATATACTATATACAGTGTAGACATAGTACGCATGAATGTAGTATGTCTAGACAATTTTTGTTTGTCTACAAATCAGATTACAGAAAAAAATACCGAAAATCAAATCCAGTAACATTGCTTTGATTTTAATTGTTATAATATGTTATTGCAACTGTTACTAAATAAATTCGTTTTTTTTTTCTTTTTTTCAAATCAGGATTTCTTAGCTGCCTTATTAAACATTTCCACGAATGTTTTTAAAATGAAGTCTATGCTATATTTTGTAACTATTTTTAAGTTATATCTGTTGTGAACATCCCTCAAACCCGAACGAAGCGATTTGCTTCGTCTTTCATTCTTCGTACAGCAAAGGAATGGAATAATTTACCCGCGTCTGTCTTTCCTTCCGATTACAATGTGGGTATTTTCAAGAGTAGAGTGAATAGGCATTTACTAAGCTAGTGCGCCTTACCATCCAGGACTGCATTTCCGCTTAACATCAGGTGGGATCGTAGTCAAGTACTTGGTTAGAAATTATAAAAAAAAATCTAAGATATAACTTTAACATATAAAAACAAACAAGAAGCATATTACACAACTAAGGTACATTTTACAATTCATTCTACAATCGACCTTATCGCCAAGAGCGAACTCTTCCAGGCAACCATTTTATGGACTGGAAATAAACAAAACACGATATATAACGATGGCGTACAGATACATATATTATAACTAAATTATACGTAAACTAAATAATTTACACTAAAATACCTACTTAAATAAGTTGTCAATAAATATTCTAATACATAGAATATATACAGTTCCGACGACATTGATTGGTACAGTGTTAACAGGCATAAATAGCATAGTTTAGTTTTGATTGTAAATTGTAACCGATACGAGCGATTTACAATGGGTCATGGTAGAACCGAGTTGTAAGTTAATAGCAAACTGAATGTCACACTTTTGTAACAAGTATATTTACGAGTAAAAACAAAAATTGACTTCATATCCGACTTTCTTCTTTGTATTTCCAAATTATCTTAAGAATATTTCGAAATAGAATTAATTAGAACTTAACCAACTTTCAAGAAACTACTCTTGAAATACATTCTTTAATCAAAAATTATCATCCAATAAAAAAAACAATCCTCGAAATCGGTTTGCGTGATATTGTGTTATTTGTCCATTTGTGGCGCACATACATGATGAAAATTTAACACCATTATTAGAATTGGATCTAATTAAATCTAAAAAAATAACTAAAGGGCCACACAAGAAGCACAAGCAAGCAGCTTTCAAATAAAAAAAGGATCATCAAAATCGGTTCACCCAGTTCGACTGGCAGTGTTTATGTTCATCAGCATAAAAATATAAAAACATAGAGACGAATTGAGAACCTCCTTTTTTGAAGTCGGTTGAAAAAGAAAATACTAAATTATTAAGCAACTAGAGATAATAGTCCTCTTTCCTGTCGCTACTATAATAAATTGCGTAGTTAAAAATATTCTAGACGGTCTGACGAGGTGAGTCACACTGCTATACCCAAAATCAATAAACGGTATCCCGGACGAGGATTGGCGCTGTGCAATTGTGTGCAATGTGTACTCTCCGTGTCGCGTAGGGTCACCACAAAAGTAATTTTAATTTATAAGTATTCTTGTTTTGTAAACTACAAATTATTGTGATAATATTTTTACCTCTTAAATTTTAAGGGCTGATAGATCGCTTGTGCTAGTTTTCGGAATATTAAGTACTAACAAATTGGCCATGGTTCCGGTACACGGCCTAATAACACGTATAACATGATGTATATAATAACATCTGTACATCAACATATCGTTAATTAATGAGATTTTACCGGCACTTCCCTTAGCCTGTTCTAAACCAAATACCACCTTACTTACGAGGTAAATTAAAAAAAGTATAATTCCATTTCTGTAAAGGTATTATTATAAACGTACAAAAGCGAAAGCCACTGCTGTTTGTCTGTATCTTAATATTTATATTTCATTAAAAAAAAACATAAACTTAAACGAAAAGCGATCCAAGTTTACGTAAGATGATATCCTTTTTCGTTTAAGTTTTAATGAAAAATAAATATTAAGATATTTTATTGTCTATGATGCACAATTTATTATTTTTTTTCTCTTTATTTGGGACAATAAACAATAGCACAATTGATATTATAAAAGACATAATAGAAATAAGATATGTAACTGCACTACCAACAACATTATCCGCAAATTATTATCATTATTATTTTAACATGCAACACTTAAAAACAAAACAAAGTTTATACTAAGAAGAAGAATACAGAAATAAATGAACTAATAAATACTTATTAACTAAATTAACTAAATAAGCTGTCTTTAATACATTTTCTAAATTTAGTAGTAGGCAATGAAAACAAATCAACATCTGCGAAGTACTTATTGTATATATCCACCACACGACGGAGAGGTGAACGCACACCAGCATTGGAACGACAGGAGTTTAAAGAAAATAAATTATATGTCCTAACCTCTCGCCGATAAACTGTTCTGGGTACAACGTAACATAAATTATTTACTAAATAAGGACAGTCAAATTTATTGTTACACAATCCATGTAGAAACATGGTTTGAAGAAGCATGCGCCTTGATTTCAAGGGTAAAATTTTGTGTTCCCTTAATATATCATTGTAAGGAGTACGATTTTTGTGGCACCTGTAGTTCAAGGTTTTAAAAAACTTGTTCTGTACTCTTTCGATATCATCAACATATTTATTGTAAACAGGATCCCAAACCATACAAGCATATTCCAATTGAGGGCGAAGCAAAGAGTTGTAAAGGTGTATATAAGTTGGAGTTTTTTTAAACTCTCTAGAAGCGCGTAATATGAAACCGTACATCTTATAAGCTTTATTAATAATGTTTTCAATATGAAGGTTCATGTGTAATTTTTCATCTAGTGTTACTCCAAGATCTCGTAGTGATGTTACTCTATTTATATACTCATCACATAATTTATAATCAATTAAAAAGCGGTTCTTATTTTTGTGAAAGTAATTATTTCAGTTAGCTAGCGTCTTTCTCTCATCATATTCCATCATTCCATCATTATCATCTTCCGAGATATTCAAACTATCTCAACCGATCCTTTATTTTTGCTCACGTCTTTATTTCAATGTTTTAACTAACTTTACTTCTTTTGCCAACGGTCCCGCTGCACGTGAGTGAACTACCCCACACAGTATTCCCCTGTTCCTCAGTTGTAGCGCACGTTAACAAATGTGCCACAATAAGGGGACCCTTTACGATGTTCTAACTCGACACGTTAAAACTGTGACAATGCTGATTGATTGTGAACATATTGATTTCAGAATGTTAATCTCACAGTGGCTACACAAATTATTATTAAAATGTCATCTTAATAACTATATTTACGACAAGCTGCGTTCCTAATTGTCATAAAACACTGAAAATTAATATGGAGCCAAAGTAAACCCTTTACAACAACAAGTATATATACAAGCAATAACAAAAACCGACTTCAAATAGAATCAAACGTTATACACAATTACGCGCGAAAGCCCCCTTTCTCATTTCCGAATTATCGTGGGAATATTACGTAATAGAATTAATCAGCACCTAAAATCTCATCAAACTACTCTTAAAGTACATCCTTTCCAATAAAAAATTAATCATCGAAATCGGTTGGCGTAATATAGAGTTATCCTTCCATTTTTGGGGTACATACATGACTACAAATTCAAGACTTATATGGTTTTCTAATGGATCTCATTGTCACAATTGGTCTTGGAAATAGTACACGGGAAGTACAAGCTTTTTAATAAAAAAAGAATCATCAAAATCAATCCACCCAGACAGTTATGCGGTAACAAACGTAAAAAAAAAACATACAGACGAATCAAGAACCATCTCCTTTTTCTGCAGTCGGTTAAAAAAATAAATTGACGGTAAAAACCGACATTATCCTTTTTCTCAATTGATTAAAAGAAGTATAACAATCTCCCCCGATCTCTCATGTCTACCGCTGTGAAGAAGAGGCATATTTATTTATTTATTTAAATCAACAAAAATTATAACACCGTTACAGATAATACCAATATGATGTTATTTATTTATTTATTTATTTTATTTATTTATTAAGATACACCAACAGCATTACACAAGCATACATTGTTGTAATAATCAAGTTTACAAACTAAGTCCTGTTCTGTATGCCAATTACAGGTGTACACAACATTCGCTATAAAGAAACGTAACGATTTTATTATTAATACTTACAAAAATATATTATTAAATGATAAAGTAACAGGAATATAACTACTAAATTAATTAAATAAGCCAAAATCACTGCACAATTTTTAACACTAAGGTGCGGAAGACCTTGCGTGAATTAGAAATAAAATCTTAGTTAAATATATATTATTAAAATTAAAACAAATAAAAAACTGCTTCATGTATTGACAATAATATATAAATATAATAGAGTCAAACACCTTCTAGGCATTTGTAGGCAGCTTCGATAAGCACAGACTCAGTGCAACAAAATATATCAATGTGCAGTAAGATGGTATTAACAAACCCAACCGCGCGCGACAGCGGAGAGTTCCTGGACAAGTTAGTCCTGGAGACAGGCAGTAGGAACAATGGTGGACGACGACGATATTATACTCAAGCGCTTTGCCCGGTAGGATTCCGACGGTAAGATGCCTAGATCTCCATGAAAAGTGAGTAACTCTTTCTTATATCTTACCGTAAATGTTTGTAGGCGTACCGTGGATGCGTAATTAAGAGTTAGGCTGTTGGTATCCCTACATAGCTAAATGTTAATAATATACCATCTCCACCGCTTATTAGTGATGAAAACATATGTCACACCAATGGTGGACATTAAGAAGAAACTAAAGGATTGGTTTGTTTCAAGATCACAAGACGACGTTTGAAATTGTAGGCAAATATTCAGCTCTAATTACGAAGATATTTTAAGTATATATTGACCAAAATTATCATACCATTCGTTAGCAATTTACAAATAAATACATACGTAATTATATACAGAGTCGTGATAGCTCAGTGCCGGCGCTCGCCTTATGCAACTACGCTAGTAATGAGTTCGATCCTTGGTGCCGGCACCAATGAATATGTTTCTTGGAAATTTAAGTGCTTATTATTGTTGTAAATCGGCACACGCTCGAGACTAACGTGTTAGATAATTTTCTGAGACATGTGAAGTCTGTCATCCCACACTAGGGCCGTGTATGCACTTTTACCCTCTTTATAGAGAAGGCCTGTGACCAACAGTAACACAACGTAATTTAGCACATCGTAAAGCAATGAAATTCGTTTCGGATTATTTGCGACGCATTTAATTATACCGAAATTGGCTCGGGAATTAATCAATTTATCGGACTTCGGGAGTTTATTAATTAAACGCTGACAGTTTTATCGGTCGCATCTGGCAATAAACGTCGTTTATAGATTATACTCGGCTTAATCGGCTTCTCGTGAATGGAGCCCGTGCAATAATTAATAATGTTAATGGTCGATACAGTGAAAAAACTTTCAAAAGCATTATATTATTGAAGTAAAACTTCTTCACGCACGGATGAGTGGGGATGAAACTCTTAAAAGTGTGATCGGGCGAGGCGAAGATGGAAAGAGACAGAGAGGTGAGCACACATTACCCTTATCTCTTTCCCTAATAGTCAGTTCGTTTCATACATCTAAGACACAGTGCAGGCCTAATGTCTGTATCACGCTGTAACGTACATTTTCTTTCTCCTTTGAACAATCATGTTTATATTATATTTTGTGTATATATTGTTCATATATTAACATATATATGTAAATACATAATTAGAGGGCTACATAAGTTTTAGTTCAGTCGTGTTGTCTAGACCACACTCGTTTATGTTTATACATGATCGCACAATTTATTTATTTTTTTAATTTTTTTTTCATAAAGAAAGCTAGCAATATTTCTTTTTTTTTCTGTAATATTACTAACAATCTTGTTAACCATTCCAACTAAGCTTAAGCTTGTGCTAGGACATGATTCACGGCAATAGTCGAATGGTGGATTCGAACCCACGATCTTACGATTCGCAGGTCGTACCCTAAACCATTAGGCTATTCACGCTTTTGTATACTAAGTGTATTTTATAATTTGTGGCCTCGTTTCACGCATTAACATACTTACACATAGCATACACCTATTTTAGACCGTTATTCTGCGAGGTGCAACCAGAAATCGGTAAACTATAGCCGTGAGCAAAAATAAAGGGTCTGTTAAGGCAATTTGATGATGTTTTTGATTTTAGTATTTAGTGTTGCCTCCATGTGGCGGCAAAATTTAAATAAAAATCAAATTTAATGAATAATACTGTATCCAAGTTTACGTAAGATATCCTATTTCGTTTAAGTGTATGTTTTTAATAAAATATAATAGAGTCAAACACCTTCTAGGCATTTGTAGGCAGCTTCGATAAGCACAGACTCAGTGCAACAAAATATATCAATGTGCAGTAAGATGGTATTAACAAACCCAACCGCGCGCGACAGCGGAGAGTTCCTGGACAAGTTAGTCCTGGAGACAGGCAGTAGGAACAATGGTGGACGACGACGATATTATACTCAAGCGCTTTGCCCGGTAGGATTCCGACGGTAAGATGCCTAGATCTCCATGAAAAGTGAGTAACTCTTTCTTATATCTTACCGTAAATGTTTGTAGGCGTACCGTGGATGCGTAATTAAGAGTTAGGCTGTTGGTATCCCTACATAGCTAAATGTTAATAATATACCATCTCCACCGCTTATTAGTGATGAAAACATATGTCACACCAATGGTGGACATTAAGAAGAAACTAAAGGATTGGTTTGTTTCAAGATCACAAGACGACGTTTGAAATTGTAGGCAAATATTCAGCTCTAATTACGAAGATATTTTAAGTATATATTGACCAAAATTATCATACCATTCGTTAGCAATTTACAAATAAATACATACGTAATTATATACAGAGTCGTGATAGCTCAGTGCCGGCGCTCGCCTTATGCAACTACGCTAGTAATGAGTTCGATCCTTGGTGCCGGCACCAATGAATATGTTTCTTGGAAATTTAAGTGCTTATTATTGTTGTAAATCGGCACACGCTCGAGACTAACGTGTTAGATAATTTTCTGAGACATGTGAAGTCTGTCATCCCACACTAGGGCCGTGTATGCACTTTTACCCTCTTTATAGAGAAGGCCTGTGACCAACAGTAACACAACGTAATTTAGCACATCGTAAAGCAATGAAATTCGTTTCGGATTATTTGCGACGCATTTAATTATACCGAAATTGGCTCGGGAATTAATCAATTTATCGGACTTCGGGAGTTTATTAATTAAACGCTGACAGTTTTATCGGTCGCATCTGGCAATAAACGTCGTTTATAGATTATACTCGGCTTAATCGGCTTCTCGTGAATGGAGCCCGTGCAATAATTAATAATGTTAATGGTCGATACAGTGAAAAAACTTTCAAAAGCATTATATTATTGAAGTAAAACTTCTTCACGCACGGATGAGTGGGGATGAAACTCTTAAAAGTGTGATCGGGCGAGGCGAAGATGGAAAGAGACAGAGAGGTGAGCACACATTACCCTTATCTCTTTCCTAATAGTCAGTTCGTTTCATACATCTAAGACACAGTGCAGGCCTAATGTCTGTATCACGCTGTAACGTACATTTTCTTTCTCCTTTGAACAATCATGTTTATATTATATTTTGTGTATATATTGTTCATATATTAACATATATATGTAAATACATAATTAGAGGGCTACATAAGTTTTAGTTCAGTCGTGTTGTCTAGACCACACTCGTTTATGTTTATACATGATCGCACAATTTATTTATTTTTTTAATTTTTTTTTCATAAAGAAAGCTAGCAATATTTCTTTTTTTTTTTTCTGTAATATTACTAACAATCTTGTTAACCATTCCAACTAAGCTTAAGCTTGTGCTAGGACATGATTCACGGCAATAGTCGAATGGTGGATTCGAACCCACGATCTTACGATTCGCAGGTCGTACCCTAAACCATTAGGCTATTCACGCTTTTGTATACTAAGTGTATTTTATAATTTGTGGCCTCGTTTCACGCATTAACATACTTACACATAGCATACACCTATTTTAGACCGTTATTCTGCGAGGTGCAACCAGAAATCGGTAAACTATAGCCGTGAGCAAAAATAAAGGGTCTGTTAAGGCAATTTGATGATGTTTTTGATTTTAGTATTTAGTGTTGCCTCCATGTGGCGGCAAAATTTAAATAAAAATCAAATTTAATGAATAATACTGTATCCAAGTTTACGTAAGATATCCTATTTCGTTTAAGTGTATGTTTTTTTAATAAAATATAAATAATTTAATAAAAAAAAATTATTATATTTTAAGGATATTTAATTGCCTATCATGAACAATTTATTTCAGTTAGCTAACGTCTTTGTCTTCCGAGATATTCAAATTTTCAGGAGGCATGGACCTTAACGGAAAATCTACGAAAAGAATGGAAGCCTTTGAAATGAGGATGCTCCGTATAAGCTGGAGGAATAAGGTGGATGTTGAGGTTCCTGCCCAAATGCAGAAAAACATCGAACTGGTGAAAATAATCAAGCAGCGGAAGATCCGCATACTTAGGCCATATTCTGCGACATGATAGACCGCCTGCTACAATTGATTGTAAAGGGAAAAATAGCTGGAAAAAGAGGGGAGAAGAAAGGAACATCAGGTAATGGACTGGAATAAAAACAGTCGAAGCACTATTCCGCTTAGCCATGGATAGGGAGAAGTTTAGAAGACTGCCGACCTTAAGAGATTGAGAGGCACATGCAGAAAAACCGACCCTTTATTTTTGCTCACGAGCGTATATCTTCTTCAACTCATCTTGATGGGAAAGTTGCTGTCAAAAGAAGTGTTGGACATGAAAGGAAATTGTAGCTGCGCAACATACACCTCGCAAGAGAGCAAAATGGTGAACTGATTGCCAGACGACTTGTTATTCGTCGAAAATATTTTTTACCCACAGTTATGAATTAATGCCCTTCTCGCTAACATAGAAAGAAGTTCAAAGCTTACTTGAATATATCTTTTGTGTATAAAGATCGATAGCGTAGCAAAAAATTCAAAGCATTATTCAGACTGCTTAGTATATTGTAAAGTTTCATTTCGGACGGACCGACGCGAGAGGAGTTATATTTTCAAACAAAGCGACGCCGGCGGCCCGGGGACGATTAATGGTGTGTTTTGTTCGTTTTCTTCCCCTTCTTGCACTTCTTGTTTGGATACGTGGACCGTTCTCTTTATAGGTACGCGATAGGAAGTTATAGATTATCATCATAAAGTGACTTGAAGTTGTTCAAAACATTTATTTTTATAATGTTGATCCGGAAAACTTCGTACCGCCTTATTTTTTAATAGTTGTGAGTATTAGAAACTCAAAGAGGTTTTAATTTGAACCGGACAGGATTCTGTCATTGACATTTATGATATGACGTCTGTTTGAAGTTGTCACTCTTTAGGTAAATAACTGAACGTCATTCTGTCTCATTCACTCACTTTTCACTTAAATTGTGAAGTTAGAAAGTAAAAAGAAATGAATATTCTTTTCGGGAAATAAATAACTTTATAACTTTAAATAGAGTAGTGAGATTAGTATGTTTACATACGCATAATTTTCCAACGTTATTAAAGTTATATTTAATTAGTTATTAAATTAAGTTTTTTTAGTAAAAAAAAAGCTTTACTTAATATTACATTAAAATAATTGAACTATATGAGCTACATATAATTTATAAAGTATAATTTACCTTGTCCTCCGCTTCTTCTGCCCTGCCCTCAGCTTCCAGAACCCGCTGTTCGAGCTCCGACAGCTGTAACAAAAAATGGTTTAAGTATGCTATTCTATAACCCCTTACGCCATCTATCGCAACTAAATGGCAACTGTTAGCACTGGCGTTCAAACTTTTCAACACAACAATTTCAGCGATTCAGTCGTTGAAACAGTTTCGACGCCACCCAACAGATGGCGCTGTTCTTCATGTCATAGTTTATTGAACCACGTGGCATTTGAGTGTGATACAGTTTTGTATAGTTATGTATGACGACTATTTATCAGGGAGGCTGTAGAAAGGGCATTATTGTTATGTAAGAGAGAGTATTCGTGTGGTTTCTAAGGCATGGGGTGGCGGCGCGGCTCGGGAAAAGGGGTGGTTGGTGCTTGCAAATGTTACACTGATATATGTACACATGTTAGGGCAGGAATTAGATTGTATTTGAAAGGTTTATTTCATCAGGAGAAAAAGCATTTTCGTCATTGCTTTATTCTTGATTTATTATGTTCGTTCCATGGGAAACATTGCTCTTTTTAAGTCTGAAATCTAAAAATATCTATGGAGTTTTGTATTTTCAACCAACTCCAAAAAAAGGTGGAGTTTCTCAATTCGTCTGTGTGTTTTTATGTTTGTTACTTCATAACTTTAGACTGAGTAAACCGATTTTGATGATTCTTTTTGTTTGAAAGCTGTTGCTTTCCGTGTGGTCCTATTTTATTTTGGTCCAATTCTGACAATAGAATCTATGAGAAATTCATATAACTCTAAAAGCCACAAATGTCAAATAACTCAATCTCACGCCAACGTGAGTCGGTAATGTTTTTTGCACTGTTCAGCAAGTTGAGTACGTTCTACGCTTACTAAAATAGCCGACCCATTGCCACCTCAACGTGCGAATTCGTTATTGTTTTGAAGTCAAGGTTTATGTTCTAAAACGCATTATTCAATGACTGTAAAGTATAAAGGTGTAGTTTAAGTTTATTTGGTATTTCAAACACACCACACATCTTGCTATCCCAGTTTCGCTGTAAGCCTTTTGCGATAAGCTTAAGGAAGTTAGGGGTGGGTATTTAATCACAGCGACATAATAAACCAGGGGTTACATTACGATGCATGAAAACAACTATTCGTAATATACCTTCTCTATATCCCTTAAAGTAACTCTACTGGATAAACAGTTTTGTATTCTAAAATGACTAATAAGGAGTAACTTAAGATGAGTAAGCTAACATGGAAACCAAGGTTCAGTCAATTTATTAACATCAGACCTAATTGAAAGCAACCAATATTAAATTAAAAAAAAAAATTAAGTCGATTCATAATCTTGAACTACTTAACAAGTTACACTTTTCTATCCCTTCTCATAGTCTACGATTCAACTGTCCATTATCTACTCCGACTAGTAATGCAAACTATATGCTTTGTAGCTATTTTATGACTATTTAACGAATTCAATAACCTTTGTAAGAAGTACAATAATGTCGACCTTTTTCACGTCAGTAATACCTCCATAAGTCCAGCTTCTCATAAGTATACAGAGTGAAGTGTTGTCTGGGGACCTTGATGCTGTTTTCCAATCTGAGTTTGTATATATATATATATATATATATATATATATATATATATATATATATATATATATATATATATATATATATATATATATATATATATATATATATATATATATATATATATATATATATATATATATATATATATATATATATATATATATATATATATATATATATATATATATATATATATATATATATATATATATATATATATATATATATATATATATATATATATATATATATATATATATATATATATATATATATATATATATATATATATATATATATATATATATATATATATATATATATATATATATATATATATATATATATATATATATATATATATATATATATATATATATATATATATATATATATATATATATATATATATATATATATATATATATATATATATATATATATATATATATATATATATATATATATATATATATATATATATATATATATATATATATATATATATATATATATATATATATATATATATATATATATATATATATATATATATATATATATATATATATATATATATATATATATATATATATATATATATATATATATATATATATATATATATATATATATATATATATATATATATATATATATATATATATATATATATATATATATATATATATATATATATATATATATATATATATATATATATATATATATATATATATATATATATATATATATATATATATATATATATATATATATATATATATATATATATATATATATATATATATATATATATATATATATATATATATATATATATATATATATATATATATATATATATATATATATATATATATATATATATATATATATATATATATATATATATATATATATATATATATATATATATATATATATATATATATATATATATATATATATATATATATATATATATATATATATATATATATATATATATATATATATATATATATATATATATATATATATATATATATATATATATATATATATATATATATATATATATATATATATATATATATATATATATATATATATATATATATATATATATATATATATATATATATATATATATATATATATATATATATATATATATATATATATATATATATATATATATATATATATATATATATATATATATATATATATATATATAGTGAAGTGTTGTCTGGGGACCTTGATGCTGTTTTCCAATCTGAGTTTGCGTATCTTTAGTGTTTTTTTTACCAAATTATTTGTGAAAACTTGTTATCTGCTAAACTTGTGATATATCTGTAAGTTATATAAGAAGCATTGAATAGCTGTAAGTTTTCCTGTATTAAATAAATAAATGAACAAATAAATAAATAATGTTTTTTTTTATTTTAACCACCGTCTAAAATACTTTTTGTCTAATTAGTGAATGCCAGTTGCCACAGTATAATGTATATTTTCTGCCAGATATTTCACACATAGTTGACATTTTTGCTCTAAGAGAAGATATTCGATTAATATGGAAATGAAAATTCCTTTACAAAATGCCTCCTCGGCTTTATTATCTGTGCAAAGTTTAATTTAAGGACAGGCATGTCGAGATGGCCTCGTGGGGGCCCGCTACAGATTCGAACATCCATTGTCTATGAGCTAAAGGCAAATAGAATATTACGGTATAAAATAAATGGGAGCTACATCGTCTACATATTAAGTAAAGTACAGTTAAGTGCATACTAAGTACGTATGTATGTTAATATTGGTTTATATTTAACGTCAGTTTATGTTTTAATGTTAAAAGCAGTGATAGATTGATTGAGCTGTTTGATTTCGCGGTCATCTCTTAGTGATAAGATCGCCCCTGCGCATGCAATTATATCTTGAAATATAAAAGCGTAAAATTGAATATTTCTGTGATGTATTTGTAAATTGTTGTACAATAAAGCATATTCATTCATTCATCTAAGGCAGTTTGTACCCGAAGTTTAAATTTTTCGGCTACTGATGGACAAATACATTAGTAAATTACGATGGGCCTACCAACTGTCACATTTTCACGAGCGTGAGAAGTTATACTTCTTTGGTATTATTAAAAATAGTTTTTATCTGCAAATAATTAATTACAATAAAATAATAAAAAAACTGGAAAAGATGGTCAACACATTCAGTTTAAAACTATTACACTTTAAATTTGAAAAATAATTAAATAAATATAATATAAAATAATAATATTTTAATTTAAATCAATAAATAATAAATACGGATAGTTAACCGGAATTACATTGAATCACTTGAAAAAGAGACTAAACTAGAGCCGTGGTAGCTCAGTGTCCGGGCGGTCGGCTTTTGTTGCATAGTACGCTAGCAACCCGAGTTCGATCCCCGGTGCCGGCACCAATAAATTTGCTGTTGCAATTTTATGTGCTGATTAACCACGCGCTCGGCGGTGAAGGAAAACATCGTGAGGAAACCTACACGTCTTAGAAAATTTTTCTAAGGCATGTGAAGTCTACCAATCCGCACTAGGGCCGCGTGGTGGGCTATGCCCTTATACTCTCTTTACAGAGAAGGCCTGTGCCCAGCAGTGGGACATATATATTATATATATATAACGGCTGTAATTTTAACTTTTAACTTGAAAAAGTATATAAGCCAATTTGTTTTCAATGCAGCTTCAAACTATTACTGTTATCATTTTTAAAGCGACTTCAGAAGGAGGTTCTCAATTCATCTGTATGTTTTTTTACCATAACTTTCGACTGGGTAAACTTTTTGATTGTGTAGAAATGATTTTGATGTTTTTAATACAGTATACAGATTGGCCAGAGAAGTTGGCCTTGACTGCTTCACCGGATTGAGAGGTGGCAGAGCTCTTAGGTCGCTTAGCCTGAACCTCTATCGCTAGTAACTCGACAAGGGTCCCCGGTGGGGTAACCTCGGCTTGACGGTTACTATGTTACGCGTAAGCATTCCGATCCGAGGGCGCCTGAGAGGGCCGAACCACGACTCGGTCGGTTGCTATTTCACGGATAATCTAAGGGACATTCGAAAGCTAAACTAACTTTGAGTGCCACTTCGGGAAGCGTTGGCGCTGGGAGAAGAAGTGGCCGAAGAAACTCCAGCAACGCTCCTAGCATCTAAGGGGTGAAATTTTGATGATACTTTTTTAGTTGAAACCTGGTGCTGCGTTTAGCAGACACGAAGCCATGCTTCGCTAGCTGCAGCATCCAGGGTTAGGTGTTTTTATAATGTTTTTTATATTTTGACCCTTTTTTATATAATAATATTGAAAAAACTTAACCTAAGATGAAAAATAAAATTAGCATACCTACACTTAAAATCTACAGGCTCGTTGTTATTGTCTTTATCAACCGCTCGTCGTCAGTCTAAATCTATACAAAGTACGTACTTTGCAGAGAGTGCACAAACAAATCCAATTCCAACGTTCGAATGCAACTTTCCAACGTCAAAGAAATACGCTCAGTTATGAATCAAACAAAATGCTCTTGCATTTTGAGAAAGGACTGCACAGTTTTGTTTTGGATTCAGACTGACATGGATTACTTGGGGTAGGTAGTTACCTTTCAGCCCTGTAGTTCTGGGCTCTCAAGAATAAGACTACGGTATCCCCTGCCTGTCGTACAAGGCGACTAAAAGGGGCCTCGGGTTCACTGGGCGACAAGGGTGGGGGCCTGAGTCGTCCACCAAAGTGGACCCGGGAAGAAGGCGACATCGGCTGGCCCGTGTCGCCTTGCGCTGCGAGGGCACAGGGGGGGAGGGAGTAACCTCCCCCCTCGGGACGTGCTCTCCTTGAGCACAATGCAGAGGGGCTCCGGTGCGTTCCACTGGAGATTCCGGAGCCCCTCGTCATGCACCGAGGAAAGGGCCACCGGGGAGGTTTTAGTGGGTAAGAACCCCACATAACCGCCGCCCCCCAGAAGGCGGGGTATCTTTCTGAAGATTTCCTCCCCGTAAACAAAAAAAAAAAAGGTAGCTACCTATAGTACGTACACTCTCCCTCCTCGCGTCGGTTTCCTCAATGCTGAGGGTCGTGACCATCTCGTGGGAACAGTTTGTTTTTAGTGATCCGTCGCCATTTTCCTCTATCTGCAGCCGTGCGCAGAGCATCGTTAACCGACGTGCCTAGAGTGGTGCGGATCTGGTCAGTTCAACGTGTCGGGCTTCGACCTCGCGGTCTTGTCCCGTCAAAAGTACGTACACTAATCTATTAGATTAACATTAATATAGTATATAGATTTAAAATATTATATATATATATATATATATATATATATATATATATATATATATATATATATATATATATATATATATATATATATATATATATATATATAGTATTTTAAATCTATATATATATATATATATATATATATAATATTAATAAAGCTAAAAAGTTACAAGTATATTTACGAGTATAAACAAAAATTGACTTTAAATCGAATTAACCGTTAAACGTTATTACACGCGGACGCCATCTTTGTAATTCAAAATTATCGTAGGAATACGTAATAGAATTGTCAGCGACAGTTAGTCCTAATAAATGCTAATTAAGTCTTAATCCATAAATGAATATTATAATCTGTAAAATATACTTATGAATTAGAATAAGTTAATGGACTGACTAAAATAAAAGTGCTTTAGTTTAGTCAACTAAAGTACTTTTCTCGGTCGTCGGCAACCAAAACCGTTTCCGCTTCCACTTTTGAACGAGATGCCTATACTAGAAATTTAGGATAAAAAGGAAAGCACTCTCTCTGTAGACGAGCAGTGCACAATTTAGAATAAGTGACTTATGCTGGAGGAAAACCCTTTACAAGTGAGCCTCTGAAACAAAGTCAGTTAGTCTTTATTGAATTACCTCTAAAGCTCTTGATGTTTTGCTAAAGTCTGTCAATAATATGATAAAATATAATATACAAATTATGTTGTGTGCGACGTTGAGCGAGGAAGCTCACAGAATTTATCATATCCTAACCAAACTCTCATCTAACTACCCTTGAAGTACATCCACTGTAATAAAATATGAATCATCGAAATCAGTTGGTGTGCTATTGAGTTATTCGTCCATTTCTCATGCACATAGGTATTGCAAATTTAAGACTTATATGGTTTTCTCATGGATGTTCAGATGGATCAGGATGGTAAGAACTGGACCAAATTGAAATAGGACTACACGGAAAGCACACATCAGCTTTTAATATCAAATAAAAAAAAGAATCATCATAATCGGTTTACAGTCGAAAGTTATGAGGTAACAAACATAAAAAAACATACAGACGAATTGAGAACCGTCTATTCACAGCTCATTTGTGTCCGGTATATGGCGATGGGTTCACCATCTGTCACATATACGACCTAATAAGCTAAAATAGTTAAAAGCGGACAATAAAAGAGACAATGCTTTTTAAAATTAACAATGGTAATGACTATTGTACTACTGGAAAGACAAATTTTATCAAGGTTATTTGTTGAACAAGATTTCAAACTTCTCTTGGCATTTCGACCGGTGTCCACCCAGCATCGAGAGTGAAACTTGGAATCACTCCGCATAACTTATCCTCTCCAATTTAATTTGGACTCTAACAATTCGCATTCAATTAAGCCGGAGTCTGCCTAAGATCGCCAAATATTCCGTCAAGCTTCGAGACTAACGTTGACGGCGTGTTTACGACTCTTAGACAACTATCGCGCGACGTGAAATGTCCGGGTCACATATCACCGGTTCAGACTTAATGACCGGCAAGGGTGTCCACGATTTATTATTATTATTTTTATTTATTATTTACAAAGTCACACAGCACTTTAATGTTTAATTTACAATCTTGTTCAATTAAGCATACTGCCAAGTTTGTACTTCATTCTTTATAATAAGTTATTTAAAAGACGTTTCAAATATATGTGTGTTCAATTAAACTAAATACATATTTCTTCTTTAAAAACAAAGTTTCCTAAATCTGTATTAATTTTCTTTTAAAATTATTTTTACTTTCTATAAATATATCAATCTCAGAGAAACAGTTATTATGCGTTCTGCAGGCAATTCAATTTACTTTGACTGTTATGTAATTATATGATTTAATATGTTAATGTTAACTTAAAATTTTCAAATATCGTTTATTTGTGTATGGTTTCGCATCGCCGACATGCTAATGTTGTATTTGCCGGAGTAAAGCCGATATTCACATCTCAAACAATTAATAAATATCAACCAAAGTAGAGTAGCTTACCAGTACCACCTGTCGCATATGACATCTAATAAACTTAGTGAAAACCGGACAGCATAAAGCTGACTCTGTCTACCCTAGGGTTAAAAGAACGTGAGAGCTTTATTTTTGAAACAGACTGCTAGATGAACAAAAGAGTTTATAGAGTCTTTGAAAATTTATTAATTTATATAACAGAAACAGCAGTCATCGTGAATGCCGATAGAAAGGAAAACTTACGTAAAATTTTAGTATTAAAATTTGAAATTAAAAATAAATATATATATATATATATTTTGTTGAGACTGTTAATAGATGTGATGTTGTTTTTAGAATTTCAATGAAAAAACAACACCACAAATTACAGTATGAAAATTTCAAATTTTAATACTAAAATTTTACGTAAGTTTTCCTTTCTATCGGCATTCACGATGACTGCTGTTTCTGTTATATAAATTAATACATTTTCAAAGACTCTATAAACTCTTTTGTTCATCTAGCAGTCTGTTTCAAAAATAAAGCTCTCACGTCCTTTTAACCCTAGGGTAGACAGAGTCAGCTTTATGCTGTCCGGTTTTCACTAAGTTTATTAGATGTCATATGCGACAGGTGGTACTGGTAAGCCAAACACCGGGCAAAAACTGTTAGCAAGTGATGTTTTCTGCTAAAAAAAACGGCAATTTATTTGTACAAGCCAACTGACTGAGATTCGAACTACGAAAACCGAACCGCTTACTCACTAGGGTATCAAAGCTTGTTTTTTTAATTCTATTAAATTATTATTAGATTACATTCTTATTCACCAGATTTAGATACGGATTACTCAAACATTGTTTAACATCTCAAAGTCCCATAAAACACTTTATTAATGGAAACCCTACGAATAACGTACACGCCCAAATACCTTGAACCTTCAAAACACTCGACTCATTTCCCACCCGACAGAAACGAGAAGGGTCTACTTAGCATGGCATCGATATATTTATAACTCAATAATACGACAGATACATTCGGGTCAGAGTGTCACGGGGAGACCGTCAATTTTATTGACATTTGTTCTGCAAACGCCCGGCTACGGGTGTTTATGACAGTTTCGATATTCGGAAAGCACTATGTTACGTGTAGAGATACGTTATTGGTTATTTATCGTCTGTCCTTTACAAGTAAAGTGGATTGAAAAGGACACACATAAAATAAGCGAAACGTGATTGTGTTATGTTACTAAGTTACCAGCCTACTTCGCCGGGCTATATTTTGCTTTATTTTATTTAAACAATAAATTTACATAATTAATTATGTAAATATTTAATTATGTAATTTATAACTTCTCGACTACGACTGTAGTTCTTTTCCTTTTTTTCCTTTTGCACACATTTTTGTTTTTTCATATATTTTTAAATATTAATTATAGTTTAATTTACTTAAATTAAAAACTTAATGTACACAGGACTTAATGTTTGTGACTCTGGAAGGCATAGAAGACTGTATCCTTAACTAGGTACAGTGTACCTGACACTGTACCTAGTTCAGGAGACAGAGCTCCTGTATATGTAACATGTTTGTTTATTAATTTGTTTGTGATATTAATAAAGATATTATTATTAATGTAACTCTCACCGTATCCATTCGTCTATAGCAACCAAAACAAATAATTATGTTATTTCTCTAAACTAACTAAAAGCAAAATGTATTTACAGTTCGAAGAAAAGTTTTACTGAGTTCCACCATTTAGAATAAGTCAATTTCAATCGAGAACTTCAAAGTCATTAACTCACATAATTCACTTCTTTATATTATCTCATATGTTTCTTATTAACAGTTTATATATATTAATACATCTCTGTATCTATATTATCAGTATTTAAGTATATGTTTACTTAGCATGAACTCCCGTCGTTTCTATTTTATTATTCTTTCCCATCCTAAGATAGTCTGGAAGAGATCGCTTGTAGCGATAAGGCCGTCCATTGTTTCACGAGTTCTATTTATTTTCATGTGCTATTTTTTCCTTTTGTAACCAATAAATTAATAAAATGTGCCAGAAACACATTGCTATCTATATATATAAAAGAGAAAGTGTGTGTGTTTGTTCAGTATAGGCTCCGAAACCACTGGACCGATTTCAATGAAACTTTTCGAATAATCCTGTGTTTGTTTGGTGACGATCAAAGCACTCCTCTTTTTGAACTGTCAAGCAAGCTATACGTCGTACTTTTCTTGACATTAGCTTGAGCCCGATATGTTTTTGTATAAATGATAAGAATGATATTGTATTTACTGATATGTACGAGTACATGGGTGTAGATAATGATTTTCACCCGCTGGAATATTTCTGAAATTTCCTTATACAAACGGCGTTTAAATATAGAGTGAGGTATTGAAATGTCATATTCAAGAATACATACAATACACGAAGCGAGTGCGCCGCAAAGAATAATATTAAAAATATTTCTAAGCAAACACCGAATTGCGAGTGTTGGGGCCGAAATCCGTTCCAATTTTCTGCATCGCGGCCGGAGATTGAAGTTGTGACTCGTCGAATTTTCCACTGGACTTGAGACTTTGACTCGGTCCCTTCACACGTAAATAACGAGTGGGGTGTCTTAGCGAAGCGAAACTAAATTGGTACGGCTTTGGACGATGCTACGCTCCCGTACCTTTGACGCAGTTCCCTCGGGGATAAATAATGATCACTGGCTTGCAGATTGAATAAACATTAACTGAGTTTAGAATGGTTTTGACAACTATGTTTGTAAAATTAAAAAAAAATTGACGCCATTTTGAAGATACGCCTGTACATTATTGTAAATTTGCAGACTGCTTAAGGATGCATGTAGTAGTGGATAATTGTATGTAGAATTTTAGGAACGGCTAAATCTATATGTATTGTGTTGTTACTAACAAAGTTATTAAGTGTCTTACCAACAAAATTATGAGCATAATATTTGAGCTGGAAATAAAGTTATTATTGTTATTATTCAAGAAGTTGACCAACTTGATGTAAATTGGAGAAATAGTGTTAGATTTTCTTTTTACCACGATCCTAGATGATATTAAGTGGGCAAACTATGCCTGTACTTTGATGTACGAATAATGACAGAGGATGCAAAGCGCTTCGTACTGTTGGTTCATGACCACCAAGAGAACTGATTTTAACAGCACTGCTGCACTGTCTTTTATCTTGGTTACGTGGGTAGCAGTCCTGAATTACAGTCGAGTAACTAGAGCCTAGGTAGCTCAGTGTCCGTGCGGTTGGCTCAAGTTGCGTAGTACGCTAGCAATCCGAGTTCGATCCCCGGTGCCGGTACCAATAAATTTGTTGTTGCAATTTTATGTGCTGATGTACCACGCGCTCGGCGGTGAAGGAAAACATCGTGAGGAAACCTACATGTTTTAGAAAATTCTTCTACGGCATGTGAAGTCTGCCAATCCGCATTAGGGCCTCGTGGCGGACTATGCCCTTATACTCTCTTTAAGGAGAAGGCCTGCGCCCAACAGTGGGACATATATAAAGGCTGTAACTTTAACTTTTAACTACTCCAATAGTCAATCTAGTGAGCGCCCTGCGTCTGCAATAAAAACATTCGCGACAAAACCGTACGAATAAACTTAAAAAAGATTTCCTGTCTGCTCTTGTTCCCCGGGGTGGAATAAGATTATGAACAACGTACTCAATACCTAACTATTTTAAAGATGCAAAGTTTCAGCTTAGTGGGTCAGTGGGGAGCATTTATACCGTTAGATTACGTGCCGGGAACGGACTTTTATTCACATTAAAATGTTTAATACTTTGTCATAAATATTAATGAAATTATTTTGCCTTTATGTATTATTTGAAAAATACCGTAAACACTTGTTTACTGGTAAACTATTATATTTTTTACATTTAAAAGAAAAGCTCTCACGTCCTTTTAACCTTGGGGTGATAGATAGAGATAGACTTCACATCAAGTTAATTAAGTCCCATACGCGACAGGTAGCATGTAATTTTATACGAAAAAACAGCTATTCATTAGATTTCTCGCTTTTTAATAGGTGGGCGAATAACTCCATATCACGCCAACCGATTTTGATAATTCATTTTTTGTCTGAAACGATGTACTTTAAGGGAAGTTTCTTGAAATTTTGGAAAAGTACTGATTTATTTTATTTCGTAATATTCCTAAGACAATTCGGAAATACGAAGAGGGCATCCTTTTTTTTTTGTTGACGCGGGGAATCTTTTTATAGACCATACTCCGGTACCCTAGGTGGGGATGACTCGGCCTGGGCAGCCCCTACCCACTAAACCTTCCGCGAATGCCATCAGCCGTTATGGGCGGGGTGCCCCGGATCTGTCAGCGACCGACCGGCCGGTCCCGGCACAGACCGGACTTCATCCACAAAAGGGGACGAAAGAGGGCATCCTCACGTAATAGCCTTTGACGCAGTTCCCTCGGGGATAAATAATGATCACTGGCTTGCAGATTGAATAAACATTAACTGAGTTTAGAATGGTTTTGACAACTATGTTTGTAAGATTAAAAAAAATTGTCGCCATTTTGAAGATACGCCTGTACATTATTGTAAATTTGCACACTGCCTAAGGATGCATGTAGTAGTGGATAATTGTATGTAGAATTTTAGGAACGGCAATATCTATATGTATTGTGTTTTTACTAACAAAGTTATTAAGTGTCTTACCAACAAAATTATGAGCATAATATTTGAGCTGGAAATAAAGTTGTTATTAATCGGAAAGTTGACCAACTTGATGTAAATTGGAGAAATAGTGTTAGATATTCTTTTTACCACGATCCTAGATGATATTAAGTGGGAATGCAGTCCTAGATGGTAAGGCGCACTATCTTAGCAAATGACTTACACTTGAAAATGACATTACAATCGGAAGTAAAGACAGACGTGGGCAAACTATGCCTGTATTTTAATGTACGAATAATGACAGAGGATACAAAGCGCTTCGTACTGTTGGGTCATGACCACCAAGAGAACTGATTTTAACAGCACTGCTGCACTCTCTTTTATCTTGGTACCAGTCCTGAATTACAGTCGAGTAACTACTAGAGCCGTGGTAGCTCAGTGTCCGTGCGGTTGGCTCAAGTTGCGTAGTACGCTAGCAACCCGAGTTCGATCCCCGGTGTCGGTACCAATTAATTTGTTGTTGCAATTTTATGTGCTGATTTACCACGCGTACGGCGGCGAAGGGAAACATCGAAAAGGAAAATTCTTCTACGGCATGTGAAGTCTGCCAATCCGCATTAGGGCCGGGCGGACTATGCCCTTATACTCTCTTTACGGAGAAGGCCTGCGCCCAACAGTGGGACATATATAAAGGCTGTAACTTTAACTTTTAACTACTCCAATAGTCAATCTAGTGAGCGCCCTGCGTCTGCAATAAAAACATTTGCGACAAAACCGTACGCGATCAAACTTAAAAAAGATTTCCCGTCTGCTCTTTTTCCCCGGGGTGGAATAAGATTATGAACAACGTACTCAATACCTAACTATTTTAAAGATGCAAAGTTCCAGCTTAGTGGGTCAGTGGGGAGCATTTATACCGTTAGATTACGTGCCGGGAACGGACTTTTATTCACATTAAAATGTATTATGTTTAATACTTTGTCATAAATATTAATGAAATTATTTTGCCTTTATGTATTATTTGAAAAATACCGTAAACACTTGTTTACTAGTAAACTATTATATTTTTTACATTTAAAAGAAAAGCTCTAACGTTTTAACCTTGGCGGAATAGATAGCTATACTTTCGTCAAGTTTATTAAGTTCCGTACGCGACAGGTAGCATGTAATTTTTATACGAAACAACAGCTATTCATTAGTACAATAACTGACTTGATGTCCTTTAGATTTCTCGCTTTTTAATAGGTGGGCGAATAACTCAATATCACGCCAACCGATTTTGATAATTCATTTTTTGTCTGTAACGATGTACTTTAAGGGAAGTTTCTTGAAATTTTGGAAATTACTGATTCATTTTATTTCGTAATATTCCTACGACAATTCGGAAATACAAAGATGGCATTCTCACATAATAGCGTTTAACGTTAGATTCGATTTAAAGTCGTCATCTCAAACTCAACTGTGTGTATAAAAATATGTGGCTATATAATTTTCATGATATCTTGCGAAGTAAAATCAGTGCTTAACCTAATAACATTTACTTTTCTTGTTGCTCCACTTCACGTAGCCTTTAAGGCTTGTTTTGTGGTAATAAACGTTTACAGCAGTGGTCGTAAGACGTCCGTGTTGCGTGGCGGTCGGGCGATAAATGACCAAGACGCGATAAAGCGACGGCCGCGTTTAAATATTAACAAACTACCCCCTTTACCTATCTGAATGTAGCAGTTTATTGCTACAGTTTATTACCTTTTAGTGTTTATTTAACAAGACTAGATTTAAGGATATTCCTTTGATTTTTTAAAATAAAAACAAACACGGAACGATAACATGAAACTAATGTAGACTCTTAAAAATTCTAAATACAGATAATAAACATTGTTGAATTTCAATTCGGTACCAATTTTAAATCTAAATAATCTATAGGTTTACTTTAAGCATTTAATCATAATCAACATTGCAAAAGGTCCATTTTTACGGATTTTTTCGTTTTTATATATAATTATGATATACAAATACAAAAATATATTAAAAAAAAGCTTAAGCTTGTACTACAATATGATGCTGGTAAATGGAAGACACGGTAATAGTTGAATAGTGGATTTGAACCTACAAACATATATTTCGCCGATTATACACTAAACCCGGAACCGTGGTAGATCAGTGACCGGGCGGTTGGCTCAAGTTACATAGTACGCTTGATTTCCTCCCCGTTAACAAAAAAAAAAGTTACATAGTACGCTAGCAACCCGAGTACGATCCCAGAAGGCCTGCGCCTGTAACTTCAACACTAAACCATTGGGCTATTGATGAGCCTTAAGCTTTGGCAATTTATAACAAGAATCGAAGTGAAATCAGACGGTAAAAGTTGTAAAGTGGCGCTGAAAAGAATTGCTTGTGAAATTTTTAACGGCTTCAACTTCCCAGGTTGTCTAATCATTGGGCGCAGGTGTTGCTGGAACTGAGGTGATTCCACGAAGTTTGCAATGCGCTCTACGACCTTATAGGCTGTTATGTCAGGAAGCTTTGACCCCGCTTAATGGAGCCTGGGGTGTAATCGCGTGTCATTTGATTCATGACTACAGTAAGAGATGTGAAATACGGTATTGCCAGCCATCTTACGAAAGAAGTTTAGAGAAGCGAATTTTTGTTGCAAAGTGGAAATTAGTTAGCTTTTTTTATGAATTTTAAAAATGCAGTAAAGTAAACTTTTTTTTTTTTTAAATTTACAATAAAGGAATATACATATAACTTAACGCTATATAAACCGCGATGGTTTGTCACTAGCGCCAAAGCGTCCGTCTTGCGTTCCTAAATAACTTTTTAGTATACTCTTAATGTTTTTGTTACATATACAATTCCTTATATCTGAGGGTAGTTCATTAATTAATCTAGGCACGATGTATCTTGCCGTGCGCTCGCCGTACACATTTTTTGCGCCTATCGTATTAAACTGGTTATTATATTTATAGTTATTATATAACCGCGTTGAGCACTTTTTAACCGACTTCAAAAAAGGAGGTTCTCATTTCGTCTGTATGTTTTTTTCCTTTTTTATTGTATGATTATTTACGATTTTAATTTGGTCCAAAGTATTAGCATCCGTGAGAAAACCATTCTTCAGGTCTTATATTTGCGTTAAGTATGTGTGCCACAGATGGGCGAATAACTCAATATCGCGCCAACCGATTTCAATGATTATTCTTTATTGGAAACGATATTCTACAAGAGTAGTTAGATTAGAGTTTACTTTTTTTTTTTTGTTCACGCGGGGAATCTTTTATAGACCATCCTCCGATACCCTGGGTGGGCCTGGAGGGATGTGTGGGACTCGGCCTGGGCAGCCCCTACCCACTAAACCTTCCGCGAATGCCATCAGCCGTTATGAGCGGGTGCCCGGATCTGTCAGCGACAGGACACCCCAACGACCGGCCGGTCCCGGCAAAGACCGGACTTCATCCTCAAAGGGGACTTCTCCGGCACTCAGAGAAGTCCCGACGACGCCGAGCATGCTGGGGCCAGGTACCCATCCTGGCCCTGCTTCGGATTACGGGCGGCAAGAGGAGGCGTTCGTAACGCCTCCTGCGCACCCCGATACGTCGCCTGCGGAGGGGAGAGCCTCTGCGCTCCTCCCTGACTCACGCTCGTCAGCCTCCTTCTGGGACATGACCGTCTCACAGAAGGAGGCGACCGCCGTCCAAGACCTGTCGCTCGAGACCATCGCAAGAGCGAGGCTCGGAAGCGACAGGTCTACACCACCGATGGCAGATACCATGTCATGGCGCTGCGCTGCCCATCTCGGGCACACCTCGAGGGTGTGCTGGGCAGAGTCCACCGCAGCACCACAATCATGGCACCGCTCATCGGCCTCCTGGTGGGATCGTCCGACACAGGTAGTCCCCGAAGCACCCATGCCCCGTGAATACCTGCGTCAGACGGAAGGTGAGAGGTTTGCGCTTTCTGCGCATCCAACGCTCTAGGACCGGGCGCAGAGCACTCGTCGTACGGATACCGTACGAGTGATGCGCCAGGTCCTCCTCCCACCTTCGGCAAAGTGCCACCTCTCTAGCCGACGGATCCGCTGACCTTCAGTGGCCTTTCCCGAGGGCCCTCCTATCCGAGACATAGTCGGACACCTCGGCGAGAACCCCTGCTACGAGCTCCCACGGCGGATCGCCGGCTAGCGAGGTAGCTGCTGCCCACGAGACCGTACGGTACCCCCGGAATGATTCTGACCGCGACAGCCCGCTGCGCCCTGCGCAGCTGAGACAGGTTGCCGCGGCTCAGGTCACCCGCCCAGATGGGGGCACCGTACGTGGCCATACTCCGACAGACCCCAGAGTACAGCCTCCTGCACACCGCGCTGGGTCCTCCGAGGTTCGGGAGGAGTCTTCCCAGCGCGGCTGCCGTTCAGGACCTTCGGCCCCAACTGTGCGAAGTGGGGTCCGAAGGTCCATCTTCCATCGAGGGTGAGTCCCAGATATTTTATCTGGGAGCTCACCTCACCCTTTCTCCTCCTATGAGGAGGGTGGCACCCGAAGGGGTCCTTACGCCCCGTCCTGCGGAAGAGGAGGGCTTCGGTCTTCCAACTTGACCCGAAGCCCTAATCCTCTCTATGCGGCTGACGACGAGGCCTACTCCCACCTCCGCCAGCCGCGCCGCCTCCTTAAACTCCTTTCCCTGGAATATGAGGGTGTCATCTGCTATGCAGATGACACTCCATCCCGGGAGGAGGCGACTCCGCAGGAGATTAGAGTTTACTTAGGTTCTGGTATCTAATGCGTAATATTCCTACGATAATTCGGATTTACAAAAAGAGCGTCTGCGCGTAATAGCGTCTGACGTTTAAAAATCTCGTCATTGATGCTAATATTTTTTTCTCTTTATTTAGGACAGTAAACAATAGCACAAATGAAATTATAAAAGGCAATAGAAACCAACAACATTATCCGCAAATTATTATTAATATTATATAACGTGTAACACTTTTAAAACAAAAACACTATCAAATAACTGAAGTAATAATTACTTATTAACTGAATAAGCTGTCTTTAATACATTTTCTAAATTTAGTAGTAGGCAATGAAAACAACAGCCCTGTAGTTCTGGGCTCTCAAGAATAGGACTACGGTATCCCCGGCCTGTCGTACAAGGCGACTAAAAGGGGCCTCGGGTTCACTGGGCGACAAGGGTGGGGGCCTTTGTCGTCCGCCAAGGTGGACCCAGGAAGAAGGCGACATCGGCTGGCCCGTGTCGCCTTGCAATGAGAGGGCACGGGGAGGGGGAGTGAGTTACCCTCCCTCCCCCGGGAAGTGCTCTCCTTGAGCACAGTGTAGAGGGGCTCCGGTGCGTTCAACTGGAGATCCCGGAGCACCTCACCATACACCGAGGAAGGGCCACCGGGGAGGTTTTAGTGGGTAAAAACCCCACATAACCGCCGCCTTCCCCCCAGAAGGCGGGGTATCTTTTATTTTAAATCTTCTAATTCCCGTCCCCGTTCCACGATGTCATCCTTTTGTTGTGAACATCACTCAAACCCGAACGATGCGCTTTGCTTGGTCGTTCATTATTCGTAAGGCATTTATATTTTATTTATTAATATATTAAATTAATTGTTTCCGTACCGAAATTGAATTTAAGCTAGCAAATATTTAGCGAACTACGTTCAAGCGGGATGTTGCGATCGCCGAAGCGTAACATTAGAGAATCTTAGAGGAAGAGGTCCCTATCGCTGTAATTGTTTAGTTTTCCAACAGGGTCCCTGAAGGCTATAGAAAAATATTGTATGAAAAATATGAATCAATCCCGCACAAAAAAATCCGCTTCATTGAACAGAACAATGGAATGTAGGAAATGGTTAAAGAGCTGGAATCGCACGGAACGGCTCCTAAGACTGCAAGTGGCTACTGCAGAATAATTTATTAAAAGCTCCCGGTGCCTTTGTGTAGGGCTGCCGCAATGCTGAACTCGGTGCACATTTAAAACATTACTATTGAGAATAATACATTTTTCTACGTAGCAAAAATTAAAATTAACATACTTAAAAGACGCTATGTGGTACATATACATACATAAACTTTGCATTTTGCAACGCTGTTAAGATTAAAAAATCTTCTTCTTTCCACTTCAATGATGGTGAAGAAAATAGAAGTCCAATGGATGCATGGAAGCTCCCTAGATGCTTTAATCGTTGACTACGAAGACAGAAATGACTTTTCTTAAAACGTTTATAAACGTTCCCTCAAAGATGACTATTAAAATAAACTAATCGAAGTCATCCGATTTCTGTCATACTACGTCGTAAAAAGACAAAGATAGTAAAGAGATGTTTAATGATTCTGTGTTTCAAAAACTTTTAAATGAAAGTACCTAATAGCTAGCGTAAGCTAAAATATAGCCGTGAGCAAAAATAAAGGGTCGGTTAAGAAAATTTGAATATCTCAGAAGATAAAGATAAAAAACATAAATTTGTTGCAATCATTTAGCGACACTAAGTACTAAAATTTAAATAAAAAATAAAATTATGAAAAATACTGTATTCAAGTTTCCATCCAAGTTTACGTAAGATATCCTTTTTCATTTTAGTTTATGTTTTTAAATTGAATATACATAAATTAATAATATATATTTAATTTAAAAACATAAAATAATTTTATTTTATTTTAAGGATATTTAATTGTCTATCATGCATAATTTATTTCAGTTAGCGTCTTTATCTTCCGAGATATTCAAACTTTCTTAACCGACCCTTTATTCCGGCCCTTTATGTTTTACTCACGAGTTTATATGCCTACTACCATCGACCTGCCAGCCATCATACCATCTTAAATGGTAACCAGCCATTATAAACATCTGCAAAATCAGAGAGCTACAGGTGCGTCCCGACCCCAGAAAGGAGTAGGCTGTTTTCTAGACAGTCATGAAGTCATCAGGTCGAAAAGAATGCTGGTAACAACTAAACCTACAAGATAGAAGTGCCTGAAAAAATTTCGCTAAAAACGTACAGTTATGAAACAACAACAAACAAAATGGAGTCAATGGAATTTGGAACCTTTTTATCGCTCCATTATATCAGAGTGTATGTGTGTCATGAGCCTAGTAAATAAAACAAACGAACTAGCCAAAGGTACTGCAGATTAAGTTACACATAAGTGACGGGAGACATCCCTAGTTAACGTGACATCAATCATGCAGAGATGGCGCCAGTGTCGCCGTTGCGGTCCGCTATACGTTCACGTACATAACGCGTCCCCTGTACCCTTGTACCAGCTGGTATTTACACGGGAACATTACGGGGAATGACTCGGCTGATATGTCCTGACGCAGTAATGTATTACTGTCCGTAACTTTCAGAAATCGCCCGCAACAGTACAATTTTTTCACAGCTGCATTTTAGGTTCGTAACATTAATAACGCTAGTATATAAATAAATAAACTGTTTATTAATCACAATTTAAACATTTTAAAATTTAAAAAGTACCAACTAAACTTAACCTATTTTTTTTTGACGGGGGGGAAATCTTGGAAGGCGGGGTTATATGAGGGGCTCCGGAATCTCCAGTGAGACACAACGGAGCTCTCCTGCACTGTGCTCGAAGTGCACGTCCCGGGGGGAGGGGGGAAGGTTGATCCCTCCAGAGACGAAGAAGACGTAAGAATTAAGATCTGGAATCCCTAACATCTTTCGCTAGCACTACATCTCGAAAGCATCAATGAGATCAAAATTTCTTTAGTGTATTTTCTTTTATTCAATTTGGTTTGTAATGAAGTTGTACCTCTCTTTGTCTTTGGTTCAAACTAGATGTGAACCATATCCTAGCTTGTTTTAATATCCTTTATTACAAACGTTTTTGTAAATTTCCTTTCAGTGTACCATCACCAATCATCATCTCAGCCGTAAGACATCCACTGCTGGACATAGGCCTCCCCCAACGATTTCCAAAAGGACCGGTTGTAAGCGGCCCGCATCCAGCTGTGCCCTGCGACCTTTATGAGGTCGTCAGACCACCTTGCGGGTGGACGTCCCACACTGCGCTTGCTGGTCCGTGGTCTCCAATCGAGAACTTTTCGGCCCCATCGACCCATCTGTTCTACGCGCTATGTGCCCTGCCCATTGCCACTTCAACTTGCTTATCCGGCGAGCTATGTCGGTTATCCATCACCAATAAGCGCGGTAAATAAGTAAAACGATTGCTCTTTACTCTGCTGAGAATAAATGAATGGGAAGGCTAATAAAATATATTTCCATTCGCTTTCTAATTACAGGTATATACCAGCACATAGATCATTTCAATATTGATATTCCATATCCATATCAATCACAAAGCCGAACAAAGGTATTCAAAATAACGCCGGTCAAAAATAAATTGACCGAATAATATTTTAAATTCAAACATGAACAAAAAGGACAATTTTCGCTGGTTTCGCTACGGGCAGCTGGTGCAGACGGAACGAAAAAAGGTTAAAAGTACAGTCGACCGCCAATCAACAGAGTGGGTACCAATCCATCAACATGTCGGTGCGGTGGTTATCCAATTTTCATGCGAAGTTTTCATCTTCTGCAAAAAGCAATTAAATACGCGGTAACTCGGTCGGATGAGTGCCCATACATCATACCAACTTGATGACGTCACTATTGATAGATTTAGTTTACAATGATAAATACGCATTACGCGTAACTATTATGCTCTATATAATAACCTAACAGTTGGGGAGACGTTTTGTTTGTTCACATTAATTGCTAAAACGATAGAAGGTAATGACATGAGACCATAAGTTGCAGGTTCGGAGGTTTTAGTATGTAATACTGATTGACATAATCATGTCATTATATTAAGTTTGGTATACTCGATGACAGATGTCTCTATGTTAGTAATAAACATAGTAAAAAGTTCAATATTTTTTTCCCGAAGTGGCACTCAAAGTTAGTTTAGCTTTTGAATGTAGCTTAGATTATTCGTGAAATAGCAACCGACCGAGTCGTGGTTCGGCCCTCTCGGGCACCCTCGGATCGAAATGCTTACGCGTAACAAAGTAACCGTCCAAGCCGAGGTTACCCCTCACCTGGGAGACCCTTGTGTCGAGTTCCTAGCAATAGAGGTTCAGGCTAAGCGACCTAAGAGCTGTGCCACCTCTCAATCCGGTGGAGCAGTCAAGGCCAGCATCTCTGGCCAATCTGTGTAGTTCGTCATATAAAAAAAAAGTAAAAATTATAAGCAATAAATCAAATTAACAATAACAGTGAAAGAAAAAACATAGTTGAATTCCTGCTGCAACTATGTTTTTTCTTTCTTGAACTGCTTTTGAAGATTGCTGTGACCTATGTGATTAAAGATGTGTATAGAGTACGGTCCATGAAACGAAAGTTGTAGGTTCGCATCCACCATTTGACAATCTTTCTGAAGCATTTCCTTCTTAAAGTACTTCTCTGACTAGGTAAGGTTGGCCTGTTGTAGAAGGCGATTAAAAGGGGCTTTGTGTCCACTGGGCGACAAGGGTGGGGGCCTTTGTCGTCCGCCAAGGTGGACCCGGGAAGAAGGCGACATCGGTTGGCCCGGTGCCCTCGCAACTTCCAGTGCAACGTGTCGCTTTGCACTGGAAGGGTACGACTTCCTCCTCCTCCCTCCCCAGCGATGTGTTCTCCTTGAGCACAGTGCAGAGGGGCTCCGGTTCGTTCCTCTTGAGATCCCAGAATCCCTCACCATGCACCGAGGAAGGGCCACCGGGGAGGTTTTAGTGGGTCAAATCCCACACAACCGCCGCCTTCCCCAGAAGGCGGGGTATCTTTTGAAGATTTCCTCCCCGTTAACAGAAAAAAAGGTAAGGTTGGCAGTCAGTTCACCATATCTCTCTCTGTCTCTTGCAAAGCGAAACGGACAGCACTCGTAATTCCGGTCCAGTCTCTTATGTTCCACAAGATTTCCTTCTACGATCAACACTTCTTTTCCGAGCGACTTTGCCCATTAAGATAAGTTGAAGGTCATATAACAGATATCAAACGTTTACTAGTATAAGTTTACTTTAAATTTAACTTTTTAATAACTTGTAACAGTTAGCAAGAATGTTAGCAGTATTTGTGAAAAAAGAAATATTATCAGTATTTTTAAAGTACCGTGGTCAAAAGCCTTATCTTATATATTGACGTAAAACTAAAAATTTAATGCAAGTTTTTTTGTATATTTCAAAAAGCAAAACTCCATCAGACCATACCTTAGTATATGTAGCTCAAGGAGGGCTAATAACCGAACTAATGGCGAGGCACGAACATTTAAAGCCCGCGGAGAGGAACGGAGAGGCCATCGAAGAGATATACGTCGAGGTAACGACCCTTGAAGTTAAGTAAGCTGTGCTATATGATGTACTTTAAGCTCAGCTCGTATGGGAACTTCCGTCCTCGTTGGTATAAGTTAAGTCTCGAGCAAACATAGAATATTATGACTTAGATCTTCACATTTTGTATAGTTTCTTTTTCACGATTGATGACATCTTTTCACTTCGGGGTTTTATTGGATACAGTTTTCTTATATGCTCAAAAATATACCGATTTGCTGACTAAATTTGAATTACAACACTTTAAAATCACACATAAAACAACAATAATACCAAATAACTTGTTGATAATGTGAATAGTTGTACATATATATATTTGGTGCAATATAAATACTTATTGTATTATTTGGATTGTACTAATATTGTTAAATGTCCCAAATGAAGAGAATAAGTGTAAAAAAGACTTATAAACTTTTTTTTTTGTTGGAAGGGGGTAATCTTCAACAAGATACCCCGTCTTCTAGGGGGAAGGCGGCGTTTATGTGGGGCTTTTACCCCCGGTGGCCCTTCCTCGGTGCGTGGTGAAGGGCTCCGGGATCTCCAGAGGAACGCGCTAGAGCCCCACTGCACTGTGCTCTTACTTGCTTGCGAGAGCACGTCCCGGGGGGAGGTTATTCCCCCCCTGGGCCCTCGCATTGCAAGGCGACACGGACCAGCCGATGTCGCCTTCTTCCCGGGTCCACCTTGGCGGAAGACAAAGGCCCACCCTTGACACGCAGTGAACCCAAGGCCCCTTTTACTCGCCTTCACGACAGGCAGGGGATACCGTAGTCTTATTCTACAAGCCCAGAGCTAATTTTATTTACGCTAACCACCAAGATGGTATCCACAGAAATTTAAATTCCGCCATTACTGATACAAAACTATTTGAGTAAAAAATTATTAAGTTGTGTATATAATAGATCATTCTATATATTAGATTCTCTCAGTTCTCGGTGCTGTTTATTAAGCAATGAAATCTACCCGACGTTTGAAAATATATGGCCGCCCTTTCAGAGCTGACATTAAACAATGAAAGTGCCTCTTAAGTTTTTGTATATTTTCGTCGTAGCACTTACGAGTCATTTAGCTTTGCAACTTGAAACATGTTGTGGCGTTCGTCCTCGTTAATTAATTTTTCCTAAGCTTTTGTAACAGGATTTATGTGTCGGCTAGCATAATTGTGTCTATTTTTTTGGGTTCGACAGTTTTATGTGTTCCAATGGCCTGCCATCTATTTAGGATAGGATTAATTAGTTTATTGGGCTTTAGCTAGTGGGGTAAGGTTTGAAGTGCGTAAACGAAGTATAGTCTATCCAAGTATGATTTTTCAGTCTCACCGTAGCCAAAACCAAGAGGATTATGTCCAGCAGTGGATGTTCTATGATGGTTCTACAGCGATGCAGGAAAACATCGTGAGGAAACCTGAATGTCTTAGAAAATTTTCTAAGGCATCTGAAATCTGCCACGTACGCACTAGAGCTATGGTAGTGGATTAAGCTCTAATCCTCACCTTCTACAGAAGGCCTATGCCCAGCAGTGGGACATACTCTTACTTTACTATTAATGTTTGACTCCACTTCGATGCTTTCATCGTCGTGTGTATATACGTAACAAGTCATCGTATTCAAATACGTAGAATACACTCACTCGATACATTCAACCTGTTAGGTTGAACGGGGCGGGATTTTTGTGATTTTTTTCCCGTTTTGACTTCAGCCCCGCTAGAATTTATTCACTCAGACAGATAACGCGTTCCCTTTTTTGCCCTCAAGCGATGTTTAAATAATTCCCCGTGCCCCTTTGTGTCTGTTTCGTGTAGCAGCGAGTTTGTAGGTTGTGATCTCACGCCGTTTGTTGTATTTTGAAACGCGGAACGCACGCTTTGTGATGTATTTTATCGTTGTGTGTGAAGTAAGTTAAATTTGTAGTTTAAATACTTAACAATCTCGTATAGTAGGCAAGGAAAACACCGAAGTCCTTGAGATATATGAATTAAGACTACTAATAAGGACCTAGGACTAACCTCTTCAAGTAATAGGAACCTACATGCTGTCCATCATGAGGCGGTTTGCACCTGGTGGGCTCAATGAACCCACAATGTGTGTGTCGGAAATATAAAAACATCCGAACTACTGCATCAAATTGGATAATTTTTACTCTTTTGTGTTTGTTTTTTTAAGGATAAGGTTTTTATGTAAAATAAAAGATAATTTTGATTAAAATCACTTTTTATAAAAACTTCATTAAAGAAACGTAAGTGAACGAACACCAACCACCAACAAACAAAAACCGACTTGAAATCGAATAAGAATATTAATCTATTTCAGATTAGAACCTAACCAAACTCTCTTTAAACTACGGATATACGCCCGTCTCAATAAAAAATGATTGTGTGATACTGATTCGTGCATTATAGTGCACATATTAATGCAAATTTAAAACTTATATGGTTTTCTCATGGATACATACCAGAACCACATATCAGAACTAAACCAAATCGGTCCTGATCAAAATGGAACCACACTGGAAGCATCAGCTTTCAAATAAAATAAAATCATCAAAATCGGTTCACGCAGTCGGAAAGCATAAGGTAACACACATAAAAACAACATACAGACGAATTGAGAACCTCATCCTTTTTTGAAGTCGGTTAAAAAGTTTATATCACGTAGTTACCGAAAGAACCTCACCGACGGCAATGAAGCTAAATGTAACACGCCACAAATCTACCTCCAAACACTTGAGGCGCCCGCCGTGTTCCCAATGACACTTTAACAAAGCATTTGAGAGCCTTATTTTTCAGGGGATAGCAACCCTCTCCCTTACGGAACGAGTTGTTTAAAAACTAGGTCAAAGTGTGACATGTTTGTTTACGCGGCCAAGTTATATATTGTTTTAATACACATGGTTAGTTACGAATGGGTTGATATAAAACATAAAAACATTGAAACATTTACAGCCTTACCAATAAACTTAGGAATAAGCAAAATTTGTACTAATAAACCAAGGATACGTTATACCTGGTATAACGTTGACGTTTTTGTTCGTACAATTGTTATTCCGAAGTTATAACGACGTACACCCTTGTTTAAGTCCAGTATAACATTTAAAATACCACGGTTTGTGTTCGCTCATTTATATTAACTTATTATGGAATTAAGGGCAATGGAGGAAGTAGAAACAGTCAATGACTTAATAAATATCATTCAGACTCCAAAAAAGTAAAAATATTTAATAGATGGGAAAACCCTTTTCATTTATATGTCGATGATTAGTTTCGATTAAAATGTCGGTTTTCTAAAAGTGGTATAACATTTTTAGACCATTTATTTGAAAGGTTTCTTACTATAGACAAGGGTGGAAGTGGATTATCTTCAATCTATATATAGAGTATAGAATATTTTTATAACCGCCACACATTGACAGATACATTACTACACTACTACATAGGCTATAATTATTTTTATAGTATGGTTTCTCTTTGATTGCGCTGTTGCCAACTCGTGCATTTTGACGTAAAGAAAGAATAGATAACCCATAGTTATCCCGGATTTATTTGTGGTAAACTATTCTCAGCTTATTCTTAATTTATTCCGGGTTTAACTAAACTTAGTTTAAGGGTGAAATAAATATGTTATAACTCATTTTTATTTGTAAGACTGTTAAATTTTAAGGTAGACCAGGAGAAAATTCACAAAATTTGTTTAATTTAAATTAAAGCACTTACGCCCTTGACGTGGAAGAATAGGCAGAGGAACACATCTCTCGCTTTTTACATTCACATTTATTTATTTATTTAAATCAACAAAAATTATAACACCGTTACAGACAATCCAATATGATGTTATAAGAACTTAGTTAAATATATATTATTAAAATTAAAACAAATAAAAAGCTGCTTTATGTATTGACAATAATATATAAATATAATAGAGTCAAACACCTTTTACGCATTTGTAGGCTAGCTAATAGCTTCGATAAAAACCGAGTGAGTGCAACAAAATATATCAATGTACAGTGAGAAGTGAGTGCATCTTCGCTTTTAACTTCACAGTTACACTTTTATCTTACACAAACTTATAATATTATTTACTTAGAGTAATCTTCAATTCAGATAAATATATAATTAATCTCTACTCACAGACGCTGTATTTTACATCCAAAGTAAATTACGAAATCATAGTTATATTATAGTATACAGTATAGTTCTGGCATCTATAACTCTTTCGTATTCGACATTCGTTAAGTAGTACTTAGCTACATTTGGATTGTCATAAACCTACCAATATCGTAAGCAAAAAATAATTTTTAGTGATATTTGATTGATATTGATTAATAGATAGTGATTATTAGGAATTATTAAGTCCCTTCGGAACCCTAATGCCAATAAATTTTTAAAAACAAAAATGAATTTTCAAACTCTATAAATGAAAAAATATAAATACAAGAACTCCTTTTACTTTCAAAGCCTACAACTTAAGAAATATTTCTACCATTACGGCCCCGCTGCCCTGATGATGTCATCCCACCAACGGGCTGGTGGTCTGCCCACTGATCGGCGTCTCTATTTTGGCCACTATTCGGTTACTGCCCTGGTCCACCGACCGTCTTCTCTCCTAGCTAAATAAGCGCGAAAAAAGGGAGGCCTACACCCAACGGCGGGAAGATACGATCTGATTGATTGATAAATACATACATTATAAGACAATACATTTAAGTACAAGTATTATCGGTTACATATATTTAAGTCAAGTCGTTTGGAAACTATCCCATTATTCAAGAGGTAAAAAGTTTAACGTATTAGTAATTTATATACGTCGACACAAACGTTAGGACATTCGCCATGTTAACCCCGGGGTTATCCGGTTTTATTCAACAGCGGCCGTGTGGGCGGGGCGGATCCGTGACGGCTCGTGTGTCGTCACAAATTGTGAGTGACGCAAATGGTCCTCGCCACGTCACTACACCTGGGCCCCGCGTGACGGGCGCAATATATCTACGTCCGGACACGCCGGAACTGTTACTTACCTTATGGTGAAAAATGTCGCCTACGAGTACGTTAACGAATAAAAACAAAAGCAGACTTCAAATCACAAAAACTTTAAAATTAACGTACTGTTAGACGGCCGGTTCTTATTGTGTTTTAGGAGGAAACTACGATTCACACAATTTTTAATACAAGATAACTACTGACTTTCGAATCTCTGGTTCTTAAAGAATGAATGAATGAATGAATATGCTTTATTGCTGAACAATTATTAAATACCACAGAAATAATAAATTTAGAAATTTTACACATCGCGATATAATTACATGCGCAATGGGCGGTCTTGACGCTAAGAGCGATTGTTTTAAGTGGGTCTGTGATACGCCTATTTTAAGTAGAATATAGAAAAAAACCCACTGACAAATACAATTATGACGACATAGAAAAATAAGTAATTATAAATTGAGTTTTATATATTGTGCATACATAGTAGCTCACACACACAAAGACACATAAACACAAACAAGATTTTATTTTTACCCTTAATTACAATTTGTTTCTTAACTTTTTTTCCTTTTTTCTGAATGTTTGTTCAAAATGACGGGGGAAGACATTAGCTCCTGAGATGCAGAGAGATATGACCTTCTTCAACTTATCTTGATGGGAAAAGTTGCTGGCAAAAGAAGTGTTGGTCCTAGAAAGAAGTCATGGCTGCGGAACATAAGAGGGTGGACCGGAATTGCGAGTGCCGCCCGTTTCGCTTCGCAAGAGACAGAAAGAGATATGGTGAACTAACTGCCAACCCTCTCAAGAAGAAGAAGAAACTATTTATTTCTTATACTAGTACGTAAACATACTATTGTTAATAAACATGATTCCTATGTCTGCCTATCTTGGAATAGAACGTGCTTCATTTCATATCTATAAATAAGCTCGTTGGTTAACAGAGATGGCATACATTATGTGTTTTTCAGCAACCTTTTTTACTGTGTGACAGGTAGGAGCCTATCGCCAAACACCGGGTGTAAGTTATAACAGCTTAGTCAGTTGCTCCCCATCCGATGACTAAGTATTCTAGAGCTACACGCTATAGATATTCCTAGAGGAATAATGTCACTTGAGGAAGCGAGGAAACAAAATGTAGAAGTGAATTCTTATTTCTGCTGTGGTGCTTCTGCTGTCAATACGCTGTGGTGAATGTTAACAGCGAATTAATGGGCGGAAGGCTGTGAAAAATATATGTGCCGCGGCTGTTTCGGTTGGATAAACATGCTTTTTTTCGAGTGGAAAAGAAAAATCGACGCGCGCTTATCGTCGGCTTCTATCCAAACAGCTCTTTGATGTAAAAAAGTTGCAATGAAAAATGTTAGCATTGCTCTCTTGAGCGGTATAACTGATGAAAAGGCACAGGGATTTTAAAACAGCGAATTTGAGAATTAAAATCTGTATACATCCCATTAAAAGAGTAATTATTTTTTAAATTGTTTAGTAATTCCTCAATTATGATTCATCAAATATACAACAAATATTTGACGGAACATTTCAAATAGAATCTTTATCTAGAATCTAAAGTTTTTAGTTGATATCCTTCGGTCGACATGTGATTTATTATGCAATTTGACAGTTGGCAAATCAATTGTTAATGAAATAATTTGATGTGAAACAGGGGAAAATTTCTAGTATATTATATACTAAATTCTTCTTCGATATATCCGCCCTATCTTATCGTATAAATATCTTGATCTATCCATAATAAGTATATTTATGAGTAAAAACAAAGCCGACTTTAAATAAAATCAAAAGTGTCAGATCAAACATTAAAGACGCGTGGAACGCGTGGACACTCTGTTTTATTTCCGAAGTATCATATTTATATTAAGGACCTAATTGAAACCCTATAATTCTTTAAAAAAAATATATAATTCAGTCCAGAACTGGCGCTACCAGTACAGAAGTATAAAAAATACAGACGAATTGACAATCTTCTTTTTTGAAGTAGATTAAAAAACGTCTCGCCATTAACATGTTTTTATTGGTATCGATTTATATATTTACGATTGGGAATGCGACGTGAGCTTTTCCTGTGTTAAAAGCTCAATCATAGCTTTTAGTCGCGTGGAAGGAAATAGCCTAAGTAGTACATAAACATAAATCTAATAACTATTTGTAGACGCATTATTTTTATTGTATTATATATATTTTTTTATTAGACTCTGTACAAAATCCATGGAAAGGTAGTAATGCGCGCACGACTTTGGGTAGTCCTGGGCACCGCTGAAAATCAGTCAAGTCCAATATTGTAATCATGTCCTATTTGTCTGTTCGTTCTTTTTTTGCTATATGTTTGACGTAATTACGTCATATGGATAATAGATGTCGCTGTATCAATATGTAAACAGTAAATTAGTATTAGCACCGTAGTATGAGAGCTTCGCTGTAACATTTCTCTGAACCTGAGGTTCAAGCTAAGCTACCTAAGAGCTATGCCACCTCTCAATCCCGTGAAGCAGTAAACGCCAGCTGCTCTAGCCAACTGTGTTAGTTCGTCAAAAAAAAATATCTGAACCAGAGCATTTAACCAGTACCAGATCAGTGTTAATTATTTATAAAACCATCGTTAGGCGAGCAAGAAATTGTTCATTATATTTTATGTAATGTTTATAATACATGTAATTTGTTTGTATATTGTGGTGCCAGTAAATAAAATGTCTATGTCTATCTATATGTAAAGATATTACACTAAATGTGGGAGTATTAATTTTGCAAGCCCTGCCGTACGCCCAAATTAACGCTGCATATGATTTAGAGCTCCACTGCCTACAATGGACGTGTATTATAGTGATTTATTTAGGTGTTAGCGTTAGCACAGTAGGTGGTCGTTGGGTCCAACAGACGGAGCCAAATGTCTCCCCACTCCAGGTAAATATTATGTTATATTAGAGCGTGTGAGGGTAGTAGTAATAATATAAGACTGCTTGCATGAAATCAAAATTGTTGCAATCTTCTGTAGTAAATGTTTTATTTTATCGTGATTTTCCTTAGAACTTTATTCTTTTCAGCCACCACAAAAAGGTGGAGGTCCTCAATTCTGTATTTTCTTTGTTTGTTACCGCATAACTTTCGAATGGGTGAATCGATTTTGATGATTCTTTTTTATTTGAAAGTTGGTGCTTCCCGTGTGGTTTCATTTCATTCTGATGGCAGCCATGTAAGTTTGAAATGTTGCATTAAATATGTCCTCCACAATTGTACATATAGCTTAATGTGATATTAACCGTTGATGGCAACCGTTTTCGATGATTCATTTTATTATTGGAAAGAATTTACTTCAAAGGTAGTTTCAGGAGAGTTTAGTTAGGTTCTGATATATTCTATTTCGTAATATTCCAACGATAATTCTGAAATACAAAGTGGGCGTCCATGAGAACTCCTTCAATATTTACCAATTAAATTTCCTTCTCGTCTAGAAAACATATATTCAATAAGTTGAAATTTTAATGAAACAGCATGAAGCGCATAAAGTACCTTCATTTGAATATTATATCGCGAAGCGTGCAGCAACAGTCTGTTATTACACCCGTTTGAACATGCAGAAGAGTCTTAAATTGTGCGACACAACATCCAATTGAGATTCGGTATCAAAGCTCACTTTGAAGTATGACACCGATACCCCAACCAGAGGGTATGAGTCGAAATACATATTTCAGTTGCCATTATACAAAATAAACCCAATCATCTCATCAAAGAAAGAGGGCTGATCCCCCGCTCGCAGGGAAACGAATTTTATATCGTTTCCTTTATTTTTTAACCAAGCTCAATTGATCTTATAATATCTAGTCACTCTTTTATTTATTTTTAATTTCTACATCTTCTTATAGTTCTATCTCTTCCTATCGGAGGTCGGCTATCATTAAGGCTATTTTAAATTTTGATGCAACGCCACGGAACATGGATCATGTACTCACGTCCGGAGATTTCTGAGCCACGAAATACGTCTTCTTCCAGGTGGTCGTTTACCCTGGATTTTTCCTTGGATGATGAGTTGGAGTAGTATGACGCATTATGTGACCAAAGTACTGGAGCTTGCGTTTTTTACGGTATTATGGAACTCCGCGTTCTTGCTCACTTCGAAACTCGATGCAACAAGCAGAACAAGAATTAAGCCTTCGTAAGTACATAAAGTTGAACGTAAAGTTGTATCATTAAGTGGTCGTCCGAGAGTCGAATCTTTTTCGAATTCTTTAATCCAAAAATGTAACCATCGAAATTACAATTTATATATTAACTGTCATTACATACCGCAAAACCGTTGCCAAGTAACCATACAACAACATCATAATCAGCAAGAGAGAAATCATTAAGATATGAAGATAAATATTTACCAGCTCAACAACATCTCTGACCCCAAGTCAGAGGAGCAAATAGAATTTCCCGGAAAGGGCGAAAACATGTCCTTTCCAAGGGTGTTAAAACCACCCTTTTCGGCAGGGATACTTTGGCCCTATTCTGCCCTTTTTTTTGTTAACGGAGGGTAATCGTATGATATCCCGCTGGGGAGGAAGGCAGGTTTATGTGGGTTTCTTACTCACAAAAACCCCCCGGTGGCCTTTCCTCAGTGCATGGTCTGGGGCTACGGGATCTCCAGAGGAATGCAACGGAGCCCCTCTGCATTATGCTTACAACACGTCGATGTCGCCTTCTTCCCGGGTCCACTGTAGCGGACGACAAAGTCCCCCACCCTTGTTGCCCGAGAACCCGGGGCCCCTTTCAATCGCCTTCTCCGACAGGCAAGGGATACCGTAGCCTTATTTTACGAGCTCAGGACTACGGGGCTTAAGGCTGTAGCCCTAGTACAGTTCTACCCGCCCCAAATTGAGGAGTGAGTGATTTTTATAAATCATGAAGTAAATTAGGATGGCAATCCGGAACACTTATGTTATAAATAGAAAACAATGGATTAATTACAGTAACAACTACCCGCTGTTAATATACGCCTTCAATCATGCACACAAACGAACTTGCGTGTCGACACAGTGACGCCGGGTGTGTTTGTACGAGTGACCTGGTTTGAGTCATTATCGGCCGTAAATCTGTCTATAAATCTCCGCCCCGGGAACATTCTGATTGCGTAACCCATTTTAGCTCAATTCCCACTTATTTTTCACCGGAATCGAGAATTTCTCGCGTTAATACTATATTTTGAGGTTCATTTAACTTATAAGAGATAGCTTAAACGGTGAAGCTTTCGACTTACGATCTAAGGGACGTTTGAATCACATTCCGGATTTACCAATAAGCTGTCCGTTTTTGACTTATCTTTTCCATGATGATTACCCCTGCTAATATTTTTCTTTGTCACCCATTTGACTGGTAGAGAATGTCGCTAAGGCATTACGATAACTCATTTTTTTTGTTGACGGTGGGTTTCAACAAGATATTGTGTGTATAGCGACGGGCTCCGAGATCTCAAGCGACACGCACCGGAGCCTGCTGTGTGCTGTTAAGCACGTCCCGGGAGGTTATTCCCAGCACCCTCGCAGTGCTAAGACGACATGGAGTCACCCGTGTCGACGTCTTCCCGGTTTCACTGTAGCGGACGACAAAGGCCACACTTGTCGTCGTGGACCTGAGGCCCCTTTAACTTTTACGACAGGCAGGGGACATCTTAATTTTTAGTTTAACAAAAAATGTAAAACAATGATGCGGAGTCATGGGACACCAGGAACTAAGTTCCTTTGAATAATATAGAAGCGACAACATTTTTTTTTCATTTTACTAATTACTTATTTTAAAGTACGTAAAAGTATTGACGAAATAGTCATTTTTTGACAATAAAAAAAAACGTAAAAAAAGAAAACAAACATAAAATATAATAATAATTCAAATTTTTAAGTAAAATAAAAATATGTCTCTTTATTTGTTTTTCAACACTATAAAATTACATAATTTATACTTATTAATAATTCATAGCGCCACTTGTGAGAGATCACACCACAATAGAATTAAAAGCAGACGAATTGAGAACGATGTAAAAAAATAGGGGGTATTTTTTTGAAGTCAGTTGAAAAGACCATGCTAAATTATTTGTATATTTACAATAATTTTATTTGGGCTAGAACATCCAGAATAATGAATCTATTTACCTAGACCTAAAATACCTTTTTTTTTTGTTCACGCGGGGGAATCTTTTTATAGACCATCCTCCGGTACCCTGGGTGGGCCCGAAGGGATGTGTGGGACTCGGCCTGGGCAGCCCCTACCCACTAAACCCTTCCGCGAATGCCATCAGCCATTATAAGCAGGGTGCCCCGGATCTGTCAGCGACAGGACACCCCAACAACCGGCCGGTCCCGGCAAAGACCGGACTTCATCCTCAAAGGGGACTTCTCCAGCACTCAGAGAAGTCCCGACGACGCTGAAGCATTACGGGGGCGGCAAGAGGCATTCGTAACGCCTCCTGCGCACCCCGATACGTCGCCTGCGGAGGGGGGATAGACCTAAAATACCTAGACAAGTGCGAGTAGTATTTGTTAATGTATTTTGCTCATGCGTGTACTATCATTAACATAATCCAAGGCGTGCCCGGCGCTGTGACAGTCACGTAAATCGTTAACATGTAGTAGTTGGGCGCGCAATGAAAAATGCACAAGCCCGTAAGCCCGGCGTGCGGCTTTCGTATGCGCCCCTCGTTCCGGGTTTTAATTCAGTTTAAACTCCGTTATAAAGCGGGCCGTTGTTTCCTATCGGACATTGTAAAGTCGTGTGCTATAACAAAACTAGATAAATGCTGATAACTGGTACGTAGATTTGACATGTATTAAAATTGATATATAATTTATATAACAAATATTCAAAAACGGATTCTAAGTTTAAAAAACTTTAACTTCAACACTTCTTCTATGAAATCTCCGACAGTCATTTGTAAGTTACACGACTCAGTCTCTAGGACAGGGGCTCCCAACCTCTTTGTATTCTAGAGCACCTTCTAAAATATCGGTCGAGTGGCGGTCACCACCAATTTTTGATCGACCAACTCCTTTCATAACTTGTCATTTTCCCATCATTCATTTTCGTAAATTCATAATTTATTAATAAATAATAAACAAAAATGTTTCAAAATAATCAAATTATTATTCAAATTGCATACACCCAGAGAAATGTACTTACAAAACGTAGTAATAATTTACATTTTTAATTAATGTTTAAGAAAATATTAGACTGTGTCAAATAGTGGCGAGCACGAATCGGGCACGAGGTTGGGAACCTCTGCTCTAGGATATTGGGTAAGCAGATACAGAAAATCGTAATGTAATTTGTGCCGCGGTCAATTCGCCCGCGTTTTTTCCCTAACGGCGGGAAAAATCATATTCGTGTTTCTCTCTGCTTACGACTGGCACGCAATATGAAGAGGTTTACTGACGGTTTTTACTGTGGGCCGTTTATTATAAACTTTATGAAGGTATAAAACATAAAATAATGGCGCATTTTTACAACCCGATGCTATAAAACACCTTTTATGATTGCGATAACATCGTCATTGGTGTTTTGGTGTGCGTATTGCTGCGAGGTTGGCGCACATGCTCATATTATTTTTTAAATCGGATACAAGGAAGCGTTTCGCTGTTGGTTAATTCGATAAACTGGAGATTTTTTACGAACTACACAGATGGCCAGAGAAGCTGGCGTTGACTGCTTCATTGGATTGAGAGGTGGCATAGCACTTAGGTCGCTTAGCCCAAAACTCTACCGATAGTAACCCGATAAGGCGTAAAGGTAACCTCGGCTTGGACGATTACTATGTTACGCGTAAGCATTACGATCCGAGACTGCCCGAGAAAGCCAAACCACGACTCGGTCGTTTGCTATTTCACGGATAATCTAAGGGACATTAAAAACCTAAACTAACTACCAAACGTATATTCTTTTTCAAACAGTTTAGTTTTAAAGTAGCAACATAGAACGATTTATTAGAAAATATAAGATTAATTACAGTATATTGCATAGAATGCCAACAGGCACTAGTGAAAATATTTGTTGCAATTTTAATTGTAAAACATCATCAGGAAATCTCCTGGTAAAATGTTACTAAGACATGTTTAGCCGGACGACCAAAGACAAAGTAGGAGTATAGCGTTGAAAGACACGGCGCAAGATTTCTTAAGACGATGACGGGGACAGATGGAAATAGAAAACGAAAACCGGAAAAGATCCAACCACCATTTGGGATCAATAGTAAAGGGGAGAGAGAGTTGCGAAGCCCAACAGATGACCGAAGAAAAGGTAGGAGAGTATAGCGTCAAAAGACACGAGGCAAAATTTCTTAAGACGGTGTCAGGGACAGATGGAAATGGAAAGCGAAAACCGCAAGTGAGATAGAGAGAGAGAGGTGAAACCCTCGAATCCGCACACATGTAGCGAACTATGTTATGTATAAAAGAAAGCCTATATTCATAAGTGGGATAGATGTCTGATGACTCTGTTTTTATTACCAAGTGTATGTAAACAAACTCCAATAAAATTTTATTGAAACAAAGAAGTAAATAGATTCTTTTCAATCTATTGTTGGGGATAAGATCGAACCTGGCTAAATCCGGTTAAAATTGCATTAGTCTACCAATGTTCTAGACAAGTCTGCCTTGAACATGTCCAGATCACTTTCTGATTGCGTTAGGCGGGCTTTAAGCTCCAGACCCCACGTTGTTCACTGTTTGATAACATTACTTAACTTCACTTAGGAGACAACTTACTAATGACTTCTTATCGTTGTTTATATACATGTGTATCTATATTATAATTCTTGTATATTATGGCGTTTAATCACAGACCAAAATGTACGTAGTCCATGGAATGTTTTAATTATTTTATAATATGTTTAATTGTTTAATAAATGTTTTTTCTATTCTATTCTACTAATATTATAAATATAACAACTTTGTTTATATTTAGTTATTTAAATAATAGGGCAAATTGTAATTTAATACTTGTAATGTTATTATTATATCCATGGTTTGTGGTAATACTTTAGCTGATTAATGATTTTAGCAGCTATATTTTTAATTTTAGTTTTAAATGAGACATAATACAGAGGTACAACAAGAAATAGTTGTCTGGAATAAATCGCTCGAGCGTTTGTGTAAAAAAGATTATTCACTATGGTTGATTCTCGTGAGTGGCGATGATCATTTAACGTCAGGTAAGTCACTTTACCATTGGAAAAGGATTACATTTTAAAAGAAAAAAAAAACGTATATTATTGCAAAAATTCTGTAGTAAATAGAAAACTAATCAGACTATTTCAACTTCCAAAAGAGGCTGGCTTCGGATGTGCAATTGTAGGAGAGGACGATAAAAGGAATTTATCACATTTACTTACATAGGCTTTTTATTGAGTACTCTCCTTCCCTATTTCGTTTATTTAGGGCTTTTACAGAAATATTGAGTGCTTTTGTGATTCGATATCGAATTTGTGAGAGATTCAATGGGTAGCACAAATGTGTTTTGTGTTAGGTGAATGGGCTTTCGAGAGGAGCCTTACGTGCGATAATGATGTTGCCTGCGTACACAATACCAAATTCATGTAATGAAATAAAATTATATTCGACACAGTAAGGATGGGTAGCTAAACTATATACATTCAATATATATTATATTGTTTTATTTACATTGGGTATTGTTTTTAATTGATTTTATAGAAATTTTAAACAACGATCTTAGTTTCAATTCGATTACGAATTTTCACGTGCTTCCTTGGCGAAATTTTTACAGTTTCATTGAAAAAAGTTCCTAGTTGTAAAGTAATGAGCTAAGAAAACGGCCGTGTTTTAAAAACAAATACTATCCAAGTTTTTTATTGATATACAACCAGTGTTTAATCGTTTTTATAAATCATAAAAAGAGAGATTTAAAATTATTCTTTTTTTACTACTACAGATAATTCTATATATGGAATGAATCGAGGTAAATGGTGGTAGAAATTAATGATTAGATATTCTATTATAAAAATCATAGGAGTCGTAACCTTGTTTGTTTATTTTTTCCAATAAAAAGCTAGTGGTCTAAATTTCTATTGCCAACGATGATAACATCAGGAGAGCCACTTATGAAAATTTAATCTAAGTACTGCCAGACTGAAAAGTATATGAGATCTATGTTTAAAGATGATAAAAGTACAAGTATGTAAAAAAAATACACAGTAATAATCAACATTTACCAAGTAGATGCGTCTCAATTAAAACCTCTTTGTTTAAATATAATTAAATATATTAAAAAAAAAACAATTGCATAATAAAAATAAACATTTACCAAGTAATTGCGTCTCAATTAAAATCTCTTTGTTTAAATATAATTAAATATATTAAAAAAAACAATTGCATAATAAAAATAAACATTTACCAAGTAATTGCGTCTCAATTAAAACCTCTTTGTTTAAATATAATTAAATATATTAAAAAAAATTGCAAAATAAAAATCAACATTTACCAAGTACTTGCGTCTCAATTAAAATATCCCCTTCAGTTATTCCTTTGAGCGGGCAAACGAATCCCACAAAATCGCTCACGGCCGACGTTATTTGTCTTCGCTGCGGCCCCGAGAAATCTATTTTCTAGAAATGGGTGAAAATTTTCAAGCGCTATTGTTGTGTGCGGTGAATTCACAATCGATTCGGCTAGTGATGTGTCTTAACGATTCATTGCAGCGATTTAAACAAAAACCTAATGTTACCTATTTTAATAAATACATATCTATCAAATTACGGAAATTTTAAAGAACGAGCTTAGGTGGTGGAAGGCTTTGGGGAAGGCATAGGCCTTTCCAGCCGTGGAAAGACATAAGCTTATGATGATGACGGTCGATAGTTCATAGCTCTTATGCTTAGCAATTATAGCAAAAAGCCCCTTATACACGGATATAAGAAATGAAAGAAGGTCAACACGCCATAATTTCTTATCTCCAAGAACAACCCACTGTAACAATGAATAAGATCCAATAATATACTACAATAGACTCATTTTCCAATTTATTTTTGAACGCACTGAACCTATGTGCCTATCTATCATCTGTGGCCATTCGAATGCCGACGACAGAATTTTCCGCGCGGTCTGTCAAACAGGAAATTTGTCAAGGAAATGAAATTGTCGAATTCGTTGTATATGAGGTAAAATCCTACGTTTCTAGCTTAATCACAAGCTATTTCCGATTAAAGGAAGAATGTCATCTCTGCCGGGAATAGCAGTATATTTATTAATATTAATTTATAACATTTTGTACAGTTAACAAGAGAAAATGCTCTTGGTCATGCATTCTTGACATAAAAAACAGAAGAATTGAGAACCACCTTTTTTTTGAAGGCGGTTAAGAAGTTAAAAAGAAACTTTAGATAATAATGAATTACAAATACATTTCTTACCGCACTGTATAGCAACTGCGATCCAGTAGAAAACCAATCCATGTCCGACATACCTGAAACATGATAAAAACCGGTCAGATTTTTATATTCCCAATTCGAACGAAGCTTTAAAATTGATTTAACGGCTTCCGATTGCGCGTCACGTGTAATTGAATGCAGCCTGATTGGGTAGTTTTTATCACGTGCAATGGCGGCACATCCGGTGCTGTCACGTGGTCAATATCCGATTCCATTTCCGGCGCAGGCATTAGTTACTCTTGAAAAGAGGGGAGAAAACACTTACACATCTTTTATATAATGTTTTAAAAATAGTTCTAATATAGAAATATTTTTAATATCTTACAGTTATTGTAGGATCAATCGCACTTCTATTCGAAATGAAAATAAGCCCACACGATTAGATTGAATTTGGTGAGCTAATTTGAAGCTAAACTTATTAAGTCTAAAATATATAAAGGCAACGGAACAGCTGCCTTTCATTAGGCATACGTTTTATTAGGCATACGGTTTCTCACATGTTTTTGTACATTACGTGTATTGCATTCCGGATTTACCTCTCACCGGAGGGACCCTTGTATCGAGTTTTATGCTAAGCGACTTGAGAGCTACGCCACCTCTTCGGTGAGACAGTTTGACTGTCTTGTCTGTTAACTTCTCTAGCTAATCTATGTAGGCACGTCAAAGAACAATATTCCGCATGCAAATAGAATTATCAATCAGAGAATTTCTATACATATTATCAGAATATTAAGAAATCCAGCCCAGATATTAGTCGCTCACTAAAATTGAGATAATATTTATGAATAGAAGAATTTCTCATTTATTAACGTTAATTACGAAGACAGACGGGTTCTTTGATATTGTATAACAAGTTGCTGTTTTGAAATTAATGCTTTTAGCTAAATTCAGGTTTAAACAACTACAAAGTGGATTAACGTCTGCCATTTTCACAATTTCAGTTGAGCGAGACAACTTCACCGAGATTACGAAGTTTGTTCGAACGCCGTCGTCAGCGCTCCGCCTCTACCATGATTGATGGCTGTAATTAACCTAACTGGTTTTCTAATCTCCTCTGCCTAGTCATGATAAATATTAGAAAGTATCAGTTACATCATATGAGATAAATTTCATTCATCTAGAATTTTCTCTATACAGAAGACATCATAATGATGTAAACGTTCAAATTACGTTCAGCATAAATATCAATTATTGAGTGGGTATCAAATAAAGATGAGCATTCACGCTTTTGACACAGAGGGGTAGGCAGAGATTAGTGTTTTAATTTTTTTAATGAAAATTATGAAGCAAAAATGAATGGAAAAGTTGCTAGTCTTAGGCGAAATATATCGCTTAGAAATAGAAGAACTATAATAGAATGGAAACTGACAGAGATGTAAGATGTATGGATGGAAGAAAAAGAAGTCTCTGCTAACTCCTATCGGTGAACGGTATGCTTTTAATTTATTATTTTTAATAAAGCTGTACATTTATCTGCCATTCCTTGCCACCTAGTTTAAATCTTAGTGTATGTGTTGGGCCAACTTGAGTAAATAAGTAATGGCTCAATTATGTCAGCCACGGGTAATATTACTAACAATAACTTGGATAAATGAGAGATATGCTTGCTGAAATAACCTGGGTAGGGAACTTGGAATACAATAATTATAGTATCATATAATACGCTAGCAACGCAAGTTCGATCTCCGATGCCGGCAGCAATGAATTTGTTAGTTGCAATTTTAAGTGCCGATTTACTACACGCACGTCGTTAGAGGAAAACATAGCGAGGAAACCTATGTGAGTTAGAAAATTTTCGAAAATAAGACAAGTCAAGTCCGCCAATAAGCACTTGGGCCGCGCGGCAGACTAAGCCCTTATAGACAACTACAGGGAATGCCTGCATATATTATATGTCCCACTGTTGGGCACATATTGACTGTAACTTTAACTTAACTGTTTTTATTATTACACAAAATTTACCAGAAGTCAAATATAACACCTATTATAATTATAAAACAATTAATTTCAGTTATGAAAAAGTATATTTTGTATAACGACTGCTAACGTTGTAATTTGCAAGGCTAGGTATTCAAGAGCTTCCATTATATTTTCGCAAGGTAACGGCCTAGTATTCCCCGGATTAAACTGTCATTTAGCTAAATCGTGGTACGGCTTACACAGAATAAAATTATGCGAGGCATCGGAGCGTGGAGTAGAGAAGACCGCCCAAGTTACCATACCTACGAATAAGAAATTGTATCAACATTGTCTACGTTGTTATGTATATAGAAGCCTTTTTGTATTTAAAATTCTCTTACCTTTCGATTATATAAATTGTACAGTTACATTAATATGTAAATGCTTAGAAAACGGGTAAAGTATTAACTAATACGTTTTAATGAATGCCACTTTACATATATATAAATTTATAAGCATATGACACGTATTAAAACAAACGCGTGCTCAGGAATTACATATTCTGACGAATTGTTCGGAATCATCCCCCGATTTCCATTACCGCACATCTCGGCAGAATGACACCACCACCATCTTGATGGTTGGCGTTCCACGACTGTACGTTTTTCGCGTAACTTTATTCCAAGCACTGTCAACCTGTAGAATCAACTGTCACCAGGGTGTTTCCGAACTTTTACGATTTCGGGACCTTGAATAAAAAGAGCCTACTCCTATCTCAAAGGTCGGCAACGCACCTGCAGCTCCTCTGATACTGTGGATGTTCATAGGCGGCGGTGATTACTTAATTTCACGTGAGCCGTACGTTCGTTTGCCACTTTTCACCCATCTCCGTTCCACCATCTTTTTGCTGTAATCATCTATCAAACCCGAAAGAAGCGCTTTGCTTCTTGTTTCATTATTCGTACAGTAAAGGACTGCCCGCATGTCTTTCCCTCAGATTACGATATACAATCACATATTATTTACGACAGGAATACTTTTAGTTACATTGTCAATTTATATTATTAGGTTTATACAATAAACCAATGGTTATTGCAAACCCTCTGTCTACCCCACTTAAAAAATATTAGTTTTTTTTTGTTTAAAATTGCTGTAAAATCTCACCAAAGCTCCACTAGTTTGGGTGATCGTACAAAATTTAGAGATCATGTCAATAATACGATACAATGTGATAGCGTCGTTAGCTGCATTTGCAATATGATTGATGTCTCGGAGACTGTGCTGAACAACTGAATTACCGATTAATGACAGTATCGACTTATAGCCGTCGTTTTATTGTATAAAAAACTATTTATTTACAAATAAATCTAAAATACACATATAAATGTAACAACCTGTATAAAGGTAATAACACCGATGAAGCCTTCTAGCTAATGTAAGCTAAATGTTAATAAATCAATACATGCGCCGAACAGTTCACACAGCACTGCCGGATCAAAAGGCCGGTACTTACACGGGCACCCGGGTACCCGGCAACCCGGATATCGAGGCACGACGTCATACATAAACATAAAACATGAATGCTTAATGAGAGCCGTACGTTAGCGAACTCTGTTTGCTCTGATACCAGTATAATCCTATATCCTCCGTACTAAAACAACAGGGAAGAGGTAACGTATCTATTTAATTATATAATACTATCGTATTGAAGTGTACTACTTACCTACCTTTAATATAACAAGTATATTTACCAGTAAATAGGAGAACCGACTTCTCGATATATCGAATCGAATAGAAATATTAAGAAAGTGAATTAATCAGAACCTAACCAAACTCATCAAACTACCTTTAAAGTAGTACATCCTTTCCAATAAAAAAATGAATATAAAATAATGAAATGAAACGGTTCGAGACTGTCACCAAACATTCCAAAAAACTTCTTGTAAGTGCCGCCACTTATAGGCCTTTCTCTGATGTTAGGAGCGTTACTGGAGTTTCTTCGGCAACTTCTTCTCCAAGCGCCAACGCTTCCAGTCTCACTCAAACTCAAAGTTAGTTTAGTGTTTGAATGTCCCTTACATTATCCGTCAAATCTCTCGGGCGCCTTCGGATCGGAATGCTCACGCGTAACATAGTAACCGTCTTTTTTTTTTGTTAACGGGGAGGAAATCTTCAAAAAGATACCCCGCCTTCTGGGGGGAAGGCGGCGGTTATGTGGGGTTTTTACCCACTAAAACCTCCCCGGTGGCTCTTTCCTCGGTGCATGACGAGGGGTTCAGGGATCTCCAGTGGAACGCACCGGAGCCCCTCTGCACTGTGCTCAAGGAGAGCACGTCCCGGGAGGGGAGGTTACTCCCTCCCTCCCTGTGCCCTCTTAGTGCAAGGCTACACGGGCCAGCCGATGTCGCCTTCTTCCCGGGTCCACCTTAGCGGACGACAAAGGCCCCCACCCTTGTCGCCCAGTGAACCCGAGGTCCCTTTTAGTCGCCTTATACGACAGGCAGGGGATACCGTAGTCTTATTCTTGAGAGCCCAGAACTACAGGGCTGCGGGCCGGTCTGCCACCGGTCCGCCTGCGCCATCTCCAAACGGGATCGGCCCTCTTCCGATCCCGTTCTGCGGTCTCCTTCTGGGTCATTACTGACTCGCAGAAGGAGACCAGCGCCTCCCAATAGTAACCGTCCAAGCTGATGTTACCCCTCACTGGGCACAAGGGTCCCCCACCCTTGTGTCGGGTTACTAGCGATAGAGGTTCAGGCTAAGCGAGCGAGCTATGTAACCTCTCAATCCGGTGAAGCAGTGAAGACCAGCTTCTCGGGCCAATCTGCGTAGTTCGTCATTAAAAAAAAATCGAAATCGGTTGGCGTGATATTGAATTATTCGTCTATTTGTGGTGCATACTTAATGCAAATTTAAGACTTATATTGATTTGTCATCGACCAAATTGGAATGGGACCATACTGGAAGCATCAGCTTTCAAAAAAAATAGAATCATAGAAATCGATTCACCCAGTCGAAAGTTATAAGGAAACAAACATAAAAAATAAATAAGACACATAGAAGTATTGAGAGACATTGAGACCTCCTTCTTTTTTTAAGTCAGTTGAAAAGTTAATGATAACTTCTTTGATTGATTTTTAAATTATTTATTCTCCAGTATGTTTGGCTGAGGTCGTGTTCAACTTTCTCGTAAGTTTTTTTATTGTATCTTGTCTTCTCTTAATATACATTTTGTTACTTCTGACTCTACTTTTACTCTATAAAACGATTCTATAACATTTTGCAGTCACATTTAGTGTAGTCAGTATTTAAAAGTTTCAATCTAACGCGATAAAAAAGACAAAAGGAAAAGGAAAGTTAAGCGATTAAAGTTTATTTATTCTATACGTTCGAAAGCTCCATCGACTGCAGAAGCGAACTCGCAACTGCTAGTTTAATAAAGATCGTTTAAAATCAAACCCGAGCTTTAGCTAACTGCTACGAACTTGTGTAGGGAAACATTCGACATTCTAATTAAGGCAACTAACACGATTCGTGTAGTAAAATAACTTTCGTTTGTCAAGAAATATGAGATGCGAACGGGCAAATAAAACATCTGATATTCTGGTATTTTTTCTAAAACTCACTTGGCTTGACCAAGATACGATTAAACTATACCACACTAAATAAACTACAGTATAAGTGTCATGATGGCCCCATTGTGGCCATACATTTGCAAGATGATGAACCACCATAAAAAAAATACCAAAATACTTATTAATTAAAATAAATGACTTATTAATTAATTAATTTTTTGATTTTTTTATGAAAAAAAGCTAGTTTATAATATAATATTTATATTTTATATAATATATATATATTTTAGTAAATATTACTGACATTCTTGTTAACCAATTCAACTAAGCTTAGGCTTGTGCTAGGAGATGGTTCACGTCAATAGTCGAATGGTGGATTCGAACCTACGACCTGACGATTCGCAGAAGGTACCCTAAACCATTAGGCGATAGACCAAACCAATCAAGTAAAGGCGTTGGCGACATCTGCGAAGGCGAATTGTTGAAGCTTTAAGCAAACTCTTTTATAAACGGAGCAAATATAACAAATAACAATCCAAATGAAAAAGGTATGGACGATCAGTCTGTGGAAAAGCAGTAAAAAAAAAAACATTAACTAAGGTACCCCACCTGTATCCCAACCAATTTAACCCTAAACATAGCAATGTATAGCATAATATGCATGCAAAGTACAGAAATTAAATCTTTTTACTTAAATATATTATTTAATTGTATTTTATAATAATTATTCAAATGTTTAATGTAACAAATGTCAGTGTCGTGACATTTATAATTATAAAAGAGATTGAGTTGGAATGAGGACTTTTTTTTTAGAATGCTAACAATATTTTTTTTCGCAAATATATTTAAAATTCTTGTCAACCATTCCAAATAAGCTTAGCCTTGTCAGGACGTACGTTACGTACTTAACACTGTATAGAATAGTGTACATCTTGGTTTTCCAAAATACGTATTTTTATCATTCACGATTTTTTAATGTATTTTTTGATATTTTTTGAATATATATTTTTTTTACTGTTCTGCAAAAAAAAGTCTTGCCACGATAAGGGTTAACGTAGCCTTTGGCCGTAAAAAGAATCTTATAAGATATATTTTTGAAGATTATGTCAAAAATAAAAGTTCTCATCTCACGGTGTAATGCAGCTGTCCGGTTAAACGTCAGACATCTTGGAACGCCGGACGGCATGTTGTAATTCTCTTTGTGTTCACGCTAGAATCACAACGCTGCCTTCCGTAAATCGAGTTCCGGAGAAATGAGTCCGGCGATAAAGTGAGCCGTTAGTTTACGTCGATATTTTCAAACGAGAGAAATGGACTGTTGGAAATGTGCAGTTCTTTTTTTGAAATAAAATTGAATAGAATATTGGTACAATTGAAGATAACAAAAAAAATGATGTAAAAAAAAAACTAATACAATAGAACATTAACAAGTATAGTAAGTAATCTAGCAGCTACGCCGAGATAAAAGTAAAAGTAAAGTTACAGCCTTTATATATATATATATAAAATATGTCCCACTGTTGGGTACAGGCCTTCTCTTTAAAGAGAGTATAAGAGCATAATCCACCACGCGGCCCTAGTGCGTTTTCGCAGACTTCACGTGCCTTAGAAAAATTTTATAAGACATGTAGGTTCTCCTCACGATGTTTTCCTTCACCGCCGAGCGCGTGGTAAATTAGCACATAAAATTGCAACAGCAAATTTATTGGCACCGGGGATCGAACTCGGGTTGCTACCGTACTATGTATGCAACTTGACCCAACGGCCCGGACACTGAGCTACCATGGCTCTACGGCAGAGATACCTTAATAAATATTTTTAATATTTGTATAACATTGTTTTATTCTGTGTGAAATAAAACTCGATGTGTTGCTTCTAAAGTAAAAGAAACGACATTTAAATTATTTTCTAACCCCTATGTCGATTTTAAACAGATTTTAAAATAATTAACAGTTAAAGAGACGAATACCGATTCTCGTATTGGCTGTTACTGTTATGAAGCAATTGATTTTGCTTGTAACATGTATTAATACACAGTAAGACATACGTGCAAGCGCTTGCGCTGTTCTAAACGTATTAAAATCTGAAAGATGAATGTCGTAAAATCATTGGAAGGTTTAAAAGCATATAGTGAACTTGGAAAGCACGAAATATCCATTAACGAAGCTAGGCTTGTAGCGCAATGACAGCGATGCGAAGCGATGGCGATCGAAGCGAATAGAACCCGTAGATCGTTAGAATCAACAATTCAAGCGCGGTCATTTCGCTTGATTTGCATTTGAACCACAGTCGTTTCCAGGTGCAGCGTTCATATGGAGCGTTTAAATCGCACCTTGTTAGGGCTGTCACACATAAGTTATTTTGGTAATTTAAAAAACATATTCATCGGAAATATTTAACCATTAAAGCAAAACTACTTCAATGGATTTTATTGCGTATCTTCTATTTGAATTCTAGGCATTTTAAATACTTCACAGCGGTTATTTTCACGGAGAATACGAATGAGACGTTTGACGTCCTTCGTTTGTTTGTTTTACTTTGACGGAAACAATCTTATATCATGACATATCCATTGATGAGCAGGGCTTACGAAGTTACCTTTTTATAAATTAAAATAGAACTAAATCTATGGACGTTTCGAGTGCATGGCAGCTTTTATTTATTAACTCTTAACATAGCAATGTATAGCATAATATGCATGTAAAGTAAATATATACAATCTCTTTACTTAAATTTATTCTTTAATTGTATTTTATAATAATTATTGAAATGTTTAATGTCACAGTTGTCAGTGTCATGACATTTATTTAATAGAGATAGAGTTGGAATAAGAACATTTAATGTTGTTTCTCTAAATATTCTACAGAAGTCTTCTACAGTCTTTCATTTTATGTATACTTATACATGGAAGACTATGTGGACTTCATTATATACATTCCTAAAATGCGATACTCACTGTACGTGTAGCACTCTATAGAATAGTGTACATCTTGGTTTTCCAAAATACGTCTATTCATATCACGGTTTTTTTTACTTTTCTTCAAAATACACTCTTGTCACAATAAGGGTTAATTTATTATTTAAAAAGTCAACAGCTTATAAATTATAAAAAATATGCAGGTCATACGTATATATTTAAACTAAAAGAACAAGTAGAAAAAATAATTAAAAAATATTAAAGACATAAATAGAAAATAAAAATAGTGTGTGTGTACCTATCTTTCGATGACAAATTTGTTTTATAAGGTCCTAAAAAAATAAGCCCCCTCTAATCTTCTTTAATCCTTTTTTAGAGGGTAGGTGGAGACTACAATAACCGTTCTCCTTTCGACAAGCTTATTAGGTCCTAAAAATGTCACGTGGTAACCCTATCGCCGTAAAATTAGTGTGTTTCCAATCTGTTCTATTTGTTTTATCAAATAATTTAATCATCTGCGTCAAAGAAAGTCGTTTTCACAATTTCATCATCAAACGTTTGATAAAATAAAACAATTATTGCTACTTAACAGAATAAATGTTTTGTTCAGTAACAACTTTGTCTCGGCTTTCGTATCTCCCGTTCACTTGTACTGAATAAACAAACGTACATACATACACATTGTAACAGTTCCTCTCGTTTAAAGCCGAGTATAAAATGGGAGTGCCATTTTATACTCAGCCATAAACCATTGCATCATCAAAGAATCCTTATTCTGCTTACATCTATTAATACATAAAAATCGAACAGCACCGCGGTCCAGCCTGAGGCACACATTTTATTAAGGCGTCCCTTTGATCGCGACAATGGCGCCTGTAATAAAATTTGAAAAAAGAAACGTAGTGCCATTGTACGCCAGCAACGCCCTCTGGCGGCGAAATTACAAACTGCATTTCGTTTCCGTGAAACGGAACGCGCGGCGCAACGTAAAACAGACATAAATTGAAATATCTATTAACTTTTTATTGTCACGAGTAATTCTTTTGGGGAAATTGTGTAACGCCCGAACGGCTAGATTCGGCGTTTAATCGGTCCAACGACGTTCCAATGTTATAGGATATTTGATCGGATAAAGTTTTATTGTTAACCGATAGGCCATATTAACGGGTGCGATTGGATTTTTCACAACTAGAAACGTTTACTATTTGATTTACTAGTAGCTGATCCCAATAAATGTAGTCTATGTTACTCCTTATTCCATCAGCTATCTGCCAGTGAAAGACGCGTAGCAATCGGTCTAGTCGTTGCAGAGATTAGCCGGAACAAACAGATAGACGGATAAAATTGTAAAAAAAATGCTATTATTTATTTATTGTTAATTTATATGCGTTCATTTTAATATTACAAACACTCCATTTGTATTTATATGTAACAATACGGTTAGACTGATGGACACACAATACTTAGATATTGAAGTCATAATTGTATTGGCGCATTTGGGGAAACTGATCAGAGTGTATTTAAAAAAAAAGAATGTTGGCAATACAATGTTAATAACACACACTCGTTAACCTGAGAGATTCACGCTAAGCGATCTAAATGCTATGTCACCTCTCATTCCGGTGAAGCAGTCAAGGCCAGCTTCTCTGTCCAATCTTTGTATTTCGTCATAAAAAAAAATCCATCTAAACTTAAGCTTGTGCTAGCAGATAGTTCATTTCAATAGGGAAATGGCAATGTCGAATCTACAACTATATGTTTCGCTGACTGTACCCTTAACCAGTGGACTATTGACGCTAAGTAACAGACACTTAAAATCAACAGCAAAATAGCATCTCGTGGAAACCATTCCTATAAGGTTGTTTCACGGCGTTCCTATTACAAAACTGAAGGTTATCGATAAGGCAAACAAAACTGCTTGAATAAATATTACGATTACAACATGGAAATCGCATATACATTGTTCTCCCTACATAAAGAGTAAAAACTATATAAGATCTAATCGTTTTATCCATATATAAAATACAATTCAATTTAGCGGAACATACTAAGAAAGTTCCAGACAATTTCCCGAGCGTTATCGAGCTATATTGAAACAATTGTTAATAATTTTCGTTGTTATCTCGATATCGATAATTTGGATCGCATCCAGACGCGCGTTACTATACTTTACGACGGCTGCTATTGTACCGATAAGGCTTTATTACACGTGAACAATTTCACGCAATTATAGCCGGCTATTACTGTGGGGTTTGTCGATTGGACAACCTTAATTTGTCATGTAATTTAACAAGTAAACAGTAATACATTCGTATTTTTTTTCATAAACTAAGATAACATTCAATGTATATGTAAAAACTAAAAAATACAGACGAATTGAGGACCCCTTTCTTTATAAGCCAGTTGAAAACAGTAGTTTTTTTTGGCTGAAATTCAGCGCTTTGTTACACGTTGGTAGCACAGCAAATATCAGGCCCATCTATTTTCAAAATTCGTTAATTTTATTTTCATTTCTTTTGTGTACTATTTGTTGATTAAATTTGTTTTTTTTTTAGTGGTGTCGAATAATAGTTTCTTTTATTCTATTTTAGAATATCAAAATATCAAATGTTATCCGTAAATACATCTATATATACTAATTTAAACAATTTATTATAATGTTTAGATTATCAGTTAATAAAATCTGTTAATACATTATTAATTTCGATGTGAATTAAACGTTTTTAAAGCTCGCTGATTTGTAACCAATATAACGTAATAAGGGAGTTGTGAGTTATTACTCTCTTTATTTATTCCACTCTTTTTTCCGTATCTGCAATGCAGCCCAAAAGCTTGAATAAATCGGCACAGAGCGCGGCGTCGGCGCTAAAGCCGATTAATGTCCCTTACACACGCAACTGTGCAGTTAGAGGAAAAATGTTCAGTTACGCCGCCTCCTGGCAGAGTTTGCGGCAATTTTCAACGCTTACTAGTACGTAATTTTACAAGTTGCTGATTGTTGGTGCGTTCTCTGCACCGTGCGTGTGGGAGTACTTTAATTGATTTTTTCTAATGACGCGTAAAATAAACATGCTAGGTGTATTCAGTTGATTTTAAGTAGTAGTAAGCTTAAGTTAAGTTCTTAACGTGCCCATTCAGCTCTGTAGTTCTGAGCTCGTAGAATAAGTCTACGCTATCTCCTGCCTGTTGTATAGGGCGACTAAAAGGGCCCTCGGTTTCATTGGGTGACGAGGGTGAGGGCCTTTGTCGTCCGCTGAAATGGACCCGGGAAGAAGGTGACATCGGCTGGTCCGTGTCGCCTTGCACTGCGAGGGCACAGGGGCGTAGGGTGAAACTCCCCCCGGGACGTGCTTAACAGCACAGAGTAGAGGGGCTCCGGTGCGTTTCACTGGAGATCTGGAGTTTTAGCATGTAAGAAACTCACTTAACCCCGCCTTCCCCCCAGAAGGCGTATTTTGTTGAAACTTTACCCGTCAACAAAAAGTTTAGGGGATGGTAAGAGCGGTCAGAATCATTATATTAATAATTTTAATGAGCGGCGGCAAAACAAGTCGTAATCGTGAAAAACCTTATTGTTCGAAACCGTAACATTTCTCCGAAATGAATAAATAATCGAGTTTTCGAATTTAGGCCAAATCTTCGCGTAACGAGTTGAAAACAAATAAGGGCGGTAGCGGAACTTATTATGCCGGGCAATAAATAATAAAGCGGAGCGAACTCCTCCTGTGGGGCTCGTGGCGGCGACTTTTAATACAAATGGTGCGTTGCCGTGACGACAACGCTGTCGCCAATTTGGTGGCGATTTGTGCGCTCCGAGTGTTAGCTGTGCGAAGCCACGAAAACGGTGCAAAATTGAATTTTTTTTTATAGGAAAAGGAAGAAACGTGTCGGCCATAAACATACAAAACACCAGAGTGCAACTTTGTTGCCGACCTTTGAGAAAAAAGTAAACATGTTTACTAATCCGCTAGGGTTGAAGTCGAGTGACGAATGATTTAGAAATAATTCGTCACTTGACTTCAACTACCCTAGAGGATGAGCGTTTATCTGTTGCTTACGTACAAAAAAACACTTGCTTAGTGTGTGTTAATATGATCTTAGTGTATACCCGCTAAATTAAAAGGGTTGAAAGGACTAGAAAGCGTTTATGTAATTTTTATATATAATTTTTTATGCCGTCCTTTTTGTCAGGAAAGTTTCGTCGACCTTGAAATTTTACTACTCTCACGCGCGAGATGTTTGAAGTAATCGAGTCGTGGTATGAAGCTCGTCTCGAGATCGAAAGCTACACTCGCCAGAAATTGTACTCTCTGGCCATTCTAGGGGACTTTTGTACTCAAATTTAAATGCTGAAGATTTCTGTAAGAGCTCGAGCTAGTTCAGTGAATCATTGTGAACAAGTGACACTTTAATCATCACCATTATATTAATACGTGAAGCAAAAAATTTGTACCGCTAAATACGGAAATTGAGTTGATAATGAAATTTTCCACACTTACTGATAATTACAATATACGCCATATAACAAACGTTAAAAGCTATTACGCGCGGTCTTTGTATATCCGAATTATTGATTGTATACTACGAAATAACATAAATCAGACCCTAACCATTTTTTTTAAACTGCTCTTAAAGTACATCCCTTCCAATAAGAAATGAATCATCGAAATCGTTTAGAGGTTCAGGCTAAGCGACCTAAGAGCGATGCCACCTCTCAATCCGGTAAAGCAGTCAAGGCCAGCTTCTCTGGCCAATCTGTGTAGATCGTCAAAAAAAAATTCGAAATCTTTTGGCGTGATATTGAGTTTTCGTCCATTTGTGGCGCACATACTTAATGCAAATTTAAGATTATTTTCTCATGGTTGTCACTGTCAGAATTGGACCAAATAAAAAAAAAATGGGACCACATGGGAAGCACCAGCTTTCAAACAAAAAGAATCAACAAAATCGGTTCATCCAGTTTAAAGTTAGTAAAATAGTAGTTAAGAAATATAAAAAAACACACACATTTTGAGAACATTCTCGTTTTTTGAAGTCGGTCGAAAATGCATAAAATCAATTTACGTTAATTAAAAACTCGATCACCCCCGCGTTTAAATTAATTCAATGTTTAATTACGGAGCGAGCTTCTCGTGTACACACAGGTTTATTCTGTAGTTATAATACAATATAATAGGTCGGGGGAAAAGTCTTTACGCATTATAGTATGTATGCATTTGTAAAAAAATACACGCGAATTGAGAACATCCTCGGTTTTTGAAGTCGGTTGAAAATTAAACAAAAATTATAATGTGTGAATGAGCGACAGAAGGTAGTACTAAAGTTATTCGATTACTTTCGATTTAAATTTGTGGTAGAAATCGAAAAATATATCGATATCAGACTGAGAAATTTATAGAATATTAAATACGTGAAAAATATGAATTCATATGTAGATTTATAATATTGAATGTTAGATTTGTTTCTGGATGTGCCAGTGCCGAAATCCAGCCTGCTTGTACCAGTTTTCTTTATTCCGGTTATAATTCCTAATAAAATTTTAATGCTTCAATTTCTAAAATATATATATATAATTAATAATAAAATCAAAAAAATATGTTACACACAATACCATGCGTTTCATACACATATATATAGTTATTATATCTTTGTCTGGCAACGGTTAAATAATTTTGAATAATAGTTAAAATATAACTATTGATTTTAATTTCTGGATTAAAGCAACAAGCAACTATAGGGTCATGTTTAGTATAATTCGTTTCTTCACTCTTGAATAAAGCTGATCTACCGTAAAGTTTCTCCTCTTTATTGATATGAAAGCCGCTTTAATATGCATACGGTTTTATAAAGTGCACTTTTGTTTTGCTACTTAAATATGCGCGGGGATGTTCTTACTGGAAAATTCCAACATACAAAACAGTTTGCATCCACTTATTCATCGACAAAGGAGAATTTTCAAAGCGGATTATTGCTTGAATATAAACATCGCTATTGTTGGCAAATGTGATCTTGGCAATAAACTATTTAAGAATTTTTTCTTTGAAATACCGTGAATAGACTTGGAGGCTTTGTTAAAAGTAAAAAATAAGCTCTCGAGTAGTTACAGACTGCAATCGTTATGTAATGAGATTCATCCACTGGGAGATAAAGTAAATTTTTTCACTAAGATTGTATTAGATTCCGACTGTGATTTAAAATCCCGTTCCCGAAATAATAAGTAGAACGCATAACCACTATGGTACCGTTGTTTTTTGATGACAACAAAATATGACGTTAGTCGAGTAAGATATCGATAACGTAATATTATATATTGTTTTTTATCCAAATATTTATTTATAATTGGTCAACCAACATCTTATATATTATTTTTAAATTACAGAAATAAATATAAGCCGTAAGTTTAAAAATTTCAAAGTTCAAATCGAATCAAACGTTAAAGGCTTTTAAGGGCGGACGCCCTGTTTTACTTTCCGAATTATTCTCATCAAACTACTCTTGAAATACATACTTTTCAATAAAAATCATTGAAATCGTTTGGCGTGATATTAAGTTATTCGTCCATTTATCGTGCAATACTTAATGCAAATTTAAGATACGTGGTTTTCTCGTGAATGCCATTGTTAGAATTGGACCAAATTGAATTGAAAGGGATAACACTGGAAGCAGCAGCTTTCAAAAAAAAGCATCAAAATCAGTTCATCTAATCCAAAGTTATGAGGTAACAAACATAAAAAACATACAGACGAATTGAGAACATCCTTTTTTTGAAGTCGGTTGACAATTAAACAAAAATTATAATGTGTGAATGAGCAACAGAAGGGAGTACTAAAGTTATTCGATTATTTTCGATTTAAATTTGTGATAGAAATCGAAAAATATATCTATATCAGACTGAGAAATTTATAGAATATAAAATACGTCAAAAATATGAATAAAAAAAAAATATGGAGATTTATAATATTGAATGTTAGATTTGTGCCGAAATCCAGGTTGCTTGTACCGGTTTTCTTTATTCGGAATAAAATTTTAATGCTTTAATTTCTGCTCGGTGCACCGCGATAGCGTTACCACCTGCCAAATGTAACCTAATAAGTTTTGTGAAAAGAGTGTAGCAGGTGTGTCTATCTACCCCGCTAAAACACGGTTTAACCCTTAGGACGTGAGAATTTTTTAAAATTACAGTTCAAACCGAAAAGAAGTCAATGTTTCTTCTAAGAATTAATCACCTAATGCGTCACCAAGATTTAATCTAGTAGGTAGACACCATGTTTATTTTTCATTTATTTAATAAGTTTTTCCAACAGTAAGTACAATTATACTTTGTTAATTTTAAAAATTAACAAATACCTTGTAATTGCCTTACTAATTATAGGAAAACACAGCATTCACAAATACATACAACGTAAACAACACTACTAACTAATTTTTTAAATAAAAAATTAACTAACATATAAAGAAATAAATAGTTATGATTTTGTTTTAAAAAGTAAAGAAGTAGAAAAAAAATAGTACGTAAGAATTTTTAAGGCTTAGTTACATATTTATATTATTTTGGTGGATTTTTTTTTAATCTTATTTAAAGACGTTACCGCTAAATCAATGTCACTGTAATCCCTATAAACAGAGTACATCCGGTACAAAGGACAGTGTGCCTTCAGGTTCGTTCTATGTTCTATCGTCACATGAACTTGGCATTGTAAACAATAGTTGTAACTTTATTAGTTTGTAATCTGACTTCTAATTAATTTTATATAAAGATTGTGAGGATGCGCAGTTGTTATGGTATTTGTTACAAATAATTCTTTGTACAACGTTACACTGTCTCAATAAAGCGAGTGTATTCGTTGTTGGACTATTTTATTCCACGAAACCTACAAATTATAACACTACAGATCAGGGCAGTCTAGTGTACCTGATATTAGTTTTAAAAACATAACATCCATCATCGTCCTACGAGTTTCAAGCAAAGTGATTATAAAATAGTGTAAACGTTCGGAATAAGACTTCAGTTATAGTTATTCTAGTGACTATTGGGAGAATTTAAATTTCTTAATAAAGCGATGTTAATGTTCCATGTACGAGAAGTCAATTTACGTTAATTAAAAACTCGATCACCCGTGCGTTTAAATTAATTCAATGTTTAATTACGAAGCGAGCTTCTCGTGTACACACAGGTTTATTCTGTAGTTATAATACAATATAATAGGTCGGGGAAAAAGTCTTTTCACATTATAGTATGTATGAATTTGTAATAAAATCATTTGGCTATACTATTTATATCTGGCTGGTTTAAGTATCATTTACAGTTTAAACTTTAAAGAACTTAATTCCAAATTCAAATTAGGAAAATGTGTGATTTTCATTTGTTTTTCTTACTGTCAAGTTGAGTGAATGTAATGAAGAAATTCGATACATTTTAAAATTTTACGACAAAAAAGGTAATGCAACGCAAGCCGCGAAAAATTTTGCGATGTTTGTGTCTGTGAGAGTAGCACAAATTTGGTTTAAGCGTTTTCAATTCGGAAATTTTGATGTCAAGATGCACGTCGCTCTGGTCGCCCTATTACGGATAAAATGGATGGCATTTTTGAAAAAGTGGAGCAATATCGGCATATCCCGTAACAGTTTTGGCGCATTTGAAAAAAAATGGGTACACAAAAAAGCTCGATATTTGGGTACCTCACGAGCTCACTGAAAGAAACATAATGAACTGTGTACTCGTTTGTTAGTTCGTTCGTTAGTTAAATATAAATAAACTATATTAAAATATGTTTTGAATTTTCTTAAAAAATGCGATGGAAATTTTTCCCCGAAATTGGTAGCTGATGTTTTACATATAAAAATATATATTAATAATCATTTTTTAAGTTAAAATAAAAAAAAATAATTAAAATTTGTATTAATAACACTAATACTTTTTTACGTGACTACAAAGCAGTAGTATTTAGTACATATTTTGAATAAATTGTGACAATATCAATAGTATTACAGTTAACTTTAAAATACTTCCAGTATTTTAAGAACACTAATAACAAAAAGTTTCTTTATAATGGTGTGTATTTACCAAAATTTTTACCTTACCAATATTGTGACCTTGATAATAAATATGTCAATAAAGTACAAATATTAATTAAATTATATATAGTAATATTAAACCTAATATTTTAAAAAATATTAGGTTTAATAGTATAACTTGTTACCGCCATGACCTAAGTAAGTTTTGAATAGACCAATCAACTTTAATGATGTACTGTAATTTTTTTTAATAGTTGTTACTATAGAATTCTACTGACTTTTTTTTATGAACAATCAAGAATGGTAAACAAGAGTAAAGTTTTTCAAAAGTAACTACTAATCTCTATTGTATTCTCTATTATCGAACTGGTTTGTAGATGAATTTTAGGTTTGAAATAAAAATTATTTATTATTATTGTTAAATTATTTTTCTGACATAACTTAGTGGGTTTGGGTTTTCTCCATTTTAAATGATTATCAATATATATTTATTATAATTATATTTTTTTTCTAATAAGCTTCAGTGTTATTGTTTAAATTAAGCGTAAATTAATATTTACCTATTTAGTAAAGTATTTGTGTAGGTTGAATTCATGTTTCACCCTCCATTCACAAGCGCGACCCGGTACAAGGTCCGGAACCTCAATTTACATATATCCGTTTCAGCGAGGAGTCCACTTCGCAACGCTTTTAGACCCTTTCATAAGCAATGCGCCCGCTATTAATTTTTAATTTTGGTTTTTACGGGACCCCTAAATTTTTTGCCTATAATAAATTTATGTTGGTTTATTACAAGTATATTTACGAGCAAAAATGAAAACCGGCTTCAAATCGAATGAAACGCTAAACGCTATTAGGTTCGGACGCCCTCTTTGTATTTCCAAATTAACGTAGGAATATTACTTAACGAAACGTTCATCAAACCGCTCTTAAAGTACATCATTTCCAATTAAAAATTAATCAAAGAAATCGTTTCTAGTTATTTTCTTTTTTTTTCTCCAATAAAGCGCATCCACAGACTGCCTGTGTGACTGTCCCTGCTCTCTTCTATTGTACTTGAATTGTTTAATTTGTTTTATTAACAAGAGTGCTACCTCTACAGTTACTACAATTTATTTTTAATGCCCGTTTTGTAAGGTGGTGTGAAAACGCCCCGTTGCATTGTTATTAGTTTTTTCGCGACCGTTGCGTCCCTGTTTCTCATGGCCATTTTAGGTTGTAGTTTATTATTTTCTCTTTTGATGCGGCCGTTGCCCTTGTCACCAGTCTTCCAGTGGCGTCGTCACATTCATCTGTGTAATAGACACAGTTGACTGGGTACTCTGTGTTATTAGTCCATTAGTGGCGCACATACTTAATGCAAATCTAAAACTTAAATGGTTTTCTCACGGATGCCAATATCAGACTTGAACTAAAATTAAATGGCGGTCCCAAGGGAAGCACAGGTTTCAAATAAAAAAAGAATTATCCAAATCGGATCACCCAGTCGAAAGTTATGAGGTAACAAACTCAAAAAACATAGTCAATTGAGAAGCTCCTTTTTGAAGTCGGTCGAAAAGAGTTTGGTTTTACAAATATGAAGTAAAGAATAATTGTATACGTACTTTATGATGCCAATGACTTCCCCTACCACAGATCGTGGCAGAACTTCGACTTTACATTTATATAGGCATAATTATGATTTAAAAAAAATAATGCTAACAATATGTTTTTTTTTTACAAATATTGCTAACGTTTTTGTTAAACATTCCAACTAAGCTTAAGCTTGTTCTAGACGGTTCACTTGAATAGTGGTATGATGGATTCGAATCTACGACCTTACATTTCGCAGACCCTAAGTTCCCTACCCTAAATTTTAAAGCTATTTAATTAGCTTTAAACGTGTTTTTCTTATTATATTAAATGCTATATTTATATAGCATTCGTCAAGGTTTCTAAGAGTTTACTTAAGTTACATTACAATTTACAAAAGCAAAGTAAACGCCAGTAATCTAACTTTGGGCTCGTTGTATATTTAACCTTTAAGTTATTGTCCAATAACTGCTACAATATCGTTTGCAATCTATCGCTTATACGTAGCTGGAACACTTCCAAAAGTTGCTACTGCGTTGTAACACGTAACTTAAATATATACCGGTAATAGCTGTTACATCTGCAGCTACCCTCAATCATAGCTGACAACAGCTGACTAAGTTGGTATATCTTTAATTACGTATGTATTAATACAGTTATTTTATAAGAGCAGTGATTTTCGTAACCTAGTGGCGAAGTGATTCGACTTACGGTCGTGGGTTATTCATAGATTACTTTTATAAGTTTTTATAATAAACTATCCAGTACTTTTGGTTTTTTTTAAAACCATTTATTTTTCTTTTGTAATGTGTGTTATATTCAGTCTGTAATGTGTTTTTGTATTGTGATGCCAATAAAAAAATGTCTATGTCTATTAAAAACAGAGTTAATCCGTAGGCTAACCCAGTCACCGGATGGAACAAAGAAATAAGATGACATCAAACACATACACAATAAAACTAACCATTAGGCTAATGAAACGTCAATAGCCTAATGGTTTAGAGTACGGCCTGCGAATAGTAATGTCGTGGGTTCGAATCCACCATTGGACTATTACCGTGAACCATGTTTTATCACAAGCTTAAGCTTAGTTGGAATGGTTAATAAGATTGTTAGTAATATTGCTGGAAAAAAAAAATATTGCTAGCTTTCTTTATAAAAAAAACTTTTATTGTAAAGATAAATCGTTAAAATCCAGTTTAAAGCAACTTAATAATGAATAGCAAGAAACAGAGAGAGTCGTTAATAGTGTCTTTTTATTTTTAATAAATACCGCCCTTATTTCGGCCAGCATTACGACTTGTACCGCTGCGTCCAAACATAATAGTTATATCATGTAAAATATGTGTCATATAAATTTGTAAAGAGAATAGAAATAAAAGAGGAAGGTAAGAAAGAAGATGTTTCAGAAGACCTATTGTAAGAGAGAGAGGAAGGAGACGAAAAAGACAACAGCCATGACCTACACAAGTGGAGTCAGAAGATATGACTGGTTAATTTCGACAAACTTGAAAAGAGAAAAGTACGTACAAGTGTTGAACGACTCCGATATTTAAATGACCAGACGATCGAAACTATCCTTGTTACATCACAAAAAACATACGTCTACACATCGTGGTGGAAATTTGACTTGGAACTGAGCTCTTACAAATTTACTTTCATTAAAAAACAAATAATTAATTGGGTATATTTAGTATACAGCGTTATGTGAGTTAAAGAATTGAAAAAAAAATGTAATTAAGCCGGAGTAAAATACCGACAAACTGAATCGGAAATGCGTTAAGGGATTTTTTTACAGTTCAATAAATGTACGATATATAAAAGAACGGGCAAAAAATGGATGTGGCTGGAAGCGCATTTCGTCACCGTGCAATATCGAAGCTTTTTGCGCGAACGACGCATGCAAGCGAGACATGTTTCACTTTAACGAGCGGACGCTGGATATTGAAGTGTTTCGACACGTTCTCCAATAATATCGGCTACGACTTGTATCATATTGAACTCTGAACTTACAAGGAAATGTCAATGATTCTTCCTATAAATAGTCTTTTGATACTCTTTATAAAAGCTCTTTGCATAAGAAACAGTGGGATAGAAAAGCTTAATTCGCTAAAAAAGCGAAGTTGGCGGTCTTTACATTAAGGTACTGATCACATGAATCCGGTTGGAAATATGAAGATTAGAGTAAATCATTTAAATTTACTTGACATTTCATGTATACCACGCGCTCGGCGGTAAAGGAAAACATCGTGAGGAAACCTACATGTCTTAGAAAATTTCTCTAGGGCATGTGAAGTCTCCAACACGCATTAGGGCCGCGTGCTGGAAAATGCCCTTATACTTTCTTTACAGAGAAGGCCTGCGCCCAACAGTGAGACATATATATTATATATATAAAGGCTGTAACTTTAACTTAAACATATATATATTGTCATAGTATTACATGTTAGTCAGTGAAAAATATGTAATAAATATTCTTTAGGCTTTTTTTCAATAACAGTGAATTTTGAAAAAAATTATAAGAATTAGTTTAAAAATGATGGAGTTATGTATCAATTAATACAGCATCCTCTTTTTGAAGTACATCATACTGCATATAAAATAAATTTCAAAATTAAATTAAATTACGTCACTATGGAATAAGTATTATTAGTATATATAATAAAATAATCTATTCTAGTATATTGTTAGACATATTGCTGTCAATAATTTTAGTTTAACTACTACATGACAGATGTCGCTATGTGTATTTAGAAACAAGTTAAAATAGTTTTAACACCTTTTTTTTTTGTTAACGCGGGGGAATCTGTTAATAGACCATCCTCCGGTACCCTGGGTGGGCCCGGAGGGATGTGTGGGACTCGGCCTGGGCAGCCCATACCCACTAAACCTTCCGCGAATGCCATCAGCCGTTATGAGCGAGGTGCCCCGGATCTGTCAGCGACAGGACACCCCAACGACCGGCCGGTCCCGGCAAAGACCGGACTTCATCCTCAAAGGGGACTTCTCCGGCACTCAGAGAAGTCCCGACGACGCCGAAGCATGCTGGGGCCAGGTACCCATCCTGGCCCCGCTTCGGATTACGGGGGCGGCAAGAGGAGGCGTCTGAAACGCCTCCTGCGCACCCCGACACGTCGCCTGCGGAGGGAGGGAGCCTCTGCGCTCCCCTCCCTGACCCGCTCGTCAGCCTCCTTCTGGGACATGACCGTCTCACAGAAGGAGGCGACCGCCGACCAAGACCATCGCAAGAACGAGGCTCGGAAGCGACAGGTCTACACCACCAAATAGTTTTAACACCTTAGGACAAGAGCTTGTATTGTAATAATTCCTTTAAGCATTAAACCAGCAACAACGATCTGTGTTTATCATTTATGAAACTATCGTTAGGCGAACAAGAAATTTGTTCACTATAACACAAAAGCATAGGTTGTTGGTATAATAAAGTTGTTATAAGCTTTTTATGTAACCACTTCCATTTAATTACCCTCATTATCCAGTGCAGAGTGCAAGTCATAGTGCAGAGTAAGCTATCTGTTAGTAGAGTAGTCAGGAATGATTTATATTGTGCAGTAACGCCTCCACCCGCTGTGTACTTAAGTATGACTTACGCAAACGCTACTTAGGGCGGAAGCTCGAGCCTCGTTCACGCAGATTGACAACTTGAATGAAAAAGAAAACGAAACAATTGAAGTTTGATTTTGATATAAAAGTATGTATATTTACTAGTAAAAACTAACACAGACTTGAAATCCTTTTTCTTTTTAGTATTTCTGTATTATCGTAGGAATATTACGAAAAAGAATTAATCAGAACTTAACCGAACTCTCATCAAACTACTCTCGAAGTACATCTTTTCCAATAAAAAATGTATAATTTATGTGAATAACTCATTTACGTCATTGAGTTATTCGTCCAATTGTCGCGAACATACTTAATGCAAATTTAAGACTTATATGGTTTTCTAGCTGTGCATCCGTTATTGTCAGAATTAAACCATTGGAAATGGGAAAACACAAAAAGCATCAGGTTTCAAATGAGAAAAGAATCATCAAAATCGGTTCAACCAGTCCAATGTTATGAGGTAACAAAACATAAAAAAAACATTAAAGCGAACTGATGAAAACCTTCTCCATTTCGAAAGTTGCTTTAAAAGTAATTTATTTGTTTTATAATATATTATTTATATTGATTTAAATTAAGTAATATTTATGAATAAAGACATTTTCTTTCATAGATTACAATTACAAGCGTCAATAGCCTAATGATTTAGGGTACGGCCTGCGAATTGTAAGGTCGTGGGTTCGAATCCACCATTCGACTATTGCCGTGAACCATGTCCTAGCACAAGCTTAAGCTTAGTTGGAATGGTTAACAAGATTGTTAGTAATATTTCTCAAAAAAAAAAGAAATATTACTAGCTTTCTTTTAAAAAAAAAAAATATGAAACAATTTTTAAATAAAAAAACAGTTGAACAAAGAAAGAAAGGACAAATAAGACGTGATGCTAACTTCAGACGCCGTCTCAGTATTTGCTGGGGCAAGGCTGCCACGAATGCCCAGAAGAATCTACTGTCGTGCACTTGTGTTTCTACTATTTGCATAAATTTATGTTACTATTTCTATATGGAATTGAAAAAGAGACAATAAATAGTACAATACATTAAAAAGTAAATATTCAAATTATATGTATAAAAATGGTAACCAATTTGTAAAATCTTTAAAGTTCTAGTTCTAGACATTTGCAACATTCATTTTTAGTACCTTTTAAAATTATTTGTTACCTTCTTTTAAAACTCCATGGAGTAGACAGATGTAACAATAATTATCCGTTTAATAACAAGCTTTTAATGGATGTACACCTATATCAATTTTATCAAGTGATTTTTGTCTGGTTTTTTTATCATCCATAAAATCCTCTAGCTAAAAACTTCAGCCACCAGTTAAATATTACTATAAAAACAATCATTGCAATGCTAATTGTATATTTTAACCCTATTGTGGCAAGAGTGTATTTTGAAGAAAAGTAAAAAAAAATCGTGATATGAATAGACGTATTTTGGAAAACCAAGATGTACACTATTCTATAGAGTGCTACACGTACAGTGAGTAGCGCATTTTTAGGAATGTATATAATGAAGTCCACATAGTCTTCCATGTATAAGTATACATGAAATGAAAGACTGTAGAAGACTTCTGTAGAATATTTAGAGAAACAACATTTAATGTTCTTATTCCAACTCTATCTCTATTAAATAAATGTCATGACACTGACAATTGTGACATTAAACATTTGAATAATTATTATAAAATATAATTAAAGAATAAATTTAAGTAAAGAGATTGTATATCTTTACTTTACATGCATATTATGCTATACATTGCTATGTTTAGGGTTAATACACCAATCCACACAATAAATATAATTGCGTTATCAAGTTTCAAACATTCAATTTACCCGCGTCGTTAAAACGTGACGAGTAACAACTAAGCCACAACGTAACCAGAGGTTACCTTGATTAATAAATGAGTAAATACCGCAGTTTAATTAATTTGCCTTAGGTGACATAGCCCGCTACCGCATACGCATACAACGGGCCACGGTGGGACGTGAAGCATTAAATATTGTGGAAACCAATGTCATGTTTATCGTATACACATAGAGAATATAATAGCGTATCAAGACTCCAGATGGCAGTGTTGCCGTGTCGCAGATTATATCTGGACGCTGTCCTATGATTAATGGCATACTGTCACTCGGCTATTAATTATTTTGATGTTACTAATATAATTTACAAATTATTCGATATTCTATTAATTATATAAAATCAGAGTCGTTATTGAATACTTAACCATAACAGATTATTCATTTGTACGTATTGTAACACCTTCAACTAAGGTTCACAGAGGTGGACTTATTGTCTTAGTGGCATTCTCCACCAGTCAACCCTGAGAGACCTACGCCACGAAACGAGGAATCGAATGTTACCAGAAAATGCTACGCCATCTCTACGCACGTTGCTTAACATAGCTCTTTGTTTCTTGGCGATTCCCGCGTCCGTAGAAAGTATTTGCCATACAGCGGCGGACAAAAATGTGCCGACACAACCCAAACTTTCCTCGGGGCATGACGAGGGGCTCCGGGATCTCAACGGGGAACGCACCGGAGCCCCTCTGCACTGTGCTCAAGGAGAGCTCGTCCCGGGGGGGGGAGGTTACTGCCTCCCCCCCTGTGCCCTGTGTGGTGGACGACTCAGACCCCCACCCTTGTCGTCCAGTGAACCCGAGGCCGAGGCAGGGGATACCGTAGTCTTAATCTTGAGAGCCCAGAACTACAGGGCTGAGGTTAAACTAACTTCTCTCAGCGTTTGCACTTACAGTAATGGTTTTAAGTAAATAGTCTCACCTTACGGAGCATTTCCTCGAGCGAATCCATGTCGACAGAGGCAGGCATTCCCCGCGCGCTCCCGTTAAAACCGTTATTATTATTCGTCATAGGTGAGCCGCAACCCAACGCCTCACGGGCCGGCACATGTGATCTTCACTCCCGATTCACAGAACACTGATTAATTTAATGATACTCTTCATTCACATTTTTCGTCACAGCTAAGCCGCACTTTTACACTCTTTTGTGATCATTTTTTTTCCATTTTATAACTTTTAAATAAATTAATATCAATAATAACTAAAAAGGAATGCTTTAGTTTTAATTAAAATTATAATAAAAAGATACTGGCCAGTTAAAATGTTGGAACTTAGAAAAAGGACAAATAAAGGAAATGTAATATTATTAAAGAGGTTTAATGCCAAAATAATAACCGTCGTTAGACAACGGCATTGAGCACAAGACTCTCGAAACATATTTGCTAGGAAACAAAGTTCCCCACAGTAATTTGATACAACGTTCGTCTCACACAGTCAAGTCTGAAACAAAAGGACCTCGAGTAAAAGTCTAGGAAAGGTAAGATATGACAATAAGAGATAAAATATATCGACGCTTTACGGCTTTCATGGAGACGTTTTAAAGGTTTTATGTCGCTAGTACGGGAAAATGTGGAGATCGAATATTTTGAATTTTAAAAGGAACATTCATTTTAATGACATATCTAAACATTGCCAATAAATAAGTCCATTTCTTAACCCTTATTGTGGCAAGAGTGTATTTTGAAGAAAAGTAAAAAAAAATCGTGATATGAATAGACGTATTTCGGAAAACCAAGATGCTAGACTATGCTAGACGATTCTATAGAGTGCTACACGTACAGTGAGTATCGCATTTTTAGGAATGTATATAATGAAGTCCACATAGTCTTCCCTATATAAGTATACATGAAATGAAAGACTGTAGAAGACTTCTGTAGAATATTTAGAGAAACAACATTTAATGTTCTTATTCCAACTCTATCTCTATTAAATAAATGTCATGACACTGACAATTGTGTCATTAAACATTTCAATAATTATTATAAAATACAATTAAAGAATAAATTGAAGAAAAGAGTTTGTATATATTTACTTTACATGCATATTATGCTATACATTGCTATGTTTAGGGTTAAGATAATTACTGTACAAGTATTTTTAACTTACATAATTTCTAAGAATTACAATTACGTCTACATAGAAAAAAAAGTGTGTAAATTATTTGAGATGGATTATAATAGATTATACTTGCATGTGCACTGGCTACGCTCCGCGGTGTTTCCCGTTTTAAAAAACTTTGTATTTAAAATTTTCTAAAATAAAAGTACCCTTAATTACTCTTTATTATAACAACTATCTGCCAGAGAAAATCCCGTCAAAATCGGTCTAGCCGTTCTAGAGATACATTCATAGATAACAAATACAGACAGACAAAAATTAAAAAAATTGGTATATGTACCGTATATATATTCATATCAGTTATTTTAATATTACAAACAGACACAGCAATTTTATTAAAGGTAACCCTCTGGTACAAGTTGTACATTGCAAAGTTGTGATTAGATAGATAGATAGATAGATAAATCCTTTATTGCACCAAATAAAATGTACAAAGGCGAACTTAATGCTAATTAGCATTTTCTTCCAGCTAACCTTTAGTGGTTAAGAGCAGGCTAAGGGTAGTGCCGCTAAAAATAGCGTTTTAAAACTATTATATAAATAAATAAATATACATTTACATATACATAAATAGATACTTCTATATAAATATAATAATATACATACACATGGAATATATACAACGACAATAAATATACCAGTTTGTAATTTTTCATTGTTTGAGCAGAAAGTATTCAGATACACGCGATTTAAAGACATCAGTTGACGAAGCCCCCTAATCTCATTCGGCAAACTATTCCATAGTTTTATAGCTGTACAGGTTAAAGAATTGCCATAGAAATTCGTGTGACATTCGGGGAATGTTAAAAATTTATTATAGAAGGTTCGCGGTTCGCGGCCAACGAACTGTTTTAGTACAAAGCGCTCACGAAGATATTCTGGAGACCAAGTGTTATGAATTATGTTATATAACATGGTAAGTGTGTGTACATCTCGCCTGTTGCGGATGTTGAGCCACTTCAGCTGAGCCCGGTAGTGTGACACATGGTCATATTTACGTATTCCGAAGATAAACCTTATACAAAGATTAAGTAATCGCTCAAGTTTATTGAGAAGTGTTTCATTGATATCTGTATAGCAAACATCAGCATAGTCAATGATGGGCAGCAGCAGAGAGTTGATTAGAAAAAATTGCACGATATATTTATGAATAACTACATTTCTGTAGGAAGTGTTAGTTAGTCCTGTCGCTGACAGATCCGGGGCACCCCGCTCATAACGGCTGATGGCATTCGCGGTAGGTTTAGTGGGTATGGGCTGCCCAGGCCGAGTCCCACACATCCCTCCGGGCCCACCCAGGGTACCGGAGGATGGTTAATAACTCGATTCCCCCGCGTTAACAAAAAAAAAAAAGGAAGTGTTAGTTAGCAGTCAATAAGTGAATACGAGTATAATAAAAGCCCACTTCAAATCAATCAAACATTAAACACTGCAAGACGTGAAAGCTCCTCACATAATATAATGAAATGAAAAGTATAGGGAGGTTGATATCGACATTTTTAATACAACTGTAGATTGCCTAAAGAAAAGGATGTGTAAACATTTTTTTTTTCCAAAATAAGCTGATATTTTAGGTTGTTTATATCTGTATATTAAATAATTATAGAGTTAAGGTTCTTTGTCGTTATCTATTTATTAATTTATTTATTTACTTTTTTAATATCTTCTATTGTTATTTGATCTCTTTTTTTTCTGTTGCATTGTTGCTATTTCTATTGTTTAATTTTTATATCTTTAATTGTACATCTTATTCTATTTGCGAAAACTTTTAATTGGCCATTTCCATGTTTAATTTAATTATCTTGTGTCTCTTCTAGTTGTAAGTTTTCCAAACATATATAAAATAAATAAAAAATAAATAAAATAAGAAGTGTCATTATTTTTCTTCTTCCACATTTGCGCTTTATGTCGTTATAAACACTACACTACATAACTAGTCTCGGATTGTTATTTACCTACCAATATCTTAATCAACAAAATCATTCTTTCATACAATTGTAATAATTCCCTAGATCAATTGAAAGCAAATCGTTTAAAGCAAAAGAAAAGTCGATCCAGAAACAACGGGGTTCAGTGAACACAAATGTTAACAAAAAAACAAATGTATTGTCTATTATTTTTTTAATCTGTTAAAAATTAAGTAGATTTCCAAGTTCTTGAGTCACTGAAAGACAGTGTAAAAGAATTTAATAAGCCGAGCAAGGTAATTCTAAATTCAAATAGGACCAGCAGAAGAGCAAAGTGCGCAGGGGACAAGGCGCTGGTTAAACAGAGATAAGGCCACAAGTTACATTGCATACGTTTGGGGTGCGACCACGCTATTAGTTCAGAGACTGAATGAAGGGTGCTCCGGTCAACATTTCCTATTTGTTAATTGGAACAGTTTAATCATTAATTTTCAACCAACTTTAAAAAAGGAGGAGGTTCTGTGTGTGTTTGTGTTCTTCTATTCGAAGTCAGCTTTTCTTTTTACTTGACTTATTTATTCTTCTACAGGCACGATAATTTTATTATTTGTTTAATGGAATATATTTTAAAAAAATTGCAGAAATGCAAATTAAATGTAACAGTTAATACATCTGCAACCGTGTCGAATTTGTTGAAATAAAATGTACTTTTATTTCCTTTCAACATTGCAATGGGACAGTATTGTTACAAAAATACGTCCCTAGGGCGACCTCCGTTTGCGAGCACAAAGCCAGAACACTGCAACTCCATGCCAATTGAAAATAACCGGCAAAAAGTCTAGCGTAGCCATCTCTGTAGTGCGTCGTAGGTATTAATATTTATTTAATAAAGCTATACCACAGTAATAGTACCCTAAAGTATTTTTTATACTTGCTAAGTAAATCCTTGAACAAGATCCCACCTTATGTTAAGTCGAAATACAGTCATGGATGGTAAAGCGCACTAGCGTAGTAAATTCCTATTCACTCTACCTACATTGTAATGGGAGGGAAAGACAGACGCGGGCAAACTATTCCAGTCCTTTACTGTACGAATAATGAAAGACGAAGCAAAGCGCTTTGTTCGGATTTGAGGGATATTCACAACAAAAGACCGATAAGTTGACCTTATGATCTTATGATCAAAGCCGGCTTGTACTGTGCTTTCGTTGTAACATGTCCCCATAATATCAGGTAGAATCGTGGCCAATCAAGCAAACAACAAAAATAAATAAAAACTACAGTGGTAAGAATCATAGGTCCCCGGTTGCAATCCGGTTCGAAGGATCATATATGTTAGCCTTACGTTGATTGATAGCATTAGAAAACACGATATTGTAGACTAACGAGCGAGCATACGAGACACTTTTGAGAGTGTTGCCAACAATTGGCAAAAATAGCCGGTTGTGATTTGAACCGCTGATTATAAGGTTGAAAAGTTAATACGCTATTACTACTTCTATACTGCAGTGTTTATAACTAATTGAGGGAATGTAAATAATACATTAGTATACATGAAGCATGCGGGCTTATTTGTCTGAGTTATTGAAGCCAATTTTTCTTGAGCTCAAGAAAGGTCGAGTCCCGACTTTGATACGTCGAACGCATTTATTACCACATATGCTTATGGAACTAAAACGCTTCGGGTGTTTTATAAAGAAATGGGAAAACCCAAGTGGATTATGCGACGTCTATTCAGAAACTTAATCCTTTCACTCGTGTACTTCGGCTGTATAGAAGCTTTTGAAAGTCAACGTAACTCTGTGTCCTAAGTGCCCTTGCGGTCGCCTCAAGTTGCATAGCACGAGTTCGATCCCCGGTTCCGATACCAATAAATTTGTTGTTTCAACTTAATGTGCTGATATACCACGCCCACGGCAGTGAAGGAAAACATAGTGAGGAAACCTATATGTCCTAGAAAATTTTTCTAAGACATATGAAGTGCCAATCCGCCCTAGGGCCGCGTGGCAGCCTATACCCTAATACTCGCTTTAGTGAGAAGGCCTGTGCCCAGTAGTGGCACATATATAAAGGCTGTTACTTGAACTTTACTTTAATGATAACTTAGTGGTTAAGCGTCTGGCTGATCTTTTTTTTTAAATTTATTATACATATATTCTTAAATTATTTCGCCAAACTGCCAGGGCAGTTTACTGGCGAAAACTGCACCCATAAATCTATACGCTATATACCCATAAAATACATTAAAGAAAGCATATACAATAAATAATAATACATACTACTACACAATAATAATTAATGCTATACATATAATATCTAATTTATTTACAATATTCAGCGTTTTTATAGGTTCGAAGTTTTTAGAATAGTTTGGATGTATATATATATATATTTCTTACACTTTTACGTACTAACGTACACAAAAATCATCACTTGCTATAAAAAACAGCGACAAAAATTTTTAGCAGGTAATTTTTTGTCTTTGTTACATAACCTTTTATTTATATTTAAAAAAAGGTAATTCATTTGTACAACATTTGAACTCGCGCCCACCATGTCGTAGGTCGAACAAATTAACCATATTTAAGCCTATATTATATGTTAGTATTTCTGTGTGTATGTATGTATAAATTTATTGTATTTAAGCATAATTTTCATTTTTTAATAATTCACCTTGCCGGTTAAATCATTTAACAAGCTTTTTTAATCCACATTTTATTTATCTACTTTACGAAGCTTCCATACGCCTTTTATTTCTTTATTAAAAAAAAATTCTATACGTATGTCACATTTAGACCTTCATATGTTTGGACTGGGAAAATCGATTTTGATGATTATTTTTACATAACTAGTGCTTGTGTCGTCCCATTTTAATTTGGTCCAAGGGCATCTATGAGAAAACCATATATGTCTTAAATTTGGATTTGTGTGCGCGACAAATGCAAGTTTGGTTAGCTTCTGATTCTATGTGGTAATATTCCCACGATAATTCGAAAATACAAAGAAGAAAGTCGGATTTGAACTCGGTTTTTGTGTTTACTCGTATCAAACATATTTTTTATTCTTTCTCTCCATCTTAAGATTGTCTGTAAGAGATCGCTTTTAGGACTCATTGTTGGAAAGCGTTACTTTTGTGTGATATTTTTTTCTTATAATTATTGAAATGAACAAAGAGTTTATAAATTAATTTATTCTTTTAAATAGAAGGTAATTTAATTTCAAACTTTGAGCTATGAAATAAAGGAAAATATACAATCTTTTTATTTGGCTCTTTAAGAGAAAATGAAAGGACTTAAGAAGGTATAGTCGCAGGTATAAACGGGGCTATGAAAGATCTAGAGCAATTTCTGCGCCTCCGGGCGTCGAATGAGGCACTTGCGAGATTTTCTCTTAAAGGAAGAACCTTGTGTACGCAAGATAATTGTATTTACCTAAGCCAACTGACTGTAGAAAAGGGTTGTTTGCATATTTCAAAACGTTTTGACGACGTGAACATTTCTTGCATATGAAAAACTGATTACGGCGGGTATGGCCGGTTTCTTCTTCTTTGATCTTGATATTTTTACGTATAAAATAAGAAATATTTGTAATATAAACTTGAAGCTACTGCCTGGACACTATTAAATTGTTGCAAAATGCTACGGCATTAGACAAAATACAGAACTACAAATAGCATTTGCGTTTCAGCGTTTAGACTAGGAGACAGAAGGTCTAACCCGTTAAAAGCTAGCAGTAAGCTTGCAACTCCTGCAGTACTCTATCCTAGACTCCTCTTTTTCTAAGAAATCGAAAAGGAGTCGTTGCAAACAAGATAATATACAAAACAATGTCAACAACCTCTTCTGTCACAATAAAAAGGTCACATTTGCATATCACAACACCCAATAAAAAACCATACAATATGGTTTTTGTATAGCAATGAATAACAAGGCGGTGTACGTCGCACGATTGGTATATACAGTGGCACTGACTCGACGCAAGTGTCCATAACTTTTTGTACGTGACTGTACAACAAATTCAATGAGTACGGATTCGCAGGAGACTTGATTTTGATACACTTTTCTCCGCGTCTGTTCGTGAATCGAGTATTAATTCTTTGAGCGTCTCGGATGAATGATACAGACATTAATTTATCAAACTTTCGCTAAAATTATACTTGAAAACTTTTGCTCCTTTTTTGTAATAATAGCATATATGATTATGTACAGTAAGAGTAACAATTATTATCAAACAATCCGTAGAACTGTTCTTGGTGCAAGTTCTCCACTGCCTAGGTTGTGCAAACTGTATCGAATGTGGCAATGGGACTACTATTTAGCATTTTTACTAAACATGTTGCAAAGTTCCTTAAGGTCAAACATAATTTTAATTACGTGATTGTTTTTACATTTGCAATGTAATTTAATTTAAGCTTATGAAATGTCATAAAGAGCCGTGGTAGGTCAAGTCCGGGCGACTATATGTTGCCTGGCAACCCGAGTTCGATCGCCGGTGTAGGCACCAGTAAATTTGTTGTTGCAATTTTTGTGCTTATTTACCAGACGCACGGCGGTGAAGGAAAACATCGTGAAACTCGTCTTAGAAAAAAATTCTAAGACATGTGAATTCTACTAATCCACACAAGAGCCACATGGCGGTATATGCCCTCTATATGCTTAAGAGAGTTTCTTTACAGTGAAGGCGTGTGCCCAGCTATGGGACATATATAAAGGCTGTAACTTTACCTTTAACATAACTTTAAGTGGCCACATAAATGGTCCTGTAAGATTTTATTACAGTTCCATAAAAATACATTTATCTGAAAAAAAGAGGAGAAAATAAAGGTTTTCATACTTATATTAAATCAACACTTAAAATTTCAAGAAAAATTTTCATTGGCTGTTATCGGGGATTTAAATTAATTTCCTAGCATACTATGCAACTTGAGGCGACCTCCCGGACACTGAGCTAGCACGGCTCTCATTGCAACTTATATAGATTTAAAACAATCCGTCACCCTTAACACGACATTTGTATAATTTTCATATAAATATCCGCGTATGTTACTTTGGCGGATTCAATTACAGTAATGGAGTCCATTTTTTATTACTGGTCATATTTTCAGGAAAGTCGTCGTTATTTTAAACGCGGTCGTAAATAATGCGGTGGTCGAATGCTCATTGTGACCGCTAGAGGGGGTTGGGAGCATGCTTAACGTTACGGCGCACGGTACGCATTTTATGACGTAATGCCATAAATCAAAACAACTAAATTTTAGTATCAATTGAGATATCTTATATACAAGTATATTTACGAAAAATGACAAGAACTGACCTCAAATCAAATCAACCATTTTCCGTCACATTTGATCAACAAATCAAACATTTAACACTATTACTTGCGAACTCACTGTGTTATTTTCGATATATCATAGTTAATTTACAAAGTACTAGCGACTATATTCTTGATATAACTTCAATCACTATGAGTTGTGTAACATTAAAAAAATATACGTATTGATAATATTCTACTTTTTTGAAGTCGGTTAAAAAGTAGAGAGACCAGTGTCAAGGCGATCGCCCAATTTGCATTGTATGCTAGGAAATTATTTTAAATCCCCGATACCAGCCAATGAAAATTTTTGTTGAAATTTTAAGTGTTGATTTTATATAAGTATGAAAACCTTATTTAAGACATGTGAAGATTATTTTCTTGTATTTAAAAGCGGACAGGGATTGCTGCCTATAATTGTACCTTATATAATTAAAAGTTAACACCCAACAAAGTATATTTACGAGTAAAATTACCTAAACCTACTTCAAATCGAATGAAACGTTAGTCAAATTTAAGGGTCATATGGAGAATAATCATTAAAACTGGATTACCCAATCAAAATTTCTTAGGTAACAAACATTAATACAAATGAATTGAGAACCTCCTCATTTTTGCTGTCTGTTAAAAGTATAATATAAAAATTGATTCGTCGATTTCAAGTTGTTGAGTTGATACATAAAAGTTGTAAAACAACAAAAACTTGTGTTCATTAAAAAAAAACTCGATAGTCGTAGAGGATGCAAGCTCTGGTCTACACAACGCCCCGCATCGCGCCCACATTCCGACCCAAATTCCATCCGAATGTCAAACGCTAAAAAGGAAACGTGACACTTTAACGAACTATTGTCTCTGACAACGTGTTATTACGTTACCTACGTTCTAATGACAGTGACAACGGGGGAAAAGTGTCAAGTGGGAGTCGGGTTTTATATTATTGGTTCTGCCTCATATTGAAATGATTTATAACAAAAGACTATGGACAAACCGAAGAACAGAAAAACTTAATAGTATAGGCCGGCTTGGATATGAACCTCCAAGTTAAACCATAAGTCAAACGCTTTCACCATTACTCACTGCAATAAGTGACCCGTAAGTAAGCTCTACGAGCCGTGGTAGTTCAGTATCCCGTACGTCTCAAATTGCAAAGTACGGTTAAAAACCCGAGTTTGATCCCCGGTGCGGGCAACAATAAATTTTCTGTTGCAATTTTTCTCGCTCGGCGGTGAAGGAAAACATCGTGAGGAAACCTACATGTCTTAGAAAACACATTCTAACATGTGAAGCCTGCCAAATTCGCACTAGGGCTGCTTGACGGACAATGCCCTTATACCCTCTTAACAGAGAGAGCTTGCGCCCAGCAGTGGGATTTGTATAAATATGGGCTGTAACTTTAACTTTTAAGTAAGTTCTTTTTCTCTTTTGCAATATAAATAAACTAAAAAAACATATACATTTAGTGATGACTTCAGGTTCACCAACCGAATTGTTCTAATGAAAATTATTAAGTGTAGAAATACTTGATAAAATTTTGTGCTCAAGATGTGGCGATAGGTTCAATTCTGTCAGTTTTTTTAAAGAATGCTATTTTCTTAAAAATTAAACTGAAATTCTTGGTAACCATTCCAGATAACCTTAAGTCGAATGCTGGACTCGAACCTACGAACTTACGTTTCGCAGACCGTACCCTAAACCACTAGGCTATGACGAGTACTATGCTACTAGCGAATGCTCTCTGCTTACCTAAAATATTTTAGGATTTAATTCTAATTTACGGCCTTGTCGATTAAGAGCCAGACTTACGGAACCTTAAATATAACGGCAATAAACTTGGCTTTGCTCTGCACGACAATAAATTTTTGTTATGTCGACCATATTCTCGCATTGTCACTACAATTGCATATCCTATTTCCATACGCGGTTTTCTTTCTTCTCATTAACATAATATAAACATATTGTACTTGATACAGACTTAGATTAATATAACCGGTCATATGGGCAGCAGAACAGATGGACAAAAGCTAAAGATAAGACCGGGTTAGTTAACACAGCGTTAGAATATCCAATGAACTGGAATAGATAGCTCCACGCTAAAAGAAATGGTTTTTTACTTACGTACCAAAAAATAACTCGCTAAAATATGGTAGATAAAAGCATGGTGAAAGGTGACAGAATTATTACTGTCTCTTTCTACCGCAAGGTTAAAAGACTTATTAACGCTTCATTTATCATTTGTTTAATATGTAGTAAATGTTGTGAGTTAAATAAATGTCTATAGAATGCTATTCCAAAAAATAGTCTCTAGATTGTTGACTTAATAATTTCTTTACCTCTCACTTAGAATCTGGAACCAAATCACTCACTTAGGTTTCGAATATTCTTATCGATTTAAAAAAGGAGAAGATTTTTAATTCGTCGGTTTTTTTGTATGTCTTATACTCATGTATCCGAAATTTACGAGGTGGAATATTTTTGAGTTATCACATAAAATTATTATAAAACTTTAAAATTTTATTTCGAGAACAAATCGTTGTAAACAAAACTTGCAGTATCATACTTGTAGGCCAACGAACCGGTTAACGCATAAACGTTATGCAAAGAGTGAAGTACAACGAACACGTTCGCCTTGATCCATTCATCACCGCCCACGACCGAGTGAATGAATGAAAGTTCATTCGAGGCCACGCACGCGCCGCATACTTGCGCTCGGTATTCTACAGTTTACGCACGTATTATAGACATGTTTTGTGACCGATCAATAGATACTTGAAATATGTCTTTATAATAGTCATGTATTTATAATTAACTAGCTGCGCCCCACGATTGGGAACTATTTATATCTATAATAAAAGTAACGTCAATTACTCACTATTACATCAGCTATCATATAACAGTCTCGTTAAAATCCAGTTCCAGAGATTAGCCGGAACAAGTAGACAGACTGACAAAAATTGTAAAAATGTTATTTTGTTATTTATAATCATTCATATTCAGTAAAAAAAGTTATTTTAATATTACAGACAGACACTTTAATTTTATTTATTTGTATAGATGATTAAGCTTTAATAAATCATAACAGAAAGACGAGTAAAAGATTATCCATTAATTTCTTTAGCCGTATAGCTAAGACAATACCCATTGCAGCTATTGAATACAATGTACTTTGATTTCTTAGTAATCTGTGCATCTTATAAAACACAATGAATGAAAAAGGCTTTGTCGTAGAAGTATAGAAATAATACAATGAAAATAAATACGCCGTCAGGTGTAACATTTCACCCGCGTGAATAACAATGTGTTAGCGACACCTACACATGTACAGTCGCAAGCAAAAAACTTGAGTGTCCTGGAATATTCTGAATTATTTATTTATAGGAAGATCAACTGAAAATTTTGCAAAGTAGGTATAAAAACTCCTAGAGATCTAAAGACATTCGTGATTATAAAAAACTTAACAATTATTTTATTGTGTGAAAAAAAAACAAATAGCCCAAATAACTATTTGTGCAATGGTATAGTATAGCCATTAAACACTGAACATTCGAGAACAACCGATTTCGTATATTAAAACATAAATATATATAAAATATTTGTAGACGTGAGAAAAACCAAACCTACCGCCAACATAAATTGCTAATAGTTAACTATCCTAATATCAACAATGTTATTAAAAATATTATTGATATTGTGTAAAAAACAATAATGTATGCGACTGTACAAATCATATTCATTTTCTGACATGTTTGTATAAACAAAGACGGCATTTTGTTTCGAGCCACCTTGAAATCACATCAGAGTTTTTATTTCGAGAATGATAGATACGCTTTTCAAACCGGATCCCACGCAGAAATACAGTTTTAGAGCTTCCTTGAAAAACACTTTCCTTTATATCTTTCGTCGAAAACAATCTCACTAAGTACGTGAATATTTAATGTTTGTGAACGAAAAGAAATATCAACATTTTTAAAAACAGTCTTTACACTTTTAGTTTTTTTGCAAAAAGATTCTACATTCCGTCTTCTTATAGATGATGAATTTAAATTATATTGTACCGCAAGAAAAACTGTGAACCAAAGCAATATGAAACAATAGAACAGCGTCTCTCGCAATAAGAAATCGAGTTGGTACAAGGTAAAAGGTACCCTCGAAGTAAGTAACAGTCTTTTATATATGTCCTACTGCTGGGCACAGGCCTTCTCCGTAAAGAGCGTATAAGGGCATACCACGCGGCCCTAGCGCGATTTGGCAGACTTCACGTGTCTTAGAAAAATGGTTTAAGACATGTTCATTTCCTCACGAGGTTTTCCTTCACCGCCGAGCGCGCAGTAAACTCAAAAGATTATATAAAGATATTACTTATTCTTACCATAGTGTCATTATTTCCATTATCATTACTCTTATTAAGTACAGGGAAAATAGCATCCGTGATCGCTATGCTATTCTGTGAAAGGATTATAACTTAACGCTAACTTTGTATGTTTTTTGTTTGTTTCCTCCTAAGTTGTGACTTTACGAATCGATTATGATATTTTATTTCAAAGTTCGTGTTTTCCGTGTGGTCCCATTTCATTTCAGTTGTGACAATGGGATCCATGAGAAACCATATAAGTTTTAAATTGCAATAAGTATGTGTGCAACAAATGGTCGAAAAAATCAATATTATCTGGAAAATTAATTTTTTATTGGAACGGGTGTACTTCAAGAGTGATTTGATTAGGTTCTGATTAATTATTTTTCGTAATATTCTTACGATTATTCAGAAATACAAAGAGTGCGTCTGAGCGTAATAAAATTTAAAGTTTGATTAGAACCCGAACGAAGCGATTTGCTTCGTCTTTCATTCTTCGTACAGCAAAGGACTGGAATAGTTTGCCCGCGTCTGTCTTTCCTTCCGATTACAATGTGAGTATTTTCAAGAGTAGAGTGAATAGGCATTTACTAAGCTAGTGCGCCTTACCATCCAGGACTGCATTTCCGCTTAACATCAGGTGGGATCGTAGTCAAGCACTTGCTTAGAAATTATAAAAAAAAAGATATGAAGTGGGATTTTGTTTGTATAGCATGAACAAAGACATGCAGTTTGATACAATAGATTTTTTTTTTGACGAACTACACAGATTGGCCAGAGAAGCGGGCCTCGACTGCTTCACCGGATTGAGAGGTGGCATAGCTCTTAGGTCGCTTAGCCTGAACCTCAACAATAGACTAGCAATTATTTTGTATAATAAAAAGATTTTCTAGCTATTCCTATAAAGTAGGGGATATTTATAACATTATATAACAATATGGTCATCGAATTTGATAGCAATGCTACTCGTATGGGGATACAGATGGCAAGTACTGACAGTTGGGCCGCGTGGTTTGGACGCGCGATGAATTTTAATTAGAGACTTAATAATTCCACGTCAGTTACGAGCTAATTCGGTTCAAACGACAGGATGTAATACACAGACAGATAATCGTTCATAGAAAACGAATAATCACAGAACGTTATATGTCATTTATTGAAGTGAAAACTTTTTTAATAATTCTTTAAATTACTTTAACTATTCTTCTAATTATTTAAACTAGTGTAATTAGTCCCACAAATAATCGTTTGTAATAACTAATTTTAAGTATTGGCGTGCAATGTAAAGGTAGTTACAAGTATTTGCAGGAAGTCCTTAGCTGTCCGTAACACAGGTCTATGATCTCTTGCCCTGTCGCTGACAGAAGGGCACCCCGTTCATAACGGCTGACGGCATTCGCGGAAGGTTTAGTGGGTAGAGGCTGCCCAGGCCGAGTCCCACACATCCCTCCGGGCCCACCCAGGGTACCGGAGGATGGTCTATAATAAGATTCCCCCGCGTTAACAAAAAAAAAGGTCTATGACCTAGCACGGCGGTTAAAGTGGTAAGAGTAACCCTGTATCTCCTTGCATTTGTATTTATTTTAATTCAATATGTTATTATTATCTTTGTATATTTTGTTTCTTTTTAAATGGTTAAATATTTTTTCTTTCTCTATTTCTTTTTTTCTTTCTTTAGCGGCGTTGAGCATTTTTTGGTAGGGGAAAATCTTATGGGTTCGCGTTATCGATATGCTAATGTTGCATTTATTTGTTTCATGATCTACAGCCTGTATAATACGAGTATATAAACATGTAAATAATTGCTCGGAGTGTTAATAGATGTGAAAACCGGACTGTTGCACGATAATTTTAATTTAATTATGACATTTAAAGTTTGGCTACTAAGGTATTAAATTTTACGTCTATCGGCAAAAGATTTTTTTTATTAAATATGGTTGTCTTAAAGGGAATCGTAATTGGAGATTTACGAAGCTAGTTATTACATATTTTTAGAATTAATAGCATTGGTAATCGTAGTGCAATTATCGGTATATAAACTAAATAACAATAACACGGCGTAGCACTTCGACGGGATGCAAAATTTAATACCCACGAGTCTAGTCTGCGTTTGACATGCAACGGCCATGTTGGAACATGTTACTTAAATAAGTAATGGCGGAATGTGACGGCTCATTTATTAAATGGACCCGTAATGTCTTTTCAAAATTAAAAATGTTTATCCAATAATACAATTTAAAAGAGCCTTGGTAGCTCAATGTCTGTTTGTCACAGTATCTATGTGTAAACGTGTCCTTCACATAAAATGACGTAGGGTGGCACATCAGGGCGGAAATGATTACCACTTGTTGCATAATACTATCACGGGAATCAGTCATAGTTCTTCTCCCTTCTCCGAGTAGTTTTCAGAAAAAAAGTGGCACTAAATAATTTAATCCCTAAGACTGTCAAGCTGGAGAGTAAAGATAAATATAAAAATTGTTTTTATGTTTTTGAATTTGTGTGTGGATTATGTACTTATGTATTTTCTGAAGAAGGTAAAACCGCACAGACGTACAAAACTCATATAAGTAATCAAATCATTTTCAATCAACTTCAAAAGGAGGAGGTTAAGAAATATCTTTTGACTGGGTGAACCGATTTTGATGATTCTTTTTTATTTTATTCGAAAACTGGTGCTTCCCTTGTGGTTCCAGATAAATTTGTTCCTATTCTGGCAATGGGTTCCATATAGGAGAAAACCATATAATTTTCAAATTTGTATCAAGAATGTGCGGCACAAATGGATAACTCAATATTAGGCCAACGGATATCGATGATTCATTTTTTATTGGAAAGGATGTACTCAAAAATCAGTTTGATGAAAGTTTGGTTAGGTTAGGCTCTGATTAAGTTGCAGCCCTGCGGTTCTGGGCTCTCAAGAATAAGACTACGGTATCCCCTGCCACGGGTTCACTGGGCGACAAGGGTGGAGGCCTGCATCGGCCACCAAAGAGGACCCGGGAAGAAGACGACATCGGCTGGCCCGTGTCGCCTTGCGCTGCGAGGGCACAGGGGGGGAGTGAGTAACCTCGGGATGCGCTCGCCTTGAGCACAGTGCAGAGGGGCTCCGGTGCGTTCCACGTTGACATCCCGGAGCCCCTCGTCATGCACCGAGGAAAGGGCCACCGGGGAGGTTTTAGTGGGTAAGTACCCCACATAACCGCCGCCTTCCCCCCAGAAGGCTCTTATCTTATCTTTCTGAAGATTTCCTCCCCGTCAACAAAAAAAAAAAGGTTCTGATTAAGTTTGATTTCGTTATATTCCCAAGATAATGCGGAAATACAAAAGGGCGCCCACGCGTAATAGAGTTAAATGTTTAATTTTATTTGAAGTCGGTTTTTTACTCGTAAAATATACTTGTACACATATAAATTACCCCTTGTGTACATGCTACGCTTAATTTGGGCGTAGTACAAATAGGGTAGGCATGAAACAACTTAATGTTTCCGTTTCATCGGTCTTCATTGATTAAAACATTAAGTAACTTTTAGCTTAATTGGCCAGCTTCGCCAAGGACACGAGGTAAGCTCGTTGTAAAGTAACAAGTGTCCCTAACAATTTTGAATTACGCTGGACGAGAAGTCTGACAGACTTTTCAATTATACAAAAGCCGGTTAGGTATTTTATAGCACGAGTACCGGCTACAAATTTTACAATTTAATTTCCTTGATGAACCTGACAGGCAGTTAAATTTATGTATTTATTTATTTAATATATACATAACATAAACGCCTGTTCCAGAGAGGCAGAGATCATGCCTTTCTTCCACTCCCGTCAAATCTCACTTGCTTCATTCACAATTATACATAGCCGTCGGTTCCAATCTGGTCTATATACCTACATTTAGAACGTCCTGTAAGGAATCCTACCTCCGTATACAGATAATGAGACAAATATACCATTTTCTGTTTATTTTCCTTATGTTAATTTTATAACATTTTAATTTCTTTCAATTTTCTTTCATATAAATATTATTTCGTTATGACATGGAATGTAATGATGTAATGTCTAATTAATATAAATAGAAATCTAGGAAAATAAATACATTGAATATCAATATCATATACCATATATGATAGATAATTAGTAGACATATGTTATATATTTGCCTTAAATACACAGAAAATTCCCTCAGACCTTTATGGTTGGCATTCCACAACTGTACGTTTTTTTTGTAACTACCAACTTTTCAACTAACTCTGCGGTGTTCCCGATCTGATATGCCTTGGACCTTGTCGTATCGATCTTTTCTTATAGGCAACACACCTACAGCTATTCTGATATTGTAGATGTTCATGGGCGACAATGATTACTAGAGCTGTAAGGTCATTTCCCCATTTCTCTATTTAATATATTGATTAGTAGAGAATGCCGCTAAGGCATTTCCTTGCCTTGTCCACGGAGGGGAAACCTTCAACAAGTAAATGTAAATTTATCTATATAAGATTTACAATTTTATTTAAAGGCGAAGGGAAGGCGGCGGTTATGTGGGGTTTTTACCCACTAAAACCTCCCCGGTGGGCCCCTCTGCACTGTGCTCAAGGAGAGCACTTCCTCCTTACTCCGTCCCCCTCTGTGCCCTCGCAGTGCAAGGCGACATGGGCCAGCCGATGTCGCCTTCTTCCCGGGTCCACCTTGGCGGACGACAAAGACCCTTGTCGCCAGGTGAACCCAAGGCCCCTTTTAGTCGCCTTCTACGACAGGCAGGGGATACCGTAGTCTTATTCTTGAGTGCCCAGAACTACAGGGCTGAAACGGAGCCCTCTGCACTGTGCTCTGAAGCACGTCCCGCGGGAGAATACTTCCGTTCCAATAAGTGTAAATAAAAATTGGTTACTAGATGTGTTTAGCATTTACGTTATAAAACCGCACCGCTATTAAGTAAGGCCTTCTTTGATTCTCACAACACGCTCATTACACAACAGAGGTGGCATCCCGAACAAGGCTAACGCGCATCGTGCCTACTAATCGATCAGACGTCAATTACTAATGTTTAGAGCGACGCGTGAGGACAGGATATTATGTGCGGCCGCATCCGGAGCTCGGGTGTCTTGCATTATCGATTGTACACGTGCTCCGGCCATATTTATGATTTCTGTTAAATGTTTGATCGCATATCACTTTTAATACACTTCAAAAAATTAGCAGGTTTGTCAATTCGTCTATAGTTTTTGAAATAAAAACTTTTTCAACTGCGTAGCACTTTTTGGTAGGGCTAAATCTTTTTATATCTGAATAATGAATAAACCATACAAACATCTATATAATTATTTGTCGGAGTGTCAAGAGAAGTAATGTTGACAATTTTAATGTAATCATTATGAAATTCTAAGTTATCAGTTTGACCTCTTTTGGTTGTCCCCGTGACTGCTAATTTTTTATGTTCCTGCACTAATAACGCCGTAATTTACAAACCATTTTATTTTGTTTTTGTTTGAAAGTTTTCTTCTTTTGTTTTCTTTTAAACCGTCTTCAGAAAAAGGGTCAAAGGTTGTCCATTCTTGTGTAGCGTATGTGTATGTACACTCACAGTCCCGAAATGTAGGAATCGATTTTGTTTCTTTTGTTTGATAGCTTGACCTAAATTAATTAAATTGTGGTATTGATTATAGTTTCGTAATGCTGTGCCTAAACTTTAAATAGGTTTAATGATACTTTACAAAAATACCGACCTTTGGTTAAAGATTGGATCTTTATTTACTTAGAGACTTATTATACCTATGCTTCATTTACCTTCATTTACCTATTTACCTATGCTTCAAGATGCAAATTGTTACTACTTTTTACAATAGATATTTACCTGACTTTAAGAAGAAGCAATTTTAGAAGAGTTAAAGAAAATTCCTATTTATACAAACTATTATTCAAGTTTGAATGTCAACATTTTCCAGTGTTAAAATTAAGCAACAAACACCTGAAGGTACAATGAAGCAAACTTTAGAATCTGCTTCGCAGTTCGCGATAGATACAAAGCGGGCTTGTAAAATGCATCTTAAACTTCACCCTGCAATTAATGTTAGCAAGTTTCCATAGAGTTGGAAGCTCTCCGCGAGTTTCGATCCTGGTGCTTCGCAAGACGAAATAATGCAAAGCCAGTGACGTCACCGCGTTTTGATAAAATTCGCGAAGTTTATAGCACGTACGGTTTTTTAGAGCGCAAATAGGCGTTTCTAAGATTGGCTAAGAGTGAGACGTGAATGGAGTCGATATTTTACGAAATATTTTTTCAAAATTTAATTTTAAAATTTGCGAACAAAGTCGCGAAATTCAGCAAGTTGAAGCATACAGCAATGAAGCGTTCTTTTTATCAAGTATTTTTTTTAGTTTAGTCCAGTTATTAGTCTTTTACGGCTAAACATGACAGGGAATAAATAAAAAATAAATGGCAATACATTTGATGTAAATACAAAATTCTGTATTCTGTACTGTCACGACATATAGCGTTTTAACTGTCAAATAAAAAACGGAGTTTCCAAGCTATCCTTTGTCAACAAGAAACTCGCAAGTTTTAAGTGATTTTTTTTTCGCCTCTCATTATTACAGTCTGGCAACTTTAGCAGCGTTTTGCATAAAAAACAATAATTAATCGCCGCTGAAGCGATTAAGTTGGAAGTTTGTTCCGGTGATAGTTTTTGCTGCCGAAACTTCGAGAGTCGATACGGTTAAAATTTTCGACCGACTTAAAAAAAGGAAGATGTTCTCAATTCGTCTGTACATTTTTATTTTTGTTACCTCATAATTTTGTATGATTGTTTTTTATTTGAAATTGGCTTGCTGTGTAGTCACATTTAAATTTGGTCACATGTACGAATAACTCAATAACACGCCAGCTGATTTCGATAATTCTTCTTGGAAAAGATGTACTTCAAGAGTAGTTTGACAAAAGTTAGGTAAGGTTGTGATTAATTTTATTTCGTAATATTCTTACTATGATTCGGGAATCCAAAGAGAGCGTCCGCGCATAATAACGTTTCATTCCATTTGCAGTCAGTTTTTGTTCGTAAATATACATGTTTATTTTAAACTTAACATCTTTTTAAATGTTGGTAAAATGACAAAACAAATTTAATAAATAACTATAATAACAGATCAAATTTAGGGACCACACGGCAAGCAGTCAAATAAAAAAAGAATCATCGAAATCTGTTCACCCAGTCGAAAGTTATGAAGTACATAAAAAAATACAGATGGATTCAGAACCTCATTTTAAGTCAGTTGAAAATACTATTTTTTTTATTTCTAAAACAAACTAGACGATGGTTCAATGATTTGGACTAATGACATTATGTTTCGAAGACGAAAATTCAACTAGGCTTGGTACGAAGTGCCGATGTCTTTATTAAATATTTGAATGATTATACTCGTATTTTAACCACAATGATACTACATTATGTATCGCATTGTACTCTTAAATGTTTATCTTACAAATCAATTCTGACGATCTCATGTATAATAATTCATTTCATTCAACGCTTGTTTACTGATTTTTGGTGTTTTGTTTTTATTTCATTGTTTTTTGTTATTACGTTTAGTTCGTCGAATTATATATATATATATATATATATATATATATATATATATATATATATATATATATATATATATATTTCGACTGTTACTTTAACTAAATAAAAGTTAAAGTTACAGCCTATACATAAAGACATATATATGTCCCGCTGCTGGGCAAAGGCTTTCTCTGTAAAGAGAGTATGGTCACAATATATCTATTCTCTCCCAGCTCGCCATAAAGACCAGATTGTCCACTACGTGTCTACACCGCGTACTGTCATATTTGGGGCATATAATGCGTAGAGGGGATAGCAACCTTGAAAAGCTGGTCATCGTTGGCAATACAGAATGCAACAAGAGGCCGGTCGCCAACACGATGGTCTGACCAAGTAAAAGGTGCCATCTCCTCTCCTAATCTCTACTAGCTGGTGAGAGCTGTCTCGGACCGAAACCGATGGAGGCAGATTGTTCATTTGAGGGGCTCTAGTGACCACGATCCTCAGAAAATGACAAAGAAGAAGAAGAAGATTTATATTAATATTAATTACAATAAATAAACAAAACATTACATTATGTTTTATTTATTGTTTTGTTCTATTTTGTTTAGTTCGTAATTGTATATATTGTTCATGAATATCCCTTTTTAGTTATATTTGTAAGGGTTTCAAAATAAATAATGTAGATTTAGCGTCAAACATCAAAAACATTATTTTCCACTCCATCTACTAAGTGTTCTTTGTACTAGATGTTGCTCCATGAAAATTGTTGCGGGAATTGAACCGATAAATTGGTTTGTTTGGGTCGTTCAATACAAACTAAAGCTTACTTTTTAGAACGTCCCATTCAGGTTCCTCAAATGCGCAATAGTATAACGTAAAAAGATAATTAAAAATTACAGGTTTTTTTTATTGTATTTACATTCGTAAAGCGAGCGTTAGAGGTGCGGTATTGTCTATTGACGCGAATCATCTAACTAACCTTCGTCGAAATAGATAAAATAATATATTTAAAATTCTTTAATCATTGTCACGGCGTGGCAAAAAAAAAGAACACGGCTGGATGCAAGTCACTGACACCCGGACCTTGTGGAAATCGTTGGGGGAGGCCTAGGTCCAGAAGTGGATGTTCTACTTTTGAAATGATGATGATGAATCACCGTGATACAGAGTCATTAATGTGACTGCGTGTCACGGTCCGCACTACCACTATTTCTAGATAAATATGGAACGAAAAGGAACTTTATTTTACTTTTGCAATACACAAAAATCGGGGTATATGAGGATAATCGTAATATTTTAAATATTTTTATTGAAATTTAAGTACTTAGTGTCGCCTCCGTGTGGCGATATAATAAAATTCAAATAAAATTTAATGAAAAATACTGTATTATCCAAGTTTTTAAGGATTTTTTGTTCAAGGATATTTAGTTGTCTATTATGCACAATTTATTTCAGTTAGCTAGCGTCTTTATCTTCTGAGATATTCAAACTTTCTTAAAAGTAAGGATAGTTAGCCCCCTATCATACTCGACAGTAAAGTTTTAAAGAGGGTCTATCAGTTTAAATACCTTGGTCACATACTGACGCCCGACCTAAAGGATGACCTCGATATTGAACGAGAGCGGAGAGCGCTGTCGGTAAGAGCCAACATGCTGGCCCGCAGATTTGCACGCTGTTCCCTAAATGTTAAGCTCACACTCTTCCGAGCCTTCTGTACAACTTTTTACACGTGCAGTCTGTGGGCGAAGTATACTCAAATATCGTACAGCGCTCTCCGTGTTCAATATTACAACGCGTTCACGGTTCTGTTGGGGTTGTCCCGTTTCTGTAGTGCATCGGGGATGTTCGCGGATGCACACATGGAATGCTTTTTTGCGACAATGCGCAAGAGGAGTGCATCTCTGTAAACAGATGCTGCGCCGTCTCACATGGGGTAAGGTATTCATAAGCATAGTTAAGCCTTTAGAATAATATTATATTTCTTTATTTTATATTATAATCAAATAGTTATAATAATAATTTTATATTTTTATCTTATAATTTAGTCTAAGGTTGTTATTTGGTAGTTGTTTGAAGTAATGATGAGTCTTAGTTACTTTGAATAAATGAATAATAATAATTATTATTAACCAACCCTTTATTTTTGGTCACGGCTATATTAAATTTACATACTTAATATTTCCGTTTTTTTTTTACTTTCAATTCCGATTGCTTATATTATCACACGTTTCACGTTGTATTGAATATCAAGCGAAAGTTGAGAGATAAAACTTTCCTAAACAACCGTTCATTGAATGTTCACAGAATTCCCAAGCGGAGTTGAGGCTTCCAAGGTATTCTTTGTCTGACCGCATCTTCGTGAATTCTGTATTTTCGTCAAACGAAAAGCGAGCGACTCTATACGTAAATTTCGATATGGCGTAAGCTTCTATTGTTACAGTTGCCTTTGTTTTATACAGAAATAGGGGGTTTAAATATGATTGAAATGTTTTGGTTACATCCACTATAATTAATTGTGTTCTGAATCGGCGGCGAACAAGTTCCCGGGGGTTCTGGACAAAGCAGCTTAACAGCTTCCTATTACCCTAATTTCAATCGGAATCGTCCTCAAAATTACGAATTATTTATTGCGAAAAAGAAAAGAATTTGCAGAGATAAATGTTAACGAATCCTTTTGAAATGACCTAATTCCTAACCGTCTTCCTAATTTGCCGCTTTTCGTGCCTAAAATATTTCAAGACAAGTGTCGATAAAAGATAAAACGAGAAATATTGTTATTTAATTATTGCCTGAATGGTACAGCTACGATACTCAAATTAATATTTTTTAAATAAACTAACGACTGCAGGAGATTATTATAAAAAAATATATTTTATAGCTAAAAATCATTATAATAGTATTCGGTATATATCAGTAAATGTACAGAAACACGTTACTCTTTTGAAATTATCCGATAAAAGAACAACACACGTCCTTGACCCAGTCAGGCAAACGCTCGCTTTTTAACCGACATTAAAAAAGAGACGGGTTCAATTCCTCTCTATTCTTTTAAATATGTCTATACAGCAGGCATCACAAAACAACGAAGTTCTGGCGTCTTCTTTTGCGACATGATACATTCGTGCACGTTGTCCTTAAGCAGTATCGTCTCTCTTATTCTTGGATTTATAAAATAAAAAAAAAACTCAATCAACAAGCATTGTCGCATAGGATTTGTAGAAGTTCCCCAAAAGAAGAGAAGCCCAGGGTCCTAAACCTACAAAATCAAACAAATTATAAACTAAGCTGGTATATATAGACGAATTGTGTAGAACCTCTTTTTTGCAGTTGGTTAAAAAAAAGATTCTTTGCTCTGACCATCGAACTACATGACCGTGGTAACAACGTATAGTAGAGTATCATAAAAGCGCTTTGTGGAAATTTATTTATGCTGTACATAAAGCAGCTTCCGACCGCAGCAATTAAACGCGTCCCAGCAATTGTTATTATTCAGTTTCATTTCCGAGTAGCCGACGCTTTGAACAACGTCCTCATAATTAATTATACACCTTATAATATATATACACACACCTTATAATTTAAAATACATTATGCTTACAAGAATCGACAACTATATTTACAAGCAAAAACTAAAACCGACTTCAAATCGAATCAAACGTTAAAAGCTGTTACGGACTCCCTCTTTTTATTTACGAATTATCGTTAGAATATAAGGAAATAGAATTAATCAGAACCTGGTATAAAGAGCCATGGCAACTCAGTGTCTGGGCGGTCGCCTCAAGTTGCATAGTACGCTAGCAACCTGTTTTCGATCCCGGTGCCCGCACCAATAAATTTGTTGTTGCAATTTTATATGCTGATTTACCACGTGCTCGGCGGTGAAGGAAAACATCGTGGGAAACCTACACGTGTTATAAAATTTTTCTAAGACATGTGAAGTCTGCCAACCCGCAGTAGGGTCGCGTAGCGGACTATGCTCTTATACTCTCTTTAAAGAAAGGGCCTGCGCCCAGCAGTAGAACATATATAAAGGCTGTAACTTTTTAACTTTAAACCAAACTTTCATCAAACTACTCTTGAAGTGATCCTATCCAATTTTTTTTTCTCTCATGTATGCCGTTGTCAGAATTGGACAAAATTGGAATGGCACCAGCTTTTAATTTAAAAAAATCATCCAAATCTGATCACCAAGAAGTAATAAACAATAAAATCCAGACGAATTGAGAACCTCCTCCTTTTTTGATGTTGGTTGAAAATACTTACAGTCACATCTAGCTTATTTGGAGCGTGATAGCACTCGCAATGCTACAGGACAAAATATCCTCTCAAGCTAAGGTCAAATTAATTATCAAACTCACATCTACAAACAGTTTATAATAAGATGTCACGGTCTTTTAACTCTAGCGGGTTATTAAGACCCATATGTAGATACACAGATGAGCTGGTGGATTCGAACCACCTACTGATTCGAACGCTACCAAACTAAATTATATGATAACTAAAGAATTGAATAAATAATAAATTGAAAATATGGTCGGATTAATAGTTTGTTGTTTTTGTCACATACGAGTTATTATTTTTACTTGAATTATTAAGTTAGCCTTTAATTTAATTAATTAAGTGTGCTACTTGTATATAACAAGCTATAGTCACCACAATATTCATCATACATGTTTATGCATGGTGAATATTGTAAAGAATTGGATGGAAGGCGAAGATGAAGCCTAGGATGGAACACGTGAGCCTATAAGGTGTCTGTTCACATTGAACTTAAGATCATGGGTAAAAACATCAATGAATGGACTGGAATAAAAACAGTCGACGAACTATTTCGCTTCGTTAGGATTAAGAAGTTTAGAAGACTACTACTAGAAGAGCCGATCTTCAGTCATGGAGAGGCAAGTGAAAAAGTTGTTTCATATTAAATGGAAAAAATTAAATGTAAGATTCTACCGCGACCGTAACAATAAAGTCTATCCATTTATACCTCGACACTCGTGTATCACAATGAAGCTTTTAATAAAGCTCTCACCTGTCAATCGTGCACAAACGCTTGAATAGACGCTGTTAAAGGTTTAATATCCGTTCTCTCGCATACTTCGCTCGCGTACCGTGCCTCCGTACGTGTAGGCGTACGTAGGTTGATAATTCTGTCTGAGGCCGACATAGCAGAAGGTTACGTCAAAGGCAGGCCTATATAGTGCAGTACTAGCTTCGCATGCCGTTGAGCACAATACAAATTGAATGTTTTGATTGAAATCATTATTTAGCGAGCGATTGAACATTAATATAATAATAATAGTCCTTTATTTTACTTTCACAAAGGATTGAAAATTACATTATATCACACAATATTTAAGCCTCCTTTGTGGGAGACTGATATCTGCACTAGGTCGCCCTATCAGACAGATAACTAAGCCCTCTGCAGCGCGTATATTTCAATTGATTATGTTGAATTAAGTGATCAAATAAAATGAAATTAGTTACTTGAAGATATAAAATCAAAATGGTTTTGTCATTTTGGTTTAATTCTGTATTTGATAGTATTCTGATATAAACTAAGATCATGTCCTACTGACTTATATTAACCTAAATATTACTCATTGAATGAAAATACAACGGAAATAATAGTGGTCCTAGTTGATATGATATTTTTTTGTAAGCATACACTTTTTTTTCACAAATTTTGAACATCCTACAATAATTAGAATAATTTTTTTCTGTTTTTCTGATCTTACTAGACTAATAGCGTGTATTAGGGAGTTAAAGCACTGTACACTGTATTATATTTTGCTTACTAATTATTAATAATTATTAGGTGTACTATGCGTGCATATATGTGTATATTCAGTGTAAGTTTGTAAAAACGGTAAAAACCAAAATAAGAGAACTAAAACCATGAAGAAAGTTTTCTGTCTCTCCATAGGTAATTTTATTCACTTCCGTTTCTGTATATTTTTCATGCTCATTGTCCCATCAGTGAATGAATTTGATGTTGACTAAACATATATTAAAACCGTAAGACTTTTTATAAAACATCAAAGTTATTAGATTAAAAAATAGTATAATTATATTATATACTTAAATGAATTAAAATGCCCTTAAATATTATCGTAAATTTAGATGAAAAAATAACGGGTGTATGTGAATAGAATAAGCAATCGACTTTATATTCTTATGGCCGGAAGTTCAAGGCCCAGTTTATTATATACAGAAAAAATCACTTGCTAATATTTCGGTCACTTCATGGCGGGGATTTAAATATAGTCCCTAATAATTTGGGTTAAAAGTACAACCTTCGTCTACGTGGATTAAAAAGTCGTCAAAGTTTTTTATAATTTTTAAATGTACCAAAGGAAAAAAATATGTTTTGTTCAAGGTTTAAAGATTCATAAATTTAATCCCAACATTAGTATTAAAATTATCAATAAAAAATATACTCTCACGTACGTTTAACCCACATACCCCTAGGTATTATATTCGGAACTTAAGTTCGATGTGCATTATCGTTATTGTCTTGTAAATATTTAAATTAATATATTATACAAAAATATTAAGCGAAGAAAACAAGAAATAGAATAGAAGATTAAGCATTAATTTAAGAATGGAAAAATTATATTTTCCTCTTCAAAGAAAAGTACAAATTCAATATTATTTCACCGCCAATTTGCTTTTGACGTCGGCTCTTTGTATTAAAAATTAATAAGTGAGACTACTGTATTTTATTAGTACTGCTTTGTTTTATGTCATTTTATGCTTTGTTTTTGTATTTTAAATTACATTTACGAACACACTACAAACTCCTATGCTTCATTGCACTTGAAAAATACAAATAGTATTAATAATAAATTGAGAGTTAATACTCATAGATAAGTAATCGAACACAATTTAAATCCCAACGCTACAAGTGGGTTACCTCGCTGGTAATGAATTCGTAAATAAAAAGTCATTAAATTTCGCTTGAAAGTCGAATTATATTGTGATTGATAGAGATAAGATATACAGGTAATGCTCGAGTAAAAATAATAACCGACTTCAAATCAAATTTAATTGCCATTTTAGTTCCGAAGTATACTTATATTACGAAGTTCTGAAGCCTATATTATCCTATATATCATTCTTAGTCTACATTCGTGGTCGTTATCATTATTGAGTACTTACCTAGTATTGGATTGATAAACATACAAATATTGCAATCAACAGACATTCTTTCATATGTTTTTTAAGAGTTCCCTGGTCTATCTCCGTAATCCCATGGTCGTATGACCAGAAAATTCATAATGAACGTAATTGAAACAAATTGCTTATTGAAACAAAAAGAATCAGAATCGGTTTATAAACGTTGGCGCTTTTAGTTGCAAACATTTTAAAAATGATAACCTCTTTTTAAGTCGTTTAAAATATATATTAAACTTTTCAAAACTATTCTTAAAATACCTCCCTACAAAAGACTTATACGCGTTATTCACTAGCACATTGCTGTTTAGAGCCTTTGTAAAAGTTATGTTAGCTGCTGATTAAATCAAATCAACTGTAATAAAATATCAACATACGCACAAATACTACGCTCGTTAATGTTGGCATCAACCATTATGCCTCAGAAGCCAGAGATAAGATTTGAAATGGGTCATCGACCGACACTCACAATAGAAAGTGGTTCGCAGAGTGGATGGGCAGGTGACCGAGATAGCAAACTGTATCGGATGGGTTAATTTAGTTTAACTGGTAATAAAACTAAAGCACTCCAATTGGGACACATGTACGTGGGAACTGAAATTCCATTTAGACAAGTCACGGGAAACTATTAAAATGTAAACGTGTTATACGATTTAAAATTTTAAATCACCTCTTAGACTAACTCAAACATGAACACTCACTAACACTTAATGATACGACACGTAAAAAAAAATTGTAAACACTCCAAAAAAACGACGATGCAAAAGCAGAGCACACAAAGATTTCCTTCACGACCACATCGGCCGTCAAAAAACTCGGCACATTAATTAAAATCCGGCGTTTGGATAAAGTAAATATTTGAAAATACGCGCGTTTGCAGCGTACCAAGCGGCGACGTAGCACACGTCTACGCCCTACGCGGCCGTGGCTCAGACTGATCCGTTACTATAGCACCCGCCGTAGCCCCGTAGCCCGTAACACAGCTACGTCTAGCTACGACGGATTGGTTATATGATTCGAGTGCGGACGTGCGAAGTTGTAGGTTTTAAATGGATATACTTTGAAGAACTGTCGACAGTTTCCTGCAGATGCTGTAGTACAGCTTACTGTGTTGTTACCTGACTAACTAACGTAACCTGTGTTACCTAAGTTATTTATACTGAATTGTCATTTTCGTATGGTTGACTTTGAGAACGCGTGTAAGAATAAAAGGAACTTTATTTGACATGATTGCAATGTATTTTGTCCTGGAAAATAAATAATAATAAAAGAGCTTTAGTTGACTATAATTATAGTTTTTAAACCTTTTGAAGATATGCTGGGATTTTGAGTTTTATTGTCCAGCTACAAAAGAACGACATTTTTTTCAGATTCTTAAGCATAATAGAAATCACAGTAGTATTCAGTAATCACACATAGTACGAGTTTAAATAAATAGTTTAGGAATAATTGCTCAAAATAGTTTGAGATTTAATAAGCTAGAGGAAATGCGGACAACAGTGTATGTCTCTATCGAACGGGCACCAAAATAAAATACAAGGGCTTTTGTAGGATGTTGATTACATAATTATACTTAAAATGTCACTCTTCTTTTGTAAAGCCTCAACTTCTAAATATAGAACTATTGAAGAGGTTTTTAAAAGTAAAGTACGACAGTGTTTCATGTGAAAAGTAAGAATTAATAACGCATAGACAGCTTAAGGCGTACTCACATTTTACCGGGTTTTATGCATGTGAATACTTAGCTTAATTTATTGTCTATAGACTACCTACCGTCCCAACAAAAACTCCTCACCAAAGATATTTCAGTCGCATAACTGACCTATTGTCACGAAAAGTGGCGTCGGCATAACTTGTACAAAAGTGGCCGGCGATGTTCACTTCACGTCAGAATACTCACTCGTCTGTAGTCCACAAAAATGTCTATTCAGTAACACATATTTATCATCCCCTTTTTTCAATTTCGTAATCAGCTTAACTCTGTGTACCATTTTATACCTTATTAAAAGATATTCCCCGAGTTAATACTCCAATTTAGTACAGGGTATTAGCGTCACAGTAAACCAATTTATAACAGACAACATTTACGAATCATAATCCGGGAAAATGTTTACCGATAATAGAGCACGCCCCAATCTGTCGTGAGATCGCCTCGGATCAGATGCAGCCTCTGACAAATTGGCTGTGCATTAATCATGAGGCTCTAATAAGGGGCTGGAATGATTTTGAGCACAATTTATATTAGCTATGCATTAAGCAGTATCTGTACTCGTTTCAGAAGATATAATACCTCTTAAGATGCTTTTTGATGTATTTATTACGTTCCTCTGCAATATTTACGCTAAACTTTAACTCCTATTTCTCAAACTTTTATGGGAAGTGGAATGACTTTTTCCCAGACTTCTAGACTGTGAAATGGCTTTCCTAATTCTGTTTGACTTGTTAATCACTATCAGCTTTTAAAAAACTGTTAACGCAGCATAATCATTCAATATCATAGGAACTTTGACACAAGTATATTTTATGTTTTAGTATATTTATTGATAGCTTACGTATGTAGGTATATTTAGTGTATATTATTTATTATATGTATAGATTAGTTATAATATTCTAGTAGTAGTAGTAGTGTTCGATGAATCAACAACTATCGTAACGTCAACAGCTCCCAGAAAAAAATACTAAAATAATAGTAATTTTTGAGCTACGCGTGTGAAAGTGTCAAAAATAAGTGCAGAAGTGATCAACTCAGTGCAGTTATTGTGGGTGGCTTCTCATCTCCACTGATTTGAGTCCAGGAGGAACGGGACTTTGGCGAGCTACAGTCGGGTGAGTACCCAGGAAATTTTCTTATTGTTTAATTTTGGTGTGCAATAAAGTTATATCTATCTATCTATACTGATTTTCTTTTTAATCAAAACCCCGTGAGGAATAATTTAAGAAAATATTTTATTAGATAATAGAATATTTTTTGAGACATGTGAAATATGTACATATCCCTCAAACCCGAACGAAGCGCTTTGCTACGTTTTATATCTACGCCCTAATACTGTTAGGAGAGAATCCCTAAACCTATTAAAAGTTAAAGTTACAGCCTTTATAAATATAATATATATATGTCCCACTGTTGGGCACAGGCCTTCTCTGTAAAGAGAATATAAATGCATAGTCCACCATGCAGCCCTAGTGCGGATTGGCAGACTTCACATGTCTGAAAAAAAATTCTAAGACATGTAGGTTTCCTCACGATGTTTCCTTCTCCACCGAGCGCGTGGTAAATCAGCACATAAAATTGCAACAACAAATTAATTGTTGCCGGCACCGGGGATCGAATTCGGGTTGCTAGCGTACTATGCAACTTGAGCCCGGACACTGAGCTACCACGGCTCTTTATATTACCAGTCAAATGGTTATAAAAACTTTACGCTACTTAGATCATGTGTATAGTTATATAAATAAGTGTCATTTTATACAACGAATCGTACAATTTATGATACCTTTATCAAACCTGACCGCGAATTACTTAAATTGATAACATCGGAATATTGAAATGTTAAATATTTGACCAATTTAATGACACAGTATTCCGACCGTTACCAGAATAAATGACTACGTAACATATTTTAATGTTATTCACATAATGGGCCCCAAATGCCACTAAACCGCTGACCACATTACGCATGGATAGAGTTTAATAGTAAATTTGTGTGTACGGATTTATGTCACACTAAATTAATTGTTTAATTCAATAAGAGCAATATAAAATAAATTTAAAATCATGCTTTACAATACGGCAATCTGTATTCTTCTATACGTTGTTGTACCTAAAACAAAAGACATATTAAAGATTAATTAATTGAAAAAACCTTTTTCAAATTAATTCATACGCTTAAGAATCAGCATAAAACAAAAGATATGAAATAAAGTACTAAGTTGTTTAGTGTTTGTTTGTTCTGTTTACTTTATTTTAATGTGGAGGATTTTATTTATTATTTTATTTATATTATTTTAACATAAAAGGTAAAACAAAAGAAAAACGAAAATAGGCGCCAGACCTTTGTCACATAACTATGACACTTCGGAAATAAATAAATTACTTCTCATCCAGGGGTAATATCGTTTAATTCGTCACTGATTTTATTAGAAGTTTGATTTTGTTTTTACGTGCTTCTTTTTCTTCTCAAAGTGCCTTTCCGCCAAGCGACGGTTGGCAGTCAGTTCACCATATTGTTCCTACTACCTGTCTCCAGGACTAACTTATCCAGAAACTCTCCGCTGTCGCGGTTGGGTTTGTTAATATCATCTCACTGCACATTGATATATTTTGTTACACAGAGTCTGTGTTTATCGAAGCTGCCTACAAATGCGTAGAAGTTGTTTGACTTTATTATATTTATATATTATTGTCAATACATAAAGCAGCTTTTTATTTGTTTTAATTTTAATAATATATATTTAACTAAGTTTTTATAACATCATATTGGTATTATCTGTAACGGTGTTATAATTTTTGTTGATTTAAATAAATAAATAAATATCTCTTTGTATCTCTTGCGAAGCGAAACAGATGGGTAATACAAACAAATTTCCAACCGACTTCCTTTTGTGAAGTTTTCAGGTTCTCAATTCGTCTAATTTTTTTATGTTTGCTACTTCATAAGTTTCGAAGTCAAGAGTCAAGAGTTGATGAAAGTTTGGTTAGATTATGATTAGTTTTATTTTATAATATTCATACGATAATTCGTAAATACAAAGATGGCATCCCCCTATAATAGTGTTTATCGTTTAATTCGATTTCAATTTGAAGTCGGTTTTTGTCTATAAATAAACTTGATGTGATAAATATTAATAACCTTTCCAATGAAGTTCAAGCTTGTGCTATCCCAATATTCGATATATTCTTTCTAATCTTCCAATATTTAAAAAAGTAAGCTAATTTAATGTATAATTAATGTGTTTAATATTTTTAAATCTTCACACAATTGACGCCAAGTTTTTTGTAGCACAATTACTTCATTATTTCGTGGTTTCACAAGTAGTGAGTTATGCCGACAAGAAATCAGCAATTGTACGCAACAAATTATCTAAACCGGTCTACCGCCCACGATACAATTATCTATGCAAACTGCAATATAATACTCTAAACGAATAAATAGTATATTCTAAATTAAATTCTATTATCATCGTGTTACAGTGTAAATTAATTCGTTACAACACCATATACAAAGTGAATAACGTGTTATAAGAGAAATCACCCACACAAAGCTGCAAATTGGCAGAGACCTTGAGAGTAATAAACTAGAAACTATTCGACATTGGTTTGGATTCGAGCTGCTTTATTCAGCTCAGAAATACATTTATAATGGCTCCTCTATTTAACTGTAATGTCATGGTTCTAGCACTTAAATTAGTATAATAATATTCCATATAAAAGTAGTATTGCGCGCGCACGTCTTTAGGTAGTCCCGGGCACCGCTGAAAATCAGCGCTGTCGCATCCTTGTGACAGCATATGCTGAGACGGTGTCCGATATTGGCATCATATGTTTTGTATTATTTGTCCGTGTAACTTTAACTGTGTTTTGTCTATTTTTCATTCTTTTTAATGTGTGTTATATTCAGTCTGTGATGTGTTTTTGTATTGTGATGCCAATAAATAAATGTCTATGTCTAAATTGACTATTTTTTTAAATAATTTCTACGCAAGCGCTTGATTATGGCCTCTCCCAATTGAGATTCTTCTGTGGTAATACCCACTAAATATGTATGTACCTATTGATTTTTTTAATACATCAATTGTAATTGGGAGAAATTTCTGATCCCAGCAATTTATTTAATTCGTTCTCTGTACCGTAGGACTGACATTGAGAATAGACCATCGTCACAAAGACTGTCGTGAAAACTTATCTATTAACATCAAATCAGAGTTCTTTCCAACCTACTTCAAAGGGAAGAGGTTCTCAATTCGTCTGTTTATTTATGTTTATTACCGCATAACTTTCGGCTGGGTGAACCGATTTTGATAATATTTTAACCTACCGCTTCCTACCTAACTATCTAACCTATTTAAACTTGGTCCAATTTTGACAGTGACGGTGACAGGTCCATGAGACAACTTTATAAGTCTTTTTTTTGCATCAAGTATATGCGCCATAAATGGACGAATAACTCAATATTTTTCCAACAGATTTCAATGAAAAAAAAATATCGGTAATACAAAATGAGCGTCAGCGCGTTTACCGTTTGATTCGATTTGAAGTCCGTTTTTGTTTTTACTCGTAAATACACTTGTCATTTATTGTAACATATAATTTTTTCTTAAATTAAAATTGTTTCATTACATGAGGCATCAAACAATAGCCGAATACGATAGGCAAAAATTTCGATTCCACCATTCGACTATTGACGATAGTCCTAGCAGAAGCTTAAGCGTAGTTCGAATAGTTAACAGGAATGTTAGCAAAATTTGTAAAAGAAATATTATCTGCCGGTAAATTGGTATTCTTTAAAAACATCGTATGTGATATTAATAAAACTTTATTTGAGTGTTTATTTATTAAAAAATTGTTCATCAATGAGAATAACTTCTTACGCTCATAAATAATTACATATGCTGTAATTTTGTAATTGCGCATATTGAACCGTAATCTCAAACCAAATAAAACCTTTTTTTTTGTTGACGGGGAGGAAATCTTCAGAAAGATACCGCGCCTTCTGGGGGGAAGGCGGTGGTTATGTGGGGTTCTTACCCACTAAAACCTCCCCGGTGACCCTTTCCTCGGTGCATGACGAGGGGCTCCGGGATCTCCAGTGGAACGCACCGGAGTCCCTCTGCACTGTGCTCAAAGAGTGCACATCCCGGGCCCCCCCCGGAGGTCACTCCCTCCCCCCCTGTGCCCTCGCCGCGCAGGGCGACACGGGCCAGCCGATGTCGTCATCTTCCCGGGTCCACTTTGGTGGACGACTCAGGCCCCCACCCTTGTCGCCCAGTGAACCCGAAGCCCCTTTTAGTCGCCTTGTACGACAGACAGGGGATACCGTAGTGTTATTCTTGAGAGCCCAGAACTACAGGGCTGAACCAAATAAAACCTAGATTATGTTGAACTGGAAAACGCATCTGATGCGGTTTTCTTCCCACTACAGTCCATTAATTTAATTAATACCACTGTATATAAGCTATTTTGACGGTAACAATCATACAAACATCCCCGGAGCGTTCGCACAAACGATAATAGCATTTAAATAGGACGACATAAATACCATCACTACTGCGTGTTTAGTGTGTTTTATGAGCACAATGGTTGGCCGCTCACCAAAACCGGCGGGCGTATGTACGGTTTTTACAGTCAATGGCAATTAGTGTGAAAAAGTAGCGCAACGCCGCGTAACATCTGTGACTATCTGCGACCGTGGAAACACGCGGCGATATAACTCAAATAAATTATATGCGGATATTAAAATGTAATTAGTATATTTACAAATTGAAATAAAATCTTTACGAATAAACACAATTGAAGTGTTGTTTGTTCGTATTATTAACGAGAAAAAACAAATACAAGTAAATTTAAATAGAATAGAAATAGAATTAATTAGAATCTAACCTCCCTCCAGATGGATTGGCGGAAAGCGGATTATCCTATATGGCGAAAGGCATTGCGGAACGCGTACTTCCAGCAGTGGATAGACACTGCGATGATGATGATGGTTTTCTCATGTATGCCATTTTTAGAACTGGATCAAAATTCACCACCACATCAAAGCACCAGCTTTCAAATATTTTTTTTTACATCATCAAGGTAGGTAAAAAACATACAGACGAACCGAGAACATCCTCATTTTTTGCATTACTTTTCTTTTTGTTATAATTAATCTCTGGAACTGATAGAGTAACTTAGGCAACTTATATTTTAGAAAAATTCTAAAATGAATCATGATAAAATTAATTATAACTTGAAATTTTTCAGCCAATAGTGGCGTGGTGTATTCGAACCCACGACTTTACGATTCGCAGACCGTACCCTAAACCATTAGGCTATTGATGCTTCAATATCGCCTTGTATAGATATTTTCTTTCTTTGACTTTTAATATTTTGAAGTTTTTAATAAATAATTAGTATCACAAAACATTTTCATTCGTTTAATTTCCTCAAGACGAAAAATAGCTTTCAATGGAAACTCATTAAAATATCAATTTTCTTTCGTCAATATTTTAAACGCGGGGGTCGTGTCGGCTTATTTGAGATTCTCTAATATCGTGACAAAGCGTCGCGTAGCAACGGCACGCCCAGAGAAATTCCTAATTTCACCCTTTGCCACGAGCTGCAACGTCTAGTCTAACATGACCTTCAATCTCGCTGAACGTTAAAGTACCGGGTGAAAGGATTTTCGAATTTAATAAATGTCGCGAAGGTCTAGTTACAGTGGCGGTGGGTCGGTTGTAAATTAAATCCCACTTCGTAATATGCGCTCAAGAATATTAAGGTTATGGTTTTTTAGCTTTATTCGGAAATATTTCAGTCAATTTTGTAAACAATATTTTTTTTGGTAAGCAATAAATAATATTTAAAATTATATAGATATTTTTGTCATTGCCACAAGGATAAAGAAAAGGGGTTTAAAGAAGTTATTATAACAATATAATATAATAATAACAAAATTATAATAAAACGAGTGTGCTTTAGATCAGACGATCGAAATAAAACCTTTTGCTCTCTGTATTTATACGTATATTTTATATAATATACACATAAAATATGCACGATTGTTCAAAAGAGAAAAATGTTACTACTTCAGTATGATACAGACAATATACAACTCGGTGGAAAGGCGGGCTAAGAGACTATTTGGTGACGCAGCTGAAACCAATCTGCTCAAACTTGAGCACAGGCGTAAGGTAGCTAGCCTTTCAGTTTCCTACTGATTGCATTTTGGAGAGTGTGCTCAGGAACTTCATGATCAAATTCTTCCCGTTTATCATCCCCGTGCCACCATCAGACTTCAAGACGCACTGTAGGATTTCATCTTAGTCTTTTCGTCTTAGTTTTAGACTGTCATAAACCTACCAACATCTTAATCAAGAAGCATTCTATCATATAACTTTAGGAGATCCCTGATATATCTTTAGAACCCTAGAACTGGCCAACCAATATGATAGAGCACGTCTCATTAAAAACAAGCTCTTTCATACAAAAAAAAATCAAAATTGGTTCATAAAATACAGTAGAGAAAATACAGATGATTCAGTTAACATTTTTCATATACTATACATTACAGCCGAATGCGATAACTCTAACAAGAGTTGTCGCATTCGTTGAGATACCCACCCCTTAGATGTTAGGAGCGTTTCTTCGGCCACTTCTTCTACCAGCGCCAACGAAGTGGCACTCTAAGTTAGTTTAGCTTTTCAATGTCCCTTAGATTATCCGTGAAATAGCAACCGACCAAATCGTGGTTCGGCCCTCTCGGTCGAGGTTACCCCTCACCGTGGGGGCCCTTGTGTCGAGTTACTAGCGATAGAGGTTCAGGCTAAGCGACCTAAGAACTATGCCACCTCTCAATCCGGTGAAGCAGTCAAGGCCAGCTTCTCTGGCCAATCTCTGTAGTTCGTCATAAAAAAATCATTAAGATTATCCTTTAATAGATAAATAGTATATTGCATTGGTAGTCTTAAATAATTAATGAACATAATTAAAACTGAAGTTAGTAGATGTGGACTTAGTTGGAATTCACTTACAAAGACTAATTACACAGTAATGTATTTATTTAACTCAATTAGCCAGGGACTTTACAGAACTGTAAAAGCTAATGCAGTACGCTATTGAGAAAGTTATTCTAATATACATTTTAAGTGTAAATTTAAGTAAGAAACTTTTAATACTTAGCTCCAACTTAAATACAGAATACATAATTTGAATAATATTATTATCTCGATATTGAGTTATTCGTCCATTGATCGCGCACATACAAAATTTTAAGACTTTTATGGTTTTCTCATGGATTCCCTTTTCAGTACTAGACCAAATTGAAATGAGACCTAACTGGGAAAAACCAGCTTTAAAAAAATCAAAATCGGTTCACCCAGTTGAAAGCTTTGAGGTAACAAACATAAAAAATACAGACTAATTGAGAACTCTCCTTTTTTGAAGTCGATTGAATAGTAATCAAGGTAAATAGTGTTACTTTTTTTTATTTATTTAATTTATTTAATACATTTTACAAATAAAATTTACACAATAAAGCGCATCCCAAAAACCTATCCCAGGTTTGTCTGGATGCTCAGCATTCAGTCCTCGTCCATTTTTACAGTAATAATGATTTAAAAGAGAATACCGCAACACCTCGTCACGAGCCGTTGCGAGCATCCTTTGCAAACGAACGCACACACCCATCGTAAGCGAAGACGCCTAAATGCGTGTGAGCGTTGCGTTATATTTATATGTATATATATATATATATATATATATAAATCAACTGATATTGATTTAAAACCAAGAAGCTATCGCTGCAATTTTATAAAGTGACTGTTATATAATGTGGTACTAGCTGAGTGAGTTATATGACACTCCGGTCTAAGAAGATAAGAAGGTCGGAAGCGGCCACCGTAATGCATCTAAAATCATTGCTCACATATAAGATAGAAGCGCGAAGCGACTTAAGAATACATCATTGTGGTTTCTAACATAAACTTACTTATAAATTTGAATCTAGAAAACTGCTCCAATTATTTTCTTGGAATTTAGCATGCATGCGATTTCGGGGGCGATAAATTGATGTACCTAGGTTTAATTTTTATAAAATGTCGTTTAATCTGTGTATAGGATATACAAATCATAATATACTTCAACGAAAAAAAAATGGCGCGGTGACTCATCTAACTTACATTTTACCATTTTCATCTTAGACGTAAGAAATAAGTGTATGTGTTTTAAAAAAGACTTGGCTTAAAGGTCTTGTTACCAAGCCGTAAAATATTCATCATCAAAAAAAAAGTATACTTCAGTAGATGGCGTTGCTAACCATTAAACAGTAAGTCAATGACTATGACGTTCGGCAATGAAAATCAATTATAATCAAAATTAGTTATAAAATACGTGTGTCTTATACTTGCTTGGTTATGAATTAATATAGTCATGAATATCACGTCAATAAATGTAGCGCGTGGAGATAGGTTTTATTAGGCTGCAATAATGCTACCATTGTACCAACATACAGAAGTAATAGATCACAAAGTTTGAATCAAAGAGATGGTGCAGTCACTCGGTTAAAGCCACGAATCACTAACAGGATCGAAGAGCTAGTTATCGAAGCCATACAATATGAAGCTAATTTAACCTTAAATAAAACTAAGTGTAGAAGATTTTTGGAATCATTTTTTTTATTATTTATTTACGGCAGCATTTTTTTTATTTACTGGGTGATACCGTAAAATATAATTAATCATTACGTACTTGTTATAATTACCAAAAACATGATTTAAAAAAAATTGTTTTGTGTATATAAAACATCTTCAAGAAACAAACAAAGCCTCATCCGACATGGTGAGAGATTTTATTTTTCTTTTAAGTTTAAGTATGTAAAGTTAAAGTAAGTACAACCTTTATATGTATATATATCTCACAAACTGACTTCATATATCTTAGAAACATTTTATAACACATGTAGGTTTCCTCACCATGTTTTCCTTCCCCGCGAAACGCATATGAATTATTTAGGAATCAAGACTTAAGGTATACTTATATAGTATTGATCTTACTATATATATATATATGTATATATAAAGTTTTGTATAAAATAGATATGTGTATACATGTTTTTTTTCAAAACGCAATTCGCTTATCGCTTACTCCATACGCTAAAGTTTGCCTAATGTCCGTATTTCAAGTCGGCAGCACTAGCGTTGTACCGGAGACCAATTAGCAACCAGAGGAGCTATTAAGTCGTTCACTTCATTCAACGAGGACAGCTTAAAATACTGTGATAGTGTTTTAATTAGTTCAACGTGAGGTTTAATTCTACTCTACCATTTAGCTGCGGTTCCGTTGTTATAGTAAACTTAAAGTAACAGCCTTTATATATGTCCCACTGCTGAACACAGGCCTTCTTTGTAAAGAGAGAATAAGGGCATAGTCCACCACGCGGCTCTAGTAGTAGTGGCAGACTTCACATGTCTTAGAAATGTTTTTCTACGACATGTAGGTTTCCTCACAATGTTTTCCTTCACCGCCGAGCGCATGTTGATCAGCACATAAAATTGCAACATCAAATTAATCAAAGAGGCACCGGGGATCGAACTCGAGTTGCTACCGTACCATGCAACTTGATGCGACCTCCCGGACACTGAGCTACCACGGCTTATTTATTTGTAGTTGTTATAGTATTAACATATAAATATAACTTGTTAATATAAACCGTTTAACTCAAAGTTAACTTCAGTTACGCATTCTCTAAAAGTTTGCAGAAACATGGCAGATTCAATACTATTTAGAGTCTTAAGCAAGACCTGGTACAAAAGTACGATACCGTAGCTTAATAATGTAATAAGATACGGTATTCACTAATATGTAATTCAATAAATTGGTTTTATTTCAATAAAATTTTATTTTAAAAATTAAAAAAAAAATAAAGAAAATGTTAGAATATGCAAAAATAATAAAAAATATATCCCACTGACTTCACATATCTTAGAAACATTTTATAACGCATGTAGGTTTCCTCACAATGTTTTCCTTCACCGCCGAGCGTATGTTGAATCAGCACATAAAATTGCAACAGCAAATTAATCATAGAGGCGCCGGGGATCGAACTCGGGTTGCTAGCGTACCATGAAACTTAAGGCGACTGCCCGAAAACTGAGCTACCACGGCTTATTTATTTGTAGTTGTTATAGTATTAACATATAAATATAACTTGTTAATATAAACCGTTTAACTCAAAGTTAACTTCAGTTTCGCATTCTCTAAAAGTTTGCAGAAACATGGCAGATTCAATACAATTTAGAATCTTAAGCAAGACCTGGTACAAAAGTACGATACCGTAGCTTATTAATGTAAATACAATAATAAGATACGGTAAACACTAATATGTGATTCAATAAATTTTATTTTAAAAATTTAAAAAAAAAATGTTAGAATATGCAAAAATAATAAAAAATATTATAATTCTACGTGTTTTTTTGTGTGTTATAAAATTGTCAAAACAATAACAAAAAGTATTTTCTAGCAGAGCGTGGTTTCGATCCACGGACCTCTGGGTTATGGGCCCAGCACGCTTCCACTGCGCCACTCTGCTCTTGTTCGTTACGATGAAATAAGTGTTCATATATTCAAACGCTGAGCAATCATTTAAAACAATTATTTCTCTAAATATTATATAAATAAAAAAAAATTATGATTTTAACTGAATCACAAATATAAATTCACATAGTAATGAGTTTGATATTTAATTCGCAAAATTAATTCAGTATTTAATCGATTGAATTACATTACACAATGCAGTGATAAAAATGATTTTATTTAATTGCAGTGATATTTCATTATAGTTATATAATTTTATCAAGGAAGTTAGCATACGTAATATCTTTTAGCTTTGATTGATTACAGCGCCATCTATGTGTAACATTATACATTAATTGTATTGCAATACAAATAATTTTTCCCTTACTAAATAGTACTATTATTTTATTAATATTATTTTTTAATTTAACGTTTCCTTGAAAATTTAACTAAATTCATATTTCTTTCATCTTCTTTCAAATTACATTAAATTTGAAAGAAGACGTGATAATGTATTGTTCTGCAGTAAATTGTCTATCGTAAATTAAAGGTAACAGAACCCTTTAAACGTATGAGTCTTTATTACCCGCAGCTCGCTCTCGCGGTACCATAAATCAATGTAATGTTTCCAAAATTAAAGTGACCGTCCAATTTCCGGGGGCAAACGTAACAACACCGTCCCTGCTCGCCCCTAGTGGGTAATGGCGTGAAGATTTATCTACCGTTAGCGGAATTTTAATGCAACATGCTTCACACGACCCTTGCTAATGTGTGGAGGGAATAGAAGAATTAAAAAGTTCACGTTTTTATTTTGTTAATTTTTACGTTAATACATTGTACATAATACACAAATATAAATACCCTGTTTCTTTTTTTATACTTTTAAAGTAATGCCCACGCCACCTGATAATACAGACATAACTGGAAATACAGACCTCGATGGTTAGCTTAGTCAATATCTACTCGTATTACCACTACTCTTGAAAACACATTGTAATCGGAGGGAAAGACAAACGCAAGGAAACTATTCCAGTCCGTTGCTGTACTAATAACAAAAGACGAAGCGACGCTTCTTTCTGGTTTGAGGGTTATTCACAAGAAAAGGATGAAATCCAGCAGTGTGTCTTGAAGTTAATGGGGAACGGGGTGTTTCCATCGAGTCGGAAGCTGCGTGAATGGTAAAAATTGGAATAACTTTTCTAGGTTAGTCTTTATCTCAGACTTCAATAATTACTTATCAAGAAAAGACTTCTGTGTTTCCATTCAATGAATTACGTATTCTTTTCTTTATAATTCAATTATATTCAAATAAAAAATATAATAATAACATAATCAATTTTAACATATCCAATTGGTAGATACACCAATAGCATTACACAAACATACATTGTTGTAATAATCAAATTTACAAATTAAGTCCTGTTGTGTATGCCAATTACAGGTGTACACAACATTCGCTATAAAGAAACGTAACGGTTTGATTATTAATAGTTACAAAAATATTTTAATAAATTATGAAGAAAAAGAAAAATCACAAATAAATTAATTAAATTAGCCGAAATAATTGCACAATTTATAACACTAAGGTGCGGAAGACCTTGCGTGAATTAGAAAAAAACGTCATAATGTATAAATGCAAATCTCTCAATCCCCTCGTTCAAAAACGTGATACAAAAGTTTATTTTAATCCAACGCACATCGGTAAACCACAGGGCCGTATTTACATAACTCTCAATTATACTTGGATTACAAATGGCAGCTGCACGTGTGCCAAATGTGAAAAAAAAAGTATTCGAGCTTACTTAGCTTACGGGGTGGCGGCACTAAAATGCTGCTTTTTTATAATGATTTTTCAATAAATAAATATCGATGAATTAATTATTCTTATTAATATATATTATAGCATAAAAATGTAATCCCTCGAAGCGAAACCTGAAATACGTCTTTTGGCAACGGTTCTATTATTTTCTAGGCAGTTATTAATATGTGTCCTGTCGCTGACAGATCCGGGGCACCCCGCTCATAACGGCTGATGGCATTCGCGGAAGGTTTAGTGGGTAGGGGCTGCCCAGGCCAAGTCCCACACATCCCTCCGGGTCCACCCAGGGTACCGGAGGATGGTCTATAAAAAGATTCCCCCACGTGAACAAAAAAAAAGGCAGTTATTAATATAATAAGTTTAATAACGCCTTGCATTTCTACGAAAAGACTAAATACGAAAGCAAAAAAAATTAAATAACTATCTTGAGAAACTCACATACACAGAAACAGACACATTTATTTCTCCGTTAGTATAACTATGATACATAACATTTGCACATTGCCACACACACCATCACGACGACATACAACCACACAATCTTAATTCGCACACACTGTACACTGCTTTCATAAACCTCTAAAGAAAATGGTAGGGAAGAAGACTGGAAGGAAGTATATTTTATAGAACAGGATTATCCTTTTTTAAGCACCGGCTGCATCATTTGTGTTCGTTTAACTGAATTATTTTATGTTATGTTTAGTGGTATATAATTTCCTGCCAAAATATTATATCGAAGCAATTTAGCCAATAAATCATTTATTATTATTTTTATATATATTATATATTATCTTTAAGATAAATAGCGTTCTGGTATAATCGTAATAAACAGAGAAAATGTTAAAAACTTTGCAATTGATGATTAGACAACAGTGAAAGCAGCGGTCGTATTCATTTGTTACAAAGTAACAGATCATGTTTTATTATTGCAATATAAAGATGCGGATTCTGGATTGATTACGGATTAATGAAACGCTATAACAACATCCTATCATATACCCTCAAAGCTTGTATTACTGCTATATTTAACACAACGTGAAATAAACATTAACAGCTGTTATTCAAAGATAAGTTCGACTTCATTCATTCTTACTTTGTTTAAGCCTTTCAAGCAAAACGTTTTCAAAAATTCTTCATCAGCTGCTATATTATTTAGATATTACACTGCCGGTAATTACTGACATTAGTCAATTGAAATTGACAATGTATACTAATGTCTTACATGATTGATTATTGTCGGCTCTCAAGCCACAATGCACTGATACTATTGTTAAACCCTGATTACGATTAACGCACTAAGCACCTGCATATTGTAAAGGTTAGTATTTTATGCTTAGGTCCTTATTATCTAAGCTAGAGCTTGGTGTGGAGTGTAGTTTCAATGAAAGTCTAACTTTTACGTCATAGAAGTTTTTTCGTCTATAATTTCGTTTCTCTTTTTATACGGCAAAGCCCTTAACATGTATTTCTTTCTCAACTACACTTCTTCAACTTCTTCTTTCAAGCCATCCTTATCCAGTATAACACAGTTTCTAAAGTTAAATTACAGAGTCACCTCTAGCACACTTCGTGACCATACCTCTATGGCATTGATTTGAAATTCTTGTTTATTCGGTTCTACCCAGCAGTGTGAATTATAATCAATATAATAACTATTAAAAAAGCATGTCCTTGATGCATGCACCAAGCTTATTAGAACCCATATATTTCAAGAAGCAAGCTTATCGTCATAGGACACAAATTTAAACAAGTGATTTCTGTTAGCAAATTATCGAAAAATTGAGACTCCCACTATACTACAACCAGACTGGAATTCAAACTTCCGACCATTACATCGTAAAATCAATATACTTAGGGACTATTATATCACTGATTTGCATACTGTATCCCAAACTAAACTACTACTAAACTAAACTAGATTAGAATGCATACAATCAAATCAAATACAAGGTATCGACATTCAATATACAAAACAAAAGAGTGCTGACATTTTGTCAATATCAAATATACAGTTTATTTTATTAGAAAACAAATATAAAACGCAGCAAGCTAACTGAACTATTGTCAATACTATCACAACGGGTATTATACAAAAAAATGAAACTTACGCCTGTTGTCATTTAACCCAATTGTATTTGTACGGCTGAGTTATACCACTGCATGCTCTCTAGAGTTCCAACAATATTGTCCGGACGATGTTATGTGATTATTCACTACTAGTCATAAGCGATGTTTCTTTTTATGTGAAACATTGGATAATTTACCACGAATTTATTAGCTGTATGTGTCTATTTATCAATGAAACAGAATGATTCAATGTAATTATCAGCTTGAACACGTCTATTTTTATTGAAAAATAAGTATCACGTAATGGAAATTCAGTAAGTGTATAACTTTGTTCATGTCCCGACTATCTTTTTTTTTGTTAACGGGGAGGAAATCTTCAAAAAGATACCCCGCCTTCTGGGGGGAAGGCGGCGGTTATGTGGGGTACCCACTAAAACCTCCCCGGTGGCCCTTTCCTCGGTGCATGACGAGGGGCTCCAGGATCTCCAGTGGAATGCACCGGGGCCCCTCTGCACTGTGCTCAAGGAGAGCACGTCCCGGGGGGGAGGTTACTCCCTCCCCCCCTGTGCCCTCGCAGTGCAAGGCTACATGGGTCAGCCGATGTCGCCTTCTTCCCGGGTCCTCTTTAGCGGACGACAAAGGCCCCCACCCTTGTCGCCCAGTGAACCCGAGGCCCCTTTTAGTCGCCTTCTACGACAGGCAGGGGATACCGTAATCTTATTCTTGAGAGCCCAAAACTACAGGGCTGAAGTCCTGACTATCTAAGACAAGTTGGTAATCAAAGTCTATGATGATAAAAAGGATACTAATTTTCACGCACATTCAGGCAAGTTGCAAAATACATCGGTGAGACCGGATGACGATAATTTCGGTGCCTTAACGTGGTGACGTACTGCCATGTTACTTAAATATAAATATGCACAATGTGACAAAACACCAAAATGAATCAGAATTATAGATCACAATTAAATATGCATATCGAATATGGATATATAGATAACGGATTAGATTAATTTGACTTGACTTCTTGTGATTGAAAGAATGGTATAAAGATTTATGTCACCGTTTATCTAATATTTTTAACATTTCTTTAAGCTGACCGTGAGATTCTCATTATATTATTAGTATTTTAAAAGATCTAATCTATAAGGCCTCTCTAGTACCTCCAAAAACAAATCAAAAGAAACTACCACTAACGTTGTACTTAAAATTTCGAGCATGTACAGTTTAAAGTTCCTTGGGTTGCGTGGAGGCGTTTTCATGTATCTCGGAAAGAATAATGCTGCTCCTTGCAAACAATTTGCAGCCTTGTGTTCTAATGAAATTGCGGCGAAACGTAGAGTATTATTTTATTGCTTTAAACAACGAGGTTATTTAGTGTTATCATCGGCACAATTAAGCACACACGGTGCAGAAATTTACCCTTTGTGTTGACAATGGAACTTACATTACATATGTAGCTATCATAAGACACAAAGCTGATGCTCGCAAGTTCACTAATTTCAAAGCTGCAAGCAACTATCGATCGTGTCTGTATGCCTACAGAAAAGGATTTATATAAATTGCCCTGTCAGTCTTTAGCTGCTATGACGATATCGGTGTCGAGAAGAATGAATAAGTATTTACTAAGCTAGTGCGCCTTCACACAAGAGAATTTATGTGTCCAGCCGTTGTGTAAGTATACAATCCCTTCTAACATTTTTATAACCTCAAATAATGACGATTCACTACGGTTAGTTTTAATGAAATTGACTTCGTTATTATTGTGAAAATGTAATTAATAATGACAATCAATACGTAGTTTGGTAAATATTTAATGTAGCACATCAAAGTTATAATTGATTAAGTGCTTTGTAACATGAACATTAACGAGAGTAACGCTTGCATTAACATTACGATGTACAAGTAATTTATTGGCACACCCTGTACATTATTACTTGCGCATTTTAGGAAATTACTAACTCAATTAAAGAGTACATTAAATTTTCAACTAAACAGTGTTTTTTGACTAAAGTTGCTATGGATCATGTTTCTGCTTCTTCGAATATAACTTGTCATAGGTTTTATAAGGGATCATGACAAATTTTTGTAACGACTTCCAAAACAGATTTAGTTCACAATCGCGCTGTGTTTCTTAGAGTGTTCGTTATTGACATCATAGTAACCGTCCAAGCCGAGGTTACCCCTCACCGGGGGGACCCTTGTGTCGAGTTACTAGCAATAGAGGTTCAGGCTAAGCGACCTAAGAGCTATGCCACCTCTCAATCCGGTGAAGCAGTCAAGGCCAGCTTCTCTGGCCAATCTGAGTAGTTCGTCATTATAAAAAAATCGTTATTGACGCAATTTATGTTACATATAATGAAATATTTTATGCTATGCAGTACTTTTGAGAGGGATAAACATTGTAATCAATTAATGTCAATTGAAATATAATTTCCTTATATGGGAATCGGGTCAACGTCAAATTCCAGCTTAAACCAATACAATTAAAAGTTATACCCAGAGTATGGTAATATGGGCTGTCACAAATAAGACTTAATAGACACAAAGTAATATAATACAAGCACAATATATGTGCAATACGCATCCTTGTTGATATTATGATTTATTGCTGGAGATTAAGCTGATAATGACTAAGCCATTGTTCAAGTGAGTTATAACCGAACGTGGACTGCGTAGGGAACAGTTTGTTTACGCGCAAGTCAATGAAGTGTATCATTTTTGTTTTCAATATAAAAACTAGTTTTTAAAAAGGCTTGTAAGGTGTGAGATAGTTGTGTAAAAATTTCTTCGAGGTTATCTTCCACAGGTTAAGGAATTAAATTAATAGTAGATGGATTGACTGAGTTATCGCAACAATGTTAGGCATAAATGTAAGCAAATATTCTTTCATGCTCTCAACAAGCAGTGCTAGCGAATTAGTGGTGGTAAATTAATGGAAGTAGGAAGTGAGACCTCAAGTGAAATACATATGATATGCCTTATTTATAATATTAAATATCGAGTAAAAAGGAGTAAATCTCAATATAAAATATACGTGGGAAATACTGAAACTTTTCGGAACTGGCCACTTACAATAACAAACACGTTAATTGAAAAAGGACGTGTCCGGGTACATGATTCTTTTTAATTTATGACAATGACTCAGTCATTTTTGTTTCCGTCGTTGTGGTTAGATAGTAGTTTGTTACTATTATAATGAATTACATTCGTAAATAATGTCGTATCAATTATATTACGCCTTACTGTGGACAGAATCCATTATTCACAAGTAAACAATATACTTCGAACAATAAATATATCAAAAGAATAACATTTTGTCTTTCTACCTTACCAACCATGGTGGCTCAGTGTCCGGGCGGTAGGCTCAATTGTTGGTGCTATTTTATGTGCTGATTTACCACGCGCTCGGAAAAAAAACTACATGTAAGTTATGTGAAATCTGCCAAACCGCACTAGGGCCGCGTGGCAGACTATGCCCTTATACTATCCTTACAGAGAAGGCCTGCGCGCAACAGTTGGACATATATTATATAAATAAAGGCTGTAACTTTAACTTTAACCTTACCATCTTATTACCTAAGTACAATGAGTTTTCTAGTTGTAGATTTTTTTTAGAAATATTACTAACATTCTTGTTAACCATTTCAACTAAGCTTAAGCTTTTGCTCTCAGAAGGTTCACGTCAATAGTCTAATGGTGGATTCGAACCTACGACCTTTTGATTCGCAGAGCATACCCTAAGCCATTACGCTATTGACGCTTAATTTCACATGATTCTAGTTTAATTATTCATGAAACAGTGAGTACACACAATAGACTATAGATATGCGTAGATAAAAGTAATGTCGGTGCAACATTTGCGCTCTATTTGCGACAAGAACGTTGTCCTCTGAGACTACAGTGGTTGCGGATACACTCGGACACGTCTGCAAACAATCAATATGGTAATCCAGTTAAGTCGCCCCTCAGATGCGGCCCATACGTGTAATATATTTGTTTGTAGCACGCACACCGCACACGCGATCCAAGTTCCAATTTTATATGAAACAAAGAGAGCCTTGTGTCCATTTCACTGAACGGATTCATGTTTGTTCTACGATTATATAACAATGGAAAAATTAAAATTGTGTAATTTTTTTGCGGTCATTGTTTTATCATAGCTGCTCACCTCTTTGTTGTGATTGCAGAAATTATAAATGAAAATATGGTTCGATTTTATGATAATGATATGTGTACTGTACCTTACCTTTTTTTTTTGTTAACGGGGAGGAAATCTTCAAGAAGATACCCCGCCTTCTGGGGGGAAGGCGGCGGTTATGTGGGGTTTTTACCCACTAAAACCTCCCCGGTGGCCCTTTCCTCGGTGCATGACGAGGGGCTCCGGGATCTCCAGTGGAACGCACCGGAGCCCCTCTGCACTGTGCTCAAGGAGAGCACGTCCCGGGGGGGGGGGGAGGTTACTCCCTCCCCCCCCCCTGTGCCCTCATAGTGCAAGGCTACACGGGCCAGCCGATGTCGCCTTCTTCCCGGGTCCACCTTAGCGGACGACAAAGGCCCCCACCCTTGTCGCCCAGTGAACCCGAGGCCCCTTTTAGTCGCCTTATACGACAGGCAGAGAATACCGTAGTCTTATTCTTGAGAGCCCAGAACTACAGGGCTGACTGCACCTTACCTTATCGTAACTGTACTTTAACGTTAAGCATGTTTATATTAAGTTATGAAATTTAACCGTGCGTAGCGTTGCTGTGTGCGCTTGCGTACGCTTGTTTTGGGTAATTGATATTCATGTCGATATGTACCAAAATTAATTTCGGATTTGATTTATCTAGCTCTGTTCGTATACCACTTAGAATTTACATCAATGCACGCTATCCGTACTTAATGACCGTATCAGTGGCTTAATAGGGAGTCATTATAACTGATTGATCTTGACTACGGTTAACTATTATTGATTTTATGTCCATATGATTTTCATTAGAATCGGCTTTGAATAATAATAGCGATAATTAATATAATATATAAATATAAAATAGTAAATAAATTACGAAATAATAATTTGAATAATATAGATTAAATCAATACTATTTTGTGGATTTTATAGACCATAGATTTTTTTTGATCACGGACTGAAGTGTTTTATGTTTCAAAAACCAAGATATATTATTTGCCTACGTAAGCGTCCGCCAATGAGATTGTAACTCTTTTTTTTAACTAATAATTTAATATGGCCAATTGCCAAAATTTATGCAGTGTATTACCATTAGAAAACTAAGTTACCCGTGAATGATTCTGGTGATAATCGAATAGAAATCGCCGTGTCTGTCTCCCCGGTGTTGAAAGACGTTAGAGCTTATTTTATAAAAAAAGGTTCAGCTAATACTTGACCTTAATCTAGACTGATGTTAAGTGAAAATGTAGTCTTAGATGGTAAAGCGCTTAAGTTAGCTAGAGCCTATTAACTTCACTCTTGAAGACCTATGTTATAATCGGATAGAAGCGCTGAAGCAAATTAAGTAAATTATTGCGATACCTTTCTACAAATTATATTCAATTGGATGTTCTTCTTGGGGCAAACTCACGCCTTAGGTGTTCTCTCATAACAACTATCTAAATGTTTTTATGTTCACTGCTGCTCGGAATATGGTACTCATATTTGAATATATTTCCAGCCACAACTTTTGTCTTCTTTCAGGTAGCAGGAGTAAGGCATTTATTTTCCTGCATTTAAGACCATTTTTTTACATTATTTCATTTGGTAGGTGATATAACAAGTATTATTGTATGTATTATTAAAAGTAAGTATTATTAATTATAATTATTTTGTAATTAGGTGAAACGCCCTGCTCTTATCTTAAATATGTTATATAATTATATGTGTAAACTGCACAATCCCATTTTATGTTAAGGGAAGATGTTTTCAATGGTAAGGGTCGGAGTATTATGTAAGTTTCATTTAGGTAGTCGCTATTAAAAAAATCATCAACTATTTTGTATGTCCTTGAAGACATGAAATCTAAATTCCAATGCGACGCTCCGGAGGGCGTTTATTAGGTACACCAAGTGTACACTTCGTTTCCCTTTGGACGTGGCTACACTTTGAGCCTTCTTTTTCCATTGTTGTTGCAAAATCCGCGTGACCCGTAATAATTGTGTCATCAGCTTAACTTTCATCTACAAATCATCTCTTCAACATCTTTTGTAGATGTTTATATATTTTTACTTGAATTGTAAATATGGAGAAAATAAAAAGGCTTTATTACTATTATATTATTAATATTATTATCTTATCTCTCGCCTTATTGTTTTCGATATCGATATCGAACTCTTCATCGAGTGTACATATGGGTGAAGTCTATTTTCTAAAATATCTACGACCGATTTAGTGGTTAACATGTGATAAATACCATCAGTTTACTTGTGTTCAAAATATAATAAATAAGGTGTGAAAAAATGAACATGGGAGCAGGTGCGTTTGCCAATGACGATCTCATCACGACGATTGACGTATAACGAGATGGTTTGTTGTATGCTTTTGTTCGTTTTCTTTTATATATTTCCCTTTTGACATTTTTTCCTATGATGTCAAGAATTGAACAGCTGATCCTAATAACAACTTATATAAATTTTTATTTTATTTACGGCTCAAAAGTACTGTTGCCTAAGTCTATGTGAGCGGTCGGGAGAAAGTTATTTAAACTCTTGCGTCAATTCCGAAAGTAAATCGAAATTAAATTTATTTACTTTTTTTTCAATTGAAATAGGAGAAGGAATCAAATTAAAATCCTGATCTCGATAGATCAAGATCCTTTTCTGCGTTTCAAAATTAACTAACGTGTGTTAGGATGCGGCAAGGAGAGGGAAAAGCAACAGTCGAGTTCTGGGCACATAAAAAAGCTCACGTTAAAATCCTGATGAGTCCAAACGCTGAGATCCCTTAAAAACCTAGTAAGTTATGAAATTTAATACAAACGCTGATAACAATATCTTATAGCTTATACTCTCAGTAAAGCGGTCAAATTGAGTCTCTAGAATCGTTTCGACATATTTTCTGTACCTAATATTTTTTCTAGTGATATTTAATATTTTAAATTAAAATGCCGATAGCAATGAATATAATCGTGTACTGAAAGTAAATCATCTTGTTCATGGGCGACGGTGATCACTTAAGATCAGGTGAGCAGTATGCTCGTTTGCCACTTTTCATATAAAAAAAAAATAAAAATATATGTACTGTCTATTAACAGTTATGGCTCAATTGAAAATAAATATACTGAGAAACATTTCACATAGCGAAATATTTCACTAAAATATGACGTGATAAAATTAATCTCATCCGAAGAAGCTCTGAAACTTCTGAAGACTTGCAGCTATGAATAAAGCAGTAACATCGGAGAGAGCAACACGATACGTCCATTAGGGACGCAAGTTGCAGAAGCCTGCCCGCACTCGAAATGCCGGCGACGAGATAATTTCCCATCCGCCTTTAACGGTCGGAGATTTCTTAAGTATATTTCTCAATGAAACTCATTAGTGTCTCGTAAGACTGTACAATAATTAAATGTGTTAATGAATCTCATTTTGGTGTTAACAAAATTATTTCTCGGATATCAGAGACTGTTACTGAGCTGTACGTTACGAATTTAAAATAAAATATATTTGTTATCTATTGTTTGAATATGAATTATAATCCTTTTCTTTCTAGATAACTAATTAATTCAATCTAAGCCTTATTACCTATCATTATTGGACGTTATAATTTTCTAATTCAACTACTATGTCATGTTCATCCATCTATTATACATACAAATTAAAAAAAGGGTAATATGGATTAAATGACTTCCTTAAGATTTAAAAAGCCAAAAAATAACATGCAAACAGCAACAGCGTTTCTAAATTCAAATAAATGTAATAAATAGAAACACAAGCATCGCACTCTTAAGCGTATCAGAGGAAGTATATGATATACAAATGATTATTATAATTAAATTATGTATACTTTATGAGGACTGCACAAATTTCTGTCCATTGAAAGGTTAGCTGGAAGAGATCGCTCTTAACGATAAGAACGATGCATATTGCATCGCTAATGCAATTAGGTCGAAATGTAATTTATTAATTAGAATGGACGATTGCTGTAATGTTCTTGCTAAATGTTGTGTATTATTTATTTATTCTTTATTTGCACAGAATACAAAAAAAGGTCCAAATAGGCGGACTTAATGCCAGTAGGCATTCTCTGCTAGTCTACCTTGGGGTTGTGTAGAGACAAAGTAACGGGTGCAAGCTATGTGAGAAAAAAATAAATAAAAGAAAACTATAATAAATGCATGCATATATAATATACATACCTACTTACAAATAAATTAAATATAATAATAAATAGATACATATATAAATACATATATATATGCATATATATATATGTTATAATTATAGATGGATAGGGACAGCAATTGTCAAACTATTCAAATAAATAATAAATTATTGAATAAATTAATGTCAATATTCATTAATTTATTCATTTATTCAAGACTTATTGTCAGTTACACCCTTTAACATCAGACTTCTTGGGTTGTATAGATCGAGCGGCGTTCAATTTCACGGTCAATTGGAATGCATAACCAAATTGAATTTAGAGGTCTGGAAAAATCATGAAAAATTTATATCCGTAACTTTCCCGGAAGAGCCATATCGAAAAATTTCAAAGTGCTCTGTTACATATTCATACATACTCAGCCACAAGTCATACATACTAAGTTCAATGCATATGTAGCTATGTTACCTCATTGCACGTATACGGTCGCAGCTAACGGTGCGCTTCTTTATGCGCTACAAATTGCTTTTTTATCACCCCACCATATCGGACACGTATCTACGGGGATTTGTACGTTCTATGCAATTTAAATTTCTCTGTCACCTGTCACGGAAAGTTTCTTTAATCTCTGAATTGCATCGAATATTTACAATGAACACGAGATTTATTACGAGCAAAATTAAAAAAAACGACTTCAAATCGAATCAAACGTTAAACAATATTACGACTGGAGGCCCTCTTTGTATTTCCGAATTATAGTAGGAGTATTACCAAATAGAATTAATCGGAACCCAATCATATTTTCAACAAAGTACTGTAAAGTCCAATAAAAAAGAATAATCCAAATCGGTTAGCGTGATATTGACTTATTTGTCCATTTGTGGCGCACATACTTGACGCAAGTTTAACACTTATATGGTTTTCTCGTGGATGTCAGAAAATTTAAATGGGAATCACACGAGAAGCACCAGCTTTCAAATAAGAAAAGAATCATCAATATCAGTTCACGCAGTCGATGAGGTAAAAGACGTACAGACAATTGAGAACTTCGAATAAATTTGCAAGGTTCTACGGGGAATAATTTTTTTTTGTTTACGGGGAGGAAATCTTCAAAAAGATACCCCGCCTTCTGGGGGGAAGGCGGCGGTTATGTGGGGTTCTTACCCACTAAAACCTCCCCGTTGGCCCGGTATCTTCAGAGGAACGCACCGGAGCCCCTCTGCACTGTGCTCAAGGAGAGCACGTCCCGGGGGGGGAGAGGTTATTCGCTCCCGCCCCCGTGCCAAGCAGTGCAAGGCGACACGGGCCAGCCGATGTCGCTTTCCACCACCCTTGTCGCCCAGTGAACTCGAGGCTCCTTTTAGTCGCCTTCTACGACAGGCAGGGGATACCATCTTATTCTTGAGAGCCCAGAACTACAGGGCTACACGGGGAACCACTGCTATTGCAACCATGTTTAGCCATTCACCACTAGACTATCTTTAATAACGGAAAAAATATTATCAACTTATTCCATCGACTTACGTGGGTCTAATATACGGTTATCCATTCATTAGCGATTAACAAAACGCGGCCAATGAACATAGACACATTGGTTTAGCTACTCATTTAGCAAATAGCATTCAAGTGAAGAGAGAAGCGGCCTCAACTAAATTGGATACCTAAATATAAAACCTTTTAAAGTAGACCTTTCATCTCGGTCTTTTACAATAAAGATCTGTGTATTACGAAGGTCTGTCGAAAATGGTTACTCTGATCAGTGGTTCGGAAACTCCAGATAATGTAACGAAGTTATGGAGTACTCGCGAGTGAACATTCTTAACATTAATTTCTTCAAAATGTACCAACTAACGTGTATATATGTGTGCTTGGTGTGAGTAAATGTGAGCTGAAATCCCTCGTAGCGTTTAGTAGAGATTTCGTGCAGCACGCAAGGGGAGAGATCGTTTTGAGTAAACGATTTTCGCTCTAGTGATCTAATGGGATTTTGGTTAAATTCTTGAACATCATTTACAAAGTTCTCATCTTAATGTTTTATTAGAAAGAATTTCTGTTAATTCTGCAGAAAATGCACCAGGGGTAAAGACCCGAAAATAAATGAACTTAAATACTATTATTGATTTTTATTATAAATAAACAAGGTAGACTAAATAAATAATAAATAAAGACGTGTTAAAATAATATTTAACGACTAGTTATAAACGAATGTTATTTTTTCCATGTAATAGTTGTTTTAAAAACGATATTGATTTTTTTTGTTTCTAAAAGATTTTAGAAAATACAACCATCATCGTAACAGACTTTAGAAAAATAGGTGCTTTCAATTCGTCTGTTTGCGCACACATAGCTTCGTCATTTATGAAACTATTTAAATTAGGTCTCATGTTATTCTTGTTAACACTAAAGCACTGGATTCCATAAATATTAAATTACCAACACTTTTCTTCGCCATCAGCTAAAAAGATTTTGCTAAACAAAAAAATACGGTTTAAATATGAGAGCAAGAAACAACAGTGACAACTTGGAAAGGCTGCGTGTAACTGGAAATAAAAAATTGACAAGACCGCGAGGTAGAAGCCCGACACGCTAGACTGACCAGAACCGCATCACTAACGGTACGTCGGTTAGCGATGATCTGCGCACGGCTGAAGATAGAGGAAAATGGCGACGGATCACCAAAGACAGACTTTCCACGAGATACGACCCTCAGCATTAAGGAAGCCGACGCTAGGAGGAGGATATATGTTGGAGATTGTAGACGCATAGAAAAGTATAATCGCATTGATAATCTTGTTTACAGTATTGAAAACCAAATAATTATCATATTCCGTCTACATTTTTCCGTAATAATCACTAATGCTATTAAAACACTGCTTAGGCAATTAACATGTCAATTGTTCTCGATATTAACCTACTACAAAACAAATAAAATTAACAATTTATTGCATAAAAGAAAATGCAACACATGCAATATCTGCGCAGTGGTATAATTCAAAACGGAACAAAACGTTAACGCAGCCAGCAAATAATGCACAATGCAGAATTTTAACTAGTCATAACAAAACGTTACAACTAGCGTATATTTAACACGCGGTTATGGACACTATCAAAACGGTGTTAAGTTCAAATCAGCTTGGATTTGACACGGAATTGAGGCCCTTTATATATATGCATGGGAAGCACGGATGGCCGGACTTCAATTGATAGCAGAGTTTGTGGTTTGAGGGGTATGAAGTTCGATGTACACATACTTGTGCGTTATGTGAGTCTCATTCAAATAACTTTGGCATCTATCAATGATTGTATATTGTAATTTAGTTTCACTTTTAAATCAATTCTTTTTTCTTTTCAATTTATTCTTATTCCTTTTAACTTTTTATCTTCGCCGCTGCTTGGGTTTTCTCTCTAGAAGGTAGCACCTTTTCATATATTGCGTAGCGACACTCAACTATCCATATAAAATATCTATCCATCTTTGTGTTCTCCTTCTCCTTTTTTTAAAGTATCTCCGCTGATCGGCTAGAACGTCGCAGCAGTTTCAAGAGAATTAGAGAGGTGACCGATCTCATTTAGTGTTTCAGCCTAAACCTGTATAGAAGGGAGGATTTAAGGGCGTCTAAAAAGGCCTAACCATGCCTTGGTCAGTTGCCTCTGTCAGATTACAAAGCTCCTTCCCCGTTTTCTATATTGAAAGGATTTATGTGGTCTACTTATGACATTTTCATACCATCGCAGGCGATTTTCCTGCAGCTTATCAGCGATGTCATGTACTATACGGAGTCTTTGTGGATTTTATTAAGCCGTCACTAACAACATTTTAATTTCCGTCACGCCAATGCAATCAACGTGCCTCTCCGTTACTGGTCTTATAATGGACTTCAATTGATAGCAGAGTTTGTGGTTTGAGGGGTATGAAGTTCGATGTACACATACTTGTGCGTTATGTGAGTCTCATTCTAATAACTTTGGCATCTATCAATGATTGTATATTGTAATTTAGTTTCACTTTTAAATCAATTCTTTTTTCTTTTCAATTTATTCTTATTCCTTTTAACTTTTTATCTTCGCCGCTGCTTGGGTTTTCTCTCTAGAAGGTAGCACCTTTTCATATATTGCGTAGCGACACTCAACTATCCATATAAAATATCTATCCATCTTTGTGTTCTCCTTCTCCTTTTTTTAAAGTATCTCCGCTGATCGGCTAGAACGTCGCAGCAGTTTCAAGAGAATTAGAGAGGTGACCGATCTCATTTAGTGTTTCAGCCTAAACCTGTATAGAAGGGAGGATTTAAGGGCGTCTAAAAAGGCCTAACCATGCCTTGGTCAGTTGCCTCTGTCAGATTACAAAGCTCCTTCCCCGTTTTCTATATTGAAAGGATTTATGTGGTCTACTTATGACATTTTCATACCATCGCAGGCGATTTTCCTGCAGCTTATCAGCGATGTCATGCCGTCACTAACAACATTTTAATTTCCGTCACGCCAATGCAATCAACGTGCCTCTCCGTTACTGGTCTTATAATGGACCTCTAATTACCAATATCACAAGCAAAACAAAATCTATATTTCAAGATTATGAAACGATTTTTCAGAAGCCAAAGTCCGTTTATTGAAAAGGTACCCAATTGAAAATAAACTTTAATAAAAAGTAAAAAAAAAATGTATATTTTAGAGGCAAAATATTCTTAACAATATTTATATTTGCATTACATCCCTTACCAGGTGATCTATCAAAATAGATACCACTGGAATACTTCAAAAGGCTTCTAAGTATTAAATATCGATTAAGGATAAACTCTATAAGCACCCGCCCCTACCCCATTCATATTGTTCCCGCGTTTGCGTCCTAAAGATAAGCTCAGTGCGTAAACATGAAAACCCTTGAATAGAACTAACGATGCGTATTCAAGAGTATTGAAAATTTATTCTGAGTACGCGGGGGTTGGATGGTTACTTATGGAACTGCTTCGCTGATACACAGCCATTTCTCCTTGAACCCCACACCTATATGTCCACACATGAAACCCTAACATACAAAGGAGGAAACTTTAAACAGGAAAGATCAATGTAAACTGGAAGATAAAACATGTTTTGTGGCATGAACGAAAAACAAAATATGTGAAGTTTGAGAATATATTTTTCGGTTTATAAACAAGAGTTTATTTTATAGTGGAGTTAACACGATGTACGTGGAATTTGAGATGACTCTTTTGTTGAACTTAGAACAAGATGTCGCGTAAATACATGACGGAAAATGCAGGATTTTTTATGAAGTAAAGAAAGCATACCTAAGTTACTTTATATAGAAAAATTGCTTCAATTTATCAAAAGGTTCAGTGATTTTTTTTCAGACTTCTCCAGAGTTTGTGAATGTATACGAGATTAACTTATTCATTGTCTTTTCAATTTTCTCGGGCATTCGTCGGTACGTCGCACCGTTTTTAACTACGAAGTTTCAAGTGTATAATTTTTATTTTTAAAGCAAAGAATGCATTTTACATTTTTAATAAATATGATAAGTTTATTATAGTTTGAAGCGTCAATAGAGTAGGGTACGGTGTGTGCAATGTAAAGGTGTTAGTTCGAATGTACCGTTCGACTAAAGCCGTGAACCATCGCCTTTTTTTTTTGTTGACGGAGGCGAAATCTTCAAGTAGATACCCCTGGGGGGAAGGTGTTATGTGGAGTTCTTATTCACTAAAACCCCCCCGGTGAGCCTTCGTCGGTGCATGGTAAGGGACTCCAAGATCTCCAGTGGAACGCACCGGAATCCCCTTTCTGTGCCCTCGCAGTGCAAGGTGATACGGGCCAGCCGATGTCGTCTTCTTCGCGGGTCCAATTTAGCGGACGATAAAGACCCCCACCCTAGCCAAGTGAACCCGAGGCCCCTTTTAGTCGCTTTCTACGACAGGCAGGGGATACCGTAGCCTTATTCTACGAGCCCATAACTACAGGGCTGGGTACCATCTCCTAGCACATGCTTAAGTTTAGTTGGAGTGGATAACATTTATGTCGTTAGTATCTTTTTTGAAAGACAAAACAAAGGTCAATGTATGTTATAATGTCTGTTGTCTACCAGCACTAGATTGCCAAGACAACGATTAAGAGCGAATGTTGGGTAAGGTTAAAAAGCCATATGATGAAAATTTTTAATAAAGTACATAAATCCGTTAGGTTATTTATTTACATTCAATACGCTATATTTATGAGTATTAATAAATAATATAAATAAATGACCAGTATTAATCATCAAAATCAAGACCTCAAAAATAGTGCGTTCGTACCTTATTTAGACAATGAAATATTTTTTTTTAATAAAATTTCTCCTCACAATAGTTTTAATTGTATTTTAAAATGCTCAGTCCGAATTTAGCCGCAATATCCGAGTCATGAAAGCTTGGAAAACATTCCACCGGGGGCCGGATTGGCCGAGCGGGGGCAGTCCGCGGGCTTTGATTTATGATGGATGCCAGCTTCGGCCCCCTTTTGACCGTCCGACATATTTTTCGCATTACTCCACTGAAAGAAGAAAAAGTTGGAAGCTACGACGGTGTGACGCGATGACGCGTGTTAACTCTTATATTTCAGCTATATTTTATTGTACGGTATTACTGATATAAGTAGACAGTATTCTTAGCTATTTCTGTAAAAAAATATTTTTAATAATATAATCATTTAATAGAAAATACTGGCGACATGCAAAAATTACCACGGGTAACGCTAATTATCATTTAAAATAGCCGTGCGCAAAAATAAAGGGTCGGTTTTAAAGTTTGAATACTTCGGAAGATAAAGACTAATAAATAATAAGAAAAAATATTTTTATTTATTTATTTATATTTCATTAAAAAACAATAACTCAAAGGAAAAAGGATATCTAACGTAGACTTGGATAATACAGTATTTTTCATTAAATTTTATTTCTATTTACATTTGAGTACTTAGCAAATTTATTAGTGCCGGCACCTGGGACGGAACTCGAGTTGCTAGCGTACTACGCAACATGAGCAGACCGTCCGGACACTGAGCTACCACGGTAATATCAAGCACTCACTTGATTAAAAAGTATCACAAAATGTACGAAAATCATGGTCAAAGTCAGCCGGGATATGACTTGATCAAACATGAAATATATTTAAGAAAAAATATTTGGTAAAAGTCGCATTGTTAATACTGGCACCTAACAAAGTCGATCTGTATGCACTGACCCTTATATAATTTATTCGCAGAAGGCAATTCAATTTAAAATATAATTATTCAGGTAAATGAAAGTAGACGTTTTCTCGGGTTTCTTCGAATCGTTCTGTTTTCATGGCAACAGATACAATTTTCCACATCAAAGGCACCTTTATGTAACTCTATATTAGAACAGGTTGTACTTCATAATTTAATTGGATGGACCTTTTATCATTTTTTCGAAAACAAATTACCAGAGTAGGACTTCAAAGCATTTCGCGTACATTTATATTTAATTTGAACAAAAAAGATTTTAAAGGCGAAAAAAGGAGGTTCTTGGTCCATTTTGTATTTTTTTTATCTTTACCTCATAACTTTGACTCGATGGATCGATTTTGATGATTCTTTTTTATTAGCCTAAAAACTGGTGCTTTCCATGTCCCACCACCCACCACGACCAGGGAAAAAGGCGACAGCGGCTGGCCCGTGGCGCCTTACAGTGCGAGGACTCCAAGGGGTTTTAGTTGGTGAGAACACCACATAACCCTGCCTTCCCCCAGAAGGCGGGGTATCTTGTTGAAGATGTCCCCACCGTCAACAAAAAAATGGTGTCACATACAGGACTTAATAAGCCTGGTTTAAAGCCGACAAAGAAAGCTGTCGACCCTGCTAGGATTAAAAGGAAGTGAGAGCTTTTTGTCTGAAATCTGGTTTTAAAAACTTTAGACATTACAGGTCACTTCACTTACACGAGAACAATAAATTACTAATATTATTAAAACAATAAGTTTCCTGTCACACGGAAGAAGGAGTCTCCTAACGCATTCATTTGCTTGGGGACGATTAGCTATCGTTAAAGAATTTAGCATTGCATTTTGAATGCGCTAAGTATGAACACCCTCTTGACATATGCGGGTATTTTGTTGTACAGTTGTGCTCCATCAAAAGAAATCGATCTTTTTCCGTAATTCGTTCTAAATTTTGGTATGACAAGGAAACTAGTGCGTCGGTTGTTGCGTTTTTTAGTATTTTTAGTAAAAGAGATGTTAGTATTAATTGTCTATAATTTTCCTAATAAGGATACATGTACTGTATTTATATAATTGCTTAATATTCATTATTTTCGTCGCTTTGTAGATATCAGATGTGGGTGTCAAGGAAGGGAATCGGTAAAGAATTTAATATAATTTTTATAATTTTATTTTGCAATATCTGAAAGTATACTAAAAGTGAACTTAAATTGAATATATCTACACAAGGTTCTCAGGAAACAAATAGAGTACGAAAGCAATAATAAAAATATTACGGTTAGCTTGATAAAATAACAGTGGGATATTTGAACGAGTAAAACTTATAACAAGCGGGTAACGGAAGTCGGTTAGCGAGCGGTCCACCGAAACTTAGTAATGAGTTATCCCCTGCAGCCAGGATTTACTACCACTGTTTGTAAATAAACTCTAAGAGTGTATTTTCGCCCGTTATTTGTATATACAGGGTGAGCTCTATTTGATACTTTGTACGATAAATTATTTGTACGATAAAGGAGGATATTTTATAGATACGACGTGTTTCCTACCCTAAATTCCGATGATTTGTTACTGCTGTTAAATCAATTTAAGTTATTTATTTATTACAGGAAAACTTATAAACATATAGGTCTAGGATAGGATATAGGTATACACATAGGTCACTAATTAGAGAACAGGCTTTCACATGTGTGTTAACAATTTTTTTTTATTATTTACGTTTATATTACCTTATTTATATAGTTGTCCACACCGTGACCGGTGACGGCGACCTTGACTAGCTTCGGGCATGAGACCTGATATGGCTTGCGAAGCCGAAGTTGCTCTTAAATGCTTCGTTGCAAGTGGCACAATATAGCTATTTAAAAGACAGTCATTTGTCAAAGTCGTATTCTGTAACCAAGCCTCGCCTGTTTAATTATTCTCCCATTCTGAATCTTTGCTTTAGTATTAAAGCAACAGCCTTTATATACATATGTCCCACAGGTCTTGGGGATAAATATAATAATAAGAAGGATGAATGAATGAGAGGAAAGGCATGAGAGAAAAACTGCCCTAACCTATCCACGTTAGGGGAACTAGAAATAGCATAGGCATACTATATACTATACTTAGATTAAAAAGGACAAGGGGCAATAAAACTCTGAATTTAGAATAAGTCAGTAGTTATGCCTATTGTTACATAAAAAAAAACAAGTCTTGGAGAGTAGAGGGCATAGTCCGACACGCGACCGTATTGCGGATTGGCAGGCTTCACATGTCTTAGAAATTTTTCTAAGACATGATAGACATGTGTCACCACCGAGCCCGTGATAACTCGGCACATACAATTGCAACAGCAAATTCATTAGTACCGGAGATCGAATTTGGGTTGCTAGCGTACATCTCGAAGCAACCGCCGGGACACTGAGCTACCACGGCTCTTATGCTTTAGTATTTGACTACATTATTAATTTATATCATTGTAATTTTAAAACATCCTGTTAATCGCTAAGGACCCCTCTATGAAGTAAATCTTTCACTTGATTAAGTATTTCTTGAAATGCATTAGTTTCGGGGGAACCAACGACTGCCGCGACTGTTTTAGTTTCACTGTCAAGTTTGTGGAAAATAATTTCTAATTAAATGCCCATGCTAAGCCATTATGTTACTAGAATCTAATGTGACACCCTAATACTAAGAGCCATTTGTTAAGAAAGTTAACAGAACTGAACGTCTTTAATGACCCTTAAAGATATTTAAAGGCCTATTTAGGGTACCTCCACTCCTTTTGTGTAAACGTTTAGATAATGAATCCAAAAGGGACATAATGGAGAGACGGTTGTGACGAAATAAATTTATAGGAGAAGTCGTCTGAAGACACATTACATGCATCACCATTTAAAATAAAATAAAATAATAAACATATATCCTATATTTATTTATTTAATTTATTTATGCAATATAAGAGTGTACGAAAGGCAGACTTAGTGCTAAAAGATATTCGCTTCAAGCTGTACAAGCTTAGAGATAAAAAAGTAAAAATAATATACAAATTTACACATACATATATAACTACATAGATGTAGTTATAGATGGATAGAGACGGAAAAAAAGTACTATTCCTTGTTAAGGTAATAATTCCAGATTAAGCATTTGAATGTAGCCTTAGTTCCATCTGTATGTAATAGGTTGTCAAATATCTCCCTTCCGCTTTTTGTCTTTTGAATTTCGCGGCTATGTACAAAGCGCTACAGAGCTCGTATCTAGCAATACTATACATAATTTGAAAGGTCTTGACATAACCTACAAAACGACGCTATGCATAATTAGTTTGGATATTGCGTTCAACAGTTATAGACGTGTAAACATGGAGTTCACTAACGCCGAAATTCGTGCTATTTTAAAGTTTTCCTTCGTTAAAGGCAAATCCGCTAGAGAAACGTTCCGTGAGATTAATGGTGTTTTGGGGATGGTACTCTATCACTTCGAACCACGGAGGAATGGTTTCGACGATTCAGAGCCGGTGAAAAGCCAGCCGGCGGAAAACCTGTGACGACAAATACCGATCAAATCATGGACTACATCGAGTTAGACCGGCATGTGGCATCTCGTGACATCGCCCAGGAGATGGGAGTTAGTCACCAAACCATTTTAAACCATCTGCAGAAGGCTGGATACAAAAAGCTTGATGTTTGGGTGCCGCATGATTTGACGCAAAAACCTTCTGGACCGAATCAACGCCTGCGATATGCTGCTGAAACGGAACGAACTCGACCCATTCTTGAATCGGAAGGTGACTGGCGACGAAAAATGGATCACATACGACAATATCAAGCGAAAACGGTCGTGGTCGAAGGCCGGTGAATCGTCCCAAACAGTGGCCAAGCCGCGAATTTCGGCGTTAGTGAAGTCCATGTTTACACGTCTATAACTGTTGAACGCAATATCCAACCTAATTATGCATAGCGTCGTTTTGTAGGTTATGTCAAGACCTTCAAATTATGTATAGTATTGCTAGATACGAGCTCTGTAGCGCTTTGTACATAGCCGCGAAATTCAAAAGACAAAAGGCGGAAGGGAGATATTTGACAACCTTATACATTTGATGGCAGCGTTTCCAGAGCGTGTAAAGACTCTGACAGCTTAAGACATTATTGCTTTCCACTTTTGATTTAATCTCGTAGAGATATTCCGATCATAGCCCTCTCCATAGCTCGTTGTGCGACTTTGAGCTTGCTCATGAGGCCCATAGACTTCATTGCTTATATGTTATATAATATTCCAAGTTTTATGATACCTAAGTATTTTCTTGTTCCATGTCCTAACCAGACAAATAAAGCACTATAGGAAAAATATGGCTGTACTGTACTGAAAGTTTTACTCAGTGTCATTTATCTTATAGAAGTAATCGAGAACGGTAAACACTAAACTTCAGAAGGCTTGTCTACTCGAAAGCACTTAGATAAATCACATACTTTCGAGTACTATCTTCGGAACTCGAAAAACAAAAGCTCTGCTGTATTCATATCAATAGACATTATACTGTTAGCGACAGTTAGTCCTACTAAATGCCAATTTAGTTTTAAATATTATAATCTATAAAATATACTTCTCAATTAGAATAAGTTAATGGACTGACTAATATAAAAGTACTTTAGTTTAGTCAACTAAAGTACTTTTATCGGTTGTCGGCAACCAAGGCCGTTTCCGCTTCCGTCTTTGAAAGAGATGCATATACTAGAAATTTAGGATAAATAGGAGAGGACTCTCTCTGTAGACAATCAGTATACAGTTTAGAACAAGTGAGTTATGCTGGAGGAAAAGCCCTTTACAAGTGAATCTCTGAAACAAAGTCAGTAAGTCTTTATTAAATTACCTCTAAGGCTCTTGATGTATTGCTGTTAATAATATGATAAAATATAAAATATGTTGTGTGCGATGTTGAGCAAGGTAGCTCACAATATTGTATGTGTATATTCGTTTGAATAATATATATTATTATGTTTTGCTTGTACACGTTAAATACATCTTAATATAATATTTCTTTGTGATTACACCTGCCAAAATGTTTCCCTCTTTTACTCAGAGTTCACAGCTTAGGGTGTTACAATAAGAGCAGGTAAGGTAGGTTCAGCCCTGTAGTTCTGGGCTCTCAAGAATAAGACTACGGTATCCCCTGCCTGTCGTACAAGGCGACTAAAAGGGGCCTCGGGTTCACTGGGCGACAAGGGTGGGGGCCTTTGTCGTCTTTGTCGTAAGGTGGACCCGGGAAGAAGGCGACATCGGCTGGCCCGTGTCGCCTTGCGCTGCGAGGGCATAGGGGGGGAGGGAGTAGCCTCCCCCCCCCGGGACGTGTTCTCCTTGAGCACAGTGCAGAGGGGCTCCGGTGCGTTCCACTGAAGATCCCGGAGCCCCTCGTCATACACCGAGGAAAGGGCCACCGGGGAGGTTTTAGTAAGTAAGAACCCCTCATAACCGCTGCCTTCCCCCCCAGAAGGTGGGGTATCTTTCTGAAGATTTCCTCCCAGTCAACAAAAAAAAAAGGTAAGGTAGGTTATAATAGTGTGTAACTATAAATCGTATCTTTTTTCAATCGACTTCAAAAAGGAGGAGTGAATAAATAAATAAATGAATAAATTAATTAATATTCTTTATTGCGCAACAATTAACAACAAAATACATCACAAAAATAGTAACTACAATTTTCACATTGGACAAGGTCATTGCTTGCGCAATGGGCGGTCTTCTCGCTAAGAGCGATCTCTTCCAGACAACCTTTGTATGGGCAGAAACTTTCGTCTTCTTTTTTCGTTCTTAATTCATGTATATTTTTTAATGTTTGAGAATTTAAGGTAACCTCACAACTTTCGTGAGTGAATCGATTTTGACTATTCTTTTATTTGAAAGATGGCGCTTTCAATTTATTCAATTCAGTCCAGTTCTGACAATGGCATACATGAGAAAGCCATCTTTTTACTAAGTCGGAAATTTGCATTATGTGCGCGACAAATGTACGAATCATTAAACATCACGCCAACCGATTTCGATGTTCATTTTTATTGTATAGGATGTACTTCTAAGGTTTGATTAGAGTTTGGTTAGGTTCCGATTGATTTTATATCGTAGTATTCCTATTTCATTTGAAGTCGGTTTTTGTTTGTTGTCTTTACTTATTCTCAAGCACACACTAATTATCACGGTTATTCCTTAATATCAGATGATGTTAAAATGCTACATTAAAAAAAAGATTTCCGTCGATCGTTTTTGATGAAAGATGAAGTCTAGACTTCTCTCACGTAAATCATTAAATATCGAGTAAGCCAAAGAGTATACCAATAATCGATAAAAATACCGAATGAAGCATCCGCGAATTTCTTATGCGAGTATAACGCTATTAGTTACTGTCGACCCCGCGCGAGATATATATTGATATTTGCACCACTTGACAAATGATGTTAGCAGCTCGCCGCTGCTACGGACACCGCGTCAATATCCTCCGTATAATGTAAACGACGTCAATATTTTCAGAAAGCTCTCGTCTCGAACCGCTTTGATTTATTGAGCTTTTTGGTTCAACTTTTTGCCCTTCGTAATGTGTTCAGTGTTCTATTTTGTTTACCAATTGCTATTAATCTTTTTATAAACCAACAGCTTGTGCCTTGTGTATGTCCTAATGCTAAACATACTTAATACCTTCTATAAATAAATAGCACACCTATGTCGCTAGTGGCATACAATTAAATATATCTTCTCATATCTAACTTTATTACTGTACATTAACATAAAGTCTACATAAGTGTAGTCTACATATCTCATTAGTATAGCCTACAGGAATCTCAGGAGACAGTCCCATTTAGTAAACCGTGTGTACATGTTGGGTGTTCACTAAGTTGTTAAATTAAAAAAAAAATTAAAGTTAGTTAAAGTTACAGCCTTTATACATGTCCCACTGCTGGGCTCAGGCCTTCTCTGTAAAGAGAGTAAAAGGGCATAGTCCGCCACGCGGCCCTAATGCGGATTGGCAGACTTCACATATCGTAGAAAAATTTTCTAAGGCATGTAGGTTTCCTCACGATGTTTTCCTTCACCGCCGAGCGCGTGGTAAATCAGCACATAAAATTGCAACAACAAATTTATTGGTGCCGGCACCGGGGATCGAACTCGGGTTGCTAGCGTACTACGCAACTTGAGCCAACCGCACGGACACTGTGCTACCACGGCTCCAAATCAAAAATCAAAAAAAAAATTATGTGCAAGAAAAAAATCTCGTCTAAACAAGAATTGATGTGAGTGTGTAGTGTATCTAGATATATTATGTGTGTGTCGGTGGGTATGAATGCGTATTTATTATATTTGGAAATGAGATTTTAGTATGGCAGTTTAAGTACTAGTGAAATGAATAGCGTAGCAACCACTATTCATTTTAAATGTTGTTATATACTATTCTTACTAAAACCTTCTGGTGTACAGTGACTTTTAATTTAACTCCTTTACTTTCTTCCAACTTAACCTTACATTAATGGTAAAATAGAAATTTCCATTTCGAAATCACATTTTCGTACATACACGAAACATATCATGAAAGTTTCATTAATAACCGAGTCAAAAGGCAAGCACTGGCTCTGGTCTGACTGTGAGTGTTGCTTTGATATTAAACTTGGTCGAAAGCCCGTTGTTCGCCGGCTCTCATTCAACTTAGCAACTGGAGTCGCCAGCACCGAATAGTTCACACAATGTTTGGATTCATTTTAGTTAACAACTCCACTATTCTGTTTTAAAACACGCTACATAATATTAAACTTACCTGCAGAAACTATCACATAATCAGATAATTTTAAATACTTTGTTATATGTATGTACTAAATAATAATACAAAATTGTACGTATTATTGCTGCATAATATAGCGAAAATGGTTTATTACTATTATATATTATTATATTATTTATTATTTGTATTGTTACATTTGTTTGTTAATAACGTTTTTTTATTAAATATAATATAATATATATAATGAATATCTAAAAGACAAGACAAGCAGACTTCAAGATAATTGGTACGCCCTACAGATAACAAAACGTAGCGGTGTAGAATGCGCGTTTTTACTCAGCGTAGAGGTCTAGTAGCCGCGTGTAAACTTTTCGTAGCGATATTTAAGGCGCGTTTATACTGGTAGCCGCTTATACGAATTTACGCTTATACGTATTTGACACTCAAGGTCACATTAGTCAAGTAATTTCACTATCAGACTCATCAATCATCATGAATCAGGATCAATCAGCACTATCACTAGAATTAAGTGCAAACACCCTCTGATGTAGTACAGTCTTGAAACGGTCTATAATTATTTTGATATATTTCGTAGCTCTATTCGTATACGCGTACGTGGGTAATAGTAATCGAACAACATCCGTAACAACGCTAATAGTGACACCGTACATTTAGTAGTATTAGTGCATTAGTAGAACCAACTCGGGTAGAAAAGTCAGCGAGAAATTGAAGTATTCAAATTTTTCGTCTTCTAGGAATACTACTCATCGTGAATATTACTCATCGAATAAAATTTTTTGAATATTTTTTTCATTGACTAATTTCTTTTTCAGGTTTTGTGGTTATTAAAACTTAGTTATTAATAATATCCGGCGTTCCGAGCACATTATAGCGGTCATTTTTAGTAAAAATAATCTCATTAAATATTTTATATAAAAATTAAGGACAACAATCAAGTTGACTCTCCACCCTTGACTCGTTTAAGTTTGCCAGTAGCCTAAGACAATAATAATCGCGTCTGTGTCGTTTCAACAACACTGTACATCTTTCACCTAATAACACAGTATAAGGCAATTGTGACTTCTAAAACAGCACTATAGCGACCATCGACAATTCGCGCGAGACTCATTACGTATCGATTTGAATTCTAGGCGAAGTTGCTGCGCTCGTGTAATAAAAAGATGTGTAATAGTGTTGTTACTGCCTCCGGCTGTTTGCAGCTCGTTCTCCACTCTCCGGCCATTCCGATATGGCCGCATTAAAGTTACCTTGTTACTGTTACCTGTTTTGTACACGGACGCGGTGTATGATTTACTGGATGTGGTTACATGCGGAGTTAAGCTGAAACTATGTCGATAAGCTCAACTTAGTTTGATAAAGGAATTTTCATTGATGTTAATAATTGATTCGCTGATAAAACTGCTGGGAAATCAGAATTGTTCGTTAATCCATGGTCATCATTGTAACTGGGAGAGAACCATGAAATAATCAAAGATTTTAATAAATATTTTTCTGAGCAAAAGTTTGACCACGGCTCGACCTAATCTCGACATAAAAAAAAGTGTAAATCCTAGATCTTCATATATTGGTCGTACGTAATACGATTAAGCTAGTTTGAGAAGGATTTTGGTATCCTACTTCTGAATCACTAATTTAACTTATATAATTGTCTAACTTGTTATTAATCGCAGCGGTTTCTTGGACTCAAAAATTCAAAGTATTCTGACCACCTGATCCTATACTGAGCTTCATCATTCAAAACTTGTACGATCTTTTCTATTCTAGAATATCTATGCACGTGTTCCGCTATTCCCTAGCCCGTTGCGTTATTTGAGAACTTCGCCGGCGAGTTCGCATTATTATCTTTCGCTGAGATTCCTTTTAGTCCGCGCTAAACCGAATATAACTTTTACTTCATTCTCAATTCATTATTTACGAAGTGATTAGGTTGCATCGTTGTTACTTGTTTGTTTATAAAATTAATCTAACTTGTATGGAGAAATTTTCTTTCTCGTTGAATGGTGAGCCCATCGAAGCCCCTCTGCACTGTGCTCTTCGGAGAGCACGTCCCGGGGGAGGTTAATCTCTTCCCCCTAAGCCCTCACAGTGCAAGGCAACACGGGCAGGTCGATGTCGCCTTCTTCCCGGGTCCACTTTAGCGGACGACAAAGGCTCCCAGACCCTTGTCGCCCAGTGAACCCGAAGCCCCTTTTAGTCGCCTTCTACGACAGGTAGGGGATATCGTATTCTTATTCTACAAATCCAGAACTGGCTTGTACTGAGACTAATTTAACCCGGTTGCTAATTTTAACTGTGTCGCCAATATGTCACAAAAGAAAATAGTTTTTAATTTATCATTCCTAATAACTTACATTAAAATTATAAACTTTTACTTTTGATAAGGAACTTTGCTTAGCTTCCTTTTTTAAAAAACATCCATTACCGAATTCATTAAATAAACTCTAACAAAATTCATGTTGTAAGTAAGTAAAAAAAATCTAGCCAATAAAGCGCCAAGCAAGTCTGATTAACAAAATTAATCTCTGTTTACAGCGTCGTAAACACGAAAACTACAAGGCGTGTAGAAGTCGGACAATTTTCCTACTCGTTTGGAGAAACTTTTTCAGTTGGCAACATTTTTATGCGCCTTACGCTACTCCCATTTTATTTTCCTCGCGAGGAATTCGAGCCTGTGCCGTTTGTTTTCCATGATCGCATGTATCACGCTAACATTCGAGGTTAGTTGTAAATTTAAAGGAAATTATTATGTTCACTTTGATGACTTGTTTCATTTAAATGACTATTAAGACTTATTAGGCCGTTATTTGTGCGGATTACTGCAAAGGGTTGGAAAAAACTTTTCTTACAATTGATTTATTTGAAACTTACATCATTAAATATTTAATTTAACTCTTACAATATATTAAATTATTAATTTCTCTCCGTATTCATTCTCTTCTATAATCTTCTCGAGCGGCCCATGTACATATCAGTAAATACAATATCATTCATATCGTTTAGGGATTTATTATACTCCACTGTACTTTAATATGGTTCATAATGACATAAGTATACACAACGCATGTGTCAATAGAAATTTGGGTTATAAAACAATAGAATATCATCATAGAAAATAAAAGCTGTATTTGACAGTACAAAAAGAGGAGTGCTCCGATCGTCACCAACCTTTACAGGATTACTCGCCAGGTCAATCTGAAGATTCCCAGAAAGTTTATTTAAAATCGGTCCAGCCGTTTCGGAGCCTATATGGAACATCCCCACACACTTCTCTTTTAAATATAAAGATATATTAGTGTCACAAATTCTACTATTATAGTATAACATATATATATGTGTAGTAAATTCTATTCGTATTATTTTTCTTCTTCTCGAAGCGCCATCTCCTACCATAGGTCGGCTATTGTTAAGGCGATTTTCCTTTTCGACACAGTGGCACGGAACAAGGATTTTGTGCTTTTGTTGAACTATGTCGAGAGAAACTCAAGTCAGGGAATGCGTCTTCTCCCAGGTGATTGACAACCTCTCCATTACATTCAAGTGAAACAGAAGTTAGAAAAAAATTCTACTAGTTTTTTTTACAAAAACTCTAAACACAATTCCAATTAAGCTTTGCTTTGGAAATGACAAAATGACATCAATGCAGACTGACAACATTATGTCATTTTGTCAGGAAGTGTAAGGACAATGCCATAAAACGAACTATGAGTATAGTGAGAATTGCCGTCATCGAAATATACTTTCAACAGGAGCAGCATTTATCCACAGTCCGCCATTTCTAGCGAGACAATAGTCAGTACATGAGTGAGCGACGACACGACGTCGCCACGGCAACGGGACAAGATGCCAGCCAGCATCACAACGGGTGTACTACGAGTGTTAAAAGCGTCTCGGGACGGTAAAGTTTGCGGGAGTAAAACGTAGAGCGTTGTCATATTGAATCAAATTACGGTACAGGGATTATTGAACGCGCGTAACTTTTGTAGATAGATACGATAAACCTTTATGTTAATTTTTTTTACGTAATGCTATTTAACATTTTCTTCCAGCTTACCTTTGGTAAAGACTGGGATAAATGCCATGAAAAATGGCGTTTTAATAATCTTATATATATAGATAGATATAATAATATACCTAAACAAAATCAAACAAGAACCAAATTACAGAAATTAAAGTACATTTTACAACTCGCTGTACAATGGCCGAACTTATCGCTTATCGATCTCTTCCAGGCAACCTTTGTAACCAGTTATATGAACATAGGAGATATATGAACAAAACGGGACAAAGGCATACAGACTCTAACATTGAAACTAATTTTTTCATACACCAAATACACCTAAATAAGTTTTTAACAAATATAGAAATACACAAATTATTCATGTCATAATCCGACGATATTGAATGATAATACCTAACTAAAGCTTTTGTTAGGTATTATCAGTCTGTGGGCGAAGTATACTCAAATATCTTACGGCGCTCTCCGTGTTCAATATAACAACGCGTTCAGGGTTCTGTTGGGGTTGTTTCTGTAGTTCATCGGGGATGTTCGCGGATGCACAGATGGCATGCTTTTTTGCGACAATGCACAAGAGGTGTGCATCTCTGGTACACAGGGTGAGCTGAGTGAACAGCATCCTAAGCATGATCGCTCAAAGGCTTGACTGTGTTTATGTAAACAGATGCTGCGCCGTCTCACATGGGGTAAGGTATTCATAAGCAAGTCAAGCCGTTAGTATAATATTATATTATATTTTTTATATTATTATTATAATCAAATAATTATAAATTATAATAATAATTTTATATTATAATCTTATAATTTTGTCTAAGGTTGTTATTTAATATTTATTTAAAATAATGATGAGTCTGAGTTACTTATTTGAATAAATGAATTATTAATTATTATTATTATTAAGAGTTGAACAGAATTAGGAAAGGCATTCCACAGTCTAGCTTTAATTATCTAAATTAATATCTAAATATCTAAGTAGGTTAATAAAGTGAAAGTCTGTAAGATTAGAAAACAAATGAAGTACGATTCAGCGGATTCTAAGTTAACATGCACCAGTTTATTACCTAATATATAATTTTACTATCAAAAGATGCAATACAAACAAGTTCCCCCGCCTTTTAATTAAACGAACCATTGTTGAAACCGCCAATGATTCATAACAAGTGTCGGGCGATAATAGCACAAGTTGGAAAGAAAGTACAGTAGACCAAGAACGTGCATCTCCCCCTATAATTGCTCTCCCCGGCTGCACGCGTGTTAATTGAATACGCCGGGGAGAACTGTTTGTAGCCGAGATGTGGGCTGGTTAGATAAAGCACGTTTGTCCAGCACAATGGAGACTGTTTATGAAACAAATTATATCTCGTTGAATGAAATGACGCAGTTCGTTGTGGGGATTGAGGAAAAGCCCTTCGAAGAAATGTGCAAAGCATTTTTTATTATTAGCTAGCTTTTTTTTAACGAACTACACAGAGAAGCTGGCCTTAACTGCTTTTCCGGAATGAGATTGATTGCCACCTGGCATAGCTCTTAGGTCGCTTAGCCTTAAGAATGGATATGGAAACAGTTTTAGGCATTAAAATTAGTAAAGATAATCCTCCGTCACTAGTGGATAACAAAGAGGTCAGCCAAAGATTCCTTTGCTACTGCAGAAAAGTAGCAGAGAAAGCAGTACAAAGGAATAAGACTTAGCAAGTGAGGAGCATCAAATACACATTAAAAATAATGTGAGTTGAGAGCCCTCCACTCGACATAAAAAAAATAAATTTAGAAGAAACTAGGAGGTAGTATAAGAAATCGAAAACAGCAAAATAGTATTATATAAAAAATAGCATAGACAGATAGATAGATATAAGGTAATTATAAGATAAGAATAAAAGAATAAGTGTATGTTAGAAATAGAAATATAATAAGTGAAAGTAGAAATAAGTTGTATAAAAGATGAATGTAAGATTGCAAAATATATAAGGGATGAGAGGAAAGGCATGGGAGAAAAACTGCCCTAACCTATCCACGTTAGGGGAACTAGAAATAGCATAGGCATACTACGTTCTATACTTAGATTAAAAAGGACAAGGGCCAATAAAACTCTGAATTTAGATATAAGTCAGTAGTAATGCCTATTGTTACAAATAAAAAAAAACAGGTAGATTCACAAGTGAAGGCATTTATTTTGCTAGTGCGCCTACCCAGAATGCATTTTCACTTAACATCAAGTGGGATCGTGTGACGAAATACTAAACGCTACTACGCGCTCACTGTCATTTATTTCCGAAGTAACAGTTTTTATGTTACGAAGTTCTGGTGCCCATGTTATCTTTCTTCTTCCATATTTGTACTCGTTGTCTTTAAGACGTACTTATAATGTCTTAGAATGTCATAAACTCAAACCAATACCTCAATCATCAAACATTCTTCAATATCATTTTTAGGAGTATCCGATATCCGATAAACGAATAGAAATCGATTAAGGTTGTAAATCTGCGGTGTGTTACTATCTTTTAAGAACAGCACATACTGAGACACTCCATTTCGGCACAAAATAATTTTTGTTATTTTTTTTTTTAATAGAGAGCTAGCAATATTATTTTTTCATAAATATTACTAACATTCTTGTCAACCATTTCAACTAAGCTTAAGTTTATGCTAGGAGATGGTTCACGTCAATAGTTGAATGGTGGATTCGAACCCACGACCTTACGATTCGCAGACCGTACCCTAAACCATTAGTCTATCGACGCTCCATCAAGTATTAAAGTTTTTAACTTAATATTTAATGCTTGTTGTGTATTACGTATCTGGTTCGACTATCTTATCTATACATGTATATAAAATTGTCGGTTTTTAATATTAAAATGACCGCTTTTTGTCTGTCCGTCTGCCTGTTTGTTCCGACTAATGGCTGGACCTATTTTGACGGATCTTTCACTGGCAAATAGCTGATATAATAAGGAGTAACTTTTAGTTAGTTTTAGTTTAGAAAATAATAATGCAAAAACGAAAAAAGAATAAAGAACATTTTTTGTTAAATTCCACGCAGATAATGTCGCGGGCCAGTTTTATGTTGTTTCTTAAAGCTTAAATTGAAGAAACTGGGTAGGACAGATTCTTTAGATAAAACATTTTCAAGGGTCCGTTCTGATTACGTCGGAAATTAGGGAACGTCATAGCACGGACCTTTTAATCTCGCGATTCATTAAACGCTCTTGTCATTTAGATGATTGTTGCTGGAGACATCTTGTAATGCCTGCGTTCCCGTATTACGTGAATTTGAATAATGCCTTCTGAGTTTTCATTATGTAGTGAAAGCCCGTGAATATTTAACGTTGTGTTTTTCATTTGCATTTTCCTTAGTTTATCTCTCTCTATTTGTATAGAGAATTTTTTCGAAAAAGTTTATTGATAGTGGCGGATGAGATATGAAACCTACGTTGTTAACACGTAATAGATCTGGTAAAAACATATATTGTATGGTTTTATCGTGGTATATATATTACATATAAATCGTGTAAATTTTTGCTCATTAAAAAGTATTCACTTCTTAATATCCAACTGGAATTGATAGAAACAACCACACTTTTCGCTTTTCACCGCCTAAATCCTAAACAAGTCTTGGTAAATGTTGTGTATTTAATTTTTTTATTCTCCTACTATTCCTGTTCTCTGCTGTCTTATTTGGGGTTGTGTATTTTTTTTTAATGGCGAACTCCACTGATTGGCCAGAGAAGCTGGCCTTGACTGCTTCACCGGATTGAGAGGTGGCATAGCTCTTAGGTCGCTTAGCCTGAACCTCTATCGCTAGTAACTCGACACGAGGGTCCCCCCGGTTGGGGGTAACCTCGGCTTGGACGGGTTGTGCAGAGAATTGGTGTAAGTATAGAGAAATGAAATAAATCCACACTTAAACATACATATCAATAAATGAAAAACAAAACCATAATACATATAAGTATCAATAAAGATATACATATATAACTACATAGATCTAGATATAGATGGTAAGGGACAGAAAAGGGTAAATTTAAAACTATATTTGTTTAGTTTTAGATTGCAGCGTAAGCGTTTGAACGTAGCGTTAGTTCCAGCTGTGTAACATACATTTGTTGGTAGCAGTTATTTGAAGTTAAAGGCAGTAGTAGCTTGGTGGCTAAACGATTCGTCTTACGATCTCATAGGGTCGTTAGTTCAAATCCCAGTCAGTTTCTACCAAGTCTTTATAATCGGAAAATAACGGACCGATCTCATCGATTGATATGTAATGCTAAATTTTATTATCCAAATTCAATTCAATTGGTAAAATAAATAAAACGAAGTAAATAGAAGGCGGAGTTCTATATATTCTCTCTATATATATTTAAATAAAATATACATACATATTACGTGATTTCAGAGAAGCAATGAACGTAGGCCATCGTTTCCGATCGCCACTAAATTCTAATACAGAAGCAATTATACCATTTGTGAAACGTTGCCAATGAGAATTCAGTGTTAGCTGGTGCCAATGTTTTATTGGGGTATTTGAGGCGGCGATAAAACGATGCAACCATTGGAACGAGATTTACATCGACAATTGAGTCGTACCTGAATACGACAGGGCTCCAGTTAAACTTAACTAAGGATTAGTGAAACTGGGTCTGTGGCATTTATTCGTAAGTGGAGACTTGGTATCAATTTATTTATTTAAAAGTATACCATTAACATGTTTAAAATGTATTCACAGTGAAAAATTATTTATCTACAAATAAAAAACTTTCACGCTCTCACGTTTTACTCTTAGCGGGGTAGAAAGAGATAGCTTTCGGTATCCGTTTTACATCAAGCTTATTAGGCCGCATAAACCTCGCACAAATTTTAAATAACTGATTTTCTTGGACTTCATAAACTACTATTACTGCTTAGTGCATGCTATACATTGTTTTAGTGCATGCTATACATTGTTTGAACCTTGATGTATAAGACTTATTCAAGTCTTAAGATTCGTTTAAAAGGCTTCAGTGCTTGAACAGCAATGTATAACGTAACGCGAATACATCCGCTCCCAGGCGCAATGCAATGCGCTCGCGGTAAAGACATTTTACTATGCTAGTTGCCACATTTCCATTTCAAACACATAATCCTCGCTCCAGCGGGATGAGAATGCACATGCGCCCGTATAATTAGGGCGTCAATAAACTACAATACTAACTGAACATTGGTATTGATGCCATTTTAATACAGGTTTGTACAACCCGAAACAAACCATACTAAGCTGTTTGCGAGACTCTACTGAGTATTACTAAGCAGGTTGCCAAGTCTGATATTACAATTATATCACAGTAAATTCAGTGACATTCAAAATAACAATCGCTAGGTTTGGCAATCTACTAGTTCAATTGTGCCACTATGGTTCCGAAGAAGTACCATTGAAAATCGAGTATTATTTCAATTGTATTCAGTAGTCTCGTACATAATGACATCTTACTAATATTCCATTATATATCTATCAAAATCAAATGATCATAAAATAAATCTGAATCATAAAAATTAAACCCGTGATTTATAGTAGCAACTACCTTAAAAGCATTGTCCAACTAACAAAAATAAAATAAAAAATCTATAGACTTTCTTGGCTAAGCCCGAAGTTTGAGAGCGTATCAATTTCAGAAGGAAATAATAAGAAAGTAAATCCGTAGTTTGCATTTCACAAAGAGTCTCCCGAACAAATCCACCCCTTGTTGAAGTTGGCCCACTTACAGTGTGCTCAAAATCTCGTATTCGACTTTTGAACACAGGAGAAATCTTAAAACACCGTCCATGCGAAATAAAGAGAGAGATCCGACCGCGATATGTGACTGAAATGTCGGCAATAGCACGAACCAATGACCCCTACCATATGCTCGATATTACGAAAAAACTAAGCATTTGTATTAAGAAATATTTCACTCATATTAACCATTCCAAACTACGCTTAAGCTTGTGCTAGGAGACATTTCACGTCAATATTCTATTGGTGGATTAGAATCTACGACCTTTATTTTCGCACATCGCACACTGGACCATAAGGTTATTGGCGATTGAGAAATAGTTGTTTTACAATTTAGCACAGAAATAGAAAGTGAAACAGATATGATTACGTAATAAAAACTGTACAAATAACAATAAACTTTCTAGTACACGCAATGTATAATAATAATAACTTTATTAATATCACAAAAACAAACATGTCACATATAGAGGAGCTCTGTCTCCTGAACTAGGTACAGTGTACCCGTATCTCAGGAGACAGTGTCTTCCAGAGTCACAAACAGTAAGTCCTGCGTACAATAAGTTTTTAATATAAGTTAAGTAAATTAAAAGATAATTAATAATTAAAAATATATGAAAAAACAAAAATGTGTGCAAAAGGAAAAAAAAGGAAAGAACTACAGTCATAGTCTAGAAGTTATGCCAATGTATAGTGTATGTGTGTGTTTGTGTGAGTGAATGTGTGTTTATCATAAGGTTAATAATATATTTTCAATTTGGGTGTATTCCTGATTCTGCAACCATTTTAATAACAATCCCTTGAACTTATGACTGTTAAGCCTTGTGAGATAATTAAAGTCGAAAGGGATTTTATTATATATCCGTGGTGCAACAGAGATATAGTGGCGTTGTGCAAAGGTATATACATTTGTGTTGTTGTGCAATGTATACATGAAGTGTTTTCTAAACTTAAGTTAAATAGAGAATAATAGCTTTATTAAAACACTAAATATAATTGAAATATAAATTGGTACAAATCTCAATCTATTGTATAATGATGATGACGTCCAGGCCGATTTCAGCCATGGCGACTGTGTGACTGAACAAGCAATTTAATTACGACACTTCGTTCAGATAGTAGGGCTTAGGTTTTCTGCCGTCTCGTAAGCTCTTTAGTGGCTGGCGTACCCGACCTTGTTGCTACACGAGAGCACTTCGCACAAGATTTCACCAACATAATTATAGTGGATGGACACAGTTGGCTGGTCTTCAGTTTATCTCGCTTTGTGTCGAGTTCTTCACGCAGCTCAACTTCGAAATCTATTGTTTAATGATGCTCAATCTATGGTATAAATATAAATCTCAAAAACTGTTCAAACATTGCCGATTCTAGTATTAAGTGACTAGTGAGAATTGATAGTATTGGTCACAAGAACGTATGTTTTAAAGGAAAATTTTTATCTAGGTTATACTACAGTAGCGGCGCGTTTCGGAGCGGTAATATGAAAAGTTTGATAGGAAGTAATACTGAGATTGCATTCCATTGGATATGTTTTCAGATGATCTATACGGTTTGGCACAATATTTTCGAAGGAGGTTATTGGTTCTAGCAATTTATTAGAAGTAGGAGAAGTTTCTGCATATCCATTTAAGTATTGATACTTTATGTATTCGACAAATTTTTGTATATGAACCTAATATCTTTAAACGAGCAATTCTCGAATCGATTTCCATCGGCTATTACGATTTTCATTATGAAATTATGCGTGCAGAAGGATACGGGGACTATAAATCGATCAAGCTAGGATTCATTTGGAGAAAATATTGTTTTATCCGTGTATAGGGTATACAAAGTATACTTCGGATGAACAAACAGTAAATCAATGAGTCTGACGTTAGACTAAAAAATCCATTACAATCAAAATTATTTATAAAATACTTGTGTCATATGATTGCTTAGTTATGAATCAATAAAGTAGTCGATATCTACGAGTACGTCAGAAAAAAAGACATAGCTGGTGGAGATAGGTTTTATAGGGTTGCAACAACTGGTAGAACGTACAGCATACAAATTTTTAAACTACGTATTTACGGCAGCATTTTTATTGTTATGTCGGTAAGATCGAAAAATATTATTCATCAATCAATATGTAATTCCATTGATCAAAAACAAAAGTGACAAAAAAAATACCGAGCAGAGGTCGGTCATCCAGATCTTAACAGTACATAAGCTGTCACGTGCCTTCAATCAATTTTTTAAGGGAATAGACAAAGAAAGCAACAGAGGTCCGCTTTTCACCAAATTTATTTTTAACTTATAAGGGCCTATATGTGAGAGGTGGTGCCAATCGCTATACGTAAACGTCAATAGCCTAATGGTTTACGGTATGGTCTGCGAATTTTTTCGTGCCGACGACCTATGTTAAGACAAGACTCAAGATAGTTAAGCTGGTGTGAACATAGAACATATGGGTGAGTAGCATACATGTAAGTCTACTAGTTTTATTTTCAACACACTTACACGAATAATTATCATCCTTACCATTAGTAAAGATTTTGACGTAACAGCGAAAATTATGCTCAGAAAATATTATGAAAATATAAATATTACAGCTATGTACTCGTATTACAGGATTGAATTACATAGTTAATGTACTTTCTAATAAATAAAGTACGATGAGAATACAAAATTGTAAGACATAATGACATCGTAAATTATTCACGGCATGTTTCGAGAAATTAAGAATAAAAATCTTGTTCATTTATAGAAGAAATTAGTTTGATCTCTGGCGTCTAGCCGAGACTCATATTACGATCTGATGAAAGTAATGGAATTACCAGACGACATAATAAAAATACAAAAGCATTAAGCAATAAATACAAGATAGTAGATATTATCTTCGAGTTTAATGTGTCGTCTACTGTCAAATAAAACCTAATAATAGAAGATGTATTTTAACTAGATAGGTTGTGACCGAATTGTCCTACACTTCTCCCCAATGGTAAATATTTACGCACATTAGTATTAAAGTAATGTAAGTCACGCTGAATAAGAGCCTCTAAACCAGTGGTGGGCAAACTACGGCCCGCGGGACAAATCTAGCCCATTAAAGCATTTCATCCGGCCCGCCAAGACTTTGTTTTGTTAATATTTTTGATGTGTTATCTTAAAATTGTTTCTGTTTTATTTATATCAGTAGTGTTTATAAGGCTTAAAATCTTAAAAAAAAATTATCACGTCGTAAAAGCCAAAAAATAATTTCCATCAACAATTTGTGTAATTTGCTTAATTAGCTTTTAATTATTTAGTTAAGTAGATTTTATGAATATTTTTTTCGGTCGAATTTTGGCCCCTTTTAAAGTATTTCTTACAATTTGAGGCCCCCCAAACAAAAAGTTTGCACACCACTGCTCTAAACAAAAGACGACCAATTTTTTTTAATGTTAGCAAATGTTTTATCACGATCTCAGCTGAAGTTAAGTGGAAAAGCAGTCCCGCATGGTAAAGCGCATTAGCTCAATAAATGCCTATTCACTCTACTATTTAAAACATCCAAAATGGGAAAATCTTAAAGATCGACCTCTCCTATGAGGCTTCTATCTCAGCTTAAGGCATGGTTACTACACGAGAGTACCCGAGAGGGCCGAGCCTCACTCGATCATTCTTCATTCATATTACATGCTACATCGTTTTGACATTGACGAAAAATGTGTCTGGAAAGAGAGTATTGTAATCAGAATTGATAAACATACATACGTAATGGTAGTTTGGGAAAAAAACGAAGAAAGTCATTCGAACAAAAGCGAAAACGGCATACTAGGCGATTTCAAGACGTATTTCGACGTCTTTAATGTTAAGATGTATTAACGTAAGACGCAACTAGATATTAGGTCCGTCCAAAATCAAAACACGGAATCTGTTTATCCCTCTGGGTTAAGGGCGTGACGAGTGCTATTAGTACACGTTGCCAAGCAACCAAAGGCAGCAAAGAGGTAACACATGTTTTGTATAACCAATGCAAAAGTTAGACGCGAAAACTCCAGAATTTCGGTGAATAAGCAGTTACTCCTGTAACTGGAGTTGAAATGTTGTTTGCGGATTTCGCTCACGTGTTGCGTCGAGGTCGGACTCTTTGTTTTGTATCGATATTGCTTTCAGTTGGTTCACTTACGACTTTCGCGCCGGTCGAGTTCGGAGGGGAAAGGTCGACGGTATTGGACTTTATCGTAACAATTTACCGGTTAATAAGTTTAGATTTAAATTTAGTCTCATGGACTGCTTTATGTTTTAAACAAACGTCAAAAAATGAAACTGTGTTTTTTTTCATATGTTTGTATTTTATCTTGTCATTAATAAAATTATATATTAGAATTATTTGAATTTCGATTATGTTAATTTTAAATTTGATTTCACTGACATTGGAAGCGGACAGGAACTAATATCTCTATCTACCCAAGTGAGTTAGAAAAACGAATACGCAGTCCTGTAGCTCTGGGCTCGTAGAATAAGACAACGCTATCCCCTGCCTGTCGTAGAAAGCGACAAAAAGGGGGTTCACTGGGGGACAAGAGAGGGCATTTGTCGTCCGCCAAAGTGGACCCGGGAAGAAGGCGACATCGGCTGGCCTGTGTCGCCTTGCACAGCAAGGGCACAGGCGGAAGGATTAACCTCCACCCCCCACCCCCGGACGTGCTCTCCAAGAGCACAGTGAGTAAGAAAACCGCCTTCCGCCTAGAAGGCGGGGTATCTTGTAGAAGATTTCCTCCCCACCAAAAAAAAAGAATAACGAATAACGGCTGCCGTTTGTGTAACTTGCAATCTCAATAAACCAGTACCCAAGCACTCCTTTCAACTGCATTATTCAGAGTGAAATTGAAAAGCAGTTTAGAGAACTCTTACAAAGTCTGGCTTGATAAGTTTAGCATCTCGATGTACTGAGCAGACAACAGAACCGTACTTGTGTCTAATCTTATGAAAATGTATTAGAGATGTCGACTTGCCGTTTCCACTATGCCACTGTTACTTACATGTTGTGGTAAAATAGAAAAACAGTTATCATAATTTTCATGTTCTAACAATAATCGTATATCAAACCTTAGTTCGCATGTCTATGTTAATATAATTAAAATGGTTTACATTACACGGACTTTCTTAAAAATCCCTTTAATATTAACTGACATGTATAACGTCCGAATGAAATTAGTTTAAAATAACTATAAAGTAGTTGTTGTAAGCTAATGTCATTTCAATCTATATAAATTGATTTTACTGCTTTGAAGTCTCGCAGTGGAATGCTTGATTATAGATTTAATTTTTAACAGTCACCCACACAGACAGTAGTATCCAGCCATGTTCTTGTAATTAGGATATTTATACCTAACCAGAAAGTCACACAGATCACGATCATATTTTCGACAATCCTCACCATTACATCAGATCAAGGCCTATGGCTATTTGCCAGTGTCGTTTCATTATGACATTGATCTATTACAGTCATATCAACCATCATTACCAAATACATTAAATATTAACACACCCACGATTGGCGTGTGACGAGTGGCGTGATACGCTATCGATAAACAACAGTGACACCGATTAACTAAATGACAATAAAAACTAGGAAATATCGACCACTATGATGTCAATGAGCGTTCACTTTGTACATAATTGGTTATGCAGACTCAAGGCACCGCAAATTTGATTGTTAATAAACCGCAAATTTTCGCAAAATTCCTGAAGAATGAAGGACGGTACTATAGACAAAGATAAATATAAAAATACGAATAATAACGAATAGCCTAATGGTTTAGGGTACGGCCTGCGAATCGTAAGGTCGTGGGTTCGAATCCACCATTCGACTATTGACGTGAACCATGTCCTAGCACTAGCTTGCTTAGTTGGAATGGTTAATAAGATTGTTAGTAATATTTCTGAAAAAATTGCATGTGATGCCAACATTGGACACTGTCTCAGCATGTGTAAGGCTACCACAGCGCATATTAAAACATATTGTAATTTATTTTGCTAGTGCGCCTACCCAGAATGCATTTTCACTTAACATCAAGTGGGATCGTGTGACGAAATACTAAACGCTACTACGCGCTCACTGTCATTTATTTCCGAAGTAACGTTTATGTTACGAAGTTCTGGTGCCCATGTTTTCTTTCTTCTTCCATATTTTTACTCGTTGTCTTTAAGACGTACTTATGATGTCTTAGAATGTCATAAACTCAAACCAATACTTCAATCATCAAACATTCTTCAATACCATTTTTAGGAGTATCCGATATCTGATAAATGAATAGAAATCGATTAAGGTTGTAAATCTGCGGTGTGTTACAATCTCTTAAGAACAGCACATACTGAGACACCCCATTTCGGTACAAGATAATTTTTGTTATTTTTTTATTGACAGCTAGCAATATTATTTTTTCATAAATATTACTAACATTCTTGTTAACCATTCCAACTAAGCTTAAGCTTATGCTAGGAGATGGTTCACGTCTATAGTCGAATGGTGGATTCGAACCTACGACCTTACGATTCGCAGACCGTACCATAAACCATTAGTCTATCGACGCTTCATCAAGTATTAAAGTTTTAACTTTAGTATTTAATGCTTGTTGTGTATTACGTATCTGGTGCGACTATCTTATCTATACATGTATATAAAATTGTCTGTTTTAATATTAAAATGACCGTTTTTGTCTGTCCGTCTGCCTGTTTGTTCCGACAAATCTCTGAACGGCTGGACCTATTTGACGGAACTTTCACTTGCAAATAGCTGATATAATAAGGAGTAACTTTTTTTGTTAACGAGGAGGAAATCTTCAGAAAGATACCCCGCCTTCTGGGGAAGGTGGCGGTTATGTGGGTTTTACCCACTAAAACCTCCCCGGTGGCCCTTCCTCGGTGCATGGTGAGGGGCTCCAGGATCTCCAGTGGAACGCACCGGAGCCCCTCTGCACTGTGCTCATAGAGAGCACTTCCCGGGGGAGGTTACTCCCTCCCCCCCTGTGCCCTCGCAGTGCAAGGCGACACGGGCCAGCTGATGTCCCTTGTCTTGTCGCTCAATGAACCCGAGGCCCCTTTTAGTCGCCTTCTACGACAGGCAGGGGATACCGTAGTCTTATTCTTGAGAGCCCAGAACTACATGGTTGCGGGCCGGTCTGCCCCAGGCCCGCCTGCGCCATCTCAAACGGGATCGGCCCTCTCCCGATCCCGTTCGGCGATCTCCTTCTGCGTCATTACTGACTAACAGAAGGAGACCATCGCCTTCCAATAAGGAGTAACTTATGTATAACTGTGTGTGTAACCTATATACTTTTAGTTTAGAAAATAATAATGCAAAACGAAAAAGAATAAAGAACTTTTTTTATTCCACGCAGATAATGTCGCGGGCCAGTTTTATGTTGTTTCTTAAAGCTTAAATTGAAGAAACTGGGTAGGACAGATTCTTTAGATAAAACATTTTCAAGGGTCCGTTCTGATTACGTCGGAAATTAGGGAACGTCATAGCACGGACCTTTTAATCTCGCGATTCATTAAACGCTCTTGTCATTTAGATGATTGTTGCTGGAGACATCTTGTAATGCCTGCGTTCCCGTATTACGTGAATTTGAATAATGCCTTCTGAGTTTTTCATTATGTAGTGAAAGCCCGTGAATATTTAACGTTGTGTTTTTTCATTTGCATTTTCCTTAGCTTATCTCTCTCTCTATTTGTATAGAAGATTTTTTCGAAAAAGTTTATTGATAATGGCGGATGAGATTTGAAACCTACGTTGTTAACACGTAATAGATCTGGTAAAAAACATATATTGTATGGTTTTTATCGTGTAATATATATTACATATAAATCGTGTAAATTTTATGCTCATTAAAAAAGTATTCACTTCTTATTATCCAACTGGAATTGATAGAAATAACCACACTTTTCGCTTTTCACCGACTAAATCCTAGACAAGTCTTGGTAAATGTTGTGTATTTAATTTTTTATTCTTCTACTATTCCTGTTCTCTGCTGTCTTATTTGAGGTTGTGTATTTTTTTTTTAATGACGAACTACACAGATTGGCCAGAGAAGCTGGCCTTGACTGCTTCACCGGATTGAGAGGTGGCATAGCTCTTAGGTCGCTTAGCCTGAACCTCTATCGCTAGTAACTCGACACAAGGGTCCCCCCGGTTGGGGGTAACCTCGGCTTGGACGGGTTGTGCAGAGAATTGGTGTAAGTATAGAGAAATGATATAAATCCACATTTAAACAAACATACATATCAATAAATGAAAAACAAAACCATAATACATATAAGTATCAATAAAGATATACATATATTTATTATTATTATTATGTGGATAACGGTGTTGTTTACATATTTATAACTCTTTATACTTAATGTATTTATTATCTTAAGCTTTAATATGTATTCGTTTGTTGTTCCAATAAAATAAAAATAAAAAAATAAAAAATATATAACTACATAGATCTAGATATAGATGGTAAGGGACAGAAAAGGGTAAATTTAAAACAATATTTGTTTAGTTTTAGATTGCAGCGTAAGCGTTTGAACGTAGCGTTAGTTCCAGCTGTGTAACATACATTTGTTGGTAGCAGTTATTTGAAGTTAAAGGCAGTAGTAGCTTGGTGGCCAAACGATTCGTTTTACAATCTGATAGGATCGTGAGTTCAAATCCCAGTCAGTTTCTACCAAGTCTTTATAATCGGAAAATAACGGACCGATCTCATCGATTGATATGCAATGCTATATTTTATTATCCAAATTCAATTCAATTGGTAAAATAAATAAAACGAAGTAAATAGAGGGCGGAGATCTAAATATTCTCTCTATATACATTTAAATAAAATATAAATACATATTACGTGATTTCAGAGAAGCAATGAACGTAGAACATCGTTTCCGATCGCCACTAAATTCTAATACAGAAGCAATTATACCATTTGTGAAACGTTGCCAATGAGAATTCAGTGTTAGCTGGTGCCAATGTTTTATTGAGGTATTTGAGGCGGCGATAAAACGATACAACCATTGGAACGAGATTTACATCGACCATTGGAGTCGTACCTGAATACGACAGGGCTCCAGTTAAACTTAACTAAGGATTAGTGAAACTGGGGCTGTGGCATTTATTCGTAAGTGGAGACTTGGTATCAATTTATTTATTTAAAAGTATACCATTAACATGTTTAAAATGTATTCACAGTGAAAAATTATTTATCTACAAATAAAAAACTTTCACGCTCTCACGTTTTACTCGGTAGAAAGAGATAGCTTTCGGTATCCGTTTTACATCAAGCTTATTAGGCCGCATAAACTTATTTAACTAATTTTTAATAAGTGATTTTCTTGGACTTGATAAACTACTTGTCTATTACTGATGAATTTTGATGTATAAGACTTAATCAAGTCTAAGATCCGTTTAAAAGGCTTCAGTGCTTGAACAGCAATGTATAACGTAACGCGAATACATCCGCTCCCAGGCGCAATGCAATGCGCTCGCGGTAAAGACATTTTACTATGCTAGTTGCCACATTTCCATTTCAAACACATAATCCTCGCTCCAGCGGGATGAGAATGCACATGCGCCCGTATAATTAGGGCGTCAATAAACTACAATACTAACTGAACATTGGTATTGATGCCATTTTAATACATGTTTGTACAACCCGAAACAAACCATACTAAGCTGTTTGCGAGACTTTACTGAGTATTACTAAGCAGGTTGCCAAATCTGATATTACAATTATATTACGGTAAATTCAGTGACATTCAAAATGACGATCGCTAGGTTTGGCAATCTACTAGTTCAATTGTGCCACTATGGTTCCGAAGAAGTACCATTGAAAATCGAGTATTATTTCAATTGTATTTAGTAGTCTCGTACATAATGACATCTTAATAATATTCCATTATATATCTATCAAAATCAAATGATCATAAAATAAATCCGAATCATAAAAAATCAAACCCATGACTTATAGTAGCAACTACCTTTAAAGCATTGTCCAACTAACAAAAATAAAATAAAAAATCTATAGACTTTCTTGGCTAAGCCCGAAGTTTGAGAGCGTATCAATTTCAGAAGGAAATAATAAGAAAGTAAATCCGTAGTTTGCATTTCACAAAGAGTCTCCCGAACAAATCCACCCCTTGTTGAAGTTGGCCCACTTACAGTGTGCTCAAAATCTCGTATTCGACTTTTGAACACAGGAGAAATCTTAAAACACCGTCCATGCGAAATAAAGAGAGAGATCCGACCGCGATATGTGACTGAAATGTCGGCAACAGCACGAACCAATGACCCTACCATATGCTCGATATTACGAAAAACTAAGCATTTGTATTAAGAAATATTTCACTCATATTAACCATTCCAAACTACGCTTAAGCTTGTGCTAGGAGACATTTCACGTCAATATTCTATTGGTGGATTAGAATCTACGACCTTTATATTCGCACACCGCACACTAGACCATGGCTATTGGCGATTGAGAAATAGTTGTTTTACAATTCAGTACAGAAATAGAAAGTGAAACAGATATGATTACGTAATAAAACTGTACAAATAACAATAAACTTTCAAGTACACGCAATGTATAATAATAATAACTTTATTAATATCACAAAACAAACATGTTACATATAGAGGAGCTCTGTCTCCTGAACTAGGTACAGTGTACCCGTATCTCAGGAGACAGTGTCTTCCAGAGTCACAAACAGTAAGTCCTGCGTACAATAAGTTTTTAATATAAGTTAAGTAAATTAAACGATAATTAATAATTAAAAATATATGAAAAAACAAAAATGTGTGCAAAAGGAAAAAAGGAAAGAACTACAATCATAGTCTAGAAGTTATGTATAGTGTATGTTTGTGTGAGTGAATGTGTGTTTATCATAAGGTTAATAATATATTTTCAATTTGGGTGTATTCCTGATTCTGCAACCATTTTAATAACAATCCCTTGAACTTACGACTGTTAAGCCTTGTGAGATAATTAAAGTCGAAAGGGATTTTATTATATATCCGTGGTGCAACAGAGATATAGTGGCGTTGTGCAAAGGTATATACATTTGTGTTGTTGTGCAATGTATACATGAAGTGTTTTCTAAACTTAAGTTAAATAGAGAATAATAGCTTTATTAAAACACTAAATATAATTGAAATATAAATTGGTACAAATCTCAATCTATTGTAAAATGATGATGACGTCCAGGCCGATTTCGGCCATGGAGACTGTGTCACTGGACAAGCAATTTAATTACGACACTTCGTTCAGATAGTAGGGCTTAGGTTTTCTGCCCTCTCGTAAGCTCTTTAGTGGCTGGCGTACCCGACCTTGTTGCTACACGAGAGCACTTCGCACAGGTCAAGATTTCACCAACATAATTATAGTGGATGGACACAGTTGGCTGGTCTTCAGTTTATCTCGCTTTGTGTCGAGTTCTTCACGCCGCTCAACTTCGAAATCTATTGTTTAACGATGCTCAATCTATGATATAAATATAAATCTCAAAAACTGTTCAAAAATTGCCGATTCTAGTATTAAGTGACTAGTGAGAATTGATAGTATTGGTCACAAGAACGTATGTTTTAAAGGAAAATTTTTATCTAGGTTATACTACAGTAGCGGCGCGTTTCGGAGCGGTAATATGAAAAGTTTGATAGGAAGTAATACTGAGATTGCATTCCTTTGGATATGTGTTCAGTTCAAGATGATCTATACGGTTTGGCACAATATTTTCGAAGGAGGTTATTGGTTCTAGCAATTTATTATAAGTAGGAGAAGTTTCTGCATATCCATTTAAGTATTGATACTTTATGTATTCGACAAATTTTTGTATATGAATCTAATATCTTTAAACGAGCAATTCTCGAATCGATTTTCATCGGCTATTACGATTTTCATTATGAAATTATGCGTGCAGAAGGATACGGGGACTATAAATCGATCAAGCTAGGATTCATTTGGAGAAAATATTGTTTTATCCGTGTATAGGGTATACAAAGTATACTTCGGATGAACAAACAGTAAATCAATGAGTCTGACGTTCGACCAAAAAAATCCATTGCAATCAAAATTATTTATAAAATACTACTTGTGTCATATAATTGCTTAGTGATCAATCAATAAAGTATTCGATATCCACGTCAGAAAAAACGACATAGCTGGTGAAGATAGGTTTTATTGGGTTGCAACACAGTGGTAGAACATACAGCACACAATTTTTTAAATTAAACTGTGTATTTACGTAACTGTATTTACGGCAGCATTTTTATTGTTATGTCGGTAAGATCGAAAAATATTATTCATATTTCATCAATATGTAAATCGTATATAAATATAATGACCAAAAACAAAAGTGACAAAAAACCGAGCAGAGGTCGGTCATCCAGATCTCAACAGTACATAAGCTGTCACGTGCCTTCAATCAATTTTTTAAGGGAATAGACAAAGAAAGCAACAGAGGTCCGCTTTTCACCAAACTTATATTTAACTAATAAGGGCCTATATGTGAGAGGTGGTGCCAATCGCTATACGTAAACGTCAATAGCCTAATGGTTTACGGTATGGTCTGCGAATTTTTTCGTGCCGACGGCCTATCTTAAGACAAGACTCAAGATAGTTAAGCTGGTGTGAACATAGAACATATGGGTGAGTAGCATACATGTAAGTCTACTAGTTTTATTTTCAACACACTTACACGAATAATTATCATGATCATCCTTACCATTAGTAAGGACTTTTGACGTAACAGCGAAAATTCTACTCAGAAAATATTATGAAAATATAAATATTACAGCTATGTATTACAGGATTGAATTACATAGTTAATGTACTTTCTAATAAATAAAGTACGATAAGAATACAAAATTGTAAGACATAATGACATCGTAAATTATTCACGGCATGTTTCGAGAAATTAAGAATAAAAATCTTGTTCATTTATAGGAGAAATTAGTTTGATCTCTGGCGTCTAGCCGAGACTCATATTACGATCTGATGAAAGTAATGGAATTACCAGACGACATAATAAAAATACAAAAGCAATAAATACAAGATAGTAGATATTATCTTCGAGTTTAATGTGTCGTCTACTGTCAAATAAAACCTAATAATAGAAGATGTATTTTAACTAGAAAGGTTGTGACCGAATTGTCCTACACTTCTCCCCAATGGTAAATATTTACGCACATTAGTATTAAAGTAATGTAAGTTACGCTGAATAAGAGCCTCTAAACCAGTGGTGGGCAAACTACGGCCCGCGGGACAAATTTGACCCGTTAAAGCATTTCATCCGGCCCGCCAAGACTTTGTTTTGTTAATATTTTTGTGTTATCTTAAAATTGTTTCTGTTTTATTTATATCAGTAGTGTTTATAAGGCTTAAAACCTTAAAAAAAAATTATAACGTCGTAAATTTTTACGTAAAAAGCCAAAAAAAATAATTTCCATCAACAATTTGTGTAATTTGCTTAATTAGCTTTTAATTATTTAGTTAAGTAGATTTTATGAATATTTTTTTCGGTCGAATTTTGGCCCCTTTTAAAGTATTTCTTACAATTTGAGGCCCCCCAAACAAAAAGTTTGCACACCACTGCTCTAAACAAAAGACGACCAATTTTTTTTAATGTTAGCAAGTGTTTTACCACGATTTCAGCTGAAGTTAAGTGGAGATGCAGTCCCGCATGGTAAAGCGCATTAGCTCAATAAATGCCTGTTCACTCTACTATTGAAAACATCCAAAATGGGAAAATCTTAAAGATCGGCCTCTCCTATGAGGCTTCTATCTCAGCTTAAGGCATGGTTACTTCAAACGCGAAAGAACTCCGACACGAGAGTACCCGAGAGGGCCGAGCCTCACTCGATCATTCTTCATTCATATTACATGCTACATCGTTTTGACATTGAAGAAAAATGTGTCTGGAAAGAGAGTATTTTAATCAGAATTGATAAACATACATACGTAATGGTAGTTTGGGAAAAAACGAAGAAAGTCATTCGAACAAAAGCGAAAACGGCATACTAGGCGATTTCGAGACGTATTTCGACGTCTTTAATGTTAAGATGTATTAACGTAAGACGCAATTAGATATTAGGTCCGTGCAAAATCAAAACACGGAATCTGTTTATCCCTCTGGGTTAAGGGCGTGACGAGTGCTATTAGTACACGTTGCCAAGCAACCAAAGGCAGCAAAGAGGGAACACATGTTTTGTATAACCAATGCAAAAGTTAGACGCGAAAAGTCCAGAATTTCGGTGAATAAGCAGTTACTCCTGTAACTGGAGTTGAAATGTTGTTTGCGGATTTCGCTCACGTGTTGCGTCGAGGTCGGACTCTTTGTTTTGTATCGATATTGCTTTCAGTTGGTTCACTTACGACTTTCGCGCCGGTCGAGTTCGGAGGGGAAAGGTCGACGGTATTGGACTTTATCGTAACAATTTACTGGTTAATAAGTTTAGATTTAAATTAGTTATTCAGTCTCATCCACTGCTTTATGTTTTAAACAAACGTCAAAAACTGTAACTGTGTGTATTTTTATATTTGTATTTTATCTCTGTCATAAATGAAGTTATATATTAGTATTTGAATTTCGATATGTTAATTTTAAATTTGATTTCACTGACATTGGAAGCGGACAGGAAATAATATCTCTGTCTACCCAAGTTGGCTTAGAAAAACGAATACGCAGTCCTGTAGCTCTGGGCTCGTAGAATAAGACAACGCTATCCCCTGCCTGTCGTAGAAAGCGACAAAAAGGGGGTTCACTGGAGTACAAGGGAGGGCATTTGTCTTCCGCCAAAGTGGACCCGGGAAGACAGACCGGAGGCGACATCGGCTGGCCTGTGTCGCCTTGCACTGCAAGGGCACAGGCGGAAGGATTAACCTGCACCCCCCCCCCCCGGACGTGCTCTCCAAGAGCACAGTGAGTAAGAAAACCGCCTTCCGCCTAGAAGGCGGGGTATCTTGTCGAAGATTTCCTCCCCGCCAAAAAAAAAGAATAACGAATAACGGCTGGCGTTCGTGTAACTTGCAATCTCAATAAACAAGTACCCAAGCACTCCTTTCAACTGCATTATTCAGAGTGAAATTGAAAAGCAGTTTAGAGAACTCTTACAAAGTCTGGCTTAATAAGTTTAGCATCTCGATGTACTGAGCAGACAACAGAACCGTACTTGTGTCTAATCTCATGAAAATGTATTAGAGAAGTCGACTTGCCGTTTCCACTATGCCACTGTTACTTACATGTTGTGGTAAAATAGAAAAACAGTTTTCATAATTTTCATGTTCTAACAATAATGTCAATGTTAATATAATTAAAATGGTTTACATTACATGGACTTTCTTAAAAATCCCTTTAACATTAAATGACATGTTTAACGTCCGAATGACATTAGTTTAAAACAACTATAACTTGCCATCGGTGGTGTAGACCTGTCGCTTCCGAGTCTCGCTCTTGCGATGGTCTCGAGCGACAGGTCTTGGACGGCGGTCGCCTCCTTCTGTGAGACGGTCATGTCCCAGAAGGAGGCTGACGAGCGGGTCAGGGAGGGGAGCGCAGAGACTCCCCCCCTCCGCAGGCGACGTATCGGGGTGCGCAGGAGGCGTTACGAACGCGTCCTCTTGCCGCCCCTGTAATCCGAAGCGGGGCCAGGATGGATACCTGGCCCCAGCATGCTTCGGCGTCGTCGGGACATCTCTGAGTGCCGGAGAAGTCCCCTTTGAGGATGAAGTCCGGTCTTTGCCGGGACCGGCCGGTCGTTGGGGTGTCCTGTTGCTGACAGATCCGGGGCATCCCGCTCATAACGGCTGATGGCATTCGCGGAAGGTCCCACAAATCCCTCCGGGCCCACCCAGGGTACCGGAGGATGGTCTATAAAAAGATTCCCCCGCGTGAACAAAAAAAAAACAATTATAAAGTAGTTGTTGTAAGCTAATGTCATTTTAATCTATATAAATTGATTTAACTGCTTTGAAGTCTCGCAGTGGAATGCTTGATTATAGATTTAATTTTTAACAGTCACCCACACAGACAGCAGTATCCAGCCATGTTCTTGTAATTAGGATATTTATACCTAACCAGAAAGTCACGCAGATCACGATCATATTTAAGACAATCATCACCATTACATCAGATCAAGATGGCTATTTGCCAGTGTCGTTTCATTATGACATTGATCTATTACAGTCATATCAACCATCATTACCAAATACATTAAATATTAACACACCCACGATTGGCGTGTGACGAGTGGCGTGATACGCTATCGATAAACAACAGTGACACCGATTAACTAAATGACAATAAAAACTAGGAAATATCGACCACTATGATGTCAATGAGCGTTCACTTTGTACATAATTGGTTATGCAGACTCAAGGCACCGCAAATTTGATTGTTAATAAACCGCAAATTTTCGCAAAATTCCTGAAGAATGAAGGACGATGCTATAGACAAGATAAATGTAAAAATACGAAGCGTCAATAGCCTAATGGTTTAGGGTACGGCCTGCGAATCATAAGGTCGTGGGTTCGAATCCACCATTCGATTGCCGTAAATCATGTCCTAGCACAAGCTTAAGCTTAGTTGGAATGGTTAACAAGATTGTTAGTAATATTTCTGAAAAAAAAAATGTCTATAGTAACCCTGTTTCATTTTTATTCGTACCATAGACAAACTCCTTATAAACAAAATATAAAACACATTAAAAAAGAAGACAATAATGTAGATTAAGAAAAAAGAACGGACAAATATGACGTGATACCAACATTGGACACTGTCTAAGCATGTGCCGACAGTAAGGCTGCCACAGCGCATAATAAAACATATTGTAATTTAATAGGCTGAATAGTTACTGCTTCAAAGCCTTTCAATCCAACTAGTAACAAAGTGACGTAACGTATGTATTTGTACCTTAGAGAGAGCACTTGGACCTTGGACCATCATAAATATTCAGTATGAAGCGAACGAAGATCTCTTATTAATGAAAAAGGGTCACGAGGTATTTTAATTCAACTACGTGTTAAGACTTCGCCGGGTTGCACGTTGAGGGTGGGAGCGGTTTCTCTCCTTGTCTAAGCAAGGACGTAAGTTTGATATTGTCGTGTGCCAAATCAATATTTTGTTGATTTTATTTATAAGAAATCACAGCATGCATCTTTTTGGCAATATGATATTACATTACTATATTCTATTACTGTTAAATACACTCGTAAGCAAAAAAAAGCAAAAATAATAATGAAATATATTTAAATTAATAAAAATATTTTACTTTAAGGATATTTAATTGTCTATGATGCACAATTTATTTCAGTTAGCTATCATCTTTATCTTCCGATATATTCAAACTTTCTTAACCAACCCTTTATTTATGCTCACGGCTATAGTATATCTTTGCACCCCCATTTTCGTAAATATTGTTTTTTTCGAAGATGAAAGTTATGTAGCAATTATATTTGTTACTACGTATACACGCCGCTTACAACCTCTCCTTTTGGAAACCCGTTGGGGGAGACCGATGTCCAGCAGTGTATGTTTTGCCGGTGAAATTATGATGATGACATATATATATTTATTATTACATATCTACCCTCTTTTCACTTCGGCTTATCATTCGATTCAAAACTATAGAGGTCTTTTACTGTTTTTCAATTCTGATGAGGAAGCAATTTTTAGAATTGCTTAAAGCTTAAATAGTTTTCGTATCTTAATATTTTTGTACCTACAGACTTTGAAACGAAAGCAACTGATGCATAAGACTGTTGGTATTAGAACCAACTATCCATAATTTAAAATACACTGATAAAAAGGCTCTCACGACGTTAAAACCGTAGCTATAGCGGGTGAGAGACGCTTTTCCCGAAGCTTATTAGGTCCCGTATGCGATAGGTCGTGAGCTCATCCCTATTCACCGGACAAAAATTCTTAGCAAGTGATTTTTTTGTACTTAAAAAAAAAACAGCAGTTCATTGCTACAAGCCGACTGGAATTCGAACCCGCAACCGTATGATCGTAACTCAAACCGCTTAGCCATTAGGTTATCACTGATAATACTGAATCACTTATTTAATTTCAAGTAGCCCTTCAACTTGGAGCTCCCTTCTTAAGAGCTAAGTTAAATAAGCTCATAAGATCAACGGGTGCAGGAAACGCTTCACCACAGGGGCTTAGGACAAAGAAATAATTTCCTTCGAACACCTCTTATAAACACTGCCCCAGTAATTACTGGGGGATAAGCGGCAAGGCCCGAACTCCGTGTTAAACGTCCCAAAGGGATAATGCAAGGCTCATACATTATCACCTCTTACGTTGGACCTGTCTGATACAATGAGATCAATCTTCTATCATCTTCCTGGTAGTAAATTAATTTATATTCAAGAATCATTTATATTTTACTGTCAAATTAAGAAAGGAGTGTATACCTAACCTTATTTTCCTAGACATCATCGGCTTGGCCACATGTTAGTTTTATTTCATAGATTTTTTTTTAAATTTAATAAGCAGTTACAAATACATAAAGCTAAAACGGCTAAAATTGCCTAATAAGCTTTCAACTTAAAATATGTCGCTGCCATTTTCAAGGGTTAACGATGTACTAAATTAATTACATAAGCCGTTAGCCTAAAGTCATATATGTAGTAAAAGTAATGTTTAATAAAAATTTAAAATAAACGGTCGCTAGGCGACTTTTTAACTATTCTTTTGCAAATTATTTTTTTCATGAACGGAAACGTTATTATTAATAAAATAGAATGAGATAAGGTGACAATAGCCTAATGTTTTAGGGTACATTCTGCCAAACGTATAGTCGCAGGTTCCACCTTTCGATGATTCACGTTTAGCACCAAGCACAAGCTTAAGCTTAACTGGAATGATTAACAAGAATGTTAGTAATATTTGAGAAATAAAATGTCATTAAGAAATTCCAGAAAAATGTCATTTGTGACAGCAAAAATAAACTTTTTAATTTATGTTTTTGTAAACTTTAAAAACATATAAACAAATTGAGAACCTCCTCTCTTTTTTGAAGTGGGTTAAAAAGAAAAATTTAATAGTATTCAATTTTCTACAACAACTTCGATAGTGCAATTTAATTAAGAAAGTACTGAAGCTAAATGAATTTACAAGGGAAAATCTTTTCATAGATACGAGCTCTGTGAGGAAATGCATATGAAATGTTCCCTACGGAGCCCCTCGGTGAGATTTAAGGTGATAGGAATTACACTGAAACACAACATGTGTTTATGGATACACTAATGGTGTGCTGAAGTGCTGGAGGGGAATGAAAAGATTTTAGTGCATTAATGGACCGCATAATTGTATTTTAGTTCACTTCAATTTAATCAAAGAAAGCTAACATTGATTACATTAAGAAATTAACAGCCTATGTGTACCTTAAAAATATTCTAGGATATGAACGTTTACTCAATTTTCAATAAACAAGTTTCATTGCTACCGGTCTAGTACCAGTATAGTTAGTATATAAGATAAAATGAACCAAAGTGACAAGCCTTTCTACTGCACTTCAAATGTCTAAGGAATTGTGCTAGAAAAAATTGCAGTCAATGGGACTGTCGGTAGAAATGATAACTTAAAACTTAGAATTTAAATATTTACGATTTGAAATTAAATAATATTTAAATTAAAATTACCGACATCGATCTACATTCGTCAGCAAAAATAAAGGGTCGGTTAATAAAGTTTGTATATCTTGGAAGATAAACACGCTAGGTAACTGAAATAAATTGTGCATTAATAATCCTTAAAATAAAAAATAAATATTTTTATTAATTTATATATATTTTTATCATAAAACATACGCTTAAATGAAAAAGGATATCGTATACGTAAATTAGGATAATTCACTATTAAATATTATTTTTATTTAAATTTTAGTAATGTGCTTAATGTTTTTAATGAGATATAAATAAATTAGTAAAAATATTTTATTTTATTTTGTGGATATTTAATTGTCTATCATGCACAATTTATGTCAGTTAGCTAGCGTCTTTATCTTCCGAGATATTCAAACTTTATTAACCTACCCTTTATTATTGCTCACGGCTATAGTTTCACATCTATTGTTACTCCAAGCAATTAAATACATGTTTATATGGTTTATTTATTATTAAAATTTATTATGGTCAGTACAAGATCATGAAAAATGGAAATACAACATTAGCATTTCAGTGACGCGAACCTGTAATATTTTCCCTTACCAAAAAGTATTCAACACGGCTAAAGAAGTTTTCACTTCAAATAACACTGAAAGTTAGTCTTGTAATAAACTGTTATTCGTTAATAATGGAAAGTGAAAGAAATTGTATTAATCTAGAATTTAAAAATCTCCCGTTTCGTACTTCAATTCGACATAGCATTGTGTTAGGTAAGGTTTTATTTCACGAACTATATAACAAAGCCGTTGTTATGTAGTCCATGGAATACAAACGCACGGAAGTTCCACCCCACAACTATAAAAGCGAGTAAATAACATTACACGGACACAATCAGATAAGTGGGGCCAGTCGGCTTCGGAGCGGGCGCTAGAGTTACGCGGACCGTTGCTAAGAAAATCTTTATTAATAGAGGCAGACGACAGGGCGGCAAACGCAAGGATTTGGCGGCGGAGTGGCATAGACGGAAAGCGAGGGTACGTTTTGATCCTCTCGGATAGACGTAACGTATTGCTACGTGTCCGGACCTGACGATGTTGAATGCTATATTTATTCAAGGAAATGAAATGAAGTGAATATTTTAAAGTTTTATAATTTTAATTCGTTATCAAACACAGTACAGATTTTCAAAATCTTTATTGGTCACCAAAAAAATAATAATTCAAGAAAGAAATGTGAAGTCCCTGACTCCTTTTTTTTTTTTTTTTTTTTGTTAACGCGGGGGAATCGAGTTATTAACCATTAGTCCCTGACTCCTGAGCTAGGTACTATTGGACCTGTGTTTTTGCAATCAGTGTCTTCTCCCATTTTGAAAGCATAATAATAAAAACATAGTGTGTATGTGTGTGTACATATGTGTGTTTGTATATATCTCTTATCTATAATATGTTAAGCTATTTGTAGGTATAATAAATATTATGAGATTTTATCATATTCTAAAATAAAAATTAAATTTCAGAGTTTCAGTCTAATTATAATTTAGCTCAAGTAATCACTTTTTTGGATCCAATTTGCATTTATGACTCGATAGAGGTTGGATTTTTAAGATTTTGTTTATCGTATTATATAAGAGACGCTCTGAAGCTAAGTATTTGAATGTCACAACACTATCAGTATTTGGATACAAGGGTCGGAATGCTAACGGGATTAAAGCACTGCCCAGGTCGAAATCAGACCCTTGCGATAGAGGTTCTAATAGAGGTTCAGGTTAAGCGTCCTAAAAGCTCTGCCACCTCTCAAATCCGGTGAAACTGTTCCACTCAGCTAAGAAAAAGCAATTTCAATCTTCTATTCGAATAAATTTAGTTTAGTTTTTCCCTTCCATAACAATGTATTTAATTACTTACTGTATTAATTACTAAGCTAGAGCTCCTTCTCGCCACAAGACGATGCCGAGAAAGAATATTGGGAAAGCTGACTCTCCTACCACGCGGACCAATAGAGAGACAAAGAATCCTTTACCATCAAATATTTAATTTACACTTAACATCAGATTCTGGGTTAAGCACTTACTTATATTACACTTATTTATATATTTATATATATATATAAAGGAAGAGAAGGAATTCTTCTATATGTAGGAAGATAAGACGACATTAATAACAGGACAAACGAATCCAGGGCTTTATTTTGCAGCGGCAGTTGATTTACATTATAATTTTTTAAAATTAAATCTTTATTAATTTTTCTCCCACAAAAACACAGTTCTATAGATATAAAAATATTATACAAGTCAAGCTTAAGCTAAGTAAACTCGTGTTATGAGTGTCCTGGCGGGGGACCCTTTGACAATTAGGCCAAGTATCACACATTTATTTCGTATTTGGAGATTTAATAAATTTGATATGTTAAATAGTTTTTTACTTTATTGTATAGTCTTTTTACCATATTAATATAAAAAAATGTGCAAAAAAGGTCTTGTTGATACAGGCAGGAGGTATGTCAATTTCACAATGTTTTTTTAATATCATATTTAAAATGTATAGTTTTCGGACGCTCAGAACATTTGCTTCATTATAAATATTTTTGTTTTATTTCACTCTTGGTTTATTTAGTCCAATTAATGAGTTCTCTGAGCTGTTTTTAAATATACGATTAATATTACTAACATTTTGTTAACCATTCTAACTAAGCTTAAGCTCGTGCTAGGAGATAGTTCACCTGTGTCCTGTCGCTGACAGTTCCGGGGCACCCCGCTCATAACGGCTGATGGCATTCGCGGAAGGTTTAGTGGGTAGGGGCTGCCCAGGCCGAGTCCCACACATCCTTCTGGGCCCACCCAGGGTACCGGCAGATGGTCTATAAAAATTCCCCTGCGTGAACAAAAAAATAAAAGGAGATAGTTCACCTCAATAGTCGAATGGTGGATTCGAACCCACATCCTAACATTTCGTAGACGTTACACTAAAACATCAGGCTATTGCATGTTTATCAAAATTTCCAATTCATTTTACCGTATTAAGTTTAAAGCTACTTTTTATATTAAGTTACGTTACGTTAAGTTATGTTATGTTAAGTTACGCTTCAGCCCTGTAGTTCTGGGCTCTCAAGAATAAGACTACGGTATCCCCTGCCTGTCGTACAAGGCGACTAAAAGGGGCCTCGGGTTCACTGGGCGACAAGGGTGGGGGCCTGCGTCGTCCACCAAAGTGGACCCGGGAAGAAGGCGACATCAGCTGGCCCGTGTCGCCTTGCGCTGCGAGGGCACAGGGGAGAGGGAGTAACCTCCCCCCGGGACGTGCTCTCCTTGAGCACAGTGCAGAGGGGCTCCGGTGCGTTCCACGTGAGATCCCGGAGCCCCTCATCATGCACCGAGGAAAGGGCCACCGGGGAGGTTTTAGTGGGTAAGATCCCCACATAACCGCCGCCTTCCCCCCAGAAGGCGGGGTATCTTTGTGAAGATTTCCTCCCCGTCAAATAAAAAAAAAGTTATGTTAAGTTACGCTTAATATTAAAGTAATTCAAATCAAATTCAGCATAAAATAGCGAAGTATATATAAGGGCTAAGTAACCGTAAGGTTTGCTCTACGTGAGAGATTCCTTTAGGGTAGTTTGTCGGTGGAATTGAATCTAATCCGGCCATAAAATTATTCAAATGATCCTACTGTAACATCGGTGGACGGCTGTAAAAGTTTAGCTCCTTATATTTACATTTTGTTCTAGATTTCATTGTAGTTTCATGCATTTATTTTATGATCCCAAAACTATTTTGTTCAGGTTCTCTTTTCTCTGTTAAATAAAATGAAAAGATACAGCAATATCTGTCCCCCTATAACCTAACTTATTAGGTCTTATACGTGTAGAATTTTTGAACAACCCTCTCTTCCTCAGCCCCGATAAAGGACAGTTAGATAGCCTAAGAATAAGGTCAACGTTTTTAACTCACCTTAAACTATAGTTTGACGGCAACCGCTGTACCCCGCCCTAGATATGCGCATGGAGGTAGGTAGACTGTCACAGATAGACAGCCCATAACAAGTTGCCGCCGCGAGCGATGACGGTAGAATGTGAAAATGAAAAAACTGCTTCGCCCCCGTCTCGCGTAACTAAGGCGCGGTGCGGCGGTTACAGTCAGACTTTAGAAGTATAATAAATGTGCTATACGATAAATATTTTATTTTACCCAAATATATGTATAAAAATATACTTAAATTTAGCATTTTCTATCAGATAACCTTGGGTAGTTAAGAGCAGTTTATTGTACAAAAATCTTATATAGTTAAATAAATATTTACGTATACATACAAAGATACGTCATATATAGATCAATAGTCGATTGATAGATTCGAGCCTACATTTCGCAGACCGTACCCTAAACCAGCCAACAATAATTGTAGCTACATAATTATTACAGATGTGCTAAATATGTCTGAAGAAAATATCAGACTGAACATAAAATAAATTAAGCTAAGCTAACATGCTGAACACACGCAGTGCAATCTATCCACCACACCTTAGTCCTGTCGACGGTTCCTAACGACTAATAATTGCGGTAAGTAAAATAAACGACCACGATAAAGGGACCGAACCCTTTGACCGCGAATAACTTCACTAAATTTTTTTATCGAGGCCGGTTTATCGCGTTCCGTGCGCTCACCCTAAATCCGAATGTATTATTTCTAAAGGTCTCACTCATAAAATCTTAATTACCGATTTAGGCACAAATTCCCCGTCTAAATTAAACAACGGGAACCGTAACATAGTGCTGTAACATGGGAAGTGATAAACAGTCCGCAGTCACACTTGTGCGTGTAAAGGAACAATAAATTCACTGAAAAAAATAGTGCCAGGGTAGACAGGGTAGGTTATAACGCAGCCTACAAGTTTTAAATATCTTTCCTTAAACGCACAAAGAAACTTTGTGACGAATAACTGAACGGTAGTCTACGATAACATTATACAATATGTCTCAAGTCTTTTTAACTCTCTTATGTGGGGTAGACAGAGACTACAATAGCTGCCATATGAAACTGGTGGCAAGCCCATCTACATACACCGCAGATAAATTTAACTGTCATGTCGATTATATGATGACAATAGTTTACAAAAATTAGTCTAGCAAAAAATTTATTCTCGAGATATGAGTCTACAAATGTACTACTACTACTATATGAATAAACATATAAATTTGAATATATATTAATAAAGATACTTTTTTATATTAAATAAATTAAAATAATTATTATACGTATAGCGTTATATTACTTTTACACAATAAACAATTGATAATATGAAAGGAAGAAATACACAAGTGAGCAAAAATAAATGGTCGGAATAAAGGGTCGCTAAAGAAAGTTTGAATATCTCGGAAGATAAAGACGCTGGCTAACTGAAATAAATTGTGCATGATAGACAATTAAATATCCTTATAATAAAATAAAATATTTTTATTAATTTATTTATATTTCATTAAAAAAACATAGACTTAAACGAAAAAGGATATCTTACGTAAACTTAGATAGTACAGTATTTTTCATTAAATTTTATTTTTATTTATCTTATTTTAAGTACTTAGTTTAAGCCCCTACCCTTATTTTTGCTCACGGCTATTTTAAAGAAATTGTCATGTTGATGTACGCTAAAAATACAGTCTATTTTGAGATTGACTAGTGTTTATCTGTCTTCTCAAACGAACGAAAAATATCTAAAAATGAAATATAAAATATGACAAAAAAGATGTGAATCGAATTCATTCATCAATGTATAACACAGAAAAATAGGCGTCCTATAAGTTAAATAAACAGTTCTAAAAGAGGCATCGTTCCTAGACGTCAACAAAATAAGTACACTTTAAAGGTATTCAAATACCGTTGCCATAGGAGAAGAGAGAGGGCAAAGTAGGCGATAATGTCGGCGGCAATGTTCTCGGAATAACTGTGAAAACACTTAAAGGGAACCGTCGCAATAACAATGATATATAGAATTTGTACATCGCAAGATATGAATAGAGATGGATTCATTATCTGGCACGCCTCGTGTCTAGACCGCCCTAAGTCGTAAATCCTATACAATAGCGTTATCTGCTCTATATACTTCATAAAAATAAGGTGTATTCACATTAAAGTCAAACAAATAAATAAATAAAATAATTATTATACGTATAGCGTTATATTACTTTTACACAATAAACAATTGATAATATGAAAGAAAGGAAGAAATACACAAGTGAGCAAAAATAAATGGCCGGAATAAAGGGTCGCTTAAGAAAGTTTGAATATCTCGGAAGATAAAGACGCTAGCTAACTGAAATAAATTGTGCATGATAGACAATTAAATATCCTTATAATAAAATAAAATATTTTTATTAATTTATTTATATTTCATTAAAAAAACATAAACTTAAACGAAAAAGGATATCTTACGTAAACTTAGATAATACAGTATTTTTCATTCAATTTTATTTTTATTTATCTTATTTTAAGTACTGATGACGCTATTCGTCTTCTTGCGTATGAAAAAACGAAAATCGAAAGAGGTGTGTCGGGATCATACTAAGTGGAAGACCACGATCTGCCTACCCCTCCAGGTGATGGGAGTGAATAGTATATTTGAAAAAATATCATTTACTGCGATTTATAGCAGATTAGTTGTCCACAAATGGAACGTCATACGTTTGGTGAAAAGAGACACGGCGAGAAAAAACAGTTTAACTAGACATGTTTTTTTTTATTTAAATGAACATGGCCAGCAATCTTATAAAGAGGTTAATGTTGACCATTGATTTCAGCCCTGTAGTTCTGGGCTCTCAAGAATAAGACTACGGTATCCCCTGCCTGTCGTATAAGGCGACTAAAAGGGCCTCAGGTTCACTGGGCGACAAGGGTGGGGCCTTTGTCGTCCGCTAAGGTGGACCCGGGAAGAAGGCGACATCGGCTGGCCCGTGTAGCCTTGCACTATGAGGGCACAGGGCAGCACAGTGCAGAGGGCTCCGGTGCGTTCCACTGGAGATCCCGGAGCCCCTCGTCATGCACCGAGGAAAGGGCCACTGGGAGGTTTTAGTGGGTAAAACCCCACATAACCGCCGCCTTCCCCAGAAGGCGGGTATCTTTTGAAGATTTCCTCCCCGTTAACAAAAAAAAAAAATGACCATTGATTTACTATCGGGAGTGATCTGACGAATTGTTCGGAATCATTCTAATAACGGTTTTCCAATATCTCATATCACGGCAAAATTCCATCGATCTTGAGTTCGAGGTTCGCTTTGTGAAAGATCAAATCGTTGTCTTCAAACCTATGCGATTTGGGACCTTCAAGAAACCTACTCTTTTCACAAGGGCTCTGCAACGCAGCTACAGCTCCCCCGGTGTTGTAGAAGTTCATGGGCGACGGTGATGACTAAGGTCAGGTGAGTCGTAAGCTCCTTTGCCCCTTTTTCTATAAAAAAAATTGCCTTATTATTTGTATAAATTCACCAAGTAATTCATGACTAAAAATTCTTTAGTAAAACGTTTTAAGGCAGTCTTGGTAGACCCTATTTTCATAGGCTGGGACATTGCAGTTCTAAGGTCGTAAAAATAAAGTGTACCATTGAATCGGTGCTTAAGGCGCGGTATATAGTAGAGGTAAGGGTTCGAAATTGTTTTACAACAGGTTTCGGATTAGACGGCGATAGCTTAGTGGTAGAACATTCGACTTACGGTTTGGCCTTTGCAGGTTCTAATCCAGGACATTTTGTTCAGCTTTAAAATTTCGACAATTTAACGTTTACGCGTTACGTTTAAGATAGGTTATATATCAAATATATACTCTAATAGTTACACATACACTCACACACAGTTCACATCCCAATATATACCTAAGATAACATACATTCGCAACGCAGGTGATATAATAATTATTTTTTATTGATGTGTTTGATTCATTACTTATTTTTTTTTAATGCACTATGCATTCTTAACAAAAAATATCGTTATATATACGAGTAATATAAAGGCTTGGATCTTGCATACGTATCATTATCATATTTAGTATATTTTATAACCTGTAGATTTTGTAAAATAATAAATAAATAAATTTTAATTTTTCCTCTTGACTTCTCGAAAGTCGGCAGTCAGACTTCTAAACTTCTCCTTATCCATGGCTAAGCGCAATAGTGTTTCCACTGTTTTCATTTTTTCATTCCCTGATGTTCCTTAGCCATGACTTTTTCCTTCTTCCCATCCAATTATAATTATAATTTTTAGTAAATTGTTATTTTTATGAATTATAAATCACTCACGTAAAAAATACGAAAATAAAAATAAATATGAAAATATTTCAAACAAATCAGAAGTAAGATTTTGTTAAAATTGAAAGATAAGAAATCACTAGTGGCTACGATAGGGGTGTAGAAGGAAAATTCGAGCCCCTATTAGCATAATGAAGTCGGACGCTATAAAACTCGAGCGACCCGACACGGATTAAGCGATACTGGAAACGTCACATAAGAAAACAATTAGTAGTGCATCGTTGATATGTCCAGTTATTTATAAAAAAAAAAAATAACAAATTAATAAATTAATTCAATTATGAAAAAATTTAACCAATAACACTGTAGCTCAAAAAGCTAAAAGCATTTCAAGAAACAAAATAATAGTTATTTGTACTGGGTATTCATTTAAAGAGCTCGACTTAGACATGTACATTAAAACAATGTCCAAATTACAAAAATAAGGTATAATTTAATTTACAAACACATACGAATACTTCCAAAATGCAAATCATTACTAGCTTTGCCTTTGTATATTCTGATCCTTGTACCATTAGGATGTTAAACTCATTTCTATAATTTTCGATTTTTAGCTGTATGGTATATCTTCGAAAGAACCTCCCATGGTGAGCCATCCTCCGCCATGATGGGCGAGATGGGGTCGCGTTAGCTTTCACCATCTATCTACCCTAATGTCTAATACAACACGGGATCGCTTTGTATTGCCTTCCTTCAGGATCAGGTTTTTTATAGGATATAAACTAGTGCTTGACCACGATCCCACCTGATGTTAAGTGGTATAGTCGAAAGACGGTAAGCGCTAGTTTAGTAAGTACCTATTCACTCTACTCTTGAAGGCTTTCACGTCGTACTTGGACGGAAAGATTGACGCCGGCAACATGTTCCTTTGCAGTACGCACGATGAACGATGACTGAAATCGCTTCTTTCGGTGGAGACCTGTCTAAACGTCCGAAGGTAGTATGGAGTTGGGGCAATTAACTCGTGTAATTCCTGTGCACACTCTCCAAAATGGAATCTGTAAAACACCGAAGGGCTCGCCACCTTGCCCGGTGCTCAAGACTATCTATCTATCGTTGTGAAGTAAGTGTATAAATATCGATCTTAAATTTATATAATGCTAGAAAAGTTAATAGAACTTCTAGTTTTACATTTAGCTCTATGTACAAATTGTGCAGTAGAAGTTTGATTGGTAAATGATGCCAGCCCTGACAACTTTGATGGTCGCGTAAAGGGATTTTTAATGGTGTATCGATAAGGGTGACGGGTTTTTATTTGTTTATCGATTTGAATTTTAATAGGGAAAGATTTCAAAAAGATGGAGAAATAAAATATTTTTTTAAAGATCTCATCAATGACGAGTATTGCGAGAAAATGTATGTAATGTTTCTCTTATATATTTAAACAATCAATTCTTCTATATACATACATATATAATCTGAATCACAGAAACAGCTCCAACGATTTTCATTAAATTTATTTAGTATGCTATTTGTACGATTTCAGGGGCGATAAATCTATCGAGCTATTTTTGATTTTTAAAAAATATAACAATTTCAGTCCGATGTTTCCAGTCAGATTAGTCTTATCTCTTCTTTTCAACTTTCTACTTTTGAGAAAAATATTATTAAGAGCCCTTTATTAACGCGCCTAAATAACCTTTTTTTTTGTTGACGGGTAGGAAATCTTCATAAAGATACCCCGCTTTCTGGGGGGAAGGCGGCGGTTATGTGGGGTTCTTACCCACTAAAACCTCCCCGGTGGCCCTTTCCTCGGTGCATGAAGAGAGGCTCCGGGATCTCACGTGGAACGCACCGGAGCCCCTCTGCACTGTGCTCTAGGAGAGCACGTCCTGGGGAGGTTACTCTCTCCCCCCTGTGCCCTCCCAGCGCAAAGCGACACGGGCCAGCCGATGTCGCCTTCTTCCCTGGAACACTTTGGTGGACGACGCAGGCCCCCACCTTTGTTGCCCAGTGAACCCGAGGCCCCTTTTAGTCGACTTGTACGACAGGCAGGAGATACCGTAGTCCGCCTAAATAACCTAAGTTAAAATAACACAATATAAACTACCTCTCACCGGGGGGACCCTTGTATCGAGTAACTAGCCATGAGGTTCAGGCTAAGCGACCTAAGAGCTATGCCACCTCAATCCGGTGAAGCAGAAGGCCAGCTTTTCTGGCCAATCTGTGTAGTTATAACAAAAAAAAAAAAAAATTACCGTGCTTTCAAAAATAGAATAGGGTAGTAATTTTATTAGGAAAGAAACCGATATTTTGCAATCTTTTTGATGGTATTGGCGATGTTTCGGAACCAAAATAAAAGTCAAATCAATAATTCTTTATGGCTACTCAACATAATGATAATGACTCACCCTGACATCAAGTGGCCAGTAATAATACTAAAAAAAAACAACTCTTGGTCCAGGTACTAACATTTTATGTGTAATCACAACCACAATTCGTTTGTGATTGTGATTACCTAGTAGCTGTATGATTTGCGACTGAATAACTTTAATATAGGTGTATTATTTGAATGATAAATTGTGTTTATTTAAGACATGATATTATGTCTAGCGCTGGGATTCCATTATTATTTATGAGTAGAACAAAAACCAACTAGTACGATGTTCCGTAATAAAACATTGAATTTACCTCTGTTACTGGTTTCTGTAATATTTGTAAAAATTATACTGACTATAAAATATAACAGAAAGATGTTATTGCAAGAAAAAAATGGACCTAACCTAACAAAAAACAATGCATTAATCATCAACGGCAAGGGATGAGCCTAATGGTATACGCAAGGCAAAGGCATTCTTTTAATAAAAATATATATATTCGAAAATCTGATCACCTAGATTGTAAGCTTCTAATCTTAAGCTTAAAAAAACGTTTATTTTTTTCAAATATCAAAGCGAACGATTCTCATAATTAATATTCCATAAGATAAGAGACTCATCAAGGTTAGGCATAAAACGACCTAGTACGCCGCCATCTTGAATATGGCGGTCGTAAAACGCAGTGGCGGGAAGGTCGTTAGTGGCAGATACGTGTTCAGTGGGCTAGTGAGATGAAATAATGCCTCCTGAAGCATTTAGTCGCGGCCCCGGCGATAAGGTTGGAGGAAATGTCTGAATTTGTGGTCCAGTGCAGTTTCGTTCACATTTCATTTATACTGAAACATTATACTCGCTGTTTGTGATGACGATCTGTTTGTGTAAAGCATTAAAGCGCTTAATGACATACAGATAACAGGAGACATTTATATCCTTGATGTTTATCCTCGTTCGACATTTTTTCCAATTTTTTTTTAAAAATCATCGCCTAGGAACAAAAGAGCGTGTTATCGATACAATAGTAATACGATAATAATCCCTAAATTAGTTGTAAATCTTGAAATCTGTTTGAAATCTTTTAGACAATTCTTACAATTCAACAGAAAGATTTCCTCGAATTATTATTTTTTTCTTTCTTCCACGCACTACCAACTTGTGAAATGAGTTGTCAATAGTAGTGATTCCGCACTGACACGATTGTTTTTGTTTTCATGACATAATATAATTTTGTTTGTCTTAAGACTTATTGATCTCAACTAATTCAAAAACCTTACGTATTTTATTTGATATATAAATAAATATGAATAAAATGTATGCCTCTGTGTGATATAAAATGTATATATATATATATATATATATATTTTTTATTCATTCAAATAACCACGATCCCTCCTGATGGTAAGTGGAAGCGCGTACCTGGATCATTTTATAAATGGTAACATTTTATATTATCTGTCAACAAGACTCACCGTAGTGGAAGACAAAGAACAATTATTTGTTTGAAATGTACCTGAAACAAATATAAATAATATAATAATAATAAATCATTTATTACTCACCATAATCCACAGTAGTAACTTAAGATAAATTATAAAATTAATTACACATACAAGTGAAACAATAGACATAATAACAGATAGATTATGGTGGATTGACACTTGAACTAGGACGAATCCTGTCAGCCCTGTAGTTCTGGGCTCTCAAGAATAAGACTACGGTATCCCCTGCCTGTCGTACAAGGCGACTAAAAGGGGCCTCGGGTTCACTGGGCGACAAGGGTGGGGGCCTGAGTCGTCCACCAAAGTGGACCCGGGAAGAAGGCGACATCGACTGGCCCGTGTCGCCTTGCGCTGCGAGGGCACAGGGGGGGAGGGAGTAACCTCCCCCGGGACGTGCTCTCCTTGAGCACAGTGCAGAGGGGCTCCGGTGCGTTCCACTGGAGATCCCGGAGCCCCTCGTCATGCACCGAGGAAAGGGCCACCGGGGAGGTTTTAGTGGGTAAGAACCCCACATAACCGCCGCCTTCCCCCCAGAAGGCGGGGTATCTTTCTGAAGATTTCCACCCCGTCAACAAAAAAAAATAAAAAAAAATCTATAAAATAGTATCTGATCGTGTGTGTACGAGGGTGCGTGCGTGTGTGTATGAGTATGTAGATGTGTTGAAGTGAGTTTGTATGACATATACTTATAATATCTGTATACATATATAATACAAATCTAAATATAACTGTCCTACGCATAGCAGTGGACTGCTCAAAGCTTAAATGAAAAATAAATAACATAAAAAAGTTTCTTAGAGTTCTCTGAACGCCGCCATTGTGACCTTACGTTACGTTCACGTCATAAAACATAATAGAATTCGTGTACGTAATAGTGCATGTAAGGCGTTACTCACTTCGAGTCGTAAAGGAAATTAAATTTAAATTGACAATTCGGTTTTACGAGCCCAGCCCTAGGCGGGAGAAGGCATCGGGTTGGAATTCAGTGAGAATTCCGCTATGTTGCGTAATGAAGGGAATTCGCTAACTATTTCTAACATCTAAGGCAATAATCTTAGGAGATATTGAAAACAGAATATTGAAATTGTTACAAGCTGTGGTCGGTGTTCTTAATAAGAAATATGTAACGTTGGACGGTTACTATGTTACGCGTAAGCTATCAGTCGTTAGCTATTTTATTAATAAAAATTATATGGGACAATCTAAGCTAAACTAACTTATATGCCACTTCGGGAAGCGTTGGTGCTGGGAGAAGAAGTGACCGAAGAAACTCCAGCAACGCTCCTAATCCTATCCAAGGGGTGGGGCCTTCCTATAAAATATCTATACCGCGCGATAGATTGGCTATCTCCACTTAGATAGCATGATAGAACACTAGGCGCAGGAGTCTCAGTTTCCTTAACGGGTCTGTGGTCGTGGCGAGATGCTTCCTCATGGGAGGTTCTTCCTCTTTTAAGTCTAGCCTGACAGTACTCGTTCGTTTCCTCAAACGCATTTCTTCTTAAAAAGAAAAGATACAAAACTAGGGTTTATACCAATATTTTAGAACACTTCTCATTGAGGTTCTTTGCTTCTAAATACAGTAGAGAATGGGGTTATGATGGGTCAAATGTTTTTGAGGTTCCTTGTACCTGATCCTCAATTTACACATTTCGTTGTCACCATTACTACTCATCTTATCACGACGGGTGACAAGCGTTAGCTTTAGCAAGCGTTAGCGTTAGCTGTTTTAGCTTGTATTGTCATAACTTGTCCTGTGTGTAGACAGACACCATTTTGTATCAAAACTTGATGTATAGAAGTGTTATTTTGTTAATAATTTAATGTCATAGAAGTGTCTTTTGCATTAAAGTTCCATTTTAGAAGCTTTTCCTATTATTGAACTTAAAATATAAATAATACTGAAGACAAAATTTCTCTAGATATAAATAAAAACATATGGAACATACTCGCCAGTATTTGTGAGCAAGAGAAATATTTTCACGTGTTAGCGCAAAGAAAAATAAACATTAGAGGCACTTGAAGCGACGGCTCCCCCGGGCGGAGTCGCAGTCAACTCGCTCGAACATTGTTTGTGACGTGCTCAAACAGTACGTACCGCCCCTGGACGCAAGCCGACTTTAATGAAATGATTGTCCTGTGTTATTTCGAGTTCTCAGTAACATATGAACACAAGACATTACTTAACTTAATCAAGTGTATTTTGAACCAACTTCATTCAAATTCATTTTTATGTTTGTAACCTCATAACTTACGACTAGGTCAACCAATTTTGATGACTTTTCTTTGAAAGGTGGTACTTCCCATGATTGATGTGTCTGGGATCGCAGACTTTTTAGTGCATTTAGGTTTCAAGTCAGTAATTTAGAGGAGAATCCACAGTCACAATAAAATTTGTAAACTTCTGTATGAATTATTTAAAATATATTATTAATATTCCAAAGCCCGCATTAACATAGAATTGTAAACCACTAGTATATTTACTAGTAAAAACAAAATAGGTATTACGCTCGGCCGCCCTTTGTTTCGGAATTTAAAAAAATTGAGATCATAACAAAAGTTTTATCAAACTACTCTTGAAGTACATAATAAAAAAATGAATCGCCGAAATCGGTTAACCCGATCGAAGGTTATGAGGTAACAGACATAGAGATACACAGACGAATTGCGGAAATCCTACTTTTTTAAAGCCGGTTAAAAATAATAGAGACCGTCGGTACGCAGTAGCGTTCAACCTAGTACCATCACTGACTGTTAGACATTAATTTTTGTCACTTAAAATATTTTTATTAATTTAGGATTTTTTTTTATTTGATTTGGCGTCGAATTTTGTGTTACTTGATACATAAGTATACATACTAGCTATAAAGTGTTTCATTTTGAAAAATTTGCTGTTACAATGTACCTTTACAACTTTAATAATCGATTTCCAACAACGAAAACTCCTTGGAGCGTTTATAGAAAAATTAAAAAAAAATATTTCCGGTGGAATAGAGCCCGGAGCAGAATCTGATGGTGTTTACATTCAATGAGGGCGGCCATGTTTGTTCGACCGCGTGGGAACCGTAGCCAGCTGCCGCGCTTCCCCTTTACACGGCGCGAGATGATGAGATTTGAAATTTTAACAATTCACTTATATTAATAATAAATGATTTAATTGGTTAACATACAACATACACAGATACAGATTTAACAAACATAACAAATATAGATAAAAAAAATGCCTGTGCATAAAAACGGTAAATTAAAACAAATAAGACACACTCAATACTTACAAATGTTCGCCCAATTGACTGTACCAACTTTAATGAGAACAATAAATTGTTTATCTATATAACAATATATTACATACTAAAACCTTCTCACGCTGAATCTTGTGGCATAAGTATAACGTTTAATTTTGATAGTTTTTTAGATGATTTACTTAAATATAATAAAAAGAAACAATAATTAAGTTCACTTATTACTAATACATCACACCGTTGTGGGATTCAAAAGATGGGATATAATCATTTCAGACATTGTTGACAAAATCCAATATGTGAAACAGAAAACACATATAATAAAATCAGATTTCCTATTAGGCTACGGGGATTCTTAACCCTGACGTTTATCAAAAATCAGGCTATCACTGTACTAAAAATTACATGGTTAGGTAGTCCAATTATACTTTTTTTTTTGTTGACGGGGGGGAAATCTTCAGAAAGATACCCCGCCTTCTGGGGGGAAGGCGGCGGTTATGTGGGGTTCTTACCCACTAAAACCTCCCCGGTGGCCCTTTCCTCGGTGCATGACGAGGGGCTCCGGGATCTCCAGTGGAACGCACCGGAGCCCCTCTGCACTGTGCTCAAGGAGAGCACGTCCCGAGGGGAGGTTACTCCCTCCCCCTGTGCTCCTCAGAGCGGAAGGCGACACGGGCCAGCCAATGTCGCCTTCTTCCCGGGTTCACTTTGGTGGACGACTCAGGCCCTTGTCGCCCAGTGAACCCGAGGCCCCTTTTAGTCGCCTTGTACGACAGGCAGGGGATACCGTAGTCTTATTCTTGAGAGCCCAGAACTACAGGGCTGAGTCCAATTATACTTCGTCAACGCGAACATATTGTAAGCTTAGCAAATTATAGCTCGCCAAAGTTTAATTTGGAACTGCTAACGTCTGTGCCTATTGCCCCCTGGGGGGACTTGCTTCGTAGCACGGCAACGGATTCTGTACGATTTATAAATGGAGCTGTAAACTTTACGATAAGGAGTTTAAAGATTTGCGAGTTAAAATAAAACGGCAGATTTATTGGATTCGGGGAGTATTATTGAATTATACCTGTTCCTTTACTAAAGGGTTAAATTATGTTGGCTTCTCTCAATAAGATAAGGTACTTTTTATATGATATCTAATTTATATGATAGCTAAGAGGTTGGTCGACACATCTGGTGACCAGAGAACTGACTTATACCTTGCACAGAGGGTAAGCATTGCCATACAACGTGGCAATGCTACCAGCCATCTGGGCACGCTGCCAAGCGACGACGGTTTGGCATAGTTATATTTCTTGTAAAATACCTATTAAATTGTAAATATTTTAGTTAGTATTATGTATTGTTCTAAATGTATAATTAAGTTATATTTTCTAGTTTTAGTGACTGAGTATTACATATTTACTGTCAATCAAATTGAATAAATTTATGTAAACAAAAACATCTACATAAGTTAGTTAACATGCTTTCGCATATTTTGTATAACCATTTGAAGTTATCAGGAGATAATTATTTTCAATTTGTTAATGCTGTTATAAGGAAGCATGATTTAATATCAGTTTAGGTAAATATTAATCAATTAATTGTTTTACTGCAAAATAAACTTTTTCCGTTGTGGTAATGTTTTCAACAACGATTTTATCTGTGTGTTTACATATAGATATCTGTAAATCTAAATATATCGCCTGGCAATTGGTACGAGACAGCGACATAATTAATTTTTTCACGGAAGCACATTTCTGCTTCACCCTCGCCATCTTTTGCCATGGAAATGCAAAGGAGATGCGCGTCGAAGCGATGCATACGAGATTGGGTGTGAAATTTACATTCACCACACTCTTTGTGTCTGCGTAAAGTACCTTATTAGATTCGTTATGAGAACACGTGGCTTCTTAATTATGATTGCTGAGGTATTTCTATGTAAATACCTGACCTTTTTATAATATAATCATAGCAAATGTCTAAAAAGAGATCTACAAAAATATATTTACGCGGAATGGGACGCCCTACGAATAGGTGGAGCGACGGTCTTTGCAGGATGGCTGGCAGGAGCTGGATGTATACTCAGTGGAATGCTTTTGGAAAGGTCTATGTCCAGTAGTGGACTGTTGCAGGCTGATGATGATGATGATATTAATACAGAGCCATAGTAGCTCAGTAGCCTCCGGACGGTAAACCGTTTAACCACCAAATTGGTCTTTCTCGGCGTCAACGTCCGTCAGAATTGGTCATCATGAGACCTTTCTGAACTTCTTGTTTCATCCAGCAGATTTATATCCCTATAATCTTTAACTTGATACCTGATTAATAAATTAGCTCTCGCGTCCTTTTAATTTTAAATTTGTAGTAAGTGATTGTAAATATAACAAGTATATTTACGAGCAAAAACAAAAACTGACTTTAAATCGAGTCAAACGTTGAACGCCATTTTTGTTTATACGAATTATCGTGAGAATATAACGAAATAGAATTAATCGGAACCTAACTAAATTCTCATTAAACTACTGTAGAAGTCCATCTTTTCCAAAAAAAAAACATCAAAACCGGTTGGCGTGATATTGCGTTGTTAGTCCATTTGCAACGCAAATACTTATTTTTTTTATTTAAGACTTATATGATCGTGATAAAAGGGGCCCATTGCCATAATGGGACCACACGGGAAGCACCAGATTTCAATATAAAAAAAACGCACCCAGTCGAAAGTAACAAATATAACAAAAATACAGTCGATCAATAAATCTATAAAGTCGGTTGAAAAGCTGTAAAAATGGCAATACATTAGTTGAAGTAGTCTAAGAATTGTAAGCAAATCTCTTAGCCACTGGGCGTACATATTTACTGAGATGATAAGACCTCCTAATGTCTTTGTTTGTGCAAACGTTTTGATAGCTTTATTTAACTCGAGCAACACATAAAAGTGATTTATTCTCGGCTGCTCCATCCAATATGTATATACAAATATTGTGTCGCATTATGTACTTTATATAGATTAACAAGTCTATGTACAAGTACAAACAAAAGACTATTTCGAATCAAATCTACGCAAAAAGAAAATTAAAAATTTAAAAAATGACACTTTTTATATGTGTTACAAATTAAACAGTTAGTACAAATCTCTTGGATGATCTCTTTTATTTCTCCTGTGGAATACTCATACGCACCGCAAGAACCGGTTTGCAGGAGTTTTGGAGGGCAGCCCGTGTCGATTAATCTCAGTTCCCACGCACACGTCCGTAAGAGTAACTTACGATTACCTCTAGCCGCACTACTTTATAGTCCCTACAAGTATATTGTTCCTACAATGGTGACCCTGACGTGATTTGAACATGCATGTAGCTATGACGCCGTAATTGTTCATGCCACTGACGAGCTGCTTGAGGTGGACTTCGTGTTCAGTCTCGTAGACATATAAGACCAAACAAAATTCAAGTACACTCCTCATTTCGTCGACGAATCTTTGAAATGTTTAGTTAGCATTCTTATAACCTAAACCTGTTGGTTTTTACCCACTAAAACCTCCCCGATGGCCCTTCCTCGATGCATGGTGAACGGATCTCCAGTGTAACGCACCGGAGCCCCTCTGCACTGTGCTCAAGGAGAGCAATTCCCGGGGGGGGGGGAGGTTCCCCCCTGTGCCCTCGCAGTGCAAGGCGACACGGGCCAGCCGATGTTTTTCCCGGGTCCACTTTGGCGGACGATAAAGGCCCCCACCCTTGTCGCCCAGTGAACCCGAGGCCCCTTTTAGTCGCCTTCTACGACGGGGATACCGTAGTCTTATTCTTGAGAGCCCAGAACTACAGGGTTGGTTATAACCTAAACCTAGGAATGAATTTCAAATAACCGACCTTTTAAAAAAATACAAAAGATTAAAAAAAAAACTTCTGCTACTAATAAAATATAATTGGTTGATGAAAAAAAATATTCATCCTAGAAATGAGATTACTTTAGAAAGTAGACGTAATAAATCTAATTTTTACTCAAATAACAAAAGGGTACACAAGAGAAAATTGTAAATAGATCTTGTGCCATTAATCCAATAGTTTAAACGCCAGGAGACCAGTTAAAGAGAATGAAGTAAATTACTATTTTGATGAAACCTACGAAAGTAATTTTGAAATAAATTGAAGCGAATCCCAAATGACGATAAGAGATGACTTGTTAATTATATATAAAAGCTGTGATGGCGTTGTAAAAAGTTGAAAAAATATGTCCCTCTGTTAGACACAGGCCTTCTCTGTAAAGAGAGTGAGAGACATAATCCGCCACGCGGCCCTACTGCGGATTCGCAAATCACAGAGATTAAATCTTAGAAAACAAATTTATCACATCCTCACGATGTTTTCCTTCACCGCCGAGCGCATGGCAAATCATCACATAAAATTGCACCATCAAATATATTGGTGCCGGCACTGGGAATCGAACTCGGTTTGCTAGCGTACAATGCAAATTGAGGCCCGTACACTGAGCTACCACGGCTCTCACCTTTTAATTAACTATATCTGCATAGATTATTTATTACTACCTTTTACATACAATAAAAAATATTAAATGCAAAGCTCATTTTCATCCTGTCCCTACTATAGTAACCCAAACCTATAGAGGCAAAAAAAGTATAGAGAAATCCCTTTTTTGTGTCATAGTCAAATTGGCACATGAACATTTTAAATGCACTACAATGTTTCTATGTAATACCGTGTTCAGTAGCTGTAAAACAAGCGCAGTGTTTGCTGACGCAGTTGTGCCTGAATCACTTGAACGTCGCAGTAAAACACGTCGCGCGGCCCCGCCGTGCCTCGACCAAATATATCTCCCCGCGCTGCAACGCAGACGGCTAATGGACAATAAAATAAATCGTGTATATATGTCATGGGAGACGTAAACTTCAGCCGGATGAATGTGGAAGCGGTACTTCAGGTGGAAAATTCCAAATTTCCCTCGGCCCAAGGAAATCTACTTAAGGGTAATAAATGGGAATTACGCTTTCAGATTGTGTTTTTAGAACAAACTTATAAAATGTTTTCTTTATTAATCCGGAAGAACGAACATATAAGCATTTTCAACCGACTTCAAAAAACGTATTTTTTTATTATTTCTAAGCAAGTGCTTGACTACGATCCCACCTGATGTTAAGTGGAAATGCAGTCCTGGATGGTAAGGCGCACTAGCTTAGTAAATGCCTATCCACTCTACTCTTGAAAATACCCACATTGTAATCGGAAGGAAAGACGGGGGCAAACTATTCCAGTCCTTTGCTGTACGAAGAATGAAAGACGAAGCAAATCAGCAAATTAGCAGCGCCTGCTTAAATGTGTCAGCAGTATTCTACACACGACCGGACTTGAGCTTTATAAAGTGTTAAAAGCTGTCCCGCAGAGAAGTACGGTTGCACTTTGACCACGATCCCAAGTTTCCGAGATCCCAAGTATCTTCAATTCGTGTGTATGTTTATGTTTGTTACCTCATATCTTTGGGCTGGGTGGACCATTATTGTTGGTTGCATTATAATTTGGTCTAATTCTGAGAATGGCATCCATGAGAAAACCATAAAAGTCTTAAATTTCCGTTGTGTACGTGCGCGACATATGGACGAATTACCCAATATCACGCTAACCGATTTCGATGATTCAATTTATTGAAATAACGTATTTAAAGATAGTTTGAAAAGAGTTTTTTTACCTTCAGATTAATTTTATTTCGTAATATTCCTACGACAATCCGCGAGTAAAAGCGTTTAACGTTTGAAGTCTTCGTTTTTGTTTTCACTCGTAAATATAGTTAAGTACATTATTATCTTAACAAATAAGATATATTACCTGTATTATATCTTTTATTTTTTAAATAATTAATGCTGATATAGTTGTCATGTTATAAAAATTATGAAGACGATTTTTTTATTGAAGACAAAACTTGGGCTGAGATGTCAACTTGTATCAATGAGTTTCAGTTAATCAGTTTATTACAGAGACTTTAATATAGATAGGCTCTCAGATATAATGCTTTATTACAAATAAAGTAGCCAGAGAGAACAATCAATGTCCACTTTTCATGTCAGACATAGGTCACAAATTGAAGAAGACAGATAACAATCTGTCTGGGATTTATTACCCCAACCATAAGATGGCAAACACTTAAACATAGAATTCACACAGCCTCTTTTAATTATGCTATGACTGTATGACCATCTGGCTTTGACAGAGACAACACCTTAAGGAAACTTCTTTTATTCCTAAAGTTGTGACGCTCAATTTAAAACATCATCTCTTTTATTACGCGCCATACATCAACGTTGTGCAAAGCGATTGGTGCCATCAGTTGATATACCGGGACACCTGCACACCCCTCGTTATGAGGCCATCACTCTTAGTGGGTGGGTTGTTTTGAAATGGGTACGTCTGTGGGTATTTTTCTGACGATATATCAACTTCTTAGATTTTTGAGGGATCATATTTCATGGGACTGTTACTGTTGGGATTCATAGCGCCGGGACTGTTAACTTTCTTGGTAACTAGGCGATTTCAGTTCCATCCATGGCGCTGTAAATATCTGACTATAATATCCCAGTGTTGGTCTTGTCTGTAAAGAAAATTAAAGCACAGTCGCCACATGGTTCTAGTGAGGATGATTTGTCACTAACAGATTTCCTCACGACATTTTCTTTTACCACCTATGACAGGATAACACAGATCTTCAAATTTCATAGGTAGCTCTATAATAATAACTTGAAGAGATAGCTCGCCTAGCGACGATATGCTAAATAAAATTGGAAGTGTTTATCTACTACGAGCTCCGCGGACCCAGTGAAAAATCCTGCATATCTGGTAGAGACAAATGAAGCCAGCCGACCTGCACTGCCGAGTGGCTAACGTTGTCCCAATACTTTCTTTAAAATACCCACAACACCTAAGTTGACTTTATCTTCACAAATTTCTATTTACTTCTAGAATACTCAAAAGGTATTTCATTTTAATTTAAGTGATAAGTTTGTAAAATTTTAAAATTGTAAAACTGTACATTTTATTCTGTTCATTCACTAATAGTTGTTTTCTTAATTATTTTGTTGTTAATCAGATTTGCAGAACTTCAGAACGTCCTACGTTCTTTACATTACATCTGAAGTTTTTGAATTTTCCACAGAGATTGTGACACTAGAATAGTTGAAGCAAGGTTGTGATGTTTTTAACAGGAGTACGAAACACGTACGAATAACAAGTAAATACAAGATATAAATCCGCACTACTGGTACACGGTTACTAACGAGGCCAGTAGAAATTGAACATGTCGCTGGAAATTTGTTACCCTTCAAGATAAACCATTAAAAGAAGATATACGATCCCTTTTATGAAATACAAAAAACACTCCCTCATGTCATTAAAGACCACTTAGAGTAACTAAGCAAAACCACAATGCATTACTTTATTAGGTGTGCAAGGGTAGATGCATCCGTCAAAGTCAGTGGCAATGGGGGGGTCGTACAAACCATTTTACCGCTGTTTGCAGTTGTCTCGTTTAAACTGTGGTGTAAGAGACTAACGGATAGCGAGAATCCTTGAACTTTATTCTTTACGAGAAAACCTTTAAGTTGAATCTCGATAGGTCGAAATAATCTACCAATTTAATAAATTTAATCTCCATTCTACCTTCGGACGTTTAGACACTCGGCGGGTCTCCACTCTTTCATAGTCGAAGTTTCGCGCGAACGAACTAAGCGATTTGAGTCATCGTTCATCGTGCGTACAGCAAAGGAGTGGAACAAGTTGCCGGCGTCAGTCTTTCTGTACTAGTATGACTTGGGAGTAGAGTGAATACTTACTAAACTAGCGCGTACCTTCTTTCGACTATATCACCATTTAAAATCTGGTGGGATCACACAAGCACTAGTTTATACCCATAAAAATCTAATAATAGTAGTTCCTTCCCTGAGATTTTTTTGTTTATTTTAGTTTAACGTGGCAATATTTTACATACAAGTATGTCGCCAAACTACAATACAGTTTGACGGCGACCAAAACACTCATTTACTATTTAAACCTACACTGTAATACAAAGGTACGTTAAACACCTTTATATTTATATATGCATTGCCAACCTATTTTTAAAAAATACTTTTTTTAAATTGTGTTAGACTCTACGCGACGAACGGCTCTTATCCATTTGATATCATTGAATAATTTTGAAATAACACAATTAGTAAAAATTTCCCCGTAACGGATAGTTGCCGATAACGTTATATATTGCCCCTCTCTGACCCGTTCAGTATTGTACGTATTGGTTGCTATACTTTTATATTCCTCTTTAAAATAATTCTCTAATTTTATCTTCAGTTTGACTTTGTTTGACCACATGTTATCACAAACGCAATGCCACACACCAGGCACAAATTATTAGCAAATTACTATTATGTACGTAATAAGAAACGGAATCTAATTGGGAAAATCTGGCTATATGTGCAAGGTAAATTTCATATTTTTTCTGAATGTTAACGCTTTTTACTCGTAACTTGCACTATCAACGTGTAACAGAGCGTAGGGGACACTACGACTTCATCCCCGGGGGTTCGTACCGCAACTCAGTACACGGGGCGACGGTGATTCGTCTCTTTACCCTCTCGACGATTAAGGAATTGTCTCCGGGTTTCGTAATATGAGGTGATAGTGAATCTTACGTACAGCGGATAGACTGCTTTCATTTTTGGAATAAAAAAAAATTCCTAACTGTATGTGCTCAGCGTCGTTATAATAGCTCGTAATAGCTGAGAGGAATTTATGTAGCACCGTGATTATAAGCACCGTTTATGGCAGTGGTCTGCAATACCCGGCTCTTTGAGCCCTCGGCTACAGCTCTTTGAGTCCTTCGCTACGGCTCTTTGAGTCCTTCGCTACGGCTCTTTGAGTCCTTAGCTACGATTCCTCTACGAGCTATATATTGTTTAGTGCAGGAATGGTCTATACTTAGTACTTTTGGACGAAATGGTTCATGGCCACTGGTATAGGAGAAACCGAATCGCGAATTTAAAAACAAAAGTAATCGACATTTAAATCCCTTAAAATATACTTGTAGACGACCGGCCAGCCGACCGAGCGAACCCGGGAATATTATATAGTTAATTTTAGTTAATAAGTATTTATGTATAAGTTCTCAGTAAATTGTAAAGAATCAAAGATAAAGAGCTTATTGGATTATTGGGCATATTGCTCTAAATTGCTAGGTTTATGATTTGCCGTTAACAATTCTAGGGCTATAAACGTTGCACATGGCAACGTCAGGCATTGTTTAAATTTACAAATGCCGAATTCTATAGAGTTATTGGAAAGCGTAATTAAGTTATTGGAAAGCGTCCTTGCTAAATTCCCGCTTCGGTTAAATTGTATTTTTATTAATATTGTACCTATGAAACGGAGCGGGGTAGAGCCCATCTTTGGATATTTAAGGTGGTGCAAAGAAAGCTGTTACCGCACATCGCCAAACTTTTCGAAAACTGCTGTTGCAGAAGATTCGTCCTCACGTCCGACTACGTGAGGAACAACACGGTTTTCGTAACGGCCATTCGACAACCACACAATTGGTCCGCGTGCTTCATTTTCTGACCACCGCATGTAACCGGGGTCGGAGGGCGGTCGGGGTCTTTCTCGATATAGAGAAAGCCTTCGATCGTGTTTGGCACGCCGGACTATTGTACAAGTTGCTCGACATCGACACCCTACCGCGCGCGTTAATTCGACTCGTCGCGTCCTACTTATCCGAACGCTCGTTCTACGTGAGCATCGAGAACGCATTCTCGACGTCGCGACCGATCGCCGCCGGTGTACCGCAGGGGGGGAGCCTGTCCCCTTACTGTACGCGATTTATACAACGACATTCCGTGCCCTAAGGGCCGCCACGCACCGATGCTGGCGCTATACGCGGATGATTGCGCCTACCTGGCTTCTGCCATCAAACCGAGTAACGCTATAAAACGCTTACAGAGTGCGCTCGACGCCCTTCCTCGATGCATGGTGAGGGGATCTCCAGTGTAACGGAACCCCTGCACTGTGCTCAGGAGCACTTCCCGGAGGAGGTTCCCCTGTGCCCTCGCAGTGCAAGGCGACACGGACCAGCCGATGTTGCCTTCTTCCCGGAGTCCCTTGGGCGGACGACAAGGCCCCCACCCTTGTCGCCCAGTGAACCCGAGGCCCCTTTAGTCGCCTTCTACGACAGGCAGGGGATACCGAAGTCTTATTCTTGAGCCCAGAACTACAGGGCTGTTATAACCTAAACCTAGGAATGAATTTCAAATAACCACCCTTTTAAAAAATACAGAAGATTAAAAAACTTCAGCTACTAATAAAATATAATTGGTTGATGAAAAAAATATTCATCCTAGAAATGAGATTACTTTAGAAAGTAAACGTAATAAATCTAATTTTACTCAAATACCACCAAAGGGTACACAAGAGAAAATTGTAAATAGATCTTGTGTCATTAATCCAATAGTTTAAACGCCAGGAGACCAGTTAAAAGATACTATTTTGATGAAACCTACGAAAGTAATTTTGAAATAAATTGAAGCGAATCCCAAATGACAATAAGAGATGACTTGTTAATTATATATAAAAGCTGTGATGGCGTTGTAAAAAGTTGAAAAATATGTCCCTCTGTTAGACACAGGCCTTCTCTGTAAAGAGAGTGAGACATAATCCGCCACGCGGCCCTACTGCGGATTCGCAACTCACAGAGGAGATTAAATCTTAGAAAACAAATCTATCACATCCTCACGATGTTTTCCTTCACCGCCGAGCGCATGGTAAATCATCACATAAAATTGCACCATCAAATATGTGAATTGCCGGCACTGGGAATCGAACTCGGGTTGCTAGCGTACAACGCAACTTAAGGCCCGTACACTGAGCTACAACGGCTCTCACCTTTTTATTAACTATATCTGCATAGATTATTTATATTTTAAAATATTAAATGCAAAGCTCATTTTCATCCTATCCCTACTGTAGTAACCCAAACCTATAGAGGCAAAAAAAGTATAGAGAAATCCCTTTTGTGTCATAGTAAAATTGGCACATGAACATTTTAAATGCACTACAATGTTTCTATGTAATACCGTGTTCAGTAGCCGTAAACAAGCGCAGTGTTTGCTGACGCAGTTGTACCTGAATCACTTGAACGTCGCAGTAAAACACGTCGCGCGGCCCCGCCGTGCCTCTACAAATATATCTCCCCGCGCTGCAACGCAGACGGCTAATGGTTCAATAAAATAAATCGTGTATATATATGTCATGGAGACGTAAACTTCGGCGGATGAATGTGGAAGCGGTACTTCAGGTGGAAAATTCCAAATTTCCCTCGACAGGAAATACTTAAGGGTAATAAATGGGAATTACGCTTTCAGATTGTGTTTTAGAACAAACTTATAAAATGTTTTTCTTTATTAATCCGGAAGAACGAACATATAAGCATTTTCAACCGACTTCAAAAAGGTATTTTTTATTATTTCTAAGCAAGTGCTTGACTACGATCCCGCACATGTTAAGTGGAAATGCAGTCCTGATGGTAATGCGCACTAGCTTAGTAAATGCCTATTCACTCTACTCTTGAAAATACCCACATTGTAATCGAAAGGAAAGACAGACGCGACAAACTATTCCAGTCCTGCTGTACGAAGAATGAAAGACGAACCAAATCAGCAAATTAGCAGCGCCTGCCCAAATGTGTCAGCAGTATTCCCACACGACCAGACTTGAGCTTTATAAAGTGTCCCGCAGAAGAAGTACGGTTGCACTTTGACCAAGATCCCAAGTATCTTCAATTCATTGTGTATGTTTATGTTTGTTACCACATATCTTTGGACTGGTGGACCATTATTGTTGGTTGCATTATAATTTGGTCTAATTCTGAGAATGGCATCCATGAGAAAACCATAAAAGTCTTAAATTTCCGTTATGTATGTGCGCGACATATGGACGAATTACCCAATATCACGCTAACCGATTTCGATGATTCAATTTATTGAAATAACGTATTTAAAGATAGTTTGAAAAGAGTTTTTTTACCTTCAGATTAATTTTATTTCGTAATATTCCTACGACAATCCGCGAGTAAAAGCGTTTAACGTTTGAAGTCTTCGTTTTTGTTTTCACTCGTAAATATAGTTAAGTACGTTATTATCTTAACAAATAAGATATATTACCTATATTATATCTTTTATTTTTTAAATAATTAATGCTGAGATAGTTGTCATGTTATAAAAATTATGAAGACTAATTTTTATTGAATACAAACTTGGGCTGAGATGTCAACTTGTATCAATGAGTTTCAGTTAATCAGTTTATTACAGAGACTTTAATATGGATAGGCTCTCAGGTATAATGCTTTATTACACAAACAAAGTAGCCAGAGAGGACAATCAATGTCCACTTTTCATGTCAGACATAGGTCTGGAAATTGTGAAGACAGATATGAGCTGGGATTTATTACCCAACCATAAGATGGCAAACACTTAACCATAGAATTCACACAGCCTCATTATAATTGACTATGACTGTATGACCATCTGGCTTTGACAGAGACAACACCTTAAAAGGAAACTTCTTTTTTTATTCCTAAGTTTGTGACGCTCAATTTAAAAACATCATCTCTTTATTACGCGTCATACATCAACGTTGTGCAAAGCGATTGGTGCCATCAGTTGATATACCGGGACACCTGCACACCCCTTGTTATGAGGCCATCACTCTTAGTGGGTGGGTTGTTTTAAAATGGGTACGTCTGTGGGTATTTTTCTGACGATATATCAACTTCTTACATTTGTTGAGGGATCATATTTCATAGGACTGGGACTGTTACTGTTGGGATTCATAGCGCCGGGACTGTTAACTTTCTTGGTAAGTAGGCGATTTTAGTTCCATCCATGGCGCTGTAAATATCTGACTATAATGTCCCAGTGTTGGTCTTGTCTGTAAAGAAAATTAAAAGCACAGTCATACATGGTTCTAGTGAGGATGATTTGTCACTAACAGATTTCTCGACATTTTCTTTACCACCTATGACAGGATAACACAGATCTTCAAATTTCATAGGTAGCTCTATAATAGTAACTTGAAGAGATAGCTCGCCTAGCGACGATATGCTAAATAAAATTGGAAGTGTTTATCTACTACGAGCCCGCGGACCCAGTGAAACTTGCATATCTGGTGGTAGAGACAAATGAAGCCAGCCGACCTGCACTGCCGAGTGGCTAACGTTGTCCCAATACTCTCTTTAAAATACCCACAACACCTAAGTTGACTTTATCTTCACAAATTTCTATTTACTTAGAATACCAAAAAGGTATTTCATTTTAATTTATGATGTTTGTAAAATTTTAAAATTGTAAAACTGTACATTTTATTCTGTTCATTCACTAATAGTTGTTTTCTTAATTATTTTGTTGTTAATCTCCTACGTTCTTTTCATCTGAAGTTTTTTTTAATTTTCCACAGAGATTGTGACACTGGAATAGTTGAAGCAAGGTTGTGATATTTTTAACAGGACTACGAAACACGTACGAATAACAAGTAAATACAAGATATGAATCCACTACTGGTACACGGTTACTAACGAGGCCAGTAGAAATTGAACATGTCGCTGGAATTTGTTACCCTTCAAGATAAACCATTAAAAGAAGATATACGATCCCTTTATGAAATACAAAAACACTCCCTCATGTCATTAAAGACCACTTAGAGTAACTAAGCAAAACCACAATGCATTACTTTATTAGGTGTGCAAGGGTAGATGCATCCGTCAAAGTCAGTGGCAATGGGGGTCGTACAAACCATTTTACCGCTGTTTGCAGTTGTCGTTTAAACTGTAGTTAGCCAAAAAGAGACTAACGGATAGCGAGAATATATTTATATTTATATTTATATTTATATTTATATTTATATTTATATTTATATTTATATTTATATTTATATTTATATTTATATTTATATTTATATTTATATTTATATTTATATTTATATTTATATTTATATTTATATTTATATTTATATTTATATTTATATTTATATTTATATTTATATTTATATTTATATTTATATTTATATTTATATTTATATTTATATTTATATTTATATTTATATTTATATTTATATTTATATTTATATTTATATTTATATTTATATTTATATTTATATTTATATTTATATTTATATTTATATTTATATTTATATTTATATTTATATTTATATTTATATTTATATTTATATTTATATTTATATTTATATTTATATTTATATTTATATTTATATTTATATTTATATTTATATTTATATTTATATTTATATTTATATTTATATTTATATTTATATTTATATTTATATTTATATTTATATTTATATTTATATTTATATTTATATTTATATTTATATTTATATTTATATTTATATTTATATTTATATTTATATTTATATTTATATTTATATTTATATTTATATTTATATTTATATTTATATTTATATTTATATTTATATTTATATTTATATTTATATTTATATTTATATTTATATTTATATTTATATTTATATTTATATTTATATTTATATTTATATTTATATTTATATTTATATTTATATTTATATTTATATTTATATTTATATTTATATTTATATTTATATTTATATTTATATTTATATTTATATTTATATTTATATTTATATTTATATTTATATTTATATTTATATTTATATTTATATTTATATTTATATTTATATTTATATTTATATTTATATTTATATTTATATTTATATTTATATTTATATTTATATTTATATTTATATTTATATTTATATTTATATTTATATTTATATTTATATTTATATTTATATTTATATTTATATTTATATTTATATTTATATTTATATTTATATTTATATTTATATTTATATTTATATTTATATTTATATTTATATTTATATTTATATTTATATTTATATTTATATTTATATTTATATTTATATTTATATTTATATTTATATTTATATTTATATTTATATTTATATTTATATTTATATTTATATTTATATTTATATTTATATTTATATTTATATTTATATTTATATTTATATTTATATATGCATTGCCAACCTATTTTTAAAAAATACTTTTTTTAAATTGTGTTAGACTCTACGCGACGAACGGCTCTTATCCATTTGATATCATTGAATAATTTTGAAATAACACAATTAGTAAAAATTTCCCCGTAACGGATAGTTGCCGATAACGTTATATATTGCAGCTCTCTGACCCGTTCAGTATTGTACGTATTGGTTGCTATTCTTTTATATTCCTCTTTAAATAATTCTCTAATTTTATCTTCAGTTTGATTTTGTTTGACCACATGTTTCCACAAGCGCAATGCCACACACCAGGCACAAATTATTAGCAAATTACTATTATGTACGTAATAAGAAACGGAATCTAATTGACAAAATCTGGCTATATGTGCAAGGTAAATTTTATATTTTTCTGAATGTTAACGCTTTTTACTCGTAACTTGCACTATCAACGTGTAACAGAGCGTAGGGGACACTACGACTTCATCCCCGGGGGTTCGTACCGCAACTCAGTACACGGGGCGACGGTGATTCGTCTCTTTACCCTCTCGACGATTAAGGAATTGTCTCCAGGTTCCCCTAATATGAGGTGATAGTGAATCTTACGTACAGCGGATAGACTGCTTTCATTTTTGGAATAAAAAAAATTACCAACTGTATGTGCTCAGCATCGTTATAATAGATCGTAATAGCTGAGAGGAATTTATGTATCACCGTGATTATAAGCACCGTTTATGGCAGTGGTCTGCAACACCCGGCTCTTTGAGCCCTCCGCTACGGCTCTTTGAGTCCTTCGCTACGGCTCTTTGAGTCCTTAGCTACGATTCCTCTACGAGCTATATATTGTTTAGTGCAGGAATGGTCTATACTTAGTACTTTTGGACGAAATGGTTCATGGCCACTGGTATAGCAGAAACCGAATCGTGAATTTAAAAACAAAAGTAATCGACATTTAAATCATAAAATATACTTGTAGACGACCGGCCAGCCGACCGAGCGAACCCGGAATATTATATAGTTAATTTTAGTAAATAAGTTATTATGTATAAGTTCCCAGTAAATTGTAAATATTTCAAAGCAAAGACCGATCCTAAGATCATAAAATTGTATAGAATCAAAGATAAAGAGCTTATTGGGTTATTGGGCATATTGCTCTAATTTGCTAGTTTTATGATTTGCCGTTAACAATTCTAGGGCTACAACGTTGCATGGCAACGTCAGGCATTGTTTAAATTTACAAATGCCGAATTCTATAGAGTTATTGGAAAGCGTAATTAAGTTATTGGAAAGCGTCCTTTGCTAAATTCCCGCTTCGGTTAAATTGTATTTTTATTAATATTGTAACTATGAGACGGAGCGGGTAGAGCCCATCTTCGGATATTTAAGGTGGTGCAAAGAAAGCTGTTACCGCACATCGCCAAACTTTTCGAAAACTGCTGTTGCAGAAGATTCGTCCTCACGTCCGACTACGTGAGGAACAACACGGTTTTCGTAACGGCCATTCGACAACCACACAATTGGTCCGCGTGCTTCATTTTCTGACCACCGCATGTAACCGGGGTCGGAGGGCGGTCGGGGTCTTTCTCGATATAGAGAAAGCCTTCGATCGTGTTTGGCACGCCGGACTATTGTACAAGTTGCTCGACATCGACACCCTACCGCGCGCGTTAATTCGACTCGTCGCGTCCTGCTTATCCGAACGCTCGTTCTACGTGAGCATCGAGAACGCATTCTCGACGTCGCGACCGATCGCCGCCGGTGTACGGGAGGCCCTGTCTATACTGTACGCGATTTATACAAACGACATTCCGTGCCCTAAGGGCCGCCACGCACCGATGCTGGCGCTATACGCGGATGATTGCGCCTACCTGGCTTCTGCCATCAAACCGAGTAACGCTATAAAACGCTTACAGAGTGCGCTCGACGCCCTACCGCGCTGGTTGGACAATTGGCGTATCGCCGTCAACGTCGGTAAGACGGCGGCGCTAACGTCCAATTACGGCGTAGATCTCCAGCGACTGCGTCTTCGTGGACAGGTAATACCTTGGCAGTCGGATGTAGTCTATCTCGGATGCAAGATCGATCGCAGGCTTTCAATGGCCCCTCAGGTGAATCGTATGATTCAAAGCGCCAGAGCTGCGAGAGCGGTATTGAGACCAGTATTGGCATCTCACTTGCCCGTCCGAGCTAAACTCTCCGTCTACAAGGCTTACATTCGTACACGATTGACGTATGCCGCTCCAGCGTGGTACGGATTAACTGAAGTAATAGTGCAAGGACCCGCATCCAAGCACAACAAAATATAACCCTTAGATGATCCTAAACGCGGGGCGTTACGTCAGAAATGACGTAATACACCGCGATTTAGGCATCGAATCGATACACGAATTTGTCACGAGACTAGCTCGTAACCTATTCGACCGCGCGGACAACGGTCCGCACGAACACCTGCGCGGAGTTCGCCCGCAACACGCGCGTCCTCCCGACGTGCGCCGTAGGTTCAAATTCCCCTATTCTAGGGAGATTTTGAACTCATAGGCCCCTCTCGACCTCCGTCTCAATCGAGACCGAGAGGTCGAGAGGAACGTAAATAGATTCGTCGCGGCTGACGCTTGAGGGATTAGCCCCGACGTAAAAATAGTTATTCCTAAAAATCCGTTCCAAACGGTACCCAAGACCAGGGGAGCAGTTGCCCCTGCGCTGATAACCGGGTAATGGGGTAACAATCTCTGAGGTCTGTACCTGCGAGGTTCCCGTGAACCTTGTAGATGACTCGACTTGACTTGACTTGACTTGCGTAAGCATGATTATCTGTTGAACCATAGTGAGACGGTTGCTCTGAACCGAACCTCATGATTATTAGTTTGAACCATAGTGAGACGGTTGCTCTGAACCTCAATTGAAAGAACGTTTAATAGTAAGCAACGTGTAGAACGACCGTTGCTCTGAACCGAACCTTATAAGTAGATGATTATTAGTTGAACTATAGTGAGACGGTTGCTCTGAACCGAACCTTATAAGTAGATGATTATTTGTTGAACTGTGAGCTGAACCGTTGCTCTGAACCGAACCTTATAAGTAGATGATTATTTTGTTGAACTACTGTGAGCTGAACTGTGCTCTGAACCTTGGTTGAACGAACCAAATTAATTAGAACGCAACGTGATCTGGTGAAAGACCGTTGCCCTGAACCGTAAGTGAACTGAACCTTATTAAATAGTGAACCTGAACCTTTGTGAACTTTATTATATGTGAACCTTTATTATTGATGTGAACTTTTATTATTCGTGAACCTTTTGATTATCGTGAACCTTTTGATTATTGTGAACTTTTATGTGTTTAGTTTGTAATTGTGTATTGTGAATTAAACATAGAACCGAACTTTTGAACCTTTTAATACAGTCCACTGAACCTTGAACCGAACTTATATATACAGTCCACTGAGCTCTCAGAACGAGAGAGCGAGTGCACGCGCATATGTATGTATGCGTGTGCATCTGAGCTGTCCAAGAGGACCACTGTTGTGCGAGTCGCCTACAGAAGTTGGTCCTTCGAGCCGGATATGCGCTAGTGACCCGGATATGCGCTAGTGAGCCGCATTTTCATAAGTAAATCGAACGAACCGAACCATGGTGTTGACAAGAAGTCAGTGGCACAAGAAAGAAGACGATGAACGCAGTCGCTTTCTGTGCTACTCTGGAGCAACGACAAGACCGCAGCCGTCTACGTACCGAACCACAGAACCACAGGTCGAGTTGCCGCGCGTCGCCGACATAGAGGCCGCGCTTACCAGAGCACTATCGCGAGTTACGTTTAGTGAGCGTGTAAGAACACATTCTCCGACATCGTCTGTACCGTCCCACATAAGTAGATCGACATCAATAAGAAAGCGAGAAGCGGAGCTTGAATTAATAAAACGCAAAGAGGAGATATTAAACGAAAAAAATGAAATTAATTGAAAGGAGATTCGAGTTGCAATTCGCCCGTATTGAAGAAAACTCGAAAGCTAGCGTCAAGGTCAAGTCTTACCGAACTACCGACCAATGGGTGCAAAACGCTCGGTCCGAGAGAGAAATACCGAGCGAGAACCAAACTCTACCTTCGTCGACGCCTGTACGGGGGGAGTTACCTGCATTGCACGACCTACAAGAAGATGTTTCCACACGTCGAGCCGACGCGTGTGAGCAGATCCAGGGCGGTGACAGAACAAGCTCATCACTTTTGGCACATAATGTTAGAGATAAGAACGAAATGGATAACGAGCAAAAATATCCAGACGCTGTAGAAGACGATTATGTTGCGAGTAATGGAACCCCAGAAGTGATTGCAAACAAAGAATTGCATGTAGGACATTTGCACGCCGAAGGCGGATTTGAGCAGCGTAGTTTAAGCAGTAACTGCAAAGAGTTATTACGCCAAGTTCCGAACGAACCTCGAACCGAAACACTAACACAACAAAGTGTAAATGAACAAGTACAGGCAGCACAACGTGAAAGCTTTGGAGAAGAAACTACGCATTTAAAGAGTGGAACAAGAACTAAAAAATCAAGTAAATCGAACACATCAGATCCGAACTTAGATCTTAATGGTACCTTTAGATTGAAGGAACGAATCGCCGCCGAACCAGTTTCTATTATAGAGAAGCGGCCAATAAAACTCAACGGAAAGAATCATTTTACCAAATTAGTGAACCTACGAGCACGTCGACGAGCCTGTCATTCAAACAACGTTGTTGTGAACGATGTCCGAAAACAATTTTGGGTTTTAAAATTACGAACCGCCTACGAACAATGGCAACCCAAACTTCGAGAGAAAGCGCTGCAGTGGAGTTTTGACTGGCGCTCTATCTCTCTTGGAGCACCCAATCAAGGTGGCACGTGGGAGAGCTTGATCCTGCCTGTTAAGGCCGCTCTCACCACGATCCTGAAGTCGCGAGCGCCAAACGAAGAGGCGCTTGCAACACTGCTCGCAGACGCCAAATACACGGTCGGTGTGCGGCCACTTACGAACGTGCTCATGCATCGTGAAGATGTAGAAGCTGAAACGAACCATTTCCTGTTGAGCAGCTCCGCGGGTGCACCCACTACTGTCCCTTGCGTCGAAGCTGGCAGGAAATTCCTCCCAACGATCACACCGCGCCAACCTCCTGCGGTGGGCGGTTTCGATCCAGGCGGGAAACCACGTGATCGTCATGGAACCGGCACTGCCCCACAACGTGTGGCTGTAGCCATCATGCGGGATTGTCGAGTGAGCCTACTCCAATCCCGACGACGACGTGAGCAGCGCAGACGTCCGAACGCGCACCAGAGTCTTCAGTTGACCTGTGACCCGACTGGCCGTTCTAACCCTTGCAACCAGAGCTGAAGAGGTTCAGCGGGGGGAGAATGTAGACGACCGGCCAGCCGACCGAGCGAACCCGGGAATATTATATAGTTAATTTTAGTAAATAAGTGATTATGTATAAGTTCCCAGTAATTGTAAATAGTTCAAAGCATGAGGCCGATCCGAGGATCGGTCTCATAAAATTGTATAGAATCAAAGATAAAGAGCTTATTGGGTTATTGGGCATATTGCTCTTAATTGCTAGGTTTATGATTTGCCGTTAACAATTCTAGACCTATAAACGTTGCAGATGGCAACGTCAGGCATTGTTTAAATTTACAAATGCGGAATTCTATAGAGTTATTGGAAAGCGTAATTAAGTTATTGGAAAGCGTCCTTTGCTAAATTCCCGCTTCGGTTAAATTGTATTTTTATTAATATTGTACCTATGAAACGGAGCGGGGTAGAGCCCATCTTTGGATATTTAAGGTGGTGCAAAGAAAGCGTAAGCATGATTATCTGTTGAACCATAGTGAGACGGTTGCTCCGAACCTGATGATTATTAGTTTGAACCATAGTGAGACGGTTGCTCTGAACCTCAATTGAAAGAACGTTTAAATAGTAAGCAACGTGTAGAACGACCGTTGCTCTGAACCGAACCTTATAAACAATGTTGTTATGATTATTAGACTGAACCATAGTGAGACCGTTGCTCTGAACCGAACCTTATAAGTAGATGATTATTTGTTGAACTGTGAGCTGAACCGTTGCTCTGAACCGAACCTTATAAGTAGATGATTATTTTGTTGAACTACTGTGAGCTGAACTGTGCTCTGAACCTTGGTTGAACGAACCAAATTAATTAGAACGCAACGTGATCTGGTGAAAGACCGTTGCCCCGAACCGTAAGTGAACTGAACCTTATTAAATAGTGAACCTGAACCTTTGTGAACTTTTATTATATGTGAACCTTTATTATTGATGTGAACTTTTATTATTCGTGAACCTTTGATTATCGTGAACTTTGATTATTGTGAACTTTTATGTGTTTAGTTTATAATTGTGTATTGTGAATTAAACATAGAACCGAACTTTTGAACCTTTTAATACAGTCCACTGAACCTTGAACCGAACTTATATATACAGTCCACTGAGCTCTCTGAACGAGAGAGCGAGTGCACGCGCATATGTATGTATGCGTGTGCATCTGAGCTGTCCAAGAGGACCACTGTTGTGCGAGTCGCCTACAATACTTTATAGCCTAAACACTGTTTATTGAAGAATTTTTATAAGGAAATTATTTCAACACATTTTTACGGACTTATAGTAAACACTCTTTTGCTATATAAAATCAGGAAGCAATCTCATACTTCCCTTATTGATTTTATCTCAAAACTTTGATATACGAAAATACGCCGCGTTGATTCGTTCTCCTCCAAAATACACCGCAGATGTATCTTTTTGTCACAGTCTATAAATGCAAGTCGATTGAAAATTGCATCAGCCATCAATCTAAATGGCGTTACGTAGTCACGCACCCATTTATGGGGTGACATGATTATAGTGTGGCCTCACCAACAGCGTATAGAAAATAAATAAAACATCATATATACAGCAACCGTTAAAATTTTATACTAAGTTTAAAACAGATACCTTATTGATTCAACTAAAATAAAACTATTTTTACTGTATTTACCGCGATAAAATAAAAACGCGTAGAGATTTAACAGTTTCGTTTATTTGCCTTATTGTGAGTAATTATTACGGTTGAGCCCTGTAGTTCTGGTCTCGTAGAATAAGGCTACGGTTTCCCTTGGATATCATAGAAGGCTACTAAAAGGTGCCTCGGGTTCACAAGCCGACAAGGAACAGGCACCTTATAGGCTCACGTGCTCCATCCTAGGCTTCATCTTCGCCTTCCATTAAGTCTGATACAAACGTGAGCCTATTTAGTATAAAAAGTAGGGAAATGATTGTGAAAGTTTCACGCTACTACTGTGGCCGCACCTAAAAATTTCTCCCTCAGCTAAAGACGCTCAGTGTTTATACTGTTATTTCTCTTCGTTAGACAACGATTTGTCATGAATACTTTAGCGATATTGTTTTTAGATTGAGCCGGTGAATCTGCCGTGTATAGGGGGAGGGTTGACAAACAATGTGATCCATTAGAGCTAATACAATGAATTAGTTCGCCGTAAATAGGTAATGACGAGTCATTAATAATCAGCAAAGAAAGTCCTTTATTTGATCTTTTTTCACACTGCGCCGATTAATTATTTCTGTATGTGTGTGCATAATTGTATATTGTGGACATCCTTTAGTTTCGAACGAGGCCCTCTTTCATTATACGTACATCAAAAGACAGATAGATCAGTCTTTACCTCCGATTACAATGTCGTTGTCTTCAAGAGAAGAGTGATTAACCACTTGCTTATCCTATTCGTGCAACAGCAGAAACCGTTGAAGATACATCTACTAGCCCATACCACTGATGATTGTCGACACTGTATTGTAATCAATATACGAAATCGGCTCACCTGATCGTAAGTGAGACCCGTCCCGACAATCTACAATGCCGTAGGAACTGCAGGTGCGTTGCCAACGTTTGATAAAAAGGTAGGCTCATTTGAAGGTCCCCAATTCGTAAATAGGTTATAACAACAACTAAATCAGTCAACTAATGTCTTTAAATCGCGTGTATCTGAATACTTTCTACTCAAACAATGAAAAATTACAAACTGGTATATTTATTGTCGTTATATATATTCCATGTGAATTTATATTATTATATTTATATAGAAGTATCTATTTATGTATATGTAAATGTATATTTATTTATCTATATAATAGTTTTAAAACGCTATTTTTAGCGGCACTGCCCTTACCCGGCTCTTAACCACTAAAGGTTAGCTGGAAGAAAATGCTAATGCGTTATGTTCGCCTTTGTACATATTCTTTGGTGCAATTAAGGATTTATCTATCTATCTATCTAAACCAGATTAGCACAAAAAACTTACAATCGCCGAACGCCATGTATTAAGATGGTGTCGATGGAATTTGGAATTCTGCCGTGATGTGCGGTAATGGAAATCAGCAGCTGGAATCATTTCAAACAATTCTTCAGAGGTCTCCTATTGTGTTTGTTGACTAAAGTCTGTCTAAGTGTATGTAAGAATTTAGTAACTGTGTAGAGATCTCCGGGCAACCCCGGACCCCGCATCACTCACCAAAGTGAACGTTGCATGAAGAGGGTGCTAAACGATTCGCGCGTGCACGCGATCCTAATGCACTTTACTTTTATTGCGGCGTTTATATCCACCCACGTGAGGAACCGTGTGTTTAAGGGCCATATACGTTTTATTGCGAAGTGTTTTAAAGAGTATCGGCGGTTTGGATTTAAACGTTCGCAGCGGAGGGAGAATTGCAATTTGTTAGTACTATGTTTCACTTCACATATGTATTTATATATACTATTTTTTTTTTATAATTTCTAAGCAAGTGCTTGACTACGATCCCACCTGATGTTAAGTGGAAATGCAGTACTGGATGGTAAGGCGCACTAGCTTAGTAAATGCCTATTCACTCTACTCTTGAAAATACCCACGTTGTAATCGGAAGGACGTATACTAATATACATATTCCTTATATGTTTGATTATATTGGATTCAAGTAAAATCGTTTATAACTTATTCACTTTGGGGCCAAATTTTATTTTTCAGCCGCCTTTCCGCCTTAGTTTTCTAATGTTTTTTTGGCTAAAAATCAGCGCCGTGCTACATGTGTGAGCACAGCGCCAACCCCTTTTCGGTACAATTTCTATTTTGTTCTTTTTTAGTTTTTCACAATTTTAATTACATTTTACAATCACAGTTTATGTTGTAGTTTTACGTGTAGTTTCTGTGCTTTTGTGTCGAATAAATGTTTATTCTATTATCGTCTAATGTCTTTCAGGTCAAATTGGCCGAACGCTGAATTTCGGTTTAGGCTTTTCTGTCTCAAGTTAAACAATGTGATAATCAAGGTAAATAAGTAATTAATGTGGCCTAGAATGTGATCTGATGTTTAGCTTTGTGCGCAAATCACTCGAGCTTGAGACATTAGGAATTTGAAAAACAAAAATTAACTACGATATATTCAAACATTTGTTTGATTTATTTATATATTATATTAATATAAATTATGCCTCAATTGATCGGAAATAGTGTGTATTTTTATTCGGCCCTCAGTACATCAAAACGAAGTACAGCAATCACAAACCAATATCAGCCGGCACTGCACTTAGGTGCATCGCAGATAATAAATAATTCAGGTAACGCGGGATGGATGGCTCTAATAGAGGCCATCGCTCACAAAACACCACATAAATCGTCTGGAACTTTCGATTGCACCCCCAAATGTGTACTTTTAATGTGATTCATAGGCACAGAATATTCGCAATATTTTGCCGTGAAGAATTAATCGTTCAAATTATTTTTTATCACTGTAATAGTCCTTTAGAGAGGATACTAAATTAAACGAATCAATTTCAAACATCATCATCACAGTTAATTAAAGATAAAGAAAATATTAAACAGGTATATGAAAGTGTGAATTGTATTGCATGGGCGTTGTGCGCGTAATTTCTAACGTTTTGGACGTATTCGTAATTTTTTAATGAACAATCCCACGCTGTATAGTGCCGCTAGATAATAGCAGAGGCTAGCCTGAACCTGTTTCGGAAGTAACAAGGAACCCCGAGAGGAGATATACACTCGTAAGCAAAAATAAAGGGTCGGTTAAGAAAGTTTGAATATCTCGGAAGATAAAGACGGCATTTTACGCCACATGGAGGCAGCACTAAGTACTAAAATTTAAATTAAAATAAAATTTAACGAAAAATACTGTATTATCCAAGTTTACATAAGATATTCATTTTCGTTTAAGTTTATGTTTTTTAATGAAATAAATTAATAATTATTTTATTAGATTATTAGAGATATTCAAACTTTCGTAACCGGCCCTTTATTGTTGCTAACAGATATATTTGTCTGCCTTTAGCAATTGATAGATAGATAAATATTTAAAAAGCATGATTTACTTTTATACATAGTCTAGTAAACATTTTATTAAGTTAACAATTTTTTTCTTTTAATATTGTGTTATTTTTTTTTTTCAATATTCAGATATAAAATAACGAAAAATTATGTGTAATTGATCACAAATTATATTATTAACCATTGTAACTGTAAGTACATTCTTTAACAGATTAATTCTTCCAACGAATTGAAATGTCACATCAATGAAGTAATTTCCTAGGTATATTTGTTTGGTTTTCAATACATTTCTTTGTTCGATAACCCGAGCTGGTAAGAGGTGAATATTTATTCCGTAATTCCACACGTCTGTAATCCTTTATTGAATCCCACGTGTCTGGCCTCGCTTGGTATTCGTATTGCACATTTTTGCAGTACTTTGGAACCCTTAGAAACTGTATAGTAAAATTATATAATAGCTTACTTTGAAGTGTTTTACTTATATATGAATCAATTGGCTTGCTTCATATTAGGTAAGGAACCATGTTATTTCTGTCCATGATAGATAAACAAAAAACTAAGGTCTCACCTCCGTTTAAATCTCGCTGCGGAGAAATAGCTCATTGAACCTAAAATAATGAAGCGTCAATAGCCTAATAGCTTAGGGTACGGGCTGCGAATCGTAAGGTAGCAGGTTCGAATCCACCATTCGAATATTGACGTGAACCATCTCCTAGCACAAGCTTAAGCTTAGTTGGAATGGTTAACAAGAATGTTAGTAATGTTTTCTGAAAAAAAAATATTGCTAGCTTCCTTTAAAAAAAATGAATTGTTTCCTAATTATATTTTTTAGACGGTTGAAGGCCACAACGTTGAATTGAGAACCTCCTCCTTTTTTGGAAGAGGTTAAAAAAATCGATAATTTAGCTTTCCAGTATCATCCAATTACTTATTCTTGAGTCAAGTGACATTATTTGAAAAACCTAACCTTAAAAACAAGATCCGAGAAGCGAAGACCTCTTACCGTAATTGAGATGACAAAAATAGACTTTTGAAGAAAAAGACATTGGAATTTTTGGAGGTACAAATTTTCAAGACCTCGGTCGTAAACAAATTGGGCTTGAGTAATTGGGATCAAATTTTTATCAATATCGAATTACATAACTGTAGAAAAACACGATGTTTGGTAAAAAGGAGTTCATGTTACTGGTAAATATATTCCTCGTTCCAATATTAATATACCGATTTATAGTCCTACAGTAATACTACTTTCCTTACTTCATTCTTTCCTAGCCATTTGTAATCCTTTTTCACCGCCTTCAAAAAGTGACGGGAGGGTGTTGATTCGTCTGTATTTTATTAAAGTGTGTGCACTTTTGGGGCAGTCATTTATTTGTAGCAAATTTTATTTTTGTTTCAATAAGATCAATTAGGTAGAAGCGTGCTTGTTGATTGAGATGCTGGTAAGTTTATGACAATCTAAGACTAGGTAAGTGTGCCCTAACGAAAACGTCAAGTAAGAGAATGGAAGAAGTAAGTTAATTTGTTGTTGCAATTTATTTGCTGATTTACCACGCGCTCGGCGGTGAAGGAAAAACATCATGAGGAAAAATGAAATATTTTTCTAAGACATGTGAAGTCTGCCAATCCGCACCAGGGTCACGTGGTGGACTATGCCCTTCTACTCTCTTTACAAAGAAAGCTTATGCCCAGCAGTGGGACATGTATAAAGGCTGTTACTTTAACTTTATATATATATATATATTCTATTTTCTCTCTATTTCGTTAACTGTATATATATAGTTAATATACTATCTACTATATATGAATATACATATTTCACACACATATTACACTTTGAATAAGCTTTTTAATTTTTTATATTAATGTATTATATTATAAGAGTACTCGTGGGTAGTGACGAAATTTTTCACGTATAAAATTGCTGCTCCAGTTATTTATGTGATTTTTAATTATGAAGTGTATATCTACTACTAAATTAACACACTGCTAAAGTAATAAATGCTATTTTCAATTGACAAAGTTCCTAAGTAACTCAGACCAGAACAAATTATAATATAAGAATCCTAATTATTGTCCGACAACTATATATATAACTTCTGCTAATCTCCCGTCTCCGATGACTCAGTCGACGCTTTTAATATTGACAGATTAACTCTCCCCCGTACTTATTAATGCGTAGACACATCCCAGCAGTTAACCAGTCGCCCAACAGTATGGCGGCACGTGAAGCAACGCCGCCGTGTTCCGTTTTGAACAAAAAGCCCAATTTGAATGTGAAACGCATATCGAGCGTGAATGAGGAACGCCACTGTGGGGGACAAGTCTTTAAAAAGGCGTTTTACATATTGAATGCACGCTTTAAGTGATGTCGCTTCCAGTAAGTCTACTATTGTGACTATACCAACAACTCTTAATCTCTCTCACTCTCAAAATTGGACCGATATTTAAGTGACTTTAAAATTATCGTCAACTTTACCTAAGAGCCGTGGTAGCTCAATGTCCGGGCGGTCGCCTCAAGTTACGCAGTACGCGGTAGAACCCCAGTTCGACCCCCAGAGCCGGCACTAATAAATTTTATGTGCTGATTAACCATGCGCTCGGTGGTGAAGGAAACACAAACCCATCGTGAGGAAACCTATATGTCTTAAAACATTTTTTTAGATATGGGAAGATTGCCAATCCGCACTAGGGCCGCATGGCGGCCTATGCTCTTATGCTCTCTTTACAGAGAAGGCCTGTTCCCAGCAGTGGGACATATATAAAAAGGCTGTAACTAACTAACTAACACCTTCATCTTGCAACAATTCCCTGCTAGACAGGTCCGCTACCAGTTGCCTTTTGCCGATAGTAGCTTCACCAAAGAACCCCCCACACTGTCCTATAATCCGCTTACCGGAATAGTGAGAATACTGGAGGTGGAGGACGTGTCTATGATTACGTTTGCGACATGTAACCTAATCGTCATTTTAATTTGCATATTTTAAGTCTATTTTCAACCGACTTCAATAAAGTCTGTATGTCTTTTTTTTTGTTTGTTTGCAAAATCTAGCCCGGCGAAGCGGGCTGGGTACGCTAGTATAGAATAAAACATTGAACTGAAATCTGGATATCTGACTCACCGAGCGAAACACAGAAATATATGAACAAAAATACTTTTACCTTAGGCCTGTATTGTGTGAGCTCGCATAATTTCGTAGTATAGAAGGTCCGTTAGTACAAAGCAAAAACCCGTGCGAATCGGCGGTAAAATTTACAGCTATAAACCTGGTCGACACGTGCGGAGTCGTTACCGTAACCACATCGCTCCAGTCCCATCTCACCCCATCTTGCGGGATAGTTTACGCGAGGAACGCTGTACGGAATTCAATTTCATATGCTAAACGGCCGCGGGCGGATCGCGGGTGGGATGTAGCGGGTAGAGCACGTTGTAAGGATAGACAGCTTTGATCCGATAATACACAAACTTTGTGTTCGAATGACGCGTGAATATTCTGCGAATTTGATAATCTCTTTTCAAATTATATGCTCCACGTATGTCTTAAGCCTGTACGTCAATATAAATAATACTAAGACGTCATTCTGAGGGGTAAGCAGAGATAGAATGACATTTAATGCACATAAAATTTGATTGAAAACATAGATTATAATAGGAACAAAATAATAACGAAAAAAGTCGTAAGGAGGTCCATTTTTTAAATGATGCTTTTGGAAACCGTTGAAGGAGGCCGGTTAATGTCTTGCCGTGGATGATTGAATTTTTTTTTTATTTATTCAAATCGTAGCTGGCTTTCCTTTTTCCAGCTTTTTATAACGTTTAAAAAAATCACTTTAATCACACTATAAAGTAAGACATATTAAACTTACGTACAAAAAAATGGACATCGACCCTAAGAAAAATCTGGTGACCTTCAAAATCACGTCCCTTCGTTACTACGATGTTTTTGCTGTAACGATGCAACTTCTATTTTAATACTAATGGCAAGATCAGGATCTGGCTAAACTATTCAATTATCGTTGTTCGCATTACTAGCGTAAATAATATTATTAATTAAAACCTTATTCACGTTACAGTTAAAGTTACAGCCTATGTATGTGCCCCACTGTTAGGTACAGGTCTTCTCTGTCAAGAGAGTATTAGGGCGTTGTCCGCCACGAGGCGCTAGTGCGGACTGCCAAAATTTCCTAAGACATGCAGGTTCCCTTACAACGTTTTCCTTATCAGCCGATCTCAAAATCATCACGTAAAATTGCAACAAACTTAAAATTCAATGGTGCCGACACCCGGGATCAAATTCAGACTGCTAGCAGACTATATAATTTGAGGCCACCGCCTAGACACTGAGTCTTAAGCACTCTTGACTCTTTAGCTTTTATGCAAATAAAATTATTTGAAATGTATAAAAATTTAAATTAACAAATATTTTGTTTGAAATATCTTAGTCTTATAAAAAATTAATCACAAATTCCATTTACAAAGGTCATTAACATTGGGATAGACAGACAGATAGCTATCCTCTGCTCACCAAGCTTATTAGGTCCTATAAGTTATAGGTAACGAGCCCACTCGCCATACAAATAATATTTTTGTACTTAAGAAACAAAAGCGGAAAATATACGAGCTGTCTGGGAGGTGAATTCGCGAATTATCCATAAAGTCAAATGATTAACCATTAAGCTATCACTACTTAAAATAAAAAAGGAAAACTAAGCTAAGCTATATACATACTTTTACGTGGTTCGTGTCACTTTTGAGACGATTACAAACGCAGGGGAAAAGCTCAAGCAGGCAGGTAAAAGCGCTATACACTGCCACGACGTCGAACAGTTATTATACTAAGCCAGAAGTGAGAAGGGGAAAATTCCGGTGCGTTCGTTCTAATTGAATCGCAGAGAAATTTCGTGTCGAATTTGCGACCGGGTTTAGAGAGAATTTCGAACTACGTTATAAAACGATTCGAAATTAAAATGGAGTTATGTGAACAAAAATGTGTTCATTTCAAATGATTTACAAATGATATTGGATTTTTATTTGGTATTTACAAGTAATATTTTAAACATCGTACTAAGCATAACAAACTTAAGCTTTCGACTATATTATGGTCGTAGGATCCCATCCGACTTGAACCAATGAGTTTCCATAGTATTTCTCACCAAAATTTGAGCCCAAAGCGTTGCAAATGTAAGCCTTACATTGCGTACAATTGTATGTGATTTGGTACAAAATAATACGCATTTTATTAAATGTATTTGGTGATAATAAAATAAAAAGTATAGGGAGTATGTATATACATATAAAACTCATAAATTAATATTCGTATTAAAGTGGTAGAGGGAAGCCAACCGCCTGGGACGTTGAATCTCAAGTACAAGTTGGCAATAGTGATAGGAGAAGTTGCATCTTATCTTCGCAGACACCGCCAGAGGGTGTAACTGAGGCATTTGACAAGTCGACAGATGGCGCGACCATTTTCGCTGTTATCGGAAGTTTGTTGTTACAATGGATGAGTTACGTTTGTTCTGCTATTAAAGTATCAATAGTCTAATGAATGAGGACGCGATCTCCTAGCTGATGCTTAAATTTAATTAGAAAAAAATTGTTTAAATGCTTTGTGATAAGAATTTTAGTAAAATAAAAATAAATGATCAATCATTTTTTTACTAAAAAAGACTTTCTATAGAGCTACTTCCGTAGACTTATCTTTTTCTTTTGTCCTTCGATCGGAAGAAATGATGAAATAACCATAAAATTAAAACACATATCCTACACTAGTAGGGCCGTAGAAGACGCTTTTATAATTAAACATTTCAACCCATTTTAAAAAAGGAGTAGGTTCGCAATTCCATAAAAAGATCGTTAAAAAAATAAACTCTTACGTCCGATTAAAATTAGGTGGGTAAGCTTTTTTATTGGTTCCCATATGTGACAGACAGTGAGTCGAACGCCATACAACGGGCACAAATTTTAAGTTTAATGATTTCTTTGTACTTGTAAAAGCTCATAACTTCATCATTCATAAAACCGATAAAGTTAGTGAAAGCTAGAGAGTGGGTGAGGATGGATCAGCTCTAAAAGTAGGCATCCTAGTGCTCCACGTCTCATGTCCTACGAGTCTCGAGTCCTACGACTGTTTTTATAAAAACACGGAGAATTTATATCACATAATAAAGTTTTTTATGGTCTTTATTTCGAAAGAATTTCTATGCAAGGCACTTTCAGAAGTGGTTGCCATTAGGCCATCGTAACGCAGTAACAGAGATGCCCGCAAGTAAAATTTTGGCTTGGGTCCAAGTTGTTGGCAACGGTTTTCAGGTCACCTAGAGGGCCTCTAAAATATTTTTGTTAGCAGTATTCCTAAAATTGGTAGATTGTTTCTGCTTTCATTTGTTTTATCACGTAATGAATAACGTATAATAATGTCCATGTAACAGTACAGTATATCATGTTTTGAAAAATTATATGTGCCCTCAAAATGTCCTCCTTCGATCTAGTTCTTTTTGCCTTATAGTGGTCTAGCCTTATAATCAAAATCGATAATCTGCTAATAGCACTGACTATCGATTTTGACAGCACTGATAACAGATTTTGACATTGTCAATCAATAAAAAGGCACTAGTTGAGAGTCAATAAAATTATTAAACATAATATATATTCATGTATTTATATTTCTATAGTTTTCTTTTTAATATTTTTTTCTCATCTAGCTTTGTTTTATTTCTCATCTAGCTTTGTTTTATTCAAAATTGTCCCCGTTATTTTGTCTCTACACAGCCCTAAGGTATACTAATCGACCCCTACGCTACCACAGATCACAAGCCTTGCACTTTGCGGCATTCCCGCGGCGCGAATGCAATGCGACGTCAGTACAGTTGCGGCGTCTCATACCCAGGCGGCACTAAGTTAACAGCAAAACGCTAAGTTTCCCGATATCTATATCCGCCTGAGGCATGTCTACGCGATTTAGCCACAATTGCGTTTAAATCTAATACGAGTAGCAGGACCAAAACCGCATTAAGTATTATTCCGTACTTAAGTAAGAAAACAAAGGATCCTACGGTTGCAAATTTTAAAACATAGGCATGTAAAATAATACTTACAACTTGTAAATCAATTTATAAACAATAACGCCCAAACTAAGTAAAAGCTTGTATCTTCAGAGTCAGAAAAGCAATTCACCACGAGCTCGGCGGAAAACATCGTGAGGAAACCTGCTTATTTTTTAAGGGAAACAAACTTTCCTTTTTATAGAGAAGGAGTCTGTGCCTAACAGGGGGACATATACACAGACTTTAACAGCCGTGTCTATATATATGTGTAGTTATATATATGTATTTACCTGTTAAAGTCTGTGTGTGCGTGTTTATGACTGTAATCGCGTATCTAGTATATATCTAATTGAAAAAATATTAATAATGATTGTTAAAATTTGTCCGCATTCTCAACAGAAAACGACTCAGAATGTATATAATCTAGCAGAATATCAACGTAAATGTTAGCTAGCAACACATGGCACCCAGCTAATGTTATATAATAACTACTTCCAATGATATCATAGTGATTTACCTGAACCTTATTGTATCTTTAATTCATAATTAATAATTAAGTTGAACATCACATAAACTTGGCATTGTAAACAATAACTTAACTTTATTAGCTTATAATCTGACAACTAATTAATTTTGTATAAAGATTGTGGGGACGCGCAGTTGTGGCGGTATGCGTTAAAATAATTCCTTTTACAAAGTAGCACTGTCTCAATAAAGCGAGTGTACTAGTTATTGGACTATTTCATTCCACAAGATCTACAAGTCTACGCAAAGAAAAGAGAGTGAGATGCCAAGGGCGTAACACTTCACAAGTATATTCACGAGTAAAAATAAAACCTACTATGAATCAAATCAAACATGACAGATCAAACATGTCCCTTTCTCGAGCGACGAAAATCAAATACATAACTGTTTTTAGTACGTATTCTAATTGTCATAATATAAGAAATGCATGCAAAGATTCATAAAGAATCATTCACCAGTTCACGGAGTATTCTTAAGTACCTACACGCTTTTAATAGCGTAGTCTTGAACATTGAGGGTCGTGGGGAGCGTCGGCCTGGAGGGGACACTCGTGTCGGAATTTTTAATTCAATTATGATAGCGATCTTGTTTAATGACCGGCGCGTTACAGCCGAGAACGCAGTTTTTTTATAACCACCCCGCCTATTCCTCTCAACGTAGGCCCTTTATTTCTGGCAAAAAGGCAATGTTACAATTTGTAGACGTTTTTAATGTCGTGGAATCGTTCTGCGATAAAATCGAAATGACAGAAGACAAAAAATTACACTAACTAAAATATGTCCTGGATATAAGTACACTAAAAATATGATATTCTTTATTACCCTACTTCAAAAAAGTAGTTTCCTAATTTGTCTTTTATCTTGTGCGAGTTAACTATTTGTGTCGTCATTAATGAACTAATTTTATATATTTTTCAAATGACTTCAAAACAGAGGGAGGTTCTCAATTCGACTGTTTATTTTTTGACTTTTATTGTGTGTATAAGTTTCAACTGGGCGAAACAATTTGGATGATTCTTTTCGTATCTAAAGCTGGTACTAGCGCTCCCATTTTTCTTATCTAGATCTGACAAAGGCATCCATGAGAAAACCATATAAGTGTTAAATTTGCATTAAGTATGTGCGAGACAAATGGGCGAATAACTGAATATCACGTCAACCGATTTCGATGATTCATGTTTTATCGGAAAGGATGTACTTCAGGGGTAGTTTGAAGAGAGTTTGGTTAGGTTATGATTAATTATATTTCTTAATATTTCTACGATAATTCGGAAATACAAACCAGACTATTTAAGATGGGTTTTGTCTTAGAGGTTTTACTTCAATAAGATCAGTAAAAAGTATTGTTTCAAACCAACAATACTCCTTGGTGATCTTATATATTTTGTACGACAGGTTAATTGTATGTATAGAAAAAATATGGTTTGAAAGGGAATGCTCCCTGTTACAATAGAAATAAAAGTGCGTTCTAGATATAATAATTGAAGGATTCAGGTCTTGAAGTCAGGAAAAACGCAAGATTTCAGAAATAACAATAGATTTATTACCAGAATTACACAATACTCTAGATTACAGTGTGGTCTTTTCGTAGTTACAACATAATATAGTTCTAATTAACACTACTTTGTACTTTAATAGTATAGCTTGGAAAACTGTCAAAGATAGCTAGCTATCTCTGTCTACACTCTAGGGTAAGAAGAACGAGAGAGCATATTTTTTTTAATAATTACTATAATACTATAAATATATTTATATTATATTCAATATTTTATACAACATGTTAATAAATGATCCTGAAATCTCTATAAATGCCTAATGATCGAGTTATTTTTTTTCTAATTTCTACAAACCAAAAATTCTACAAATTATGAAGCAAAAAAGGATCTGAACGAACGAAATTAAATTTGGTTTTTTATCGGAGCAAAAAGTCCATAGCGATAAATTTATCAGGCCAGGCCAAAAAGTTTCATGTTAATTCAATCAAAAGCGGGACTGGCTTATGTTTGATAAAGGAAGGTTCCGGGTTGGTTTTTTTTTCGATTGTCAATATTTTATTCGCCGATGTTTCGTTAAATTGTAAAAAACAATTTTAAAAGTTAAAGTTATAGCCTATATATATACACATATAACGACAAACTGAAAGGACCTAATCACCTAATCGACAAAAAAATGACCTTAGTAAAAGTGTCACCGTTTCCGAGTTAAACAAAAACAATTTCCAGCTTTCGGGTTGGGTCCAATGTAGGGCATAGGTATAGTATATAGGTAGTATAATGACATAATCACATGTAAGTTTCCTCACGATATTGTAAAACCAAAGCAATTTTACTAAATGTAAATTCAAATACATTGTAATATATTCTATTCTACGCTTCGAAAACACGTGTGGCAATAATATTAGGACTTGAACGAGTTGTTTGAAGTTTCACAGAACCGGTTTAACAGAATTTAACTTGCTCGACTTTGAACGTGATACCAAAACCTTGTCTTCGCTTTGAATTATTACGTGGGATGCATTGAGAAACATAACTTACTATAACCCATTGTCACACTATCTGGCTAAAAGATCGTGTATTCTACGGTTTTCAATGAATGATGTTATAAGATTAATTTCATGGGATTATTTAGTTTATTTTCGATGATATTAATAAATATTGTTTCATTTTTTGTTTAAATTAAAACAAATATTCAAAATCTATTTACGAGACAATGAGCCGTGGTAGTTTAGTGTCCAAGCAGGCGCCTGTACTGCGCACGCTACCAACCCGAGTGCAGGCACCAATGAATTTGTTTAGTAGAATTTTAAGTTGATTAGATTCTTGAAGAACAATGAAGGAAAACATCCGGAGGAAACCTACATATATTCAATTTTTTTTAAAGATATATATGGCAATCTGTTCGCGTGGCGGACTCTGCCATGATACTCTCTTCATAGAGAATGTCTGTGCCCAACAATGGCATATATATATAGTCTGTAAATTTAACGTTTTTAAGCTTGTTCAACGTTTTTGAGTAAATGGCATGAATATAGGAACCGCCCAAGCTGAGGTTACATTCTGTGGTGGCCCGTGCGCAAAGTTACGAGAAGAGGTAACGGCTAAGCGACCTAAGAGCTTTGCCACCCTGAAACTCCTGTGAAAACTGTTTCGAGTAGGCTTTTTCATGAGAAAGTAACTGCAAAAGCACATTCACTATAGCGTTTAAGTGTAAAATACAATGCGCTAAGCCATTAACCTTTCTAACTACTCGTTTGTGTACTAAAACTAGAGCCGACAAAGGTCAACAAAAGATAGTCTCGATGATACTTCGCATCAAAAGTGTTAAGCTGTGGCACTTAACAAGAGTGCTTCGCTTGGTTGAGTGCTTACCCGTTTGTAATTTTAGAGTTAAAAAGTTAAACGTTATTTATAGTGAAGTTAAACTTGACAAATTAATAAGTAGTCGCATCAGCTGAGTAATTATGTGGTCTGTAATTAAATCTGAAGATAGCGGTCTGCGAATCGTAAGGTCGTGGCTTCGAATCCACCATTCGACTATTGACGTGAACCATCTCATTATTTAAAGGTTGGTTAAAACTATTGATAGCAATCTTTAAAAAAAAAGTATTGTAGATTATTAATGAGGAACAGAGTTTTACATAAAAACAGAAATAATTAAATACAATAACGCCCGTCAATCACAGAGGCAAGCAGATATTACTGGCACACGTGTTTCTCTTTAAGAAAATGTTAATATTTTTATGTATATATGTTTATATATCTACAAAAAAATATAATTTATACACGACTGTTCAAGAGAGAAAGAAAATGAGTGCTCGCACCGCTCTCCTTTACCCCTTTTTTTTGTTCACGCGGGGAATCTTTTATAGACCATCCTCCGGTACCCTGGGTGGGCCCGGAGGGATGTGTGGGACTCGGCCTGGGCAGCCCCTACCCACTAAACCTTCCGCGAATGCCATCAGCCGTTATGAGCGGGTGCCCCGGATCTGTCAGCGACAGGACAAACGGACAAACAAACTCTCCTATACCCTACAGTGACATGCGAAAATAACTCCCTTTCTTTATATGTTAACTAACTTACAACTTCCCTTTGCTTCGCCTGATCACACTTTTCGTAATGCATTCACCAGCTTACTCTCTAAGTCAAGCGTGCGAAAATAAGTTTAACTTCAAAAACAGAAACAATCAAATAATTATTTTAATAAAACCCTTAATCGAACATAAAGGTCCGGGACAGTAAAGAAAGGGTATTTATACATAAGAGGTATTTTAGGGTTTTTACAGGAAGTTACTACGAATACAAAAGAGGGTGCTACAGAAATATCAAAATTTAGATACCAGAAAGTAATATTGAAGTGTTTTACTTCATTATAACCTTCTGGTATCCTAATCTTGCTTAATTAAACTTTTTCTAAAGAAAAGGCAGGATTCTCTATGGTTAGTTTAGCGATATGTTCGATATACCATTCTGGTCTATGCTTTAAACACGTAAAATACACACCGACCATACCGTACCGTCAAGACAAAAATACACACATGACAAGGCCCGTCAGTTTTTTTTTAAACTTTCTATACTGGATGGTAAGGCGGCCTAGCTTTATAAATGCCTATTCACTTTACTCTTGAAACCGCAGAGGACGACCGCAGGCCACGTGGTGGATAACCGATAAAGATATGCGACGAGACAAAATAGAGGTACGGACAACCCAAGACCGTCTGTCTTGGCGCCGCAACACGAGGAGAGCCGACCCCAAATAAAGGGAAAAGGCATGGAAGAAGAAGTAGAAGGTCAGGATCAGGCGTTCATTTAATTTAGTATGTATTTTGGACGGTGGTCCCATGCAACACTTTATCCCATAAAATCTGGTAAGGTCGCATGTACCATGGGAAGTTAGTTACCTTTCAAACGCACCTTAATAAATGTTTATAAGCCGCACTGGCTTAACGTAATCCCACGGCTCAAGCCGGCTCACCATTGCGTGATTCCATTCGCAGTTTATCAAACTGTAATCGTATGAAGCGTGACAGGTCAAAATACTGCTTCAGTAATCGCATTTGACAAATAGACGTTAGACGACCGTTTCTTTTGTATAACCATTATAATCCCGAATAAACAATGCCCACTCGATAAGGAATCCACATAATCCTTTATTGCTCCACTGTAATATCAATAATGATAATTGATAACGCAGAAGTGATTGCTAAATAACGTTAAATTTGAAAAAAAATGTATTTTTTTAAATTAACGATTTGTATAAAAATTGCATATTTGTTATCAAACTGTATTATGACAGCGTGGCGGAAAATGCCTTTATCCTCTTACAACTGACAAATATAACTTCAAATTTTATGTACTTGTTAAATACCCAAATTTAGAAGCTATTATATAGTATATATTATAAATTATAACAGTGCTTAAAGTCACGAGACCTGATAATAATGGTAATGTATTCGTTAAGTTAGTAAAGTTATTGTATTCGTTCCGATCCTTTTCGCACTTGAAGACAAATAATAAAGTAACACTTCTGTGCCGTTTCCGCGGAATGCAAATGCAATTAAGTTCTATGTGTATGATCATATTGTTCATTTTCCAATTCTCTGTGAATGAAAAGGGTAATATTGCACTACTGCGACATAAGAGAAATAAAAGCGAACTCGTACAGACAATACGTACAGTTCGTTACAGAAGCGACGCGACAAACTTGTGTTCTTTATTGGGTTTTGATTCGGCTACGTCTGGATCTTAGATCTACGTAAAACACATCTTGCCACAACTTAATATTATATATTACATTTTCCACCGAGCTTATTAGATATATATGTTAAACAGGAGTTTAGCGCATATTTATTTATTTATTTATTTAAGGTACTAAAACATCATATTATGAATACACACACAATGAGTAATAGTACAAAAGAAACTATGACATAATGTTAATACACAGCACTGGCAATTAAACTTTATACAAAGAAGAAGAATTAAAACAGCACAGAAAAAAGAAGATCTATTGAATATCCTTTTAAATACCGGATAATCTCATCTTTGAACTGTACAATGCTATCGTGGATGATATCGACTTTTGTACTAACTGTGGTACACCACTCACAAATTTGCCGAACGATTTTTTCGAAGTTTTGCCGGATTTTTAGGACTTGTTCGTACCCATACCTTATCATTTGTTGTTTTAATTAGTACAAAATATAACATACTAACATTTGTGATCCGTGTACGGCGTTCATCGTGTAACGATAAAACCACAACTGGTTTTATCGTGTCATGAAATCAGTCTATTCCTAACGCAAATACCCTGAATTCCAATCCGATACGAAAACGTTTTTTGAGTAAAATTTCAATAATACTGCTCAGTTGGCGCGTTAGAAATATTAATAAAAAACGGTATTTCCCTAAATTTTCAAATCCCCGGTCAAGGATATTTGGAGGTCTGGTACGCAATGTAATTTATGATTGTACTTTCCGAACTAAATTACTTTCTGTTCTTTCTTTTACACTTTAATTACTTAGGACACGAACAGTGGTAACTTGTCGTTTCATTTTATGTAAATTAAATTAGATTCCAATATTTTTTTAGTAAGTATTCTTACACAGTTATATTTTTATATAATTTTTATTATCAAATGGCATTATCTGTCTGTCGACTTTGGGATTGTGTAGAAAAACGTAACCGATGCCAGCTTAGAGAAAATATATTATACATAAATTATTTACATAAATAAACAAATTTATTCATTAATTAAAAACACAATCAAAAAAATTATATGCAACTATAAATAAATAAATATTTTTAATAGCAGTTAATAGTAGAACCCGAAAAAGATTTCTTCACGTATAACATAATACAACAAAATATACTAACACTAGTTATGAGAGGAAAAATAAAAAAAAATACAGTTACCTCCTTTTTTGAAGTCGGTTAAAAAGCATTTGTCCTGCTTGTTTTAATGTACGTAAACGTTATCTGATAAGGGGCACACGCTACGTGATTGTAATTACTCCGACTGCCGCACATCGGAAACGCATTAGCCGTGGTGTAATTAAGAGAACATGCGCTAGCGGCCGCAGAGCGTATAAATTTGCGTGCCCTGCGGTCAATGGAAACACTCGGCGCCTTTTCCAACGGTCCAAGGGACGAGACAGTGCGTGCAAATTCTTCTCCCACACCTATATTCGATTAAAAATGTCTGTATTTTTACACTCGGTGGAATGGCGAGCTAAGAGGTTATTTGGTAATGCACCTGAAACCAATCAGGCATAAGGCACAGGCCTTCAAGACGCACTGCAAGATTTCATCCTTATGTTGTGAACATTAACCCGAAGTACAACTTAAAAATGGCCATGAGAAACAGGGACGCAGCGGTCGCGGAGAAACTAATAACAATGCAACGTGGGCATTTTCCAACACCACCTTCCAAAATCAGGCATAAAAAAATGTAATTACTGTAGAGGTAGGCACTCTTTTTAACAAAACAAAGTAAACAAATAAAGTACATTTGAAAAGAGAATGGACACAAATCTGTGGTTGTGCTTTATTGAATAAAAATGAAGCGTCGAAAGAATCGCTTTGCTTTGTCTTTTATTACTCGTTCAGCTTTAAAGGACTGGAATAGTTTGACCGCGTCTGTCTTTCCCTCCGATTACAATGTAGGTATTTTCATTAGTAAAGTGAATAGGCATTCACTAAGCTAGTACGCTGTACTATCCAGGACTGCATTTCCACTTAGCATCAGGTGGGAACGTGGTGAAGCAGTTGCTTAAAAAAGTAAAACTTCCTTACGTACGCCAGACGTGGGGAGTAAGCTGGTGAATGCATTACGGAAATTATGATCGGGTGAGTCGAACAGGAGTTAAGAAAGTGTTACGTTTCGTATATTTAAGACACAGGGACTGTCGTGAGTATTACGTTTTTTGTTTTTCTTATTTTTTGTTCAAAGAATGCTAGAAATGTTTACAAATATCACTAACAATCTTGTAAATCAAACTAAGCTTAAGCTTGTGCTAAGAGGTGGTAAGAAAGTCATTAATAGATAGTCTAAAACTGAGGAAGCAACATGTGGGTGTTTTCTTAATGCTTCTGTCTGACCCGACCTCAGAGGGAACGGAGAAGCTAGTGACTATGGCTATACAACATTGATGACTTTCTTTCTCGCTTCAAGCGACCGATGTGTGTGTGCATAGGTTAGGGTATGATGGCGCTGACATGCCCAAAAGGGCAAAAGTCCCCAATAGATAAAGAAAAAAAAGAGGTGGTTCAAATCAGTAGTGGAATGGTGTAATCATCTTACCTTTCGAGAACATTAAGCACGTTACGGAGAACTAATTCTGTTTATATGGTAAATATATTTTTACGAATTATAGTACCAACTTCACATCTACAAAATAAATAAATCAATGAGTCGCTGAAGTAAACGTGATGTTGCGATTTAGTACAATATTATCATAACACTCGCAGCGTCACAAATCATACATTTGACACACAATATCTGTATGGAGGCTGGTCATCTCTCTCTTTGGATAAAATATTTGTTGTAGTCGGCAACTATTTGGGGAGGATTGATTTATAGAGACTGCTAGCGCCCGTACCGCGTGATCTATGACCCTATTGAGATTAGCATAGAGAAATAAAAACAGAGATTTATTGAAATAATTTTTATGTGAAGAGAAAATTTTGAATATAAAAAAAGGAAGTGTAAAAATACACTTACCTCAAAAGTATTTGTGATAGGAAAGTTATATTCAGTAAGTAAAATTGGCTTAAATATGAGAAATCAGTTTATATAATATAGTTTTAACGTAATAACGACCTTGACGCAGAAAGATACTTAGGGTAAACATTTTTATCAGCCTTTCTTTTTAACCAATCACTTTTATACTTCTATATTTAAAGTTTACGATTTGGAAAATACATTTATTTTGTTAAAATAATTTAATCATATTCCAGTCCTTATAAAAATGGCAGTTATAGGGACTGCAGTTAGAAGAAAAGTTAAACTTAGAATTTTAGTAAAAAAAATTAAAATTTCATAATGTTTAAATTAAAATTATCAAATTCAATATGGTTTTCACATGTATTGACACTCCAACAATTATATACATTATTATATTGTTTATTTATTAATAATAAACGACAAAATATAAATTCAACATTAGCATGTCGGTGACGCGAACCCAAGCGGACAATATAATATTTCAATTTGATATTTATATATCTATGATATTGATAAAAATATAAGACAATGCCTCTGAATGTTAACTACTCTGTGCTAAACATGCATAGTTGCAGAGCACGATTTGTAAAAGCTAAAGCCCTGAGTTTTCTGTAGTGGGACTACAACACGCGATGCACAGGCAGATGTAGGAAATTGGAAGTTTACATTGATAAATGTATTTTAAAATTTTTCCCTTCTACACCATTTTACATCTGCTAAAGTGAGAGACACTGGAATTTTTCAAGACGTTTAACACGAAATCTTTATTGCAACATTGATAAAATGCACTGATTCTATACGCATTTTGTTTTAAAACTATCAGTTCTGGGATGGCATTTATTAATGCCGGGATTTGATCCATGAAGTATTGTTCTCATCTGTTCGGGTCATTGAAACTCAAATCCTGGATGAGCGAAATTGATGATGACGTCATTTAACTATTTTTACTAGATGCTTTTTTATTAGGAATACAAAACACGGAGTACAGTCTGAGAATCGTAAGGTCGTAGTCGAGTCAACTACTTTTTCGGATTTTATCGGATCAAGTTTTGCGCAAGTATTAATATTCGCGTAAATATTAGCAGTTATTCTAAAACATGCCAGAAGATTATTTGTTATACTATTGACGTCTCCGCCGTTGTTAATTAAAACCGATCCTAAATGCCCCAATTCACGCCCCTGTTACGATGATCTACAGACATAAACTAACAAATAAAATTCGTTCCCTTGACATATGAAAGTGACTGTGACCTTTTATCTATGTACAAATACTCTCTCTCCCTACTTATCTCAGAGACAAACGTTTGTTTGTTCGAGTTTCGAAACAGAATGAAGATAAGATGCTTGTAGTGACCGAACATAGAGAGTTTTTTGTTTCTCGTCCTTATCAAGTATTGTCTTCTAGCCGAATGCTTTTATAGTTTTCATATACAACGTAGGGTGGCGTGACGTATGATTTTGTTCGGTCCGCCTGGTGGCCAATGGTGCGGATGAGGGGTGTACGGAATTTGATGTGCCAGGGTCGCAATTTATGATTTGGTTTTAGGATATATCGTCTTTTCAGAGAGCACTTCTTAGACTTTCTGCCGACTTGAATATTGCGTAATTTGTAGTATCTGAAAAATTGTAAACTTGAACCAATGACTTGCTATTTTTCTGTTTCTGTTGTACAAAAAATGACTTAGCATAATTTGTGACCAGTATGGGACGTAGTAAGCTAGGTGTAAATCAATTAGCAGGTTAATAGGTCTAAGCCCCTAGATTTAAAGGCCCGTGATAGTATTTTGTACATTTCATGGAAATTAGAATTGTATGTTATGTAAAATAAATTTCTATGGTTTTGATTATCTGTGATTTTTTCTAAGCACACTTTTTAGCGTTCGAAATAAATATAGACAACATTTACGAGGAATGTCCGTTCGACACTCTAGAAAAATGTATGTATAGCATTACAAACTACAGACGCCTACATATTACAAAATCATATAATAAAATTAAAGATAAAGCGGACAAGGATGTATATCGGGTACGTAATAATAATTTCTGAATTATTACATAATTTAGTAATATATAAGCCAAGCCTGTAAAAGGTCCACTTCATAACAACAATCCTAAATCACGACGTACTTGTTTTCGCCAAGGTGTAATTGACGATTTGACAATTCAAATTGTTCAGAATAATTTGTTGAACTTTACGAATTGCGAGGCGGAAACTTTTAATTAAGCAAAGGAAAGTTGTAAAACGTCGTCGGGGACAATTCCTAGAGTGGAATTGTCAACAACGGGAGCTTGGAGTATGCTCGATTACAACGGCCTAATCGACTGGGAATTGGGAAACGTTTCGCATTCACTTTGATTTCGTTTAATTAAAACGTTCGTATATTCCTATTGCTTTTCATTCTTTTATCTGTCGTTTTTGTTTTTATTTAGGCACTCTTTAAGTAAATTGATGAATCAATGAGAATAAATTAAATTATTTCAGCTGACAAGTGTTGTCAACTGAACAATATATTTAAGCACGTCTTCGACCCTGAGATAAAGTCAACTTATGGAACCTTATAGGCTTGCTGACGACCGGATAACGATAGAGTCTAGTTCGATCCCCCTGTTATATGTATGTCTATTGAGTAAGTGCCCCAAAAAATTTACAATATATATATTGTAACGTATAATAACAAACAGTGGGATGTCAAATGCCTTGTAATATAGCGTAATATCCTAGATATAAAATAGCAATAGCATATAAGTATTTTTAAGCAGCTGCCGGAACAATTATAATAATTAAAATCAAAAAGTCGCGATGTTAATTTCGGTATCGCAATGAAAAATGGATCAGGCGTCTATCAAAAACTCTTTCCCCGGCAACGAGCGATATCCCGCGAAACGCAAAAACTTACCGGCGCCGTGAATAATGTCGCGCTAAATTAAATCCCGGAGCTATAAAGAACAGATGACGTCCCTTCGCGGCCAACTTCCAGCCTTTTGATTCGGCTTCGTCGGCTCTACCTCCTTCCAATGTTATACTCTAGTTTGACACTTAGGAACTTTGGGTTTGGAGATTTGAAGTTTACTACCAAAGACTGGCGTACCTCAGGGCGGTATTTTTGTACCTCTGTTATTTTTTTTATTGATGGTCGTAAAAGAAAACTTTATTAACAGCAGCAGCAGCAATGTTCTTTTATTTTTCTTGTTTGAATATTACCATATTATGTTAAAATCACGAATGCAAATTGGTGCACACTACTCTAACGATTAACCAAACCAAAATTCTCGATATTATATACATATGTATGTACGTACAACCACTTGATGAGTGAGAATCCACGACCTAAATTTGATTTATTAAATATCAAAAGTATTGGTTAAAGAGACGCTAGTCTCTCGGAGGATAACAGCATATATTTTTAACAGATATTTTTTTTTTTTCAATTCATTTCTGGTAATAAACCTTCTATTACGTACCATTGCCTACTTTTCACAAGCAGCCATTTCAAGCTATCTTAATGAGTTAGCGGCCTGTTCCGAGGTAGGTTGTCTATCGCACTATCCCAACGCAGCTTCCATTCCTAGGCTTTTCTCCTTATGTATAATATATATATATATATATATATATATATATATATATATATATATATATATATATATATATATATATATATAATTCGACAGATGTGGCCAGAATGGCAGTCGAATTTATTTCTTTCCAATTCTATCATTTTCAAGAAAACCGAGCGTAACACATCCAATCTCTCGCTATGTAACTTTTAGCATTTTTATATACCCAAATGTCAGAGTTAAAATCTTCGCACCCTAGGTAGCAGAGAAGATACTCTGGTCAACGATTTCCGTCTCATTAACGCTTGTGTCAAAAAGATAACTTTGTATTAAGTATGAAATTAGAGTATTTATCTTTAGAGCAATTAAAAATAATTTTGAAACGAGATTATAAAGTGGCACAGTCTTAATGCAAAAGCTCTCAAAGTTAAGTATCCGCTTGACGCGCAAGTTGTTTTGCATTTTAAATATCGTGTCGGCGAGACAGCGCATTGAATTGGCCAAATAAGGCTTAAGTTTTTATCAATGTTTCGACAAGTGATAGAATATAATCAGGATCCGCCTAGTTTCACTTTGGCGTATTTTGCTTTGTAATAAATAAGTTACATGTGTCAAATTGGCTTTTTGAAAAAAAAAAATGTTTTATTACGTATTTTCACATTTTATCTTATTTATTTAATTATATTCGAACAATTTTAATTATTTTTTAACATTCATCATAAACAATTTAAAATTTATAAAATTTAAAACAAAATCACGTGATTACGCTCTCTTTTATATCTGATTTATACTTTGTAACTTAGGTGTCAAATTGAAAGTTTGAAAGAAAAAGTATCGATTTTTTAATTTATTTTTAACTTACTGAATATTTTAATATTTTCTTCTTAATTATATTAATAGTCGCTTATGTAAAAAACTTGTCTACATTAGTCATAAACAATGAAAATTGAGGGAGTACGATTTCTTTTCTACTATCGTCTCTTTTCTTTTTATTCTTCCAATTTACACGAATGACAATCAAGGACTTACTTAATTTTACATCGTCTTAAACCTACCAATATATCAATCAACAAGCATGCTTCTGTAGAACTATTATAATGTTAGAATTTAAAATCTGAAATACCTTATCTCTCAATATGTCCCGGACCCTCGTCGCCTGGTGGCGACTCCTGTGCAACTCCAACTGCAGCTCCAAACACCGCTCCTGCCAATTCACGGTGCCGTAGTCCGCCGCAGCCAGCTCGTACTCCAAAGGGTCCAAATGGGACGGATGGCCGAGAGGTCTGCAAAATACTTCCTATTAACAAAACAAGGCAACGACAACCAACTTCGTTTATTCTTTTTAACAGATCGGAAATCCAAGATCTAAGTTCGTTTCGATAATTAGTTGCTTTCTATATTCATTTAGAAAATAATATTTAGGTTCGAATCAGTCCTTACACTTTCTTATCATAAACCAATGACATATATTCAAATGTTTAAAAAAATCTATGTCAATCCCGCTAACAAAATTGTTAATAAACATTGATAACTTAAGAAAATCAAATAAGACACTCTGCAATTGTAAGAGGAATGCAACGGTTTCTATTCTAGCTTTAATAGTCAGACAATACCACCTTTTACAAAGAAAAGATGAGAGATATAAGAAAATTAATAAATAGTAATAAAATGAAGTTAAAATTAATAACTAAAATTAAATCAAAAATAAAACTAAGATAAAAAAGGGAAAAGAATAAGAAAAAGGTAGAAGACTCAGCTTGTACAAACTACACAGCTCGGACATAACGTGCTGGTTTTCAGTCTACCTTTTCTGTACTCTGCCGACGCGCCAGAAAACGCCCGCAAACTTTAGTTAAGTATTATTTTAATTCCTGCTGGCTGGTAGTCCGTCCGTTTCCTTGTTTCGAAAATAGAACTTATTTGTGTGGCCTTTTAAAGACGGTTCTATATAACTAGATCCTTCAAATTAAAAATGAAAGCGTGACCAAACTGTGTTATTCGTACGGTTATTTTTGCGTGAAATGCGATTTACAATTTAATACTACGACTAACAAATTAAATATTAAATTTGTAAATAAATACAAATTGTTTGATGAACAATGTTTTCGTATCCGATGTATTAAAAACAGTCTCATTCCGTTACTCTCCAAAGTATATAATTGATGGTTTGTGCAAATATTAACTCTACGAAAATCGACGTAGTATAATACTGTTAGTAATCAAACTGCGGAAAAAATAGTTCAATAAGAACAGCTTATCGTGAGCAAAAATAAATATTAATTTAATGAAAAATACTGTATTATCCAAGTTTACGTAAGATATCCTTTTTCACTTAAGTTTATGTTTTTTAATTAAATAATAGGTTGTCAAATATCTCCCTTCCGCCTTTTGTCTTTTGAATTTCGCGGCTATGTACAAAGCGCTACAGAGCTCGTATCTAGCAATACTATACATAATTTGAAAGGTCTTGACAGAACCTACAAAACGACGCTATGCATAATTAGTTTGGATATTGCGTTCAACAGTTATAGACGTGTAAACATGGAGTTCACTAACGCCGAAATTCGCGCTATTTTAAAGTTAAAGGCAAATCCGCTAGAGAAACGTTCCGTGAGATTAATGGTGTTTTGGGGATGGTACTCTATCACTTCGAACCACGGAGGAATGGTTTCGACGATTCAGAGCCGGTGAAAACGACACCATGGATAAGCCAGCCGGCGGAAGACCTGTGACGACAAATACCGATCAAATCATGGACTACATCGAGTTAGACCGGCATGTGGCATCTCGTGACATCGCCCAGGAGATGGGAGTTAGTCACCAAACCATTTTAAACCATCTGCAGAAGGCTGGATACAAAAAAAAGCTTGATGTTTGGGTGCCGCATGACACAAAAGGCGGAAGGGAGATATTTGACAACCTATTATAAATAAATTAATAAAAATATTTTATTTTATTTTAAGGATATTTAATTGTCTATCATGCACAATTTATTTTAGTGAGATACCGACCCTTTATATGTGCTCACGGTTATATTTAAATTATGGTGAAGAGTTGGCTCATGGCAAACGAAAAAGATTTAGTGTTAGCCTCTGTGTCTGTGACACATAGACAACAATCCACAGCTACTACGCCAGGACACTGTCTTTTATTTCCAAAGTATCATAAGTATATTACGAAGTTCTATCGCTTATATACTCTTTGTTCTTTCATATTCGTGCACAACTTCGTTAGTACGTACAAATCTAATTTTTGAATTTCATAAGCCTAGCAACATCACAATCGTCATGAAGCGTCAATAGCCTAATGGTTTAGGGTACGGCCTGCGAAACGTAAGGTCGTGGGTTCGAATCCACCATTCGATTATTGCCGTGAACCATGTCCTAGCACAAGCTTAAGCTTAGTTGGAATGGTTAACAAGATTGTTAGTAATATTTCTGAAAAATAAAAACAAAAAGAAATATTGCTAGCTTTCTTTTTTTAAAAAAAAATCAACAAGAATTCTTTCATACTATTTTTAGGAAGTCCCTGATATATCTTGGATTTCAACAATAATTAAATATGACTCTTAATTGAAGGCAAACCCCGTCAAACAAAAAACTAATATTCAACTTAATAGATGATGATGACTTAAATAAGAGAAAGCTTTATGAGTGCTCAAAAATTAAAAAGATATAGATGAGTGACAACCTCCCTTTTTGAAGTCGGTTAAAATATATTATTTTTATCATAGATGACAGAATGTGCGGGCTTGTCGACGTACTTCACTTTATATTAATAGAAATTTATATTTACAAAGTTGTGGATAGAACGAAATGAATTTCAAACACTATTTACAAATCTCCGAGATTGACTCATGAATAAATACATTACGAATTAATCAATCCGCTACTAAGCTTCTTTTCTTGGATACGGTAAGCTCAGGTCGACGAACCGCTCCGGAGCCGACAACACTATGTACTTAACTTTAAATAAGATATTTTCTTTTCTACCTACCTTGATATTAAGAAATTTCCACCTTAAGAAATCAAAAGGCTAGAAAATTGGGGTTGAATTTAAACACAACTGTAACATGTATAAGTCATAGTCATATTAGCCACTTGGGGCACATTATCACGCGAAAAGTATGACGTACATAGCAAACGACAAAGTATTTAGGAAACAAAAAAAATACATTTCTAGATCTTTATAAAGACAAAAAAAACATTCACGTCTCCTCCGATTCAGCGTTACCATGACTCTGATCTCTTCAGAAAGTAACTCCGCTTGAACTACTCAATCTAAGCTCCGCTAGGCGTATCTCGATATCGTCACGGTCCCACTCCGAATCGGACCATAGATCAGGCCATAGACAAAGCGTTAGAAAAAAACCAGTCACGCCTAATAATTGATTATCACCGCTGAATAATTTTTACACAACAATTTAACAAGTCACATGTTATATACTAAAACCTTATAAATAATAAACAGCTCAATAAGATTTTTATGCATTGCTGGAAGTTTTTGAGAACTACATTAAAAAACTTGCCAAGTCAGTAAGCCTTAAAACTGACAGAGGAAGTAGAGGAACTTCAGCAACGCTTCTATATATATTGCTGTACTAACGCTATGTTTGGTCCTTCGGGCGTTTCACCGGGGACCCTTGTGTTGAGTTACTAGCAATAGAGGTTCAGGCTAAGCGACCTAAGAGCTATGCCACCTCTCAATCCGGTGAAGCAGTCAAGGCCAGCTTCTCTGGCCAATCTGTGTAGTTCGTCATAAAAAAAGCTATGCTATGCTATCTAATGCTATGCTATAAAACAACCGTTAACATTGAAAAATCTTAATAACACGGCGGAAACATGAAAAGTCTCCCGAGCAGGACGGCTAGACTCTAGGTTTTATGATTTTGTTCTAACCTAGACTAGTCCATTCGTAAATACGTATATTATATTATACGAGAATCACTAATACGATGGTAAACTTTATAGTAAACTTATAAACAGCGTTATAATGATAATGTATTCAACATGATACGGTAAGTTTATTTCAAACGACATATAATAAAATAAATTCAAACGATGCATCCACAAGATTTCTCTCACGATTCATTCAGGAGACATTCGTATTTGTTCTTCAGCTATATCAACTTGTCTTGATTTGTAAAAGATGTGGTAGTTACCGGATTTGGCCGGATAAAGGAGTCGTTAACCGCCGAATTGTTTCTATCGTATTGTGGGAACGCTCCATTAAAGACCGTAATAAAGCTTATAGAAAGTAAGTGAGCCAAATTCAATAACACATATGAATATACTAAACATTCCTTTTGGAAAATGTTAAGTTAAGATGGTATATAGTAAAGTATATAATAACGTGCATATCATCCAAGTTGCTGAAATCAAAATGCTGAGATGTGTGATTGTGTGGCGTAACCAGGCGTAACAAAATTCGCAACGAATTTGTGCGGGGAAGCCTGACATATCAACCAATGAACCCCACTGTGTGATAACCCATTGGTTCGAAGTCTTTCACGAATGGAATCACTGTCGGTGAATACCAAATAATTTCGAAAGGATGCGTAGGTGTGGCGTAGAGGTCGTAGCGAGGGTGTAGCTTATTCCAAAAGGTCAAATTATGAAAACTATTATTATGAAAAATAAAATTTAGACATTGATCTTACAATATTATATTCTATGATATGTGTTTTAAATATAACAATAATAAATATTATATAATATAATAATAAACATTAATATTAACTATACGAAACTAGATCTGTCAATCAAAATTCTATTGTTGTGAACACCCTTAAATCCGAGCGAAGGGCTTTGCATCCTCTTTCATTATTCGTACAGCAAAGGGATCGAATATAGTTTTGAAATATCAAAGTTACTTTTAATTTGTTTTTTTATTGAAGAAGGTATAATCGAGCACAATATCTTTATCTTTTCTAAAGTATTACGAATGTATTTAAACCATTAACCATAAAAAAACTTGAATTGGTATTTTTATTTCGTATTGGATAAAGTACGAATTGAATAAAGTGGAAAGTCATAAGCAGTGGTACGGGCATGGCATAAGGAGTACGTTGTACAGAAGGCCCTTGCTATCCCTACGAAGAAAGGAAGAGGAAAACCGCAAGTCACGTGGTGGACAACCGCTGTCAAAGATGTGCAATACAATAGTGGTACAGACAACCCAAAACTGTTTGTCTTGGCGCCGCGGGGAGGACCGACCCCAAGTAAAGGAAAAAAGCCATGGAAGAAGAAGATTGGAATTGGAATAAAAGTTACATCATATCTGCGGAGTTATTAAATTTTATATTCCCTATCCTCATACGGTACTTAACTTGCATTAAAAGTACTTAAATTTAGAGATATCATGAATATCGTGCAATGACCTTGCATGTGATCTTTTTTGAGACCTTGCATATATATCGATGCATTTAAATGGCAATGTCATTAATTTTAAGCAGATCGTTTTATATAATCTTTAAAATTCTGATATGTTTCTGTCATCGTCTGAAGCTTTCTTGTAAAGGAGCATGTACACATGTTGTAGCGTGATAGGTTCTCTTCTATAGTTCTATTGTAATAAATGCTATTGGTAATAATCTATATATATAAAGGAGAAAGTGTGTGGGTATGTTTCATATAGGCTCCGAAACGGTTCGACCGATTTTAATGAAACTTTCAGGGAATCTTCAGATTGACCTGGAGAGTGATCCTGTAAAGTTTCGTGACGATCGGAGCACTCCTCTTTTTGAACTGTCGAATCCAGCTTTTATTTACTATGATGATATTCTATGAAAATCAGATAGAGTGATGATAATTATTCCGTATTTGTGATCAACATTAACAGTTTAAAAATACCTATTGCTTTATAAGTATACGTCGTACTTTTATTTCTGACAATAACTCGAGCCCGATATGTTTTTGTATAAATTATAAGGAAGATATTGTATTTACTGATATATACATGAGGTTACGATCTGCCCCCCCGCTCGAAAAGAGAATGAATACGTAGAGAGATGAATAATTTAATATATTGTGAGAGTTAAATTAAATATTTAAAGATGTAAGTTTATTGTATAAATCAAATAAAGCAAAATCTAGCCCGGAGAAGCGGGCCAAGTTAATTCTATTTCTTTAATGTTTATCTTCACGTAATTCAAACTCACCCCCAGTGTACACGCTTCCTAACACATCGATTAATCCAATGAACATACAAGCCTATTTGCAATTTATATTCAATCATTTGCATAGCGGAACGAATTTCATTACCGATTGAATGGCAGAGCAAATAATGAAACGTGTGCGTTAATAGATTTTTACAAATGAGAACACAAACAAACGAAGCCATTATTTAAATTTGTGATTTAATCATTTTGTGTGCGAGCGTGTTTATTGATTTACAGGTACAATATTTGTTTTACTATAATTCAAAATGAAAGACGTGTGAATTCATTGTAAAAAAAATTATGTACTTTTTACGTATTTACACAAATGTTAGTTGAGACATGGCAGATCCGTGTTTCTCAATTTCCGGGCGATTGCCTCATATTGCATGGTAAGTAGCCGTTCGATCCCCGGTGAAGGAACTATAGAAATTGCTTGCCGTAATTTAAAGTGCTGATTCCTCTTTCCACCATCGGACTATTAGACGCACTGCGGGATTTCATCCTTTTGTTGTGAACATCCTTCAAGCTCGAACGAAGCGCTTTGCTTCGTCTTCATTCTTCGTACAGCAAAGGACTGGAATAATTTGCCCGCGTCTGTCTTTCCTTCCGATTACAATGAGGGTCTTTTCAAGAGTAGAGTGAATAGGCATTTACTAAGCTAGTGCGCCTTACCATCCAGGACTGTATTTCCACTTAACATCAGGTGGGATCGTAGTCAAGCACTTGCTTAAAAATTATAAAAAAAATACATGTTCATTAATTTTCTGAAACTATGCAACATGTGACCGACTGTGCTCCCATGGCTCTTGCAATATTTCATTCTATTTTAAATAATATTTTGCAAATGTCTTACTTCTAGCATGTCTCAAATGTACAAGGTACAGTACAGTTACAGTTGTGAATCATTATACATTATGAAGTTAGAGAGTTATGTACACATAACAGCAAATTGCCAGTATGTAGAGCACAGACGTAGTAAGTACGTCGAGCGTGACTAGTGGAAGCTGTTTGCACGCTCCTCATAAGCGAACTGATATTATGCAATCAGCGAGACGCATATATTACGCTCATGTTCGCCGGCTTCTCTTCACGAAGTACGCTGCTGGCTGATTAAGAAAATAAAACCAAATTACATGTTTATTTTCTCAACACGTCGCATTGTACTTTGTTTCAAGTGACTACACAGTTCTCTAAACGTATTTTTTATGTTTGTGCATCATAGCTAAGAGATTTGACATTTTTTCCATTAAAGGAAATTCTTTTATTCATACGTAACGGCTGTAACGCGCAAGTTATGGCTCGGCCTAGACGGGGTCCCTAACGTCTTAAACCTCCCATGGTTGAGCCATCCTCCGCCACGATGGGGCGATATAGTTTGAAGCGATAGTCAGGTTAGCATTCAACCTCTCGCCCCAGCGACAGGTGCGCTTGTGCTCGCTCACTAGGCCGTGTAAGCCGACTGTGAGTTCCCTAACTTCGCGCTAGTGGCCCTACTAAGGACGTCGGAAAAGACGGGCTGAAGATATGGTCTTCTTAACTCGTCTTAATGGGATGTCTCTCGCAAAATAAGTGTAGGTCGTAGATAGAAATCGTGCACCGCGAGTGCCGTACATATAGTCAAGAGACAGAAGGAAATATGGTAAACTGACTGCCCTTCGCTCATCGAGGCCCTTAAAGAAGAAAAAGATTCATAACCCGATGTTGATTTTTTCGTTTGTCAGTTAGGTCTACAACCTCTAAGGTGTTTTGGTCCGTTCTTCGTTGGCGACGATTATTGCCATCGCGTTTGCCGCTTCAAATAAGAATTTTACAGCAACTCGACCATCGGATCTACGTGTAACGTATTTTTTTGAATTGTAGCTCAGAGGCTTCTTCTTATCTAAGAGCACTTAGGCTGATTCTCTGTTTTGAGTAACACAAGAGTCCCCAAGAGAGAACCTTTACTTGAGCCTTTACTCTGGCGTGTTTGCTATCTGATTCGAGGGTGCCCTAAAGTATTTTCGTTATTTTATATGTCAATCGCGGCAGTCTCGGTCAATAATGGCGACGGCAGTTTCATAGGGTTGCGATGATCGAAGGTATGTTCTCGGAGATTTGTGAATATCAGACATAAAGGAATCTTACCTAGGTGGTGGAGGTGGCGGCTCCCTAGACCGTCTGGGCAGCAGTCGCGGACTATTGGGAGTGCTGGCGGAATGACCCGCCCCGCTGATGTCCGTGAATCGGGACAGCGGGTCGAATATCTGCGACAGCCGCCGCGACCGCTCCTCCGACATTATCCACAATTATCACAACACAACACAACACTTAACATATACCACCATCACATCACCACACAGCAGTCAGAGCGCGAATGACTATTTCGAATAACACTGACCACGGAAGCGATTGTCAAATGCTGTTGACAGATGGCGTTGGCCGCACCTACGCGGGAGTTGATTCGCCATTCGAGACGCCATATTGGATGCGTCTGATGTTTTTCACAGTTTAATGCACCTCTGCCCGTCGTATTTCGAGCGCTGAAAAAGAAATAAATAGGATTAGCTGACACGCCCGTATGAAATCAGGAAAGGTGAGTCAATTAGTTTGACAAATTTTGGACGGTTTTCAAACGTGAATCAAGTTTCGCCGTAGAATTGTTCCGGCAGCGGCCGACAGCAATAAGATGCTCGCTTCCTCTGACAGAGTTAACGTGATGACAAATAAATGAAGTTAAATACGGTTGAAATATAATTGGCGTGTAAATAGCCTTTGAAATAATAATTGGCTTAGTGAGGAAAGGTTTAAAATAATTATCTACGTTTAACCGAGTATTCTAAAGGCTAAACGAACTATAGGTCACACAGGAAACCCTCTATTCACGATAAACCTAGAAAAAGAAAATCGTCTTGGCTCGTAACCTCCACAGATACACCATCAAAGTGAAATGGTGAACGTAAACGCGATTCGCTCGATATCTATAACTCCCTCTGTGCCGACGGCGACAAAACTTGCTGAATTGCCCAGTGGGTATGCTTAAATTATAATTACAAACAAAGATTCTGGGAGCCACGAGATCTATACCCTTTTAATTCGTAGTTTTTACGTTGTAATATTAAATATTGAGCTATTATTTTATTTTTTATTTGTTTATTTACAAAGTCACACAGCACTTAATGTTAAATTTACAATCTTGTTCAATTAAACATACTGCCAAGTTTGGACTCCATTCTTTATGATAAGTTATTTTAAGAGACGTTTGAAATATATGTGTCTTCAACTAATCTAAATACATATCTACTTTGAAAACAAAACAAAAGTGTCTTATTTTTTACCTAAGATCTGTATTAATTATCTTTTTTTTTTACTTTCTGCTAACTCGCAGCTGTGGCCATTTTATCATTCTCGTAACAAATACATTTATGAGTACGAACAAAATCAGACTTCAAATCAAATCACTCTTTCTTTTACATATAAAAGTTATATTACCAAGTTCTAGCGCCTACATTACTTTTTCTTCCACATTCGTGTTCGTTGTCGCTTAGGACTTACGAGTATGTAGTCTTGGTTTGTCATAAACCTACAAACACCTCAATCAACAAATATCAATCCATACGATATCTATGAGAGCAGTGTGTATATCTTCGGAACTCTAGCTATGACAACAAAAATAATATGGGACCGAATTGAAACTAAACCCTTTCCAAAGAGAAAATTCATAATCGAACTATTAAATACACAACATTAAAATTGATAATATTAATAAAATTAGTGATATCGAACGGCTACGTGTATTACGGCTAATGTTGTAATTTAGTCTATTAAACAAATAAATAAATGAATTACGTAGTTAGTCGAGTTACTAACAATAGAGGTTCAGGCTAGCGACCTTTTTTTTTGTGAACGGGGAGGAAATCTTCAAAAAGATACCCCGCCTTATGGGGGGAAGGCGGCGGTTATGTGGGGTTTTTACCCACTAAAATCTCCACGGTGGCCCTTTCCTCGGTGCATGACGAGGGGCTCCGGGATCTCCAGTGGAACGCACCGGAGCCCCTCTGCACTGTGCTCACGGAGAGCACGTCCCGGGGGGTGGGGGGAAGGTTGTTCCCTCCCCCCCTGTGCCCTCACAGTGCAAGGCTACACGGGCCAGCCGATGTCGCCTTCTTCCCTGGTCCACCTTAGCGGACGACAAAGGCCCCCACCCTTGTCGCCCAGTGAACCCGAGGCCCCTTTTAGTCGCCTTATACGACAGGCAGGGGATACCGTAGTCTTCTTATTCTTGAGAGCCCAGAAGTTCAGGGCTGAAAAAATGTGGAACGCTTCACGATTTTGCGTGTCATCCTTGCGCAGGGGCCATGCTAATCTTCTCTGTATCGTTCCAATTTTAGTATATGTACTGCCGAAGCAAGTATCAGGCTAAGCGACCTAAGCTATGCCACCTCTCAATCCGGTGAACAACAAAAATCTTGGAGGTATTCTTAAAAGAAATTAAGAAAAATATAATTTAATTTACGATTCTGTTTACGACTTCGCCGACATCCGGTAATCGGAGACAGAAGTAATAGCAGATCAACTAATAGCGTCAGAATGATCCCACCTACGCTAAGTCTTTAATGATCTCTAAAATAGTTTTATAGACGATTGTGATGTAGAAATAAACAGCTGTGACTTTTTTTTAATTTGTATACACTTCAACTGTGAGAGACAACTTCTACACACTACCAATTCAACTAGACAATATTCCATGTTAATATTTTTAATCATTTAACCTTTTATTCCGACCCTTTATTGTTGTTCACTAGTGTATGTTATCGTCTTTACCGTTATTAGTGATTATAGTTGGCTTTACCAAAGTACCAATAACTCATTGTGTAATTCGTATCTAAATATGCTTAAAATAAAATAAAGTCATGCAGGTATTATATTTTAAGTTAAGACGGATAACGGACGGACGTCTTTAGGTAGTACCTGGCACCGTTGAAAATCAGCGCTGTCGCATCTGTTATAATTTGTAGGTCTCGTAGAATAAAGTAGTCCAACAACTAATACACTCGCTTTGTTGAGACAGCGTAACGTTGTACAAAGAATTATTTATAACGAATAACGTCACAACTGCGCGTCCTCGCAATCTTTATACAAAATTAATAAGAAGTCAGATTAGGAACTAGTAAGGTTAAACTATTGTTTACAATGCCAAGTTCATGTGACGATCAACTAAATTATTAATTATGAATTAAAGATACAATAAGGTTCAGGTAAATCATTAAGATATCATTGGAAGTAGTTATTATGTATAACAATCGCTGGGTGTCAGGTGTTGCCAGCTAATATATCCTTGCCAGCATATGCTGAGACGGTGTCCGATATTGGCATCATATGTTATGTACTATTTGTCCGTGTAACTTTAACTGTATTTTATTTATTTTTCATTCTTTTTTAATATGTGTTATATTTTGTGTGTAATGTGTTTGTGTATTATGATGCCAATAAATTAAATGTCTACGTCTATGTCTATAATTCAATATGTCCCTGCTACGTCTGCTGTGCAAAATAATATCTTAACAGTTGAGTAATAATGAAAATTAATTTTAATCATTCGGTCCATTACCCATCCTCTCTTGCAAGGCGTCTGGGTTCAAAAAGGTTCAAAATTACTAATCACACTAATGACGTCTGATCCGCCACGTTTGAAGCAGGTACGTCACCTCGCGAGATTATTAAATAGGTATACTTTTTACAGGTGTTTTTAAATGTATTCAGTACTTTTATACTTATTTAAGACAGGAAACAGCAGCGATATAATCACTAATAAATTACAATATTGATACCCCACTTTCGTCTTTGAACAAAATAGAGACAATTTTTATTTTTGTTTAGACAAGTGTATTTGCCAGTAAAAACAAAAAACGACTTCAAATCGAATTAATCAGAACCTAACCAAACTCTCATCAAACTACCTTTGAAGAATATACTTTCTGAAACGTCTTACTCTACATTAGATATAATAATGTGGTGGAGGGTATCTGGTTCTCAACTTGAATAAATCAGTCAGTTGCTAACGCATACCTTTTATTGACATATCACTTTCCATTAAAAAAATAATCATCGGAATCGGTTGGCGTGTTATAGAGTTATTCGACATGTGGTTTTTGAAAAGAAGAAGTCCCTCTGAAAAGATGGCGATCACATTCGTAAGCAGGCCCTTGATTGGAATCAGCAAGGAAAGCGCAAGCGCGGCTGTCCTGAACAGACCTGACGCCGCACAGTTGCATACTAGGCGAAAAACATCGGGAAGACATGGAGCGAGATAAAGCGTGAAGCCTAAGGTCGTTCGCGATGGAGGATCACTGTGGATGCTCTCTCCAAGGGGACATAGTATGATATATAATGGTTTTCTCATAGATGCCATTGTCATAAATGGACCCAGTTAAGACAGAAGACTTAAGAAAGAATGCTATTTTTAAATGTCCAATTCCTTCTTTTTTAAGTCGGTTACAACTCTATGCATAGAATTCATTTAAGGGTCGAGTGCGAGCTTAGTGACCTATTTACTACGGGCGCGAACGAGACTGTTTTTCTTTTCATTTTCCTCGTTGTTTTGGCGACAAATTATTTTGCTCCCTCCTTGACCCTCGTTACTCAATAATCTTCTTACTGTCTCGCTGAATATCAAAACGGATTAAGCTTTTCCCGTGTTATTACTTTGGCCCTATTCAATTAAAGTTTATTGTTAGACAATGAATACATTTAAAAACTTTGTTTTCCTTTTGGCATACGACCGGAAAACTCAACATATAAATAAAATCCCTCATTTGAATTCAGGCGAGGTAGACAGAGCTAATAATCACTGTCTACTTTTCACTAAGGTCCCATATGACATACGATGTGTCCAACGCCATATACCGGGCACAAATTGTGCAATTGATTTTCTTATAGTCATTTTTAATGTAAATGAGGTAAATAGAATATCATATGAATATTTCATCTCTCACTGGCCGCAATTATCAAGTGATTTTTTTTCAAGACTTCAAAAAGGACAAGGTTCTCAATTCGTCTGTATGTATTTTTTTATGTTAATCATTTTACTTTCGACTCGAAAAAAAAATGTACATCATAATCGGTTATGATGAACATTTTTTTTTAATTTGATACAATGGACTCCGCAATGATATGATGAAATGACAATGGAATCCATTAATGAGCCATATAAGTATTAACTTTGTATTAAGTATATGTACGACAAACCGATTTCGATGATTTATTATTTATTGCAAAGGGTGTACTTTAAAGGTAGTTTGATAAGAGTTTGGTGAGGTCCTTGCGATTAACATTCGATTCGATTTGAACTTGGTTTGCTTTTACTCGTCACTATATCAAATTCAATGGAAATTGTTTATAATAAAACATAAGAGAAAGTAAAGCTATATGGCACTCAAAGTTTATCGCAAATCGTGCCGAATAAGTGTCAATTACTTAGCGAACGAAATCTTCTAAGACGAAGTTGTTTCATTCGGCAACTTCGCGGCATATTAGGCTGATATAACTTGAGATCAGAGTAGCGTTTAGCTCACTTTCATTGATATAAACTTTTATTGAATGTTTATGGTACGCTCTTTGAAACGTAAATTCGAAGGTTTTATTAACGTGAGTCAATTTCTAAATTCATTAAAAAGAATATTCTTTATAACTTCATTTGTTAGATTTTGAATATAATACTAATATATTACATTTGTTTTTTTTTATTTTGATTACATAATAAATATCAAGTAACATAAATATAGTGTTAAAGAAACGATTTGTCGTAACGACGTGTCGATTTTGATGTTGGCGTGCTTTCATTGAGATTCAGTTAGCAAGTATTTCAATTTGTTTTTGAATATAAGTAATGTTTTTGATGTCCTAATAGGCGGGGGATGTTATTCCAACATTTGACGCCTCATATCGAAAACTAACACGGAATGCAGTAAGACTTGTGGGTAGTAAACTTTTGCTTCAAAAAAATTCACAATCGGCTTATATGTGACAGAGCTATGGGTGCACAAACATAACGGAGATTAAAAATATCTCGTTGGCTGCATTCGTGGCGTAGCATATTACCCTGCAGAACGTAACAATGCGACTGACATTTACGTTAAAATTTGCGACCTTTCTGCTAATTGGTTCGAGGAAATGGGTCAGCTGTACTGCAGCCGAGTAGGGAGAACGCTGTGCCACAATGCGATCTTCACTATTGTCTCCAAGTGCTTATCGTTGAGTAAAATGTAATTCTTAAGTTATTTAATTCCTTCTGCAAGTTTTATACAGTGTCATAGCTTACTACACTGGAACAATTCCTTTATTGGAAGCCAATAAATCAGTGCCAGTGATAAATCAGTGGCTAAGCGTTATGAAAGGACGGTTGGAAGTTCGAATACAATCTGGATTGCACCAATAAAGTGACGTTTTTCAGTGTATTTCGTATGGCGATTAATGAAACTTGTTGCCTTAGATGTAATAAAGCTTCGACAAATGCATAGGGCGATTTCGTCTCCTACATAATAGTAATAGTAATTTTCTCCATATTTCTTCCTGTCACACTGATTTTATGCATAAATCTTTTACCTTTACCGCAATAACACTTTGGAATACGTTGCCAACAAATATACGCACAGCTGGAACTAAATCTACTTTCAAACATTTACTATGGAAGCTTTACTTAAGCAAGGAATAGTTTGTCAATTGTTGTCCCTATCCATCTATAATTATATATATATATATATATTTATATATGTTTCTATTTATTATTATATATAATTATTATGTTTATATATTTAATTTATTTGTAAGTAGGTATGTATATTATATATGCATGCATTTATTATAGTTTTCTTTTTATTTATTATTTTCTCATATAGCTTGCACCCGTTACCCTCCCTCTTCACAACCCCAAGGTAGACTGGCAGAGAATGCCTACTGGCATTAAGTCCGCCTATTTGTACCTTTTTTTTGTATTGTGTGCAAATAAAGAATAAATAAATAAATAAATAATAAGAGACAAAAATGCACTAAACTAATAGACACTAAACTAGTGCGGTAAAAGTTGTTAATCTTTAGACTTTACTTACTTTTAAAAAAAAAATAAAAATAACCTAGAAACATCCAACCTTTGAATGAGGGGAGAGATATATTTTATACGTCTTAATTTTAGCAGAATACCAGCGTTGGCTTCACAGCCAACACAATGCTGAGCTGGTACCTATTCGATCCAGCATCGCAACCAAATAGATTAAGTTGTCGTATTTACTTAGTTTCTTTTTTTTTCCTATTTTAATTAGTATTTAAGAAAATGATTTGTAATTAATACAAGTTTTTTATTGTTAGTAGATAAGTTCTTCTTGTTTACTATTTGTCTATTTCTGTGTGCCGGTTCGAATAAATGGTTTATTATTATTTTTATACAGTAACTGTTGATCTTGACCTTATGGGTCGGTTTTACCGAATCAGGTACGGGCTTATGCCAAGTATCCTGGTCCAAGTGTTTTGGGTGTGCGAGCGTGTTTGTGTGTGCTTATTTGTCTTCGTTATTTTGGAGCGTGAGGGTGGTTGGATTTAAAAAGCGACGGATTATTGAGCATGTGTCTATCACTACTGATTTTTGCAGTGATATGTATGTGTTTTTGTTATCACCAGTAGACGAAATGACTATGGGAATGATTCTGACGGTTCGGTTATTATTATTATTTTTATTTATCATCTCTTCAGTTCAAAATTATTTCTTGGTACTAATTAAACGACATTTAAACAACATTAATTAAAAATCCTAGCAACTACGAGTAAAATTTATTTATTTTTTCTTGTTGTAACACCTTAATCGTAGGTTAACGAATGGGAAACTTAACACTTAAGTGGTTCTACTAGTCAACCCGGCGTGAAAGAGAAATACATGTAGCCAGGTGCAATCGTAAATTAATTTTTAAATAATAAAGGAAAGGATGTTATATACATGATCCAAGTCGAAATCGTTCATGAAAGCCGTATAACTCGATTGGTTTCGCTCTATATACATAAACTCCCCTATACACATGATCTGGAATTATCCGGGAATTAGTTCGATCTTTCTTTTCGTGGCAGCATAGCCTAGTGGTCCTTTTTTACATAAGGTAAAAACTGACGCGTACGCTCGTAGGGAAAAAGGAAGAAGGAAGGGTGAGTTATGTCGAGCTTGCACCGACTAAAACCCCAAACGCGGGGTTCTATGTCAATAAAATTAAGTTGAGGCTATAAACTAACCCACAAAAAAATTCAAAATCCCTTCATAAAGGACGGGCCTAGTGCACAAATATACACAAAAAAACCACAGAACAAAAGTACAGAATACCTCAGCCTTTGTGAAGTCTAAACTCCATTCTTCTCTATTCCTTGTATTAACGACTTCTTTACGGATCAAATACAGCGTAACGAACAAAACGTAAGACGGTATATTTCATCAGAGGTTTCGATTCGGCAAAATGGAATAGTAACAAAACCGTACCGGGGTCGTTGTTATGAATTATTGCTACATTGGAGTCGGCAGCGCTTTGATCTCTGCTCGCTACTAATCATAATTGTTGGCTTACTTCGCTTTGTTGTCGCTTGCCACTATTTTCGTAGCTCAGTAGTGCTCTCATTGTTTATTGTATAACGTCAAATAAATCATTTAATATATTCAGAAGCCGCATTAATTTGTAAAGGGAAATTGTCATGTTAACTGACACTTGTTATAAGGATAATTTTGTTTTGCCAAATAAACCAAATTCAAAAGATGACATGAAATATAATATAAATAATAATATCTTTATTGAACACAGCTATGGTCAATGAAATAATATTGACCTGTCTCCTAAACTAGGAAATCCTGTATTATAGGAAGTAGTACCGACCTGCAATGTTGCAATGGTGCGCAAGACATTTACATTTATTTTTAAATAATAATTAATACACAAATTGTGTGTGTGTGTGTGTGAAATATTATTATTATTAATTATATTTTTTTTACGATTTTAGGTCTGCATTTGTGTAAATAAAAAACATGTTACACCATCTTATAATCTAAGAGATTGCTACGCAAAGAAAATCACAAGTGTTTATCATATCTCCCCTGAAGTGAAAAATTACTTAAAGGGGTGGCAAATTAAAAGGGCTCTGACCAGAAAATTGTCCACTGCTCCGGCCTCAAGAGTTATGTGCCTTGATTAATGTTATCAGGCCCGTTATCTGTGCAGGCCCTTAAATTGGGGTCAACCCTTTTTCAGGGCGCGTCTATGTCATTGTAGATTTTTTATCTTCAGTAATTATCTTTGTTTACAGAGATTTGGCCGTAAAAATTTATTATACAATATAAAATTTACGTTTAAGTTCAAATGCTGTCTTTGCGCTGACAAATATTAATAACATAATATTAATTTATAATAAAAATATACATATTAATACATTAAGTTGAAAATAGAATGAATAACACAATATTTTCTTATGGAAATCGTTGGGATAGGCCTATGGCCTTACGGTATCCCTGCCTGTCGTTGAAGGCGACGTAAAGGGGCCTCGGGTTCACTGGACGACAAGGGTGGTCCCGGGAAGAAGGCGACATCGGCTGGCCCGTGTCGCCTTGCACAGGGACCAGGGGGGGAGGGAGTAACCTCCACAATAATAACCTCCAAAATAAAAACCCCACATAACCTCGCCTTCCCCAGAAGGCGGGGTATCTTTGTTGAAGATTTCCTGTCCGATAATAAAAAAACTACCTAAACCTATGACCAACAGTTTTACGGCTGAAATGATGAGCACAATATCTGTATGCATATTTACTTGTTCTTTAGCTTCTTTCACTTGATCGTGAATTTTTAATATTTCTCTCTATTTTAAATTAACGTTTTACTCACATTTTAAGAAAAACAATTGAATTCCATCACAGAAAATGAGCTAGGCATTTACGCCGAATCTATTCGACTTCTCTGCTAATTGGACCCCACGAGAATTGGGTCAGTTGCATTCAGCTGGTTGCAGAGGCTTAAACAAATTGACAATACAAATGACGTTGTGAGTCCCGCTCGGCTTAATGACGTGTCACTCGCGCGTGTGTGGAACTGCCTAAATAAAGAAACTATTTGACCTCCTTGTTGAAAATAAAAAAAATAACATTCAATACAACTATTTTCACAGCTTCTATCGCGTTATCACTTAAGTCACTTTAAGTCTTTGTTATCTCTAGTATAGAATAGAAAAAACACGACGAAAAATAACATAAACAAAAGTTAGAAAAGTTAAAATTAAGAACAAGTATATTTGCTGTTTTAATAATTACGAAATATAATATTATTTAAAAATATTAAATAAAATTAAAATATTAAAAAAATATTAATTTAAATTTAATATTACGAAATCAAACTTAATCAGAACATAACCAACCTTTCATCAAACTATTCTTAGAGTATATAGTATAAAATCGAAATCCGCTTTCGTGATATTGAGTTATTCGTTCATTTGTGACGCACATACTTGGTGCAAATTTTCTTGGAATATATTGTCAATATTAGACCAAATTTAAATGGGACCACACGGGAGCTTTAAAAAATAATTTATTTTTTTATTTTATTTTATTTGGAACAACAAACGTACATATTAAAAGCTAAAGATAAAAAATACATAAAGTAAAAAGAGTAATAAATATGTAAACAACACCGTTATCCACATAATAATAATAATGACCACAAAATGTCTGTTGGACTACACACACTTTAAATCTGTATTTATTTCTAAATTCACACATATAAAATATCCAGTTTCTTTTTTAAAGTTTTTTTATAAGAGGTGAAGGCAAGAAATAACACATCAATGTTGCCGAAATGGTCATTATACTGCGTCATAATCCGAGTCAATGGAGCGGGTTCACCGGCGTTGGTTCTCGTAATAATGGGAGAAAACATTTTGTGAGTGTATGTATCACGAATGCGCTGAGAACTGCTAGGAACACGAAAGTATATATTATGATCAACATCGGATCACCCAGTCCAAAGTTATGCGGTAACAAACATAAACAAATACAGACGAATTGAGAATCGGTTGAATATTGAAGTCAGTTGAAAATGAAACAAAAAGACCTTGTTCCGAAGAGAGATTGACTCAGCATGTGCTGTGATCAAAAATTTAAAACAGCGCTGATTTTCAGCCGAAAAACCTGTGTTTTTTACTAAAGGCGGACGATATTCGGTTGTGTATAAATACGGATTTATTACTATGTATTAATACAGATTTATTCGGCCCGATGTCTTTTGTCATAGTTGTATATTATATATTATACCAAATGATCGTGATTATTTTGTTGCCAAGTTTTGATCCAGTCCACGCACACTAAATACAAATAAATTATTCACCTAAATATCGTCAATTCAGTCGGTATACTTTTTTATAATTTTTTTTGCAAATTTAAAAAGTATAATAAAAAAAAAGTATTTAACGAGAATCGGTGAAAATCAGCTAATGGCGGTTAGTACATTGTTAGTAAAAAGTAATTTGACACTTTATATTACGACTGTTGTTAGTCAAGTTGTAGCAGTTTCCCAAAACGTAAATGTTAACCAAGACGTTAAGGTCTCTATGCAACTCGGCTTCTCGCCAAATCGCTTTGCTCCAAATATCCTACAGGTAAGTAAACTTTGGTATGGAAAAAGTTTGATGCATAAGTTCTAAAATGTATTCCATTCATGCCTTCCTATAAATTTACCTAGAGTCTGGCGTTTCTCACTCTACTAGATAAATAGACTCTAGTATTTTCTATCCCGTGTAGGATCAAGAGAGACGCAGATAAAATTAAGCGGTTGGTTGCTGTTAATTTCATAAGATTTTGGAAAGAAGTAGTACGAAGAGTAGTAGAAGTAAAGTATGAGAGTTAGAAATAAAGTAGAGTAAAAGACAGAAGAAATAAACAAAAATAAATTGAAAAAATAATATACAAGAATACAACATAAAGTAAGAAAAGAAGTTAAACATTGCCTCAGTCATACACGCTGGGGAAAAAAATAGTTACAAACCATCTTTAAAAATATAGGTTGTAATGCACTCTTCTCAATAACTACTTTTTAAGTGCTGCGACCACATGAATTTTATGCTTTACTATAAACCACTGGCCATACCATCAGGCCTCACTAAAACCCCCAGCATTAAGAATGCCTATCCTTTGTGCACTGAGAAAATCCCGGAGGGAATCTCTCACCGAAGGTGCTCCTCTGAGCAGATGCATTCCCACGGGATGCATTTCCTCTCCTAAATGCTGGCTGTGTTAATGGAATCACCAGAGGACCTATTCCAGTATCACCCGTTAACCCGATGGTACCTGTTAGTCACCTTTTATGACAGACAGACCTTAGCCTTATTATGTAATCCCAGGACTAAAGGGCGGAAGACAATCATCAGGCCTCTGAGCTATTCCAGTTATAAGAAAGTGTAACTTATACGATTAGAGAACAAGATATAAATAGAATATATAAAAGTGTAATCAATATAGTCAAATATTGTAGTGAAACAGTTTGAGATGTTTTATCATGTAATAAAGTTGTAAATAGAAGAGGTTATAGATAGCTAATTGAAAGACCCTGCCTGGCCATGCCAGGGGAATTAGTTAAAAACAAAATTGCCGTCGAGCAAAACGGAATAAATCCACTACTGACTTGTTACATTGTCGCAAATGTTTAGCCCCCGTTCCGCCATCAAGGCCAAAGGCTCGTCAGATCCGACAACAGTACAAGTGAAGAGACAGAAGGTAAAGTGAAGCTCGTCAGTGGATCAGTAGTCTAAAACTGGCAGCGTAATCAGTCAACAGACGCCGACAGACAAAAAGTGTGCACGTGGATCATTACCGGCACAAAGAGCGTGACGGCTGCTAACAACCGTGCCGACACTAACGAGCGTGTTTAGCGTACACAGCGACGTATAGTACGCTAACAAAAACAAACGCACATGTACAAATTTGGCTCTCCCAAATACGATAATGGAAATAATGGATAAGGAAGTCTGTTGATTTTTTCTTTATTCATTTAATCCTTTGGTTTTGCAGATGCTCATGGGCGACTGAGATCACGCAAAATCTTAAATCATCGAAAATAGATGACGCGACTATATCTTTTGTTGTAAGAGCACCCTCATATCTAGTTAAGTGAGTAATCTATATCTGAAAAGTCAATATAGAGTACGGGCTGCGAAACAAGGGCTCGAATCGATTATTCGACTATTAACGCGATCCATCTCCTAACACAAGCCTATGTTTAGTTGGAATGGTTAACTAGAATGTTGGTAATATTTGTGGAAAATTGAAAAAAATATTGTTGGCATAGTTTAAAAAAATATCGTGGTCGTGATGACCATTATTTAGCGGTAATGATAGGAGAAAATGTTTGTTTCCGAGGGAATAGAGAATAGGCATTTACTAATGTGTTTTACCGCCAGTTACGTATATGAAATTTTTATATCCTAATTTACCAAAGACAAAGCCTTGAGCGTTCTGGCACACTGCCTATTGTACCATGGCTTTAAACTTCTTGGCATACAACCTAGTTCCTAGCGCTTGTAATCTAGGTCTGACTATTACTGGTTATATGAAACGATAGTGGCTTTCATTTTGTCATTACCATTTTTGGACCAAAAAAATTGTATGAAAAGTTGGTTAAGTCACTTTAAGCCTAGGACTCAATAAAAACCATAGGCACATAAAATAAATAAAACAGGGAATAAATTGTTTTAAGAAGTGATTCTTTTTGTAACTAACAAATATATTTACGGGCTCATCAAACGCAAGATGGTTTAAGCGCAGACGCACTGTTTGTATATCCGAATTATCGTAAAACTGTTACAAAATAGAATTAATCAGGACCTAACCAAAATATCTTATCAAACTATTTATTTATTTATTTTTATTTATTTATTTAAATCAACAAAAATTATAGCACCGTTACAGATAATACCAATATGATGTTATAAAAACTTAGTTAAATATATATTATTAAAATTAAAACAAATAAAAAGCTGCTTTATGTATTGACAATAATATATAAATATAATAAAGTCAAACACCTTCTACGCATTTGTAGGCAGCTTCGATAAACACAGATTCTGTGCAACAAAATATATCAATGTGCAGTGAGATGGTATTAACAAACCCAACCGCGCGCGACAGCGGATAGTTCTACTACTACTCCTCTTGAAGTACATCATTCCCAATAAAAAAATCATCGAAGTCGGTAGGCGTGAGAAGGTTCTCAAACTCCACCTTTTTAAAATCGGTTGAAAAACTGCCATTTATCGCCATTTTTTGCCATTTTTTAACAAGGCGAAATAAAGTTTAAACGTTTTAAAATTGACTAAAATCGTTTTGTGACGTGTCATATGTTGGAACATGTATTACGAGACGAACCAAAACATTATCCTTCATTACTTAACTGTCCGAGCTGGTAAACAACTGGCCGCAGTGTTCATTTAGAAGCCTTTGTGTTGCCCATCGTATTGATTCTCATTTGTGTTGCAGTCCGGCGAGGCAGATGACACATAGGAAATTATCTCCTTTAGTTGTCACTGTAGCACAATGTAGCGTTTGTTCATATTGTTACTACAGAGATAATGTTGTACATGACAATTTCATTAATGTTGTTTAGCATTTAACAGTTAGTTGTTTACAATCTTGGACAGTACTTTGGACAGCCCACCGCATAAATGCGTCAATTCTCCGGGAAGTGGAAGTCACCGTCAGACTGTCAACGGTCTGTTTCCGTAGGGTTTTCGAATTCTTCGGTCCCATAGCCAGGAAAGACGATACATTAGAAACACTCCTGGTCACAGGCAAAGTACAGGGAAGACGACCAAGAGACGACAGACCAAATTAGCAACAACACCAACACGAGAGTCCACTAGACGTTTCACACCGCCAAAGACCGCAAAGCGATCGTCCGCCACATAATTCGTGGAGGTCACAATGAGTTAAATAACGCAAGAATGAGGAGCTTACGATGTTATAGTATTGTAAAGAAGTGTTGTTCATAGAAGGAAAGCATGGTGGCGTAACATCAGAGATTTGACCGGAAATGCGAGTGCCGCCCAATTGTTTTGCCTAGATAGAAATAAACATGGTGAACTGACTGACCAACCTTCTACTTTTTTGGTTTTTTAAGAAAAATTACTAGATTTTTTTTTACAAATATTACTAACATTCTTGTTAACCATTCCAATTAACCTTGAGCTTTTGTTAGATGGTTCACGTCAATAGTCGAATGGTGGATTCGGAGCTACTGTAGCTACTAGCGGACGTAATGTAGCTATTATCGAACACTATAATTGTGTATATATCAAAATGGAATTTGCAAAAACAAAAATAAATTTACTTAATTTTTTCCTACATAAAAAAGTCAACTTGATTCGATTATATTAATTTCAAGACATGGCTAAGTACTTGGCAATACCGTAAGCCTATTTGCTCTGTAGTATCTTGGAAACCATTTCGAACCTCGTTTACCTTCCAGCGTTTTGACGGAAACCTGATTGACCTGATAAATAAATTATCGACCGACCCCGCAAGTAGCTCTTAACGGTATCGTATTTATCGATTCCTAAGTCAATGAAATTGTACACTTTGATGCTTTTTGTTTATTTTCCTCATTTTTTGTACATATAACGAGAAATTCTATTTCATTATAATTCGTAAATTAATTAAAAGCGGGTGAAGGTGAAATAAAACGTTAATATATATTATATATAAAGGCTTTTAACCGACTTCAAAAAAGTAGGGGTTCTCAATTCGATTTTTTTTTTATGTTTGTTACCTCAGAACTTTGGACTGGGTAATTAATTCAGTTTAAACTCGTAAACATACTTATTTCTACACCGTGTAATGAATTACCCCTCACCGGGGGGACCCTTATGTCGAGTTACTAGAGATAGAGGTTCAGGCTAAGCGACCTAAGAGCTATGCCATCTCTCAATATGGTGAAGCAGTCAAGGCCAGCTTCTCTGGCCAATCTGTGTAGTTCATCATAAAAATAAAAATAAAACCGTGTAATGAGATTTTTTGGCCACATTGCAACGATTTGAATGGATTGCTTGTGACGGGAAAAGTTGAAGGCAAAAGACCTCGAGGCCGTAGTCAAAGGAGATAGTCTGACCAGATCTCCGAACAACTGAAGTCTTCTACCAGCGACAACCTCCACCGGGTCATGTGCCAGAGTGGAGATAATTGATCTACCAAAAAGGAGTTACAATCCTCAACGATGGAGACTACCAGAAGGGAATAACTAAATTTTATTAATTTCATAAATCGAATAATAGCTACAAGCTGGTTAAAATTCGAACTCATTCAGATTGTAAATTGACAGGCTGGCAACATTTAGAAGAAATTTATTTATAATATAGATTTCTTCTAAATGTTACCACGTTAAACGGTGTTAAACGGTTAGACAATAACATAATAGTGATGGATGATTTTGTGTCTGTCAGAAACTGAATAATATAAACTCGTCACAAGCTGATAAAGATTCAAACGCCGTCAGTTTGTAAATTGACAAGTCACTAAAACAACAAGTTCTAAGCAGACGGTTAGAAGTCAATAACATAATCAGTAATTGAATTCAAAACTACTATAGCCACGTATGAACACTTTTTCGTATAAGAAAATCTTATGGATTCGAGTCACCGACCTGTTAAATTATTTTGTCATCACCTTGTACAACCCGCATAATTATTGATAGGAGTTACAATAGATGTTACAACTAGATTGATGATGATATTTTTAATTTCAACATCATGAAACGCAAGTTATACGTTCTAACTTCTACCGGCAAACTCAGCGTGCCATTTTTTGTTCATATCGGCAGGTTGGCGTAACGTTTATCACTTAAGAAGTCGTTATCTTTTAAATGTGTTTCCAGATAAATCCCCATCTCACCTTAAGGCCGGATCTTCCGCCAAGACATATAAGGATGAGATAAAAGTTAATAATGCATGTTTAATGGCTTTTGTACACCATCAAACAGAAACACTATAAGGAATTGTATATTATTTATGAAGAGGATAAAGCTTGTTTACAATAAAAGTATCCAACACATATGTATACAATGAAAAGCGATAGATTCCACATAGCGCGATCTAGATACATTTTAATTTCATCCGCATTCAAACATAAGCGTTTGGAAGCGTCAATAGGCTAATGGTGTAGGGTACGGTCTGCGAATCGTAAGGTCGTAGGTTCAAATCCATCATTCGACTATTGACGTGAACCATATCATAATATATAAGCACAAGCTTAAGCTTAGTTAGAATGGTTAACAAGAATGTTATCAATATTGGTGAAAAAAAAAGAAAGAAATACTTTCTTTTAAAAAAAAATAATTTATGGATTTACATGCATTCATAACTATAATGAAGGGAATTTAAATGACTAAGAAACTCTCGTATTTTCTAAAACAAATGAAAAAAAATGGACACTATTTTATCAACAATAATTATATATCAAATAAATTGTAGTTGTTAGCACAGCGACTAGGAGTTTGTGTTTACAAACTTAAATCGAGTACCAGCCTTCTTATATCAGTAAGTTTCCGTTAATCGGTTTCTTACGTATTAAAAATCTGTGCCCGTGCACCATGGTAATCGGCTCACTACATATGGGACCTAATAAGATTTCTCAAATACGAGCGAGCTTGTTTACAAAAGTCTAAATACATTATAGATAAAATCAAAATAATAAATGTTTACCTTATAAAATAATAATAATGGAGCTTCAAAGGACATAATAGACGAAGACAATCAGGGCGAAAGAGAGGGGGGCAAGTTCAGGGCGTCTGATCAAGATTGACGACTTGCCGCGTTGTCTGGAGCTGACGTGAGCAATTTGAGACCAGCGGGACGGACCGGGGTGCATTTAAGCTTTGCAATAATATATTGAAGAAAAAGGGAGGGAATAAATCAAATAGAAAAGTAACCGGAGACTAAAGCATAAATTGGAAGCTTAGTGAATTCGAACTTCGATTAGAAATGAACGCTAAATGGTAGATAAATCTTTATTTCTGTTAATTAATTCAATGACGTATAGTGTACTACGTTGATCAGCGAGGCGGCTTCTACACCTTCACCAGGTTTTCAGAAGATGATCGTAGATCGCTAAACCTGATCCTGTTTAGACAGTAACTGGACGCAAGGGTCCCTGAGAGGTGACCTTAGCTTGGGCGGTTACTATATTCGCGTTAACATTGGGATCCGAGGGCGTCCGAAAGGGCTAAACCAATGCTCCTGTTGTCAGCGTTATACATTTATTTAGGTCCTATATGTAGCTATACACTGGCCACAAATTTTAACAAAATATTTTTTTGTACGTTTGTATGGAAGTTACGTTAGTGTTGCCGCAATTCGTAAAATTTTTACAGCTATGCTTAATAATGTTGTGCTTACAAAACCAGGTGCGATTTTGCAATTGACGTTATTTGTCTGTTTTTAGTTTATTTTAATTTCATGTTCACTTTACAAACAAGTATGTCGCCACACAACAGTACAGTTTGACTGCCACAAAAAACACTACACAAACTATTTAAACATACTAAAATACGCACACATATTATACTTAATACAATTTTATGCATTGTCGACGTATTCTTAAAGTTGTAGGAAATCGTTTCTTAATTATCTTTTTATATTCTACGCTTCGGTTGTCAGCCATTTGAAACCATTAAATAATTTTATTAACCTCACTGCAAAACAACAAAAACTTCTTGAAACTATAACAATTTATAGCTTATTAGCTTCAAATTTTCCGTAAAATAATAAATATTGAAAACAATGTAAACATCACTAGTTATCTGTGGTCTCCACTGCGGACAATAACCCGTATCAAAAGGCAGACTTTAATTACAAAAACTGCCCGGGGCTCGGTAACATTCATTGCAGTGCCTTTGTGCCCCTCAGCCTATCTCCGCTCGCGTGTGCCTCTTGTTGAAACAGGGACACGCCATTCTTTGGTTTAGCTAGAGTAAGCTACATTCGTAATAATTCCAAAAAATAAATTCAGCAATACGAACTTACACAATATACGTAGAACTTTTTAATTTCATATAATTCGAATTGAGTTATGAGTCGAGGAAATTCGATGTCCGAGTGCTTGACCTAATTTTCAAAGGAACAGCATATAATACATAGATTCAATTAAAATTATTTCTGTTTCAGGCGCAAAAAATCCACCTGCTGGACATAGGCCCTTCCAGACGATTTCCAAAAGCTGCTGTGTGTCATCTGACCACCTTGCGGGCGTCCTACACTACGCTTACCGGTCCGAGGTTTCCAATCGAGAACTTTGGGTCCCATCAGTCATCAGTTCTACGCGATATGTGAGCTTCCCCATAATTAGCGGTATATATTAAGGCATAGATAGATAATAGTTTTGTAAAATAATAAGAATAGAAATAAATAAAAATAGAATTATATAAAACAAGAAAAGTTGCAATATAATGTTAAATAGGGAATAAGACAAAAATAGTACTATATGAAGTAAAGATAAGATAAGATTAATATAAAAGTAAGGAAAATAATAAGAATAGGAATAGAGAGAAAGGATGTAGTACGTCAACAGCCACGATCTACAAAAGTTGGGGGAAATGACTGGCAATTTCGGTAACTCAAATAGAGCAAAATACAAGAATTAACGACTCTGATCCATAAATGACCAGATGCTCGAAATTGCCTTGTAAAAAACTCTTCATAATATGTTGGCAAAGCATCTGCAATCCGTTTCGTTACACAGAGAGATCAGGTGAGTCGCACGCTCATTTGTTACTAGTCGTCCTGATTCTGAAGCGCCCTTGAGATTGGCTTTAAGATCTAGACACAAATGAACAGAGAGTATTATCCCACAATAAGTCACATTACATACGTGGTCTGACGACCTCATAAAGGCAAAGACGAAGCGGTTACAACCGGTTCTTTTGGAAATCGCTCGGAAAGATCTATGTGCAGTGGATATCCAACAGTTTAAATGATTATGAATAAGCTACATATATCTTCACTTTAAAGGACTAATCAACTATCATTCATTCCAACTATGTTTACCTACAAAATGGCAAGTGCAGTATTCGTACGACTTTAAGTTTACTAGTAGTTAGTGCTCTCATAAAAACGTGCAGTTTGTCACGTAAGGGAAATTTTGTAGTAGCCAAGTACGCTCGTGTTCTCAGCTCGTTAGTGTCGGTGCGACTATTAGCAGTCATCATGCGCTCGTCGGCGTTTCCAGTGAAAGTTTACGTGCTAGTTTAGCGCTAGTTGGCACTTCCAGTTGAGACCACATGTCCCCAACGATCTATATGCAAACTCACCCAGAGTATTTGCATTCATTGCTTTAGTTTGTACAATTCAAATATGATTATATTATTAAAACTGCATTTTAGTGTTAATATTGAATGCCTAATTTAATCCACAATGTGAGTGGGAATCAACACTTTTAAACTATTGTTTTTTTCTTCTGAATGAACTACGTCGATTAGCCAGGCGGCCTATAAGTTTCACCGGGTGTTTAAAAGGTGGCATAGCTCTTTAGTCGCTAGCCTGAATCTCTGGGAGTAACTGGACGCAAGGGTCGATATAGTATGGTCATTAAGATGACATGGGCTTTGGTTTATAATGTTTGGCCGATGTATATGGTTCCAGGTTCGAACAATAAATAAAAATGAAAACTATAGAAAAAGATAGATAAATCCACACAACAACGCACAAAGGCGAACTTATTGCTATTCAGCATTTTCTAGCTAACCTTTGTAACACCAAAACTACAATTGAATCTAGGAATAAACAAAGCTAGTTAACTAAGCTATGTGCCTTTCCAGCCAGTGTTTTATTTACACTTAACATCAGGTTATTTGCAAAACAAATAAACGCGCTTATCAAATCTATCATCAAATCATCTATAAATTAAAACCTTAAAACAAATGGCATCGTTGTAATGTAATACAACGGACTCATTTGGAGGACTAACTGAACTTTAATATAGTTAAGAAAGTTAAATATTTAAAGAGTGTAAGTTTTAGTTGGTCGCAGGTGCAGGAGTTAACTTTTAAAACAATTAACAAGCGGAGTGTCGTAATTTAATAATGCTCTCCAACGGATAGTCAGAGACAAATTCTCTAATTTTATGTGAGGTGAGATGGTTAAATCATCGCTATACACCCGACACGAATTTTAAAAAAAGAAAAATTGTAGCTAGAAACCGAATAAAAACAAAATCGAATTAAAGGTTATTATTTTATGGGGCATAGACTCGTGCTTGACCACGATCCCATCCGATGTTAAGTGGTGATATAGTCGAAAGATGGTACGCGCTAGTTTACTCAGTGCCTATTTATTATACTCTTGAAGGCTCCCACGTTGTACTCGGACAGAAAGACACCGGCACCGGTAATTATATATTAGAACGCTATTACGTAGGAATATTACGAAATACAACGAATTAGAGTCTTATCAAACTCTGATCAAACTACCTTTGAAGGACATCCTTTCCAATAAAAAATGAATCATCGAAATCGGTTGGCGTGATATTGACTTAGAGAGAGTTCAAAAGTTAATGCAAATATGGTGTTCTCATGGATCCCATTGTCCAAATTAAAAAAAGAATCATCAAAATCTCAAAATCGGTTCACGGTTGTTATGAGGTAACTAACACCCAGACGAATTGAAAACCTCCTTCTTTGTCGAATTATATATATATATTTGTATATTATATATATATATATATATAATTTTTATATACATATATATATATATATATATATATAATAAGCTTACGTTCGGCTTCAACAATGTTAACCGAATAACTGCATCATACATTAACGCATATAAGCGGTGGAACAAATTCGTATGCTCAAAATATTAGTAAAAGTGTAATTTCAAATGAATCATTTCGTTCCTAAAATATCACAAGGTCTATTGTAACGGAGCAGGCAGACACAAACGTACAGTAGTCGGCACAAGTGAACACAAAGGCAGTGAAATGAATATTACCGAGCCTCGGGAAATTTTTCTAATTAAAGTCCCCCTTTTGATGCGGGTTATTGTCTGTCGTATGTACGGCACAGATGAGTTGTGATTGTAAACATTTGTTCTTCTACTTTAGATGTAATATGGTAAGTATTGTAAGGTTATTTTAATGTCTAGTTGTGTTTCAGAAAACGCTACCGACCGTGTCGTTGTTCGGCCTTCTCAAGCGCGCCCGGAATGCTAAAGCGATTAGAATCACCGTCCAAACCAAGGTCCCTCTCGGGGCCCTTGCAGAGGTTAAAAACCCTTACAAATAATAAAAAACAAAGTCGGTTCATAAATGATGGCGCTATGAGCGCAGTGGTAAAAAGTGACGGTTAGGATTCTCAACTGCCTTGAACAAATATATTTTAAATTTTCAGCGTTTAATGCCCAAAAAAAAAATTATTTTACGAGAAGTTAGAAGACAGTAAGATACAGTAAGATGCTTTAGACATGGACATGGTCATAGACATAGACAGAGACATAGACAATATACATAATACAGTTAAAGAAATAAAAACGGACTAATAAGATATGATGCCAATATTGGGCACCGCCTCGGTATATGTCGTCGCAAGAATGCGACAGCACTGATTTTCAGCGGTGACATGGACATGGACTTGGTCATAGACATAGACAAACATACAGTTAAAGAAAGAAAGAACGGACTAATAAGATATGATGCCAATATTGGATACCGTCTCAGTATATGTCGTCGAAAGAATGCGACAGCACTGAATTTCAGCGTTGCCCAGGACTACCCAAAGTAGAGCGCGCGCAATACTACGTTTACATGGAAGTTTTACAGACAAATAAAAAGAAAAATCTATATATGTTATATAATACAATAGATTTAATACGTGTATAAATAGTTATTGAATTTATGTAAGTTATATACATTGTTTATCGTGTAAAGTTGTAATCTAACTACACAGTTATATCTCATAATCAAACTCGTAAAACATTGTTTTAATTGTAAACAGATAGTTGTGTATTAACAACTCACGGCTGAAGGCACACTGTTAATGGTACCTTTGACCGCTCAGAGAATTGTTGGTGCGTAAGTAACTTGTCGTTTGTGCACCGTCTGCCATTGCTACTTTGTATATAGCTGGCAACTTCCGGTTCACGGGACGTCTGTGCCAGAGTCTGCTAAACTAATTGTACCAAAACGGACGTTCAGTGTACATAATCATTGTAGATTTCTGCTAGTTTTGGCAATCTGCTTTGCCACTGACACTCCAATAATATTTCAATTATTGCAAAACATACGAGTATTATTCGTACAGCAAGGGACTGGAATAGTTTGCCAGCGTCTGTCTTTCCCTCCGATTACAATGAGGCTATTTTTAAGAGGAGAGTGAATAGGCATTTACTAAGCTAGTGCGCCTTACCAGCCATGACTGCATTTCCACTTAACATCAGGTGGGATCGTAGTCAAGCACTTGCTTAGAATGTAAAAAAAAAACACATCTTAATATGCCGACACATTTCAATCAATTAATCAAATAAAAAACAAATGAAATTACATATCAAAAAATAAAAGAGTAGATAATGGTTTTTGTCACAATAACTATTGAATAGTAATTAATTTCATAGTGAAATTTCTTTGTAGATAACAGATTTGTGGCGCTGTAACGATTATCGTTCGGTCGATGGTTGAGTTTACAACGCTTAAAGTTATTTGCAGATTAAACGTTTGATAGTTTTTTATACTTTTTAAGCAAGTGCTTGAATGCCCACCTGATGTTAAATGGAAATGTAGTCCTGAATGGCAACTGGCCACAACTCTAGCTTAGTAAATGCCTATTCGTTCTACTGTTGAAAACACCTACGTTGTTGCCTAGCTTATTCAATGCTTGGACTAGATAAGCATAATTTTAATAAAATATTTGATATGAAACAGAAATAATAAGTTAAAAATCCAAAACAAAGAATTGGAGTCACATTATCATGTTTAAAGTAACCTGTTAAATTTTAGTCACAATTAAAATTTTACAACGATACATGCACATTACTAGATTTTGTAGTTATATACGATACATGCGTACAAACCGAAGCGCAGTCTGTAATGTTGCACTAACGCCTTGCGTTTAATTGCCCGACGCTGTTTAACTTCCATGTATGAACACGCTACTTGAACCTACACTTTGCAGTTGAGATTGTTTAGTTTGCGTCTTACAGCCTTGTTATATTACTGTAATCGTAATCAAGATAGTAATCTATTTTCACTAAGTGAATAAGCTCTCTTTAAATACAAAAATGAGTGCGTGTACTAAGACGCGTAAGAAATTGTACTTCTTTGACATCATTTTAAATAGTTTTTAACCGACTTCAAAAGTTGTTACCACATAACTTTCGACTGGGTGAACCGATTTTAATGATTCTTATTTTATTTGAAAGCTGGTGCCTCCCGTGTGGATCCAATTCTGACAATGGGATCTATGAGAAAGCCATATGTTTTACACTTGCATCAAGCTTTAAGCTTACGCTTTGCTTCGTCTTTCTTTATTCGTACAGCAAAGGATTGGAATAGTTTGCCCGCGCCTGTCTTTCTTTCCGATTACAATGTTGGTATTTTCAAGAGTAGAGTGAATAGGCATTTACTAAGCTAGTGCGCCTTACCATCCACTGTATTTCCACTTAACATCAGGTGATAGTCAAGCACTTGCTTGGAATGTAAAAACACATCTTCTAAATATGCCGACACATTTCAATCAAATAATCAAATAAAAACAAATGAAATTACATATCAAAAAATAAAAGAGTAGATAATGGTTTTTGTCACAATAACTATTGAATAGTAATTAATTTCATAGTGAAATTTCTTTGTAGATAACAGATTTGTGGCGCTGTAACGATTATCGTTCGGTCGATGGTTGAGTTTACAACGCTTAAAGTTATTTGCAGATTAAACGTTTGATAGTTTTTTATACTTTTTAAGCAAGTGCTTGAATGCCCACCTGATGTTAAATGGAAATGTAGTCCTGAATGGCAACTGGCCACAACTCTAGCTTAGTAAATGCCTATTCGTTCTACTGTTGAAAACACCTACGTTGTTGCCTAGCTTATTCAATGCTTGGACTAGATAAGCATAATTTTAATAAAATATTTGATATGAAACAGAAATAATAAGTTAAAAATCCAAAACAAAGAATTGGAGTCACATTATCATGTTTAAAGTAACCTGTTAAATTTTAGTCACAATTAAAATTTTACAACGATACATGCACATTACTAGATTTTGTAGTTATATACGATACATGCGTACAAACCGAAGCGCAGTCTGTAATGTTGCACTAACGCCTTGCGTTTAATTGCCCGACGCTGTTTAACTTCCATGTATGAACACGCTACTTGAACCTACACTTTGCAGTTGAGATTGTTTAGTTTGCGTCTTACAGCCTTGTTATATTACTGGAATCGTAATTAAGATAGTAATCTATTTTCACTAAGTAATAAGCTCACATTTAAATACCGTACCTGTACTAAGACGCGTAAGAAATTGTACTTCTTTGACATCATTTTAAATAGTTTTTAACCGACTTCAAAAGTTGTTACCACATAACTTTCGACTGGGTGAACCGATTTTAATGATTCTTATTTTATTTGAAAGCTCGTGTGGACCCATTTGATCCAATTCTGACAATGGGATCTATGAGAAAGCCATATGTTTTACACTTGCATCAAGCTTTAAGCTTACGCTTTGCTTCGTCTTTCTTTATTCGTACAGCAAAGGATTGGAATAGTTTGCCCGCGCCTGTCTTTCTTTCCGATTACAATGTGGGTATTTTCAAGAGTAGAGTGAATAGGCATTTACTAAGCTATTGCGCCTTACCATCCACTGTATTTCCACTTAACATCAGGTGAGGTCGTAGTCAAGCACTTGCTTAGAAAGTATAAAAAAAATGTGCGCCACAAATGGACTATTCGTCCATGACTCTAAATCACGCCAATGGATTTCGATGATTCGAAAAAAAAATATTATTGGAAAGGATGTACTTTATGAGTACATTGATAAAAGTTTGGTGAGGAAAATTTTATTTCTTAATTTGCCAACGATAATTCAGCGTCTAACGTTTGATTCGAATTAAAGTCGATTTTTATTTTTTCATAAGACGAAGTTTATTTTATAGCTTATATGTTTTTCTAATATCGCACACACTAAAAGTTAATTAGCCGACCTGAAATTAAGCGCAGTTTACAATATCCGCTCGCAGAGCCAATGATTGATGAGGGCTTCACGGTGTTTGGCCAGTAAGTTTGCGGGCGCAATAATTATACATGTTACAAAATAGAATTATTTTATAATTAAGGTATCTAAGAAGGAGCTATATCGACCACATTGGCGAATTATTGGGTATATAATGGATACCCTTATTTTTTACTGTCATTTACTGAATGAATGATAATACTTTATGACACGACATACGAGTATGTCGAAATATTTACAAGCGCAATGGGCGCTAGGAGCGACCTCTTTCAGACAACTTTTGGATGGACAGGAATTTGTTCCTAGAAAGATCCTAATTGGTTAGATATATCCCCATATAGTCCCCCCACCCCGCCACAACCGCTATGTGATGAAATCGGAACAATGCCTAACCCTCTGGATGACGGGCGTGAGTGTTTATGTTTAATGAACGCTGTTTTAATGGCTCCAAACTAAAGCGGGCGATAACGCTCGCGTTAAAGTTTACGGCGTTGCCGGAGTTTGACAAGGCGGGCGATGCGATCGGCAACGGGTCCAGGCAGTTTAATTACGTTTGTCTCACGTCGGAACTCATTTACAATTCAATTAGTAGCCGTGTAAAAACGTAATTCGATTCATTAATGAACTGCGATGTTGGCACACGAATTATTCATATCGCTGATTGGGTGTGCGTGTGTTATTAAAAATTAAATTTTCCAATGCCGATGAGCGTTACAATTATTCGAGTTTCACTTCATTGGGCACATTCAGTGTATGCACTGTTTTACGTTTATTAATTACTGATTTAACCTTGCAACCGTATATAAAGATTTTAAATTTATTTATGTAACTAAACTGATGTATGCTGAAAACAAAGCTGCTGCAATTAAATTTGAAGCGTCAAAAGCCTAACGGTTTAGGCCTGCGAATCGTGAGATCGTGGGTTTGAATCCACCATTCGACTATTGCCGTGAACCATGTCCTAGCACAAGCTTAAGCTTAGTTGGAATGGTTAATAAGATTGTTAGTAATATTTCTGAAAAAAAAAAGAAATATTGCTTGCTTTCTTTTTAAGACAAAAGAAAAAAAAACATTTCTGTTTTGGGTAAAACCTATCGCTTTCGTGCGTACGCTAGCGTTGCCGACCCAAACGTACCGTTGTGTTCTGTGAGCCGCTAAAGAATACTAGAGGGATACCTGATTGTAAATGTTAGAGCTTGTGCATAACAAAGACGGAATCATCAGAAGCTCACTAACGTAATCCGTCGCGTTATTCTGTCAATTGTAATAAGCTGTAACCCCATTGCCATTCAACGGGCACAAATTACCAAAATTTTAGTGAATGCTTTTTTATACGTAACATACCGAAAAATGAAAAGTCTTGCGACCTATTATTTGCTAAAAAATTCCGTACTTTTGTAACAGTAGTACGTAAAAGTCAAATAACACATCCCATTTAAACGTAAACCGCAGGTATAAAATTAGTATCAGTAAATAAAAGGGCAGGAAACGGATTTAGGTCAGGCGGCGAACGGTTCGAACGATTTCTCATTTTAACGGCCCGTTGCGTAATCTAACCGACACAGCGTTACACATCGTCATTGCTTGTACATTGACGTGTTTACGTCTATTTGGCTTAATTAAATTGGAACGAAACAGGCAATGGTGGTGTAGAAATATACTATTTTTCGATAATGTAGAAAAATGAATAGTTTTTCCGAGACATATGCTCGATAGGTATTCATAATATATGGCTAATAAAATACATGACTATAGGGATAAGAAATCCATTACAGATATTGTCACTCAGGTCGGCAGAAATCTCATGCTGTCTCAACTTCAACTTATCGATGATCCCTAAGGAAGTTATAAAATACAACTCGTTTGTCCACCACATGCTAAAAACGAATCTTATCGTTTTTTTAATTTAAATTTAAATAATAAAAAATTAGAGAAAGGAACAAGAGATATGCTGCAATTGTATTCCAAAATGATTGATTGATTGAGTTTTGATTTTTAATAATATATAAAAGTGGAATAATGTCAAAGATATCTTTCTCCATATTCAATCGATGAACGTTATCTGATTTTTTTAATGTAATCCCACAGCACTTTTATTTACGAGTAAGTGTTGAAACACTGATCGCAAAGGTAGCACACTTCCGCGATAACGATGATATAAATATAATATAATACGATATAATTGTATACAAAATGGGCGGTCTTATCGCTAGCAGCGATCTGCTTTAAAACACTTTTTTTCCAGTCTCAAAATATATATATTTAGTAAGAAAACTTACTAACTTAATGTATTCGTAAAACTAATAACTAAGTAAATTAAATAATTCATAAAATAAGCACTTGTGGCTGTAAATCCAGTAATGAAAGCGTTGCAGTCGAGCGCCGGCAGCGCTTTAAAAATTAAGCGAATTTTCAACGCCCCAGCGCACATGCATTGTGCTCATTTTAAATTAATTTCTATTTACTCGCAAATGAGTAATGAAGTTTATATAGGCCAGTGTTAAAATAATAAAAAACTTGTCTGTGGTCGGCCGACATGCAGCAACTTTTTTTTTATAAATATACATCATGAAAATCATATAGTACGCTTATGCTTTAAGAAATTTTGTGATATTTCTTTGAATAGTTATTTCTTTTGATACATGATATTTTTGATTTTTTTTTTGGTTGAAAAGCATCTACTCTATATTGTGTGCCATTATGATTTTAATGACATTAGATTTTAAATTTCGTATAGAATAATAGTGTTATGTGTTTATTAAATCGATCCGGGATTCAAATCATGCACTGTGTTATTTCTGAGGGAAAAAAACAGTCACTTATCGTACCCGGAATTTGGCCTTATTCTTAAAATCAAATCGTATTCCAGAATAAAAGAATAGAAAATAGTTTTTGATGTACAATATTAATAAATTGTACATCAAAGCTTATTTTATATTATTCCGACTCAAATATGCCTCGTTCAAAAGACCAAAAAAGATGAAACGGAGGCCACAAATTAGCATGCCTGTTTAGAGCAGTTCCGTTTAATTTACCAGCCCGGGGCGTAACGGGGGTGGAGGGTTGGGGAGTGGGGTGCTTCATAAACAAAACTCGTAAACTGGAAGCCTTGAACAATGCTGCATCAAGCCAGGACCTAGCCTGTTTGTGTATCAACAGCTCACAGAAATCATAATTTGGCAGTAAATTTGATTTATACGATAATATAACGTTCATTCTGTAATCGTATTGAAATTTGACTTTATATAACCCTACGTCAGCTGCTGCCCTAGTAACTTTGATGGCATAATTATTTTAAGTGCGCAATTCTAAAGTAAATATATGAGCTTTCAAGCCCTTTCAACACTAGAGGGGTGGGCAGAATTAGCAGTCATCCTGTCCGCTTAAAAAGTGTCGCGTACCTTAAAAAAGGATTTCTCTGTCTGGTGTTGGTGCCTTATGTTTGAGAATCGTGGTCATTATCAGGGTTATCTGAAGCGTATAATCTGCCAATCCTCAGTGGATTCTTCTGTCTAGCCTAAATTGAGATATAATGACCAAAATAGATAGAGCGATTTATAGAGGGAAGATAAATGAAATAGAAGCATACTTCTGCATTTCGAGCAGCAAGTGAAGTGTCAAGAGTGTATCAGTTATTAAAAACGTGAACAAAGCACCGGAAAATAAAACTTTTTATGTTACCATGGACGTGTGTGACAACAAAACTCGCTTGGGCAAGTAAGCGAGTTTTGTCGTCCTTGAGTCGTTTTCCTGTAAAAACATTTATCATAGATATTAACGAAGCGCAACATATTACGCAACACCCACGTAAACTAGCCTACGTAATCCCCTGTGGATATAAGTTGATTCACTGTTTTGTCTCACACTTCCTAAAGACGTTTAGGCTTTAAGCGACCTAGGAAATGTGCCCTGTCAAAACCGATTGGCTGATCAGCGTAATTCTTTCAGAAAAAAGTTCGGTTTTTGTTTGATAAATATACATGAAATTAATAACATAAATATAAAAGCGTTAGCATTATTTAACTGTAAAACACAATATTAGAGATACCATAGTATGAGAAAGACATACTGAGTTACTACCTTCAGTTAATCGTGTATAAGTTCATAAATACTCCATTTTGTTAGAGGCCATACAGTGAAAGTTAATAACAGGTAATTAAGCCGTTGCTTGTGCCAAGTGAACCAGTCAAAAACTTAATTACCTTGATTAAAACTTCACTTTTGATGTTAAACTTTAAACAGAAAATATGCGAAATAATTAGATGCCTGTATGGATATGGAGGGATTGTAAAATATTTATTTATAATACGATTCTTCTCCCATTATCTCTCATAGCAATGTTTTTAGATTAAAATAAAAAAAAAGGTGTGAGAGCTTATTTAGCTGTATTTAATAACACTTTTCACCCGACTTCAAAACAAGGAATGAGACATCAATTCGTCTATGTATTTTTTTTATATTACGTCATAACTTTTTTATTTCAAAGCTGGTGCTTTCCGTGTGGTCCCAATTCAATTTAGTCAAATTGTGACAACGGCGTCCAATAGAACATTTAAGTGTTAAATTTGCATCAAGTATGTGCGCCACAAATGGCCGAAACTTAATATCACGCTAATCGATGACTCATTTTTTATGGAAAAGAGTAGTTAGATGAGAATTAGGTTTGGTTCTGTTATGTTCTGTATGTTCTATTACGTAATATTCCTACGATAATTCAGAAATAAAAAAGGCGTCCGTTTAACGTTTCATTCGATTTGAAGTCGATTGCTGTTTTTGCTCGTAAATATTCTTGTTTCAGTTTTAAAAAGAAGGAACAATTAAAGCACATTCAGGAGATCTTTTACTACCACGTACTATTATATTAGCACAGCTCGGACAATCTTAATAACAGGGTGATGTTTCAAAGAAATAAACTGGACAGTTATGTCTGTAATTACTTTGGCCCGTTTTGTTTTCGGTTTTCATTTCGAATGGGAAACAACTATCAGCTACACCGTTAAGACGCCATAAATTGCCCTTTCACGGCCCACTTAACGAATGAACTGAAAAACTTATCTAGGTTGAGTACAGTTGTGAAGAGAAGTGTACAAGGGAAAATATTGTATTTTAAAAATGTAGTTATGTAAATCTTTATTAATAAATGGGAACGGATTGTATTATCACATTTAACTGCAAAAAATCAACATATATAAAAGATAAAGAGAAAGTGTGTGGGTATGTTCCATGTAGGCTCCGTAACGGCTGGACCGATTTCAATGAAATTTTCAGGGAATCTTCAGATTGACCTGGCGAGTAAAGCCTGTAAAGTTTGGTGACGATGACCGCTCCTCTTTTTGAACTGTCCAACAAGCCATACGTCGTACTTTTATTTCTGACATTAACTTGAGCCTGATATGTTTTTGTATAAATGATAAGAATTATATTGTATTTACTGATATGTACCCCATGTATGTAGGTAATGATCTTCACCTGCTAGAGAAGAGAATAGAAGAGAATGAATATAAAGATAAATGAATAATTTAATTATATTGTGAGAGTTAAATTAAATATTTGATCATGTAAGTTTATTGTTTAAATAAAATAAAGCAAAATTTAGCCCGGCGAAGCGGGCTGGAAACACTAGTACTAAATATAGTAATATAAATACAGAAATATGATAAAAAATACTGTAGATATGATGCTTATAACATAAATTGTAGCGTATTTCGAAGGTTTGAGAATATAATATATTTTTGAAAAATAATAATTTATAATAACAAACTGAAAAACGTATCTAGCACTTAAGGTTGAGTACAGTTGTGTAGAAAAGTGTACAAGAGAATATTATGTATTACAAAAAATGCATTGATTGAAAATGTGCAAATGTGAATCTATATTTATAAACGGAGACAGTTTTTTACAAAAAAAAACGAAAGAAGCAATAGAAATGATGTTAGTAATGTAATATGTTGTTGATTATTCTCCTGAAACCGGTTTTTATTTTGTTGTTTGTATTATATTTTAAAAATATAATACAAAATCAATATATAATCAAAAATCAATTCAAAATAAATAAAATTATTTTGAATTGATTTTTATGAAATGCTCAAACATCCTGCTCATAAAACTTCATCACTTAAGTGTACCGGCATCACATATAAAGAGGCATATCGATGGGGTTAGTTCCCCTAATGTTCGCATAAATAATCATGTCGAGATCTTATCAAGTGAAAATACGACGCCGACCTGGGAAATAGTTTCCTTCGACCTCCACCCCGGCTTCCCTCGCGGTGGAGAGAATTTTAATTAAGAAGCTTTCATACTGGAAAAATGCACTTCGATTTAACGGGCGATAAAAAAACGAGGTAGTGGAAGAGTACTGGGCAAGAGCAAAACAAAGTCTAACTGGAAATGAAGATCGATCGATGGAAGCGTCAATTAAAAACTTGTTTAACTTCCACTCGAGTTTGTATGAACGTGAAATTAAATGTTAAGGTAAGAATTTATTTTTAAAAATAATGAAAGCATCTGTAGTGGTACAATCTGCAAAAATTAAGTTTGAAGGTTCGGTTATTGCCGTGAACCATCTTTTGGTTGGTTACGTTGTAAATAAAATTTGTTTTTTAATTTTTGTATGTATATTTTCAACCGACTTTAAATGGAGGAGGTTCTCAATTCTTGTGTATTTTTTTTATGTTTGTTAACGCATAACTTTCGAATGGATGATCCAATTTTGATGATGATTTGAAAGCTGATGTTTCCCGTGTGGTCCCATTTAAATTTGGTCCAATTCTGACAGTGGGATCCATAAGAAAACCATATAAGTGTTAAATTTTTCATCAAGTATGTGCGCCACAAATGGACGAATAACTCAATTTCACACTAACGGATTTCGATGATTCATTTTTTATTGCAAAGGATGTACTTTAAGAGTAATCTGATGAAAGTTTGTTTACGTTCTGATCAAGTTTCATTTTGTAATATTTCTACGATCATCGGAAATACAAAGAGGGCGTCCGCGCGTAATAACGTTTAACTTTTAATTCAATTTGAAGTCGATTTTTGTTTATACTCGTAAATATACATTTCTTTTCTAAGCTCCCAACCGTGGGACAATATAATACAGTTACTGCGTTAGCTTTTTTTATGTATAAAATCGAAAGACTGCATACTAAATCTAATGTCACGAACTAATCTCATGAATCTAGAAGTTTTAATATTAAGTTTTTGGTATTTATAATAAGTCTGTGGCGTACCTCTACTTATTTATTGTTAATTTTACATACAATTGGTTGTAATTAATATTAGTGTTAGTATTCTATATTTGTACGTTATAATAATAATTAGCGTTAGTAATTCTATTTGTTATTTCTTAGTATTACCCTAACGTTAATAATAGAAACATAACTTGTATTGATTTGTATACATAATAAGTAAGGTACATTAATATATATAATATTGTATAAATAAAATAGGAAAATATAAATAAAGTTTTAGTATGTATAAATATATAAAATTGTAATTAAATAGGCAATATAAAACAATATCTATGATATAAATATTAATTTCTTATGTTTATACAAATTTGTGTGTTGGAAGCGGACAAGCGAACGTTTTCATTATATAGTGAATACCGTGCGCGTAGCAACTCGCAACGGCGAGAGAACCGGTCGCCGATGGGCGGAGCTTCGGGCGTCGGCGCATCGAGCCGGCCGCCGCAGTCTGCTTAACCGATCCCTGGCATTCGCATGTCCGCCGCGCTCGCAACTCGCTCGCCGCTCATTACGTTTTTATGCTTTCGTGTATGCCTAAATTGTATCTATCACTTTCCTTTCAAAATACACCTTCTTCAATCTGCAGTATTTCTTTCTCTTCATCCTTTCGCTGCTTCATTGGTGACCCCGCTTAGAACATAAAGATGAGTAACTCGGAGAGTGAAGACGGCAAAATGGCGTCGGAGACATTTCGCGTCGGTGTTAAAGTGCCTCCATTTTATGCGGAAAACCCGCGCTTTGGTTCGCGCAGCTTGAAGGCCAATTCCAGCTGGCCAATATCACCGCGGATGGAACCAAATTTTTCTACGCCATTGACAGCTGGAGCAGAGTACGCCGCGGAGGTTGAGGATATCATAACCTCCCACCGTCGACCAACAAATATGACAAGCTGAAGTCGGAGCTTATCAAGCGCTTGTCTGCATCGCGGGAGAAGAAGCTTAAGCAGCTCTTGGACCACGAGGAGTTGGGAAACTGCAAACCGTCGCAGTTCCTACGACATCTCCAGAACTTGGCTGGTCCCGGTGTTCCTGAGGAGTTCCTGAGGACGATCTGGTCGAGCCGATTACCCTCTGGTACCCAGACCATCATAGCTTCCCAGCCAAAAGCCAACTTGGAGGAGTTAGCTGAGTTAGCAGACCGGGTCCACGACGTCGTCCCTCCAACTCATCAGGTTGCTTCAACCTCAGGAGCAGCCCCATCAGGTAGGCGCAGTGAACCAGCTGTTGAGCACCAGATCGCCGAGTTGACGAGGCAAGTCGCCGCGCTCACGGACAAGATCGCTCAAATGTCTAGAAGTGGTCATCGTCGGGCAGCCGGGCGTAACCGAAGTCGTTCTCGATCCCGAAATCGTTCCCACTCCAACTACCGCAAGTATCCCCTGTGCTGGTACCACGCTAAATTCGGTGACAAGGCGGATAGATGTGTGAAACCGTGTGATTTCGGGTCGGGAAACTCAACGGGCAATCGATAATGGCGGCCGACGATTGCGTCAATAGTGGTCGCTTATTTGTGACGGACAAAAGGACAAAAGTACAATTTTTAGTGGACACGGGTAGTGATCTTTGTGTGTTTCCGCATTTATTTTAAAGACCGCCGTACTCGTACGGACTTTGATTTGTGTGCCGCTAACGGCACGCCCATAGCAACATACGGGCATGTCAACTTAGTTTTAAACTTAGGCTTGCGCCGTGACTTTCACTGGCAATTTATTGTGGCCGACGTAACAAAGGCGATAATAGGTGTGGATTTTTTATCATTTTTTAACTTAGTTGTTGATTGCAGGAACCAACGTCTAATCGACAATAGCACTAGCTTGTCGACCGTGGCTTCGCTTGCACGACCGTCGGATATCATTTCTTCGGTAAAATGCGTAACTGGTGAGTCTGATTATCACGACATACTACGCGAATACCCCGACATCACTCGCCCACCTGGTACACATCGCACACCTAAACACAATACAGTACACTACATTCGAACTACACCCGGCCCACCTATTTCTTTGTACTCCCCGTAGGTTAGCCCCAGACAAATTAAAAAATCGCAAAGGAGGAGTTTGTTTATGCTGGAGAGCGGCATAGCCAGACCCTCCGAGTCTTCCTGGGCTTCTCCCCTTCACCTTGCCCCTAAAAAGGATAATGGCTGGCGTCCTGTGGGGACTATAGAATGCTTAACGCAAGAACTGTTCCCGATAGGTACCCTATTCGCCACATCCAGGATTTTTCCCACAGCCTTCAGGATGCAAGGTCTTCCACCATCGATCTGACGAAGGCGTACCACCAAATTCCTGTAAGTTGACATCCACAAAACTGCGATTTCTACGCCGTTCGGTCTTTACGAATTTCCGTACATGAGCTTCGGATTACGTAATGCCGGACAGACGTTTCAGCGTTTTGTGGATGAGATGCTAAGGATTTGGATTTCTGTTATGCGTACTTGACGACTTTTTAGTCTTCTCGAGGGATCCAGAAGAACACAGAAGACACCTCCGTACGCTGTTCACCAGGCTGCAGGATTATGGCATGGTAATCAATCCTTCTAAGTGTGTTTTTGGTGCCTCAGAGGTGGTTTTTCTAGGCTATCTTATTTCAGCCGAAGGTACAAAGCCCCTCCCTGCCAAGGTTGATGCCATTCAGACTTTTCCTGTTCCTAAACTGTACGCGAGCTCCGTCGATTCCTTGGAATGCTTAATTTTATCGGCGATTCATTCCCGGCGCTGCAAAAGACCAAGCTCCTCTGAATGCACTGTTAGAAGGTTCTGTGAAAGGCTCGCATCCCGTTCATTTTACGTCCGAGGAGTCAGAAGCCTTCATTAATTGCAAGAAAGGCCTATGCCAGGCAGCTCTCCTCGCACCCGATTGCAACGCTAAACTCGCTGTCGTGACGGACGCGTCCGACACTGCTTTAGGTGCTGCGTTGCAGCAATTTAGGAGGACAAAGGGTGGCAGCCTCTAGCTTTCTTTTCTAGGAAACTTAATCCAGCACAAAAGAAGTATTCACCCTATGACCGTGAATTACTCGCGATTTACGAGGCAATCAAATACTTTCGTCATATGGTCGAGGCCAGAAACTTCGTGGTATACACCGACCACAAACCACTGTGTTTCGCATTCCACTCCCGTAAGGAGAACTGCTCACCTCGTCAGTTTCGTCACTTAGATTTTATTGACAATTTACTACTGACATCCGGCACATCTCAGGTAAAGATAATGTCGTGGCTGATACCCTTTCTAGAATTGAAGAAATTGCACAACCTGTTGATCTGGATCAAATAGCAGATGCTCAAGGCTCAGACCCGGAACTACGGATTCTTCTAGAAGGCGCTACTTCGTTACAACTAAAAAAGTTGAAACTGCCGGACGTCAAGTCAGAACTGTACTGCGAGGAAAGAGACGGAAACATAAGACCTTATGTCCCTAAAATTTTTCGACGACAGGTGTTTGATTGCTTCCATTCGCTCAGTCATCCAGGGATGAATACTTCTCTTAAGCTGATCACAGATCGTTATGTCTGGCCAGGAATCAGAAAAGACTGCCGAGAGTGGACAAGGACCTGCCTCGCTTGTCAGCGATCTAAGGTCACTCGACATGTCTCCTCACCACTTAGTTCTTTTCAACTTCCCAGCAATAGGTTTACAGCCATTCACATAGACCTTATTGGCCCATTACCCTTGTGCCAAGGATACAGGTACTGTCTCACAGCAATCGACAGATTTACGCGATGGCCTGAGGTAGTACCTCTTCAAGAAATTACGGCTGAAACGGTGGCCAAAGCCTTACTTCATAGCTGGATCTCCAGGTTTGGCTGTCCTGTGAGTATTGTCACTGATAGGGTAGGCAGTTCGAGTCTGCCTTATTTAAGAGTCTTTCCGAGCTGGTAGGTTTTCAGCATAGACGGACAACGGCTTATCATCCATCTTGCAATGGGATAGTGGAAAGATTTCACCGACAGCTGAAGGCTGCCATCACTTGCCACTCCAACACGAATTGGGTAGATTCTCTTCCCCTAGTCTTGTTAGGTATTAGAAGCTCCTACAAAGAAGATCTGTCATCCTCGTCAGCTGAACTCACCTATGGCGAGCCGCTTAGACTCCCTGGTGAATTTTTTCATCCCAGAAGTGACGCTTCTACAGACGTAACTGATTATTTGTCACGTCTCAGGGCGTTTGTTAATAGGATCCAACCATCACCCGCTTCCAAGGCATGGCAAACGGTCAATTTTTGTCTTCAAGGATCTCGCTACTACTTCGCATATATTTTGCGCGATGATACTTGCGTGGATCCCTTGCCAGCCTATTCGGACCTCATGAGGTTCTTACAAGAGGTGATAAAACATTTAAAATCCTTGTTCGTGGTAAACCAGTCACAGTATCGGTAGACCGCATTAAGCCGGCCTACATACCGCACGACACTAACACTAGACACGAAACACCACTACACACTAACACTAACTCATACACAAACACAGAGATCAGGCCACCAGAACACAATACACTCGCTGAACCTAAAGATAATGATATCCGAAGGACACGTTCGAGCCGTGTTGTGCGTTTTCCTCCTATTATCGCCCTTGACGGGCTCTGGAAGGGTGATGTGGCGTACCTCTACTTATTTATTGTTAATTTTACATACAATTGGTTGTAATTAATATTAGTGTTAGTATTCTATATTTGTACGTTATAATAATAATTAGCGTTAGTAATTCTATTTGTTATTTCTTAGTATTACCCTAACGTTAATAATAGAAACATAACTTGTATTGATTTGTATACATAATAAGTAAGGTACATTAATATATATAATATTGTATAAATAAAATAGGAAAATATAAATAAAGTTTTAGTATGTATAAATATATAAAATTGTAATTAAATAGGCAATATAAAACAATATCTATGATATAAATATTAATTTCTTATGTTTATACAAATTTGTGTGTTGAAGCGGACAAGCGAACGTTTTCATTATATAGTGAATACCGTGCGCGTAGCAACTCGCAACGGCGAGAGAACCGGTCGCCGATGGGCGGAGCTTCGGGCGTCGGCGCATCGAGCCGGCCGCCGCAGTCTGCTTAACTGATCCCTGGCATTCGCATGTCCGCCGCGCTCGCAACTCGCTCGCCGCTCATTACGTTTTTATGCTTTCGTGTATGCCTAAATTGTATCTATCACTTTCCTTTCAAAATACACCTTCTTCAATCTGCAGTATTTCTTTCTCTTCATCCTTTCGCTGCTTCAAGTCTTTAAATACTATATCTTATAATTTTCTATACGAGATGATGGATAGAGAAAGGATGATGAAAAAAATTTTTCAGATCATTAAGCCATTGGTTGAATCACAACCAAGTGATATTATATTATATTCTGATAAATGTTATAATATATAAAATCTTACCTCTGTATAAATTAAATACAAACTTCCACGATTGGCTTAATAGCTTGGCACGACTTCCAAGCCGTGCCAAGCTATTTAGTATATTGATGTGCCAATTACTCTAATCTACCCACAAATCAAATTAACTAGAGTTTACAAATATCGTTAGGAAACTAAACCTAAGATTATGGATGGAATGGAATTAAATCCTATTAGTTGTATAATATCGGAGCAAGTCAAAATCGTCTTACTTCGTCTTTCCTACGGAGATTAATAGGTAGGTTTTCCGAAATAGAAAGGAAATTTTCAAATAAATAATGATAGCTATGACCTTATTCACAAACCTTAACCTAACCATTAGACTTCAATATAAGGACGTCAGGTGGGATCGTGATTAAGCACTTGCTTTGAAAGTACAAAAAATATAATTGAAGAAATACTAGTAAAATTGTTTTACCCGTCTTATAGATTGGAAGCATATAAAACCATTTCAATTTAATATCTATTACGAGTTATTTCAGTTACTGGTCTGCTTATTCGTATTTTCTTCAGCAAAGAAGCCATAGAAATCTTACCTAATATAAAACCAATCTTGGCCGAAATTACCTACACCTAACATTACAATAGAAGGATGGGTTAGACCTTCTATATATAGAAAGAATATGTAGAAAATATATAAAAGACGACGTGTGTATGTACGTTGTATGTACGTTTAATCTACATAATAAACAAATACAAAAATCAATGCTTGTAAAACTTTTCCAAATGAAATACTTATGCCGTTATGTTTTCATTGCCGATATCTAGATTTCAAAGCAAATTTTTTTTTCAGAAATATTACTAACATTCTTGTTAACCATTCCAACTAAGCTTAACCTTGTGCTAGGAGATGGTGCACGTCAATAGTCGAATGGTGGATTCGAACCTACGAACGTACCCTAAACCATAAGACTATTGACGCTTGCATATTTGTATTATTAACTGTACATTTCTATTTCAAGGATATATGTCGTAGCGTAAGAAGTTCGTTTTTTCGTCTATTGTATTGTCCAACACATAATTTTTACTTAAAGATGGAGACACCCTACAAATATCTATAGAAAATCGGTAGGATAATTTCTGGGGTGGAAGCATTGGGAATGGGAACGTCGGCTCGGACAGGATGTATCGATTGGAGCAAGGGTCGTACGAGAAGGTCGGTTTCGTATCGAGATCAGATTTCATACTGTTGGTGTGGCTTCTATAGCGGACATTACGCAAGCTAATCGAGTGTGAGACTTCCCGTCAATTTATATAAAACAATGGTTTCCTCAGTAGCACAGGCTTTTAACTGAATGGACAAATTTGATTTGGTAAAAAAATCACGATATCACGGAAAACATTCGCCAAGAAATTGTTTTAAACTTATACTACGAACACATTTTTCTTAATTCTTCAATTAATTTTTATATTGAGATAATTTTACGACAGGAAAAGAACACTGGCAAGGAGCAAATTGATCCTCTCTAAAAAGTCAGAAAGAAAAAAAACGGAACAATAACGAAAATAATAAAAGCATGAACGGTCATATTTCTGCGGTCCTTAGTATGATAACGTACAGAGTAGACAAGTAATAGAGCACTAGTAGACATTTCATATGAAAAAAAATAAGTTATATATACAGACCTCATTTTCTTTTTTTGTTTAAATTATTCTATATTATATTATATTTTCTTAATTTAAAATATTCAAGCAATACAATGTAGAAGTTAATTTAATTAGTCAGATATTAACAGTATTATTATAAATAGATCAAATGATAAACATGTATAATTTGTGTTCAGTTTCAACTTATTTACAGTAATCTATATTAAGCATGTGAATATTGTTCCAACTAAGTTCAAGCTTGTGCTAGGAGATGGTTCACGTCAATAGTCGAATGGTGGATTCGAACCTACTTACGATTCGCAGACCGTCCCCTAAACCATAAGTCGATTAACGCTTGCGATATATATTTTTTATGATAATTCACTTATTAACGTGCGCGCGTTACACAAAACTATCGTACTACGACTTAAGGACCTCAAAACATAACCTACTACTTGCTAAGGCTGCGCACTTTAATCGATACCGGTTCCAGATTTTGTTTCATTTTCCATAACAAAAAGAACATTAAAAAGTTACTGGCAAAATGTAAATAAACAAAACAATACTATTAAATCTTGACGTATTTTTGTTTTTTTTTCACCCAGCCTGATTTAAAAAATGATTATAAGGAAAATATTTAAATCTAATACCATTCAACCGTTTATTAATCTATGCAAATCCGGCAAACGAATTTTAAAATATTTTATGGAGACAGTGCATCGTTACTAAAAACACAGACGAAGCCCTTCGAGACCAAAATAAAAGATTGCTAAAATGCTTTCCTAAATTATACCTACCGTGGTGCAATTAATTACTTTCTTGAATTGTAAATAACGAGCATTTCATTTTAAGTGTTCCGTAACAATCATTATTGGGAGTTCTTTATTCGCATACATTTTCGTTTGTTTAATATAAATTTTAACGCCCTTCTTTACTATGTCACCAATCTGATCGATGAACGTCCTCCAAAAGACGCCAACGTTTCTACTCACTTTTGTACTCTACTGGAAAAATAAACTTTCCCCATTCATGGGTTCTACATACCCAGTTATAACATATACATCGTTGTCTCTATTCTTGTAAGGAATGTTTATCATAATACTCTAGCATTATATACACACAAAAAAAATTGACATAATTTTTTTATGAGTTGTGACACACTTATAAAGATTGCTGCATTATTTTTTTGTAACATTCAAAACATTTTAACTTCTTTTGTCTTTTTTGATGCTATTGGTTATACATGATGGTGTAGTCAGCTTTCTGATTTTCGCTTTCCACTTCGCTCTGACCCCAACATCATCTTGGGAAATATTGCACTCCCCTCATGTCTCTCAATTGTCTTGGGTCTTGGATCTTCCACCGGAGAAGAAAAACATTTAAACTCCATTTATCAAAAACATTTCTCGTACAAATCACATGTTACATATGTACAACATAATATTTCATCAAGCTAGTTTCTTACTTGTATACCAATGATACCATTTTTCAACCGACTTCAAAAAGGAGGATTCTCCATTCGTCTGTATTTTTTGTCTGTTATCGACCCATATTCATAGTTATTTGAAAGCAAGTGCTCCCCATGGAACCACCATATCAATTTGGTCCTATTGATTATTTGACAATGGCATCCACGAGAAAATCAAATTAATATCAAGAATATGTGCAACAAATGAAAAATTAACTCAATATCGCGCAAACCTATTTCGACGAATCATTTTGTATTGGAAAGGATGTACTTCGAGGGTAGTTTGATGAGAGTTTGGTTAGGTTCTGAATAATTCTGTTAAATCCAGTTCTGTTCTATGTTTTTCATGTATATTTTAATTCAAACTTTTTTTTTTTTTTTATATGAAAAGTGGCAACGAGCATACGGCTCACCTGATCTTAAGTGATCACCGTCGCCCATGAACATCCACAGCGCCAGAGGAGCTGTAGGTGCGTTGCCTACCTTTGAGATAGGAATAGGCTCGTTTCTTGAAGGTCCCTAAATCGTAAACGTTCGGAAACACCGCTGGCGACAGTTGATTCCACAAGTTGGCAGTGCGTGGGAGAAAGTTACGCGAAAAACGTACAGTCGTTGAACGCCAACCATCAAGATGGTGGCGGTGGAATTTGGAATTCTGTCGAGATGTGCGGTTATGGAAATCGGTAGCTGGGATGATTCCGAACAATTCCTCAGAACACTCCCCATGGTAAATGCGATACAGGATGCAAAGAGAACCGACATCTCTTCGCAAACTCAGAGGGTCGAGTTGATCGGAAAGACCCTGATCGTCGACTATTCGAGCAGCTCTACGTTGTACACGGTCAAACGGAAGAAGTTGGTATTGGGGAGCCCCGGCCCAGAGATGCGAACAGTATTCCATATGAGGCCGCACCTGTGCCTTATACAGTTTAAGGCGGTGAGCCGGCTTGAAATACTGTTTGGCCCTGTTGAGTACTCCGAGTTTTTTGGAGGCCATTTTAGCCTTGCTCTCCAAATGACCGCCAAACTGGACAACACTCGAAATATCGACGCCCAGAATGCCAATGTTTGGCTTGGCACAAAGGTGAGTGTTTCCGAAGAGTGGTGATGCGACAAAGGGGCTTTTTGGCGGTGAACGCGCAAACTTGAGTCTTAGAAGGGTTGAACTGTACTAGATTTAGTCCCCAATCGGAAATCTTCACAAGGGATGATTCGATTTCAGACACAAGTATGTTCCGACACTCGTCGACGTGATCCCGAGAGATATTGCTGCGGCCGAAATACAGTGCATCCACGGTACTGTCATCCGCATAGCAATGAATGCCACTTGTATGCAACAAATCATTGATATGCAGAATGAACAATGTCGGGGATAACACACAGCCTTGGGGAACACCAGCATTTACGGTCCGGGGTTCGAGCATGAGCCGTCTGCGACGACTTTGACTCTCCGTTCCGCAAGGAAACTGCCGATCCACCTACAGAGTCTCTCAGGAAGCCCATAGGAAGGAAGCTTCGATAGTAATGCTTTATGCCAAACCCGATCGAAGGCTTTCGCTATGTCCAAACTAACGCCCAGTGCCTCACCCTTACTCTCAACCGCCTGCGCCCAACGGTGAGTTAGTAAAGCCAGAAGATCACCAGCTGATCGGCCTTTGCGAAAGCCATATTGGCGGTCGCTGATCAGCTGGTGCTCTTCAAGGTAGCCCATGAGCTGGCGGTTGATTATGGATTCCATAATTTGGAGAGTAAGGGGTGATAGCGATAGGCCTATAGTTGGACGGATCTGAGCGGTCGCCTTTTAGGAATCGCGTACTAGAGCCGTCTTCCATGAATGTGGGACAACGCCGAGGACATAAGAGTGTCTGAATAGGCGCGTTAAAACCGGTGCCAGCTCTGGAGCACACACCTTCAGCACAATGGGAGATATTCCATCGGGCCCACTCGACTTGTTGACATCCAGGGAGAATAGTGCTTTCCGCACAGCACACTGTGTGAAGCGGACGTCCGCCATTGTGGTTTCACACCTCGGGATGTTAAGAGGAGTGTTACCCGTGTCGTCAAGAGTCGAGTTTTCCGCAAAGATAGAGCCAAGAAGATCGGCTTTCTCCCTGCGGAATAGGCCAATGAACCATCCTCCCCGCGCAAAGGTGGAAGCGTCGACTGACAGAAATTACCCTGACAGCCTTGGCGAGAGACCAGAACGCACGAGAGCCAGATGGCAGGCGTGCCAGTCTCTCGCCAATTCTCTTAACGTAATTCGATTTCGCCAATGCAATTTGCCTCTTAAAGAACCTGGAAGCAGAGTTGTATTTCTTCTTGAGTGAGTCAGAGTTTACATCCTTAGCGGCCTTTGCCCTAGCCCAAGCTTGGTAGCATTCCCGCTTGCGACGATGTGCGTCACGGCAGGACCCGCCAAACCAGGGCCGAGATCTGCCACCGACGGGCACCGCTGAGCTTGGAACAAACAATTCCATGCCCTGCAGCACGACATCAGCAACCAAATCAGCGCAGGTGCTAGGATCCTCTGACTTGAAGCAAATCTGCCCCCATGGGTAGGATGCAAAGAAAGAGCGCATCCCGTCCCAGTCTGCCGACCTGTAGTGCCAAACACGTCGTCTACCAGATGGAAGTGGTTGCGATGAGACGGTGAGAGGCACCACGCTCCGAACTAGGCAATGGTCCGATGACCGAGGAGCATCGACCCACACCCGAATGGATTCGGGGCGAGAGGTCAGCAGAAGGTCCAATAAGGAAGGCGAATGGTCTTCGACATCCGGCACACGGGAAACTATGCTACTGTTAGCGACAGTTGGTCCTACTGAATGCCAATTTAGTTTTAAATATTATAATCTATAAAGTTAATGGACTGACTGATATAAAAGTACTTAAGTTTAGTCAACTAAAGTACTTTTATCGGTTGTCGGAAACCAAGGCCTCCTCTTCTCTCTTTGAAAGAGATGCATATACTAGAAATTTAGGATAAAAAGGAGAGGACTCTCTCTGTAGATAATTAGTGTACAGTTTAGAACAAGTGAGTTATGCTGGAGGAAAAGCCCTTTAAAAGTGAATCTCTGAAGCAAAGTCAGTAAGTCTTTAATAAATTACCTCTAAGGCTCTTGATGTATTGCTGTTAATAATATGATAAAATATAAAATATGTTGTGTACGATGTTGAATAGCTCACACTACTATAATATGTAAACAAAAATTGTTTCAAAACGTTAGAATAGATAAAGGAAAAATCTGTTATATGTGTACAACATATCAAACTAATACACGTACTAAATTTATACATTTTTCGTTTACGCTGCATAATAGGTATGTATGTACGTATGTGCGAGTTCGTATATAACAGTTAGATATACTGAATGTTGGCTTCCATCCAAATGTAGATGGCATATTAAAACAAGGACATACCCACCAAAAGAAAAGATAAATACGAGGTATAAACTATTAGATAGCACAAAGTACACACTGAAATAACTACAAACCGGCAACACTAAATGCTGCACTTAAAATAATTCAAATGCCGCACACCGCAAACTTAATGCGCGGAACTCGGACGACAGAGTCCGGACATTTTTCATTAGATACGAGGAAATTCCGGATGTAATTTTAAAGTGAACAATTATAAAATATATCCGGTTGTATCTGATAAGGATTAACTATGTGAAAAAAGTACAATTTCCTTTAATTTCGAACAATCACGTTGAAGCAGTCCAGAACAATGTAGATTTAATATAGCATGGATAATAAAATGCGAAATGAACTGTGTAATCACTTTCTTTACCTGTACTTAAGCGTCAATAGTCTAATGGTCTGCGAATCGTAAGGTCGTGGGTTCGAATCCTCAATACGACTATTGATGTGAACCATCTCCTAACACAAGCATAAGCTTAGTTGGAATGGCTAATCCTAAACATAACAATGTATAGCATAATATGCATGTAAAGGAAAGATATAAGATCTGTTTACTTAAATCTATTCTTTAATTGTATTTTATAATAATTATTCAAATGTTTAATGTCTCAATTGTCAGTGTCGTGACATTTATTTAAAAGAGATAGAGATGGAATAAGGACATAAAATGTTGTTTCTCTAAATATTCTACAGAAACCCTGTCTTTGATTTCGTGTATAAAAATACATTCCTAACATTGCGATAATCACTGTACGTGTAGCACTGAACATATTAGAATAGTGTACGTAGCGTCCAAAATACGTATGTTCATATCACGATTTTTAAATTTATTTTTTGATATTTTTTGGATATACATTTTTTTTTTTTACTTTTCTTCAAAAAACAATCTTGCCACAATAAGAGTTAACAAGAAATTTAGTAATATTTCTAATAAGAAAATTAAATAAATATTGCTAGCTTTCTTTTAAAAATAACATACAGGGCATTTATGTTTTTAATACTTAAACTAGTATATTTTTAGGCTTGTCATAAACCTACCAATATCCTTATCAACGAACATTATTCTATTACATTTTTTTTAATTCCCTGTATATCTTCGGAACCCAAAATCTACTGCCAATAAAATAAATATAGGATCTAGTAAAAGTAAACCACATTAATATACAACAATGCGTTCTAAGTACACAAAAAAATTGGACAATTGAGAACTTTCTTTTTCTGAAATCGGTTGAAATAAAAATGATTCAAGAATTTAAAATAAGCTAATAGAAAGACGCACGTAGTTTGCGATCTGTTACAATTATTTGTGAATTCGTTGTTCGCTTCTTCGCATGTTGGAAGATTTCTCCCGAGGCTAACAATTTTGTCTCCTACTATTGTTTTCTATATTTGCTTATATTTACAACGAATATGATAAAACAAAGACAATTCACAGTAATGTGCCTCGGGTAAGGCTAAATTATTCTTTCTTATATATACTAAATAAGCTCCCACGTCCTTTTCACTTCAGACGAGTTAACTATTGAGTTTCTGTGATTTTGTTTTTATATACAAAAACTTTAGGGTAGAACTTGTGCCTAAATTTGACAATAGGTTAACTACCTGTCATGATACATTTAACTTAACAGTATTACAATAGGTATAGCTTAGTAGGTAAATTTATTATGATTTGCAAATATTACATTAGTAAATTAATTACACAAATTGGTGTGATGTGTATATTTATATATATGATATCTACAAAGGCTAGTTCAGTCTATCCCATTACGGTTTAATAACCTTTTTTTTTTTTTGTTAACGAGGAGGAAATCTTCAGAAAGATACCCCGCCTTCTGGGGGGAAGGCGGCGGTTATGTGGGGTTCTTACCTACTAAAACCTCCCCGGTAGCCATTCCTCGGTGCATGGTGAGGGGCTCCGGGATCTCCAGTGGAACGCACCGGAGCCCCTCTGCACTATGCTCATAGAGAGCACTTCCCGGGGAGGTTACTCCCTCCCCTGTGCCTCAGAAGCGCAAGGCGACACGGGCCAGCCGATATCGCCTTCTTCCCGGGTCCACCTTGGCGGACGACAAAGGCCCCCACCCTTGTCGCCCAATGAACCCGAGGCCCCTTTTAGTCGCCTTCTACGACAGGCAGGGGATACCGTAGTCTTATTCTTGAGAGCCCAGAACTACAGGGTTGACGGTTTAATAACCTACCTATAACCTGAGTTTATGTCGTTCGAATGATCGTTCGAATTTTTGTTATAGTCTATAGTTCAGCAGGCTTGAAGCAACGAGTTTCCGTTTTTCGGCTTCTTAGCCAGAAAAAATTACTTGCTAATATTTTTGTTCGGTACATGGTGATTGATCAAATGTCATATATCTATATCACATATATACCTTTTTTATACTTTCCAAACAAGTGCTTGACCACGAAACCACCTGATGTTAAGTGGAAATGTAGTCCTGGATAGTAATGCGCACTAACTTAATAAATGCCTATTCACTCTACTCTTGAAAGTACCTACATTGTAATCGGAGGGAAAGACAGACGCGGGCAAACAATTTCAGTCGTTTGCTGTACGAATAATAAAAGACCTAACTACTATAATATACCTGATGAAAAACGATTGCCGTCTCTGACTACCATGAGATATATATGATAAGAGTTAAAAGGAAGTATTTATCACTATAATTGATATTAATATATGAATCAAGCAATAAAAACATAAACAAAGTTACAGGAAGTTGCCGCAACTTACGAGTGTGAGGTTAAAGTTTTAGAGGAAGTTGCGAAAGCGCCGAGAGGAAATGGCCGCCACGTCCACACTTCCCGATGAATAATAAATATTCATACGTATAACTTCGAACATATTGCTTACCGGATATTAAACATTATGAATTTGAAGTACGCCTTGTTATACATAAGCTCGCATTTAAATATACCGCAGGGGGGTATACCGAGGTAGCACTCGCTGTCCACGTGTGTCCCACTTTATTTCTTGCCTCTTTAATTACTTTTCCGATAAAGAATCCACAAACGGATTTGTACAAAGGGTACTATAAGAAACCGTTTCTCTTTGTACCTTTGAATTTCCAACTTGAAATTAATCACAACACTCGGACGATAACCGCAAGGCGTGCACTTTAAAGCCGAGCACTTAAAATAATTTAAGTCCCCCCACCACAAAACTTAGCCCATAAAGCAGCACAGTCACATTGCGGAACATTTTTCATTAGCGTGGAGGAAAATTCGTCGCCATTTCAAACAATAAACAATTATGAGACTTGTCCGGTCGGCCAATTGCTTAAGAATTGTATAATTTATTTATTTAATTGGTCAACAAATCGCTTAATATAATATGTGTACGTTAGATAAATACATATGGGCCTTAATCTTATGTGTAAGGAAAGGTTTTATTTTTCTTAAGATATTCCACTTGGGACACGTTATCACCTATAAAATCAGACGTTAGCGCAGCATACGACAAGTCTTTAGGACACAAATAACAATACATTTATTGATGTAGAGAAAGACCAAACGGACTCACGCATTTCTCCTGCACTTCAGCGTCACGGCGTCACTGCTTACTGTAAAAGAACGTGGTTTTAATCCACCATTCGATTACTGACGTGAACTGATGTTGAATGATGACATCTAGTAGCTCAAAGCTTAACCTTACTTGGAATGGTTAACAGGAATGGTATTAATATTTGTGAACAAGTATATTTACGACTAAAAACAAAAACCGACTTCAAATCGAATCGAACGTTACACGCTATTACGCGCGGCCACCTTTTTTTGTATTCCCGAATTATCATAAGAATATTACGAAATCAAACTTAATGAGAACCTAACCAAACTTTCATCAAACTACCCTTAAAATACATCCTTTCCAAGAAAAAATGAATCATCGAAATCGATTGGCGTGATATTGAGTGGCTCGTCCATTTATGGCGTACATACTTGATGCAAATTTAAGACTTTATGGTTTTCTCATGAATCCCAATGTCAAAGATGGGTTCCATGAGTTGGTTCAAATTTAAATGGGACCACACGGGATGCGGCAGCTTTCAAATAGGAAAATAATCATCAAAATCGGTTCGCCCAGTACAAAGCTGTAACAAACATAAAAACGACCTAAGAGCTATGCCACCTCTCAATCCGGCGACGCAATCAAGGCCAGCTTCTCTGGACAGAGGTTGAGGCTAAGCGACCTCTCAATCCGGTGAAGCAGTTAAGGCTAGCTTCTCTGGTCAATCTGTGTAATTCGTCTTAAATTAAAAAAAAAGATTGAGAACCTCCTCCTTTTAAAGTCGGTTGAAAAATAAAAATAATTATTATTAGCCTATAGTTATTATATTTTTTTATTAAATAAATTAGGCTGTTGATACTTTTTTGTTTTAAATATTTTATGAGTTAGCATCTGTAACAGAAGAAGGCCTACAATTTCGTTACGTGAGCATGTAGAACTTTTCCTACGTATACAAGTAGGCCGGTTGAAATTATCCATCACATGGACCGCGATAAGGCCGGAGGAGACAATGACGAATGGTACGCGGCAGACAGGCGTCTGTAAAGCTTATCGTGTCGCCCTGCCCGCCCTTCTGATTGCGACTAAATTTTTGATGCCTCTATATGGTAATTGTATTTACATCTCACACAGTAACTCTAAAATAACTGAGATTACACAAGGCATCCTATATATACAAGATTGTTAGACATTTAATAAATTGCTCTTATGGATTTTATATATCGACGCTGGAAAGTAAAAACGTAGTTAATTACATATATGGCCATTTTCACTTTTTTACGTCGTTGGAATCAGAAAAATAGACGCGTCGAATGATGTCTTACTATAAATAATTAGATGAAAGATACGATTTTCAAGATTGACACTTCTCTTTTATTTTTTGTACCGAAAAACGATTTTCTTTTAGAAAAAACTAGTTAATACCGTGGTATAATACTTATTCACCAAAAATAATAAATATTGTGTCCAAAAACGACAGCCCTATAAAAGTTTTTCGGTTCTGGGGAACATTGTGGTTTAATACGTTTTTGTTTTCCAGCGTGGATATGTTTATGTATTCGAATCGATTCGATACGATGTTTTCAATATTTTTTTATAATAATAATAAATCTTTATTGGTCACCAAAAAAATTATTCATGTATGTATGAAACGTCAAGTCCCTGACTCCTGAGATAGGTACCATTGGACCTGTGTTTCAGCAGTCAGTGTTTTCTCCCATTTTGGAAACACAAGCATTAAAAATAGTGTATATGTGTGTGTGTGTTGTGTTTGTAAATGTGTGTTTGTATTGATCAACATCGTGCGAGGATTTTTTTTTGTTTTAATACAGGCAAATGAGCATGCATCATAACTGATTGTTAAACATTCCGCCGTCCAAACCGAATTTCAACTAAACACCAACTGACTACTGAAAGGTGCAGATGAGTTGTTACCAATTATAATTATAAAGAGTCCCACCGCCAGCACCACGCTTACAAGGTACAACAAATAACTACACATCAAGATAAATTTGTTTACAAATTGAATGGAACTCTCTGTCGCGATCAGTCTTTCCATACGGGTACAAACTCGACACCTTTAAGTCCACTGTGAACAGACACCTTATAGGATCACGTGGCCCATCCTGGGCTTCTTCTTCGCCTTCCATCAAGCAAGATAGCCAAACGTGAGCCTATTTAGGATTAAAAAAAAACCTTATGTTTCACAGACCGTACACTAAATTACACTACTTAAGTCGACTGATAATATGAAACACAGAATTATATGAATAAAGTAATTAAATTGGGTAGTTAAAACAATCATTCTACTTCCAAAAAGTTCTAAAGTCGACAAAGCTAGAACAAAGTTATTTAAATATTTCGCATATTAAAGTGCAAAAAAATTGAAAAAGGCTCAAAAGTTTGAGCGAAAAACAAAATTGCTAGACAAAGTAGACGCAGTGGAAATACGGCGGAAGTTTCCGTGGAAGTAGAGGAGAAATGATAAATACTGTTTTCCGCGTCCACGCTCGCTTATAAATGATTCTCTCTCACAAAGCGGGGATGTTATTAACTGTACACAACAAAACGAAAACAAAACGTTGCTTATATACAATGTAGTGGCAAATTTTTGTAAAAGTTAGCTCAGTTTAAACTACAATTTTGCTTAGACACAAATTATATACGTTACAGATCGAATTATTGGTCGAATACTTTTTATTTTTTAGGAAAGCATACAGCTATGACTTATTTCAAAAGTATAATATTTTTGTTACAGCCAATTGAAAGTTTCCAATTATTAATTAAGAGATAAATAATTAGACAATAAAAAGTATATTTATAAGAAAAAATAAAAACCGACTTCAAAATCGAATAAGAACAATACGAAATAGAATTAATCAGGACTTCACTAAATTCTCATCAAACTACCATTAGAATATTCTCCATCATTGTATTCAATAAAAAATGAATCATAGAATTGGCTATTGATGTTGCTTATGGATTTATTCATCCATTTGTTGCGCACATATTTAATGCAAATTTAAGGCATATGGTTTTCTCATGATGCCATTGTCTACATTGGAAGGTGTAAATGCGAAATCTGTCTAAATTGGACTACACCGGAAGTCCGGATTCTAAAATAATATAGCAAGTATAAGTGTCCAATTAAATGATTTACTACTACTTTTCCTAGTGGCTAAGCGTTCAACTATTAGTATTAGAATTAGTGCGGTCAATATAGACATTTAAAGATCAGCCCTGTAGTTTTGGGCTCTCAAGAATAAGACTACGGTATCCCCTGCCTGTCGTAGAAGGCGACTAAAAGGGGCCACGGGTTCACTGGGCGACAAGGGGGCCTTTGTCGTCCGCTAAAGTGGACCCGGGAAGAAGGCGACATCCCGTGTAGCCTTGCACTGCGAGGGCACGGGGGGGGAGGGAGTAACCTCCCCCCCCCCGGGACGTGCTCTCCTTGAGCACAGTGCAGAGGGGCTCCGGTGCGTTCCACTGGAGATCCCGGAGCCCCTAGTCATGCACCGAGGAAAGGGCCACCGGGGAGGTTGGAGTGGGTAAAAACCCCACATAACCGCCGCCTTCCTCCCAGAAGGCGGGGTATCTTTTTGAAGATTTCCTCCCCGTTAACAAAAAAAAAAAGACATTTAAAGATGCATAAACGCAGTAAAATTGTTTAAAACATAATTATAAACATTTTTTGAGGTTCATTCCCCTGTATGGAAAAAATTTACTCGAGTTTTCGCGATTTTCAGCTAAACGGTTATTTTTATTATAAAAGTACCTCATACAGAAATCGTAGATCAAAAAAAAATGTATCAATATATTTTTCTTCTACGAGCCTCCGTTTCTCAGATATAACGATTTAAAGAGTAGTACAAGTCTAGATATGTAAATAAATTAATAACATATATATATAAAAAATAAATATATGATATATATGACAGCTAAGAAGTTGGTCGACATATCTGGTGACCAGAGGACTGGCTTATACCTTAAACAGAGGCTAAGTATACAACGTGGCAATGCTACCAGCCTTCTGGGTACGCTGCCAAGCGACGATGGTTTGGCATAGTTATATTTTTTGTAAATATTTTGTAAAATATATGTACATAACAACTTTTGGAATCGTAACGCCCTAAATAATCTTCTTACTTATTGTTATTTTTCAATACAGAGAGCGCTACGGAAACTGCAGAGAGAAGCCAATCTTACAGTAAGTCTGAAAATAATTTAAAGAAAAAAAGCTGGCGTAAGTTTTCGTTGCCCAGTAAAACTAGATGTAAAGCAGTTCATTGTTAAAGTTTTCATCTTATAAAACCCTGTTAGTTAAACTTCTCAAACGGATTATTCTTTTGTAAAATACTACATCATAAACTTAACCGCTCAAAAAGGAACGCTTCAAAAGCTTTGTGAAAGTTAAATTAATTTTTCGCGATCTAAAATTTGATGTTTATGGATAAGAACGAAATTTGTAAATGAAATTTTACATTATAGTAAAAAGCTGTGTATTGTCTAATGGCTCGAGGTTAGGTCTACCCAATTACCTAAACAGGGTAGTGGGTAATAATAAAACAGAAGTCTATTATACAAAATGCGCACTAGCTTATTAGATGCCTTTACAAATTCTTTTGAAGACAGCCATTTAGTGTTAGGAGGGAAAGAGCACGTAGATAAGATAATTTAGACTTTCCTGACCGTCCCTTAGATTATCCGTGAAATAGCAACCGACCGAATCGTGATTCGGCGGCCCTCTCGAGCGCCCTCGGATCGGAATGCTTACGCGAGCCGTTAACTGTTAACCATTCGAGCCGAGGTTACCGAGGGAACTTGTTTCGAGTTACTAGCGATAGAAGTTCAGGCTAAGCGACCTAAGAGCTATGCCACCTCTCAATCCGATGAAGCAGTCAAGGCCAGCTTCTCTGGCCAATCTGTGTAGTTCGTCTTAAAAACTTTGTTGTCGCAATTTTATGTGCAGATTTACCACGCGCTCGTCGGCGAAGGAAAACATCGTGAGGAAAGCTACATGTCCTAGAATAAATTTCTAAGACATGTGAAGTCTGCCAATCCGCACTAGGGCCGCGTGGCGGACTATGCTCTCATACTCTCTTTACAGTGAACGCCTGTGCCCAACAGTGGGACATGTATAAACGCTGTTACTATTAACTATAATGAAGTTAATTTTACCTTATATTTTTGACGGGGAGGAAATCTTCACAAGGCGGGGTATGCCTTCTGGGGAAGGCGGCGGTTATGTGGGTTCTTACCCACTAAAACCTCTCCGGTGGCCCTTTCCTCCGGGATCTCACGTGGAATGCACCGGAGCCCCTCTGCACTGTGCTCAAGGAGTGCACGTCCCGGGGGGAGGTTACTCCCTCCCCCCCTGTGCCCTCGCAGCGCAAGGCGACACGGGCCAGCCGATGTCGCCTTCTTCCCAGGTCCACTTTGGTGGACAACGCAGGCCCCCACCCGTGTCGCCCAGTGAACCCGAGGCCCGTTTTAGTCGCCTTGTACGACAGGGATACCGTAGTCTTATTCTTGAGAGCCCAGAACTACAGGGCTGAAGTTAATTTTACCTAAAACAACCGAGCAATCAACATATAAAATAATGCAGACACAAGCTATTCTAAAAACACAAGCGGCAATAAAGCTTTCAATGTGACTTGTATATTTTCCTTACATATATTTATCTTTATGAGCAATGAGTTTCAAAAGAACGGTCTCTGCATGTGTAATGAAACGTAAATTGCAACTAATTTACATAGATTTACATATAGCTACAGATATGTGTTTGAATTATTTGCCTCTTTGTAGTGATGTAGTGCTTAACACCAAAAAAATAGCAGTCATATGCACTGCCGATAAAAGTGAAAGCTTATAATTAAGAATTTTTCCTCATCAGACTTAAATTTAAATAATCAACTTCAATCTGGTTTCCATATCTATTGACACGTTAAACAATTATAAACATAGACATAGACATATTCTTTATAGGCACAAAATAAACACATCAAATAGACTGAAAAAAAAATGAAATAAAAAGATACAGTTAAAGAACAAATGGACAAATAGTAGATAAGACATGATGCCAATATTGGACACCGTCTAAGGACATGCCGTCGCAAGGATACGACAGCGCTGATTTTCAGGGCTACCCAAAGTCGTGCGCGTCCAAAACTACATTTACATGGAATTTATACAGATACTTATACATGTTTCTATGGTTTATTTATTGTTCAAATAGACACAAGATAATGACAAAATATAAATACAACATTAGCACGTCGGCTAAAGAAGACAACAATTCAATTAATAAAACAACAGTCTCATTAGAGGGCAACAACAAAGCGCCATCTATTAGGCGGGTACGAAGAATCAAACAAAACATAATACAATACATGGAAGTTATAAAATATGGCAGCACTACGTAAATACTGTGTAAGGAGTTCAGCTGAGGAGAAGTTTTCACCTCAAAAACATTTTTACTTTGACAAGGATTTTCAGTTTCTTTTCCAGCTGTATACAACTGTAGTCTCTAGCTTCGCTTCTCTCTCATTTGGATAACAACAAGAAACCGCTAGCTTTCGAAATCCAGATAAACACGATATGGCAGAGCATAAAGCTGGCCGCGTCGCTTCTCTGCCACGTACAACAAAGTACAAACTTACCCCAACTATGAATCAAGATTAGCTCTAAAACCAAAGCAAAACTTGCCGTACAAACTTTCAGCTATTTGATGTATAGTAAAAGTTTCGTTGAAGCTTTTAAGAGGAATGATAAACACGACAACTTTTCTGTACATAAAACAGAGAACATATTTTTATATCAATTTATATATGTACTTATAATTTATTTATATGCGGCGCGTTTGAATTACAGGCGTTTTGGTTCCTTAAGTGTGTTCCACTGTTGGGTTGGCCTTCTTTTTTAAGAGAGTATAAGGGCACAGTCCGCTACACGACTCTAGTGCGGATTGGCGGACTTCAAGTCTCCTAGAAAATGTTCCAATGCATGTAAGTCTATTGATGTTTTCCTTCACCGCCGTGCGCGTGATATATCAGCACTTAAAATTAAAGTTAAAAATACAGCCTTTAAATATATAATATATATGTCCCACTGTTAAGCGAGGGCCTTCTCTGTAGAGAGAGTATAAGGGCCTAGTCCACCACGCGGCCCTAGTGCTTCACGTGTCTTAGAAAAATTTTCAAAGACATGTAAGTTTCCTCACGATGTTTTCCTTAACCGCCGGGCGTGTGGTAAATCAGCACATAAAATTGCAACAGCAAATTTATTGGTGCCGGCACCGGGTATCGAACTCGGGTTGCTAGCGTACTGTGCATCTTAGAATTACGAGTATATAACAACATATAGAGTATATACAGTGTGTAACAAGAATATTTACAAGTAAAAAAGAAAACCCGCTTGAAATTCAATCAGTGACGGGTTTAACATTAAATGCTCCTACACGCGGACTTATACTCATTTACCTTTCATAAATTAAACAATGACGAAGACCGTTTTCCTTTCTTTGTTTAAATTAATTTGAAAGCCATTGTTAGCAGGACTGTAGAATTATAACGGCCGTATTGTTTCTTATACATACGGGGAAAAGGAAAATAAATAAAGTTAAATCATATAATAAAAGCAGATTAAATAAAAAAAGTCAACTGTTACCAGAATATAACCGCTCAAAACTTTTATCATAATCAAAGTACATGTATTTATTTTATTTATTTGCACAAAATAAATTTATTCATTCTCTGCAAACGACAAACTTGGTATTGAGATTAAAATAAGGAACCTTTTTTTTTGTTAACGAGGAGGAAATCTTCAAAAAAATACCCCGCCTTCTGGGGGGAAGGCGGCGGTTATGTGGGGTTTTTTACCCACTAAAACCTCCCCGGTGGCCCTTCCTCGGTGCATGGTGAGAGGCTCCGGGATCTCCAGTAGAACGCACCGGAGCCCCTCTGCACTGTGCTCAAGGAGAGCACTTCCCGGGGGGAGGTTACTCCCTCCCCCCTGTGCCCTCGCAATGCAAGGCGACACGGGCCAGCCAATGTCGTCTTCTTCCCGGGTCCACCTTGGCGGACGACAAAGGCCCCCATCCTTGTCGCCCAGTAACCCGAGGCCCCTTTTAGTCACCTTCTACGACAGGCAGGGGATACCGTAGTCTTATTCTTGAGAGCCCAGAACTACAGAGCTGAAAATGGAGGAAAGGAACCTAAGCGATAGGAAAAATACCTATAGAAACTAATACATATGTAGACACAAAAATAAATAATAAATATAAGTACCATAATGTGAATCCATAAATAGAATTCTTAAAAAAATGATACATAGACCTAGCTTTAAATAGAGATTCTAGGATATTTAGGCAGTATTATTAAATAAACTAGTTTGTAAAAATTTACAAAATAAGTACAGTTTGACTTTGTAAATAAATAAATATATCTAGATATTATGGATGGACAAAAAAACCAACATCAAATCAAATTTACGCTAAAAATGAACGAAACTTCAGTGTTCTACCGTCAAAAAATGTTAATTATATTCTTTAAAAAATCTTCATTTCAAAGCATTTTGCTGGAATTATAAGCATGATTACGATGAGTATTTCGAGGATCTGTGGTCGCACATTATACACAGTTTTATGACTTCTATTAGCTAATTTAATATAGTATGTGTGTACATGTCAAAGGTAGAAAGCGGATATGTCGTAGCCCGAAAATCCTAAACGACGTATTACTATAGAAAAGATTAGACAATATAGTCTAAGTCTCATTTGCATATCACGAAAAAAATAATAATACATCATTGATTTTTTTTGACGAACTATACAGATTGATCAGAGAAGCTGGCCTTGACTGCTTCACCGGATTGAGAGGTGGCGTAGATCTTAGGGCGTTTAACCTGAACCTCTATCGCTAGTAACTCGACACAACGGTCTTCCCGGTGAGGAGTAACCTCGGCTTGGACGGTTACTATGTTATGCGTAAGCATTCCGATCTGAAGGCAGCCGAGAGGGTTGAACCAACACTCGATCGGTTGATATTTCACGGATAATCTAATCAAAAACTAAACTACCTTTGAGTGCCACTACATACAATTACACACAATTTTTTTAGTTTTCTACTGTTTATTGAAAATTATGAACCTTTGAAATAGTTTTTCTGTTTCGACATTTTCGCTTTCTAACGTCGATATAGTGGCAACGAATTAAATTGTTTTCTTCATATACCTTTAGAAAGATCACTAGTATTGTAAACAATTAAAACAGTAACAATACAACTAACCAGGCAACATATCAGATCATGAACACGTAACAACAAACAAAGTTGACGGTGTTGTTGACGTTCCATTGTTAGCAGAAATTGTCCTAACAATTATTTACCTGCAGCAACAACTGCACAAACAGCCGGGAACATTGTTTGCAGACGAACAGAACAATCGCATTACCGCTCTGCAGCTTAGTCACGTGGCACTTAGTCTCGGATAGTATTCTCAACTCGTTGTGAATATTTCAGATTATAAAGAGAAATAATACAACTTCAAATTTATTTACAAGTAAGAACAAAAACCTACTTCAAAAAAATCGCAGGTGTCTGGGCGCAATGCGCTCGGACGTTAAATTCGTGACAACGTGTCCTAGGTACACTCGTTATTCCAACAAAGTTTAAGTATTTTTTTCTACTTCACAGCACAAATTTGGGTTCTCTATCTCTCTCATATCGCGCTCTCACTTTCACACTTTAAACGATGCAGCATTTGCCGCATCGTGCACTATCGGGAATTTCTGGCTCGAGCGTAACGAGACATTTTGCGCGAATGACATCCAGTATACATCAATTTATAAAACGTTGTCACGTCAAAAGAGCAACTACGCGCGGACGCTTTATGTTATTACCGAAAAATCATAGCTGCTACATTACGAAGTCCGGGCGACTATATTCTCTTCCTTCTTCCAATCCATTTCATTCATCCAGGGTCGGTTGTCACCTACCAACTTCCTACCACCTACTTCCCTGATATATCTTTAGTCAATGTCTATGTCAATAAAATTAATATGGAACCTAATCGAAACTAAATCCTTTTAAAAAATGAATTCCAATTCGTTCAGGACTGAAATGAGTGCTCAAACAATAAAAACGTAAAACGAATTAAGCACCTCTTCTTTTGAAGTCAGTTAAAATGAGAGAACGTCAATCGATAACAGTAAATAGTATTGAAACATTTTATTAATAAAAATTGTATTTTACTATCGAAAACGACTAATTTAAACTCAAACTCGCCATTCCACCATTGTGTTTAACCATTAACCAGATTTTACAACGGTTAAAACTAATTTTAATATATATCGTTAAAATTTGTTTAGCAATCTCAAAAAAAATACTATTAAAAGCAACAGTGATAGAACCACTACAATGGCTTCTGCTGTTTTACAAATACAGTGGATTCACAATATATAAGTACCACAAACTCGCAGAAAATTGGTGTGAAGTGGAGGTCTACTATACTTCTACGTTTCTCCTGTGACTTAAATCACTTATCTATGTTTTCGATAAGTATTAGGTTATGTCGCATATACTCTGAGGCGGAACGTCCCGAGGATTTCCTCCATAGAACTCTGCTCTAACTAACACGGGACCACTTACTTCCTTCCAGGAGCCTAAAGGAGGAAAACCTTCTTAGTGGCTCTCCAACATCTCTTCTTTTTAAGCAAATACTAGGGCAAATAAGAAGTTATATTTCCCCTCCATTCCAATACGTATTTAGATATTTCATTCGTAACAATTTTGATGAGTTGCACAGAAGCGTGCAGCTCCAAAGAACTGTTAAATCTGAAGCAAACAGCGGCGACAATAAACATCTTCTATTTAAATTTTATCACCAAGAAACATAATACAAAATTCTAGCTAATAAAGTAACGTTATTTTGTAATTTCAGAGCCAATTTAGAAGTTTAAATTGCTTCCTTAGCTACCCTTTCTGGATCGTAATTCAACGCAGTGTAATCACTGATCATCTGCAGATGCGGGATACTGCTCAGTAATTCAATATAATTTAAGAGAATTTGAACAACAGGCTGGTAAATTTTATCATTTAAGGATCCTTCCTTTGTCGAGCAATTGCTTAACAAAACGTAAGGTACATTTATATCAACAAATATATCTACGGGCAAATCAAATCAAACGTTAAACGCAATTACGCCCTCTTTGTATTTATAAATTATCGTAGGAATATTACGAAATAGATATAATTAGAACCTAACGAAACTAACCTTGAATATACTTCAATCCTGCGTCTTGAAAGAGCACAGAGATGTGTATTAAAAATCAACTAAGCGACCTATGCCACCTCTCAATCTGGTGAAGCAGTAAAGGCCAGCCTCTCTGGCCAAATGTTTTTCCGAGTGAAAAAACGTATATTGGATAAAAATCATAACGGCACAAATAGTCAAAAAGCAGTTCGGTACATTTAGTTAGACTGGACTTTTGTTAGAAATAAACAGCGCCGGAATAAAATAATCATAAATTGTTCCCTCGCGTAAACTCCTTTCTGCCGACTTTTCTTTATTTTCGGATGAATTCAATTACTTCGCCCTTATCAATTCAATTTTCTTAAAATATGTTGTAATGATAATAATCATTGGAAATCGAATAAACTAAACATACAAATTATGCTTACATATACACATGGTAATATATATAATTTCGATTATCATATTTTGGTAATTCAATTAATTAAAATAGATAATACATGTCGACGCTGGAAAGCCAAAACGTTGTAAGTGACACACATGGCCATTTTCACTTTTTTACGTCGTTGGAATCAGGAAAAAAAGACGCGTCGAATGATATATATGACTTGTAACAATTAGATGAAAATAGGATTTGCATGATTGACACTTCTCTTTTATTTTTTGTATCGTAAAACGATTCTCTTTTAGGAAAACTCTAGGTTAATGCCGTGGTACAATACTGTGTCCAAAAACGACAGTCGATTTCCACAAACACGAAAGTTATAATTTTTTTTTAACGTTAAAATGTTTTTCGGCGCCGGTGAACAATTTCATTTTTATGGGTTACTACGTTTTTGTTTTCCACCGTCGATATGAACGGCTTTTAATTTTTTTTAATTACTTTTTGCACGGCGGTTATGTGAGATTTCTACTATGTAAAACCCCCCAGTGGCCATCCTTGGTGCATTGTGAGGGACTCCGGTATATCCAATGGAACGCATACGCCTCTATTTACTGAGCCAAAGCACGTCTTATATACAAAAAATTACTTGCTAAAATTTGTGCCCAGTGATGATGGGCTCACCATTTGTGCCATATAGACCTAGTAAGCTTAACGGTAAGCGCACAGTGATTACTGTCTCTGCCTACCTCAGTTAAGGGTTAAAAGGTCGTCAGAACTTTATTACGCCTTTAGAGAACCATACCCAGGTAAAAGCATTTATATAGCATACGACAGAATTATTGAAATCGGAAAAAAGTAATTTTTGCTTACGAATACTTACTAATTTTTTTTTCATAAATATACACACTGACATTCTTATAAACCATTCCTACTAAGCTTAACTTTATGCAAGGAGATGGTTCACCTACGTTTACGTACCAGACCGTACCCTAAACCATTAAGCTGTTGAATATTCAAATTTTATTCCCAACTAAATATATATTAATAAGACAATACAAAACTGCGTTAGTAAAGCAAAACATTTTATGAAAGCAATGTTTCGCCGAGAGTTCCTTATTCCGGCGGGTAGTTTGAAACATTTAATTAAAAACGGTTGCAGATAACGTTATGGATCCGACGTTCATGGAAATATTATGGCGAGCTTTGAAAAGCTCTTTTTTAAATTAAGCTCCGTTGCTTGTCTCTTTTTTGTTTCCTTATTTACGCGTGTTTCCTTAATAGCTCACGGATTGTTCTTTGGAAAAAAATGGGGAAGTACTCATGAATATTTTAAATATAAACTGAAAACTTAATTATGATTGGGATTATGTATGCACAGTATTATAATGATTTATTTATACATCCCTTAATTATTATTTACAAGTGTTATAAAAGGTCATCCAAATGTTGACGATGGGGTTCTTTCCGATCAACCTAACCCGGGCCAGCGAAGAGATGTCGTACTCCTTTGCATTTTTATGGCTCCTATTTGAATCAGAGGAAGTGTTCCGTCGTATAGTTCTAAATTATTCGAGCGGCCAATTTCTTCTAAATAAAAAAGAGATATACACCAAAATAAATGTACAACGGCGAACTTAATGCTATTTAGAGTTTTCTTCCAACTAACCTTTGGTGATTAAGAGCAGGCTAAGGGTCTTGCCGCTTAAAATAGTGTTTTAAGACCCTATTTATCAAAATCACTTTATCCGGGCCTATATATTTATAGACCTCTAAACAGAATTATAAATAAGTCTATTCACAATTAGAAATAAATTCAACAATAATTTCGAAGTCGCTATTTTTGTTATAAAAAGAAATTTCAAAAAATAATCTAATGCAAAAAATTTAAAATAAGAATTAAAAAATAAACTAAAGATAGAGAACTTAAGAAAGAGAAAGAAATAAGTCTTTAATACATAACCATGAATGACTGAGAAATTGAGAATCACAATGGAAGAAAGTAGAAATCATGCGAAAGAAACAAACTAATCCAGGATAAAAGGTTAATAATAATAATATCTCCCGAAAATAAGAAATAGTATAGGAAGTTGATGGAAAGCCTTCTATATAATCTCATAACTGTTTTATTTATGTATCATATTTATTATACTCTTACTGTCTGTATTCCATATAAAAGTAGTATTGCGCGCGCACGCCTTTAGGTAGTCCCGGGCACCGATGAAAATCAGCGCTGTCGCATCCTTGTGACAGCATATGCTGAGACGGTGTCCGATATTGGCATCATATGTTTTGTATTATTTGTCCGTGTAACTTTAACTGTGTTTTGTCTATTTTTCATTCTTTTTTAATGTGTGTTATATTCAGTCTGTGATGTGTTTTTGTATTGTGATGCCAATAAATAAATGTCTATATCTATGTCTACTTGATAAAGATGGTAGATGAAAGGAAGTATCGGTATATAAATCATTAACAAAAAGTAATTACTCGTATGCAATGAAAAAATAAACGTATATTAAACATTGGAAAAGAAATAAATTCAACGATTAAACAAAGAAAGTACTTCTTCAATAAAGCCAAAGTTGAACACATAGAATGAATACTAGCCGAGCTGGCAGACCGTACTTTCATCTCAGTCAACAATGAAGTAGAACTTGGTGGCACCTAGTTTGCAGTGCTCTCGTAAACTTTGCACGGGGCTTCTTTGTGCTGAAGTGATTTATTAATGCCCTACGAACTGCACACACTTTATAAAGCTTATTATATATGTATATAGTTTACTCACAAATTAAGGTTAGTAAAGATTTTTTAAATTAAATTTCCAGACGAATTTTAGAGAAGAATAAATGTGTGCGACAACGACGATTTATTATTTCGCGAAAGTTTTATTGTATTGGACACTCGACATTCTTATGCATTAGATATCTTATCAATAAATATGAAAGATAATCAGTGTTCACCAATAGGATTTATTTTTTTGATATTGTTCATTAACATTGATATTTCAAGGTCCTTTTTCCTGCATAAAATCCTGCTTATGAGGTCTCCTGCGAAACAACTTTTATAAACCAAAATCTGCTTTTTTTTATTGTAACAAAATGCATAACTACTGGCTTATATTTTAAATTCAGAGTTTTATTGCCCCTTGTCCTTTTTAATCTAAGTATAGTATATAGTATGCCTATGCTATTTCTAGTTCCTCTAACGTGGATAGGTTAGGGCAGTTTCCAAAATCTGCTCATATCTATTTCTAAATGCCAGTGCAGTTGGCATTCGATATTGAATTGATTTACTCGGGAACATGAGCATCATATAAGTTGAGGCTTAAATAATAGAACAGACTGGAGCTGGAGTTTAAGGACGCTTCGCTGATTGAAATAATATAGTTAAGCAACGTTATGCACTGGCTACCTCTGAACTAGTTTTAGTAGCGAATATTCTGAAATTCCTCTATTACCACGGCTAGGGAATTCCACATACACTAGACTTACTTTGGCTTATATTCCTGATAAAATATAACTTGACCTGTTAAATTTAATGTAGTTAACATGGTAAATTTATACGGATAAAATCTACGTTACTGGTAACATTGAATCATTTCATCGGAACAATATTTTGATTCAATTATAATACTAGATATCAATCTAAAATCAGCGAGATCAAAGATAATATGTGAGATGATGTAAGATATACTCGTAATGCGACAATACCATCTTGGTTTAGGGTATCATAATAATTAATAAAAGTTTAGGGTATTATAACTAAAAAAAAGTTATTTGAAAAGAAAATAAAGACAAAGTTTTCCGCATTTCTATGGTTTATAAAACAATTTAAAGAATTTAAACAATTTCCCTAGTAGGAGGAAACTTTAAAAGCAAAACAAACTAGTGGTACTAAACACTCCGCTACTTGACTTATGGAAAAAGTTTTCTAGGAAACTCGTAGAGGGCATGATAAACACTGCATCGCTTCCGCAATTGTTTATAAATCATGGAAACTTTTTATTTTATATATTTACCATAACATGTATTTTTTACGCAACTAGAGCTGCCATACATAAATACATGCAATATTAACAAATAAGTTTTCAATCAACTTCAGATATGGAGAAGGTACTGAATTCGATCGTATTCGTTTTATGTCTGTGCATATCATATACAGGGTTTTAGGAGATCGATTCCGAAAACGAAGACAGACGATAGTACTAATTACAACTTTGATGATGGGTCGGAAAAAAACGATCATGATTTAAAAAAATAAAATAACGCAGCCCGGTTTATGGCGCTGGTCAACCAATAGAATAGGTGATGAGGCACTATGGGATCTAATAAGCATGGTGACCGTCGGCCAGGTAACTAGGGTTAAAAGGACATAAGACTTTATTTTAATTTGTTGTTTGTTTTTAGTTAATTTTTGGCGTAGCTTTAATTCTTTTGGAGTCGATTTTGTTTTACTTGTAAAAATACTTGGTTAAATTTATTGACAAGAAAATGTTTTATATTGAAGCAACATGAATAAGATGATGCCTACGCTAACAAATTTTATTAATATAATTTTTTACCAATTCTCAACCAGAATGAACGATGATTCATGAATCGTTAATAGCCTAATGGTTTAGGGTACGGTCTGCAAATCGTAAAGTCGTAGATTCTAATCCACCATTCGACTATTGACGTTAACCATCTCCTAGCACAAGCTTAAGCTTAGTTGAAATGGTTAACAAGAATGTTAGTAATATTTATAAAAAAAACATCAAGTTTTCTAGAACCAGCAAGTATATGCGGAGACGCACGCGGAGTGAGACCACCTAAGACGATCTTTTCAGGATGGATGTATTTCAGCTGAATGAAGGTAGCCGAGGATCATCGTAGGTGGCATGGTTTTGGAGAGGTGTACGTCCAGCAGTGGAGTGCCACTACAGTGGACTGATGGTAATGATGACTGTATGATTTTGGTATAGCAAGTGAGGTGTTCGAAAGCAGCCCCTACCTTATAGGATCCCACCTCCGAATGTTCGGGACCTTATTCTAAAAAGTTTAATTATGTTTCAGATTACTAATACTACTGAATTTCGAAGTTGAAAGGGTGATACAGAAACCAATTTTAACTTTTAAATCTCTTATAAAATACGAAATGTTGTTATAAAAATTATTTTCAAAGTTGATTATAACAGCGGTCTGCTCCGAGGTCCGTGTTCTCCAGTGAACAGAATACCAATTTCTCAGCAGTTGAAATCTGTTGGTTTGATTCCTTGGTCAATAAGTTTACATAAATTTGTTGCAATAATACCCTGATACATAAAATAGTACCTTACCTGTTAGTGTAGAGTAGTAGAAGTTATAAAAAAATAGTAAAATGGAATGAACAATAATAGTAACAAGTATATTTACTAGTAAAAACTAAAGCGACTTCAAATCAAATATAAAAATTACGAAATAGAAAGAATCAGAACCTAACCAAACTCTCATCAAACTACCATTGAAGTACATCCTTTCCGATAAAAACTTAAACATCGAAATCAGTTGGTGTGATATTAACTTATTCTTATGCGTATTTAAGACTTTATATTTTATATATATATATATATATATATATATATATTTTAAAACCATAAAGGTTTTCCCATCGATGCCATTGTCAGAATTAAACCACATGGGGAACACCAGCATTCATATGAAAAAGAATCATCAAAATCGGTTCACACTGTCGAAACTTATGAGACAAAAAATACATACAGACGAATTGAGAACGACCTCCTTTTTGAAGTCAGTTTAAAAAGTCAAATAATCTAGGTCTGAGGCCCCTTTGAATTAACGGTATTGTATTCTTGCCCCGACTGCGGAAAGGCAAAACTAGTAAAACTAAACTACTTAAATACCTTTCATTCAGTCTCAGTCCGAACACACGTAACCTAACATGGTATGCATGGTTTGATTCCTTGGCATGATAAATATCTATGGCACAGACAAAACGTTTCTGAAAAGTTCCGTCTGATGAGTGCTAACTGCCTAGCTCTTATTAAAACACCCACCTACATTTTCTCTAGTTGGTATTTTATGTAGAAATAAGGAAAGGCTAAATACTTCTTTGCATCTTATCCTTGGCGGCAGATCTGCTTTTCTACTGATGATCCGTCAAAATGCGCAGATGCCATAACCGATGTGTTATGTCAAGCTATGGAGTATTTCATTCCCTACAAAGATATACCCATCGGTGGCAAAGCTCGACCATGGTTCAACACCGAATGCGCTAAAGCTGCAATCGCAAGCATTTGGCATATCTTTCATGGGCCGAAGCTCGACAACGCAAATTACAGGATTTGAGCTCCAGGAAGAAAGCATATAACCAAGCCACTAAGTCCTACAACAAGGAGTTGCGGAATGCTCGCCTCAACCATATAAACCGTATCGGCACGAAGCTCTCTAAGAAACCCTGCGGAAGTAGAGCCTTCTGGTCACTGGCCAAAGCTGTTGAGACGAACTTCTGTAGTCCATCACTGCCGCCACTGAAAAAACCTGATGGATCGCTGGCTCACACGGCCAAGGAAAAAGCCCACTTACTTGCATCCCTTTTTGCCGAAAATTCTCGTCTAGACACTGGCAAAGCCAACCCACCTCTTATTACTCGCTGCGGGGAGACTATGAAAGAAATCCGCATCAAGCAGAAAGAGGTCTTAAAAGTATTGCGTTGCCTAGATGTGAATAAAGCCAGCGGACCAGATGGAATACCAGCAGTTGTTTTAAAGACTTGCGCAGCCGAGTTGTCCCCGGTTTTAACACGTTTGTATCGCCTCTCGTTCAAAACTGGAATAGTACCTAAATCCTGGAAGTCAGCTAACGTGCAACCCGTGCCCAAAAAAGGCAGTCGTGCTGACCCTGCTAATTACCGTCCTATCTCAATAACCTCTATACTTTGCAAGAGTATAGAACGTATATTGAACTCCCGCCTTATCGCATACCTAGAACAAAATGATATCCTCAGTGACCGACAATACGGATTTCGCCGAAACCGGTCGACAGGAGACCTTCTAGTATATGTCACTCACTTTGTAGGCGAAGCCCTAGAGAGTAACGGGGAAGCAATTGCTGTCTCCCTCGACATCTCAAAGGCATTTGACAGGGTTTGGCATGCAAGCCTAATTAGCAAACTTCCAGCTTATGGCTTGTCCCCGGGTCTGATTGAGTGGATTAAGAACTTCCTGAGTGAACGATCGCTTGGTGTCGTCATCGACGGATGTACATCAGAGCCCATGACGACCAATGCCGGTGTTCCTCAAGGTTCCATCCTCTCTGCAACACTTTTCTGCTGCACATAAACGATCTGTTGACGCCCGGCATCTATGGGTATGCAGACGACAGCACTATTGTAGAGAGATATCTCCCGGTAGGGCGGACCAGTCAGGATCAAGTACAGTCCGAACGCGAGGCCATGGTAGAGCGTACAAATTGCATTCTCGAGGCAGCTTCCTCCTGGGGCATAGCCAATCTTGTGCAGTTCAACGCCACCAAAACGCAATCATGTTTATTCACCGCCAAAAGGAGCCAGTCCACATTAGCTCCGACTTTCAGAATGTATCTCTGGAATCTACCGACAGCCTACAGTTACTAGGAATCGAATTGTCTGCGAATCTTAACTACGGGCGGTTCATTGAATCCAAAGCGAAGGTAGCTGCTAGGAAGCTTGGAGTCCTATCAAAGGTACGGCGGTACTTCACACCGGGACAGCTTTTGACTTTGTATAAAGCACAGATCCGGCCATGTGTGGAGTACTGTTGTCATATCTGGGCAGGTGCAGCCAAATACCAACTCGCGGCACTGGATTCCATGGAGAGGCGGGCCAAAAGTTGATAGGTGACCAAGATGATGATCTACACCTAGATAGTCTTGAGCACAGGCGCAAGGTGGCCAGCCTTTCGGTGTTTTACAGATTACACTTTGGAGAGTGTGCACAGGAATTACACGAGTTAATTCCCCATCCCCATTCTACCTTCGGACGTTTAGACACTCGGCGGGTCTCCACCCTTTATAGTTGATGTTCCGCGCGTCCGAACGAAGCGATTTGAGTCATCGTTCATCGTGCGTACAGCAAAGGAGTGGAATAAGTTGCCGGCGTCAGTCTTTCCGTCCAATTACGACGTGGGAGCCTTCAAGAGTAGAGTGAATAGGCACTTACTAAACTAGCGCGTACTATCTTTCGACTATATCACCACTTAACACCAGGTGGGATCATGGTCAAGCGCTAGTTTAAAGGCATAAAAAAAAAAAAATGCACAATAGACTGTTGTTACTCTTATACGTTTAACCCTACAGATGTAACTAATGATAAGAACCTATTCGCTTTTAAAGAAATCGTCTTGGATATATGAAATAGACATAGGCAGTATAACACAGAATTTCAAATGCGTCGTACGAACGACGTTTGCGATACGTTGGAAATTCATAGCGAAAGTTTTCAACTATAAGAGAAGAACAATTTTGAATGAATACATTTAAATCAAAGAGAATCATCAGAGCGTTGGCAAATTATACAAATGAATGCTAACCCGCTGTCGGGGCCCGCAATCTGTTACAATTATTAGTATGTAAATTGATCTCCATTATAATATTGTTGGCTTTGTCGAGACGGCCTCGTCTCTGGTGAGATTTCTCATGAGACCGGCAGCTTTCATAGCTTACGAGCGATATAACGAGTTCTTATATTGAATAATCCCTTATGACGACAAAACTTTCCAATGCCTATTTGGATGTCTGGCCGCTCTTAAATGTCAAATCTACTATATCGTGTCGAGTTAGTCCTTCCAAATCTTCGATGCTTGACCATTTAAAGTAAACCTTTATATTCATAATCGATGTCCATAATTTTTCTGTCGTTTATAATAACAATTATAAAGCTATTTATTTCAAATCTTCAATGTACGTAAGTAGTAGCATAAAAATTACTTATAATTAATGTTAGTAGTACCTATGAGATGGGGTTACGTTCTTATGTTTGGGTAAAAGCCCTCCTAAATCCTTTTCCATCACTCCTTGTCCTTGCCTAATTTTATCCTTACATGACTGCCATTTGTGACGATTCTCCAAAATATCGAATAATTTTTACGAGATCCACATACACAATTTTATGAATATATACGAAACTAAATACTACTTGATGGATGTACATCAGTATCACACATAACTTCTTTATATATACATATACGACATACATATTTGTCGATTAAGAGTACCGCATACCTTCTCTTTTACCAGTAAATCTATGTATCGATATAGCTTCATCCAGTTTACTCTTTCTTCATTCATTTACAAACCAACGATGCATCCGCGATTGTGATCACAACACATCCCTACAAACCACGCACATTTCCCCAATCACGCAATTCTTTAACCTAATTTAAAATCATACGTTAAATATACTTTAGAGTATAAGCTAATAACCTTGCAGAAACTTAAATAGTTTTTGTCTATCGGTCTGTAATCAAATCTTGCAAGTAAAATTTAATCGACTTCCCGGTTTCCGATTGAGCTGAAATTTTGCATGCATGTATAAATCGGATGACAATGCAATATTATTAAGACATAGACCTGATCTGATGATGGAGTAGGAGGGTGGCCATAAGACTTCCGTAATAAAACGACTCAAACCCAAACAATAAAAGCTTGTATTTAAAAAGGTTTTTTTTTTCATTTTATTCTATCACGATTTTAACAGACTTGAAATTCAACAGTTTGATGGGTATTTATGAAAATGGCACGTATCAATCTAGTTAACCAATCTAATAGAGAGCCAGCAGAAACAATCTTAACAGGGGCGTCTGAACAACACACGTAATGCTACGTGGCTACGAGGGTCCTACACAAAGTGTCATTAGTTAAAATTACTCAACTCGCGCTATCACTCCCAAGGAAGCAGTTGACTGAGTTGAAGGCGTCGTCATACGCACCTTTTAAATCATAAGCCGGAGCGCTCCGACTGGGTAATCTTTTATAATCACTAGGAGGTCATTTCCAGTCTTTACAGAATAATATACTTTATGTTGAAAAATAAACTTAGTCTTATTATTATAAATTTAATTTCAGATCTGTGAAACATAAGTGGTTTTCCGTTTTAACGTTTCAACCTTTCATATTTCAATATTCTACTACATTTCCTTACTCTGAAACTCTGAATCAAGTGCAACTATTATTCTTTAATTATTATTATTTTAAAAGGTTTAAACCTTTGGTTAACCTCAATATTTCAGTATTCTTCTAATTTTACTCACGTGAATGAAGTAAGAATCAATTATTCATAATATAGATTTGAAAGGCATCTGTATTTTCTTTGGTAAATGTTTGTGGGCTGCGGGATCCTGTGTACCGAGTCTGCTAAAGCAATTGTGTACAAAATGAGCGATTATTGGGATCACTATGGTCGGTATTCGCTAGTTTTAATAGTCTTTTAGATCATCGGTACCACTATGGTTTACAGATGGCGCACCACTGGCACGCCAATTGTGTGTATGTTAGTAATTGGTAATGGTGAAATGATAATTGATATGAGTGTAATGTAACCATGACCAAAAATAAAGGGTCGGTTAAGAAAGTTTGAATATCTCGGAAGATAAAGACGCTAGCTAACTGAAATAAATTGTGCATGATAGACAATTAAATATCCTTAAAATGAAATAAAATTTTTTTATTAATTTATTTATATTTCATAAAAACATAAACTTAAACAAAAGGATATCTTACGTAAATTTGCATAATATAGTATTTTTCATTTATTTTATTTTAGTACTTAGTGTTGTCTCAACACTAACTAAAATTTAAATGTATTATCGAAGTTTAAATGAGAAAGATATCATGCACAATTTATATCAGTTAGCTGGCCTCTTTATCTTACGAGATATTCAAACTTTCTTAACCAACCCTTTATTCCGACCATTTATTTTGCTCACGAGTGAAGATCGGTTTCTTAATGAAACGTCACATTTAAATAGAAGATTAGAATCCCAGAATGGGAGCGCCCATTGTAAATATTTATTTTATTGAATAAAAAAAATGATAAATGATTTCAGACCCAAACTAATCACTCGTGATTTACGCCGCGGCCTTGCTTCAAAGTAGCACTCAGTACCCCTTTTTGAGTACTTACACAATATTTTAATTATTCTCCTCTCGTTGCTAAACTTTGGACATAACAGTCGGTACGTAATTATTAAAATTTGCTACTTATCTTTTAGCCTTCGCACTGAAAATATCTGAAGTTTCTGAGATATATTTCAAATTGCAAAATGTTTATAGCATAAATTAGTCAAGATAAAATGTATGCTGTATTAATTCAAGTTTAAATTCAGTGACGTTAGCAGTCGACAAGGTTTTCAGAACATTATCAGACAAAATTTGTATACAGAATGAAATTAATTTCATTCAAAATTGTAATACAAAGAGCCATAGAAGGTTTTGCTCAATAATTAAATAGAAATCGGCACTTTAAAAAAAAGCGTTTAATTTTTTTTGTATGTTATAAGCTCTGTAATAAACTGGATACAAAGAAGATAGCTGTAGCTGTCTTTCTCTATCTACCCCAATAAAAAAACTAAACTCTTTCTCAAAGCCCCGTCTCCAACAGACTGCCATCTTCTTTTAAAATAGGCTATAGAAGACGATAGAAGAAGATATTCTCTTTACTTTAAAATTGTTTTTGGACACACTTTAGTGCGTTCCGGTAGTATGCGCAATTACCGTTAGAATACAGGGCAATCTTACTAACATCATAAACGAGGAGATTTGTAAGAATATGTGGCAACTTGTTACACTTTCACGCAAAAAATACTGAATAGATTTTTATGAAAATTTACAATAATATAGCTTACACACCGTACTATCACATAGGCTATAATTTATATAGGTATAAGAGAAGTTTGAATTAAGCAAAATACCATATGCGAACTATTCTTGCTCTATTCTATAAGGCAGTGATTCTCAACCTTTTTTTGTTGCGGCACATTTTTAACGATTTCAAAATTTGGCGGCACACAAAAGTGCCGCGGCACAGTGGTTGAGAATCACTGCTCTAAGGACTTAACCGGTCATCATGAAACACAAGGAGTACACTTGCTAAATGCAGGTAACACCACGATAGCTATTACGGTATAAAAATATACAACGAAGTCTAAATTACAATAAAAATTGAGTACACTTCTAAATCAAGATTACATGACACTGAACTAATGACGACATTAATGACGTCATTAAATTGAATTTTACGTGGTAATTCAACTGAACAACTCGGTTACTTATGGACAAATGTGTCCGTACCAAAATTAGAAATACAATCATCAAACCCTCGCTTACAAGCTCGCTGCTATAACGTGTCCCACGACACCTAAGCACAACTTATCAAAAGCATAACCGCTGTAAAAAGTAAAGGGTCGGTTACATAAATGCCATAAGTCCGCAGCTCTACATTTACGTTGTTGGGCACACAATTTAAATTGTATATTAGCTTGTGTACGCTTCACCCTTCCAAACTTTGGGGCAAAAGGATAAAGCGAAAATAAAACTTCATAAGAACGAATTTGGAACTTTACTGAATATCTGGTGTGAGGAGATTTCTCGCAGCATATGTGAGTATATCCGAGATCGTTTTGTGACACATAAACAGTAAAATGTATCGGTTACATGGCGAGGAATCGGAGATAATGAGATCTTGGAGGCATGCGTTGTTGCCCTCTCGCTGTTCGCAAAATTGCATTTGTAATACATTGCAATATATACGAGTAGAACATTTTGTATCGATAGTCATTTATTAAAAACTAAAGGTTCGCCCTGATTTCACACAGATTTTAATATGCAAATTTTGTTTTACTTCAGTTATTTACAATTAAGTACTAAGTATCTTTCAATTGACTTCAAAAAAGAACATTCTCAATTCGTTACTTAAAAACTTTCGTTTGAGTGATTAGATTTTGTTGATCTTTTTAAATTTGAAAGCTTGTGCTGGTTCCATATCAATTTGATCCAATTCTGACAATGCCATCCATGAGAAAATCATATAAGTGATAAATCTGCATCCAATTGCGCCAATATTATTCGATGATTCATTTTTTATTGGAAAGGATGCACTTCAAGTGTCAAATCGAACTACGATGAGCGTTTGGTTAAGTTCTGATTATTTCTATATCGTAATATTCCTACTTTTTTTATTCGTAATATTCCTACGATAACGCGGAAATACAAAGAGAACGTCCGAACGTGTTTTTTTTTTTTTTGGACGAACTAACACAGTTGGCACAGAGAAGCTGGCCTTTAGCCGAACCACGACTCGGTCGGTAGCTATTTTATTAACGAAATCTATTGGGACAATCTAAGCTAAACTAACTTATATGCCACTTCGGCAAGCGTTAGCGCTGGGAGAAGAAGTGGCCGAAGAAACTCCAGCAACGCTCCTAATCCTATCGAGGGGGTGGGGTTTTCCCATAAAATACTTGTATCGCGCAAGGATTATTCGCAACCTCCGACGGTTGCCGATGGACGCTTTGTAGATTTGTAAAGATCTAGCCTGTGCAACGGTGATCACATCGTCCGGATCGACGAGAACGTGTCTCGGCCTCCGGACGGCGTGTCTGAATTACAAGTGGGGACAGTCTTGTAAGTGGTGCTCACAAGAAGTTTATTTGAATGTTTGGTGGTAGTCTCGAAAACCGTCGAGATGCCTGCTTAAAGAATTGGGCTATCGTCGGTAGCCCTGTATCATCGTCGCAGAAAACGATTTTGAATTACCTGAAGTCGATGGATATGAGTCCGAACGTGTATTAGTGTTTAGCGTTTTATTAGATTTGAAGTCGGTTTTTTTTTTGCTCGTATATACTTGATTGTTTGACGATTTTTAGCGTTTGATATTTTCTCTCTAAAACTGCATAACATTATGATCAAAATCATATTAAGTTCAAGGTATATCCCGGTCGAGTATTCACTTTCGTACTTATATTTTCACAATTCATTTTACAAAAGCTGCTTAATCTTCAGTGATAATTTTTATTTTTTTACTGTTTTTTTGCTATAGATCTTTACAGTACATTTAAGATTGAAATTATCGGGGGTCTTAAACAGCATATCGCTTGAGGGGAGTGATATCGGGGTCTTAAACAGCATATCGCTGTCTCTGTGCGGAACGCGCAAGATGTGTGACAGAGAAAATCACCTCTTGCTCACTCTCATTGTAAATAACTATTAATTAGTGTCCTTTCCGGATTGGTCGACAAACTTAGTTTCTAATTAGTGCCAGTAAGGACGTAGCACATAAGTTTGTATAAATAGTTATGAAATTAGAAAATACATATTACAAATCTGGACTCCGAGTGTTATTCTTCCCGCAAATATCGACAATAGTGAAGGCCTCCCACAATATATATCTGAAAAAATATTCTGTATACCTAAGTACCGTACGTCCGCGTTGAAGCATTTAGTAGTGTACCTCAGTAATTTTCCAAGCGCTCCGCATGATACTCATATAGGTTGCTACTTTCCCTTGAGAAGTTAAAGGGGATTACAGCAATTTTCGAGGACTTCATTCGGCCAATTTATACGCCTTGTTAGCGGGGGAAATGTGAAGGAAAATGTAAAATTTAAATTGGCATATAGCAAGTTAGAGTTAGAAATCACTCTCTAAATCTACTGCCAGGAATATATACTGCCAAGATCTTTTTTGATGACGAACGAAACAGTTGGCTGAGATAAAAGATTAAATTTGAATTAGGTATGTGTACAAATGTACAAATGGACGAGTAAAACAATATCCTGCCAACCGATTTCAATGATTCATTTTCATAGAAAGGATGTACTGTAAGAGTAGTTTGATGAAAGTTTGGTGATTCTGATCAATCTCTATCGTAATATTTCTACGATAATTTGTAAATACATAGAGGGCGTCTGCTTGTTTAACGTTTGATTTGATTTGAAGTGGATTTTTGTTGTTTAAGTGATAGAGTACCATCCCCAAAACACCATTAATCTCACGGAACGTTTCTCTAGCGGATTTGCCTTTAACGAAGGAAAACTTTAAAATAGCGCGAATTTCGGCGTTAGTGAACTCCATGTTTACACGTCTATAACTGTTGAACGCAATATCCAAACTAATTATGCATAGCGTCGTTTTGTAGGTTATGTCAAGACCTTTCAAATTATGTATAGTATTGCTAGATACGAGCTCTGTAGCGCTTTGTACATAGCCGCGAAATTCAAAAGACAAAAGGCGGAAGGGAGATATTTGACAACCTTATATTACGATGTCATTAGATAAAATGTCCATGTCCGCCTACGTCTACGTCTATCAGTATCGGCTTATCACAGGGCTTACTTGGTGTCATCGTCAATAGCACTAGCGAATCTTAACATCACACCGGTTGCTAATTTTAGCGACGTAAGGAGCCGAAAACGGAAGTCATTTCTACCAAACAAACGGCATTCGAACCGAATCGGGAATCGATCGCTTAGCCATCAGGATAATCTCTCGTTTATTAATTATGTAACAAATGACAGCCTTTGAAACAAGGAAATACATAACACGAATAATAATATATAATTCCAATAATAAAATGAAACATGGCAATCGGTCAGCGTAATCTGTCAGTGAGTTATTTGTCCATTTGTCGTGCGTAAGCTTAATGCAAATTTTAGGTTTTCTCGTGGATGCCGTTGTCAGAAAGGGACCACACGGAAAGAACTAGCTTGCAAATAAAAAGAATTATCAAAATCGATTAACTCAGTCGAAATTTATGACTTATAATAATAAAATTCAAATCTTCAATGTACGTAAGTAGTACCATAAAGTTACTTATAATTAATGTTAGTACTTATGAGATGGGGTTACGTTCTTATGTTTGGGTAAAAGCCCTCCTAAATCCTTTTCCATCACTCCTTGTCCTTCCCTAATTTTATCCTTACATGACTGCCATTGGTGACGATTCTCCAAAATAACGAATAATTTTTTACGAGATCCACATACACAATTTTTATTAATATATACGAAATTAAATACTACTTGATGGATGTACATCAGTATCACACATAACTTCTTTATATATACATATACGACATACATATTTGTCGATTAAGAGTACCGCATACCTTCTCTTTTACCAGTAAATCTATGTATCGATATAGCTTCATCCAGTTTACTCTTTCTTCATTCATTTACAAACCAACGATGCATCCGCGATTGTGATCACAACACATCCCTACAAACCACGCACATTTCCCCAATCACGCAATTCTTTAACCTAATTTAGAATCATACGTTAAATGTACTTCAGAGTATAAGCTAATAACCTTGCAGAAACTTAAATAGTTTTTTTGTCTGTCAGTCTGTAATCAAATCTTGCAGGTAAAATTTAATCCACTTCCCGGTTTTCGATTGAGCTGAAATTTTGCATGCATGTATAAATCGGATGACAATGCAATATTATTAAGACATAGACCTGATCTGATGATGGAGTAGGAGGGTGGCCATAAGACTTCCGTAATAAAACGACTCAAACCCAAACAATAAAAGCTTGTATTTAAAAAGGTTTTTTTTCATTACTTATTGTTTTCATTTTATTCTATCACGATTTTAACAGACTTGAAATTCAACAGTTTGATGGGTATTTATGAAAATGGCACGTATCAATCTAGTTAACCAATCTAATAGAGAGCCAGCAGAAACAATCTTAACAGGGGCGTCTGAACAACACACGTAATGCTACGTGGCTACGAGGGTCCTACACAAAGTGTCATTAGTTAAAATTACTCAACTCGCGCTATCACTCCCAAGGAAGCAGTTGACTGAGTTGAAGGCGTCGTCATACGCACCTTTTAAATCATAAGCCGGAGCGCTCCGACTGGGTAATCTTTTATAATCACTAGGAGGTCATTTCCAGTCTTTACAGAATAATATACTTTATGTTGAAAAATAAACTTAGTCTTATTATTATAAATTTAATTTCAGATCTGTGAAACATAAGTGGTTTTCCGTTTTAACGTTTCAACCTTTCATATTTCAATATTCTACTACATTTCCTTACTCTGAAACTCTGAATCAAGTGCTGATGAATTGCAATGCAGCTATATATTCTTTAATTATTATTTTTTTAAATTCAATTTCAGGTATTTGGAACATAGGTTTATAGATTCCGTTTCAAGGTTTAAACCTTTGGTTAACCTCAATATTTCAGTATTCTTCTAATTTTACTCACGTGAATGAAGTAAGAATCAATTATTCATAATATAGATTTGAAACGCATCTGTATTTTCTTTGGTAAATGTTTGTGGGCTGCGGGATCCCTGTGTACCGAGTCTGCTAAAGCAATTGTGTACAAAATGAGCGATTATTGGGATCACTATGGTCGGTATTCGCTAGTTTTAATAGTCTTTTAGATCATCGGTACCACTATGGTTTACAGATGGCGCACCACTGGCACGCCAATTGTGTGTATGTTAGTAATTGGTAATGGTGAAATGATAATTGATATGAGTGTAATGTAACCATGACCAAAAATAAAGGGTCGGTTAAGAAAGTTTGAATAGTTCTGAAGATAAAGACGCTAGCTAACTGAAATAAATTGTGCATGATAGACAATTAAATATCCTTAAAATAAAATAAAATATTTTTATTAATTTATTTATATTTCATAAAAAAAACATAAACTTAAACAAAAAAGGATATCTTACGTAAATTTGCATAATATAGTATTTTTCATTTATTTTTATTTTAGTACTTAGTGTTGTCTCAACACTAACTAAAATTTAAATGTATTATCGAAGTTTAAATGAGAAAGATATCATGCACAATTTATATCAGTTAGCTGGCCTCTTTATCTTACGAGATATTCAAACTTTCTTAACCAACCCTTTATTCCGACCATTTATTTTTGCTCACGAGTGAAGATCGGTTTCTTAATGAAACGTCACATTTAAATAGAAGATTAGAATCCCAGAATGGGAGCGCCCATTGTAAATATTTATTTTATTGAATAAAAAAAATGATAAATGATTTCAGACCCAAACTAATCACTCGTGATTTACGCCGCGGCCTTGCTTCAAAGTAGCACTCAGTACCCCTTTTTGAGTACTTACACAATATTTTAATTATTCTCCTCTCGTTGCTAAACTTTGGACATAACAGTCGGTACGTAATTATTAAAATTTGCTACTTATCTTTTAGCCTTCGCACTGAAAATATCTGAAGTTTCTGAGATATATTTCAAATTGCAAAATGTTTATAGCATAAATTAGTCAAGATAAAATGTATGCTGTATTAATTCAAGTTTAAATTCAGTGACGTTAGCAGTCGACAAGGTTTTCAGAACATTATCAGACAAAATTTGTATTTATACAGAATGAAAGATATTTTATTCAAAATTGTAATACAAAGAGCCATAAAAAGTTTTGCCCAATAATTAAATAGAAATCGGCACTTTAAAAAAAAAGCGTTTAATTTTTTTTTGTATGTTATAAGCTCTGTAATAAACTGGATACAAAGTAGACAGCTGTAGCTGTCTTTCTCTATCTACCCCAATAAAAAAATAAACCCTTTCTCAAAGCCCCGTCTCCAACAGACTGCCAAGTGCTTCTTTTAAAATAGGTTATAGAAGACGATAGAAGAAGATATTCTCTTTAGTTTTAAATTGTTTTTGGACACACTTTAGTGGGCTCCGGTAGTATGCGCAATTACCGTTAAAATACAGGACAATCTTACTAACATCATAAACGAGGAGATTTGTTAGAATATTTGGCCACTTGTTACAATTTCGCAAAAAATACTAAATGGATTTTAATGAAAATTTACAATAATATAGCTTACACACCGTACTATCACATAGGCTATAATTTATATAGGTATAAGAGAAGTTTGAATTAAGCAAAATACCATATGCGAACTATTCTTGCTCTATTCTATAAGGCAGTGATTCTCAACCTTTTTGTTGCGGCACATTTTAACGATTTCAAAATTTGGCGGCACAGTGGTTGAGAATCACTGCTCTAAGGACTTAACCGGTCATCATGAAACACAAGGAGTACACTTGCTAAATGCAGGTAATACCACGATAGCTATTACGGTATAAAATATACAACGAAGTCTAAATTACAATAAAAATTGAGTACACTTCTAAATCAAGATTACATGACACTGAAGTAATGACGACATTAATGACGTCATTAAATTGAATTTTACGTGGTAATTCAACTGAACAACTCGGTTACTTATGGACAAATGTGTCCGTACCAAAATTAGAAATACAATCATCAAACCCTCGCTTACAAGCTCGCTGCTATAACGTGTCCCACGACACCTAAGCACAACTTATCAAAAGCATAACCGCTGTAAAAAGTAAAGGGTCGGTTACATAAATGCCATAAGTCCGCAGCTCTACATTTACGTTGTTGGGCACACAATTTAAATTGTATATTAGCTTGTGTACGCTTCACCCTTCCAAACTTTGGGGCAAAAGGATAAAGCGAAAATAAAAACTTCATAAGAACGAATTTGGAACTTTACTGAATATCTGGTGTGAGGGAGATTTCTCGCAGCATATGTGAGTATATCCGAGATCGTTTTGTGACACATAAACAGTAAAATGTATCGGTTACATGGCGAGGAATCGGAGATAATGAGATCTTGGAGGCATGCGTTGTTGCCCTCTCGCTGTTCGCAAAATTGCATTTGTAATACGTTGCAAACTATACGAGTAGAACATTTTGTATCGATATTCATTTATTAAAAACTAAAGGTTCGCCCTTATTTCACACAGATTTTAATATGCAAATTTTGTTTTACTTCAGTTATTTACAATTAAGTACTAAGTATCTTTCAATTGACTTCAAAAAAGAACATTCTCAATTCGTTACTTAAAAACTTTCATTTGAGTGATTAGATTTTGTTAATCTTTTTAAATTTGAAAGCTTGTGCTGGTTCCATATCAATTTGATCCAATTCTGACAATGCCATCCATGATAAAATCATATAAGTGATAAATTTGCATCAAGTATGTGGGGCACAAATGGACGAATAAGTCAATATTGCGCCAATATTATTCGATGATTCATTTTTTATTGGAAAGGATGTACTTCAAGTGTCAAATCGAACTACGATGAGCGTTTGGTTAAGTTCTGATTAATTCTATATCGTAATATTCCTTCTTTTTTATACGTAATATTCCTACGATAATGCGGAAATACAAAGAGAACGTCCGAACGTGTTTTTTTTTTTTTTGGACGAACTAACACAGTTGGCACAGAGAAGCTGGCCTTTAGCCGAACCACGACTCGGTCGGTAGCTATTTTATTAACGAAATCTATTGGGACAATCTAAGCTAAACTAACTTATATGCCACTTCGGCAAGCGTTAGCGCTGGGAGAAGAAGTGGCCGAAGAAACTCCAGCAACGCTCCTAATCCTATCGAGGGGGTGGGGTTTTCCCATAAAATACTTGTATCGCGCAAGGATTATTCGCAACCTCCGACGGTTGCCGATGGACGCTTTGTAGATTTGTAAAGATCTAGCCTGTGCAACGGTGATCACATCGTCCGGATCGACGAGAAAGTGTCTCGGCCTCCGGACGGCGTGTCTGAATTTATAAGTGGGGACAGTCTTGTAAGTGGCGGCACTCACAAGAAGTTTATTTGAATGTTTGGTGGTAGTCTCGAAAAACCGTCGAGATGCCTGCTTAAAGAATTGGGCTATCGTCGGTAGCCCTGTATCATCGTCGCAGAAAACGATTTTGAATTACCTGAAGTCGATGGATATGAGTCCGAACGTGTATTAGTGTTTAGCGTTTTATTAGATTTGAAGTCGGTTTTTTTTTGCTCGTATATACTTGATTGTTTGACGACTCTAAAACTGCATAACATTATGATCAAAATCATATTAAGTTCAAGGTAATAATATCCCGGTCGAGTATTCACTTTCGTACTTATATTTTCACAATTCATTTTACAAAAGCTGCTTAATCTTCAGTGATAATTTTTTTATTTTTACTGTTTTTTTTTGCTATAGATCTTTGCAGTACATTTAAGATTGATATTATCGGCGGTCTTAAACAGCATATCGCTTGAGGGGGAGTGATATCGGGGGTCTTAAACAGCATATCGCTGTCTCTGTGCGGAACGCGCAAGATGTGTGACAGAGAAAATCACCTCTTGCTCACTCTCATTGTAAATGACTATTAATTAGTGTCCCTTCCGGATTGGTCGACAAACTTAGTTTCTAATTAGTGCCAGTAAGGACCTAGCACATAAGTTTGTATAAATAGTTATGAAATTAGAAAATACAAAACATTACAAATCTGGACTCCGAGTGTTATTCTTCCCGCAAATATCGACAATAGTGAAGGCCTCCCACAATATATATCTGAAAAAATATTCTGTATACCTAAGTACCGTACGTCCGCGTTGAAGCATTTAGTAGTGTACCTCAGTAATTTTTCAAGCGCTCCGCATGATACTCACATAGGTTGCTACTTTCCCTTCAGAAGTTAAAGGGGATTACAGCAATTTTCGAGGACTTCATTCGGCCAATTTATACGCCTTGTTAGCGAGGGAAATGTGAAGGAAAATGTAAAATTTAAATTGAAATATAGCAAGTTAGAGTTAGAAATCACTCTCTAAATCTACTGCCAGGAATATATACTGCCAAGATCTTTTTTGATGACGAACGAAACAGTTGGCTGAGATAAAAGATTAAATTTGAATTAGGTATGTGTACAAATGTACAAATGGACGAGTAACTCAATATCCTGCCAACCGATTTCAATGATTCGTTTTCATAGAAAGGATGTACTTTAAGAGTAGTTTGATGAAAGTTTGGTGATTCTGATCAATCTCTATCGTAATATTTCTACGATAATTTGGAAATACATATAGGGCGTCTGCTTGTTTAACGTTTGATTTGATTTGAAGTGGATTTTTGTTTTTGTTAGTAAATGTATTTGTCTTTATTTTACTTTCTTTTTTAATATGTTTTATATTTTGTTTGTAATGTGTTTGTATATTACGATGCCATTAGATAAAATGTCCATGTCCGCCTACGTCTACGTCTATCACTATCGGCTTATCACAGGGCTTACTTAGTGTCATCGTCAATAGCACTAGCGAATCTTAACATCACCCCGGTTGCTAATTTTAGCGACGCTAGGAGCCGAAAACTGGAGTCATTTCTACCAAACAGACGGTATTCGAACCCATTCGGGAACCCAGTAATCGATCGCTTAGCCATCAGGATAATCTCTCGTTTATTAATTATGTAACAAATGGCAGCATTTGAAACAAGGAAATACATAACACGAATCGTCAAGGGAAAGGAACAATTTCCACTTTCGTAACATAATAAATATTAATAAATGACTCCTCGTTAAAAATATACAATAACTATTCATGATGGCTCAGTGGTATAGACAGATAAATCCTTATTGCACCAAAATATATGTACATAGGCGAACTTAATGCAGTTTAGTATTTTATTCCAGCTAATCTTTGGTGTCAGGCTAAAATAGCTTTTTTTAAAATCATATAAAGTTAAATATAAATACACAGATACGTCCATATAAATATAATAATACATATATATATATATATATAGTATAAAGGGCATATAAATCTACCATTCCGAGTTCGATCCCCGGTGTCGGAATTGAATTTTTTCATTGCAATTTTGAGTAGAAGTTTGACACCTTGTATTCGATAAAGATTTGCTAAAAATAATCAACTCTTTTTTATATAAATAGCGCATAAAATATGGTTTCAAAATATTATTAGCATCGTAAAAATATCAGAAGATAAATATCGAAAACTTAATTTTATTAGGCAGTAAATATCGAAAAGGAATAACCAGTATTCCAGTATAATATAAATTTTACGTCAGCGTCAATCAAAGCGGATGCTACGTCATAGTCCTCCGACCGGAAGCACTCCGGAGGACCCTAAGCCCTGAAAGGTGCTTAAACGCCTCACGGGTCACTAAGACCCTTGAAGTTTAATATATGAACCTTTTTGTAGACAGAAATTGCTCCAAGAAGAATAGAAAATTTTCGAAGATTGCACGAAGTACGTTTTCCTTAGTTCTTGGTGTAGATATATATGTTTAATTGTACATAAAATTAGATGAAAAATTTGCTTCCTTGTTGTTATCCTTACCGTTGATATACCACATACCACAATAACCTTATCGCTACGAGCCGCGATTTTAATTTCCAATTAAATATTTTTCTATATTTCTTTTATTATTTCTTTTATACTTTCTAAGCTGATGTTATACGGAAATGCAGTCCTGGATGATAAGGCACATTAACTTAGTAAATGCCTATTCACTCTGCACTTCGGGCAAACTATTCCAGTCCCTTACTGTACGAACAATGAAAGATGAGCAAAGCGTTTCGTTCGAGTTTGAGGGATGTTCACAACAAAAGGATGAAATCCTGCAGTGCGTCTTGAAGTCTTGGTGCAACGGGGATGAGAGAATGAGATCATGTAGAAGAAAATAAAAAATATAGCACCTATTTTTTTTCATATCTAGCTTGCTTGATAGAGATACCAAAAGATATACGCTTTCCAAGCCTACACCTAATTTGTAACAGCGTGTGACGTCATCGCCATAAACTAATTTTAGCAAGTGGTTTTTGAACAAAATAACCTTTAAGGGTAGTTTACCCTTTCCAATAATAAAATGAAACATGGCAATCGGTCAGCGTAATCTGTCAGTGAGTTATTTGTCCATTTGTCGTGCGTAAGCTTAATGCAAATTTTAGGTTTTCTCGTGGATGCCGTTGTCAGAAAGGGACCACACGGAAAGAACTAGCTTGCAAATAAAAAAGAATTATCAAAATCGATTAACTCAGTCGAAATTTATGACTTTCCTCATAACTTTATCATCAAACATAGAAAAAACATGCATACTAATTGAGAACCTCCTTTTTTAATTAGGTTGAAAAATAGCCTTCGATATACTATTAGATGAGAGTGTACTGTCGTATTAATCATTTCAGAATACCAAGAAGCAAAAGTACGTCAGCAAAATTACGACGTGAGAAAACATTCCACTAGTATAACATAAAGAGGACGAAACCGGACAAAATATATGTGTTGTTGGACGCGCGCCGTGAAAGAGATGTTGATTAAAGCTATTCAAACGGAATAGGTGTCATTTGCGAAACGAGCCCATCGCCCATCCGCCCACATTCAACGACAAAAACACTAATGGCCGACTGAATTACCAACACCTATATTATATGTTTCATCCCCTGTAAGTAAAGTGATTTCAACTGACTTCAGAAGAGGAAGAGGTTCTCAATTTTGGTGTATTTTTTAATACTTGTGCACAAGAGTTCACCAGTCAGTCTAGTGTTTACAGTAACAAGTATACTTACGAATGGAAACAAAAACGACTTTAAAACCGTAACGATTTAAACCTTAAAGAACGGCAGAATTATAAATTCCATCGACACAATCTTGCCATGTTTGTTTTCACGTAATTTTCTTCCACGCACTGCCAACCTGTGGAAACAACCAGCGGTTTTTCCGAACCTGTACGATTTCGGGAGCTTCAAGTAACGAGCCGACTTCTTCCTCGAAAGCCGGCAACGCACCTGCAGCTCCTCTGGTGTGGATGTGCGACGGTGATCACTTAAATTCAAGTAAGCCGTAAGCTCATTTACCCCTTTTTCCTATATAAAAACTCCATTACATGCTAATGGGTCCCATCCCATGGGGCCTAAATGAAACCAAACCCTTTAAACAAAAATTGAAAAAAATTCGCTCGAACTGTTAGTACAGATTAATGACAATATATTTTTTTATTTAAAATGATTAGAATTATCGAAACTGAGACAGCGTCATTTTAATCATATGTACTATGACAGGTCATCAACCTTGCAATTAACTACATAACTCGGACGAACACTACTAGATGTCAGAAATGATAAAAATTATTATGACACTTGCGAGGACGTTTCAATAACTGTCCAATTGCACGCAATCATCCGAGACCCCGGTGCGAGCATTAGGGCTTACAATGTAGCAAAATGAAGGCGAATTGGTTGTTTCGATTCGAGCGAAGCGAATGCTCAAACGAGTAAATGATTTAACATTGTCGTTATTGTGCAAGTAAATCAGCAAAAAAATGTCATTAACCAATGAGTAAAATAATTAAAAAGAACTTATTTGTTACAATAAACAAAAATAACTTATTTGTTAAAATAAACCAACTGAAGCTTAGCAGAAATAATACTTCAAAAATATTTATGGTTGTTAATTAGCTTTACACATACCACAATGTCTAAGCCGAAAATATTTGTCTATAGACATATCGATGTTCAATACTTTAACAGCGCCATCTTGTGTTATGTGGCACCAAACCTTCTAGAATATGTGACAGAATTATTCGATTTGTAGAAGATTCTAGAAGAATTTTGACGCTACTGGACACTAGAGGCGCTGAATAAGGCGGTATCACGAAAAATATTTTAATTGGCATTAAACGACGCGCATACACTTTATCTTTCTTCATTATTCCGCAAAAATAGAATCGGTTATTAAACTAGAAACTGATAGAATCTTTAGATCCCGGTCACAACATCACGTGAACGAATCCAACGAATTTAAAACTGAAAATGTTCTAGAAAATACGTTCAATGCACACATAGTTAAAGGCGCATAGCGAAAGCGCTGCAATAACATTGCAAGTCGTCGGGTACTCATAGTCGAGTCGATTAAATTAAGACTCTCTATTTTGTACTGCACAGTATATATTCAAGACCAGCTTGCTATTACTGAGCAAATACAAAATATATTCAATTCCATTGACTCTAACGTTTTTAATTTAATTATAGCGCGATAGACGCGTATAATAGTTGACAAGAAATAGTCTAACGCCATACAACGAGCAAATAGGTATATAACTGTCTCTTTCAATCCACGCTTTTCCCTTAACACAAAGTCAATATACATAAAAATCATCTCATACAAATTAACGTTAACCTATAAAATCTGACTCATAGTTAAGTTTCGTTTGTAAAATATTAGTTCCTCGACGGCTTAAGATTTGGGTTTAATTTCCTTGCGAAATTGTACTCTGCTGTGTACTTTTACTATATAACTACTAACTTGTAACTAATACTTGTTTTAATAAATATACAAATAACAAAATTTTGTCACGCCAAAAAAAGTCCTGTGTTCTACACAAAAGAAAACATTTTACATAAATTAAGATTAGCGATTTCCCAAATCAAAAATATATACGAAGATATTACATTCAATAACATAGATAATGCAGTCAATTGTTTATTCTACATCAAGGTGGTCAGAGGACTGTGAGAACAAAACAAGAACATCACGACGATAGCCTACCTTTCCATAACAACGGAGGTGTTGAACAAAGCACAATACCACGCTACAATACAAAAACTTCCACAGAAGCGAAGTGACATTATCACATAATGCGCACTTCACGTGTGACACAGCCTTATCTTTGCCTTGTCATGTTGAAATGCCCTTATATTCTCCAGCTACCTTCCATACGTAATAATGCGTTTTTATATTTGATTTGAAATGATTCCGTGAAAAACAAGAAAGGTGCTTTGCAAAATGATTTCGGTTCTCGTTCGGAAATGAACATCACAATTGTTATATTATTTAACAAATTCAAAATAAACAAATACATTTTTTCTTAAAATTCTACATTTTTCAACTATTCTATTGTAATAGTTCTGTATTTTTACATGAAATCTATATCAAATAAATGAAATTTAAGTGTCTGTTTGTACTATAAAAATAACTAATAATGTACTACATGTATGTACGGTACATATACCAAAATATCATTTTTTTACAAGTCTGTTTCTTCAGGCTAATCTCTGGAACGGCTAGACCGATTTTAACGGAAGTTTCTCTGCCAGATAGCTGATGTAACAAGGAGTCACATAGGCAACTTTTATACGGGTAACCCTGCGGGACATAGTTAGTATGATATATCTCGCAATAGCTAACAAATGATAACATCGAACAGCGAATAAAAACCCTGGCAAAGTCTGACGTAATTAATTTACGAAGTACAAACAACCCGTTACGTAATAAATCCGCGCTTAACGTAATTTAAGTGACCTTTTAAAATTCACAACGGAGACCGTCGAACGTAGGCGGAATGCTGGTGAGTTAGAGAGTTTAAAAAAAATCCCTCTTAAAATATTACAGCAGGCTAAAGGAAGAGGGAAGTAAATACAGCTTAGGCTAACGCTTTGATAATTTATCGGTACAAATAAAAAAAGTATTTAGAGATTTTCAGCCCAGAGGAGATCACATACCATTTCATTGCCCAACACTACGCACACAACATGAAGTTCTCTGGCCGACTATTTATTCTCATTATTGTTCGTTTAACTTGAAATCTTGACTCCACATGGACAGAGACATAAGTGAAGCCATAGAAAAAGTCAGTTATTGATTACTCCCTATTAAGATGTCACTTATATTATTTTTTTACCATACTTTGGGGTTTTGATTTATTGTTCGAGGTTGGATTACTGCCTTCGCGCCAACATATACAAAAAACACATAAGTCAAAAATAATCGGGAATTAAATAAGTATATGTGTTATGTAAAGATATTTTGATTAATTTATCTATATCTTTTCTTTATTTAATCTTTGTACATGTTTCACTTTACGAATATTGTTACATTTCTCTAAGGAATTATTCAAATGAAATGATTTATACTTGTATTGTTTCAATTATTTCTATTCGTCTCACGTATTTTACATTTGTATGATGATTTCCATTGCTGGAATAGCTAATAGACGTTTCTGATTATTTCTATTTCATTTTTGAAAAGGAACAATCTACTCTCTCGTCTTTTATCCTTAACGACTTTTAGAGGCTAGAGGTTGTCATAGTTATCCTTTACCGAACCTATTATTTGTCTATATGCCAGGTGCCAGTTTATCGCCATACACGCCACAAATTTCAGTAAGTGATTTTTATGAACGTAGGAAACTGAATACTTCGCGAGCCTACATTTTTAATTATTTAAAATGCCAACAACCTGCAATTTTTAATCGAGCGTTTCTCCATTTCTGTATATGGACACTGGACATTTCTTTTCAAATTAAACATTTCAAATAAGATACAAACACTTTCTAATTAATTGCGCATTGATTTTGACTTCAATTAACTTAAAAAAAAATAAACGAGAGTATCCGCTCGTAGGTTTTTGATTTTATTAGTAAATATACTAGACTATAAAATGGCGTTCCTAATTCCGTTCGACTTGCTAAGTTGCTTTTAAAAACGTATGTATGCGTCATCATATATTAGTATATTTATTGATAACTTATTTATGTACGTATATTTATTGTACATTATTTAGTGTATGTATAGTTTAGTGATAATATTTATGCCTTTGTCCCGTTTTGTTCAAATAATTCCTATCCATACAAACGTTGCCTAGAAAATCGCTCTTAGTGATAAGGTCGCTGTTCTGGAATTTCCTTCTTGTTTGATTTTGGTGTGCAATAAAGTTATATGTATCTATCATTACTCGTGTATTGTGTTGGCAATGGTATAACTACTGTCAATAAATAAACATCTCTTCCGTGACAAATCCCTATTTCGAGTGAGACCTCAAAAATGGTCATTTATCAATGGCCTTAACCAGCAATTCGTAAGATAAGGGGGCTATCAAACGAAAGGCTCAATCGCGTAAGAAATAAGCGGACGATCATAACAGGCCGTTGCGACGGTCGAACTGCCGAGGTGACTCATAAAATGTCTACATGACGATCTTGTGTAGTGTACACGGCGAGAACACACTGGCGACAAAATCATTGGTGTTAGTAGCACTAGCTTTTTTATTCAATAAAACTTGTGTCCGTGCTCTTTTGTAATGTACTTTATTTGTTTTTTTTTTATATGAAAAGTGGCAAACGAGTATACGGCTCACCTGATCTTAAGTGATCACCGTCGCCCATAACATCATCCAAGTTGACTGTTGTTTACTTTGTTTTGTTAAGACCTCTACAGTTACTATATTTTTTTTTATGCCTGTGTTTGGAAGGTGATGTTAGAGAATGCCCTGGTTCACGCGTCGTAGTCGTTGCATTGTTTTTAGTTTCTCCACGACCACTGCGTCCCTGTTTCTCGTGGCAATGTTTAAATCGTATTCTATTATTTTTTCTATCGATGCCGCCGTTGCCCTTGTCACCAGTGTTCCTGTGGCGTCATCACATTCATCTCTGTAATAGACACAGCTGACTGTGTGTCGGCATCTAGCACTAGCTATATAAGTTTTATATATTCAATATCACAATATAATGTAGAAGTTAATAAGAGATGAGTCAACAGTGGTGGCGCCACTGCAGCTGCTATTTCATTTTATTAATCTGTAGTTTGTTTTTTTTACACGAACGGACCTTTTCTTATTTTAAATCGAAGTTAAAGTACTAGTACGAGTATATTGAAACGAAGTTCTTTACGGCGGTCTTGGAGAAGATAGGGGTTTTGATGATGACCGAACTGAAAAACGTCAGAATAACCGTAAGAAAAATATATTAAACGGAAGGACTTTAGTAGCATACATAACGACAAACAGTATAAATATAATAAGGCAGTGACTAGAAAACGTGTCTTGCGACAAATTTGTCGCAAGTGAGTAACATTTTTTATGACCTTTATCATTACGCATTCCGACTCCCGCCCATCAAACGGCCGGGACCCCTATAAATAAGCTACAAGGCACCCAGATTGCTGGGATATAAATGAAAGGGTGCAGGAAATTAGGGTTTTTTCACAGCGGAACCCAGTCGCAAGGTTGTCGGCGTCTTTGGGCCAGTAAAACATTTTTAATACTCTGAAAAGGCTAAGCTATATTGGGCTTTTATATGGAATGATGGAAGGTTTTATGTCGGAAGCTGACGTTGTATATCACATTTTTATAGGCGGTCAACGACTTACGAAACCGTAACAAAAAATATTTAAAAATTATTTCGTGTTTATGGTTTAACGTCGCCTCTTAAAATATCAGCATTAGCACGCTTTATTAACAATAAAAAATTTTGTAATAGACATAAAAAATGCTGCCTTAGTAGACGTTTTAAGTAAAAACTTAGGGGAACATAAAAGTTTCACTTAATAATAATATATTTCAGTAAGTTTTGTAACTGCTTGAAGTTATTAAATACGTACATTATTAACTTTTTAATTTAAAGTTTAAATTTAAAGTTTAATAAAGTATATTGACGCCAAGTCTGTCCGTTGCTATTGTACGACTATCTTCATTCTTTGTAATGTGAAGGTGGTTCTAGAAACCAGGCATTGCCAGTCAAACTATAAGGCTAACGAGTCATATGCTCTTGTTGAGGAGGCTTGAGGTATTCACGGATTTTTATGGACGAATGATTTGCTTGGTATAGACAAGAGGTAGGTCTCAAGCAGCTTCTACTGCAGCAGGAATAAAGCAGTATGATTGGTAATGTCAACCTCGTGGAATACGTGGGAGTGGCATAAAGTGGGAGTGAGTGAGGTCCGAGGGCACAGCTACTCCCTAAGCATTTAACTGAAGCTCCCAGTCTAGCAATGTTTAAAAATAGGTTGAAGTCATGGCTGGTTGAGAGGGCATTTTATAGTGTGGAGGAATTACAAATTAAAATCATTTTATTTCTTCGATGTACTATTTATATAATTATTTCATTTTTTTTTCTATTCAATTATCTAATGTAATTGGAATACTAATAATTTGTAGTAAATAATTGACTTGTAATTTATTATATTACCAATAAAATCCGAATCAGAATCTGAATCTATTTATTATATACATAGGTAAGCGCAGGGCGCCTTCCCTTCAGATGGACCGACGACTTTAAAATGGGCACGACTTTTTAATGGGGAACGAACTATTTCCAGCAGTCTATACACACAGGCTGATGATGATTATGATGATTGTTAATGCACATACAATTCTTTTAGTAGGTGTTAATAGTTTCCTCCCAATTGTAGTTTTACTTTTTAAAGTGGGCTCAACTGAGCCAAGAAAATATTAGCTGCTTCTTCACTCTATACCTCTGTAAAGCAGCAGATGACCACTGCAGAGCCTGATAGAAATTTTTTTTCTATCGTAAAAGATATAAAATGATCTTACAGCTCACCTGATCTTATTCTATCACCGTCCCCTATGAACATCCACAATGTATATCCGTAGCCCGCTTTTGAGAATATATATATATAGTTAAGCTTATGTTTTGAAGGTCCACAAATCGTATAAGCTCGGAAACATAATGATAAATGATTATATAGGTATATCCTACATTGGAAGTGCGAACTGTTATGTAAACGAGTTGCAAGGATGTGTTTAAAATATATATATTAAACAATAATGGCTGGCATGTCTTCAGAGTTAGATTAGATTACAAAGAATTCCTATTACAATTTCCACAAAAGTTATTTTAACCACGAAGAAAAATCAACGAGTTCTAAAGGCAAATAGCCTTAGTTAATTTAAAAATGGCAATTACTGCAGCTCCCGTTACACCTGAGAACTATACGAGTGCAAGCACCGTGAAGCGAACGAAATTACAACCGTATAACACCACTCCGGTAATGTAACACTGACTGCCAGACTTAGAAGAGCACTTTTCCATTAACTCGCGCGCTAAACGAATGTAAATCCTGGCACACGTATGGTAACCACGACGATGATTTTCTAAGGATAAATACAGACTACAAGTATATTTACGAGTAAAAACACAAAACCGATCTTCAAATCTTCATGTTCTTACTTGCGGACGCCCTCTTTGTATTCCCGAATTATCGGACGAATATTACGAAATAGAATTAATCAGAACCTTTTTTTTTGAGGGGGAGGAAATCTTCACAAAGATACCCCACCTTCTGGGGAAGGAAGAACCTCCCCGGTGGCCCTTTCATCGGTGCATGACGAGGGCTCCGGGATCTCACGTGGAACGCACCGGAGCCCCTCTGCACTGTGCTCAATGAGAGCACGTCCCGGAGGGAAGGTTACTACTGCCCCTGTGCCCTCGCAGCGCAAGGCGACACGGCCAGCCGATGTCGCCTCCTTCCCAGGTCCACTTTGGTGGACGACACAGGCCCCCACCCTTGTCGCCCAGTGAACCCGAGGCCTCTTTTAGTCGCCTTGTACGACAGGCAGGGGATGCCGTAGTCTTATTCTTGAGAGCCCAGAACTACAGAGCAGAATTAATCAGAACCTAATCCCACTCTCATCAAACTACCTAAGAAGTACATCTTTCCAATAAAAAACGAATTATCGAAATCGGTTGGCGTGATATTGAGTTATTGGTCCATTCGGTGCGCGTACTTAATACAAATTTAAGACTTACATGGTTTTCTCATAAATGCCATTGTCAGAACTTTAACCAAATCAAGGTAGGAGAAAATAAGTTACGGGGCACCGCCAGCTTTCTAATAACGAATAAATAAATAACTTTCAAAATAATAAATTCTAGAGGTAACGAACAACAAAAAAATACAGACGAATTATTTATTAACTTAGTTTAACCACTTATCTATTAACTTAGTTTGCTAAAACATAGTATGGCACAATAGAGGTTTTCTCTTCGTCTTTTAAAAAAAGCATCATTCATAAATCATACATATTGAAGATGATGGAAAATAAACACACCAAGGCGTACCCTCAGGTATGTGAAAGCTTTTCAATCTTACATTGTAGTTGTGTGTAGCCTCTTTTCACTACAGTTGTAAATTATTTTTGAAGTCGGTTGAAAATTAGTCTTACTTAGTTTTTGGTTGGGTGCTGTAGCAGTAAGAATCGATTTTATTAAATTTCTAGTTAAAAGGCCGTACGGCGCTATTTGAAAACAGCCAAAATTAACGCATTATTCGGAGAATAAACACACTATAAAGAGGACTATATTTAAAATGTGGCATAGCTAATAATATATTACGAAAAATTTACATTTTCATCCGTGTAAGATTAAGCTGACGGAAACATCTTTAGCACTTCTTTTGGGATTATCCTAAAATTAATATGGTTACTCTATTCACATGGGTGCACGATCCTGCCAGTTCGCTTCCCTGTTAATAATGAATTAATTAATGCATCGTTCTAGCAAGTTGGTAGACAGGCGGGGTTTGGGGAAGCAACGGAACTAAACTTGGAACTTAACGCGCCGCTGCTCCGCCTTTACAGGTTACCGGAGCTAAGTTTGCGACTTCCCGTTTTTAATCTCAGCTAGCTTTTAAGCTAATTAAAATATAGGTTCCCTGATGTAATAAGATATGTTTTATTTTTAAAATAAAGGTACTCCTAATTAAACGAACAAGCATCAACGGTTTAAGAAGACAGGTGGTCTTGGGAATTCGAATCCGCATTTAACCATCGTTAACAATCTAAGTTTTGTAGGTATTCTCGGCCCATCGTGGATACAAATGGTTGCGAATATCAGACGTTTATCTAATGTAATTTAACAAGTACACTTACAAGTAAAGACAGAAACGACTTCAAATTTAATCAAACGTTTACTAAACACGTTATAACGTCAGTTATTAAGCGCGGACGTCCTCTTAGTATTTCCGAACTATCGCAGGAATATTACGAAATAGAATTAATCAGAACCTAATCAAACCCTCATCAAACTACCCATGAAGTACATCCTTTCCAATAAAAAATGAATCATCGCAATCGGTTGGCGTAATATTGAGTTATTCGTCCATTTGTGGCGCACATACATAACGCCAATTTAAGACTTACATAGTTTTCTCAAAGATACCTTTGTCAGAATTGGATCCAAATGTGTCGTGTGGTGAAGTGGAACCACACTGGCAGTCTGGACGATTTCAAATAAAAAAAGAAACATCAAAATCGGTTCACCTAGTCAAAATTTAAAGGGTAAAACATAGACTAATAGAGCACCTCCTTCATTATGTCGGTTAACAAATCCTGTCATATATGGGGATTAATTGTTGGCACATTTGAGCAGACGCAGTGGAATACCACCATTTCGCACCATAAGACTTGGTGAAAGGACGTAACGTAAGACTTTAATTGGGACTGCAGTTGAAACCAATCTGCTCAATCTTGTACACAGGCGTGGCCTGTATTTTATAAAATATATTTTGAAAAGGGCACAGGAGTTACGTGACCTATTTTCCCCCATCCTCCTTGCCCCAGTCATCAAAACATACAGCAGGTTTTCCTTTTTTATTGTAGGCATCCATTGGACTCAGACAAAGCGCTTTACTTCACCTTTCCTTATGCCTTTGCGGTACGAAAATAATTTTACCGCATCAAATTTTCCTCTGATTTCAATGAGAAAAATTAAAAGATATTTTTACCTAACCATCGACTATTGACGTGAACCATCTCCTAGCACGAGCTTAACTTTAGTTAGATTGGTTAACAAAAATGCTAGGAGTTTTTGTAAACACTTTAAAAAAACGTGAATTTTCTTATTGCATATTCCGCTTGTCCCTCTTCTCCCAGAACTATCAGATACAAGGGTAGGAAAACGTAACGTCCTAAGGTTACCCGTTCGTTTTTCACAAGGCGTCTCCCATGGGCTTGTTAAATTATGGTAAAACTAATTTAACTAATCAAAACACGCAATTAACATGCGTTGTCCATTTCGCCGACACAAGCAGGCTGGGCCCTATGACGTCATTTAACTTGGCGAAGTTTCGGGCCACCGTAGTTTAGGGTTCGGTTGGGGAGCATAGTTTATTGCTACACAAGTTTACGTAACTCAATGTTATAGCTCATACCGCTCCGACTGTAACTGTGTGACTTAATTGTTTGAGATTTAATTACAAAGCTTTGCTTTGTATTTTCCAAGAAACGCATCATTGCGTTTAAGTTCTTGTTAGTTTTCTTCTTTTTCGAATTTGGTATAGAATTAAGTTATATCTACCTATGTAATATTTAATATATTTTTGCAATTTTTCAATATTTCTATGTTCAATATATTTTTCATAAATATTAATAACATAGATAGATAGATAAATCTTTTATTGCACCAAAAAACATGTACAAAGGCGAACTTAATGCTATTTAGCATTTTCTTTAAGCTAACCTTTAGTAGTTAAGAGCGGGCTAAGAGTAGTGCCGCTAAAAATAGCGTTTTCAAACTATTATATAGATAAATAAATATACATTTACATATACATAAATAGATACTTCTATTTAAATATAATAATATACATACACTATAACTGTGATTGTGTTTGATGTTTTAACATATAGCATTAATGACCCTCTTGAGAATATAGGCCTTCTCTTTCGCCCGCCAAGCGGTTCTAGTGCGGATTGACGGACACAAATATTTAGGTTCTGTGAAAATTTATTTATGTAAAGACGATCTTTTACTAAATTCTGATTAACTGTCGATGAAATGTGTCTCTTTGGTAAATCAATTTGCCGACCTCTGCTTCCGACCTACCGGGTAGCCCGGGTTGACTATCGTTATCCGCCGAGATAGAAAACAATAGTTGGTATTTCCTATAACTCACACACACTCCTTTAACCAGCTTTTAATTGCAGCATACAAAGTCTATAACAGACATATGCACCTCGCATATGAAAATTGTCAAACACATTTAGTAAGTAAACAAGAGAAACAAACAAAAGTCTAATAAACTTTTAAGTCCCAAGTAAAACGTGTCTAACATTTCACTAAAAGTTGGTAACTGGTAAAGTAAGCAACTTAAGCGGCACTTAACATGTTTGAACACGTTCAACGGAATTAAGTGAAACAACACTGCAAATTTCTCCTCGTCTTTTCCTCCACGTCATCACTAATAAGGTAACCCCCATCCACGCTGATCGCGTTTCAAACCCAATTTCTCAAACTGCACATTACATTAGCCGTCTAAACATGTTCAAACAACGAGCGGGACGTGTTATAACGTGCCAGGAATCGAAGCGAATTTCCTACGGACTTCGAAACGATTTTTTAGCTGAGAATTTTATTTTTTAACGATTATTCGTTATGTTAGTAAACTATTATATTTAGCTGTTGTTTATTCATTTTGTGTGAATCAATATTCATAGACACAATCATACGCCATCGATCCAGAAGGATAAGCAGAGTTTACGGATAATATTGATTACTATCTCGCTCTTGCTCAATTTGATAAACTATGAAAAATTTAAACAAAAAAATCGAAATCGCTCGGAAAATGACGGGCACTATGATTGCACTAACTTTAAAAAAAACAGACAGATTGAAGAACGCCTATTTTTTTGGAGTCGGTTAAAATATAACAGCATTCCTAACACACGTAAACACATATCATATCCCACTGCAGGGCCCGTGCCCTTATCTGTAAAAAGGGCATAGTCCGCTACGCATGGCCTAGAAAATGAAGACATGTAGGTCTCCTCACGATGTGTTCCTTTAACGACGAGCCCGTGGGAAACCAGAGTATTGCAAATATTACTTAAAATTGCAACAAACAAATTTATTGGTGACGGTGCGGGGCTTAATCTCGGGTTTCTAGCGTAATATGCAGCTTAAAGCGACCGTCCGGACACTGAGCAGCCACAGTTCACCACAAATAGCGTGCTTCCATTATCCACATCACAGACCGGAGCGCTGTAACCGGACTCCCGCGAACGCGGTGCCGCACGTCTGTTACAGTCCGCTACAGGGCCAATCGGAAATTCAATTTCCGATATGATACGATCCGCTTAGAGATTGCAGAGCACGATATCGCCGAGCGGGCCCCGCGCGGAATGAAGCGCAATAAGTGGAATTAATGGAACTGCCTTTGTTCCCTTTAGAGGAAAACCTACACGCCGAAACTAACGTCGTAAGCAGAACTATAGAAAAACGTCGTACAAGCCAGATATTTACGCAACAAAAGTAATGCTCCAATTGTATTTATCAATTGAAATTTTAGTGCTCAATTTACCACGTTGAACGAAGAGATCGTGGGAAAGAATCCACACCTTATTAGGAAAACAGATCGGATACTAATAGTCCTACTACACATTAACAGTCCGTCTGCAGTCTTTGGTCGTATCAGGCGGCCTGTCGTCCAAGGTCGTCCACATACTCACTCACTTCAAAACCCGTGAGAAAACTGTGAGTGAGTGGTCTAATTGCGATTAACTGATAGACTAATATTGGTCGGCGAACGGTTAATGTGTGGGACCCTAAAGGCGATCCGCCTTAGAGGTCTTTTACGACCCCATGCTTAGGGTGTAAAGGTTTTAAAAATTGCCATGGCACGATACTTCCTGAAGGAGAAGGTCTCCCTAATCTTTACTAATATCTATAACATTGCATTCCGACTCGAAAATGTTAACATTTTTGACAAGAGTCTTCTTTCTTTGCGCGGAACAAAAAGCAAGTTAATATAAGAAAAATTTTAATCAAAAAGTCTTTAACATGAGTTTTAAAAATTTGAATTGAAAAAAAAATACATTGAAAGATAACTCATGGTACAACAGTCTGCTTAAAGCCAGCAAGGTTCGACAGCTTCCCCCGATAAAAGCTTTTAATAATGGTTTTTTTGTTTTTCTTCTTCGTAGGAGTCTTCCGCGTACGACTAACTCTTCTGGTAAGACCGGGCAATTGCACCAGGTTCGCTGTGCCACTCGTAATAATCTCATCAGACTGCGCCATCAGCTTTTGAGGCGGTTGCTCGTGAGACGAATCGCCAGATTCTTTCTTACATGTAAGTATCATGGAAGTCATTTCAGGTCGCAACTTTGTCCTAAAACAATGAAACATTTCACTGACATTGACATTCCTAAAAGCTATATATAAATGACTGATAGCCCAGTGGTTAAATTACTAATTGCTTCCCAGCCTGCTTGCAGTAATAAGTTTTCGTTCATCGTTAAGTATAAACAGAGCACTAGCTATAATTAGTGTCCGGTGCGGACAATCCTTCTTTGACGGGGGAAGGTTGAAAACTAAACAACGATAGCCGCATATGTCTACCCCACTACGATACACTACGATACTACACTTTGGTACGGACGTGACAAAATCTACGAATAATATTTTTTTAAATCAAGAATTTCATGAAATTACCCTGATTCCATAATTGCGGATTATTAGCTACGTACCTACTTTTATCTTTGTAATTTTTTTGCAAACATCACAAGTCGCCTCTTAGTCCCGCCTTTGCTATACAGTTATTATAATAATTATTTTGCTAACATAGGTTTTTTTAATAAGAATTGTGTCCCAAAATATTAATGAAAGTTCACATACCGCACATCGTCTGCAGAATGTACGTCAAATGCCGACAAATTAAGAACATTTCGAGCTGTTTGCACGGCACCTTCGTTATCACAAGATTTGAATATTTGAGATTCCAGAGTTTGAATTTCCTTGCTAACATCCACATCGCTGTTCTCACTAAAATAATCTTCCTCCATTACTCGATCAATAATTTAAATAATAAAAATCAAAATGATAATCGCTTTTATAAGCAAACTGAATATCTGTCATATTATTCATAAATAATAACTTCATAAAGAATATACACAGGCATGTAAAGAGGTTTTTGTGTGTAAGATTACGGAATCACTTATTACGGAATGGCTCCAAACCCTCTCGTAGGAAGACAGAATATCTTTTAAAAGAACTAGTATAGAATATACTAGACTATAATAGACTTAGTATAGAATTTAACTCTTATTCAAAACGGATGATATCGACCTCTTTTTACCTAGTATTAGTATGTATAAAAAAATCACTAACCTACAAATAGTTTTTATTATTAGTTAATTTTTAATTTCAAATTTAGTTTAATTTTATTTATTTATTTATTTAATACAGGAACTTCTTATATAATTTACAGATATATCACTAGATTAGCAGATAACAAGTTTTCACAAATTAATTAGGGGAAAAAAAACACTACAGATACGCAAAACTTAGGTAACACAGGATTGGAAAACAGTATCAAGGTCCCGCAGACAAAATTTCACTAAATATACTTATAAAAAGCTTACGTATGGAGGCATCACTGACGTGAAATAGGTCGACATTGTTGTATTTCTTACAAAGATTATTGAATTCGTTAGATGCTCTGATAAAATAGCTATTAAGCATAAAGTTTGCATTACTAGGTGGAGTATATATTGGACAGTTGAATCGCAGACCACGAGAAGACATAGTTCAGGACACAGGTTTTTTACTTTTGTGTTCTTTTATTTATAACTTAACATTGTCACTCGCCATTTTATTGCTTGCAGTCTACACCTATAACTGCGATGGCATTAACTTCACAACGTTTCACTGTTATATGTGTTGTTTGTTAAAAATGTTAATTGTGTTGGTAATAAAAATAAAGAATAATAAAGATGTCAGAGAAACCCACCCCGTATTTCACACGTATACCTGGACATACTTTACAAACACACACTGCAACACACGCAACCTTCTACACACAAACACACTTACGCACACACTCTTGATCAAACTGAATTACATATGTGTTTTTAATTTTAGTAAATTTGGAATTTTGTATTTAATTGTTTGGAGATGGGCGATAATAGCTTCGATACAGTTCTAACTATTGCAGCTATTATCGAACTACTTTGTACATGTTTGAATTTTTGCTTAAAATAAAAATTATTATTATTTATTTATTTAGAGCTTTTCCAAGCAATGTCAATCACTATAAACAATTCAATTAATATTACTATAGCGATGAAATCTTTCATTAACACTAGATAAAACACGATTAGGCGTAAAATCTTTTTCGACAAACGTAACTTCATTTTTATTATTTTTTCACCTGACTTGATAGAATTAATTAAAGAAGCTACTTAAGCTTGACTCTGCGTCTTGTTTGCACGGCGTAACGTAAATAATTCAGGCGCAGGCGAGACTACAGCGGGATGAGGTACTGCTGCAGAACATTTCATTGCGGCTGCTTACGACACACCGGGGAACAATGCTTAATAAGCTTTATAATTTAAGGCAAATTCCACCTCGGCTTGAGCAGGCAGACTTATTAGGCGAATTCAACGGCTCTAAATTAACTGGGCGCCTTACGCGAGATAGCTTAGCTTAGTTGTGCGCTGAAATGTACGAGCGCATTTGATTAATTTTTAACCGACTTAATAAAGGTGGATTTTGATGTGTTATGCACTTTTATTGCCGCCAAATATATAGAAAGGGTTTAGTTTCAATCAGTCTATCAATTTTTTTATTTATAATAATAAGCCATTTAATCGGTTAGACAGATTACAACACATATACAAATTAACACAACAAGTTAAGCGCACAGTTAAAAATGAAAAAATAAATAAATATATATATATATATATATTACTAAAGACCCAAAAGGTCCGATACACAAGGCTATGCGTTGCAACGCCGAACCGACCGGGTTCACTGCTCAGCATAAAACTGATTATCCGAGGAGGGTAAATCAGCGCTGGTATTCTGCAGAATCCACTTTTAAGAAACAAACAAATGTCAGTAGCACAATTTTAACAAAGTACGAATAACGTAAAAGCAAGTAAAAACACCCGGGAAACATAAATTGAACATAAAAATCTATATATATAAAAGAAAAAGTATGGTATGTTCCATATAAGCTCTCAAACGGCTGGACCTATTTCAATGAAACTTTCAGGGAATATTCAGATTGACCTGGCGAGTAATCCTGTAAAGCTTAGTGATGGAGTTTTGGATCAGAGCACTCCTTTTTTTGAACTGTCAAATACAGCGTTTATTTACTATGATGATAGTCTATTGTTTAATAACCCAAATGTGTATTGACACATGCGTTGTGTATATTTATGTCATATGAATCATATTGGAGTACAATGGAGTATAATATAAATAGAGAATTTATATTATAATAGAGAAATAAATAATATAAATAAAATTCTATAATAAAATAACTCGGAACTTATTTTATCTAAATAACTGATACTTTAAATTAATCAACAACTTACATGTGAAACGGAAAAAAAGCAATCCCATTATCGGAGTAAACTTGATTATGTGACAGATGTCGAGTCTAACCCGTTGAGTACGACCACCTTGGATTACCGGCTCAGTTTAATCACGTCCCTGGCTAAGAACTGTGTAATTACGTACGCGCCCCAACGACCCTGTCCACAACCACCCTGCGTCGGCCCATTCTCATAATGGAATTAGCTGTTTATCCCGAGGCGCACTTTCTTATTGTAGATGTAAACACACTAGAAGCGTCAAGTGACTATATTGAACTGAAATCGCTACTCTAGAAAGAACTACAGCTTATTAAGGATATTAAAAAGCTAACGACAGTACAAAAGTACATGATTGTTACCAATATCAAAAAAGTAAAGAGTGGAGTGTCCGCACATATCGGCAGAATTCCAAATTGAGTCGATACCATCTTAATGGGTAACGTTTCACGACTGTACATTTCTCGCGCAACAAACTGTCACCAGCGGTGTTTCCGAACCTTTACGATTTAGGGACTTTCAAGAAACGAGCCTACTCCTATCTCAAAGGCCGGCAACGCACCTGTAGCTAGATTTGTTTGTCTTGTTCGTTGAAAGTCCGTAAATTGTATAGGTGGGAATCGACGCTGGTAACATTTTATAGTGCGTAGATGTAATTTACACGAAAAGGTGTGGAATACTAACTATCAAGGCTGTTTTTTATAAAATGTAAACACGTACAAAAAACGTATTATACACAGCCAGAATAACAACCCAAACACAGCAGCATTAACTAACTTCATAAAGGTTCATATTGTCTAAGATCTCTGTTACCTATCAATACGTTGTTATGTAATGACAAAAATAAATAAACCAACAAGTGCGCCGCAGTCCCATCTAGTGAAACCCATATCGAACAACGTAACTCCCCAAAGCCCTCTCTAGTAGTTCGCCCCGATTTATGTATCGCCTTACTTTTGTATCGGCAGCTCTTTCCGGGATAATTTACGAGACCTGCACTCCGTTCGCCACTCAATGCACTCAGACTATTGACCATAAACCTAACTGGTATGAATAAACCAGCTAAAGTGGTCAATTTGATTTATTACCCGTGAAACTTTCAGCGCAATATAACGCTTTGAACGAGCCATTGAATACGAAACGAGTTATCGTATTAAGCATATCTCGAATTTTTTAACTTTTTGGAGTGGGGGACAGACAAATTGCGTCTGTATTTGGTTATGCAGTCATAACTCAATCATTTATATTATATAAGACTAAATTTTACTAGTCTACTATTATTTTATTAACTTGAATTGGGGCACGACCAGTTGAAGAACCATATATTATTACAGGACAATTATTAACTCTATTATATTTTTAGATCCAAGACTAGGTAAGTACTCCTAGACGATAACCTGCACATATTAAGTAGAAACAGGAAACGAATGTGCATACTTCCTAGTATAACTATAATACTTCGAAAACAAAAGGAAAACCCGTATGTATCACTAGTAGCGTTGAATCTACCACTGATGGTAAAACTCATAAGTACATTTATCTAAAACCTTTAAAACGCACAATTCTTGTAATTGTATATATATGTCGTAACCGACGCGATACTAGCGCTACCGATGCAACACTAGCGGCATTCGAAGACTACGGAACGCTAGCGGCGTCCGATAGAATCAACGTTTTACCGTCCGGTCGAGCGGGGTGACACACTTCTACCAACTTCTACGGTGGCGGTCGGATAGAGCGGCTGAACCATCGCACGTAATCTGTCATTACAGATGAATCATCATGGCCGCCAGTGACATTGGTGGCGCATCTCATCACAATTATGGCGACGTCCCAACATATATAATACAAGAGAAATAGTCTGCCATATGGTATACAAAGTTGACTTCAGAATATGGCATTCCTAAGCAACAAACAGTAAGTCAATGAGTTTGACGTTAAACAAAGAAAATCAATTTCAATCAATATTATTTAAAAAATACAAGTGCAAACACATATGTATAATGATGAATCAATATAACATGCAGAAATAAAACACACAGAAGAAATAGATCACAAAATTGAAAAAAAAAAAGATAGTGCAGTCACTCGATTAAGGCCAGGAATCATTAACGAAATCGAAGAGCGAGTTGAATCTAGAGTTAGACGAGCCAAATAATCTGGAGGTAATTTAACTTTTGAACCTTTGAAGTACGCTTACAAGATTTACGGCAGATTTTTTTATTATTATAACAGTAAGATCGAAAAATTATTCATATTTCATCATTATGTAATTCCTTTCTTAATATAATAAAATTTCTAAATAAAATAAAAAACATGATTATTATATTACAAAAACGGTTATCCTGGTGCTGTTAATTTTAATCGTAAATTTGATTCGAAGTCTTTTATTATAACTTTTAATAATATAATATTAATACTTATTTTGTATTATGGGTCTCGTTACACATATATATACACTTATGTACGCTGGTATTCCCTTTAAATAAAAGAGAGCGTGTAGTAGTGAGATTTGATCTGATTTGAAGACGGTACCCTTTTCGTAGCTACTCGTAACTAGTGGTCACGGGAAAGTACCGGGCTCAGATGTTGGAAATAAATTGACTGTTGCCGGTCCCGCACAGATAATATATTTATGACATGTATAACGTTTTAGTCCAACGAAAATGTGACAAACAACCCGAGTGATCGACCTTAGTGAATTATAAATGCCGTCGAAATACCAACTGCCTTACACCCTAATCCAATGCATACAAATGTCATGTCAGAAGCTGATAGAAGGAGTCCGGATTTTGTGTAGATATAATACGAGCTTGTGTCTCAACTAATCTCACGGAATCACCGTCGTCTTTGAACATCCAAAATCCTTTAAGATGTGAGAAGGAATACATGCAATGATCAAATTAATCTGCCAAATGGTTTTCATTTCAACATTCAATAATACTTTAAAACAAGAAGAATGTGAATGCGGAAAAATTAAAATAAAAAGAAATTAATATTTAAACAGAAACGCTAACATTTTGCCTAGATATCAATGTAGAAATCCAGAGGGAGAGGAATATTGAACCGCCATTTCATCCCCCACATTTTCTTCAGCGACAAAGATAAAAGCTGCATTCGCTCCGTTTACAGAGATTGTTTGAAAACCACAAAAGAGTGTGCATTGAAATATTCAACCACTTTATTAAAATCCATCGCTTTGAGATGATCTCAAATTAAATATTACACAGAACTATTCACTGTCTGGAACTACGTATGTTATGAAATATATAAATACAATACAATAAATGTAATAAAATCTGTCATTGGTACCGTCAACTGAGTTCATTGTGAGGGTACTTGCATCGAGTTCATTAAAATAATAAAATTTAATGATAATATTCTAATGAAATCTTCCATTACGGCTGGAGCAATTAGAATGTTCTACAATACGATAATTTTCGCATATCAAGCGCAATAAAATTTTACGTACAGTTTTCGAAAGTTTCACGGAATAATTAAAATACCATACAAAGGGTAAAATCGGTTATAGTAGTACGTTATTATTTCGTTCTATGTGAAGTCGTTAACACAACCCTCGGCAATTATAAGTCTACACTATCGGAACATGTCGATGTCTCAATTAGAGCTAAATTGGTAGGCGACGGAGGTTTTGGTAAATATTGGTTTAAACACCACTATAGCAAAAACCTTATAAGTGTCTCATTAGGGAGGACTTATCTTATATCGAGTATGTGGGAAGGACAAAAAACTAGATCAAACGAAAGGCAAGCTTTATATTACATATTAATAGAATGGGTTCTAACATATCGATGTCAGTCATGGCCTTTGTCATTAAATAGCACAAACAAACAACGTGTTGTCTAAAAGCTATCGAAAGAAGCGTGCTGGGATCAAGGAAATCTAATAAAATAAAAGCTGCTGCCATCAGATGTTAAACAAAAACTTATGATAAAGCACAGCACATCAGGCGTCTTAAATGGAAGTGGGCAGGTCATACTATGAGAGGTAAACAATAACAGAATGGTATCATACAGAAGGGCAACGGAAACGAAGCTGACCACATAAAAGATGGCCCAAAGATTATACCAGGTCGCCGGCAAAACATGGAACAAAATAGCAAGAAGGGCAACCGGACTGGCTCTGCGTGGGTGTTTATCGTAAACACGAAACCATTACTACGAGTATCTGGGTGCTTCCGTGAGGGCCGAACTACTCGATCGGTAGAACTACAATGCGACTGTGCCTCATTGTAGCCCAATATTTTAATAGCTATAGCATAGCTTGAAGCGAATGTTTACGACTCTTGTAAGAACCGAGTGTAAAAATGAAAAATTAAGCAACACAAAAGATTAAACCTAGGAAAGCAGATCAAGTCGGTTAAAATATGTAAAGCGTTCCATGCCATTGAATACATGAACTCGTAATAATTTAAGTTTAAAATTCAATTCAGATATCTGATCTTACCCAAGCTACTGGGGTGCTATGAATAGAAAAATCAGAATGCATTCAAGTTCCGACCAAAGAATAGTACAAGACGGAGAGAATTCTAAAGTTCACGAGTGACGTATTTATTGAAAGTTAAGATATGCTGAATTCGAAGCGTGTTTCCCTTTGTGTTTGTGTTTATAGAAATAGGAAGAAACAGATAATTGGAACGTCGTTACGCCAATGCAACGTTCGCAATAATAACGAATTATCAATTGAAATATTAGTCTATATATTTTATGTGTACAAATAACAAATTCACACTATCACTTGTTAAAACATAATTTTGTACCTAAAATAACTGGAGTCACAACTATTTCTTTTTGGTGTGATCGTTTAATTTTATAATAAAGTCTTTAGCAGCAGTCACAGTATAATTTTCTACCTAGACAATCATTAAAATGAAAATGTTCAAATAAATTCATACTTCATCTTATACAGACCGTATTTTACTTACCCATTGCATCTCAATAGATGAAAATTATAAATCAATTAGAAATTGTGTGAGAAAGGAAAACTCGAGTAAAAAGTGAAGTTTTGAAAGAGGACTGTTACTAAAAAAGACAAGGATGTAATTGTGTAAAGCTTCGAAGATTTGAGCATGTAGAAAGAATGGATGAGGAGGAAAAAGTCTGTGACGTAAAATTAAGTGGTAGTGTAGGCCAAGCACTGGGCATATATATATCGATTATATAGAAGACTGTAATATTGAAGGGCAACGTCAAAAATAATCGGAACGGAGCACCGAACAGGGAATGAATAAACTATCTAATATTTCAAAGACCGGCAACCCTTTCTTCTGCTGTTACAGATGTTCATGGGAGACGGTTATCACTTAAGATCAGGTTGACACATAAGCTCGTTTGCCCTTTTTTTTTAAAAAAAATCAAGGAATATGCTTACTAAGATGAATGTCAATGAAGTAAGGCACACCTCCTAGATATTTTAAATCGTCTCTGGATTAATCTGTATCTCCGTGTCTTTTTTTACATTAAAAGATATGAAAAATAAACAATTCCCGACACAAATTGTTATTTCCGTTTTGAAACTTCTTAAAACAAACCACATTTCGATTTATATAACGATACACTGTTCTTTAGGGATAATCCCGAGGGCGGGTACTAAATGATTTCCAACGGAAACAATCGCAGAGACACCTGGGGCACGGAGACAGTTCTCCGAACTATCACGCCGGAGGGACTCACTTATTAGCTTAACTTGGTTACCCGATATGTTGCTATTGTACACTGGACCCCGCTAATATACTCCCGACGCAAACTTTATGATTGGCCTTATATTTTGTATTAGTTTGTAGTTTGAGTCCTAAGTTAAGACAAAATACGACATTCTGACGCCTATAATCTCTTTTTACTTCCACATTTTATGCACGTTGTCGTACAGTACTTACCAAGACTTGGATTGTCAGAAACCTACCAACATCTCAATCGAAATTATTCCATACTATTTTTAAGAGTATCGCAATCGAAGGTTCTAGAAAAAATTAATTAAGTCCCAATTAAAAGCAAACCCTTTCATGCAGGTAAGGCTCTAAAGTATTGGTTAATAACTTTAACTATTCAGATGAATTTCTTATATGTTTATATAGTTCAAAAGTCTAGAAAATGTGAAAGTACCATATGCCCAACTTAAGTGAGCGAATTGGGAAGCAAGTGCCGTGCAAGTTTGCCACATTCCACATTCCACGATGTTTTTCCTTCATCCATTCCCGATCAATGATCGAACGGCGACGGCATTCGAACTACTGTCGCTGGTCAAAATCATCTTCAAGTCATAATGACTATGAAAATTTTATTATTTTGAGCGAATTTTATTATTTCCTAAAAAATACTATTCAATCGACGCGATTACATTTGTTATCAATACCTACGTATTTTTGTTTTAATATTTGTTACCTGATACTTTCGACCGAGTGAACCGATTTTGATGATTCTTTTTTTTTATTTGAAAGCCGGTACTTTTCATTTCAATTTCGTTCTGTGCTAATTCTGACATACATGAGAAAATCACACAATTGAAAACAAATCGTTCGCACGTTGTAGCCCCAATCATCCTTGCTTTCAATAATCTATTCATTTTCTTTCACGTCTTTGCGAATGATGTAAAAATATATTAATGCGTATAAAAGTACCACGTTGAAATTCAATTTTAGCGGCATTGTATGTGGTATTGCGTCGCATCTAAATCCCGGGCGGGAATGAGCAGACGCGCCAGCTCCCCGCTCTGTGCTGCTTTGATTAAATTCGAATGAATGAGAAAAAATCATGCGCGCCTCCCGTCTGGAATCGAATCAAAACTTTCTACAACTTTACACGAGCTTCATTAGGTTCCATTTATAGCTATGAATGAGAGCAAGTCTGTGACTTACCTGGATTTTTATCCTAGCTGCGCCCCGCAGTGTTACATGTTATGTATACGTTATTACCTGTTAAATTTTACAGAAAAGGTAGTAAGTAAATTTTTAATCGTCATTAATGTCTATGTCCTTATGTGCAAAATTTCGTGATATTATTTATTTTAGAAGCCTTAGTTAATTCTTATTACATCAGCTATATTCCTGTGAAAGTCCCGTCAAAATGGGACCAACCGTTGGAGAGATAAGCCGGAAGAAACAGACAGATATAAATATATATATAACAAGAAAATTATTGACATCTACCTACATAATACCAGAAAACATACATTTATGAAATGTGTTATCGAGACCATTGGTAGTACATACATAGTACGCACACACACACACCACATAACACAACACAATACAATATATACGCATTCACATCACGGTATCACGGACAACCTCACTTATAACTCAGTGTTATGAACAAAAAGTGAATCCCTTTGTTGACAGTCAGTACAGTGAACGTAAACATATTATATATGGTCTGTAAGTTAAACTACGTAGTTTACATATCATTACGTATATTTAATATTAAGAATAAAGTAAAACATCGGTAATAACAAAGTTATAATACCAAGATTTTCTTCTAAGTATCAAAGCAATAGAAATGAAAGCGAATCACAATAAAAAACGTACCGTCGTTGGCAAGATGGCGGGCGCGCGAGACCCCGCGGGATTCGCTTAATTAAATGATTGAAACACTACGCTTGCTCACTAATCTACAGAATCCTGCTTTTTGTGTATCCGCACTTAATTCGTATTTGATGAACAACACACACAGTCTCTATATATTTCTTCATGTTACATATATAATTTACAAGCAGAAACCAAAACCGACTTCAAATCAAATTAAAAGTTAAACACACAGACGCTCCCTTTGTATTTCCGAACTATCGGAACTAGTATCAACCTACTCTAGAAGTGCCACCTTTCCAATAAAAAACGAATCATCGAAATCGGTTGCCGTGGTATCGAGTTATTCGTTCATTTGTGGCGCGTATACTAGATGCAAATTTAAGACTTGGCTTCCTCGTGGATCCTATAGTCAGAATTTGACTAAATTTGAATGGAACCATACTGGAATCACTAGCTTTCAAATTAAAAAAAGAATCATCAAAATCGATTCACCCGGTCGAAAGTTATGTGGTAACAGTAACGTCATTGACTTCGGTTGAAAATAACAACCTGTGTGGAAAAGTCGATTCAAAATGAGATCTACCGGACAATGTTCCATTGTTTTTTATTGTGTTATATTATTAAACAATACTACTCACCCAAGTGGGGTTAGTAGGAAACGGTAAACAGACTTTAAATGATGTCTGCTGTTCATGTATTTATGTTTAACACATTTAGGTTTAACTAATTTGACCTATTTTAAAAACAGTAAAAAGCTTCCAAATGTGTAATTAATCGAGAGAGAAAAAAGACTTGCACTTCGATGGTCACTAATCCTCTAGTGGGATGGGGTGCTTATCCTAGTCACATAATCAGAATTGCTGTCAGTTTATAAAAAAACACTCGCTAAAAGTTTGTGTGTAACGATGGGCTCACTATCTGTCATACATATATATCATGTCATATAAGCTATCTATGTCTACCTTGCTAGGGTTAAAAGGAAGTGATAGCGTTTTTATACAGAAAATTGATTTAAAAAACGTGCAAATTAAGATTAATTCTCAACTACTAAAAACTTCGGGTGTTGGAGGCAAATCGAGAAAAACCGTAAAGTTCCAGAAGCTCTCAATTAAATTCCGGGACTTGAACAGCTAAATTAACCCCCACTGGGGTGTTAGATAGGAAAAAAAATCAATCACGAATTTCTTTTGCTCCTTCACGTTTATTAATAAAGTTCATTGAACTTTTTAATATACCTATCTGGGACTTAGAGTGCTTTCTTTTTATTTAAAACAAAGAAAAGGTCTCATAAAAACATCATTAGGAACAGGTAACCCTTTACAAAGGTAGGAGGAACACTAATGAAGCGGAGTGAATGCTGTCAGCCCATTCCATAATTTGTGTAAAGCTACAACTTGGACCTCTATAGTGTCACTTTCAAATGCGACGCCCTAATAACGTACTTTTAAACTTCTTAGTTCATTTCAAGCAGACACCAAACAATGAAAATAAGATATTTTAAACAATTTTCTATATAACAAGTATATTTAAGAGTAAAAACCGACTTAGATAGATATATAAATTCTTTATTGTACCAAAGTATATGTACAAAGGCGCACTTAGCTTCCAGCTAACCTTTTTTTTTTCTTTCAATGGATCGCAAACACAGACTTATGTACGTGTTATTTTGTAATAACCTTGAATTGGTTGCTTTTGTTTTTTTTAATAAAGTTGCTGCCTCTACAGTTACTACATTTTTTTTTTATTTTAATGCCTGAATTTTTGAGGGCGGTGCTGGAGAATGCCCTGGTCCACGCGTCGAAGACGCCCCGTTGCATTGTTATAAGTTATATGTTAACCTTTAGTGGTTAAGAGCAGCCTAAGGGTAGTGCAACTTAAATTGAATAAGAATATTACGGAACAGAATTAATCAGAACCTAACCAAATTCTCGTCAAACTACTTTTGATGTACATCCCAATAAAAAATGAATCATCGAAATCGGTTCGCGTGATATTGAGTTATCTGTCCATTTGTCGCGCATACTTTAAGCAAATTTAAGACTTACCCATATAAATTTTCTTATGGATGCCGTTGTCAGAATTGGATCAAATAGGAAGCACCACCTTTCAAATAAATAAAGAATCAAAATCGGCTCTCTCAGTCGAAAGTTATAAGTTAATAAACTTAAAAAAACATACAGACGAATTGAGAACATCGTCCTTTTTTGGAGTCTGTTGAAAAAAAGTCTCACGTCCGTTTAACCGTAACGAGTTAGACAGAGCCAGCTTTCGCTGTCTGCTCAAGCTCATCAGATCTATATCTGTCAGCGATGAGCCCCAAAGTTCACCTAACACCAAGCATAAACTTTTAGCAACAGATTTTTTTTGTAGTTAAAACAAAACAAAAAAGGCAGATTGGTACAAGCCGACTGGTATTAGAACTTGCGACCGTCATATCCTAAGTCGAAACACTTAAACAATAGGCTATAACTGGATCTTTCCTCTTTCTCCACGGTAAATATTAATGTTGTATGTCGTGTAATTTAATGAAACGAATAATATTCCTCGAATGACCCCAAGGGAACCCATTGTATAATATCAGCGTTATTTATAGCAATATTTATATGGCCGTAAAGAAATCGCAATTGTTTCTCGTTTCTCGTTCAAGATATATTAAATTTATCGTTGGCATAATTAGCAATTAGGGGTCCCTTTTTCCTGAGAACGCAATTAATTCACAATTTTATAACGAAAGGTTATACGGAACCTTTATTAAATAAAATCTTTTTAATGGCCGCCTCCCTCTACAATTACGAGCAATTCCTTTTTCTCAACATTTTTTAATTACTTGTGATTTAATGTCGATATACAAACGAGGCCACTGAAATTGGGTTGGTCCTGAAAGACGCTTATTACAACTATTCTTTGCCTTTTCTCTCCTATCTAATACTTCAACTTAATTTGAATTTATCGTAAGGTCGAGTTGATTTTACTTTGAAGCCTATTGGTTACAGAAAAGGTCTGCGAATAATCATAGATAGAAATACGCTACTCTAGTATCGAAACGATCCCTTAACGTGATGTATGTATTAGGTATCGAAGTGTTTAACTATGATAATAATAAATTTTTTTGAATAATTTGTAAGCAATAAATGTAAAGAAATATCGATAATTTATGTATAAAATTGCTTTATCTATATATAATAATAATTAAATGATATTAATATCACACAAGCAAACACTTTTTTTTTTTTATGACGAACTACACAGATTGGCTAGAGAAGCTGGCCTTGACTGCTTCACCGGATTGAGAGGTGGCATAGCTCTTAGGTCGCTTAGCCTGAACCTCTATTGCTAGTAACTCGACACAAGGGTCCCCCCGGTGAGGGGTAACCTCGGCTTGACGGTTACTATGTTACGCGTAAGCATGCCGATCCGAGGGCGCCTGAGAGGGCCGAACCACGACTCGGTCGGTTGCTATTTCACGGATAATCTAAGAGACATTCAAAGCTAAACTAACTTTGAGTGCCACTTCGGGAAGCGTTGGCGCTGGGAGAAGAAGTGGCCGAAGAAACTCCAGCAACGCTCCTAACATCTAAGGAGTGGGGCCTGCCCATAAAATAGCGGTAACGCCCAAGGATTATTAAAAATATAAATAGTTAATTTTATAATTTGACAGGGTTCCGAACCCGCGATCGTCGGATCGTTAGTGTAACCGCTTACGGATGGCGCTATGACAATTATAACAAACATGTTACAATAAATAGGAGCTCTGTCTCTTGAACTAGGTATACCTGTATCTCAGGAGACAGTGCCTTACAGAGTAACAAACAGTAAGTCCTGCGTGCAATAAGTTGAGAAATATATAAAATTAAATGATAATTAATAATTAAAAATAAATGCAAAATAAATGTGTGAAAAAGGAAAAAAAAAGAGAAAGCACCACAGCCATAGTCGAGAAATTATGCGAATGCGTAGTGTAATATGTGTATGTTTGTGTGAGTTTGTCATGGGGTTAATAATAAATTTTCAATTTGGGTATACTCTTGCTCTTGATTCTACAACCATTTTAATAACACCTTTAAACTTACGAGTGTTAAGCTTTGTAAGATAATTGAGGTCGAATGGGATTTTATTGTATATAGGTGCAATAGAGTTATAGTGGCGTTGTGCAAAGGTGGACCTTATATTAATGCCGGGAGACGATACCTTCTTTTTTAGGAGGCAGAAATGACAGGTCAATCCCAGAAATGTCTGTATTTAATAAAAAGCGAATTGATAATGGTCTCTGTCTACTTCACTAGGAATAGGATGTGAGTGTTTATATTTTCTTAATAATCTTTTAATAGATTATTTTTAGTACAATAACAATCATTAAATTGGAATAAATGGTAAACAGCGAAAGCCCATTACTCCGCTGCAAAGCTTTGATAAGTATTTCGAAGTATCGCTACTGTTGTTGTTAGTACTTAAGCGTACTTCAGAACAAAACAAGGATTGTAGCGTTTACTAAATACAATACACTTTGTAGTTTTTAAACGCTACAAGTGTTTCCTTCGAAGTGTTTAGAGTATATAAATATGATATATGTAAACGAATTTATTATATGAATGGACCTCTGAGTGGTTTACATAAATATACCCGATATTAAAATAAATTTTAGTACTTAGTGTTGCCCCCATAAGTACTAAAATAAAAATAAAAATAAAATTTAATGAAAAATACTGTATTATCCAAGTTTACGTAAAATATCCCTTTTCGTTTAAGTTTATGTTTTTTAATGAAATAGAAATATATTAATAAAAATATTTTATTTTATTTCAAGGATATTTAATTGTCTATCATGCACAATTTATTTCAGTTAGCTACCGTCTTTATCTTCCGAGATATTCAAACTTTCTTAAGCAACCCTTTATTTTTGCTTGCGTATTATAAACGCGAAAGATTATAAGAATTTATGGATATCAACTTTCACGAAAAAACTACTGAACGGATTTTAATGAACCTTTACAATAATATAGCTTACACATCAAAATAACACACAGGCTATCATTTATAAAGATATTGTGTGAATTATCCAAAATATAACGATAAGTAGGAAAAGGCTAACCTAATTATTCAACGGATTATAATGAATTTGGCATACAAGGAGACCAGACAAGGACAAATTTTTAAACGGGGGTAACATCACGGGACGTAGGTAGTACATAATAAAACTTTCCTTTTATGAATCACAATGCTTATGATCACTTTTGATCAAACCCTCCTTAATAATCACAATAAATCACAATACACACCTCATAGTCCTGAAAACATTTTTAGACTACAAAATGGTTTTAAAATCAAAAGATAAACATATTTAAAATATAACATTACTTTGAAAAATATTTGCATTAAAAGCTTTAGCTCGCAAAGCCAGTGGCCTAGCAACGGCGACCTTTAAAACAACCAATAAATTATTCAATAGGATCACCTACAAAGCGCACGATCTAAATATTTAAGTTACTTAGCATAATTTAAAGCGCCAAATGCACCGGTGGAGCCTGGATGGAAATAAAAGACTACGTCGTGATCGCCCAGATCAATTGCACCCTCGTCCCAGCCCATTACATCCCCGCTGTTTGAATTTTTAATGACGCCCATGTTGCGCCTGAAGTCTCCTTCGCTCGCTGAAGCATGCTCTTAACAGCGCCGTCTTGTAGATACGAATACTTTCGGAGATTTTTGAGATGATGTAAACTTGGTTCTCTCGGTTACTTACTCGAATTACTTGTTACTCGACACCTACCCACTAGCATAAGACCATTTTCATTCATCTTCTTGATAAAAAAAAAATATCAAGAAATAAATCAACTATATTTACGAGTACTAACAAGAACCGACTTCAAATCGAATCAAACGTGAAACGCTATTACGCGTAGACGTCCTTTTGGAATTTTACGAAATCAAACATAATCAGAGTCCACCCAATCTTCCATCAAACTACTGATAGAGTACATCCTTTCCATTAAAAATGAAAAAGAATCAACAAAATCGGTTCACCCAGTCAAAGTTTTGAGGTCTCAAACATAAAAAAAATACTGACTAATTGAACCTCTTTTTAAAATTGGTTCAAAATATAAATAAACAACAATAAGTACAAGTAAGAAACACCCTAAGTACAAATGTGGTATATTGTAAAAAAAAGCAAATTATCAACAAAAAAGTTTAACTTTAAGCGCCACCAGTGGTCCGTGCAGAAGTTGATTTTCACTTCTGTCCACTCTCTAACTTTAATCACCGCTTAATTAAACTTGAGTGGAGTGTACGTAACTACCCCGTCTCCCGCGCTCCGCAATACCGACCCAGCGACACGAGCTAAATTACATTACAATGATATACTTTAAAATACTTATTTGTAAGGAAACTTCGCCCATACTAGTGCAGTTTTATAGTACGTACTATACGTATTTATACGTACGTATATAAGTGAAGCAGGACTTATGTCTATTGTTTGTTGTGTTTTATTATGTTTGTTGTTTAGTAGGAACGTAATATTAAAGAAAAATAAATTTTCATTAAATGTGTTACCCGCGTTTAAAAAACCATTTTCTAAAATAAAACTGCTACATCAGCTAAAGTTAAACCAGCACCAGTTAAAGTCTCGTCAAAATCCATCAAAGCCGTTCCAGGGATTAGCGGAACAACAAACAGACAGTAAATTGTAAAAAATGTTATTTTGGTATGGATACCGTAATAGAGAATGCATTTAACAAAAAGCGGTTATTTTAATATAACAAACAGATAATTTTATTTATTTGTGTTTTTATTGTTTTGTGTTGATAAAAAAATTGTATTTTTTATAGCATTCACTATACCAGTTTCCAGAGAGATTAATGATTATAGTGCAACGCCGGCATTCAAGAAGAATTAGGCTGATATCTGCCAAATCGCACTAGGACCACGTGCCCTAATACTGTCTTTACAGAGACCCGCGCCCAACAATAGGACATATACAGGCTGTTGCTTTTTAAGAAGATATGGCTTGATAAAGTTGGATATATTGGCTGACACTAAGCTCAAAAACTATAATTTGAAACTTAGAAGGCTGTTAGAAAATTCGGTGGAAACAAAGAAAATAAATATTCAGATTGAATAAGACTTGTGAAAAATAAACATAACATAAAACGTCTGGAGAAACTGAAGACAGTAATTTCATGCGTTATATAACCCGTCCCGCGTCGAATACAAGGACATTTGTCATAGAGCCCGGACAGAAAGGATGTTTCTTTTCTTTTAGTAGACCTATAAAATTATTTCACTAACGGAGTGCTTCAGAATTGCGATTTCAATTCTAAATGTCACGTTCACATTGACTGGTCAATAATAGTAATATGACTCGCAAATACATGTCAGAAAGAGTCATACTTTTCAGTTTATATTTAAGTTGATTATAGATAAAGAGTTATTGATTTGACTTTTATCTTTGTACCGAAACGACGGCTATGGGATAAAAATATTTGCACAATATCGATTTCTTTACTAACCAAATTACTACCGTACTCATTTTTTAAAGCACAGACATATTTTTCGTGTCTTTTTTAAATATACTTATATAAAATTAGATGCGTTGATAAAGGACTCCATATAATAGTTTTTCTCACAAAAGAAGGAACTTGAAAAAAAGAGAACAAAATAAAAGGACTGCAGACATCTGGACTCGAACCGGGTTTTTTGATTATTTACCATTGATTATTCACACTTGAAAATACCGACAAAATTTTCCTAAAAATGAATGAGACAAGAATTGCTTGTTTCAATATATTGGATGTATTTCGCAATACTTGGACGACTATATCAATAGACATAGAAATTGTATTTATTGGCATCATAATATACAAGTGAATTATAACACATTAAAAAAATAGAAATGAAGAAGGAACTGATAAATAAGGCATGATGCCAACATTAGACACCGATCAACAGATCTCAACATGTGCTGTTACAATGTCCTGTCGCTGACAGCTCCGGGGCACCCCGCTCATAACGGCTGATGGCATTCGCGGAAGGTTTAGTGGGTAGGGGCTGCCCAGGCCGAGTCCCACACATCCCTCCGGCCCCACCCAGGGTACCGGAGGATGGTCTATAAAAAGATTCCACCGCGTGAACAAAAAAAAAATGTGCTGTTACAAGGCTGCCACAGCGCTGATTTTCGGCAGTGCCCAAGACTACCCAATGTCATGCGCCCGTTATACTACCGTTTTATGGCATTTATACAGAGGGTAATAATAAATATATAATACACTAAATTTAGTACGTGTATAAATAATTAATAGATTTAAGAATATTATAAAAAATATATAGATATACATAATATAAGATATGTTTAAAACTAAGTATTGCTTAAAACTTCACCCAACAAGAAACAACAAAAAAGCAAAGAGACACGACGCGCAAAAATGTTGCATGCACTCTGTTCTGTTTATTTATACCGGTAACCAACATTATACGAAAGACATTTGGCCTCTCCCCTTCTAAAATAACGTTCTTATATCGATTCCTCGCGTCTGACAGCGGCCAATGATACATATTTATCTAACAATATTTATGGTTGTCGAGAAAAAGCGCCGCGATTTCCCTATGTCCTCTTTCATATTTAAAGTTTGGATGTTTTATGGCCAGATATATTGTCGAACGAAAAGGGGAATGGATAACTACTGTGACACGTATGCATAAAACAATATACGACACGTTTTTACGTTCGTAGACATCCGAGTTACTAAATGTTCCTTAAAAAGTTCAGGCTTAGCTATCTAGGAGCTCTGCTACCATTATATTAATTATATTATAATAAATATAACGTTTAAATTTTCAAATTTAATCAAATACTTAATCAAATCAATATAAATGCAATAATTTTAAAAGTTGAGACATCAGAGAACGAGATTGAAAACATTTGAATTTTTTTTAATGTTCGTTCATTGACTATTTGATTTTCTTTTTGGTTTGGTCTCATAAGTTATCATAAGACTATGTTCCGAAGACATACCAGGGGATTCAAAAACGTATGGTAGAATGATGAAATATCGAACTCTCTCTGTCTTCCTTGCTATATGGCCCCACAGTGGTGGGATCAGCTTTCCTGATTTTCGCTTTCCACTTTGCTCTGTCCCCGACATAATCTTGGGATTCACAATGCAGTATCGTAGACACGATCAAAATCGCCTTCAGTAGTCGTATCGAACAAAAAATCAAAATCGTCTCCAGTAGTCGTATCGAACAGAAAACCCAAATTTCCACAAGTAGTCGTATCTCACATGGATAGAATACTGCAGCATAAATTACTTTTTTATCATTGTCAAAGGCTTATCGTCACCACGGCCTGGGCGAACTCGGCACACGAATTTCTCCATTGGACAGACATTATCACGGAATTAGACCTTTTCGGTACGACCAACTGACACATTTATCAAAGCTTGAAAGGGTACTAACGTTTCGGACACTTTATGGTAAGCTATACATTGGTAAAACGTTTAAATTTCGTGTTGTATGTTTATTTAACGTTATATAACATTATGATGACACTCGGGACGTTGTTGTAAAGAATACTAAGATGATGCCCAATTCGGAACAAACATAAGACGATACCACAATCCTTTGTCTCGAACCCCAGCAACCCCACCTTTTGTGGTAGAGAGTGCGAGGAAATTTTCTTTAAATATTAGTAATATTTTAATCATTTACTATATGGTAATAAACTGGTGGAGAAAAATTCATTCCTAATACACATATACAAGAATCCCGAGGTAAGTTTTAAAAATTTCCTCGTCTATACATAAAAAATAGGTATATCAGATACACCGCGAAACAGCCAGATTATATAACAAATTGTATTACAATACTGAAATTTATAAATACTTATATACGTTTAAAATATCAGATTGTCCTAAAACGTGAATAAATTTAACTAGGACTTGGAATTGTGCCAAACGAGTAAATCATATTCCAGATTACATGGCCTAGGTTTTACGCTAGCAGAAAGTCCGCTACCAGATAAGCGGTCGTTCTATTTCACAATAAAAAGTTAACAAAGTGTCCGACGCAATGTAAACTCATTAAAATTTCATGCTGCAACGAGTACGAACAAAGCTGATTTGCTAATATATTATTCTTTTGGATCTTTTTCTTTTATCTCAAGCTTGAAAAATACAGATAATTTACCGAAATGTCGTAATTGATTGTATTGATCGTATCGTAATTGATTCTTAAGTATAAAAATGACTTATTAAAAACGGGATTTTCGGTGTCCCTTCTATTTAAGTCTAGGTACGAGCACCAACCCTATCATACTTGAGACCTAATAGCTTGGTGGATATAGGATATGGCTCTCTGTCTACCCCGCTATAGTCGAGAACGTATGAGCTTGTTTTCGTAATCCATATGAATTAATATGGGTGTCGATTAGTCTTCTATATTGCTTATTAAATAATTAAAATATTATTATGAAAAAAAATTGAAAACATGTGATGGTCAAGTCAACGTCAACTAACACATATAAGACTGGTGTGCCAGTGGTACACCATCGGTAAATCATAGTGGCACCGATGAACTATAAGACAAATAAAACTATCAAATATCGACCACTATGATGCCAATGAACGTTCATTTTGTACACAATTGGTTTAGTAGACTCGAGGCTTTGAAACAAGTGACGGACAATACCCTAATAATCTTTTTAGAGTGGGGTTACAAACAAACAATACTATGCGGTACTATAATAGAAAAAGGATAAAAGGTATTTCATTGTTTATTCACGCCGGCACTCGTGAATACAGAGAAATATAAATAAAATTCAAGGTATTCCCCGTAAGCCGGTTAAATATACGAGTTGACGGGAAGCAGGTGGACAACTGAGAGGGTCGATGAATTGCCTGGAGGACAGATGCGTTGGGACACTGGCGACGGCTTTTTAATGGCATACCCTACTTTTGTACGAAGTCGCATTTATGTTTTAGTAGGGTCTGTGGTAGTGGTGAGTAATTTTACAAATTCACCAACGAATACTCCGACTTTCTGAATACTGTTAAGTAGTTTCTAACTTTATTTATTTATTCTGTACCGCTTCTATATATATAAGGACAATAAGATTTTTACTAAACAAATATATTGCATATTCACTTTTAGCCTAAAACCTTTTTAGAGCTAGAGACAATAGTCATTATCAGTGATGTATGAAATGGTAGAAGTTGGGTCAGGCAGGTCCATATTTTCCCCTATATCCCATTTCCCATATATCCCCCAGCCCTGTAGTTCTGGGCTCTCAAGAATAAGACTACGGTATCCCCTGCCTGTCGTACAAGGCGACTAAAAGGAGCCTCGGGTAACTGGGCGACAAGGGTGGGGGCCTGCGTCGTCCACCAAAGTGGACCCGGGAAGAAGGCGACATCGGCTGGCCCGTGTCGCCTTGCGCTGCGAGGGCACAAGGGAGGAGGGAGTTACCTCCCCCCGGGACGTGCTCTCCTTGAGCACAGTGCAGGGGGGCTCCGGTGCGTTCCACGTGAGATCCCGGAGCCGGAAGGCCGGAGGAGGAAAGGGCCACCGGGGAGGTTTTAGTGGGTAAGATCCCCACGTAACCGCCGCCTTCCCCCCAGAAGGCGGGGTATCTTTGTGAAGATTTCCTCCCGTCAACAAAAAAAAAGGCAGGTCCATATTTTAGTAAAATATTGCATGTACGGCCGAAGCCCCATTGCACGGCCACTTATTCGATGGTACGTACCCATTGGTTTTGCTTGTTTACATTTCACTGTACAACCTTGTGTACAATCACGAATATTATGTAGTAATATTATTTTTATAACTAAGCGATTTTAATCAATATTTTTCTAATGTCATCGCATAAATATTTGAGAACCTTGCACAGTAGCTCTAAGTGTAGACTGGGAATGTTCTTAGCAAAATTTTGCATATATTACACAAAATTTACGATAACTATGGCCAATTTGCTAATATCCAATTCAAGCCTGCCCTTTATGAACTTACATAACAGTTTCCTGAAGTCAAAAATCCCCAAAAATCATCACGATGAAACACCTTTTTGATTTCCCCAGGCGTTTATTAAAAAAGACATATAACGGTCGCCATGGGAACATTTATACCGATTTTTCTGCTCCGGTACCGTTAAACAGCAGTGTTTATGATAATTCAGTGTAAGTTGAACGGGAGGCAATTTGAATCGACGATGGAGCGAATTTATGTAACAATCCGGGCCCAACCAGTGAGGAATTAAATCACTGGTTGGAAAAACATCGAAATTGATGTACGTAGAAAAAACATTAAGTGAAAACAATAGATTGTAGCTCTTATTCTTCTTATAAAATTATTTAAATGATTTTTAATTTCGTGTATCACAAAGAACGTATGTAAAATTTCTTTGCATTATATAACAATAGGACCTTGATATTCCAGAGGCACCTGAAATTCCCGTATTACGATAAATCCAACCAAGTCCGGATGTTTCGGCTCTTTCGGGCGCCCTAGGTTCGGAATGCTAACGCGTTTAGAATAACTGGCCAAGCCGAAAACCCGTCTCGGAGGCCCTTTACTCCCGACAGGGATTAAGACGACCTAAGAGCTCTACCACCTCTCAGATTCGTCCATTAACAATTATTGCACAAAACTTGAAAGAACAGACTTGAAAATCTTTATAAATTACCGCTTACGGTAACTATGGCCAATTTGCTAATATCCAACTCAAGCCTGCCCTTTATGAACTTACATAACAGTTTCCTGAAGTCAAAATCCCTAAAATCATCACGATGAAACACCTTTTGATTTCCCCAGGCGTTTATTAAAAAAGACATATAACGGTCGCCATGGGAACATTTATACCGATTTTTCTGCTCCGGTACCGTTAAACAGCAGTGTTTATGATAATTCAGTGTAAGTTGAACGGGAGGCAATTTGAATCGACGATGGAGCGAATTTATGTAACAATCCGGGCCCAACCAGTGAGGAATTAAATCACTGGTTGGAAAAACATCGAAATTGATGTACGTAGAAAAAACATTAAGTGAAAACAATAGATTGTAGCTCTTATTCTTCTTATAGAATTACTTGATTTTAATTTCGTGTATCACAAAGAACGTATGTATTTTGTAATTTCTTTGCATTATATAACAAAAGGCCCTTGATATTCCAGAGGCACCTGAAATTCTGCATTACGAAAAATCCAACCAAGTCCGGATGTTTCGGCTCTTTCGGGCGCCCTAGGTTCGAATGCTAACGCGTTTAGAATAACTGGCCAAGCCGAAAACCCGTCTCGGAGGCCCTTGCGCTGCGAGGGCACAAGGGAGGAGGGAGTTACCTCCCCCCGGGACGTGCTCTCCTTGAGCACAGTGCAGGGGGGCTCCGGTGCGTTCCACGTGAGATCCCGGAGCCGGAAGGCCGGAGGAGGAAAGGGCCACCGGGGAGGTTTTAGTGGGTAAGATCCCCACGTAACCGCCGCCTTCCCCCCAGAAGGCGGGGTATCTTTGTGAAGATTTCCTCCCGTCAACAAAAAAAAAGGCAGGTCCATATTTTACTAAAATATTGCATGTACGGCCGAAGCCCCATTGCACGGCCACTTATTCGATGGTACGTACCCATTGGTTTTGCTTGTTTACATTTCACTGTACAACCTTGTGTACAATCACGAATATTATGTAGTAATATTATTTTTATAACTAAGCGATTTTAATCAATATTTTTCTAACGTCATCGCATAAATATTTGAGAACCTTGCACAGTAGCTCTAAGTGTAGACTGGGAATGTTCTTAGCAAATTTTGCACATATTACACAAAATTTACGGTAACTATGGCCAATTTGTTAATATCCAATTCAAGCCTGCCCTTTATGAACTTACATAACAGTTTCCTGAAGTCAAAATTCCCCGAAAATCATCACGATGAAACACCTTTTGATTTCCCCAGGCGTTTATTAAAAAGACATATAACGGTCGCCATGGGAACATTTATACCGATTTTTCTGCTCCGGTACCGTTAAACAGCAGTGTTTATGATAATTCAGTGTAAGTTGAACGGGAGGCAATTTGAATCGACGATGGAGCGAATTTATGTAACATCTGGCCCAACCAGTGAGGAATTAAATCACTGGTTGGAAAACATCGAAATTGATGTACGTAGAAAAACATTAAGTGAAAACAATAGATTGTAGCTCTTATTCTTCTTATAGAATTACTTGATTTTAATTTCGTGTATCACAAAGAACGTATGTATTTTGTAATTTCTTTGCATTATATAACAAAAGGCCCTTGATATTCCAGAGGCACCTGAAATTCTCGTATTATGATAAATCCAACCAAGTCCGGATGTTTCGGCTCTTTCGGGCGCCCTAGGTTCGGAATGCTAACGCGTTTAGAATATCCGGCCAAGCCGAAAACCCGTCTCGGAGGCCCTTGCGCTGCGTTACTCCCAACAGGGATTAAGACGACCTAAGAGCTCTACCACCTCTCAGATTCGTCCATAAACAATTATTGCACAAAACTTGAAAGAACAGACTTGAAAATCTTTATAAATTACCGCTTACGGTAATTGATATTTGAAAATCAAGTACTTATGAAATAATAGAAAAACAGGTGATAAAATCCGTTCCAAATCCGACTGTAAATCAAAGGAGATGGAACATTCGTACAGTTCCCGTGTAAGGTGTCTTCGAAGCCATTCCCGCGGTGTGCTATTATCGCCCACAAGCTCTAAATCTAAAGATAACGTGCTTCCTCGACGTAGGATGGGGGCCATCAAAATCCCTTGCCATGTTTAAAATAAAAATTTTAACGTAGGGGCAGTTTCGTTTATGGTGTTTTTCTCGTTCGTAGCTTTATACCTAACATTAATTTGAACATCTTACTTACAATATATTGTATAATGCTTTCAATAATGTTGCAAATATCGTCACAGATAAACCAATAAAGCCATTTTAGTTTTCCTCTTAAATAAATTATCAGAAGATATCCAAGCCATTTTCGCTCCCTTGCAACCAGCCGTTTTCTTATATATAAAATTCTCGTGTCCCAATGTTAGTTAACATACTCCCAAAACGGCTCGACCGATTTTTATGAAATTTTTAGCATTTTCAGTAGATGTACTATCATCAGTATTAGCTTCACAAATTCTTACCTATTTGCCTCGAAATCAAATACTTCTTTATGCATAACGGTTCTGGTCAACTTTACGGTTAAAGAATATTAGTCACGGTTAGATTTCTTATACCGGGTATTAGGAGACCGCTTTCGAAAACGAGAACAGACGATAGTACTAATGAGACCTTTGATGATGGGACGGAAAAAAATCGTACTAAAAAATTATTTTTAAAACGGTTTATTAGCGTTATTTACGCTCTATCATGTTAGTATAGCCAAATGAAACGAGAGCTTCAAAAAATACATTACTTTCAAAATTCGGTCAAAATCGGTCTAGCCGTTCCAGCGATTAGCGGGAACAAACAGACAATCAGACAAAAATGTTATTTAGTTATATATACTTTATATAATATGAACGTAGTAAAAGCGGTTATTTCAATATTACAAACAGACATTCAAATTATATGTATTTGTAAAATACATTCTTCTTTCATTATTATTCTCTAAATGCTCTTTAAAACAGAAAGCGTCACTACATACGTTAACAATCATTTTGTAATTGAAAGTAAAACAATAAATGTAGGTCAAAGTAATATATTTTACAGTAAATAACATAGTCTAATTTACGGAGGGAACAATTACTCAAATACTGAATCCTATTAAGTGGAGGCAATAAATTTCTGAAACCAATAAATCTCATAACTATTACGCCAATTAGGCAGCGGTCAGCGACCCCGTAATCCGTGCTCCAACTCCGCAGAAAAAGGGCTCAGGGTCGGACTTACCAGCCTCCGCTCCAAATTGATTTATACCCAACGGTAAGCAGATCGGAAAGTTCGCACAAAACTGAGCTGTTTTCCAAAACCGACTCTGTAAACTGGGAAAAACTATTGTTGATCCGACGGGGAAGGCGTAATGCGAAATGCCATGCCATTGTTATAAGTTATTGGTTGAAGGATTTGTGGCTATAACTTGTAACGGTACGGTTGCCCCGATTCCGTAGATATTGATTTTTGTTAGTCAAACGCCCTTTACTAGCAGATTATACATAGAAGCAAAAAAAATAACATGTCAAAGATGATTGTTACAGATCCAATACTTTCACTAGTTAGTTAATAGACAGTAACTACAATATTGTAATCTATAGTGTATTAATGATAAAAGAATCATCATTGCTAAGATAAACATGGTTTAACGTGAACTTTGCATTTAACTGTTATCTTAAATTGCTTTATGACGGGCGATTATGTTACGAAGTAATTGAGGCACGCCAAACTGGCTCACAGTATTGAATGAATATAGTATAGATTTTATGTGAATTAATTTAATTTCTTCGCTTTCTTCGTATTCCTAGGGATTGATTTATCTAATAGACGTCTTTTTACGGGCGAATTGTAACCTAAAGTACTACCGATTACAATTCTCTCCGATAATCTATATTGATCGTCATAGAGCGGTCGTAAGACAGCATAACTCAAACCCAATAGTTTACCTTTATTAAGTTCTTGTTTCATTAGAGTATTTTCGAAGTACTGCGACTTAGTATGTTTTAATATACGATCTATATCAGTACTTGTTAGTTTAAGTAGAGCAGCTATTGCCACTTTATCATAGTCTTCGGAATCTCTGCAGTCTACTTCAAGTTTGAATTCAGTCTCTTGTGCTGGATAAATTATTTGTTTGATTTGAAAACGATTAGGTCCTGATCCAACCATAAATGCGCATTTAAAGCTGCTCTGTTTGCCGACCAGACTGTTCAACCAGTGCGCATTACGTTCTAGTGCGTCTAGTAAAAAACTAACAAAATCAATGACGTCTTTTTGTTTCTTGTAGGATAGTATAGCTGCTAATGCTGTTTCGGGAAGATTCTCAGGTTTCAGTGTGTTTATTTCGGCTTGTCTTGACGACGATTTCTTTGTGAACATACTAAATGTAACACAATATAAACAACTTAAAAACTTTATAATTTTCTTAGCAGCAATTTTGAAGTAATTGAAAATTTTGTGAAACAATAAAATGAAAGCGATTGATTAGAATTTGATTTTATGAGTTGACATTGTCATGTGAACGTAAATGAAAGGACAGTGTCACTTGTATGTCAAAATATATTACTTTGCTCGAAGTTTAACATAGGTCTTATTGACATGTTTATATTATTAATAAGAATTTTGGAAATTATTTAGGACCGTTTCAAATTTATACCAAGTACTCGAGCGGTCTTAAAACTACGGTCTTTCTAGAGCAAAAGATATTCAAAGTCCGCTGAAAGATTTACAGTTAACATCCTATAAATTAACTAATTCACGCAAGGTCTTCCGCACCTTAGTGTTAAAAATTGTGCTGTAATTTTGGCTAACTTAATTAATTTAGTAGTGATATTTCTATTACTTTATCATTTAATAAAATATTTTTGTAAGTATTAATAATAAAATCGTTACGTTTCTTTATAGCGAATGTTGTGTACACTTTTTTTTTTTTTTGTTAACGCGGGGGAATCGAGTTATTAACCATCCTCCGGTACCCTGGGTGGGCCCGGAGGGATGTGTGGGACTCGGCCTGGGCAGCCCATACCCACTAAACCTACCGCGAATGCCATCAGCCGTTATGAGCGGGGTGTCCCGGATCTGTCAGCGACAGGACACTTATACGTAAACACTACTACAGTCCACCGCTCTACCAACTGAGCTATCGAAGGTGGTATGTTGTGTACACCTGTATTTGGCATACACAACAGGACTTAGTTTGTAAACTTGATTATTACAATAATGTATGCTTGTGTAATGCTGTTGGTGTATCTTATTAAATAAATAAATAAATAAATAAATAAATAAATTAGATTGAAGGTAACCTAAAAATTGTTATATATATTCTGCCATGAAAATATTCATACTGGGAAAATAAATGATTCTAACCTCGTTTTCCTAGACCGGCGAATATAAGTTTTAATAAATAATTACTAAAATTAGATAAATATCTGGCATACGTCACCTATACTGCATCCGTTACCTCCAAATATAATTGGAGATTAAAATCCTCACATTTCTTAACTTACAATTAAATATTTGTCGAGAGAAATGTTTGCTGAGGGATTACATCAAGTCGTGTACAACGTGCCAAGCCCATAACAAAACATACAATAAGCACCTGTTAGCGTAAACAACGGACATTTCTGTTTTCTTTTGGAGTAATTAGCTAGCGGGTCCCCGCCGCTACTTCGCTGCGAACAATGCCCTTTGTGTGAAGCATTGTCTTGAACAAATCACTTATATCTGATCACTTCGCAGAGAATACGAAAACATTTTGAGGCATTTTCAAACATTAGATATGTTTTAATCCATTATCTTTGCCTTTAATAATGGAATGACATGTTATATGCCCATTGCATTTTAGCGGCTTATTAATTATAATCGGTTTATTATTTTTTTTATAAAACAAGGAGTCTGCAATTACGATTATGAATACACGTTCAATAACTTTAATAATAATAACCTTATTAATATAACACAAGCAAACATATTACAATATACAGGAATTCTGTCTCTTGAACTTGATATAGTGTGCCTGTATTTTAGGAGACAGTGCCTTCCATGAGTCACAATCAGTAACTCCTACGTACATTAACTTTTTAAAGTAATATATTAAAGGAAAATAATATTAAAAAAAATGTGTGCAAAAGGAAAACAACTACAGTCAAAGACGAGAAATGATGCAACTGTGTAGTGTGTATCTGTGTGTTTGTTATGAAGGCAATGGCATCATAGTTTCCGTTTTTGCTAGTAATGTGATGTCATTGAACTTTCATTCTGATGCAATTACAATAGCAGAGTCGGGGGCCCAGCTGTAAGCAGTGTGGCATCAAATACATCATACAAATACATTAAAATTAGTTAAAAATATATTTTTTCCCATCTTTGTATACATGATATATGGTTATTAACCGAATGCAAAAATAGATGTAGGAACCATGCATGTTCGAACTCTTAAACTAGTATTGAAGATTTATTGGTTGAGATATTCGTAGGTTTATGATGATGTAGTTGCCCCAGCCCTGTAGTTCTGGGCTCTCAAGAATAAGACTACGGTATCCCCTGCCTGTCGTACAAGGCGACTAAAAGGGGCCTCGGGTTCACTGGGCGACAAGGGTGGGGGCCTGAGTCGTCCACCAAAGTGGACCCGGGAAGAAGGCGACATCGGCTGAGGGCACAGGGGGGGAGGGAGTAACCTCCCCCCCCCCCCCGGGACGTGCTCTCCTTGAGCACAGTGCAGAGGGGCTCCGGTGCGTTCCACTGGAGATCCCCGAGCCCCTCGTCATGCATCGAGGAAAGGGCCACCGGGGAGGTTTTAGTGGGTAAGAACCCCACATAACCGCCGCCTTCCCCCCAGAAGGCGGGGTATCTTTCTGAAGATTTCCTACCCGTCAACAAAAAAAAAAAAGGTTTATGATGATCCAAGATTTCTAATCAACTGATCGAAAAAGAGTCAAGTACGATTGTGGAACTATATAGAGAATTTATGCGCCAGAAGTTGGTAATATAACTATAATACTTCGTCGATAATATCAATAAGTCATTTGTATTTACGTTGAAGTCTATTTTATATTTTTACTGGTAAATATAATTTTCAATTCAATACTGAGACGTTAATAATCGTACTTGTATTTCGAAACTGAAGAGATTGCAGCATTTTGAGATAGCAAATAGCCGCCTCTTAAAGAAAAAACTTTAAAAGCTCGATAGCAAATGTAATACATTAGTACAAGTGAATACATACACATGAATAATAAAATTTATCTTAAAAGTATTTTATGTTGTACTTTAATATTTGGAACCATTAACATCGAAAACCATGCCGTTACAGTGATGTCATTAACCCCAACCGTTACGCCGGTTTTAAATTGCATAACAAGCAGACCATTGAATTAATTGCACCGTGAGGCATTAATCCAACCACTTCATGATTTTTACTTCGCACTATACTCCATAGTTAAAGCCTTACAAAGGGAATATTAGCAGTGACATTTATTTATACTATAGCGATACTATGCTTTACAATATTTATAATTTTCCTGGAATCTTGCGTACCGAATGCTACATACATCTGTAATACACATGATCATCGACTGTGAGAAGTCTCGGAGTCGCCACTGAGTTTAGTATGTAATAAACGAGACCGTATTCGTTCCGAATGAGTGTGTTCCTTGCCAAGATTGACACATTGACAGATAAAAAATCATACAAACTCCACACGAAAACCACAACTAACCGAAAAATAAGTCTACGCCAGTATTCACTGGAACAGACTGACTTAGTCCTAGTATTAGCTTTGAAAGTTTTGGCGTAATATAAGTCAATAGTAACACCCAATCGCTAATTTTTTGCGAGAATTAAAAATAGACGTGACACTAGTGAGCAGTTTCAAAATTAAATTCACAAAAAGCTTTTACAAGTCATAACATCGCTAAACCAGTTTTATTAATGGCTTATCGTTTAGACGTATAGACGTATCTCCAACTAATAACATTATCAATATACTTATAGCAGAATGTTTGTAAAGTTAGAGTTTATTAAAGTATCTATTCGTTATGAAATTTATTAATTTCATTGCAAGGATAAACAATGTTTTAAAAAATTTAGTTTGTATTGAAAATGTAAAATAAAAAAAAATGTATTTCTTATTTAATAAAACAAGAACTTTCAGTACATCAATAATTTGTTAATTAAACAAGTTATTAACGAAGGTAAGCAACTATTAAAATTATACCGGCGATTTGCAAATTGTAATTGAGATATTGCCTTTCAAAGGGAAATAACGAACGAGTACCGTCGAATATCGAGGTCAACACGTAACTACGAATGTAAAGGACCGTATTGCAGGCATGAGCGCGTTGTTCAGAGGTTAAGAATCACATCAAAACAATGTGTTACTCACCAAAAAGACAATTCTCACAAAACAGCCCGTTACAAGATTCGCTCCAACAGTCAAAGGCAATGATGTCTCTACGAATACACACACACGCGCGCGAGCACTGTAGTAAACGTCATATTCTACGTTAACTTCATTAATTACACCTTTTAACGTTGTTTTACGACACTGTAAGCAATAGTACACGTGGAAAACGGTTTAATCTATCACAGATTAGAAGCACAAGCTTGTAAGTTCACTTGAACCATATAAAAAACGTAATTTTTCGTCAAAGACGGCCTAATCACCACTCCTTTTCTCTCACAGATTTCTATGATAGCGAACAGCTGCGGTGCGTGGTTGTATCAAAACAAATACAAGTGGTGACATCTATTAGATATGTTACAGCAAATTTTTAACGCTCTCAAATGACATATGTCAAGCAAAGGTTATATATTCAGCCAGTTTCACATTACGACAAGAGATGGCGCGGTTATAGTTATTCTTTTGTAGCAAATTAGAAACGAATTTAAAACAGAATCAAATTTATGTTACGAACATATAATATTTTTGTTTGCAATTTATCAAATATTTCTCAAATTTGTACAAAAATCCGTACAAATAATAAAATAAATAGTTAATACTCTCTATATTCTAAAATAATCAACACAAAAAATATACTAAGCATAACTATTTTGTTTTTTTAATACGCCAATGAAAATGTGGTTATTCCAATTTCAAAATGAATTCTGCCGCTTCTAAAGAAGCAATACATTCACATGAAAAACATAGTTTATTTGAAATGTTATTTTAAGTTGTAATTTAAGAAATGGATATATTAAAAAAAAAACATTTCATTACTTAGAAAATTCAAAAAATTAAAACTCCGCCGTAACAGTGTTTTTACACTGCCGTGACCAGGATTCGAACCTGGGTTACTACGGCCACAACGTAGGGTCCTAACCACTAGACGATCACGGCTATCGGAGCGATGGGATTAGATATGAAAATTTATACGTATATACAAAAAAGTTACAATATTATTAGTGTTGAAATTGTCTTAAGAACAACTTAGTAAATATACTCGTGAATTAACAACTACGACAAGGGATTTTGAACGCTTTAGTCTTTTAGTTTAGGTAAATACGAGCAGTAAGCATGTAACTTAGCTTCTTTGTTGCGGAGTAGCTTTTTTGATATACGACAATTCCTATTTAATTTTTGTTGTTTTTGTTTAGATATAAAGTGTCTGGGGGAGTTTGGTAAAAGTTTAAATTCTGTAAAATAAGCGTGCTCGGCGGTTGAGGTAAACAGCTTTTTTTTTAAACGAATGTAAAAAAAAACCATTCCATATTTGACCGTTATTATTATGACCGTGTCGCAGCCGTTAGGCTGTTGACACCGTCTTAAAAAATTCGCTTAGACATGGGTAACCGATGGCAATCCGCATAAGACCGCATAGCGGACCATGCCCTATGCTCTCTTCACACAGAAGGCCTGTTCTCAAAAGACATATATTTATATATATATTTTTTATAGGCTATCTGTACTTTTTTAGCCACTCAACCGTCCGTCCGCACCCGCTGTGATACCTTATTTTCGACTTCTCTGCAGACCCAACTAAATGGATGTTGTGGCTACCAGCTTCACTGACCGACAGCTAGTTTCTTGTGTCTTTTTACAAAAAAAACCCTTGTGAATTTAAGCTACAATACATTTAAATCTTAATACTTTACTGTCCAATACCCGAAACATAGCCAGTTTTGCAGCTGATATATATATATATATACTCTGTGACAGATTTCTTGTGTCACTCTTCTATCCGCGGTGCTATTTATAGCATTATTTGTGCCCTGTATCGGAGTGTACTTATACCTCAGAGACACTGAAATAGGGAGGCCTGTACTCGTTCCTAGAATGGTCTCAGAGTACCGGAGTGAGATATACTATACCTATGCATTAATTTTATTGAGATGCAGGCGACTCAACTATGCATAATAAGTGGGATACACTCATGCAATGAGGTGTTTGTGGTTGGACGTATCATGTAAGATTAGTATAGCCGCTTGTGCATTTGTCCACTTAACCCATAAAGAAGTTATGACCTCTATCGGTCCCACAGCAAACACCAAACTAGACCGCCCCAATTGACTGATTTCATGCTGAAAACGATCCCTTCTTCTGATGTAGTATTACTAGTGTTCAATCGATCATGCAGAAAGATTTCTGCATGATTTTGCGTTGCATATTACCTTAACCCAACTGCTTACCTCCCCCTAAAGGGTTGTCTGTTATTCTATGTTTTCGTACCGTAGCCCCGCCATACGTGACCTTGGTGGAACATCTTGTGGGGTTTAGTCGGTGAGCTCCCGACATAACTCATCCTTCCCCCGGGGGATGAGTATTCGGCTAGGCACGCCTACGCAAATTTTAGATATAAAATATTATATATTTACTACTACTATTATATATCTTAGTGTAAGTCAACGCTGTGCTCAGATTGATTTTTTAAATCCGCTTTCTTAAGTCCAGCTTCCATCCATTTATATATGTGTACAGACACCATCTGTAAATTGTGTGCTGGTACCAATCCTCTAGCCCTGGATAGAAAGGGTAGTCAGTGTTAGAACGCTCATCTCAAGTTTTATAGTACAGTAGCAATCTGTATTCCATTATATATTACGACAAAATACCCGAACACGTCAAGAGGGTATTCACACTTAGCGCATTCAAAATGCATCTTGCTAAATTCCTCAACGATAGCTAATCGTCTCTAAGCAAATGAATTCGTTAGGTGACTCTTTCTTACGTGTGACAGCGAACTTGTTTTATAATATTAGTTATTTATAGTTCTCATGTAAGTGACCTGTAATGTCTAAATTGAGAATAAAGTTTCTTAAACCTAAACTTCATCATCATCATCAGCCTGTGTCTACCCACTGCTGGAAATAGGCCTTCCCCAATGCCTTCCACCATATACGATCCTCCGCTTTCCGCATCCAGCCATTTCTGGCTATCCTTATAAGGTCGTCTGTCCATCTGGAGGGAGGGCGCCCTACGCTTCTCCGACCCATGCGCGGCCTCCATTCCAAGACTTTCCTCCCTTTTAAGTCTAAACTTAGAATTCCATTATTGAGATTTCGCAGTTTATCTATCGCCTAGGGTGATAACTCCAATGTGGTCGCGAGAACATTTTGTGTGTTTCATCCTTAAGCAGAACTTATTCAAAGTTTCAAAGGACAAAGTTGATGTTTCGCATCCTATGTCATATCAGTCGTAGAACGGATAACCGTTGGGTGAACTGAATTTTTGAGTTGAGCGGTGACGCAAACGTAGAGTACGACGCCCTCACACTAGGTGGAGTTACTATCGAACGAAGCGATTTGAGTCATCGTTCATCGTGCGTACGGCAAAGGAGTGGAATAAGTTGCCGGCGTCAGTCTTTCCGTCCAATTACGACGTGGGAGCCTTCAAGAGTAGAGTGAATAAGCACTTACTAAACTAGCGCGTACTATCTTCGACGGGGCTGGATGGTCGAGGATCACTGGCAGCCATTTACAGCGACCTACGTCCAACTGTATCTAAGCTTTTAGGGTTTAATACTTACGTAATGTTTTGTACTGTATAAGCATTTATTTAAAGTACAACATAATATTGTACGACTACTTATCGAAGGCTCCTCTGAATGAGCTAATGATCACAAATAACGTGTTGCAGTTATAGCAATGGAGATTTACAAGGTGAAAGAAATAATACGAGAATCATTGCTATCGTTTATTGATTTAAAATACAAAACTTAGTGACATAAAGCTCTATCCTTTTATTGTTACAGTGCCCACGAACCGACAATCCGATAGGAAATAAACATTTTTCTCTCTCTCGCTCAACTTTATACGTCACCCACACATCCCACACAATCCCACACAATCCACGCCTGTTATAGTATAAATAAATAGTCAAGTATATTACATACTCAAGCGCAAACATCTAGGGGGCCATCTTTGATTAATGGATTCAGAACTATTCAAATGGGGTCGGTGTTCCTCGTATCGTCATCATGACCAGACTAGCTTGTATATAAAATAACGGCAGATTTCCCTGTCATTACTTAAGACACACCCGCTTCGCATCGGCTCATCTTCAGGTCGAAACATCTCGATAGTTAAACATAAAAATACATCAATCATGCAAGATACGAAATCATAATTTTCACCGGCTTTAAATTTGCAAGCAAACTATGCATTCACTCGGTATTGACGACTAAAACGATAGGTTCGCGACGGAAGGGGGACCGATGCGATAAACGAGCGATAAAATCTAACGGATTATATAATATTGCTTATGTGTAAAATAATCGCGAAGCAACAAATATCCCATAGAGCATTTATTTTACAGTAGTTATATACCGACACTATTACAATAAAAATAAATACAGTTAAATACACAAATTATGTTTTGGAAACCTGCCCGCGATACAATTCGTCACCCTATTTAATCGTTATCAATCCGTTTCCCATACCTATCTCTTATATACCTAACAATCCTACAACCTCATGAAGCAAAAAAGTATTACAGTAAATATTATACAGACACTCGAAAAATGTATAGTTCTCGGAACAGATGAGAATTAGAAATAGATTCAAATCTACATAGAATAAATAATAATGGAAGAGGAAGACGCAGCGCGCTTACAACTCAACGTGAAGCTAACAAATACTTTCATGCTTCATGTGCAAAAACAGTACCGCCAGTGGCTAGCGATCCAGGTAGTCAAAATCGTATAATCCATTTACTTATACATTTAAGAATACGGCTAGCATTTTTAACGATCATTATTTAATAGCATCACAGTTTCCAATTTAGTTTGCTTTAAAATATAAATAAGATCTATAAAAAAATATTATTAAAATAAAATATTAATAAGATCACAATGTGGGTATTTTCAAGAGTAGAGTGAATAGGCATTTACTAAGCTAGTGCGTCTTACCATCCAGGACTGCATTTCCACTTAACATCAGGTGGGATCGTAGTCAAGCACTTGCTTAGAAAATATAAAAAAAAAATCTGACATCCTTTTTTTTCTTTTAACCATAACATAGAGATAATCGCTGTCTTTTCACTGAGCTTATTAGGTCTTATATGTGACAACTGGTAAACCCATAGTCATACACCGGGGCACGAATTTTTATCAAGCGATTTTTAAAAACTGAAAAAAAATTACCAGTCATAGCTTACTGGCTAGTACTACCAGGATAAAATATATAGCTAATTTTTATATGATATTATACTGCTTTGAAAAAGAAAACTCCATTTAACATTTTTTTTCAAATCAATTGTATTCAATAACAATTATGATTTTTTTTATGACCAATTACTCAGATTGGCCAGAGAAGGTGGGCTTGACTGCATCACCGGATTCAGAGGTGGCATAGCTCTTAGGTCGCTTAGCCTGAACCTCTATCGCCAGTAACTCGCACAAGCGTCACCCTGGTGAGGGGTAACCTCGGCTTGGCCGGTTACTATGTTCGCGGAAGCATTCCGATCCGAGGGTGCCCGAGAGGGCCGAACCACGACTCGGTCGGTTGCTATTTCACGGATAATGAACAATAATGAATGACTTGAAACTGCGTTGCTAATACATAAATTGACCGTATTGGAATCCCAAAAAAATGCATATTCTTAATTGTTAATAAATAGTATGTCAATGTATATAGATTTGATTGTAACTACCTCGGAACGTAACATATGACACTGACTGTACGCCATACAAGTGTGTGTGGGGGAGGGGGTCGGTGGCATTAAATCATAATTCGGGAAAAAGGGGGAGTTTATAAAAAAAAACACGGCAACGTTTTGCAGAAAGAAAAAAGTCTGCTCATTTGCAATGTCATCGTTTCAAGGGCTCCATCGTGGCCACATATAACATCAGTCGGTTAACGTCAAAATGAAACTTATCACATTATAACAACGGTTCGCGATGGAGCCGTTAAACTCACGCACGGCACTGACGCGACTATTGTCTCGTTTCCCCACTATATATTGGTTACAATTAAATCGATTACGTATATTGTTAAAAAAATATTTCAATCCACAAGTATATAAGTCAACGAAAAAATGGCATGTATCAATCGAGATAGGGATGATCGATGTTGTTTCAAATATATCGATATACCGAAAACATAAACGTTCATTTTCGATATTGAACATCACCATTATCAACATGAAAAGATAATAGAATTTGGAGAATAAAATAGTCAATAGAAATTTCATATAAAAATCCCGAACAGCACTGCAATACAAAGCAGTGGTTCGATTAAATAATATTACTAACAATTCTGTTGACAACCGTACCAACGGTAACTAGCACAAGCTTTAGCTAAGTATGTACAAGGAGACAGGCATATCACCACATTCAATACAGGCTTTACCATAAACGACTGCTTCTCCAATTAACATCAATGTAGGCATTAAATAAATACAAGGTTAATGAAGTGAAGCAGAATGTACAATTGTTGGTAACGAAGAATTCTTTGTCTTCAGAAATATATTACCTATTTAATTGCAGTTGCACGCTATAAATATAAAAAAGTTCACGTGTCTAACCAGAATAGATAGATATAACAATCGATATCCGTTTAACACTGAACTCGTTTATTACAACAGGATATGAGCTCATCTCCATAACCCAGACACAAATTTAGCAAGCGAGTAGTATCCGAAAGGATATACCACGAGTCAGATACTCAATTATTAGGCTATAATGTCTTATATGTAAACGATAATATACGCTATACATATACTATAATATAAATACATATATATACAAGTAAAACTACCACATATATACTATATATATAGCATATGCTATGCATGTCATCTTATAGAGAACATATGTCTGTAGAATCGGAAATCAATAACCATTAATCATTTGTAATGACATCGATATTATATCTCGCAAACATCGATCATCCCTAAATGTGCTTCCGACGTATAAAACCGTAGAAAACGTAAATAGTCGCAAATCAGTCGCGCGCCTCACCCATATAAAGTTACCGGCACAATAAGGCAGTGATTCAGTGTATGCTGTACAAAATATCTCCTTTACAAAGTTACGACCAGTCTGTTGCGATGAGGTTAGTCTATTGTACAATGGATAAAACTTATCTTACGGATTTTATCGCATTAAAAAAAAAAAGAGCCGCTCTTAATGAAGTGATCACGGCAACACTAATTCAACGTTCCTGAGTATCAATAAGTGCTTTACAGCACTCAATGTTATTAAGGGGGCAGAGTTAAAAAATAGTTATATTATATTAGATTATAAATATAGTAGACGACTACCATCAGCATTACCTTGTTATCAGTTTATCTCCTGATCATCACATGGACAGTGATAATGGTGGCCTATGTTGCCTTAACTATAAGTTGAAATAGCTACTTATTTGTACACGGAATATAATCTGATTGGCCCGTAATCTGGCCTTTATGACATATCTGTCTTTTTTCTTTCTCTTTTACACAACTCTTTTTACGAATAGTCCTTGAGATGCCCTCGCTTTGAGTTACTCATAATCTACACTGATAGCCCGAAGACTAACAATGGTTTTATATATAAAAAGACCATCGATGTAATACGTAAATAGTAATTTATGTACAACGATATCTCCGAATTCGATATTAATCAAAAACCAAGGACGACACAAAACAATAATGTACATAAATAATTTTCTTATCTAGCTTTATTGCGTGAAAGACTGTATCACGAGGCTACACCATAAAGCCGGAGGGCTTGAGAACTTATTATTCCTTTAGTAGTAATAAGCATTCAAATCCTTCTAACCTAAAAAAGAGTAGACAGAGATAGCAACTGCTAACTGCTTTTCTTTAAACTTATCACACGAAAAGCGTTAGTTTAGTCTATCAGCATGTACCAAGGACTAATGAATGAAATGTAAACTAATGTAACTCTCATTATTAGCACTAGCGGGGTAGACAGAGACAGCTTTGACTGTCGTCTTTTCATCAATCATATTAGGTACCATATGAGTCAAGAGGTCTATATGATACACTGGTCACAAATATCTGTTTTTTTGTATTTAAGAAAAGGGTTCGAATCTGAATCTGAAAGGAAACTGGGATTCGATCCTGCGACCATTAGATTGTAAGTCGAACCGCTAAGACAGACAGGCTATCACTGCTCATGTATTCATATGATTCCGAAAACCGGGAACTCTTTGATGGAAGCCGTTTACGATTACAAATCTGACGATAGCCACTAAAGGAAGTCTTCGACATCAAAAAGAGCGCTGTAAACCAATCTAAATCTTAGTATATATATTTTTTTTAAATTAAACAGCGATAAAATCCGTTAAATAAATCCCATACAATGTGTAACATTCGCGTAAATATAAGAAAACCATTAGTCTATTGTAGATTCAAATCCAAAAAGGTTGAACAAGTCAGTAATTTTATTAAATCCTATCTGAGATACCCAATTTTTTTTTATATATGATTTCAACATTCCCGTAACCTACAAGTACATTTTGTGTTTTTATTTTTAATAGAATTACCTATACCTAATCTGATTTACATATCTTCTGAATATTCCAATGGGACAAAAATAACCTATATGCGTTAACACAATGTCCGTCTGTCGTCAGCGTGTAATCTCAAACTTGAATGCATTCGAGATTGAACTTAGTTACGTACTAATCAGAAATGCGAGGGCAACGTTACAAATTACTTAACACGTTCTCAGTATCGAAATGGAAACGATCTGTTTAATCGAAAAATATTAATTTATCAAATATCTAATCAGCTCTGCCGCTCCCGGTACAAAACGAATTCTCAATTGGCCCTTGTAATGTTCAGTCATCGGTTGCCGTTTCAATAATACAAAGCCTGCGTTGATAACTGAACGTAAAGCTTAACTAGCGTAGACCATAAACTATACATTAACCAGTTTTAAATCGCAGTCTGTCATCATTAATCCGGTTTCAAAGTATTTATTTACAAATATTTATTTTCTACCATATTGCGTCCTTGATATGCATTGCGTAACAATAAAAAAACCTAGCTTTCATGCCCTGGATGCGTCCGTATGGTACACGGGATCACCCGGGGACCCCTCGGAACTTTTTTCTCTAAGTAAGCGATTAAGAAATAATACAATACATGTTACGTACGTAACATTTCGTCACCACAGTGTACCTTTACAGTCAGACTTATCGCGTTAAATAAAAATATAGAATTATAAATATGGATTCAGTCCAGGTCCCGCTGCGAGCGCTAGGCGAGATATTTCCAAAAGCCGATTCGTTCCGATTTCTCTATAATTAAACACTACGTCCGTCCGTCGGCTCGGCGTCCTCCCTCTAAATATAGAGTCATTTAACTTTACTTAACCTAAACCAACCGTCGCATTCGCTTTTGGCTTACAAAATACTAGAGCGTAATTATGTCTATCGTCTTCGATTATGGAGCAATTAATTATTCTAAAGCCAGTTACCGCCCGCGCACCCGCCGCCCGCTCCGCCGGGGTGCGCTTGGCCCACTCTAGCACATTGCATGTCGGCTGCTCTCGGGCCCGTTGGAATTAAACTAAGCCAGCCAAGTAAAAAAGTCACTTCAATGTCATTTTATGAACGCAATCGTCTTTAGGGCACCGTGCACATGGCGTCCTGCGTCTCCCGCACTAACAACACCAACACAACAAGCAGTTCCACTATTACAAGTTCTCACATTTGTCAACGCTCAATTCTTTCACGTAAATGTCAAAGTCTAAATGTATTATACTAACGCTCTTTCTCTATTCCACTTGGGGAGATTTTCACAGCTTGCTACGTTTTGTAGAGCGAGTGAATTGCGCCTAGATTTCCACTTCATTGTTTCTGACGAGGCGCTAGTGCGAGCAGGTGGCTGACAATCATATTTCCGTATTCCGTCTTTTAAGGTCGGCTCCGTACTCTCAGATTGCCGAAGATATTGTCTCATATCTTTGGAACGAACATATTGATTTTAGAGCTTTTGAACGTTTTTGGTATTTTGGTTTTGAGCTCAAGTAAAGGTGGTTACTAGCTCAACGCTGTATTACCGTGAAGGCGTGTTACCACACTAATAGACCTTTCATATTCTGTGTATCCCACTTCCTCCTCGAAGCCAGCTCTGTAGTTAGTATTGAATTCATGTCACTTCTCATGTGTCAACAATACCAGCTTCTCGAAATTGCTAAGCGAGTCGCAACCGTGAACATTTATTTACCTTCCGTATCGATTACCACTCCCCACACCCGCTCACACTACGACGCTCCCTCCACTGTGAAGGTGACCGCGAAAGGACAAACTAAAACGCTTCTTCCCGCTTCGCTTGCATCCCTGCATGGAGCGTGGCCACGCGCAACCCACTCGCTTACACGCCGGCCGCCCGTGTCACGTCGCTCGCTTGGCGAGTATGAGAACGTCGGCGCGTACGCTAACGCGCGCGTTTACGTGTCCGCCTGCGTTTCCTCGACGCCCGCTTCGCTCCGTCGGCCCTCTGCGAGCGAGTGCGGGCGTTCAGCTCGCGCTAGTGTATCGCGACGGGGCTGTGCTGCAGCTGGCAGACGGGCTGCAGCATATCTTCGTCGCGACGCACACTCTCCACCTCCATACGCTCCGCCGGGCCCCACAGACGAGCGCCGCCCACTGCTAAACATAATACAACCTTAAAACACTAACATAAAAATATTTAAAAAAAGGTCTTACTCATAAAACTGTTAACTTTTCCAAACTCACTGCAATGAGTTTTTTACTCATAATACAAAGAACGAATACCAGATGGGATTAAAAGCCTAACTTAAAAAAACTGAATTTAATAAGTTTACCATCGAGTCAAAAAATTACCTTCAAACCAAATATAAATATTTCATGAATAAGACCCCAATAACTAGGAATGTGGAATACGAAAAGGAAATTTTTAATGTACCAAATTGCATTTATTGCATTACACTAATAGTGAAAACATAAATCTCTTTCATATACCGTTAACAACAAATAAAATACTAACAATTAAATTGCATCTAACATTGTCGTAGTCCACAAAATACTTGCTCACATATATACTTAGATTTTAATATTCTAAATTAAATGACGACAATGATATTCAAATAGTACAAAGTTCTGTATGCTCGCTCATAAAAAAAATATTTATTAGCGAGCATACAGAACTTTTAAGAAACAAAATTGCACTATTCTCAGTAAGACAAATAAAATAACATTTACTTCAAAAATAATAAAACCTCTTTTACTAAGATCTCATTGTAGGTTAAAAAATAAATCATCGCCATTTAAATATTCTAAAAATACAATTTAAAGTATCCTTATTGGTCAGATGTATTATTAAATCAATGAATCAGAACCAAAAAGGATAATACCAAATAAATATATTGTTACATCTAATCCTAAGGGTATACGCTAGTTATACGTGTCTATAGGGTACAACGCACTATTGGTTCATTGGTAACTATATCACGCGTACAATAACCAGATCTTAGTGCACACTCGGCGGTGCGTTGTGTTACTTAACACATTATAACACCAACAACGTTCACGATTGGTATTTCTGCAACTACATTATATATTTTCCCTTTCAAATTTCAATTACAAACACTCACGCCCGATTCGACACACTGCTGACATTCTTTCGCTCCATTCACATCCATACATCTCCACATACATAATCGTCGGTTAAGGGTACTCTTTACCTGCCCCTTTTTTATTATATCACAATCTGGTCCTTCGAGCGCGTCCTTTGCCGACCCCACCACTAACTTTTTGAACCCATACAATTTGGGGACCGATATTCATGAGCGACGGTGACCTACTTATAGTCAGATTAGCCGTAAGCTAGTCTGCTTTAATAATAAAATACAAAAATATGCAGGTGCTTCTCTTTAGTCTAGTAGTACTAAGTTAGATTTTAGCTAAAAGAAATATAAAATAAAAACTAAAGACCCAAAAGAAAATATCTGAGTGTTTTAAAGTCTTTTATGAGATATGTATCATATTTTTTATGGAATATAAGTCGCAAAATAATAATACATTGAGCAGGATGTTCAACTGCTTAGAGGTGATATGTCGGCCCTTACCAAAGCATTCAGGTGCCATTTTTATGTATTTTAAAGTAAATCATGGCAACATCGTTTGCTCCACTCCTCCAGGCAATCAATTAAACCCCATGTCAACTTGTCAGAAATGACGTGGGTATCTGATATTGTAAAAAAAATCTTGTTAATTTCGTACATCAAATATAAATGTAGCTGCAGACTGAACACACACAATAAAGCCATGCAAGTAAAACTGACTGACATGCGATGGAATGTGGTACTGGACAACTAACGGAGGGTTTTCATACAGTTATGTTCCATCCAACAGACTTAAATTGAACAAAATACCGAAAAACACCATAAATTTACTAATATGTTTTTAGTATGGTGGACACCATACTGAAAAAACATAGTATACTGTAAAAATATAGTGGAAAAAAGACATTCACGAAGCCTGTAGTTCAATGAATAAGGTGTTGGCAAAACAACTGTATACGAATCATTGCATAAAAATGACATTGCAATCATGTTAAAAACAAAAACTTCAAACGATTTCCATTCACAAGATAAAACGTAAAGTACGTACGCATACGTAAAGATAAAAATTATATTTACATACGTATACGTACTTAACACGTATCCGTACGTAGAAAAAATGCGCGCGTTAATTAATGTTTGCAATAGACATTTTTGCAATGTTCTCATTAGATTCGACTAGGACGGAGTTTAAAACATTCGGACATTAATAGACGGCAGACCTGGCAGGTAATGGTAAGGCACAAGTTGGCGGCGCTAGGGACGCGCGGGCGCGCCGCCGGACCGCTCTAGTCATCGCGGGTCCGACGGGCCATCTGCCACGGGAACACCCATTATAAACACGAATAAAAAAAGTTTCGTTCCCAACGGAAACCATACACGAACTACGCACGCCCGGTTTCAAAATAGTTGCCACATTTCGCTGTAGCACAGTTTCACGGGTAATGTTGTAATGTAGGACTGAACAGTTGATAAATGTAGTTGACGTTTATTATGAAAGGAAAAGCGTATTGTAAAAGAAGAAACAAATAATATAATATCTTCATACCAGTCTCATACATTTTAACAACCCTTCGTAGACGGAAACACTTTTGTTTAAGAACATTGTCAGTTAATGATTACTTTTAATTCGATAGCTCTTAAAGTTAGGCTTATATTTCCAAAGCTAAAGTGTTTCCATACTTTAAGAAAATATAATTGTAATGATAAATTATAGAAGCGTAATGTGTTAGCAGAGATCACGACACAAGCTCGAAATGATAATGAGCTATTATGGGCTACACAGTTAATAGAAAATAATTTTAGTACAACATAAATGCCAATAAACGCCAATCGGGTAAAATAATTAGAAGTTAACCCACATAAACACCAATGCTATACACATGCCTGTTAGATTCCAGATTAAATTAACGTCATGGTGGATGTTAGTACCAGTGTAAAATAAGCATTATTAAAATACTAAATAAGGAAGCAACTTCCCATTGTAACTTCCAGATGATCACATTTATCCCTCGAACTGTTAGTATTTATCATTTGTCGTTTTATGTTCCCAGCTTTGTGTTTTGTATCTTCAATACTTCTATCATGTAAATATCTCCGGATGAGGAATTTTGTAAGGATATCGGTATGTGTGTCGTAAGTAAAATTGTGTGTGTATTAGAATGTCCTGATAGTCATATAAACATTTAGTAAAATTCTTGTTGAGTTGTCATCATATTGTTGACATTGTGTGCATGTGATACTGACCGTGTTGTCATCATATTGTTGACATTGTGTGCATGTGATACTGACCGTGTTGTCATCATATTGTTGACATTGTGTGCATGTGATACTGACCGTGTTGTCATCATATTGTTGACATTGTGTGCATGTGATACTGACCGTGTTGTCATCATATTGTTGACATTGTGTGTATGTGATACTGACCGTGTTGTCATCATATTGTTGACATTGTGTGTATGTGATACTGACCGTGTTGTCATCATATTGTTGACATTGTGCACATGTAATACTGACCGTGCTGATGGTGCGACTGCGCCTGCTGGGTGTTGGTTGACTCGTCCGCGGTGCGTTTGAAGAAATTATGTTGTAGCGCGTAGTACGGCGTCACGCGCTGCTTCGGATCGTACTCCAGCATGCGGAGGATAAGGTCCTGGAAATTGTTGCCAACATGTTGTAAAAATGTCATTTGCAATTGAAAACATTTATTGTCGTACAAATATTTGCCCAGCCATTAAGTATTTCGCTGCTACTTCAGCGTTCCTGCACGATATTTGCCGCGAAATATACGTAACTGACTGCGATTTTAGGAATGGAAACTGTTTTGAACTGTCGTGATTTTAAACTTGATAAAGGAACATTTGAGAGGATATTTACTATTAAGGAATGATAAAAACATGTTTTTTCAAAACATTAGTTATGATGCGTCAGGTAATGATGATAGTTGAGCTCTAGAACCAAAGTCAAGACAAATTTAGTTGATTTGCGAGCTTTACAACCAAAAATTGTCCTTTCATTATCAAGTCATAAAAGTTGCGAAACTCTTGTTACATATAGCCTCGTTTAAAGGGTGTTATTTCGAGGGCTGCACTAAAAGTTCCGGGAATGGAATATTTCTATTGTTCTTGTATCCTGTCCTATTAAAATCTTTTTAATGGCAAACTCCTTGGTTTTGAAAATCGAATACCATTTATTTAATTAAAAGATTCTCGGTCTTGTCACAAGGTCTTGTCAAACTTTTTTAGTCGTTAAGAAAATGGAATTGACTCGAGAAAATTCAAGGGCTATGATTTATTATGACTTTCGAAGTGGTTTAACACAAAAACAGTGTGTTGACCGGATGATTTCTACATTTGGTAATGAAGCCCCATCCAAAACCACAATTTATCGCTGGTTTGCTGAATTTCAACGTGGACGTGTCAAGCTCAGTGATGATCCCCGTCAAGGTCGTCCAAAAATTGCAGTCACACAAGAAAACGTTGATGCTGTGCGTAAGCTGATTGAGGAAGATCGACAAGTGACATACCGCGAAATTAAGGCAACTTTAGACATTGGCATGAGTTAAATACAAATAATCTTGCATGAACAATTAGGTGTAAAAAAGTTGTTTTCCCGATGGATACCGCATTCGCTCTGTGAAGAGCAAAAAGCGGCTCGCGTTACTTGGTGCGTCAGAACTCTCGAAAGATTCCACGCAGGATCCTCAAATGCTGTATACAACATCATATCATGTGACGAATTCTGGATATACGTGTACGAACCCGAAACAAAAACCCAGTCACCAGTTTGGGTGTTCGAAAATGAGTTAAAGCCAACAAAAATTGTTCGTTCACGAAGTGTTGTAAAAAAATGATGGCCACGTTTGTCTCCAAAACCGGCCATATTGCGACTATTCCTCTTGAGGGTCAAAGAACGGTTAATGCAGAATGGTATGCTTGCATTTGTTTGCCACAGGTCCTTTCTGAACTCCGTAAAGAGAACTGCAACCGCCGCATCATCCTCCGTCACGACAGTGTGAGTTCTCACATCGCGCACAGAAGAAAAGAGTTTTTAGAGCAAGAAAACGTAGAATTATTAGACCAATCCCCCGTACAGCCCCGACCTGAGCCCTAATGATTTCTATACTTTCCCTAAAATAAAGAATAAATTGCGTGGTCAGAGATTTTCATCACCTGAAGAAGCCTACAAAACAGCCATTTTTGAGACCGAAACTTCCGAATAAAATGGTTGCTTCAATGATTGATTCCATCGTTCCATCAAAAAAAATTCGCGGAGATTACTTCGAAAAGCAATAAATACATTTTTAAATAGTAATGTTGTGTCACTTCCTGGATTCCCAAAATTTTCAGTGCCGCCCTCGTATAACCTTAAAAGATGCCACACGTAGCCGAGAAAGTATGTGCCTTCTGATCGATAGCACGTCACCATGTTAAAAGTATTTAATTTAAACCAAAGAACATTATTCTAAATTTTATACGTTTATATTATAAAGGAGTTGTTATATTAACGTGTCTAATAACGTGACACATTGATGCTTCTCTAGTTAATCAGTGATGACGTGGTTTTGTCAAAGAAAATAATATATATAACACAAGATATTCTTAATTTGGGATGATCTTAAATCATCTCAGGAAATTGATACAAAACAACAGGCCGCTGCAGTGGCTCCACCACTATTGTGCGTGTGGTAAAGAAGGTTCTGGAAATGGTACCTTAAACTTGAGGTAGTCGGAGACGGAGTGGCCGGGCTCGCCGCGTCGTCTTGCCGCTGGCCCTCCGCCCTCCACGCCCAGTATGTCGTGTAACTGCCGCGTGCCCGGCGCGCGGTATTTGCGGTAACCACTGTAACAACCAAGTGTATGTTAACAAATAGAATTACGAGAAAAACAAGCACCACCAAATCTGTGACAGATTAAACATCCCATAGATCGTACTAATTGTTGTTAAGGAATACACCTATGAAGTATTATGCAGACAGATTTCACATAACCTAAGTGATAGTAAAACTTACAGGTCAAGCTTATTAGGCCCCATATCTGACAGGCAGCAAGTAATTTTTGTAAACCTCCGCTCCCCTGTGATAATGTCGAGAATTCAAAAATAAGATTAAAAATCGATGATATCCGTAAAAGTAGTTTTATTCATTAAGTAATTATTTGTGTAAGATGTGTAAATAGGTATTTCAACTCACCTCCCATCCTTTCCGTTCACCTTCTTCAGCACATAACCGCCGCCCTCTGACGCCGGTAATTTGTCGAAGAACTTTCTGGTTTTGTGCGCCTAAAATAAATATAATGATAAAAAATTATGACACATCAACTAATCGTACCTTGGTTCAACTTTTACTATATTTTACATCACGATCTTGACAATTCCCACTGGATTTATCTACATGCATATATTGCATATATACACAACCAAGTTTGTTACTTAAGTTTTAACTCTAAAGGTAGACAGAGCATTCGCTGGTGCTCTTCACCTATAATATTCTTACAAGGTCCCGACAGATGATGAGCATACTAGGTACAAATTTTTAGAAAGATATTTAATTAAAAAAATCAAAAAACGATAAGTTATCGGTACAAGACATCTGGGATTCGAACTCGCGACCATTAGATCTAATCACTAAGCCATTATGCGCTCCCGCCATGCTATATAAATAAAATGCTCCTTAGAAATAATGTCAATCTTCTTCTTCGATGTCTTTCCCTTTATGACAGGACGTCTTAGGTTTTTTAACTCCAGACCGCGGCGACTGCGGCAATTTCTGCCTATCTTCATATCCGAGGTAGTAACGGCCTTCTTCACATTGTAATCAAAAACGACTTGCCACCACCTTCTCCACAATGATTGCTACTTTGAAGGCGTTCGTAAAAATATTATTAATATCAAATACGCAGATACCTGATCGAGTAAATGATCGGGCGGCATGCCTAAGACTTCAACAATTTTGTTCATCTGGTCCAGCTCGTTGGCCCCGCTGAACAGGGGCTCACCAGTGTGCATCTCGACCAGGATGCAGCCCAGCGACCACATGTCTATTGCAAGGTCGTACGGGATGCCCAGTAGCACTTCTGGTGACCGGTAGAACCTTGACTGGATGTATTGGTATATCTGTAAAGAAACGATACATGTATATAGCTTTATTGTACACCAAAATCAAGCAAAAAGCAAATTACAGAGGGACATTTTACAATTTGTTGTACAATGAGCGAGCGTATGGACAGGAAAAATATGAACAAAATAGGACGATGTTATACAGATACAAATTTTTGGAATTGGAAAAACAAACATTATAACTGATCTAAACATATATATTATGTATATAAACATATAATCTATACATATACGAGCCGTATTAGCTCAGTGTCCGGGCGGTTGGCTCAAATTGCATAGTAGCAACCCGAGTTCGATCCCCGGTGCCGGCACCAATAACTTTGGCGTTGTAATTTAATGTGCTGGTTACCACGCGCTCGGCGGTGAAAGAAAACATCGTGAGGAAACCTACATGTCAAGTGAAGTCTGCTAATCCGCACTAGGGCCGCGTGGCGGACTATGCTTTTGTACTCTCTTTACAGAGAGCCAGCAGTGAGACATTTTATATCATAGTACCGACGATAATAATTGATAATGCTGCGTTAACAGATTTTTAAAGCTAGCAAGGACTTAGCAGGAAAAAAAGGAAATTTACGATTAAGTCGAATTATCCAGTTCATAATATAAGTCTTACACGACTATGACTCTTATAACAAATCTTTAGAACAGTATTTATTTAGTTTAAATCTTCAAACAATCATACGACGAGTTAAACGCTACTACCCAGAGACGCTCTTTTAATCAAGTATCGTAGTTATAGTAAGAAGTCCTAACGTCTACATTCTCTCACTTCTTCCTAATACCTAATCTTGGATTGCCATAAACCTACCAATGTTTCAAGCAACAAACATTCTTCTATTCGATTTTTAAATCATTAAAAAATTCCAATTCAAGTTTAAAAAATACAGACGAATGGAGAACCTCCATTGAAGACTATTAAAAACATACTCAATACATCAAATCTATTAAGTTTTCTCTGTCATAATCTATTATCTGTAATAAAATCTATATACAAAATTACTATTGTTACTAACTTTGGTTGATGATATATTCGCAATTTATTTATTGAATTAAGTATGTGAAATAATCATTAGAAAAACAAACAGTTGGAATAATGCGTAAAACAATGACAATTAGCGATTAATTAATTGTAACAGTATCAATGGAGGGCGACAAGGGTGGCCGGTGCGGCGTCAATGAATCGTTTTATCTGCATCGGAACACGGACAGTTCCTTAAACGCTGCGTAATATTAATTTAATATTTAACGCGCAATTGGCGATAACCCTTGGCACGGCGGACGCTGAGTCGGAAGACCCCGTTGTGATTTATCTCAACAATTAGCTATTACTGAGAATGCCAACTATAAATCGAGAACGGAGATATTAAATACAGCGTCGATCTATTGTCAATGCCTTACTTTTATAGTTTACTAGCGTACCCAGCCCGCTTCGCTAGATTTTGCTTTATTTTATTTAAACAATAAATTTACATCATTAAATATTAAATTTAACTCTCACAATATATATTAAATTATTAATTAGTCTCCATATTCATTCTCATATTCTCTTTTCAAACTGGTGAAGATCATTACCTACACCTATGTACATATCAGTAAATGCAATATCATACCCGCAGTAGTAGTACCATAGTAAATGAAAGCTGTATTTGACAGTTCAAAAAGAGGAGTGATCCGATCGTCACAAAATTTTAAAGGATTACTCCCCAGGTCAATCTGAAGATTCCCTGAAAGTTCCATTGAAATCGGTCCAGTTGTTTCGGAGCCTATAAGGAACAAACCCACACACTTTCTCGTTTATATATATATAGATTATAAATTGCTTACTTTCCACTTATCTTAATGACATATTTTTCGTAAAAGGCTGTACGAGATGCGTTTATGCGATGAAAGTGTGTCTTTTTTTGCGCGCTAGACTACTAAATGGTCTGACGCGTACGTGTCCCGGGTTCGGTTTACTTCCGCAGTCTGGCCTCCTCGGAGGGCAACTTCCTCAAGTACACGCGTTTCGGCCCATCGGCGAGGTTGATGGGACCATGGGAGGTGGTGGGTAGATATATTTTAATATCATATATCACAACGCAAAATTGACTTGAAATTTAGCGCTTAACGATGAGAACAATGCTATCCAAAATTGATTTTTCATCTACTATCTGTAGTTATGTATTATTTTCAGTGTCTAAGCATTAGTACATAATTAGGGCTACCCATGGGAAGGCGGGATGGGTCGCTTATGTTAAAATTATACTAATAAATCGGGATATGTTTTTTCACCTTTTAATGCAAAACTACAGAAAGAATATATGATAGTCATACCATGTGAATTTCGGAGAATTACATATATAATTAACATTCATTGATGATTCATCTGGAAACTATACTTTTTAGTTTTAAATTATAATATTAATATTAATACTATAAAAATAAAACATCGTACAGAGTAATAATTGATTTGACGACAGTTAGATTAAAAGGTTAACGATATTTCCAAAAACTGTTTTTTTTTAATCAATTATATAAATATTAATGAAATGCCCTTGACTGTTGAAATACTTTAAACATTATGTCCTTTTACTTTAGAGACGAAAAGATTACATTCAATTTACAAAATTAAATAAAAAGAATCGACATTTTTTTCTTTTTATTTAGTAGCGTATTTCAAAATTGCCAGGAAATGGCTTTTGTCAGTTTTCAAATCCGATTTTCATTCTTTTTACGTACCTATACCGGCAGGTTACATTGTGGATACTAGCCTTTGTATAAATAAAAAAAACAATTGACATCACGATCGTGTTATACACGTACATAAATAAAAATTCACTCACCCTTTGACCTAGTTGACACGAACTTCCGAAATCGACAATCTTGATGGCTGACCTTTTCGGATTGCATAGCAAAATATTCTCGGGCTTTAGATCACAGTGAATTATATTTAGTTCTGCAAAAGAAAATAAGAGTTAGTAATTAGAGACAGTCAACGTCGCAAGGCCGTGTTGCGAAATATCTAGGTTGTAGTGAAATATTTATATTTAGTTCGTTGTTGTGAAAGAATGCATTACGTCCCGTCATCTGAGTACTGGCGAGCAATATTTAGCGATCAGACGTGGCACTGAAAATTGATGCCGCCATATTACTATTATAAGAGTTGAAAACGAGGAAGAACGCCCTTCTTAATAAAGGCTAAAGGTAAAAATGCACCTATTTTTTGTTAACATATCCTAACCATCATTAATGATGATGTTTAACATTTCTGGAAAGTCTGAAGAGAAGTTTTGGGACTATGATAAATCTTCAGTCTTAAGACAGTGGTATGGTGGTTAGCTTCGAAGTGTTAATATCTTGGCTAAAGAGGAATATGTTACCAACGGTGACAGAGTAGTAAATTTTCCTGTTACAAGCATGGGTCACCATGATTGGGAAGTAGGAAAGATCTCGCATAAAACCTGCGTTCAGTAAAGGAAGTTTCGTTTGGTTGAATGAGGTGACCTAAGTCGTAATAACGCAGCTATGCAGCTTCTAAAATATTGATAGATAAATTCTTTATTGCACTTAACTGTGTAACTGCGAATATGATGCTGTGTAACATTTTCTTGAGAGTAGGCTAGGCTTCACTTAACATCAGGTGTAAGAAAGACTAGTTTGATCCTTCTCCTATAAAATGAAAGAGAGTGGTCACTCACCTGGTTGACTAAGGAATAGGAGCGCGGTGCACAACTGCTGCGCGAACTTGCGCGTTAGGTTGAGCGAGACGCCGCGGAAGTTGGTGTTTCGCAGCAGGTCGTACAGGTTGTATGACAGCAGCTCGAACACGAGGCACAGGTGGTTCCGCCACATGAAGTGGCGCTTCAGTTTCACTGCGAATCGTATAACACATTTTTTGTACACGGTAGCGAAATATTAAATAAGTGACATACCAAAAATCTACGTTGCGGATTATAATCAATCCGTTAACAGTGCTGCGTCCTCTAGAGGCTAAGGCCTCAACCCTTACATTACAGACAGATTTTCTCCTGTTAATGATAGAAACTTTACTGGAGTTTCTTCTGCCACGTCTCGAGAACTATCATCATCATGGAATCATACCAGCCAGGTAACTATTTCCATTACCGCACATCCTGGCAGAGTTCCACATTCCATTGACACCTTTATATAACTTTATTAATCTGTCTGTCACCAGCTATGTTTCCGAACTTATACGATTTGGAGACCTTAAAGAACCTTACAGAAACGAGACTACTGCTTCCTCAAAGTCGGCAATGCACCTGTAGCTCCTCTGGTGTTGGGGATGTTGTGTGAAATCTGGTGAGTAAAGTAAGCTCATTTGCCCATTTTTCTATAAAAGAAAACCAAGGCTTCCAGAAAGGGCAATTATATTAATAGGTTGATCCTGATAGAGTGAGACTAATACAATACTCTCCAAAACCAAGAGTAGTATTAGAGTACGTAATTTCGCGTATTACAGCGTTTATGATTCGACCACGAAATATAAAGTGGGACTTTTTCAAACCTGAACAGTAACATGTATACGCAATGTGCCTAGCGAGCATGGGTGGCACGGTATTGGTGGACTCGACAAGAACAATTTACCATCAGTAAAATTATCGTATTACTAATTCAAAGTCTTTCTCATTTTTCTAAGGGCCGCAGACAGTAACAATTGGTATAGTATACAGTGTGTAAAGACGGCTCAGTAGAATGTACAGTAATGTCTGCACCACGTATTTCTTAGAGAATAATAAACACTTACCTATATAATACTTATTTTCGGCATCTGCCCTGTTCATCATTTCTAGTAACTTGACTTCTATTTGTGCCTGGTTTAGGAAGGGTTTCTTATTCTTAATTATTTTTATCGCTACTTGACACTGGTCCTCGTGGTCATACGCTTTCACAACCTGAAAAAGATACAATAATATACGATAGGGATTTTCATATAAACAATGATAAACTTTTTCTCAACAGATAGCTTAGCTCAGTGTTCATCAGACTTTACACGGTCGATCTATCCCCTGTCAAGCCCAGCCTTTTGACGTAATGTATATAGCATATGAGAATTTAACACCAAGGAAACGCTAAATAATCAAAATAACTATACCAAAATAAGGCAATCCTTAAATGTATTAAACGCCCGTTGAATTGTTTCTAGCTGCGCTTTTTATGTAAAAATTACAATTGTTCACAATTGAAAGAAGGCCTCTTATGAGCCATTGACGTAATGATCATAATGTTAACCACTGTAAAATCTTACCAATTTATACAAAAACTAAATATATAATACCGAAAATAATATTTCGTTAATGATTTTTTTTAACCAAAATGGAATATCCTATATGCAGGTGGTCGATATCGCTAAACTAGCTAATAATATAGGCGCAAAAAATGTGTACGGCGATAGCACGGCAAGTTACATCGTGTCTAGGTTAATTAACGAACTACCCCCAGATATATAATAATAAAATTTACAACTCAAAAAAACATTAAGCACATTCTAAAACATTATTAATGTACGCAAGACGGACATTAATAACGGCTAATGACAAACTTGACTTGTTAACGAGGAGGAAATCTTCAGAAAGATACCCCGCCTTCTGGGGGGAAGGCGGCGGTTATGTGGGATTTTTACCCACTAAAACCTCCCCGGTGGCCCTTCCTCGGTGCATGGTGAGGGGCTCCGGGATCTCCAGAGGAACGGACCGGAGCCCCTCTGCATTGAGCTCAAGGAGACCACTTCCCGGGGGGGAGGTTCCTGCCCCCCTGTGCCCTCGCAGTGCAAGGCGACACGGGCCAGCCGATGTCGCCTTTTTCACGGGTCCACCTTAGTGGATGATAAAGGCCCCAGGCCTTTATCGCCCAGTGAACTCGAGCCCCTTTTAGTCGCCTTCTACGACAGGCAGGGGATACCGTAGTCTTATTCTTGAGAGCTCAGAACTACAGTACTGGGCTAATGACAAACTACTGCGGTTTATATAGCGTTAAATTATATGTTTTCCTTATTGTAGAATTGTATTTAAAATAAATTAAAAAAAAATTCATAGTCAAGTTCTATTATAAATTTCTTTGTTCATTATTTAGTTTCAATAAATACATGAATACAAAATGATTATGTTTTAAAGTTCTTACGGTACCTAAGGATCCGTTATTATATTGAGAACGGTTTTAAATTACATTGTGCATAAAATGTTTCTGAGCGTATTGCTCATAGTACTATTGGATGAAGCGGTGAATCAATCATGTAAGGCTTTACAAGGTGCTTTTAGGTTGCAGACGAGGTAGAAACGAGCATAGACATCATTTATGAGAGATCTACGAGTGGCTAAGTAAACGTTAAAATGTCGGTAATCTTGCTCAGTTCAGCGGCGAAGGCAATAAAGAGTCGAAGAATAAAAGACTAGGGTTGTTCAGAAAATAGAAAAGCTAAACTCCCCCTGCTCAGTTAACCAGAAAGTTTGCTCAATGGCCCCATTATTCGCATTTTTTATATAATGGCTTTTTTTTAAGTTAGTTGCACTTTTAACAGGATAGAGAACTTTAATATATATGTATCAACTAATAAGTTTTTATCCGTAACTTTTTTTAATTTAATGACTTGTTATATCTTTGGTTGAAGTTCTATTGCAACTTCATACCGAGTTTGGTGGTAAGTCAGATATGCATACGCTTAAACGTCTAACATTATTAAAAAAAGAATAATTAATATAAAATGTTAATAGTAGCTAGTACCGTATAGCCGTATGTGCATATCACTTATAAAAAGTACATAGAAAATATTGACATAACGGATATAATCACTTCCATCCATTACCTATTTTTAACCGACTTCAAAAGGTGGAGGTTCTCAATTCGTCTGTATTTATTCTATGTTTGTTACCGCAAAAGTTTGTACTGGGTCAACCGATTCTGATGATTATTTTTTTATTTGTAAGCTGGTGCTTCACATGTGGTCCATTTCTGACTATGGGATCCATAAGAAAACCATATAAGTCTTAAATTTGCATCAAGTATGTGTGCGACATATGGACGAATAACTCAATATCACGCCAACGTTGAAATCCGTTTAAGAGTAATTTGATGAAAGTTTGGTTAGATTCTGATTAAGTTTGATTTCGTAATATTCCTAGGATAATTCGGAAATACTAAAAGGGCGTCCCCGCGCGTTACGCGTTTAAAATGGTTGTCAAGGCACCTGCAATTCTTATGGTAAGTGTTTGTGGGCGACAAAGCACTTATCATCAAGTGCCTTTTGCCCTTCTATTAAAAAAAACAGTATCCAGAAACACTATTTATACTCTATCAAAGACATAGTACAAAATCTACCTGTCCAAAGGATCCCTTGCCGATGGGTGAGGAGATCTCGTACCGGTCGAGGAACTTCTCTCCCTGTTTAATAATGTAGTCGTGGTTGTCGTCGTCGTAGCCATCGTTGTATAACTTCCTTTCCTTCTTATGTGAACCGTCATCTCCGAGGTATTGTTGCGCTCTCCGCTTCTTCTTTGCATAGTACACCTGGGGGCAAAAGTAATTTATTTATTTAATAAGATACACCAACAGCATTACACAAGCATACATTGTAGTATTAATCAAGTTCAAAAACTATGTCCTGTTGTGTGTGCCAATTACAGGTGTACACAACATTCGCTATTAAGAAACGTAACATTTTAATAATTAAGAATTATAAAAATATTTTGAATAGTGAAAAAAATTATTATAATTAATTAAATTGATAAAATAAAATTAAAAGTAATGAACTAAATGAATAGTAGTATTAAGCGAAGCTCACTTCTCAATGTGGTAACGTTATAAAATACTTTGGTATAATAAAGACAATAAGCCAACATAAAAACAAATGGCTAAACTTTAAAAAAATTGTAGTAGGCGACACGGGCCAGCCCATGTCGCCTTCTCCCCGGGTTCACCTTGGTGGACGACTCAGGCTCCCACCCTTGTCGCCCAGTGAACCCGAGGCCCCTTTTAGTCGACTTCTACGACAGGCAAGGGATACCGTAGTCTTATTCTTGAGAGCCCAGAACTACAGGGCTGAGCAGCCGACAACCTATATCAACTACGACAAGGTATTTCAAACGCATGATGCGTTCCTCCGTGATCATAACGAATGTAAAGTATTCGATATATAAAGGTAAAAGTAGATTTATTTAAATGCCATTTAGGAAATGGGTCCACATATTTTGTAATAAGACTTTCGACATTATATTACATAAACACACGTTTACCGCGGGTCAAAATTTATCGTTTAGATAGACATGTTTGCATAAATGTAAATACAAACGCTCTCTGTCATATCTCAAAAACAATTTATTATATTGATTTCCAGTCAATTTCATTCAACGAAATAATCACGGCTAACGAGATATATAACAAAAAAAAACGAGGCCAAAAGCTCTCGATTGGACCGACAAGCGAAGCGTAGGACGTCCACCGGTAAGGTAGTCTGACGACCTCATAAAGGCCTCAGGACGAAGCTGGATGCAAATCTTTTACATCCAGTTTTAGAAATCGTTGGAGGAAGCCTATGTCAAGCAGATGTCCTACGTCTGTAATCATAATGAATAAATAATTAAGAAACTTTGTGGTGTCCTAAAAAGTCTGAGTTATAATAAAATAGGTAGTAATAGCTTTATTAAAAATATTCCGTACGGTGAGGCGAATAGACGAGATTAAAATATCCTTGAAATCTCGGTCAAACGCTGCATCCAATCGATAACGAGCGAGTGCTGATATTTATCGCTTATACGGCAACCTTATCTGTGCTACTATAAGATGACAGGATCAAATTAAGATCAAAATATGTGAATTTAACTTTTTAATTGAGGTTAACAAAATATTATGGAACCATTTTTAAAAAGTGAAAATATAGATAAAAATACGCATTGTAGAAATGAAGCTAGTAATGCGATAATAAACGTTACTTTACTAACTTAAGTATATTCTGAAGTGGTAAAGTTAAAGTAAAGTCTTTATATAAAGTATATATACTATACATGTCCCACTGCTGGGCGCAGGCCTTCTCTGTAAAGAGAGTGTAAGGGCATAGTCCGCCACGCGGCCCTAATGCGGATTGGCAGACTTCACATACCTTAGACAAATTTTCTAAGACATGTAGGTTTCCTCACGATGTTTTCCTTCACCGCTGAGCGCGTGGTAAATCAACACATAAAATTGCAACAACAAATTTATTAGTGCCGGCACCTGGGATCGAACTCGGGTTGCTAGCGTGCTATGCAACTTGAGCCAACCACCCAGACACTGAGCTACCACGGCTCTATCTATTCTGAAGTGTTAATTGTATAAAATAAATAAAAAATATGAACCCCTACTGTGAACCTGCCATGCTTGGATTTTTAAATTAGATTTACCAAAAATATTGCAAGTAATTTTTTGTCATGTTTTTTTTCCTATAAGATATGCAATATTTTATAATTAGCCTACGCTTTGACGTTACGTAAATATACCACCGTCTTGGTCTTCTGTGTCTCATGAGTCCATCAAAATGCTATCGTGACGGTGACAGCGAAAAGCATTATCGGTGACTCTCGCTAAGTTACGCTTATTAGGAGTTCACCTCTCAATCCGGGAACGTTATAAAATCCTACAGGATAATAACAACATTCAGCCATAATAAAATCAAATATGAATAGTGCATAGGATATATATAAAATGTACTAAGTAATTGTCCTTCAAGTTACAAGACGGATCTTTTATAAGAACGTGGCAGTAGCGATAAAGTACACAGCGCTCTCTTGGCGTTTTATATGAATTTATCATAAATGCCACGGCGTAAGGCAGACGCGTGATTTTGAGGCATATTTTAAGAAAAGGCTTCGAGGAAGTATGAATACTAACGATGCAGTGCCGTAGGCTGTAAACGTCTAGGCGGTCTGCGAAACAGTATGATGTATACTGCGTACAATGGGAGCTTTAGAACGCAAGCTATATTGCTTCCGGTACCGCGGCGTTATGATATCTTACTTCGTTTTACATTTATTAGCTAGCACTTTTGAAGAATAAATATCGCCTTAATGAGATAGGAACTACAAAAACAAGCTCATTACATTTAAAATAATTAATGAGCTTTTTGAAGCATTTGTTTTTGAAAACTTAAGAAAGAATATTTATTCTATTAATTTTATATTAAAAATATTAACTAAATTAAAAAAATAAATAGGAAAATATCTTTATCAAGATATATATAATAACTTATCATACCGATAACGAGGCAAAGTCCCTCGAACCCAAATAAATACAAAACAAATGAACTCTAACTTTAAATAAAATAGTAATGTTAAACTATTACCCCCTCCCCCCCCATATATATATATTAGCTACTTGTGCTATATGTATATGTATATATCTAGGATCTGTAACGTCGAGTCATGGATTATACGAATTACTGTCTAATTGTCTGTGATTTCTTAAATTAGGGCTCGTATACAGTATTAAGTATAGGTATGCGGTCAGTTTTTAATGGGGAACCTAACTTGCTAAGGCGGAACATTAAATTGTTTCTTTATATTGAATAAAACATAATATATTATATATAGAAGTCACGTTTTGTTTTTGCTTGTAAATATTTTTATTAATTTACTAATACATACAACAAACATACCGGGTCGTAAGCGATACGGAAAATTGCTAACGGAAAGATTAGATTAATACAGCGGGCACGTAACACAAGTAAAAAATGCCATCGTATGCGTTATAGGAAATGACGCGCCGCCGGAGAGCGCGGGAATTTCGTGCGACGGACGTTGACCTAAATATGCGGTTGACATTGATCGACGATGGCCGCGGCACGACGCTACAAAACATTGGGACGCGCCGGTTCACAGCTACACGTGTGTTATTTAGCTAAAAGTTATTCGTACAATCATGACTCTGAGCATCTGGAGAAGGCAGACACCGTTGAATTCCGAATACTTGAAACGGTTGGATGTTTTAAAACCATGTTATTAATTAGATTTAATCTTACTTAATTATCCCATGCATGCAAGACGAATTTGATCCCCGGTGCCGTCACAAATAAAATTTTACGTTTGTTGAATTTTTAAGTGCCGACATGGTATGTCCATGTCCATTTCCATGGAAAAATAGCAGACAGAAGACAGTGACAGAAGATTTTCTTAGACATGTAAAATCCGCCTTTCCGCACTAGGGCCGCGTGACGGACTCCTATAATTATATAGAAGACTTGAGCCACATAGTGTATGATATATAGCTGAAGCTTTAATTATCTTGATAATCTATAAAGAGGTCTATTATTCGATTTGACGGCGGCATTATCAATGCAAATGTTTTAGGGATAAATTTAAAGGTCTAGACTCGAGTGCTACGCAAACAGGTCGTGAACGCAACATATGACCGAGTCGTTAGCGCTACGTCACGTCACGTAGCATACAATATCTGGCATTCAGCCGCTGTTACGTAAGTCGGGAGGAGGCGATATTATTGGATTGCATAGCATCACCGGCGCGTCGGAAGTGTCGCATATCGACGCGGCCAAACGATAACCCAAATTTCCGACTGCGACCTACATACACGACACGCTGTATATTACACAGGTGAACGCGCGGACGGCGAGGGTTCGTTACACATCTATATTCTGTCGACCGACGCTAAGCCACTTGAGTGGACGGGGCCGGCCGTAAGTTACGTGATGTGAAAACGCGGCTTCCCTGGCTTCCTTGATGACTGATGGTGTCGGCTTGTATTTCAGAGACATGATATCTTTGTTGCGCTCCGATTACATAGGCAGAGTTGGTAATGGCGGCGTGCGTGGTGGTGAGATGGTGGCGTGGAGTCGGGCCAGTGACCGCGGCACGTGGCCGCGAGATGAACGCGTCGGGCCGGGGAGAGACGGCGCGCGGCGGCTGTCATTGATTTTCCCCGCCTCCCCCCGCGCCGAGGCTGGCTCCCCCCGCCGCGTCTCACCCACTTCCAGCGCCCGATAACGAGGTTAACGGGCGACGTGAGCGTCTCCTAAACTTTAATTATACCGGTACACCCGTCGTGCATGTTTTACCGGGCCTCTATTCAGCAGTTTTGTTTGCAGCGCACCTGATAGCGGCCGTAATCCACTATCCGGACGATGGTAACTGTCCGCAGGACGGCGCCCGACATAGGAACATCGAGGAGCGCAAGGTGCACTCGGCTAAACGATCGACTTGTAGGTTGAATTCAAGTTTTGATAGAGCGTCCCGATACAAGCCCCGCCACTATATGAATCCAGTCAATTTATAGTAAACATATCCTTTTTTTTGTTTACTATTTTATTTTTTAATTACATACATGTTTTCTCTACAGTTTTCTATGAAATTATGTAGCTAGGTCCCTAGCAGCGAGCTAGCGAGGATTGTATTTTTAACTGGCATAGAATGTATATAAATTAACAGTTTTTTTTCTTTTTTACTAATTTCTGTTAGCTGTGTACAACTCTATGAGGTTAATAGGGAATTCTTTAGCAAAATAATTACAGCGACCGGTGTAATAGAGAAATGTTATATTACGTTAAAACAACAGCTCAAACTAATGAACACAGTGTAGGAGAACTCTTCAAAAATTCATAATGAATCATGTAAGGGCAGCCGCTCAAGCAGCGTTTAATTTAAAGTTTTACCAAGTGGGAATAGTTTTGGGTACAATTGAATAACAGCAGTTAGGCCGAACACGTTCTGTTGAGAAATCCTATTCCAGAACTGTTTCGCACTAACGATATGTACTATATTAAAATTGTATAATTACACTGGCTTAAAATTGTTTGCCCAATTCTTAAGCTACTATAAACGAGGGAAAACAGACGAAATTTAAGATGCAAACGTTAGTAGCTAAATTGATTAGGGATATCCTAGGTGAATGTATGTACATATTTCAACCATATCAGTGACGACTGTGCTTGAAACCGGAACTGTATATATAATAGACGTAAACAATAACTGTCATACAAATAAAGTTAAAATTACAGCCTGTATAATATGGCGTTCTCTGTAAAGAAATTATATAGCGGCCTTGGTGCGGATTAGCTTCGCATGTGTTGGGTTTTTCTTTGAGAGATGTAGGTTTCCTCAAGTTTTTCCTTCACCATCAAACGCATGGTAAATCGACACTTAAAACTGCAAGAAAGAAATTCAATGGTGCTGGCATCGGGGATCAAACTCGAATTGCTAGAATACTGTTCAACTTAAGTCGATCGCCCGGACACAGACAGTAACCACGGTTCATAAGATGATAATTTGATAAATATAGTGTGAAATTATATTCCCAGTTTAATTGTAAGTTGATGGCTCGTTGATTGAGGGATATCAGTTGGATTCAAGTAACGGTATGTGTGCACCGGATAATCTAATGGTCGCGAATTGAATATTCTCCCGACTAATTTTTCCGCAATTAAAACCAACCCAGATTTCTCTAAAACTATTAAATTTAAAACTTAGAGTCAAACTTCAAACTTGATCTAGCATATAAATCGTTTTTAAAATTAACTTTGATCAATAAGTATGATGTGAAACACGATGGAAGAGCGTTTTAGCAAACTTAGTCACTTAGTTTTTATACAACTCATCGCTATATCATACATACCTTAAGGTGTGTTTAGGCCAAAAAATATTGTATAGCGAGGGATGGTAGATATAATTAAAGACAAGCAGACGTACACATCTAGTTCGAATAACCACCTCTTCCGCTGTTGCATCACCGACAGAATAGATCGTGCGATGTGTGGGCTGAATAGTTTCCTCTCGTCGTGTAAATCTACTAGAAGTGATAACGCTATAAGAATATTTTTTAACTTTGTCCAATCAAAGGGAATCTAATGAGGCGATGAAAGAAAATTTAAAAACTTAGGAACAAAAAATAAAATTAAAGCAAATAGTTAACGGAATGGACAAGGAAAAAAGGCAATTGAATTACTTTTAATAAAAAAAAAAACAAAATATATAATGTATTTTCTTCGGTTATATATATATAGCGATCCGCAGGACACTGTAATGTTTCACGATATAATGAAAATCTTCCGTTCGCTTGTCTGTCGTGCCAGCTATTTAAAAATTATAAATTAGACGAAAGAAATACATCTAAGGTGTTATATGTTACACATATATTATTATTATTGTCTTTTAATACAATATATTTAAATATTATATACAAATATAAGTGAAAGTTTTCTTATCCTAAAACAGTTAAACAATTTACTGCAATTCACAGCGCTTATAGATTCAATTTACAATAAATTTCACACGAAACGTATAATGACATTTAGCGACTTGTCACTTCCAGCGGAGCACAATTCATTGTATTTCCGCGGCTGTCGGTGATTCAATTATGGCAGCCTACCGATGATACAAGGATGGGATCGAGGCTGATGCGTACCCTAATTTTTCCCTTTCGTTTGCTTATTGGCAACATTCTTATGGAATGTTGGCATACTTTGTCTTAGTCGATATCAGTCTAGACTGTCGTGATAATCTCAGAGAGTGCAGAGTTAAATCGTGTTCTGGTATGTTCAATGAAAACAGGAAAAAATGTAAAGTGCGAGGGTTATTGGCATTAGGCACGTGTTACGCGACCTAACCTCGTAGCACTCCATGACGCACCGCTTGAATCATCGCGAATTCAATCGTGATCGGAGCGGATCTGTCTGGCTTTTCATTGTCAAAGTATTCCGAGTGCACGAGACTGTTTTTTAAAATAGGTACACCTGATCGTAAGTGAATGCTAGGATGCAAGCTGCCTTTAACATTAACTTTTATACAAACATCTTTTCTATTATCATTCATATAATAATGATATTTTTGTGACCAGAAAAGCTGACCGTAACAGTTTCATCGGGTTTGAGAGGTGGCAGAGCTGTTAGGTCACTTGGCCTGAACCTCTAATTACGACATGAACGGTAGCTTTACCACGGAAAAGATGGTATTGAAGTTTCACTTATGTCTATAAAATATATTCTTACACCATGTTGTCGTCATGACTCTAAGGTACCAACTGACTCCACCATAATCTTTTACTTATTATTTGTCGTTTCGTTTGGTAGAGTTGTGACGGATATGAATAATAGGGACATGGCAGATATTGATAAATTTATGACCGATCGATGAACACTTACGCCAATTCTAGACTAGGACTATCGACAACTAGCAGGAATGTCCAAGAAAATAGAAAACATAGACATCAGAGCTTCTTACTTACTATGATATCGGATCCGATATCGGAAATAAATTAGATTTGAAGTCGGATTTTATATTACTCGTAAATATACTTGGTATACAATTAAAATTTTAAACCTGATAAGTAAGATAAGTTTATTTAAATGTGCGTGCACTTGAGTGTGATGAAAGATGCATATTAAAAAAAAAATGATTACAAATATTGACAAATGTAGTAAGAAATGCATTCATAAGCAATTTGAATGGACCACAAAAGTCTCACGCGTGCCGTCGGTAACGCCGCAAGATCGCAGCATCGTGTCGCGATGTGGAGATATCCCAAAAAAAGCAAATACGGTTGCTAATTAATTTTTCATAGCGCCGGCGACAACACCGCGGCGATATGCAAACTACCCCCGCGCATTAAACGCCGCCCTATCGCCGCGCCGCCGCACCATCAATTAGTACGGCGGAACTGCGCAACTTTACATCATTAACACCATAAAAAGACAGATATTGCGAGAAAATTTGTGCAATCAATTAGGAGTTTTAAGAGGGGTCGCGGGGGTGGATGCGTGCCGAGTGCAGCGACGTCGTGGATGGCGAAGGGGTGTAGAGGGGGTAGAAGGCAGCGCGCGCATCTGTGCATTCGGCATATTTACCCCGATAGTGGGCGGGCGGGTTCACTGACCCGACCCAATGCAAGGCCTGCGTACAGCAGGGGCCCGTTTCATTACTGCCACCGCACCGCACACCGACGCAAAAAGCTAACACTATGCGTCAAGTGGGCACGCACGGTTTTTTTTGTTTTAATCATCTGGTGGATACAGGCGCAATCCCGTATCAGAGACGTGCTACGGAGAGGAGAGGACACGAGGACCAACTTTGGACTGACTGCTATAATGAGTTAAAATTTATAGGGGGCTTAAAGTGTATGATTGTTTATCGATAGCATTTAAGCTATGATACAAATGCAACGGGCGCCGTGGCGGGAGGAGAATGGGGTAATTAGACAAAATAAATATACAACAACAATGCACTGACCATTAACACAAAACGTGTGTACAGGCACAAACAGCGAAAGCGACGCGGCGCACCCACACAGGGATCATAATTATAGACCGGCATTCATAAATCCAGTGATTAAGGCAGACAGACACATTCACCACTGTAGACTGTAGACGGCATACTTATGCAAAGCCACCCTTGCAGTCGGGCGAATCGGATGCAATACTATAACCTACCCCAAGCGTTCCCCTCGTTGCGGCAGGTCAGGCCGGCTTTGAAGGGCATTTACATAATAACAAGCGTATATTTAAACCACTACTCGTTAATAACACGTTACCAATGAACAGACGAGACGAGATTCATAGCGCACTTGTGTCACGATGACTACGACTCAATCAATCTGAATTTTATTAATATTTATCTGGAATTGGGCAGTGATCTTGCAGGATGTAAATAAAGTTAACAGTCTGTTACAAACCATTACAAGTTAAGTCCGGCTCGCGAAAAGAGGTTGTCATCGTAAATCATACGTTAGTAGCGCTAAAGCTTCTTCGAGTATTTCGTTATAGTCGTAGTTTCATCAATGATACATGTCAAAGAAACTTGTCTATACACAATAAAAAGATGTGCATTGATTTTTGGTTAATTGGATTTATAAATTAAACAGTCCATGGAGACGGAAATAAGGCAATAAATTCCATATTTTTTTGATAGATTTGCTTTTTGCTTTTTTAATTAGTTGGAAAAAATTAAAAAAAAGAGTTTGATATAAAAACAAATCCATCGCAACTTGGACATATATATGTTGCTGCCACTGCATAAATTTTTGGTAGTAACTTTTTACGGACGTAAGAAATTGAACAGGCTGACTGCTTCAACGCAAAATTCTAAATTATTGAATGATAAATATTGCGAAAAATCCGTATTATTATTCATATTTCGCATCTGAAATGTAAGATTTTAAAAAAGATAATATAAATGTGTAATTTTTAATATTTTACAGTGGACCCAATTGCTTGCTTCTTAGCAAAACATTTATAGACGAAACATTGAAGATACGAACGTAGTACGGTAGAATAACATTGAAGGCATTGATGGCGACAATAGAGATCGGAATATAAGCGGATTGAATCCTTGTACCTTAATTTGTAAGACTCTTTTAGCCTACAGTTTCAATTGTGTCTGCGGCACAATACACTATTCAATACTGCAGTGATTTGAAAACATTCTTAAGGTCGTTTGTTACAACTTAATTAAGTGTTGTGCAATGTTTACAAACGATACATTGGTACAATGAGATGACAAACTACCGCCGTATCAGATTTGAAACTTTTTAATAGGGATTTTTTATAAGGCTAATGAGGATGCAGCTAACCTGAAAAAAGAGAAGAAGAGAGAACCGACTTTTACGAAAGGAATAAATTATATTTTAAAGCTCTCTAAGTAGTACCTTTGCCGTTAAATTAAAGTTACGTAAGGTTCGTCAGTTAATTTCAACTGAAAATCGACGGCTGTATGAAGTAAGAAATGTCAATCGTCAAGATAATATTCTCCACATTACATTTACGCGCTTAATCTAGTTAAGAGTTTTATCATCATAAAGAAATATGCCATTTAGTGAACTGAAAATCCAAACAATCCTTAGGAACACTATCTGTAGACACGATTAAAGATGCTAAGAGATGTAAAATGTTTTCATAAAGCTAGTGGAACAAGTATTTCGATTGGATTGTATTGGGCGCCAATGATTGTAATTGCACTGAAACTCACAAGTTAACATAACAAGAAGTTACTAGTAAGTATCTGACCTTAAAGTGGCTAAGAGGAGAGGAGGATAACTACTTAAATCATCGAAAAACAAACTCCGGGGTTATCTTATTCATATATTAACATCCCGAAACGACCGGTTCATGTAACAGTGAAAACGGTGATGTTGATGTATGAACTACCGCTGACAGTATGACAGACTAAATTTCATGATTGAAATAGTTCGCGCACAAGCCTTATCGTCAAAAATAAATAAAAAAAAACAACAAACTTTTCAAGGATGTCATTAACCCTTATGCGATCACAATGTGTAGTACGACCACACGGAACAAATGAAAAAAAACGGGATAAGTATTGGATCTTTACTCTTATAACTTCAAAAGTTGTCCGACTATTAAAATTAAAGAGGTAGAAGCTTGTTTTCTGAACATTGTCGGGATGGGAAAACTTTCCATCTCCCATAAAGTGACGGCAATTTTATTTATTTAAATTTTAATTACTTTTCACCTCAATTTGAACACTACATATAGAGCAGTTCCCTAGTTTATCTTTGGAATTTAAGGTCCAAAATGTTATTATGTGAAATTAGAAAACTTATGTAAAGTGCTCTCCACGCATATATTGATAAAATGTCTACGCATTTATTAGTATTATTGAGATTTACGAGATACACCGTAGTACAATTAGGCGAAATAAGAATTTCAATTAGTTAAATGAGCTGCCGAGTGACAGAGAGAGCGGGTGAACAGTTTAAATGTTAGAGAAGTTTTGCTCCCCAATGATATGCAACATGCAGCTGTAGAGTCCCCAACTCCAGCCGGCTCGACCGCGATCGGAGCTTGAAAACTAATAATTAAATGATGGGGAGGCGTGCTTGTCGCGTCGTTCCTCCTCCTTCTACGCGTGTAATAAAGGAATAACGGACCATTAAAAATCATACGCGCTCGAAATGTTCAGGTCTCGTAGTGCCACCACTCCAAAGTTTGACCTCGCAATTACTAAAATTGGTTTGATTTACCATTTTAATTGTAACAAAAAGCTTATTTTTTCCACCGGCGCGGACGAGGGTAGCGTTGGCGGGTCGTTGCAATCTCGACCGAGTGACTTTCGGCCGGAGGGTCGATTAGGGATCGGCAGGGTGACGCGGCGCGCACGTCGGTGATCAGCATTTTGAGCTGTGGCGTCATACCGTTAAGGCGTAATTTCTGTCGGTGGTGTCCGTAGGCGCGAGAGGAGAGCACTCGAGGTCGGATGCTGAGAGCGGGGTTGTGTCGGCGCGGGGAGGGATGGGACAAAATCGATATAGTCGGGCGGCGCGCGACGTCTTGCACCCCTGCCCCGCATCCCTCTAATGAATGAGAGCGAACATAGTCATCTCTGCGGATGGCAGCTCAAGCGACATAGCTCCGCCGCCGGCGTCGTCCCACCGTTATGCTATCCAATGCTCGCCACGATAACGAAAAGAACCTAGATCAATCTATACGATTCTCAATGTATCTTATAGCTCTGCCGTAATTCTTTTCTATTCCTTTAACAAAGTCTGCATTTAGACTTGCTCATATATATTTAAAAATACTCTGAACGCTCTGCTGAGAACACGGTAATGGTAAATATTTTATCAAATTCGAAACACTATTTATATTCACCGTGCTTATTACTTATTATAATTCGAGTCTTCTTTCTATTTTACTTAATACTTAATCATCATAAACGGTATTCATAATATATCCAATTAATCAGTTCGGAATTTAATTGATCCGACGAACATATCGGATGTTAAAACCTTTAGCGAGCAAAAGGCTCGTTAGTAATGTTAAACTTTATTAAAATAACCCAGGTAAACGTGTAGGAGGAACGATTTACAGAAATTTCTAGAAGTCGCGAGGGTATTACTTCCCATCAAAGAGACGTAACACAGCCAAGAACTGTTTTATTTGCGACCGAGACAGTTTTAAGCTTGAACTCACACAAGGAAATGACGCTCCCGACTGGCGCTGTAATGTTATGCGACTTTAGATGAAAATTGAGATCTTAGTGCTACAATTTTCCACAAAACTATTTTCACTTTACATTTGAATTGAACCTGCACAGTAATACATGATACGACAGATATTAATACAGAGTACAAACGTTGAAATATAGTTTTATTAAAATTTCGTTCTGTTTCACTAATTTCAAAACATTTTTAATAACAGGAAGTACTGAGCAGACTCAAAGTAGAGGGCCACGCAGGCACGCAGCTAGCGTGTTGAAAAACGTCTGCGTATAAACGTAGGGTACCCATGTTTATAATTATTTCATTTGGGAAAGTTCAGGACACCAATTACACGTTAGCGAGCAATATTGAAAAAATTATATAAACAATAAATATAATCCATATTCGATATAATAATATATATTATTGCCACACCAACAATTTTTTCAAATCTGAGAAAACATAGAATGGGACAAATTATAAATTTTATAAGATTTTCTAATGACCTCGAAATCAAAAAGAAATTAAAAGAAACCTTATAGTGCCAAAGGAAAAGTAAATTTAATTAACTTTTCCATACAGCCACTGAAAAAAATAAAAAATTGTCACTTAGAAAATGTATCCGACATTTGCGAAACTAGCGGCCTATGGTTTTAGGCCAAAAGCTTTCGGTGCCTTTTCATTCATTACAAAGGCATTTTTAATGTAGATAGGTAGATTCTTTATTGCTCCAATTTAAAAAGTACAAAGTATAATAATATAAGTTATAATTATGCTTAACTTAAAAGTATGACAGGAAAGGTGAAATAAAAAAGTAATACCCTACTAATAAGAAAACTCATGAGATATATAAATAGTAGAATTACCGGGGTATTAACGGAGTCAAAAACAGGAAGCCGTTCAATATGTAACTCGCGGGAACAGTCCTATTAAATGAAATCAAATGGCACCCCTAGCGGGACTAGGTAACCGTTGTATTAATAACGTCGGGTACGAACGCCGCCGTCGCACCAGCTGGAGCTCGTCAGTGTTTCGGGCACCGACGAATGCTGGTCATCTAAAAGTCATTTAAATAAACCTGGGACAAAATATTGCTTGCATTGTATTCACAGACGGGATATACGGTCCGTTACAAAATTTATATAGAAATTGTTGCTTATGTGAAACCAATTATCACTAAGTTATATAGGTGTATAAACCCAAAGTCTTATATCAACATGGGACCTAATTGAAAATAAACTAAGTATACAGAAGTATAAAAATACACAGGAAATTAAATCCACCTTCCTTTTCAAGTCGGTTAAAAATTATGAAGTAAAAGGCTTTTCGTTCCACTTGGAGCCGACTGCATCTAGTGGACTAGACGAGAGGCGGGCTTAAACTGGGTCATCTGAGACCCCGGCCGAATGTCTGCTCCACACCTGTGTGTAGCAGCGTGTAGCGGTGTGCTTATGTTAATAAATGAGGATTAACAAACACATACGAATCGGACTTAACTTGACCCAAATTAAAACGGGTGAACCTTTTACTTTAGCCTACTTCTACGCTAATATAAGCAGGTTTTTTGGTTAAGAATTACATTTTTTTAAATAGGAAAGGGACAAACGAGCTTACGGCTTACCTGATCTTAAGTGATCACCGTCACCCATGAACATCCACAGCACTGGAGGAGCTGCAAGTGCCTTGCTGGCCTTTGATATTAATATGCTCGTTTCCTGAAAGTCCCTAAATCGTAAACGTACGGAAACACCGCTGGTGACAGTTAATTCAATAGTTTCAAAGTTATATATACTAGTCGATAGTTATAGGTAAATTCTGCAAAGTATTAGGTCGTAGGTATATAATAATATAAGTAATATTTTAAAGTTATAAAAATTATTAATTATTAAAGTTATAAAAACTATTAAAACCACATATAAATAATACAACAAAATTATAAGTCAAATGCATATGGTGCTTTATCGGCCAGTGTTAACTATTTAACTAGCTAACGTTGTGTTCTTATATAAAGTTAAATAAGAGAATGAAAGTTCTATAACCATGCTATCGATTGAATTATCGTAGAAATATGAAACACAATTAATCAGAACCTTTGATTAGGCTGTTACTCTCATCAAACTAAAGGGTAGTTTGGTTGGTAGTTTTTATATGAAGTGCACCCCTTCATATAAAAAATGAATCATCGAAATCGGTTGGCTAGATGATTTTATTCGTCCATTTGTGACACACATACTTCAACAAATTTCAACAAATTGAGAAACTCTGAAGAAGTCGGTTGAAAAACGAACAGGTAAGAAGCAGAGAATGTATAAAGGCCGCGGTCCGTTAATGTGTTTTTTGCACCCGGTGGTGAAAAACAGGCAGCCGTTCGCGCGCTCTCGCCGCCGATAGCGCCGTCTGTGTTTATCAAGCTATGTATCTGTTGCGCTGTGGATACGACGTGATCTCAGGAGCGAGGTCGCACGCCGGTAGGTGCCGATAAGGGCACGTGGGGACAATCGCACGCGCTCACCGTGTACGTATGTCGAGACGGCGACAAACGCACGTACTAGCTGATAGTGCGAACGAACCTTGTCATCTTGAACAAGTAAATTTACGAAACCAAAACCGATTGTAAATCAAATCCGTGTAGGATTAAACATAACTAGGCTCGTACATTCTCCCATTTTGTCATATTTTCGTAGTATCAACATTTTCTGGCGCCTATATTCCCTTTAAAATATCACAAAGCATTCTTTCGTACGATTTTTAGCACTTCCCTGGTGCATATTTGAAATCTATGCCTACAAAATTAATCTAATTAAAATGGTATCTGATTGATACTTAACTTACTAACACTTTGAACCAAAATAAAATCAACATCGGTTCATAAATTACGGTTTTATGTCCCACTGCTAGGCAAAGGCATTCTCTCTAAAGAGAGCGTAAGGGCATAGTCCGCCACGCGGCCTTAGAGCGGATTAGCAGACTTCACATATCTTAGAAAAAAATTATAGGACATGTAGGTTTCCTCACGACGTTTTCCTTCGCCGCCTCGGGCGTAGAAAAAGAGCACATAAAATTGCAACAACAAATTTATTGGTTAGCCGGCACCGGGGATCGAACTCAGGTTGCTAGAGTACTACGCAACTTGAGGCGACCGCACGGACACTGAGTTACCACGGCTCACCCCTTATAACGCTGTAATTCCCTCAATAGTAGTTCAGGCTTAGCGATTTAAGAGCTCCGCTATGTCTCAAGTCCAGTGAAACTGTTGCGGTCGGTTTCTCAGGCGTAGGTTCGTCACAAAAAAAATTGTGGACAAATATAAAAAAATACAAACGAATTGAAAACCTCCTTCTTTGTTTGGAAGTGGGTTAAAAAAAAGTAACTAGAGAGAAAGGAAATTTAAAATATAGATATGAAATCATCTTTCTACGTATTTGTATAAAAGATGATTGCACATTTGCAGAAACAAAGCCAATTATTCGAAAATTGTGTAGGTTGTGTGCTCAAGTTTTGCGTCAATTTTCTTGTGACGTCCGAGCGGTCTGTAGCGAGCAAACACTCAACTCTGCACAATGCTAATAACCCGACAGAATTGAATGGGCCGCGACAAAAGTTTCTACACATTAATACTTCGAGCTGTGTAAAGTTTAAACAAGCCGCTAGGAAAGTTTACAAGCTTTAGACTAAATTACAGTACTGCTATAGAAATCTATTAATAATGAGTTTAGCTACGTATTGTAGGTAACACGTGAATTAAATTTTAAACTTACATTACAAAGAGCACATTTTATGTAATGTTTTATAATACATCGTAAAAGAGGCGATATGTAAAAACACCTTACAGGATATATTATAGTTAAAACATATAAATGAGTTAAGTTTTCGTTTGATGAGCCATGCTCAGTGCCTCAAGCTTGCATAGTACGCTAGCAACCCGAGTTCGATTCCCATTGACGGCACCAATGAACTTGTTTGTTGCAATTTGTTGCATGAATTTAATTGCCGATTGCCGAATTGACCACATGATCGGCGGTGAAGGAAAACATCCTTAGGAAATCTCATGTAGGTTACCTTAGAAAATTATCTATGACATGTGAAGTCTGCCAATGCGCACTAGGGCCGCGTAGCGGACTATGCCCTTATACCCTATTTACAGAGAAGGCATGTGGCTCACAATGGGACATAAATATATTGGCTGTAATTTTAACTTTTAAGGTTTCGTTTAATGACTATTCATAAAGTCATAGACTATTATTCTGAAATCAAGGCATGTTGTCACGTAACAATAAATATGTATGAATAGATGATTATACTTATATTTATTTTTCTTTATTTATTTTGTTATATATCAGTGTGTTATTGAATCAATTTCTTAAAAGTTTCTGATGATATGATCAAACCATAATACATTCTCTGCATGATAATAAAAATATACATGTATTTGTAAGAATTATAGGAAGATGACCGTAATAAACATACCATAGAGAGGAGTCGAAGCGATCGCCAACGGAGCGCATCGGCGAGAGCCCTGAGGAGGGCGCCACTGGACCTCTCCCCCTGGCGCACCATCCCGACTTCACGCACGGCTGCTGGGTCACTGCACTCACTACACTCGGTCGGGACGGGGCACGCCAGGGCTTGCACAGATGTTTTCCGTGTGATAATATTGTACGGCAACCGCAATTATCGACCGCGAGGACGCGACTGGCCTCTTATCGCGCCGACACCTATTCTTCAGCTCAGACAGACGGTGTACGTGAATGGAGCGCGCGCGACCTCGTTGTTTTGGTCAGTCGCCTAAAGCTCCTATGTGCGTCGCGCCGGGAGCACAGAGATGCCGTACACGTCATGTGTCACTTCGCTTTAAATATATCCAATGACTCTTTTAAACAAGCGATCACATTTATATATTACCCGCTTACGATTTCGCAATCAACTCACTCATCACAATCAAACGCACCTTAATAATAATACCTTTAACCGACTTCAAAAAAGGAGGAGGTTTTCAATTAGTTTTTTTTTTATATTTGTGCACTCATAACGCTGATATGAACCTTTTTCGAAAACCTTGTTTTGTCCCATACGAATTTGGTTGGCATAGGTTCCCAAGACTACGCATAGAAGAATGCATATTTATTGCGATATTCGTAGGTGTATATGCGATATGTAGGCAGGGTGGTAATCCAAAACTATTTAAGAATTCCATAACACCAACGAGCGCTTATGTGGATAAAAGAAAGAGGATATAGGCGCCAAAACTTCGTAATATAACTATGATACGTCGGAAATAAAAGATGGCGAACGCTTGTTATAACGTTCTTTTGATTGGATTTGAAATCTATTTTTGTTTTGATTCATAAATATACTTGTTCTCAAAATTAATAGGACGCTAAAGCTTTGCTAATCCCTTCTCTAAAGCGTAATAAGTTAGATGAAAATAAATAACAATTGACTGGAGACCTATTTAGGGTCGTCAATCTATACGGAATCTTGACGTCTTTGCAATTAGTGTGCAATACGTAATATGAAATGGCAGTGCAAGTACAACCGGGCGGCGTGCGATGCATGCAACTTTGCCCCTTCGCACGATTAGCATGCGATTGTTTATTCCGTGGTGGGTGTCTATAATTAGCGGCGCGTCGGGATCGTGGCAGCAGTCCAGGTCGATCACTCGGGTAACGGGACCGCACTATATCGGGTACGGTCGTTGACAGGGTGCTTTTTTTTCTGAAGTCGTCAAACGTTCCGATTTTCCGACAGTGGTTTTCTTTTTAAAAAGAAGATTTGTCTATCTTTAGCGAAAAACAAGTTGCCAACACTTTGGCTCAAAATATAAATAAACTGTTCAAATAGAGAACGAAAGTTGGGTCATTGTATACTTATAATCTATGAAAGTGTTAACTCGATAATAACAAAGCTATAAAAGTTAAACGTGGATCATTAACGTTACGCAGTGGAGCGCTGCGTGTCGCGGAACCCGTGTTCAGTGTACAATGGGGTGTCATTATGCTGTCACTTGACAATGTCAATAATAAGGGTTGCACGGGCACGGAAACGCATGCTCACGATTACACAACTTCCGTTCCGGCCACACCACTTAAGGCATCCCTTACATTTATTTAGACAGACATTTTATTTGTTGGCATCATAATGTAATAACAAATTAAAAAAAAATACAACATTGGATACCGTCTGATTTTCAGCGGTGCCCAGAACTACCCAATGTCGTGTGCGCGTAATACTACCTTTACATGGCATTTATACAGAGTTTTATAATAAATACATAATACAATAAAAATAATACGTAGTAATTGTTATTAGATTTATCTTACCAACAAACACCGCAAATAAGTCGGAATATATAACTCAGTTTATTATTAGCTTAGACCGTAGCAATTTTGTTTGCGAATAGTAGTACTTTAGTTAAGTGCGATGGCGGGACCGATATTTATTTGAATAGTACATTTCATTCAACATTATGTACATAATAATATATTGCCGTCAGCAGCTACAAATAGCGGAAACAATTATAGCACTATAATGTGCTATAATTTCGCGCCATCAGAGAGACAATCACTTGTCTGTGGTTTCCCTAATCCGACGTAATGCGCAGTAACATCGTAGGTGGGTCCGGATGCAGTAGTCAGGGACACGCTGATTTTTTGTAACCAAGAAGCAAGATTATTGTGTAATTTATTTGTTGACTTTATTTATTTTCTTGTAAAGTTTTTAAAGTTCACAGTTATAGCTTATAGACCTATACCATTAATCTAAACCATTCTATTTATAAATCGTCAATTATTGTGTATAAATATTTATATATAAATAATATCGCGAAATGTAGTCGAAGAAAACATGATTGTTGCATGAGCGAATATTCAATATTCCACGATGAGCGTTATAAACACGTCTTGTTTATAAGAAACCCGCAGTAGGAAGTCAGCTTACATCTGTTGTTGTATACGGGGAAAATATCAACGGAAATGAATAATAAAAATACATTATAATACAAGAAATAATCCTCAATTCTTCGTTACAAATTCATAACATCATTAGGAACGTATTTTTCCATGTAAATATTAACTTTATAAAAAAAAATATAATAAACTAGCGTACTCTCTCACTCACGATATATTAAATTATTCATTTCTCTCCGTATTCATTCTCTTCTCGAGCGGCTAAAGAAGGCTGTACATATCAGTAAATACAAAATCATACCCGTAGTAGTAGTATCATAGTAAATTAAAACTGTATTTGACAGTTCAAAACGAGGAGTGCTCCGATCGTCACCAAACTTTACAGGATTACTCGCCAGGTCAATCTGAAGATTCCTTGAAAGCTTCATTGAAATCGGTCCAGACCCTTTCTTTTTTATATATAAATATAGATTGTTTAGTTAATTCAAGTTCAGTCCAGTAGTGGGTCAATGTCACACAGGTGTATTTGAAATATTGGTTTCATTTAGAATAAAACTGAAATGAGCTTTTATATGAAGTGATTGATTTATATTAATGAGTCAATGTCCTAATGAGATTTGGGATGGGACAAAAACGGACCAAAACCGTAAGGAACAACTTTTTTGAAAATCCTACACAGATTAGTTAGAGACGTTGACTTTGACTGCTCTTAGGTCGCGTAACCTGAATCTATTATTAGTAACTCGACACAAGGGTCGGTTCGGTGGCTTTTTCACGGAGGAACTAAGGGATATTCTAAAGCTTTACTAACTTTAAATTTCAGTTCGGGAAGCGTTGACGCTGGTAGAAGAACAAATGCAACAATCCTTTATGTCCATTTAAAGTAGCAGGGTAAACAGGCATAAATTTATGGGGATGATTTTTATTTACACATAAGAAATTCATTGCTACAACCACACGGTGTAAGTTCACGTCTGTTTTTGATTGTGCAACAGAATCCAACTTATTATGGAATCAATAAAAGTAACAAGATATAGAAAGGCCGTATTCATCGAAGTATTGATACACACTCATGTCTTATCTTCTTATTTTAGATAAGACAAGGAAGACACAAAACCTTTATCTGCAGACAACCGCTGTAACATGCTGTAACGTTACGTGTTACTAAAGATTATGAAAAAAAAACAAGTGTGCTTTAGACCAAACGACTGAAGTAAAATTTCTTTAGCTCCATGTATATTTTTTTTAAAAAGAAAGCTAGCAATATTTCTTTTTTTTTCATAACTATTACTAACATTCTTGTTAACCATTCCAACTAAGCTTAAGCTAGTAGATGGTACACTTCAATATTCGAATAGTGTATTCCAGCCCACCTTACGATTCGCACACCGTACCCTAAACCATTATTATTATTTATATGTATATATCTTCGATTAAATAGAAAAATTACATTTTTCAAAATTTTCGGAATATTAGATTATTACTAAAAAGTGCCTACTGTTAACAATATTTTTAAATGGATAAAAGACACTTTCTTGTGAAATGTAGTGAGCTTCACGTTTAATTTCTTAAAGTGTCTTTTTTATTGTGTCTTATAAGTGTCTTTTTTTTATTTAACCTCATGAATTTTGAATTGGGAGTACCCAAGTCAAGCGTGCGTAAAGAAGTTTTACATAAAAAAGGCAGAGTAGATAGTCGGTTGTCATAGTGTAATTTAAGTGGCAAGAGAAGACTTGGGGTGCAGATCTTTGGCTCACACGTGCCAGTAGCGCTCGCACCGGGGAAAATGTGACAAGGTAACGTCAGGCGCCGCGACCTCAGCGAGTGCATTACCGTGGTATAACTTTCGATCGAGAATAGCCTGCGGCCAGAAATGCGATGACGCAGCCGCTGGTAACTGTGTCTAGGCCGTGGAGCGCGCATCGTATTCGGTTCGCTTCAGTGCATCGAGGAAGGACTTGTGCAATCTACTAATTTTTAACCGACTTCAAAAGGAGGAGTTTCTAAAATCATCAGTATTTTTATGTTTGTTACTGCATAACTTTCAACTAGGTGAAACGATTTTGATGATGTGATCCCATTTCAATTTGGTCCATTTCTGACAGTGGGATCCGCGACAAAATCATATAAGTCCAAAATTTGCATTAAGTATGTGTGCCACAAATGGACGAATAACTCAATATCGCGCCAACCGATTTCAATGATTCATTTTTTAACGAAAAACATGCACGTCAAGAGTTGATGTTCAGGTTCCGATTAATTCTATTTCGTTATACTCCTACGATATTTCGGAAATACAAATCGGGCATCCGCGCGTAATATCCTTTAACGTTTCATTTGATGGTTTTTGTTTTTGCTCGTAAATATACTCGTAAAAAATACATTACATGTAAATAAGTAAAATATTTTTTAATTTTTTTAATCATAGCTAGAGATTCGTCCTCGTTTCACTACGTCTACTGCCTTGTAACTGATTTATCAAATTTCAAATTGGATACTAAACAGTAGAATAAAAATAAACAAGTAATTTCAATTGAAAAAATTAATTTATCAATAGAAATGTTTGTTTCTTAACTTATAGTAGCTAGCATAAATTCGCATTATACCAATAGTATAGCAGATGATGAAGTCAATTATCACTTTTATCACTTCAACAATCATAATGATCTCTCATTGTATAGCAACGTGTTTGCCTACATTAGCACCTTGTATTGAGAAATGAAAATGGGATTTTAAACGCTTATGAACATTACAACTTTGTATCGCTTTTGATCCTTGCGTGAATAATTTACATAATGCTTTCAAATTATGATAAATACAGAAAATGAGGAAATGCATAGGAGAGGCGTCGCCGTGAAGGCATCTCAAATATTTGTTGATAGAGCACGCAGTTTAGAGAATTTCATCTCAAAACACTTGAGATAATAACGGTATCCCAATTTTCATTGCGCGAATCCTTTAATATATGCCACCGGTATTATAATAAACCTGCTAATTTTACCTTCATTTCACGACGACATGAAATAGAAAAATTTCTAAAAATAAATGTATAATATTTTTTATGCCTAATTGTCCGAGGTCCAGGAGACTCATGTTACGTAATCGTTACTTCTTATTACAACTATTCTATTATTATTGTTTAAATAAGTATTATTACTTTTAAATTAATCTCATAAATCAATTATTTTTTATTACAACAAAGTTTCTCAAACGCCATCAAATGAAAGAAGAAAATTTCCGCAAACCCCAAATTTGTATGAATCGCTTATCTCATTTCGCGACAAATCTCCGCAAAGTCGAGCGGAGTGTTTGCATTGCTCCAGGATTATTATGCGAGGTGGACCTTAAATATTTTTATGTGACTCATTTATTCGCCCTTTGATCAGTCGCTTTGATGTCGGCAGCGGGCTCCGTAGACGACATTTCATCACAGAACGGACGCACAGACGACGAGACGGTTATTTCAATCGAGGGGCATTTCTATTTTGGTTTTAATTAATGTTATACTTTAAATGCATAACATAGGAAACCAGCGTGTATTTTGAAAACAGAATCGTTGCTTAAAAGGACTATTTTATTTAAATACTTTGTAGTAACACATTAATAAGTACATAGTGTACAATGCTAGTGTTATATATAGTGTATATTTTATTTAAATACTTTTTAGTAAAACATTAATTAGTACATAGTGTACAATGCTAGTGTTATATATAGTGTATATATTATTTAAATACTTTGTAGTAAAACATTAATAAGTACATAGTGTACAATGCTGAGTGTTATATATATAGTGTATATTTTATTTAAATACTTTGTAGTAAAACATTAATAAATTACATAGTGTACAATGCTAGTGTTATATATAGTGTATATTTTATTTAAATACTTTGTAGTAAAACATTAATAAGTACATAGTGTACAATGCTAGTGTTATATATATAGTGTATATTTTATTTAAATGCTTTGTAGTAAAACATTAATAAGTACATAGTGTACAATGCTAGTGTTATATATAGTGTATATTTTATTTAAATACTTTTTAGTAAAACATTAATTAGTACATAGTGTACAATGCTAGTGTTATATATAGTGTATATTTTATTTAAATGCTTTGTAGTAAAACATTAATAAGTACATAGTGTACAATGCTAGTGTTATATAGTGTATATTTTATTTAAATGCTTTGTAGTAAAACATTAATAAGTACATAGTGTACAATGCTAGTGTTATATATATAGTGTATATTTTATTTAAATACTTTGTAGTAACACATTAATAAGTACATAGTGTACAATGCTAGTGTTATATATAATGTATATTTTAAAATGCTACTGAGATAATATGGCGTAATAAATGTGGTATATATAAATTACATCCCATTCGAATTTTATACAATAATTAATAATTATGGTTATACAATGTATTGTCATCTTGTAGTTTTGAGATAGCATAATACTAATATGTAACAGCAACAATGTACGCATCATATTTAGATTCTAGAGTTACAACGACCGTCATTTATCAATACCCTTAAGCTACCGAGCTTCTAAACTAAACTGTCAGCTATTGCAAATTCTGCCTTCTCTGTTTGGATAGAAAGAGATAATATTGTTATATAAGACTAATCTCATATTCAATAAAAAATCAAGAAGTATATCACGTCATACAACGAAATGACGCTATTCCAGTAATAGGGTATCCGTTCCCTTTTCTTCACTCATCACATATGTAGCTAAACTGTCGGGTGTTGCTTTGTGGGTATTGTACAAAAAATCGACGTGTACAACAAAGAAACACATTTGAAACGATTGTTCGGCGAGCAGGGCGGACACGGTCCGCGTAATTAACGTCCGCACCGAACCTTTGGAGAGGTCGAGATATTTCATAGGCGTCGAATATTCCGGCCGCTTATCACACCGCTGTGTAACAAAACACGATTTACATGTAATTTATTAGGAATTATCATTGATGACGGAAATCGCAAATCACCTAGTATTTTATGAAATAAGGCATTTTAACCACTGATAGTAGGTTTTTGGTTCCTAGCGGAAGCGGATGTTCTGTCGACCTTCTCTACGTCTGCTTGCTGGTTACGTCTGGGTCACTTGCCCAAATGTCTAAAGAGAAAGTAAGACCTCTTTACAAACCTAAAGCCCATAGTTCTCGTATAAACCTACACCTATCTAATCTCAATGTTATATGCCAGAGGTACACGATACTAATACAGAGTTACTTAGGCTAGACGCGAACAACGCCAGTAGGCCAATGGTATACCAGCGATAGCGCTCAAATTGTGCGACTAACAACAATCCAGTACCTTCCGAAAAGAAGGCTATGGTAGAATATGGAAATGAATTTTAATTTATTGGCGGTCACTAGATAATATCGGTCATCAAAGTAATGGTTGGTTTTCACCTCCTCTCTTTGAACATTCGGACCCTGACGCAGCGCTTTTTTTTGACGAACTACACAGATTGGCCAGAGACGCTGGCTTTGACTGCTTTACCGGATTGAGAGGTAGCATAGCTCTTAGGTCGCTTATCCTGAACCTCCATCGCTAGTAACTCGACACAAGGGTCCCCCCGGTGAGGGGTAAAGCGCATCTTTCATTACGCGTACAGCAAAGGTCAAATAGCTTCAGTCTTTTACACATATTACAATATGTGTATTTTCAAGAGAAACTAAATGGTTTAGCAGTTTTCACGATGCAAATCCGCAACGACGAAAGCACGAGAGTTGTTAAGTTCATCATTGCGTAATAATGAGATCGCGTTACGCTTCGGTGTAACAAGCACAATTAATAGAAATAACTAATGAATTTCGGTACGAAACGGAAATGTATATTTGTTTACTAGTCAATTAATTACTTCTAAAACATTGATCATCAATTGATATTTGAAGCGAAAACAATTTAATGTAACAAACGATTATGAGTCAATTATAACCGAAGTTGATTGCAGTTAATTGTGAATGTGTCGATAACACTGATGCCATATTTAATCGGAACGTTAATAACGGAAATTATTACCATTCTTACGTCCCTTTACTAACTGTTACCAAATATTGTTTGTTATCAACAATCTATTATGCAACATTAAATTTAAAAAAACTAGAATATTTTATCTTGAGCTATTTCCGAACTGGTCATTAATATAGTCCGACAGACAACTTCAATACATATTTTATATATACAAAAATATTATGTTATAATACATATACAATTACAGGAACGAGTTTTAGCTTTTACCTTCAATTCAACCTTAATCTTTGTCTATTTTTAAATAACCAATCATAGGTAATGAGAAATTCATCTGAATAAACTTATGATTGGAGGTACGAATGCCAGTAAAAATGAGTAAGCTATTTTGTGGTCTCTTATGTATAAAAAAACACTTGATACAATTGTGTCCGCTGTATGGTGATGAAATCACTCCCTGTCACGAATGGAACCTTATACGTTTTTTGAAAATCAGACAGCTATTGTATCTCTGTCTACCTCGCTAGAATTTAAAGAACGAAGGAGCTCATATTTCTCACTTAATCCGAGTAAAGTGACATTGAATTTCGCACCTTGAAACAGATTTTTGAAATGATCAAAAACAAGAAAGCAGACCTGATTCTTTAGGATTGATGTTCTTAAAAAAATAGACATTTATTGTAATACTAGCGTTCCCAGCCCGCTTAGCCGGACTAGATTTTGCTTTATTTTATTTAAACCATAAATTTACATCATTAAATATTTAATATAACTCTCACAATATATTAAATTATTCATTTCTCTCAGTTTTCATTCACTTCTTTTCTCTTCTCGAGCGGGTGAAGATCGTTACCTACACCCATATACATATCAGTAAATACAATATCAATATTATTTATACAAAAACATATCGGGCTCAAGTTAATGTCAGAAATAAAACTTACCATATGGTGTACCATACTTTATTATACTACAATATACTCAATTGCACTTCAATATGGTTCATAATGCCATAAATATACACAACGCATGTGTCAATACAAATTTGGGTTATAAAACAATAGAATATTATCATAGTAAATGTCCACTTAGGACACAAGTAGAAGCCTTCCAGCGTATTAGCCTTCCCAACTCAAGTGACCTAACTCAGGAAACCCCATCATTGCAAGCGAGCCGTTTATTCGACAAATTGCCTCTGTCGATACCAGTTCGCGGATTGTGTGCGACGAATAATTTCCATTATTTCCTTCCTTAGCCCGCGACGGCCCCGGGCGTAGTTGACGAAGACAATCGATGGGCCCTATTACGTGTACACAATGTATTGCTATCAACGTAAACAAACTAAATTTAACACAATGCTAAGAACTAAGTCAATTATTTTAGTGCGAAATTTGAATTAGAAAAGTATTAATATTTTAGTACAGGAGGGGACGTCATGTACATGCACTGAAAGTGTAAACGAAGATGTACTCGTAGGTACAAGAAGCGAGAGAGTTTGACTAAGCCAAGGCCCAAAAAGGGCTGTAGAGCTTAACGCTTAATATCTGCCTCTATAACCCTCTGGGACAGCGCCTTGAAGGGTTTTATTTATTAAATTTATTTTATTTATAGAACCATCCATAGTAACAGTTTGTCTAAAAATTTCTTTTTGAATATAAACATAAATTTTATAGAAAAAAGGGGTATAGAGTAAAAAGATTACGACTTTATTTCCAGTCTTTACAAATAGCTTCTTGTTATGTACATGGAACAGTTTAAAAAAATCATACATCGTCGTCCTATTTATAATTCATAAATAACATTTAGATATTTGGAAGCAAGACAGACATTTTGCAGACAAAATGTAACCAAGTAAACTTTACATGTTTATTACCTATAATGGCAATAGACATTAAAAGATCGGCAAATGTAATAGGCGAAATACTTCGGATAGCCGGCGGGCGGAACACGTGACAGCGACGCGATACCGATCGCAGTTTTAATAGAGTTTTCGTTGCTCCAGATGATTGCTTGCGCTTGTTCCGACCAGACCACAGTCGGAGATGGTCGCGATAAACTACCAGACAATTCAATACCTTAAAATCCCGAACGGTTGTAAACCATTTTATGGAACGAGCATTAAATTTGGATACCTTTAATTCATTGCAGGCATATTTATCTTATAAGAATATTTTTAAACAAAATTATCTTGCGGTCTGAGACTACCCTACGAGTACTGACTGACTATATAAGTTCCCTAATATACGAGTGTTTTGAGATACGAGCTGCCGAGCGAGCAATATTTTGGTTTGATATCAGAGGAAGATTTGAGTAAAGTGACAGTTTCTCCCACCTCAGACTAGACACTTCAGTCTGCGTGCTAGTTTTCCTCGTTTTCGAAGTATTTTGATAAGTGCAGTTCGCGCTTTTGCTTTTTATACATTTATGATTTATGATGGCAATGGCATTTCATTTTTTTTTATGACGAACTACACAGATTGGCCTGAGATGGCTTGCCTTGACTGCTTCACCGGATTGAGAAGTGACATAGCTCTTAGGTCGCTTAGCCTGAACCTCTAGCGCTAGTAACTCGACACAAGGGGTAATCTCGGCTTGGACGGTTAATGCCATTTCAATGGGGATAATTGTATCGGGGGTCTTAAACAGCATACCGCTATCTCTGTGCGGAACGCGCAAGATGTGTGACAGAGAAAATCACCTCTTGCTCACTCTCATTGTAAATAACTATTAATCAGTGTCCCTTCCGGATTGGTCGACAAACTTAGTTTCTAATTAGTGCCAGTAAGGACGTAGCACGTAAGTTGTATATATAGTTAAGAAATTAGAAAATACAAAACATTACAAATCTGGACTCCGAGTGTTATTCTTCCCGCAAATATCGACAATAGTGAAGGCCTTCCACAATTGCTTTGACATACGAGCGAGTTACGAATTAAACTCGTATATCGAGGTACCACTGTACTATATATACAAAGTTATGTCTGGTGCTTTATTTGTGACGGTCACGTCCTCTATATTACAAGGCGGAGTGATGTTTCTCGTTTAAAGCCGTAAAATATCTAATTATTTCGAAATTTTATTTAATTGCGCCCCGCGGTGTAAACCGCGATTAAATACTATTTATAAAAATTATTCAAATATAAAAGTACTTGCAAACTAACTACGTAACTAAGTTAATCCTTATTACATCAGTCCCGTCAAAATGGGTCCAGCCGTTCCAGAAATTGGCCAAAACACACAGGCAGACAGACAAAAATTATAAAAAATGTTATCTTGGTACATGTGCCGTATACATTCAAATTCATGTATTAATATTACAAACAGACACTCCATTTTTATTTATTAGTATATGATGATGAGATGACCACAACAGCTTGATATTAACCATGGTCAGTATTAATAACTGATTGGTATTGGTAACACAGGACGGCCGGCGAAACGATGACAGTGTTGTGTCAATCGATAAAGCCACCGACCGACGGCACACAATTCCAGCGATTATCCAATGAGTTGGCTTTAGACAAGATGGATTCCGGCCACGGATGCCTATCATCCTACACTAAATATATTATTTGGTACAGAGGCCTATAAATCTGGTATCTTGGAGGTAATTAAAAGTAACTTATCGGTTGAAAACAGTAAACATTACCTATTTTTATACCCACACTTAACTAAACTCTTACACGGTCTCCAAAGGCCTGTTGGAGACAAGGATCAAAAAGAATTACCCAATTGTACACCTGATGCGGTGTTGTTGTGCAGGGATATTCTTGCAAAAATATATCGATATATTTTTTATATAATATATCGTAACATTGTATAGATACTATGTGATATACTGTAAAAATATATATATGTAGTCACAGAAAAATCACGGCACAGATTATAAAATATATACAAATAGTACTATCATCGCGTAGAGTAGAAGTGTAATAGCATATATACGATATATATATTTTTTGATTATTGGATGATAAATATATCGATATATCGATGTGTATCTTGAACTCCTAGCGTTATGTTTTGTAATTATGATAAATAACATCGAAGCTTCCGAGAAATCAGTATGTCAATAGAAAAAAAAGACGTAGATATGGGCCAGCAAACGCGTACACACGCACTCTACTGAGTACAACCGTACCCAACGTCGAGTGCCGCGGCCGCCGCTCGATCTGATAAAGACGTCTGAATGTCAACGCACCATCCGGTCACCTTGAGGTGTGCGATCGGCCCGGGTGAAATTTAGCGAAATTGAAACAATCTTATCGCAGCCGAGGTCGATGGTGTGTCGACCTGATTGGGGTAATAAGTCAGAGTGGACTTTACCTGGGGTTAAGGTCGGACGTTAGCCGCTGCACTCATTAAAGCGAAACACGAACTAGCATGCGGCTGCTGGTACGCACTGAGACCGCTTAACGGATTGTGCTGTTATATTCTTTCAACAGAAATAGCTTGTTCCCAACAGTGGGATATATTTACATAAGATGAAACTATATATATATATATATCCCACTGTCGTAATGCACCGTGCGAAACATACAAATATAAACATGAGGTCATCGTTTGATAAGCAAGCCAATGCCAATCTTTGAGAAAATTGCTACGCACAAAATAAATAACAAGCAATTTTTCTTACTTTTGCTTACAAGGGAAGGGGGTTATTATAAATATTATGTAAGATAAAAAATTAATTATAACGGAACTTTCAAAAAAAAAGTTTAAAAGAAATAATGAACTTACGCATCCAGCTACTTCCGACTATCTTTATAATGTCCTCGGTCTACTTGGAGAACATAACATCATCGTAAGTCATCTATGTAAGTTAATAACATCTTACCTATTGAAGAAAGGGACATGATTTAAAAAATTTCAATGTTATGGTTATTTTTCTCTTGGTATAGCAATCACGATAATAAATTAAAAAAAAACAAATGTGCTTTAGACCGACTGAAGTAAAACTTCTGTAGCTTTATTAATATATATGTATATATATACATAAATGTATAATATATACATGATTGTTCAAGCCCGATCACACTTTTCGTAGTGCGTTAATCAGCTTGCTCCACTCAAGCGTGCGGAAATAAGTTTTACTTCGAAAATAAACAGTAATATTACATTAATCTAGGGCTTCTTGAAAGCAATTACCACATTGCTAATTAAGTCAGAAATGAACAACTGCCGAGCTTGACGTCACGTTGAACGCCGGTGCTGCGTGCGTGTGCCTGCACAAAAACAGCCACGTGTATCGGAACGTATGTTATTTACGTTCACTCTCCGTCAGAACAAAGGGAACTATGTAACGTCACCATTGACGTGCGCGACCAGATCACGAGACCACGTGACGACTATAACATAAGGTGTATGCATTAATGGCAGCCATGAAGAAAAGCCGTAGTGGAAATTATTGAAGATCAAATCTTTATTTTTTTTTAATTTTATCTGAAACGGAGCCAAGCAGCATAGTAACGGAAAGTAGAGGTTATCCTCGGTTACCTTTATGCCAAATTACCTAAAGGTTGCTGAGCATTCTAAGAGCTCGACCAACTCTAAAACCGGTAAAGTTGTAAAACCTTCATGGTGACAAGCACTAAATCCAACGCATTAAAAGAATAGAAAAATAATAGAGCCAAACTGGTAAAGAAATGGGAGTTTGCAATATGGTCCGATCAGTTAAATTTAACTTCAGAGTTCGAAGAGTGTTATTTAAAACGTGACAGTAACTATCGCTTTACTGGAGTGCTCAAAGCAATGCTTTATACCGATTCTCTTTGCTGTGTTTCGTGTGATCCCTTCAAATATAGCTTTTCAATTATTTCAAGGCAATGTGTCGAACGTAAAAGAGCCCGCGCTATCGCTCATTGAGGTGACAGTTTGTGTCAATACTGTTGCGTCAAAACGGTCAGAGCATGCAAGCATAACGGGTTGCTTTCGTAACAATAAATAATAAGCCCTTATTACATCTTTCCCAAGTACCTCCTAATGAATGTATTTATTTCTAAAACAGCGATATGACTTCTTGGATAACTTGGCAAATGGGGTGGCAGAAATTCTTTGCCTTGCCTCTATTCTTAAAAAAAATATACTTGAACTACCGCCGAATGTTATTTTTAAATACTTACAATATTCCTGCAATAGTCAGCATCGAGCCCGCTTGCGTCATACAAAATAGCTCCTCGCCGTTCTATTCGATTCTATTCGATTTGTTGAAGTACTTTAAACTATGACAGTCAAATTATTTATTTCCATACAATAGTTTCAGTAAGGACCAACTCTGCGATGGAGTGATTGCCCTAATTCTCATCGTCGATCGGCCGAAATAGCGACCGTGTCCGTTCTGGATATTCGGAATACAATAGCAAAGTTGCCGTTCATTATCTATCGATATTTATTTAATCGGCACGTTAATATTTTGCAACAGGTAATCGCAATTATGTTTCTGCGTACGCAGTATTAGTTGGGGATTATTTTGCACGTAGATCAATAACAAAAATCTTCCATGATTCTGTAATGTTACATATTTCGTTCTCCAATTTAGGAATATATACATTTTTTCGATAAAATTTTTGGATCATTAAAAAGACAAGCAAGAAAGAAGTGATAAGATTAAGTCGGTTAAGACAGACAGACACGTCTACGATTACGGTGCCAAAGGAAATCTCTATATATATATATATACTCTGCCTAACACGTTGACTGAAAAAAAACCACCTAAAGGTACGGTCTGTGAAACATAATAACGTAGATTCATCATCACTCGGAACCAACTCCTAGAATAAGTTTAAGCATTCCAGGTCCACAAGAATGTTGGAGTTTTAGCAAAGAGCGTAGCATTATTTAAAAAAAAATGAATATATAAAAGACAATTACTTACATATACTACACATCTACATCCTCATACACACACGCACGCACACAGTCACATACACACACTACAAAACTATCAATTCAAATTCCTCCTCATGTTTATAGTCTTATCTAAACTAATACTTCACCCAGACGAATTAGCTTAATATTGTGTTTTAATTAGCTACGTACACTACTTTTGATATTGTAATGGGGTGGAGGGTTGATTACTTGAGACACAGGATCCGTCCTAGTTCAAGTGTCAATCCAGCATAATCTTTATGTTATTATGTCTCTTGTTCCAAATGTGTATATGTATTTATTTATATAATTATCTTAAGTAACTACTGTGGATTGTGATGAGGAATAAATGATTATGATATATATTCCTATAATCTTCCTATAATCTGTAAAACGGACAAAAATGTATTTCCAGTAAAACTTCTTATGGTAATAAAAATAATGAATACAAAATAACAATAGGCGCGACGTTCAATGCGGCCTCACATTGACGCAATTGAAAAGCCGGAGAGAAGTTTCAACGTTTTCAATGGCAGCTGAAGAGACCGAAAAAGTGCATAAGGGTTGAAACTTGCTAACGCAGTGTTAACTGTCTGCAAATTGGACTAACGACTGCGGCCATGGAGTTTTGCATCGGTTTAAGTTTGAACCACAGCTACGGTAGATGGACTACTTTTAAACTACTAAAAGCTACTTGCATAAAATTAAGTATTTCATGCAGTATTACAGTATAATTATATACTTTAGTGTCGTATTAAATCTCGTAGGAAATTGTTAAAAATAGTATTATTAAGGTCAGCTTCCTTAATAATTCGTAGTAATACATTATTTGAAGTGACTTTAAAAAAGGATTTCTGGATTTGTCTCATTCCTAGCTTTTGGGATCGATCTGGAAGTGAGTTCCATTTAATTTTAAGAGCATACGAACTTGGGTTTGGAAGATATGCGATGGATTCACCACGGCTTTTAGATTGTAGGTCAGACGGCCAGCCACTAGTATCACACTCACATATCAAAACCGTTAGTCCAGTTAAAAAAGATTCTGGCACATATCTTTGACCTCCTTTTTTATTATGTAGCCAATTTGGTTGCTCTACCTTCTTGTAGGGGCCTCTAAACATACTACTTCAACTAAATAAAGTGTATACAAATGACCTTAATGATTGCAATAAATAATGAAGTCAAATATCTCGAAATAAACGCGTTATTCTCGTGAACGCAACGTATGTGGTGAAATTGTGTTACGTCGACAAATTGCGTCGATACATAAGCTAACACAGAAATAACAATGATGCACATAACATTTAAATAACTAATCAACTTGAATGGATGGAGATCATTGTTAACATAATTAATTAATATGGGAAAAGTTCAAAGAGTTTACTTAACGATACAGTACAAAATTAAAACAATAAAAGGTATAGGAACATACGTTAGCATTTAATTTTAATAAGACTCTTGGGGTGGTATGGAAAACAGATGTTTCTGTCGTGGATTTTGTTGCATAATGGAGGATGCGAACGAATTACTCTCATACTTTCTTTTACTCTTTTTTGAGACGCGGTGGTCACTTATTTATTTATAATAAGATACACCAACATACATCAGCAATTAACACGTTTCCTTGAATCTATGTGCTACTGTGTTTGCCAATCGTATCCCAGCTCTCGCTATACAAAGAATGCATTACTAAGCTAAATATTCTAGATAAATTCAAGTACTGTGGTACGGAAGACTGTGTGAATCGAAAAAATGTCAAACGTTGTCTTTGTGTTTAAGGTCGCAATTCTAGACTTAAAATCGGGTATTGTATGTTCGTTTGTACATTCCCGTAAAAAAATGTTTAAGTCATATTATTGCGCGTTGATGTTTAGGGTTCGAACAAGTTACGCAATATTGGTTAACTAGAAATTTAAATTCGGCGACCAAAGTCGAATGCGTAAGGGCATGGCGACAGAGTGGTTTGTCAACCTGATAACACACTAATTTAATACGCACTCGTTGCTCAGGCGGACATTTTTCAAACGGAATGAATTAATTAATTCCTATAATTACCATATCTATTTGTGTCGTTACTATGTTGTTCTTATTCTAGTTCCTTTTTATTAGATTTCCATCACACTTTTCAATGATGGCACAGTTGAATAAGGAGACTTCAATATACATATATAAAAGATAGATTGTGTAATTGCAATATTATATTGCATTGTGATATTGCAAAATAAAATTATAAAAATTCTTTACCGATTCCCTTCCTTGACACCGACTTCTGATCTCTACAAAGCGACGAAAATAATGAATATCAAGCAATTATATAAATATAGTACATGTATTCTCATTAGGAAAAGTTATAGATAAAACATTTAATACCAACATCTCTTAAACTTCCTAGTTTCCTTGTAATACCAAAAGTTAGAACGAATTACGGTAAAAGATCAATTTGTTTTGAAGGAGCACAGCTGTATAACAATATACCAGCACACGTCAAGAGGGTATACACACTTAGCGCATTCAAAATGCAACTTGTTAAATTCCTTAACGACAGCTAATCGTCCCAAAGCAAATGAATGCGTTAGGAGTTCTTCCATATGACAGCGAACTGTTTTTATAATATTAGTTATTTTATTGTTCTCATGTAAGTGACCTTTAACGTCTATAGTGAGAATAAAGTTTCTAAAACCTAAAGTTTCATGAGTCTCCAAACTCAAAATCTATTTTGTATTACGGATTTTGTTTATTTTTTTAACGTTACTTATTACTCCAAAAATAAGAGATATTTAATTTTTTCGTGTCAAATTCATCGGCTCTCTAAGGTTTAAATTATCACTAATTAGTTACTTTTGCTCCATTATTTATCCCTGTTTCGATCTCCTTTAACTTACGATTATCAGATAATTCTCAAATATAGTCACGTCACGGGTGAATTCATCGGCTATGTGTTTCAAGATTGTTTTAATCATTGTGTAAGACATTATAAACCGGGAAACGCCGGGTATATCCTTTCGTTATTCTAAATCAAAAAAATCTTTCACAGTAAAAGAGGAAATTGTTGTAACACATAAAATAATTAAAAGTAAAAGTTAATTTCGTGCTAAACGTAACTAATTTCCTTCTACTAAAACGTCGTGATGTTTGGTCAACATGAATGAAATCATGAATCCATTAACAACCACAAGGCGAAAAACCCAGAAGTGTGTAACGTTCAACGGCCCAAATAGCATACATTTTTAAAAATACATTGAAAAATATGCAACGTGTTACAGTTGAACCCCTAAGGTTGATAATCGCGTGGCGACCGGGCCAGACGGTGCGCAGTCGCTCACACAACTGGAGCGTTTCGGCGCCGGCGCACGCGCGGTCTTATTGTCCCTCCCGCCTCTTTACCGCTAACTTTATTACGAGACGTCTGCTTTGATATTTAAATCACGATTATACGGTAACAAATCGTCGAGCGCAAGCCCGGTACCTCATTATCGAAGGTTCCTAATGAATGTCTCGTGCATGAGCAACTCCACGCGCTGCGTTTCAACGGCTTAGCAATAGCGTTACTTAAATGAATTATACTTTATCTCTTGCATATGATACCGGTACAAAATCTGCATATTACTACATTTTAATAAGGAAACATAGCACGACTTGAGATGGAGGAAATCCGGTATGAATTATAATAGGGTATAAAAACAGCGGGTTTTTACTTACTAATAAGCTTTTCATCGTAATTATAAAAAGAGTTCATGGACTTAAAGCAGAGGCCACAAATTATTTATACAATTAAAAAGATTCAGTTCATATATATATCAAGGTTTTTTCAATTGTGTGTTGCCGACCTTCGAGAACAGAGTAGCCTTTTCTTAAAAGTCAAAACAAACAAATCCAAATCAAAATCGATTCCAAAAAACTGTACATAAATGAAATTGGCAGAAAAACGTACATCAGTGGAATGTCAATAATTAAAATGATATAGTTGGAATTTGGAGTGATGTCACGATGAACACAAAATCCAGCGTATGGATTCATTCAAAACAAATCCTCAGAATACTCCCCATGATATAAGATCTTTTCTCTGGGTCTTTTGATATAGCCGATCGAAGAAGTTTTTTCTCGGAAACGATAATTGATGTCTTCTTAGCGGGCAAAAGTCTTTATTAATGACCCTTAATGAACATGCGTGTACAAATACAAATGTATCATACGAATTTTATTTTTGTTCATATCAAATCAATACTCGCCATCAAAGGACAATGATCCTTAAAGCATTAAAAAGAGTAGCTCAGTAACATAAAACGTTGGGTATGTTTCGATAGCAAAATATTTGGTGGCGTGCATCAGCATGTGTGTATTAGATCACATGATGCGATTAGCGGTGCGCGCACACCTAGGGGATTATTCCGCGCCACAGTAGCGAGCCCATCAAATAGATCGACGCCGCGATACCGTCCCGACCGCCCGTCGGCTCCAGTAGGGTCGCCAGCTCTACGCTTTTCATATTTATTCTACGGTAGCATTTTACTATATACAGAGTATACAGTTGATGCGTCGCAGCTATAATCGATACATTATGACAGGCAGTACACTGTAATTTCGTATGCCATATACCATAATCGACCTATAGAATTCCACTGTGTGACATATTATCCTCCATTAGTTTCATCCAGCTTTTATCAGCTGCTCTGTGAGCATCATCACTCCGCCCTCATAGATCTTACTACGTTTGCCTCTCCACTGTCTTAAGATTCTAGGCCTCGTATTACCCAACGGTTACCTAGGCAGTCGATTTTAGGATCTTAGGGTCCGGGTTTCTAAACCCAGCCAGTTCGTACCATTGAAATTTCGTTTTTCTGTTTCTTACATACGAAAAAATCACTTGCAAAAATGTGTGCCAGTTTTACGGCAATGAGCCCCACCACCTGTTAGGGCTCTTGGTTTTCTATCTTTGCTAACCCAGCTAAAAACACGGTTAGAAGACGCAAGAATTAATATATATAAATATAATCCTCGTCAAACTTCCTTTCTTTCCTGGTTAAACAAATTAAGGGTGTCCATTTGTTTTTAAATATTTTAATGTTAATAAAACTTTGATATAGAAAATATAAAAAAGGAATTTATTTAAAATCTCTACCCAACAAAGTACTCTAGAGGAGATTAGTGGCAGCTTCCCAAGATGCAAAATTAATTTGGCCACCCTAAGTCTGTGTTTCGCATTAGGATATTGGTCTCCCCATCAATTTTGTTCGAATGGACGCAGCCGACGTGAAGTTTCCGATGCATTTTTGCTGATTGAAGGTCGTGAAGAACCGGTTTATTTAAGTAATTATTAAAAGTACGGATTTAGTAGTTCAATACAGCGAAAAGAGCTTATGTGTAGGTATATGAAAAATTCGAAGGAGAAATATTATTTCATAAAACTAAAGCCAAAAAATGTGTAGGCAAATGATACACTGTACCGATTTTAAAATTAATTTCATAGAATCTAAATCGATTTTACTATATACCCAAGACTTCATCACGGGGGCGACTGTTAGTAAGTTGAACCGAGAACCTTAAAACCCGGCAAAACTATAGAAAAAAAAAACTCATAAACACAAAAAAAACACATGTATAACAGAACAAATATTTTGTAATAATTTTAATTATTGAATGCAGTCCGGTGGTCTGGTACAGAAACACTAAATACAAAACAATTCACCTGTGCTTAGGAGTACTGTCAAATTGTTCAAAATGTCGGAAATTTAGAACCAGAATTAGGCCGCGCACACAGAAAGCATACAACATAACCCGTATTTAAGGGGCCCATTGTATTATTGGGGGTCATCAATCACCGCGTAATGATAATGATACCGCGCCGTAACAGCCATTTAACCAACTTTAAATATTTACACGCTTGGTTCAGCACGTGGCCGCGCCAGATGTACGGATCCCATATTTATCTAAGATGTATGCTATTATCGGGGGTCTTAAACAGCATATCGCTATCGCTGTGCAGAACGCGCAAGATGTGTGACAGAGAAAATCACCTCTCGCTCACTCTCATTGTAAATAACTATTAATCAGTGTCCCTTCCGGATTGGTCGACAAACGTAGTTTCTAATTAGTGCCAGTAAGGACGTAGCACATAAGATTGTATAAATAGTTAAATTAGAAAATACAAAACATTACAAATCTGGACTCCGAGTGTTATTCTTCCCGCAAATATCGACAATAGTGAAGGCCTCCCACACTATTCATTATGTTCCCTTAAAAACACAACATTTCAACGAGGTGTTGGAATTTAAAAATGAATGTCAATCCTTGTGATTCGCTCAGACGATTAGCCGATATCAAAACCTTAGAGTGTAAATAAGCGTTAATAGTATCTGATCTTCAACCCTACCAGGTCCGAAATATCACCTGCTATGGGTAGTCAAACGTTTTTGAATTCCGTCCTTCCATTTACTATTAAAGACATTGAGGCTCTAACTAATGTCCTATATGAAGCATTAATTATCGTTACTTTGTTGGACAAACTATATTAATAATGAAAATAAATTTAAAAGGGTATATAAAATGGGTCATAGAAACAATGTCAAATAAATAAATCAAACAATCTAACTAGTCCAAGAAAGCGACGTTTGACCTACTTAGAATTTTGAAATCAATAAATACCGATCCTAAAATGAGACGGCGACGACACAGGCGTACATTAAAATTTCAAATTAATTGGCCAACGATGATCCACTGGTACCCCAGCGAGAGGCGGACCAAGCCGACGGGTATTTCAAAATTCATACGCGGAACAAAAGTGTAGGCGGGCGGCACAGCTCTCCCCCCGATGTAGGTACTTACCTGAAACAATGAAACGTTTTATATGAATGCTTGGGTTTTTTCGACGAACGCTAGGATGGGTTAGCGGCCTGTGTGGGATCGATACGAGATCGCGCGGCAAGTAATGCAACTCATCGGGGTCGTCAACACGGCCGCGTGTTTTGACGCACTGAATAATGACGTCAGGCTGACACGACGGTTTTATAGCGAGTCGTGCTTTTAGGGTGGATTGTGCTCGGGATTTTAGATAAATTGGTGAGAGTGGAAACGGATTATAATGTAAAATTATAGTAAAAAATATTTTCACAGTAGGCGTAGATTAGCAAAACAACATGAATATAATATATCAATTTAGATGTAGCATCGATACATATAATTTAAGGTACGATCTGCGAAACGTACGGTCAAATATACCATTCGACTGTTATTATATGTAGCACATAAAAGGCTTAATGTAAACTTATTTCAAATGGTTCAATTTAAGAAGGTTAGTAACATTTATAACATATTATTCTTAATTAATCATTTTTATTGACAAAGTATATAACAGCTAACATAAGCAGTTGTTATTTGTAGAAAAAGATAATGTAAGCGACGTCGTAAAATTCTAACTACGCCGAAACACTAAAACTGTATATTTAGAGCTTCAATGACGAAAGGGACAACGTTAGTGACGCAACGACGCCTACACCGCTAGAACAGAACAAATACGCGAACTAATAAAATGAAATGGACCAGCCGAAGCCGTAGACAAATTCAGTTCTTCACCAAGCGCATTTTGCACGTGTTACACTTCGTAAAGTATATGTTACAAGCAATAACATTTCCCGTTGACGTCGAGGACGCGTGCGTACGTACAATGAACCATAGCATCGAGTAAAAGGAAAAATAAACAAAAATAATCAAGTCACAGCGTTGATCGCTATGCCGAGCGGCAAAAGCGTCAGTTTACCTTGAACTGGATACAGTGACAGATGTGTTAAAAGTTAACCAACTCGCCCATGCAGCGTATGTCGCAAAACGAAAAGTAAATCGAATAGCGAAGGGTCGATCTAAAGTTATTTTAAACGCGATATTTTCAAAAGTAGCGGACAATAGTATAGATGTTTGTTACATTTCAGTGACGCATTTATGTAGCTTTGAACCCCTTGGCGAGGTAGACAGTAGACAGTAATCTCTATCTGTTTTTCAACAACCTGTGACAGAACCATAAGAACAGCTCTCCAAGTGTGTAAAGTAAGAAAGAGGAAGAGTGAAAGGTATGCCAACACGACAATAAAATTAACAATACAACGACAATAAAACATTGTAGCTAGGAGAGAAGAACAGGCAGGAAATTAGTAATCCTTATCTTAGACACTAAAGTCGTTAGTCTGACAGATCAGTTTTGTCTTCATAAATAATTTATAAAAGAAAAATATATATAAGATTTAATTAATCATCGTTAATAGAGTGGTAAAGAATTCCGATGTGGAAATAGTTACGTTTCTAACTTTGCAGGTAACACGAAACAATTCCCGTGGCATAAGTTACCAAGTATTTATTACATGTTATCCACTGCTCGCTGTAACGGAAATGATGCTGCCACATGAAACTGATACGTCCACATTGGACACTGCTTATTACATAGAGAAAGTTATTACCATTTACACGAGCCGGTTACTATCTGTCTCGTAAATAATTCCAATACAATCCGATGCCGGCTGTTTTAATACACAACGCAAATAACATTGGAATCCATGGGGTATTGAGTCGAACGCTATACGGGTTTGCGACATTCGGAGCTTGGTAAATGTATCACGCATTTTAAATCGGAACGGGACATCCAGAGATACTATGGTTTTTTACCGCTTTTTTCAACGCTTTATTACCAACAGGGATCTCATCGCCAGTTTTTTTATACAAAATAACCGAGTCTCGAAATGTTAAGGCGCTCTTGGGCAGCTAAGCTCTTAATGTAGAAGTACAAAAAAGTCCAGAATTATCACCAGGTCCAGTTTCCCTCCCTACATCCTTTGCAATAATTTTACTCCTTTCCTCTGCTCAGACTGAGTATTCTAAGTCCTCGACCTGATTTGATTATGAAAGCTTTTGGACCAATATAAAATAAGTTACACAAAATAATGTTAAATATTGACCAGGAGTACCCAATATTTCTTAAATTAATATCAAGATTAAGCCAGAATAAATTTATACGAATGAACTTATCTCGATGGGCTGGAATCATGGCTAGCGTAACATCAGAGAGTGGACCGGATTTGCTAGTGCCGCCCTTCTGTTTGGCCTCGCAAGAGATAGAAAAACATGGTGAACTGACTGCCAACCTTTGATATTCAGACAAGCACTTTGAGAAGAAGAATAATAAAGAACTAGGTCCATTTTCCATCAAACAAATATTAAGTTCCAATAACAAAGGCTACGTGACGGAAACTACGGGGTAGTTTGAATTTAATAATAACTTACACGTTATTATGTGTTAATAAGAATAATCGAATATCAATAGAGATATATCCGTGTCGATGTATCAACGTATAACGAAATAATCCGTTGAAAAGCGATAATGAATTTGATTCGACGAGCGAACATATGCCATATTTATTACATCTCCTACCATTGGCGATCCAATAAAGGATTTTCCGTATCGATCGAGTTGCTACACTGATTAATATCGTCTGGCTCCTTCGGCCGGCGCACATACAGTTCTGTTGGGAACAATTTCGATGCCATCAAATTAGAACGGGTTGTCGTGTGGAGGTTTGGTTACTGTCGAACGTCACGCGTTCAACCTATCTGGACTGTCCCTGATTGGTTTCATAAATAATTGTCCTTGTAACGGCTTCTTGGATAGTAAATAAAAAACATTCACATTTAGAACATGCACTTCTAAATATAGCCTCAACGATTTCCAAAAGGACCGGTTGTAAGCGGCTTGCATCCTTCATAAGATCGGCAGACAACCACAATTCTTATTAATAATGTTAGTATTTAATAAGGAATTAATAATAATGCGAGGGTAGACCCACTACACCCCTACTAGACGACACCGCGTAACCCCAGTTCACCCCGTGACCACCGGCAATTCAGCGTATAGGTCGGAAAAAGCTAGTTATTAAATACTAATCCGATTGTATTTTTATTACCTCAAATTATGTTTTTTTAGATATTCTCTAACATTATTCGTCCTAAATATTTTTTATCTGTAAATGTATATTGTATCAACAGAAAGAACTTTTGTTAATATTTATATAATTATATATTTTTTTCTTTTTAAAAAGATTGCTAGTAATATTTTCCACAAATATTACTAACATTCCTGTTGACCATTCCAACTAAGCTTAAGCTTGTACTAGAAGATGATTCACGTTTATTACGTTCCGCAGACCATAAGGCTGAAACACATACTTATACAGAGAAGTTGAACATAGGACCAATAACGGATTCAATTTTGATTAAGAAACTTATAAATAATGGAACAATAGCAGAGATTTTTCAAATGTCTTAATTCATTTGATGAGAAAAGAAATACTAGATTACAAAGATCTTACTAAAAAATTGCTATCGTTTTCGTTGTGTGTGTGATTGTGATTATGATATATATTTTATTACACCATAAATATATATATATATCGACAGTACAAAGCGGTATTTCGAAATATGAAACTTTTACACCACAGGCAAAAAAACTAGAAAACATTCAATTTCATTATTTTCAGTGATACGCAGACTTGGACCATTCGACGAGGCTTTTTGCTTTTTAATAAAGACTGCTTTTGTGGCCAATTATGGCGTATTAAATTAAAAACAATTCTATAGCAATAAGTAATTTAGGACATATTTCGAGATAAATTTCCGCTTTCTACCGTCGACACTATCCCATGCTGCGTTTTTCGTAATTTCGATTTTCTCTCTATACACCGTAACCACATTTTAAATTATCGCCACCGTCAAAGATTGGAAAAAAGTAAAAAAAAAAATACCGGGGCTGTGTAGCGGACGGTCATTTACAAACGCTGCAAATCTGATCAACGGAAGGCACTCCGAGGGCGCCGTGAAGTTTTGCGAATTTTGCAAATTATCTGATGAATTTGCGGTTGTTTTAATGGAGGACCGTTAATAGTCGTTATATCTTTACATGTAATTTGGCTCTTCTCTTTAAATGTAATTCGAGGCGCGGATTACATGAAATATACAGTCGGATTGTTGTTTGATTGACAGCTTAGAACTTGCACCGGTTACTTTTTATCGATTCGAAGGTAGACTGGCAGAGAATCTCCAAAATGTAATCTACAAAACACAGGCGCTTACTTAGGCTAATGATCTCTAATCCGAATGACGCGATAGTATTATCATTTTAAGATGGGCAATTCTACAGTTTGATAAGGTTTTTAATCGAATTACAAGTCAACAATCTAGAACTACTACTAACATTGTTACCTGAGAGACGACGACAAAAAAAACTAAAGGAACGCTTCAATCATTGATCCCTTATTATTGTGTGATCGTAGTCGCGGTTGTTTTCCTGTCTTGTCTGCTACGACGCACTTAGTAATTACCATAGCTGTGTTTCGACATTTTGGCAAGTAAGCCGATCCTTCCAGGGCAGCACAATCGTCGTCCTAGATCTTATTTCTCTATGTTCACTACCAGACGCTTTTAAGGCCGGCCATTGGTCTTGTTTACAAATAGAAATATAATGTTGTTTTTATTTAAAATCCGACCCGTTTACTTGCGTTGTTTTCAATGGTAAGCGCTAGGTTCTCCCGATTTAAAAGATTTCTGTCATGCTCTGGTGTTAATTGCAGCTTTGTGTCTGCTGTACCGTGATAGGCGTAGCCTGTCACATAACAACGCGAGGACGTATTTTTTTTCGTGCGGTGATTCTGTACAAAAAGTATTAGGTAAAATCTTAAACTCTAAAATATTGTATAATTTAATTATTTAGAAATATTTATAATATATACTTATATTTATATTAATTTTTAAATTCTTTTTAGACAATATTTTCCAAAACACAAAAACGTTCATTTTATTTAGATATTCTTTTGCCTAAAAACTTTCTTTCATCATAAATCAATGCACCATCCTTAAGGCAAACAAAAATACAATTTTATTTACAGAAGGGTGAAAATAAGGCGGACGAGCATATATACTTTTTCGAGGAGTGCAAATGCCGATATCGCACAAGGGTAAGAATTCAAATCCCGCATAAGAACTTTGGAGAACTTTTAATCCGCGCCAACGTCTGACGATTTCATTCAAAGCGGAACCGGCTAAAATTAAACGTGCCCTACGAAAATAAACTGGCTACAATAGATGTTATTTCTCTATTATAAATAACCTTAACGAAAATGTTTTGCAGAGATGAGGGACGTTTTTAAACAGATGATTTAAAAAAAAAACCGTTAAGTCGTATTAAAAATAAGTCAGTATAAAAAAAAATGGTCATTTTCGATGATCATGATGGGGTTATATATTACGAAATATATAATGGGGTTATATATAAACGACATTTTAATGAATAAATGAAGGAATATTCTTAATTGCACATCATTTAATAAATACATCACAGAAATAATAAATTTTGACACATCACGATATAGTTACATGCGCAATGGGCGGTCTTCTAGCTAAAAGCGATCTCTTCCATACAACCTTTGGATGTACAGAAATTTGTTTCTAGAAAAGTTTTAAGTGGGTCTGTGATTAAACCGGAAAAAACACAACGAAATATATAAAATATAATACATACCACGTTTTTGATCTATTAATTCGTGGTATACTTCAGAAAGTGGGTGAAATTTTTAAAACGAACGGCGCCACCAAACCTATACTTTTGACCTAATTTCTCAATTCAAAACAACATTTGTTAAAATCGAAATAAATTCTGTTTATGCTAATATGCTATGACTATCGTCAGTATAAATCATTGTTAAATTAATAATAAAATAAAGAGAGTCCGTAGCATATTGACCGGTAGCGTACGGTATGGTCTGCGAAATATAAGACTGTAAGTTTAAAATAGTTAAACCTTTATAGAATGTTTAACATAACAAATTTTGTGATTTTTTTTTGTAAAGAAAGCTAGCAAATTTTTTTTTTCACAAATATTACTAACAATCTTGTTAACCGTTCCAACTAAGCTTAATCTTTGCTAGGACATGGTTCACGGCAATAGTCGAATGGTGGATTCGAACCCACGACCTTTCGATTCGCAGGCCCCTAAACAATTAGGCTATTGACGATATGATAGTATTTTTGTTAAACGAAGTAGACACAAAACTTGTTAAGTACCTTTTTTTTGTTTTTTTTTTTGTTTACGAGGAGGAAATCTTCAGAAAGATACCCCGCCCTCTGGGGGGAAGGCGGCGGTTATGTAGGGTTCTTACCCACTAAAACCTCCCCGGTGGCCCTTTCCTCGGTGCATGACGAGGGGCTCCGGGATCTCCAGTGGAACGCACCGGAGCCCCTCTGCACTATGCTCTAGGAGAGCACGTCCCGGGGGGGGGGGGAGGTTACTTGTTAAGTACCAGAGTCAAGGAGACAGCAACCTCAACTCTTCATAAAAGATGACAATGCACCTACAATTCTTTTAGCAGATGCTAGTCGGTGGCGGGGTAACTTAACGTATCAGATATAAGATAATATATTTCGTTGTAGCCTTATTTTTATAATATAAAAATAAAACACTAGCGATATTACTGGGCCGCGATAGAAAAGGCAGCGAAGTCTAACGAAATAACGAACTTGAGCAGACTTACTTAACTATAAAAGGCTTCCGCAATAGTATTTTATAAGCGGAATCAGGTTTGCATCTATTACAATAGCTCAGGCCGCCATCGGTAAGCTGGCGTGGAGTCCATGAGGCATAACGGCGGTGTCTACAGACTATATTGTTATTTCCAAAAGCAATTTCCATACGCTAACACGGTACCTGGTTATGGATTATGGATATTGATCGTTAAGAAACATTGCGGATTACATTTTGCGACGTTTCGAATTCACGCTCCATTGCTATGTTAGGGGGGCACACTCGCATGTGGGCGTATAAAAACTATTGTTGTAAACATAATGTAACCATAGCAATCATAATTATAATAACGTAGGTGGTTAATTAATTCGAGGCAATAGTCGGGTCAGTGCTCTTAATAATATATTAGTAATATATCAAGTATATTTGCGAGTAAAAACAAAAACCCACATTAAATTGAATCAAACGTTAAACGCTATTACGCGCGGACGCCCTCTATGAATTTCAGAATTATCGTAGGAATATTACAATATATAATTAATCAGAACCTAACCAAAGTCTCACAAAACTACCCTTGAAATACATCTTTTTAATAATAAATAATTCATTGAAATCGTTTGGCGTGATATGAGTGTACACGGGAAGCGCTAGTTTTACCTAGGTTCACCCAGTGGAAAGTTTTAAGGTAACAAACATATAAAATACAGACTAATACAGAGCCTCCTCTTTTGAAGTCGGTTAAAACCATCTCAATTATTGTTTCGAAAACACTGATGAAAGGCATTAAAAGCGACATGTATAAGAAAGCAAGAGGCAGAAATGAAGGGTATGTCATTGGTATCCATTATTCGATATCGATTTTCGAGTCACGTGGACGATACAAGTGTTACATGACGTGTTCAGAGCGTACATGTGCACTGACGCATCGGGCCCAGCGGCCCAATTCGAGCCGTGACGTAGGCGACGACGCCGCATTCTGGGTCAATTGGCAAACAGCTGACGAAACCGCAACAGTCAGCTCTATGGAGTAACCAGACGTCTTGATTGACGTTTAGACGGTCTGCAACTGTATTGTTCAGGGTCACTACATTTGTCCAATCTTGAAACACAAGTATCATATGGTTGTAAAGGTATTAAACGAGTATATGCAAGTTGAAAACGAAACTGACTTCAATTCAAACGTCACAGACCAAACATTAAACATGATACACTTCTTTTCCTTCTTTTTTTTATTTTTTAAAAGAAAGCTAGCAATATTTCTTTTTTTTTCTTTGTCATAAAGTACTAGCATTGCAGATTATAATATTTAGCGCATGGGTCGGAGAAGTGTAGTGTAGGACTCCCGCCCTGCACAAGCATCCGTAATGATATGATATGCCGGATACGATATGGTGGAAGCCGGATACGAGGAACGTATATGGTGGAAGGCATTGGGGAAGGCCTACTTCCAGCAGTGGATAGATACGGGCTGATGATAATGTTATTAAACCGGTTAATTCATCAATGACAAGAAAAATATCAAAAGTTAATTTAAATAATTTTGAGCCACGACTGGCATGTAGGTCTGTCGCTTCGTGTCCTGTCACAATGCGCCTGTTTACATAACAGGTTTATTGCTTAACCGTTCGATATTGTCCCGTTAGTGGATCAGTGAAAGTCAAACAAAAACAATACGTCACCCTGTCTGTTTCAATTAATTTGGTACGCTATTCCTCAATCCTATTTTTTAGGACATTTGGACAAAGACAAAGTTAAAATTATTATCAACCTTTTCAATAATAGAGATCACGGTCACATTGCAGATTTTTTTACGTAAAAGTGGGTAGGTAAAGAAGCACATGTAACTCCAGATGTGTACCTTATAAAGGTACGTGCGTTGTCAGCCCTTCACCGGGAAGGAAAGTAATGTAAATAAGAGGAAACCAAAGAACAAAGACATGATATCGTGTTATTCGTCCATTTGCCGTGCACCTACTTAATGCAAATTTAAGACTTATATGGTTTGCTCTTGGATTGCACTGTCAGAACTGGACCAAATTGCACTGACCTACACGGGAAGCTTTAAAGCTGTTTAAAATAAAAAAAAGAATCATCAAAATTGGTTCACTCAGTAGATGTAGTAGGAATCGAATATGAGGTCCCAAATATGAAAAAAAATACATCCGAAGTGACATTCTCTGAGGTCATAGCACTTGCCCGGTCGAGTATCCATCTATAAAAAAGTTTAGCAGAGTGCAATCGCTAACCATCAGGTAGAGCTGTGTGCTCGTTTGTCGACGTTACTTTTAAAAATAAATAAAACCCCAGTTGGAGCGCGGCGACGTGCCTGAGCAAGCGTTGCATCGAGCACAAATCGCAGCAGTACGCCGAGAGCACACTCGATACGCGCCGCGTCCGTAACCAGCGGCGGGCGCGCGACATTTAGCACTCTGCGCAAATGTCACGCAAAAGCACGGCCAAAAGCATAAAGGTGCCTGGATGCCTGAGTCTCCTATTTGCCAGTGACGTTTCGACCTAGCAAGTATCGACTACTATGAAGCAATTTTTTTTTAATGACGAACTACACAGATGGTGGCACAGCTCTTAGGTCGCTTAGCCTGAACCTCTATTGCTAGTAACTCGACACCGGTGAGGGGTAACCTCGGCTTGGACGGTTACTATGTTACGCGTAAGCATTCCGATCCAAGGGTGCCCGAGAGGGCCGAACCACGACTCGGTCGGTTGCTATTTCACGGATAATCTAAGGGACATTCAAAAGCTAAACTAACTTTGAGTGCCACTTCGGGAAGCGTTGGCGCTGGGAGAAGAAGTGGCCGAAGAAACTCCAGCAACGCTCCTAACGTCTAAGGGGTATGATGCCAATGAACGGATATTTTGGTCACAATTAGTTTAGCAGATTAGTGGCTCTTTGTGCTTCTAATTGTGCACTAATACTTGGCTGTATGTAGTGTTGTGTAAAAAAGTAACAATTTTAACAAGCAGCGCGTTATTAACATAAAAATGCGCTAGTGTATATAAGCCTCTTAAAATACAACTAAACTAACATGGTCATTGAATGAAAACTTTACATGTTGTTTCGAGTGTATTTTTTGTTGTTGTCGCCTATTTTATTTCGCGCGCCATTCGACGACAATGCGTGGGAAGTCCAACAATTGGTGGCTTTGCTCTTTCATGACCTTCAACTGACGAGGATAATTATTTTAACTTTAACTTTTGCCCGGGTTTTACCCGTTCACGCTTATACGGAAAAATCGTTATATTGAAGGTCAATGGAACTGGGTCGCTGTACCGTGTTGCGGGTCTTTTTATTCATGACCGAAGAAATTATTGTCACTTCGTAACTGAGATTATATATATCATCTTTTGATTTCAAATAAAACCAAATAAGATCGAAACTTACGTAGATTTATACAAGAATTTTGCGACGTAAAGGTATAAGGGTATACAATTAAAGTTTACTTACATCAAAAGCGCTTAGCAAAGACCACCGATATTGAATTGGGAACGATATTTAAAGCAGTATATAATCTCCTTTAGAGTGCTCTCCCACTTGAAGCCGGATGTCTTTTGCGGCACCGTAAATGTATTTCCAAAGTATATAGGTCACGAAAAGAATAAACTTAGAAGTATACGGCAGCCGGGTTTGCGGGATAACGTGATACTCTGTAAAGCGCCGACAGCGTTACGAACGAAACTTTTTAAGTTTATTAATGCATTGACACATTTTTTTTTAACGTAAAACTTTTTGAACGCCTGTTTTATTTAAAGTACTGAAGTGCAAGTTCATGACACTCCATTTCATTGTTTTTTTGTTCATTTTCAACATGGTTGTTACAAAAATATGTGCCGGACTTTACTGAATTTTTTAGCAAAAGAAACAATTAGTGGGTCCAGTTTTTTTATAGTTGTTACGTATTGGGTTGGTCTACTGGGCCTTGGAAGGACTTTTTTTTCAATAAATCGCAACCACAGACTTGTGACCATGCTCTTTTCTAATGAACTTTAATTGTTTACTTTGTTATGTTAAAAAGAGTGCTGCCACTATAATTACTATTATGAAGGTGGTGTTGGAGAATGCTCTGGTCGTAGACGCCCCGTTGCATTGTTATTAGTTTCTCTCTTGGAAGGATGTTGCATCCCTTGCATCTTTTATTTCATATTTGGTCCGCTAAATTCAGCTAAATTTAGAGTTAGAGATCGCGACAAAACTCTCAATTTCATTTACACACTACATCTTCATGGTCAACATTCCACTAATGGAGGAATTCGTGTAATTGTTTTACTTGTTTAATTGCTAAGACTTAGAGGCCTTTAAGAAAATAATCCACTAATTCTCAAAGACCTGTAACGGCGACCCATGTAATGTTGCAGATGGACGATTGATATAGATGAAGATGACGATAGATGTTTCATATAAGCCGGTAATCTCTTAACATTAGGTGAGCCGTTTGCTCCTTTTCTATAAAAAATGTCCTATAAAGCCAAATAACTGGAATTTGTGATTGAATATAAATTATCAGCTTCTTTTATACTTATATCAGGCTGCCACATTGAAAACAATATACGATGTTCTAAGAACTGCACATAAATTACACCGTTACACGAAAACTTTACGATCACACACGATGACGCATCCGCGAAGGAGAAGTATGCGATTCCGCGTAAAAGTCATCTCGGTTGGGAAACGGATAAATCTATAACGGCGGTTATATGCGTTTTGAAACCGCTTTACGAGTCAATTGTAATGCGAACGCACCGGGAGTTGCTCCTGGCTCACTCCCGTTTCGGGACATTACGATACAAGAACGTATAAATAAACACAGCCGAGAGTAAATAACAGAAGACGCGAATACATATTCTGTAGCAATGTTTGATATTGAATTTGTTTAATGTTTCATAAACATTTATTGATACAAATTCTGTTATCATATGCCTACTTGAGCAATGGCACTATAAGAAAGCATTTTGAGACCATATTATCCGATATATATGGAGGAGTAGAGATATTTAAATTCGTCTAAATGCTCATTTTTCAGCACAATTTAGCGGAAGAGTCGAAAATATTTTTAAAAAATTTAATTTTTCAAAGGAGCTCAATTTGTTTTCTTGCCAACAATATATAGTACTTGCAAAAATAAAATTAGTACTAAAGAGACGTTAGTACCTCGCCGGACGCAGGTTGCCAACTAACCTTTTGCAAAACAACCATCGCCCTCAGTCCAGTTAAACCGGCGTCACTTCATACTTCATATATTTGATCATAAGCAGTGGACCACCTAATGGATGCTCTAAAAATAATCTCAAGATTGGGAAGTTTGAGTTCCAGCAGATTTGTACCTAAGAGTTTCAATTTTCTGATTCTAAAATTCACCAGGTGTATAGTGATATAATCTAACATTCTATCAAATTAAGAACCTAATGATGAAAATGAGCTTCGTCTGCCACAAACAATATTGAAGGTAGGAATCGACAAATAAGTAATATAAAATAGTAGAGTTGCTTCGCACAATGGAACAACCTTAAAGCCCGCACAGCTGTCCGCAAGCTAGACCACTCGGCTTGCTTAAAGCTGCCCACATGTTACTTGTTTAAGCTCGTTACACGTAGCTGCAAGCAATTGTCGTTCAAGGGAAATGATTTAACTATTATATAGGATGGAGGCGACGGATCTATTGTGACGAGCCCGTAGAGACCAGGAAATCTTGAATTATTCTATTGCTTGCATTACGCTCAGATGTTAATCTCTTCAATATTGTAACGCATGTATCACTTCCGTGTTCGTAGAGCGACATGCAGGAACTAAATCGTACTTTGTTACGCATTTTATATATAAACGTAATAATCTATGTCTGGTTTTAATATTAAAAGAACCAATTTTTACTACATGTATATAAATGTATATACGGTACATATACCAGAATAACATTTTTTACAATTTTTCTCTGTTTGTTCGGGCTAATCTCGGGAACGGCTGCACCGATGTACGAACAGATAGGTGATGTAATCAGGAGTAACTTAAGCTACCTTCATAACTAAGTTCAGCTAGTGTTGAAAGCTATGTCAGGTCAGCTGATGATGAATAAAAAAACTGGGCGATTACGGTATTATGTGCGATTGTTCCTGATGATAAATATCACAGACAGCGAGCTCGAATGTCGTAGAAGCAAGCATATTTACGAATAAAAACAAAAACCGACTTGAAATCGAATCAAACGTTAAACGTCATTACACGCGGACGCCCGCCTTTCTTGTATTTCCGAATATTTCGAAATCAAATTTAATTAGAACGTAACAAAACTTCTATCATGTAGTATGATAAAAGTTTGGTCTTAAAATAATCCGCTGGCGTGATATTGAGTTATGCGTGTATTTGTAGCGCACATCCTTGATGCAAATTTAAGACATATGGCTTTGTCATGGATCCCACTGTCAGAAGTGAACCAAATTTAAATGGGACCACACGGGAAACATCAGCTTTCAAATAAAACAAGAATCATCAAAATCGGTCACCCAGTCCAAAGTTATGCGGTACATGCATACAGACGAATTGAGACCCTTTTGAAGTCGGTTGAAACGAGAATATTAGTGGCAGAACTTTTGGAAATAAAAAAAGAGCTTCCGTATGTGGCAGTGTTTAATATTTAATCGGTAACTGATTTCATTTCAAGTCAGGAATTGAGTTTAAGTCGTAAATATATTTCAGTCGTAAAAATATTCGATGCAATTATTCCTGCCAATGTTAGTCGTATCGAATGAGCAACAGGAATGCCGGGTGGAGATTGCGGCGGTCTAGCGTCCGACTTTATTGAAAACTATGCTTCCGCGTTCCTCACTCCAGTTTCCCCGTTACAAGTCAACATAAAATAGGCAGCGATAGGCGCAGAACCGACGCCGTATATGGCAAAGTTAGCCCTTATTCTAATTCGAAATCGTCGTTAGTCATTTTTAATTGCGCACCCTTTGTCGGGGTCAAAGTGGATTATTCCTTGCGAGGGCAACGCGACCGTGGTATGTAATTAATGATTAGACTCGTGACTGTTTAAAACCTATTACCGCTAAACAAAATTGGTTGTTGCAAGACACTTTAAAATATTTTTCATGTTTTCGGGAGAGTTAAAATAGCAATAAATATTATCCACATGTGTAGCAAGTTTAAAACTGGTCAGTATCACATTAAAAGATTGAGGAAACTGGTGGTTATGATTATTTTTTCACAGTAAATTAGGAAATTACGTGTAAAGACGCGATAAAAATAATAATAAAGTAAAAACGACGCTCCTAAGTACACACGCCTGATGAATAAATGAATAATAGAGGTCGAAGAAGGGAGCCCGCGGCATACCAATTTATCCTGGGGATGCTAATAATGTGGCGCGCATTTTTCACCGGCGTGCCGCGTGACAAAGATCCTTCCCGATCGGCGGCTTGTAAGTAACTTGAGAATGAATGGTCTTCGTATTATACAAACATTAAACACTTAAGTTGGGATAAGGAGACGAATTTTTGTGGCTTCGTGAATTATTTATGGTGGCCCGGCTTAATTTGTCATGTTTTCAATTATTTTTTTTTACTCGAATATAATTTTACGAAAATACATTTATCCGAGTCACAGTCCTCTGTATCATTAATATTATATTTACAATAAAAAAGTGATAAACGTCCTTCTATCCAGAGAAACTCGTCTATGAACTATTCCGAGTAAATCATACATCTAATAACTAAAAATATAAATAACTAATTAAATGAAACATGACTCGAATCTACTCTAGAATTAATTTACAAAAGTGACTGAAATTTAGGCTCTTGTTCAGGTTTGTATAGGTGGGCGGCCACTGACCCCAAGAGCGAATACATTGTTGTGCCCCAGTTTGAACCACGCTAAAAAATTACTTTACTAACGAGACGAAAAATCTTATGTCTAGTGGGAAACAGCTAAAGAAGCGGTTCACAAGTTCTACGCAGCAATGCTATCATAAAAGTAGGACTTGTCACATACGAGTACGCTGGTAAACCGAAATCCCTACAATTGGGTTTTGATTGTTGGGCGTATTCTTAGGGCGGTTAGTCTGAACCTCTGTAGGAGCAGCGGAAGGGTCTCAATCTAACTATATCTACTCGTCTTATTACTTAAACGCAAACACTGCATTGAGCGTATATGACAAAATAGGGGGGACTGTATAATTGACAAAACCGCGGTCAGGCGTGGAATACCCAACTGCACGTGGTGAGAGAGGCTCTTTATAATCCAATAAGAGGGAGCGCATCGGGTGCAGGGGCCGCGCTCCCAGATTCCTATTCCATTAGGTGTCGCCGCGGAGCGCAATTTGCAAATGAAAACAACTTATTGAAATTCTTCCCCCGGCCGCACCGCGCTCGCCGCCGCCCGCGATTATTCCAGATGGCGCTTGGTGGGAATTTCGCTTTAATAATCTAAAGCTTTGATCGCTTGACTAAATTATAAAGTTACAGCTAGCGACCTGCCACCGCTTCACACACAGAAGTTTCAAAATTATATTGATTTGTAAAGAGAAAGGCATGCGTAATAATAGCCGAATTGTACATAATATACACATGTAAGCTTTGTGTTGACGTGGTCAGTAGCATTGATATTTGGGTGTGTAGCAGTTCAGCATTCGGCCATAAGAGGGAGCCACGAGTGGGCCATAAAGAAAGAAACGTGTTTTCTTGATAGGAGTGGGAAATAAAACTCTTTGTCATATAATTCATTAAAACTCTTTGTGAATTTGCTTTATTGAATTTGAATACAAGAATAGTAAAGCATGAACATTTAATTGTCGATTCTCTGTTTTAGATGAATCGAGTAGTGTTTCGCTTTAAGAATATATAATAATTAATCTTATATACATATATATCATCATCATCAGTCTGCAACAACCACTGAGCACGATACTATGTCACTCTCATCCAGCTTCTGCCAGCTGTCCTTCGAAAATCGTAACTCCACCTAGTCTTAGGGCACACCACTCCGCATCATTAACGAGTATATTATAAATATTTTTTGTATTCAATATAGTTTGGGTGTCAAATGGTTTGGGAGTCAAAGACCTCAAAATAATATGTCACCCTGCATGTGAATTATCCCTTGCATATACAATTCGAAGGTTTAAAAAGTTTTAATATTTGTCAACAAAAATATTACAGAAATTTAGTATATAAAAAAATATAAGTATATCAGGCCAAATAGAACATAAATATGGGAGAAAATAACGATATAAGATAAACAGTATTTCCTTCGTCAAAATGTAGCAAAGGGTTTATAAAAAAAAGCGCCGAAACGATCCACCGCACCAATCATGTACAGCGTTTTGCATAAATTACGATACCGCGCCGGCAATCGGGTTGAAATTCTGAAAAATGATCGGACGTATAATAAGCCGCCGCGGCCGAATGCAAATAACACTATTATATGCTAATGCGACATGCGTACTTCCTTCTGTATATTGTTCCAACACGAAGGCCCACCAATATATTCTTATAACTAGAATATTACTTATCTAATTAATGAAATAAGATTCATGCGTATACTTTTTTATGGGATCAGAGTTTATGGGAGTCCGAACATGAGGCCTATATGCAGCAATAAACAGGGAGCGGAAATATATACCGGTATCGGAGGCGTTATTTCCAGTCTAGCTAAATGGACTGAATATATTAAATCGTATACAGGGATAATGCTATCTTGGTTCACCGATCTCTCTTCAGATCTAGTGGCAAGAACACTTCGTTCAATAAAGAATAGATTTCTACAATCCATTTAGATGGTACCTCAAAGCATATCGCGAATGCCACAAGCAGGCACAGAGGAGTATGTACTGCATCTACTGTTTATTGCATCGGTTAAGGGGTCGGTGTAAATACCAGCGTCCATAAAATAATTATAACTTCGCATTGAGCTCCTTTAAAAGAGTTATTACGAAAATTTAGATTTCCTAAGTTCAGCTTATTTCTTAAATCTATCCTATGACAACATCTGCTCAAGCCCCCTGATTGTAAGTGCTGTCTTATCCAACCCTGTCGCACTACGAACCTCTCTTTGCATTACGAGGCATATCTATGACACCGTGAAGACAAAAATGTCTTTACGGTGTAAATAAGGCCAGAATCCGTACATACGGTGTGTTCTGAAGAAATTTTTATTATATTTTTCTGATGAAAATTTTCACTACCGCACATTTCGGCAGAATACCAAATTCATCAGAAACCGATTCAGTTATTGGCGTTCGACGACTGTACGTTTCTCGCGTAATTTTCTTCCACGCACTCTCGACCTGTGGAATCAACTGTCATCAGCGGTGTTTCCGAACCTATACGATTTGGAGACCCTTAAGAAGTGAGCCTACTCCTAACTCAAAGGCCGGCAACGCACCTGTAGCATCTCTTGTGCTATGGGTGTTCATGGCCGACGGTGATCACTTAAAATCATGTACGCCGTAAGCTCGATTGCCAGTTTTTCTTTAGAAAAAAGTATTTTTTTTATGTTTAGAGACGAATATAACCTAATATATGATGATAAATCAATACACACAGTTTTTATGTCAGTGTAATGTAACGACTCGCCCGCCGCTTCGCTGTGATCTTGTAGTTTTTTTCGCTGACAAGTGTTGTGTGATACTGCAGTTCGAAAACAAATAAATATTCATGAGATCCGGTTTGCTTACAAAACAAACTATCGTGGGAACTTATTCGGTATTGAAAGCGTGGGCGTCGTCGTAGTCGCGGACCGCAGTCTGACGCATCCGATGTTACAAAACTAAACAGAATTTCAATGTAAGTGAATCAGTTACTCTGGAGTGGAATAAAGTTCGAGTTAATGTACCAAGCTGGCCAGTATAAGGAAAACAGAGCGTTACAGCTGCTTCTGTTCCCGGGTATATTGCGGAGGTCAATGAACCTTTTACTTTGGATAAAATATATATACCGAGTCGTTAAATACGCAATCAATATTCAGCATAAAGTACCGACATACCCCTTTTTCAACTTACTTCAAAAAATGAGTAGGTTCTTAATTCTTCTGTTTCTTTTTTTTATTTTCTTTTACCTCAAACTTCCGACTGAGTGAGAATTTGGATGATTCATTTTATATTTGATATAAAACTGGTGGTTCCCGAGTGATCCATTTCTGACAATGGCATCCATGAGAAAACCATATAAGTCTTAAATTTGCTTTAAATAAATGCGCGACAAATTGACAAATAACACAATATCACGCCAAACTGATTTCGATGATTCATTTTTTTGCAAAGGTACAGGTAGTTTGATTAGGGTCTGATTAATTCTATATCGTAATATTCACACCATAATTCGGAAATACAAAGGGGGCGCGCGTAATAACGTTTGATTCGATTTGAAGTCGGTTTTTGTTTCTACTCGTAAATATACTTGTTAGTGTTTAACGGCGGCGGTGATTACGAAGACTTTGGTTCAGTGGATCATTTCTATAAAAAGTTATCACATAAAGAAATGCACCAATTAAGGGGGGACTTAAGATCAATTAAGCGGTGTTTTTGTTTGCTTATTTTCTGAAAAGACTATCAGCTGTATCAGATGATAGCCGTTTGATATAAAATGTAATGCGAATACATTTTATATAGCGCCTATACGTAACACCAAGTAGTGTTTTATTCACACTAGAGAACCGCTCGTAACGTGTCGAATCATCGGTGTTAGTGGGAGCATTTCCTTGGGCGCGGCGGGTCGCAATTACCCCAAATATAACCTTCATAAACGAGAGCGATTATATCCCTACAGGTTTAACATCGCACATTGTCAGTACTCTAAAAAAATGTCGAAAAATAACGTTTGCCTTGTCGGCAGTACTAACGGTTATAATGGTCTAAATACGATGACACAGCTTTTACGGCATCCCTAAAATACATATCATCGGGGAATCGATTATCGTGTGGTTATTTTCGATTGGTATGGACAGGAAATCATAATCAAAATTTTATAATGTTAAATTAATATTCTTTTATAATGTGCTTTTATGTGTTAGTACAAATGATAGGACCTCGACTTAAATACGAGCGTATACGATAAAATAAAAAATAAAAACAATGTATAAAAATATAGTATAGAGAAATTGTGCTCAGAAAATGCACTGCCGTATTTTATGTTTCAAATCCCAGTTGAAAAGTTTTGATGGCGCCTCGTAAAACGTCCATGCCGGAGTGAGACCAATAACGCATAGTTTCGTTATAACCGCCAATGTGAGAACACAGCAAAACATAATTGTCAACGGTGTTTTTACGTGTTTTTTGGTTATATCACTGTTAATTGATTTTCACAGAAATCTTGTGCTTTCTTCTACACTAGTGTACTTAGCCTCTATTTATGTAGCCGTCAATATCCATTACAGATATTAGTAAAAATCAGCGAGTGTAAGCTTTACTAGGTGAGATTTTAAAGTAAATAATCAAATAATTCATATCAACATGAAATCGTCGACGGACTAACGCGGTCCGTTATACGTTTGTGGGTCAGTTACCGAATTCAAAAAAGTCAATGACGGTGCATCTCTTAACTGGTGAGTCTAAGGGGATAGACATAAAGAAATTACATCGGTCAATCGAAAAGTAGCAAAAAATAGCAATTTGCGTCGAAAGGATTCAATTGTCTGTGTCTCGAGCAAAGTTCAAGTGAATGCTAAGAAGCTAATTTCCTCGGGGATGTAGCTGTCGGGGAAAAAACCCGATCCACCGTGTGTACGCTTCTTTACTATTAAGTGTTATGTTTTTATTTAGTTAATATCATAACTGATATAATTAATCTGCGGCCGCAAATGTTGCATTGAGATAAACGGCACAAAGATACTTAAATGTGCCCCTCCAATGTCAACGAACTTCGTTTTAAAAATACTGCCGCCCGCTGTCACGTGATCCGTTCTATTTTTGAGTGTGTGGTTTATTTCGCTTTAGGGGGTTATCTGCACATATTCATTCATACGCGGGTCGTGGCGGAAGTAATATTATGCACGTGGCATCCAGCTGGACTGGAATGCGATCCTCGCTTTTTATTTGGAGTGGGGAATCGTGAGAGGACACGATTCGCGCATTTGATCGCTACCCTCCGCCATATGAACAGTCGCTGGCTGGCGCGTGCCCGCGGCGCCGCACCACGTCTTCGCTGATCAGGGGGGTGCCGACCGCCACAGTATACGCGTTGTACATACAATGCATCTTTTGAGAGAAAATAATCCTTAGAATATAACTATATTCTACTCTAAGTGTATAATAATATCAGTTCTAAGCAGTTTTTTATATCATTCATAGTTGTGAGCAAATACAGGCATTGGTCCTTCGAGCCGAGTCGATTGATTCTCAGATTTACGCGATTATTACTCATTAAATTTACTTCTTCAAATTCTATGTAGTTTAATCTTATTTCTTAATTAAAAAATAATAAATAAATAAATATCGCTTTGAAACAAGATTTTCGAAGTTTATTAAGAATTCTCAATTTTTTTTAGCGTGAACCTATGTTTCATAATTTCGGTGTCTTAATCTATAAAAAAGTAGCATATTATACCCAATATTGCGATTAACGTAGCGCCCGTCACATTCACGACCCAATACATTGCACGAAAAATTTAAGTTAAAAAAGACTGAACTTATATTTCCCATGTTTTCCTTTGTCATTTTAAATACCATCGATTTTACTACGACTTAATGTGTAAGATGGAGTACGCAAACACAATCTGCCCGCAGTGGGCGCGCTGTTCCCGACTACGCTGTGCGAGCGATCAGGCAGTCGCGTGTGCATAATGTAGGGCCCCGCCTCCCCGCGGCGCCGGCGTCAACGACCGCGAGTCAAGGACGCCTCCCGATGCCGCTGCGGCGCCCTCGACGCCCTTATACCCACTGTCTGCTCTCTGTTCTAGAACTATCTGTTTCTATGGCTGACAGTTCTACTTGGTATTTTTATACATTAACGACTAACATTAAAGGCTTTACTTTAACTTAGACATATTTTATGTTGCAATTGATTTATTTAGTGAAAAATTGTAAAATAAACAATACAATCGAATTAGTCATAGAAAGTTTTTATTTTTTAAATCAAAAAATATAGGTTTCATATGAGCAATGATATATTATAAACTAAATTATCTGAAACACGTTCCATCTAGTGGAATAAGTATCGATCCCTTCTGTATTTTTTTAAGTAAATACTTACTAGACAAAGACCCTAAATTAAGCATTTTTATTTTACAATATAAGAGAATGGATTTTATGGAAAGGATTTTTTATGGTATATCGTTTTTTATGGTATGGCTTATGGTTTAAGATGTTATAGATGTATCTATTTATTGTAAATATTATAAGGCATATAATGCCTTTTGAACTGAAATCTATCTACTTCTATGTTTAACAATTTGTTCAAATAAATAAAAAAATATACGCATTAATTTCAGTGTCGTAGCCTCAACATAATATGTGCTGACCTCGTAAAGCCGGGGCAGGTCGTCATTTTTTTAATATAAAGATAACAGCCACCATCACTATTAACGTGTAGATAGTACTACTTGAAATATATATTTAAGACATAGCGCAAACAAACGAGGTGGAAAATCAATCAGGCAGTGTCACCATGACGACGCCGCGGAGCTACATCCTGTTTGTCCAAATATCGTGATGAGCCAACTGCGGCCTCGTCACACCGCGGTGACGAATGCAGGGAACGAGTTTCTCGCATTTGCGGCACATTAAAATAAGCAATACATTCGCCTCTGTCTCCTTCCGAGAAGTGTTTGCTCTCAATGCGTCAATTTTATGTACCTCATTAAATTGGAAACATTTAAATGGTTTTTTTGCGTATGATTTATTTTTAATCGACTTGGGAAAAGGTTCATTCGCCTGTATTTATTTGCGTTCACAACTTTGTCAATTATAAACTGATTTTAAATGTTGTTGGAAAGTGGTTTACTTCCAATTAGGTCCCATTTTGGTATTGGACGTAAACCGTAAGAAGCGCCTTATGGTTTAGGGTACGGTCTGTGAAACGAAAGGACGTAGGTTCGAATCCACTATTCGACTATTCATGTGAACTGTCTCTTATCACAAGCTTAAGTTTAGTTGGAATGGTTAACAAGAATGTTAGTAGTATTTGTGAAAATAAAAAATATTGCTAGGAATCTTTAAAAAAGATACATCAGGAAAGTCTAAAAATAGTATCGCAAAATATTGTTAATTGAGATATTGGTAGTTTATGACGTGACAATCCAAGACACTAACACTATATAACACTCATATATGTCACTTGGTCTTTTTTTTATTTCATTTTCATAGAATAGTAGTGCCTAGATTTGATATTGGTTATAATTTGTAAATATATTTTTATTATTTTTCAGCGGAGTAAAGAGAGACGCTGCCCGCTTTTGATCAAATAAGTCACACATGTAAGCCAAGATTTTTGGTAGGTAACCGAAGAATGAAATAATTTTTACCAATAACTGGTTTAAAAGTATAAAATTACATATTTCGTACAATATTACAGAACATTTAGTCTGAAACGCATTTAATTACCATAAATAAAGTAGTTCATAAATGAAAATCTTGATACAATACACAGTTTAATAATGTACATTCATTAACTACCGAATAAATCGGGAGGCGCCCCACAAAACTTTTTTATATGTAACACTAATTGTGCCAATAAGCTAAAGTAATACGGCATTTTTCCCCAGTCACGCGAACACACACTCTGCGTGACAAGTGAGGGCAATTTGGGTCGGAGCCGAGTGTTTGCCCAATATACGACGGTCTACTTGGGCGCAGCGCACACTTGGCGGTAACGCTCGCTCAAAGTATTCGATGGTTAAGAATTTTTATACCAAGGCACCGACATTTACACAAGCTATCTGGTGTCCACTCAAACGTACAGTATTTTAGTCTGTTTATATAATATTACCGGTAGGCAGTACTACACGGGAGGATACTAAGAACATCTAACGGCTGACGTTTTACAATCGTGTTTCACCGCAATTTTCTTATTCCCTTTACCAACTCGTGGTCAGTAATATTACCTATCGGATACGACTTGGGAATCTACAAGAAACAGGCCTACATCTTTCTCAAAGACCGGCAATATTTTTCTCGGTGATATAAGATCAAGTAAGTCGTAAATTCAATTTGCGACTGTTCCTATGGGAAAAATATACAAATTAAACATCTTTAGGCCTCAACAGCCTAGCAGTTTTAGGTCTGGAAACATATGGTTGTAAATTCAGATGGCCATTCCACCACTGACATGGCCTATCTTGTTATAGAAATTTTTTTTTGTTTGCATCGCATTTGGAATCCCTTTAGTAAAAGGTAAAAAATCAATTTAACAGCAAATACTTAAGCAATATGCTCAGTTACGTACATATTAGCAGGAGTACAAAAGGCTTGTACAAAAAATTACGTTTCCGTATTATGATAATTCATAATGAATGTGTAAAAGGTAGCGTAGTGATTTATGCGAACTAAAGCCGGCTAACATACATAAGCTCCTCGTTAATAGTAGCCGCTTATAGCAGACCACCACACGGAGATCTTATCACAAGCGTATGTAAATGATTTACTTAATAAAGAAAAAAAAAACATTTACGATAGTCCGCAAAATAGGACCTTAAAATAGCGGAATTTATCCAAAACAGTTCAAGAGCCTCGACACAGCGAGGGGTTGCCCTAAATTAATGTTGTTCTTTTTACTGCCCTCAATACTCCGAGCAACAGAGTTTCGGATTAACAGTCACGCCTCTAATTCGAACGGTGTTGGTAAAGAAATTCAAAGCTAAATCAAACACCTTTTAGCGACACACCTTAAATAATAGTTAAGAAGGCGGTAATATTACAGAGTAATCTTACGAATCACCCTACACTATATAATTAAAAAATAAAAAGACCTAATTTATCACGTTTTTGAATATGTTTTGAAATTTTTAAAAGTAAAAAATCTATATATATAAAAGAGAAAGTGTGTGGGTATGTTCCATATAGGCTCCGAAACGGCTGGACCGATTTCAATGAAACTTTCAGGTAATCTACAGATTGACCTGGCAAGTAACCCTGTAAAGTTTTGTGACGATCGGAGCACTCCTCTTTTTGAACTGACAAATACAGTTTTTATTTTCATAATAAGTATGAACTATAGGTATGATATTAACTAATATGTACATGGGTGTAGATAACGATCTTCACCCGCTCGAGAAGAGAACCAACATCCCCAAAAATTTTTTTACCTAAATTCTCCGTACTCAAATTGTTGAAATTTAATTGTGTGCTTGTATATATATAAATATATATATATATTTAGAAGACTAAGTATATTACTAGACTACATACTCGTACATGGAAAACATCGTTCTCCAGTCCAAAGCTAATTTGATAGTTTGCAAAGCTTTAGCTATACGGTACAGTGGATTGAAAAATTCTTTCCGAACACAAATAGACACGAAGTGAAGATGATAAAACATAATTAAATGCGTAATAAAGGATGATCGTGTTCCAAGATATAAAATTAAAAGATTAATTACGATTTCCATGCTGTTTGTTCTATTTTAACATAATTTTAGGGGTGAATTCGTTGCACGTGCAAAAGGAAGTTTTATATAAAGGTGAAAGAATAACAAAGAGAGATGTGGACGGTAAGACCTGCGCAAGCTGTGTTATCCGTGGTGCAGCTAACATGCGACGCAGGTGGAACGGAGTGCATTTTAAGTCAGTGCGGATCTCTATTACTTTCTGTACCCCTGTCAAGGCTATTGGCAGGACCAGAATAATCATTTAATCTCACTTTCTTCAAAAGAAAAAAAGTTATACATAATAGATAATTTACTACATTGTGTTTAGCTACAGTCGTTCCCCGGTTGAAAAGTACCATTGATTTTAACACTAAATAGGGAATAGAATAAAATGAAGAACAGAGACAAGCATTGCTTTATTATAAATACAAACATCTTCCAGAGCGCACTTAAGAAAAGAATTAACAAAGAGTCTCAAAAGTTTGCCTTTAACATAATCTGTTATAATCACAAAAGGCTATTAAATAAAACAATTCAGTGTGCGTCGCGTCTTATATACTGGCTTTCACGTGCAGAATATGCCATGATATAGAGAAGCCTCTGTGTGCAATGCGCTCGAAACTCGATAGCCTACGTGACGCTGTTTATATGGCTATGTTATTAACGCTTACTGGCGTCAATATAATAAAAGCTAATTAAATAATCTACTTGACAATGGATCTCAAAATATATTAAAGTTTTGTTCAACACAAATGGTCCTTGCCTTAGGCATCGAAAATACCATCTGTGATTTGTGAAGATTGGAGTTTCAAGGTCCGGCTTGCTTGTCCTAATGAGTTTCCGTTAGCGACATCCTAAAATTTATGACTCGTTATATTTACGCGAATATTACTCATTGAATAGAGCCTCTTTTCCGGGTTTTATAATTTAATAGTCCAGATAGTAGGAATATCAATCAAAAATAAAATACTAGAAAAAAAATGGTTAACATTAATGTTATTAATATTTCTAAAAGAAAAAAAATGCTTTTCAGCTTTTGCTTTTGAACAGCTTTCTTTTTTTTAATGTATATTAAAAAAAATATTACCTCTTTCATGACAAACCGAAAACCTGAATATGATTGTTTCACCGAATTGAGCGGTGGCTTAGCTCTTATACGGCGTTTACTCTGAACGTCGAATTTTTATTACACTGTATAACATTGATAAAATAGTTGCTTACCTCGTCTCATATAATTTGTTCGTCAACGACACCTAAAACAGAAGCCCACCAAATCAACTTTAATACGTTTATGTGACGAGTGCGAAAGTTTCCACGTTTCAAGCGTAAAATATTCATAGTCCATTTTAGTTGCGGAGTGAAGGCAACAACTGACGTTTGATCTCTTCAACTTTTCAATTGGCGCATACGATTGTTACGATCGCAAATAAAGAGAATCGCGAATACAGTCGGCGAACAAACGTCCGTCGCTCCAATCAGAACGGTCTCACAGCAATCCTTTTCATACTGCACTGATACTTCGAGCTGCGAGCGCTGCTTTTGATTAAATTATTGGGCAGCGGCGAGCGTAAATAAAACATAAACAGCGCTTTAAAGCAATTGTTGTGGGCTGTTCTTTACAATGTAGCGACATTCACAGCCTTTTGATTGTGATCAATTGTGGACGCGTTTTGCGATTTAATAGTAGCGCAGTGTCCAAGCGATCGCCTTTAGTTGTATAGTACGCTAGCAACTTGAGTTCGATCTCCGGTGCCAGCACAACGCAATGAAATTACTAGTTAAAGTTTTAATGTTGGACGGTGATGTGTTTACGTCTTCTTCCCTTTCTCGCTAGTAAATCTGCATTCTGAGATATTTTATCTATAATCTAGTAAACCGGACTAGGGACTAGAAGCTCTGACCCCTTTTAAAGAGCTAGCCTGTGCCCAACAGAGGCTCAATATAGGCTGTTACGTTATACAAGACGCGTTAGCATGAGGAATAAAGCGAACCTATGTAGTACCCAGTTAGCCATTTATGTGGTGTATTTCAGTTCGGAATATAATAATTTTCACATTTGACGATAATACTGCATAATATACACTCTTACAACGGAAAAGAAATAATGATTGTATTTATACATATTTTGTAATGCAAATGAGCTTCTCGGATCTCCAGCAATTTGGCAACAAAAGAGATCTGACAGAACTGTGCTCCCTTCATCCCATAAAATATTTCTAGTCTTATATTTATCGCGTCTAGACAATGCCGATCCGCCGACTAGGACGTACTGCCGAGAAAAGTCATCTCAACTGATACTTCAAAAGAAACAAACACTACGATTATGACAAGACAATTTTTTTTATTCTGTCTCTCTACGTACTGACTTATATTTCTATAATTCTTCAGAATGCCCATTACATAAACAATTGTCTATTTTGTTAGTATTTCATTTATAAAATAAATGCAAACATTTTACTACAATAAAGTTCTGATTCATACATCCTTGGTATTGGACAAATAACGGTAGTAAATATTTGTATAATGCCACCCGTGGTCCATGTACATAATGAACTCTAATCATCCAAATAGAGGCTTAAAAATGGAAAATAAAATCAATACAAACACAATGAATGCAAAAACGCACTCGCCACATAAATTGCTGCCGAAAGCAATTCAAACACACAAATGGGAAAGTTTTTCCACATAGCGCATTAATCATCAATATTGGATGTGGTGAATTACTCACTAATACTTTGCGGCTAATTCAAACAAACAGTGGGACAAATACACGCGTTTTCACGACGTAGCGAATTTGAAAAGATTGCATTTATATTTTCCCGCGGTTTTCTTTCTAAAAGAGACGTAACATACATAAATATTAATGTATGGTTTTACATAGACATATTCTTTATTAGCACAAAATAAACACATCAAAAAGACAGAATTAAAAATACAGTTAAAGAAAAAAAACGGACAAATAGTATATAAGATATGATGCCTATGTTGGACAACGTATCAGCGAATACCGTCGCAAGGATGCGACAGCGCTGATTTTCAGCGGCGCCCAGGACAACCCAATGTCGTGAGCACCCAACACTACATTTTTTTTATGACGAACTACACACACAGATTGGCCAGAGAAGCTGGCCTTGACTGCTTCACCGGATTGAGAGGTGGCATAGCTCTTAGATCGCTTAGCCTGAACCTCTATCGCTAGTAACTCAACTCGACACAAGGGTCCCCAGGTGAGGGGTAACCTCGGCTTGGACGGTTACTATGTTACGCGTAAGCATTCCGATCCGAGGGCGCCCGAGAGGGCCGAACCACGACTCGGTCGGTAGACCGTACGGTCGTAGGAGACAATTTTTAGTAATAAAAATTGAAATGTTTAAAATATGTGTTAAAATTTTCAGTTAAACGTATAATGTTTTTTAAACATGTAATTTAAATGGCATATTTGTCATCACGGATCTATATACATCAATTTATATCCTTCCTATATAAATCCTTCCTCATATATCAATATATATTTTTATTTATTTTTTTTAAAAGAAAGCTAGCAATATTTCTTTTTTTTTCAGAAATATTACTAACAATCTTGTTAACCATTCCAACTAAGCTTAAGCTTGTGCTAGGACATGGTTCACGGCAATTGTCGAATGGTGGATTCGAACCCACAACCTTACGATTCGCAGGCCGCACCCTACACCATTAGGCTTCTGACGCTTCAGATATATATATATTGATTAGGTCTACTTTTGATTTGGATTAACCTAATACTTTAACCAAATAAATCTGTACGTACATAGATTTAACATATACAAAGACGGCTAGACTATGAACAAACACCTGTGAATCACTTTTTAATGTAAATGCCTGGTAGTCTGCTCCACACAGCTTACGCACAAAATATATGAATAATGGAAATAAAATTCTAGAAATATAATACTCAGAGCAAATCTAGATCACCTGTTTTGTACAGTTCATTTAAAAAAGCATCAAGTTATAACAGCCGTTCACTTATCAAATTTTGGCTTTTTTATTATGCATGCGCGGGCTCACCTGAACGTAAGTGTTCCGAAGAATTGGTACCACACCGTTCCAAAATGTAGAAGTATAATATAACTCCACTTCACGTCTGTATTCTGCATTTCACCGCCGGGCTTGTTTTGAAGCGGTGTTTGAAATTATGTTTGCAAGTATATTGGTTTTATTAGGAACCGAATTCTGTTTGCTAAAGAATTTAATACAAACACAGACAGATATAACAGTCGCTATGTGATTTTTAATTACAGGTACACTACTGAGTAAGTAGAAGGGCCTACCGCCTGTACCTGTATGTAATGATTTTTGTAGTAATATCGCATTGGAACAAAACTGGGATTCGAACTATCGAGTGTCAAGTGCTAAGTAATAATCCACCGGCTTTTTAATCAATGAACAATAAATGCGGGTACGACAACATTTAGTTTTACGATCTGAACAATTTCGCGTGCGGCGGGTAGAAGGCGGTCACGGCACACCGCGGCGCCACACTGGGTATTCCCCGGTCGCGTACTTCGCTCTATGCACGAATATTGTTTTGCGGCAACGTATATTTTATTGCCTGTTCACAAATCGGATAGCTGTTTTAAAAACATTAAAGCTAACCTCGATAGCTCGGTGTTAATTGTTATTATTGTTAAGGTAAACTAATAGGTAATGTTTTATTTTTATATTCGTGTAAGAATAAGTATACATTAGTTTTTAGACATTTATTGACAATCGAGTCAATTAAATTATTTAGTGGAAATCTATGGCAATAAAAAGCTGAATCAAGGGTTTATTTGGTACATTTTTTAATCTGTAGAATCATTATTCGTCCGTCTACTTCCCTTTTTACGCACGTACCATCTTAAAACATTGACACTGTTTTATTTTGAAATATACACATATAAGTTGTTATTTATAATCTGTTTATCAAGTATGTATAAATATATACGTAGCTCGTCATTAATAGAAACGACAATATGGTATTTTAATAAGATGGAACAGATTGGCGAATTGATACCAAAATTACGATTATTATTGAGAGCAATTCTCGTAGCCTTTTTAATATTGTCTTCCACAAAACGAAAGATAAATTAACATTCTATATCCCAAAGGGACATACTGGACATACCCTCCAAATAGATTATCAGGGCATTGAGCGCCACGTGTTAGAAATTATTTTGCAAAAACGCAAGTTTCCTTACCATGTATCTATTAGTGGTGAATAGATCACGTCTCACAATTAATAAACACTTGAAATTAGTCCGTCTTTCCTCTAAATGTTGTTGGGTTACTTCCCTCCCCCTCCCACAGGTTAACATAATTAAAAAAAAACAGTGTATAGCATAGTCCATGTGATACGTCAGGAAATCCCGATACAGAATATAATTATTTTTACTGTCGACATTAAGATATTAAAGCTATTTCGGACAAGTTGCGAGCTAGAGCCATTATGGGCGCAATGTCGTTGCAAATTCCGCCATTATGCGCCAAAAAGCATGACTCACCGGACATTTCGGTACGGAATGGTTGTTTAGTCTATTATTACATTTGATTTGCTTGCCGGAATGCATTTTTCGAAATAGTAGTTGAAACGAAACGCGGTGGGGGCAATGTGAAAATGAGCGATTCGTCACGATCCGAGACGCTGTCGAGTGAGGATTGCTAATGATAGATGGCGGCTAAATTATTGTAAGATCTTCTGGATTGTAAATACATATAAAGCTGTTTATGTAAACGTTTCCTGAAACACATACATATCGTAATAAATACAAGAAAAATAAGCTCTCGCTACAGACCTTAGGTTCCGAAGATATACCTGGGGTCTTCTAAAATTCGTATGTTTTATTGATAGATAGTAGATAAAAAAACAGACGAATTTTTTGTAGTCGGTTGAAAGTTACCGTCAATTAGTGACATATTATTGTAGTTTTCACGTTTTATTATCACGCTAAAATATTTCGATAAATAATATTCTATCGGATAGGATGTACTTTAAGGATAATTTTATGACAGTATTTAGGTTCTGTTTCGTAATATGCCTATTCGATTTGAAGTCTGTTTTTGTTTTTACTCGCAGATATACATGCTTAACGTGATATTTGATTAAAAAAAAACTGATGGTTGGGGTTCGAATCTCCGATGGCTTGTCCTAAAGAGAGTACGGATTGTTAAAACAAATCATTAAATATCTTTGCGGATTATGACTATAGAGTTATTGTACTTACCTCGGTCACATTTTAGGTCTTAATAAATTAAGTAACAGTACTGGGTATATGGTATATGGGTAAACCAAGTAGTGTATATTGCGGTCGGTTGTCGCTCTATTCGTCGGTCCAAATGCAACTATCCACTGGAAGGAACAAGCGGAAGATAAGCTGTCGACAGCTTCACTTTTTGGTATCGCTTCATCTTAGAATTACAGAGACGTACGAAAACTTTCTTTGAGACTAAAGCACAATACAAGCTATTAAAAATTAGTAGTCTTCAAGGGTGCGCGTTCAAACGGACAAAGACCGGTGCAAATCGTGAAATCGCGTCAAAGCGCGGCTTACGATCGCTAATACGATACGGATCAAAGAGTTATGGCCACATCAAACTTATAACGTATACAAACGCGGCGGGCAGGTTCGAAAACCCGGAACTCGTGGCATGCAAGGTTGCCACCCGTTGCCAACTGTGCCAAGAATTCCGTTGTCTAGCTCCGCGTTTTGTTTACCTGCTGTGATTGACAGGGGAGGACGTTATAAGCGCACAAAGCTGAATCTGCTTGTGTTTGAGGCGCACCGGTCACGTGCTTTGCTCGCTTATTTGTTAGGAATTACTTTCAGTGTTGTGTACATTTACTATCTAAAACCTTGAGAGTCTCGAAAGAGCAACGTGATATCGTAACAATTTTAAAATTAAAAAGGAAAACCGATAAGAGAACTTTATAAACAGAATAATAAGTCTACGAGACACTGTTAAAATATAGATTTATAGCAAGTATATGAATACGCGTGACATAAACCTATACACAATAATAGTATTACTATGTAATACATTATCACATAAAGATGTAACAGGAGAAACTAATCAGCAAAGAACCAAACATCTATATGTATTCCTGCCTAGCCGCCTTTGGATTACGGGCTCTATGATATAATAACATATGGCATTTGAAATTAATAGCGTGATATATATATATAACGATATAAAGGTATGAATAGATGACCAATATAAATATATAGGAAGTATATGTCAAAAGAGTTATTCTATTTTATATGATGAAATATTTTTTAATGGAAATAAAAAAAAAAATCAGTTCTGTTGTCACATGTTTTCATTATTTAAATTGTATGACTTTAGTTTGTTAATATAAAATCAATGTGTGTATGAACGCTACATAGGAACTCTAAAAGGGCTGAAACGATTTTGATGAAATTTTTATCAATATTCATATTAATCCAGCGGGAAATTCTGTCATTGTATTTAGTCGCAGCGGTATTTATGATAATGAAATTAAAGTGTTACCCGTACAAAACCAGAGCGGGTAGTTACTCGTTAGTATTTGTTTTATTTCATATAATAATACAAATAAAAAAATTGACAGTGATATGTACTGCCGATAGAAGAGAGACTTACAACTGAGAATTTTAGTACTATAATTTGAAATGTTTAAAATTATCAACATCTGGTTTTCACATCTATTGCCACTTATATTATATATACATGTTTATAAGATTTATTTATCATTCAAATATATTACCGACTATATAAAATCATGACAAAATATAAATACAACATTAGCATGTCGGTGACGCAAAACCTAAGCAAGATTTTCTCCTACCAAAAAGTGCTTGACGTGGCTAAAGAAGTTTTCACTTAAATTATTCCAATACGCGGCGGGCACGGACAGTAGTATTATATATAAAACGCACTTTTTTTTTGTTAACGCGGGGGAATTCTTTTTACAAACCATCCTCCGGTACCCTGGGTGGGCCCGGAGGGATGTGTGGGACTCGGCCTCGGCCCTACCCACTAAACCTTCAGCGAATGCCATCACCCGTTATGAGCGGGATGCCCCGGATCTGTCAACGACAGGACACCCCAACGACCGGCCGGCACATATAAAATGCACCTACAGTAAGTTTCTCTAACAGCTAATTATCGTAGAACGAGTTATAAAAGATTAATTTGTGTAATTAGGAACGTTTAAAGTTACGCGTGTCGCACTATCGATATCGCGCGATAACCGAGCGATTGTTTCGCATCACGAGGGAAATTCGTGAGGTTCCGTTTACGAGTACAATTGCACTCGCACACGTGTACATAATATACTATGAGTAAATGACATTTCAATGTAAATTCATATATCCGTGTAGATTTACTAGTTAATGTCTTGATTACAACATACATCTATCAACTATGTAAATGATCACATTGAGTTTACACATATATATAACTGTACAAACACAAAATATAATTAACTGACTGATATTTTAGCTTTGGTTTTTTTTAATGTATAATATTTCTTCGTCATCAATATCCAGTACAGTCAGTTGCATAAATGTTAAACGTTACAGCCTATATATATTTGTCCCACTGTTGGGCAAAGGCCTTCTCTGTACAGAGTATAAGGGCATAGGTCACCACTAGGGCCAGTGTGAATTGGAGACTTCACAAGTCATTGGTGCCGGCAATGGAGATCGAACTTTGGTTCCTAGCGTACTACGTAGATTTAGGCCACCGCCCGGACACAAAGCTACCACGGCTCATGCATAAAATGTGCATCTTACAAAATAATATCTTCCTACACAGTTCACTAACGATAAACTAGCCAAAGGCGATATCTGAGACTGCGGTTCTTGTACTGCCGTTAAATAAATGGTCGACGGTTACAGCCAACCAGCCTGTACACCAATAAGATATTTGGTTTTTGTTTTTTTTTTTTAAAAAAAATTATCAAAATTCGTAACCGGCGTATGGTGGTAAGATCACTTTGTGATGGTTAATTATCTCTGTTTACCCTGCTAGAACAGAGTTGTGAGAGTGTTTGTAATAGTAATCTATAATATTTTCCTTTTTTACTATGATTTTATCTTAACTATTTTTTATTATTTATAATTTTAACTTTTAGTTTTGTAGTCTTAGCATGTAATTACGCGAAGTGTATGTGTTATACCACACCAATAAAAAAGACTCAAGTGTCATTCAGAAGCAGAAATATACAACAGTCAAATATGTATTAATTAACAGGCGTCATGTTACAAGCAAATAAATTACATGAACAAATTCCCGTCCATTATAATTTGTCCGATAGGTGAATTTAAGTGAGTTAACAAGAAATTCAACACGCCAGTATGCCCAGGAGGTATGACCAACATCGCAGTTTCGTGGCCATTTGACCGGCTAGCATTGCACTGCTGGGTATTTGTTAAGTCGCAAATTAAGCTCACACGTCCTTATACTAACAAATTGTTTTAAGTTAGATCAAATTGGTTAAAATCCTTAAATTATTATGAAACGGAAAATCATAATGATTTTGAGTACATTATCTTTTAGGCAGATTTTATGTATTTAATTATGTGTATACAAATTTGTATTGTATTTGAAGGAGTAGTTACTCCCCCCCCCCGAAATGAGCTCTCCTTAAGCACAGTGCGGAGGGTCTCCGGTGCGTTCCACTGGAGATCCTAGATCCTCTCGTCATGCACCGAGGAAAGGGCCACCGGGGAGATTTTAGTGGGTTAAAACCCCACATAACCACCGCCTTCCCCAGAAGGCGGGGTATCTTTTAACATTTCCTCCCCTTTAACAAAAAAAAAGAGGTTACTTTTACGCGTAAGTATTCCGATCCGAGGGTGCTCGCGAGAGCCGGACCATGGCTATGCCGGTTGCTGTCTATGGATAACTTATTGCGATTCTGTTGTGTACTTTTTTCCGCCGTTCACTGTACTCAACCAGTTGACAACACCGGCATAAACAATACTGTTGATTCAAAAATGATTCATCACAATCGTTGCTTTGGCGCCGAAATAATCTTATCGGGGCGTGGAAACTAGTTCAATGCGGTCCTGCGGCGGACTACTTAGCGTTCCGGACGTGTTGCATGACAGTTGACGTAATCAGACGCCGTTTGCTACACAGCGCGCTTGTGTGAAAAGTGCGACAGTGGGTGGATCGAACATTGGTCGTCTGCTAAATGTTTGCCACATTAGTTTGTCATCGCTCAATCAAGCGACAAATATCGTATGTATTTATCTTGGGCCATCAGTTTTTTATGATGGAATAAAAACACTGTTTTAAGACATTGCGCCAATTGTGTTGCCGGTTGCAGGGTATCTTATCTTGGACAAATATTTTATACAATAAAGCGCGCATGATGAAATAATGAATGAGGGGAGACAAAAAAAGCGACAATAATATATTTTGTACATAGCATTATCTAACAACTACAAATAAATTGATCCTTGTCATCCAAAGGATAGGTAGGGATTAAAAACATTAATTTTTAACAACCCTGCTACAATTGTTTTACTTGATTAGAATCAATACAAGGTCAGATATATGTGTATATAAAATTATATATCTCAGAGATCAATAGTTACGTTAGCATGTTCGTTCGCCTTTTTATAAAAATAAAAATAATCTTCATTTTACAACATAAAGTTTTTCTTCATTTATTATGTTCATAAGACAACCGAAGCCTGCGGTACTAAGTTGGATGCAGTTCATAAAGCAAGGCTTTATACAACAAAAATAATTAGCAAATAAATTTAAGATGTTAAAAGAAAAAGTCTGTTGAGAATCAAAACCATCAACCGTAACACATGTTGAATACACGTAACCAATGAACCAAATGATTATAGGGTGAACGTAAATATTGAGTTTAATGAACCAACAATAACCTCTGGGCTTGGTTAGCTGCACTTGTTTCGAAATATTATTATTTGCCTAGGATTTTTTTTTGCCAAAACTGCTATCGGAATGTTTCCCAACATTTTTCCTAACTGTCGACATCCTAAATTTTCTTGTCATAACTAATAGTCCTAATACACCCATGGGTATAAATATAAAAAAGACAAAAAACAAATAGATAAGTAAGACAAATAAATTTAGAAATAAGTAGTAGAAATATTAGAAACATAAGGAAATGTAAAAAGTAGAAATAAGGAAACTAGAAATTTGTCTTATATAAAGTAGGTATATCATATAAGTAATTAATGTAAAAGTAAAAATACCCCCAGCCAAACACGCTGGGGAACAAACTTAGTATAATCATGAATAAAAAAAAATACACCCATGGGACAGGGGGCGTCCACAGAGCGTCGCCATGTGTTGGGGTAAGAGTCAGAAGACTCAGTTGCCTTCATGACCATCGTCACGTTTGCTTAGTCCATGTTTCCTTGTTTCTAGTGGGATCACTTGGCTTGCCTAGAAATATAAGTGTGAATCCCTCACACATTTCTTGGCATTGCTTCAGCTAAATGGCAACACACCAGTAAGTCTTCTAGTGTAGCAGGTGATCATGCTTATATACTTAGCCCCTATCTACCAAAAATGTCTATATTCTATTCTATAAAAGCGTAGTAAATCCCCCTTAGATAAGCTCCACAATTTTAAACTTCTTTATGGTTGTAATTTAATTGAATATTCAAATTAATTACCGAATGACCCAGCATTAAAATTAAATTGAGATTTTCCTCGTGTTGTTAATATTGTCGTTACGAAACATTCGCATTAATTATAGGCTCGCGATCCGCGATGGTAGGAGATACCGAATGACCTTGCGGCGAAAATTTCTCCTAGCAACGAAAATAACTCGAATACCGAGCGGCCATGTAATTATACTCACTGTAGGTATTGTGGGCAAAGTTTTACGTGTTTTCTTTCTACTTCGAACGCAAGATTGGATATATAATAGAATTTCTGTGGCCGAATTCTTTTAAATGAACATCGGAGAGACGCCGCCCGGCAGCTGGGCGGACACCTGCGCACGGAATGTAGTTAAGGCTGCTGGGAGATGTTTTTAATGTTATACACGAGACTAAAGTATCGATTATTGTACTATTTAATTTACAACTAAAAGAAAAAAAATATTAATTAATAATTATTAAAAGATGTATACGCAGTGAATGCTTAATTATCAAGACCTTGATCCTTACGATTTCACGATTTGGGATTTATATGGAATTCCGGCTTGTATTTAAGAGTTTCCCATTTTCTTTTTTTAATATAGAAACAGTCACATGATATCTGTCACATGTAGGACATCGGTTAGTTAAAAGAGTACACCGACAGCTAGCTCTGTCTACTGTCTGATAGAGTAAGACGACATTTGTTTTTTAAGCACATATAGACAAAGAAGCACTGAACACAAATAATTGGTTATTTCTATTTTTTTTATACGGGAAAAATCATATTGTTATAAAAATAAGACAAATATTTTGATTTATTCTGTGTATATTGAGGTTATCTCATCGTAATGTTATAATGCTGATGGAATGCTTTGTAAAACTAAATTGAGTAATGCAACATTGTTCAGGTAGTGAAAATATTTGTCTAGCTCCCGTTCAACGGTGGCAAAATAGAGGTGACATAGCTTAAGGTTCCCGTGTAATTTTCACGTCACTGATCTCCGTGAGCGATATTATGATAACATTGCGAACAGCCCGTCTCTGTCTGCCCTGTAACGACCTCATTATTAACACGTACTCACGTGCTCTAGCGTTTTACATTGAATCTCTCACATATTTTCTCTTGTGTGGTACAAAATAACAGACAATAGCGGAATATTATAATGTCTTAAAGATTGCCGTAGATAAATATACTAGAAATTTGCTTAAGCATAGCACGGCGCGGACGATTAAAAACTCAATGCGGGTCAGCGAATTTAATGCGCTGTTCACCGCAATTATTAGGACTTCAATATATGATAGGGGAGGACCACATCATCTACACATGACCATCATCGTATTAGGTATAGAACATCTACTGCTGGGCATAGTGTACTTCCCGAACGATTTTCAAAAGGACCGATTGTAAGCGGCTTACATCCAGCAGCGTCCTGCGGCCTTTACGAGGTTGTTAATAATCACGCACACAACGGGAAAAATTTAGGAAGTGGCTTTTTGTACTTAATCAACAGCAAAACTGTAAAATTATTAAAACAAGCTGTCTCGGATTCGAACCTCTGACCGATAGATCATAGGTTACTAGCTAGTATTTTCATGACACCGACGATAATATTGACAAAATTATCCATATATATAAATTGTTAAAATGTTATCTATACTAATGAAAACGGTCAAATTTAGACGTTTATTGCTTATGTTGGCAATATATTACTTAAGAAGTAAATGCATATGCGTATTATAGCAATATTAGTTCGGAGTGAGGAAGTAAGCCACTAAGTTTATAATTCCAATAGTAATTTTTCGCTCGGACATCTTGACTTAGGCCAGTTAGAAGCAATCTTTGTCGCCCCTGGGAAATTACGTGCCACCATCTAACAATCCAATGTCATCTGTTGGTAACAAATGTAATTAATTTTATGTCTATTATTATAGACTTATTGCTCGCTTTTTTAATTTTCTAATCGAATGAGACTAAAAAGGGCGACGTCAGAGTATTTGCATAATATAAATTCTTTATAATATGGATATATTCTCTGCCTACCGCTTTAGGTCCAAAGCTTGAGTGTTCATTTATGAATTAATTAGTGAATTTGATATAGTACGTAGCGACAGAATTACTTCTTTCTCGTTCTTCCTCCTCTTTTAGATTTTTTTTAGAAATGTCACTAACATTCATGTCCATTCCAACTTAAAGCTTACGCCAATAGTCGAATGGTGGATTCGAACCTGCGTCCGTAAGATTCGCAGACCGTACACTAAACTATTAGTAACCTACCCACCACCTCCCATGGCCCCACCAACCTCGCGGTTATATGGGCCGAAACGCGGAAGGGTACGCGTGGTCTGGCCGTGTGGCCCCACACGCACTTTCTTGACTCCCTACAAGTTCTTTATCAGGGCCTTTCTCCACCATTCGGAGCTCAACCCCTTAAGGGGCTCTACGGCACGCAACATAATAGCTCGCTCGACGGCGCCAGACGACTTTTAACGGGTCCTTCGTTTATGCCAGGCGTGTGCAAATTCCCTGTACTTGAGGAAGTTGCCCTCCGAGGAGACCAGATCGCGGAAGTAGACCGGACGCGGACACGTACGTGTCAGACCGTTCAGTAGCCTAGCGCGCAAATCATCATACAGTGGGCACGACCACAGCACATGGTGGCGATCCTCTGCATCCTGTCCACAATCACACTAAACTATTAGGTTGCTGATCGTTCAATAAAATAAGTTTATCAAATACAGACTGCGAATTTTTTAAACGTAATTATATAGAGCTTTTCATAGTCGGCCAATTATGGTTTTAACTGATATATTTATGAAAACTTGAAAGTTTGCACCAAAATTCCCCAGTCGACTGTTCAAGGCACAAAGGTAGCCGTGTAATCACGTATGCCCCAGACGCAAGCTTTTCACAATAACGGAAGATTAGAACTTAAAATGACGTCGCTCCACTACACGACATAAGCATTAAACACGCCTCAAAGCTTTACCTTATACAAGTTTGCTTTTCTTTGAAAGTCTTTTGATGGGTTTTCTTAAATTTTGGTGATCCCGATTATTTTAGTAGCAGATTGAAGCAACGCATAAAATATAATAAAACAAACAATTCCTTTCAGATTAAAAATACGTAGCATATATAATAATTGTCTATTCTATTGCAACTGGTGCAAATGGAGATAGTATTTCCCAACTCCGTCACCCTTCTTTGAAGTAAAGGTCAACAACACAAAAGCAAAATTGAAGAATCTCATGGAACATGGTTGCAGCACGGTCCCATTCGGTCTTCCCTTTAGTCAGAAGGCTATCCCGTCTAGAATAACCAAGCCAAGGTATTATGATACTGGTTTGAGAAAAGCGCTCTAATAGTTCCGCCAATTATTAATCATTATTAATTAATAATCATTAATAAAAATATGACAACATGCATAATAAAGTACTGACTGCGATAGCCGGTTGTATTATACATCTCGGGGTACAAGAGAAAAAAAAGCTCTGCTAATAAAACTGTTTTCAATGTTGAAGTTTAGCGTCGTAGATAACTAGCTATTCTACCTTACTAGCATTTTCCATTAAAACGATAACGTATATTTAAACTCAAATAACAATACCAATAACTAATTAAAGCCGAAAATAGAATGTTGATTTAATAATACTAGGGGTATATACCACCGTCCTACACCGCTGTTTCTCCACTCGATGGACTTGTCGAAAACCAACAGTGGCTGCCAGTGTTAGTAATACACTAATTAGAAATAGCGGTCTAGGGGTCTAATGGACCTAATCGTTTCAAATGGTTTCTTTGATATATAGGTCGTCAAATGGCCCGTATTTAAAAGACTCTTCTAAAACGTTTACTTACTAAAAATGTTATAGCTTCACATTAAGCATACTTCAAACCGTTTCAACATCGTCACATCCATTACCGATCAACGCGATAGAGCCATCGGAATCAACATCGGCTTAAGGTCACAGCAATTACGTACAAAAATAAACAAAACGACCCCCCATAGTCCCGCGAGACACCTGCCTCTAGGGGAACAGGTTTCGGCCGCCGTCCGGAGCGTGTGAATGGACCTGACGGCTCTTCTCATAATCTACGCCGAAACAGGTTCTGTGTGCTACAGCTTCGCTAACAAACAGCTTGTTGGTTGCCGGTTGCAATTACCGTTGTTGCTAATTATATTAGCTGATTAATTATATTTTTTCGGATATGTCAGGCATCGTTTAAAAAAACCGTTTAATTCTAAGATATTACATCAATAAGCACATATAGTAACGTTCTAAGCGTTCTTACGAACATGCGTGACGCGCCGGTTTTGGAGAAGAGCTCCAAACCATTTTCACATACAAAAACATAAAAACGTGTCGATGTCCTAGCTCCATACCTATACAATATTCTACAAAAGGAATACAATGTTAAAAACTACGCGAATAACAAATTTAAAAAGACATTAATAATATGGCTTAAGCAGTACAATTATGACCAAACAGAAAAAATGGTAATTATAAATTGATACAAAGACATATCTACACAAACATAATAACAGATTTTATTTTTATCCTTAACTAAAATTTGTTTTAAACTTTTTAATTTCTTTCTTAATGTTTAACATTACGTTCAAAAAATGATGGGGAAGACATTAGCTCCTGAGATGCAGCTTACGTTAGTTCAGGAGTTAAGGGACTCATCTTTTTATGTAATCAACTTTTGGTGCAAATAAACTATTTATTATTATTATATGTCTAATAAGCTGATTAAACATATAGCAATTGCTAAGAAAGTGCTTATTTTTTCACAAAAGGAAGAAGTTTTTAATTCGTCTGAATGTTTGTCCTCCTAATTTTCGACAGGGCGAACCGATTTTGTTTGAAAGCTGAAGCTTCCCGGCCCCATTTGACATTTTGCGTACAATTCCGACAATGGCATCCATTAGAAAACCATATAAGTGTTAAATTTGAATCAAGTATGTGCGCCACAAATGGATGAAATAACTCTATATAAAAGTAATATAGCACGCGCACGTCTTTAGGTCTTTAGGTAGTCCCGGGCACCGCTGAAAATCAGCGCTGTCGCATCCTTGCGACGGCATATGCTGAGACGGTGTCCGATATTGGCCATCATATGTTTTGTATTATTTGTCCGTGTAACTTTAACTGTTTTGTTTATTTTTCATTCTTTTTTAATGTGTGTTAAATTCTGTCTGTGATGTGTTTTTCTTTTGTGATGCCAATAAATAAATGTCTATATCTATGTGTATATCACGCCAACCGATTTCAATGATGATGATTATTGGTAAGGATGTACTTTTTAAGAACGTCCCTCAGTTAATTCGGAGAAATTAGTTATAAACTTCGTATTACGAATGAATACGCTAAAAATGCATTCATTCAGAAGTATGCTGGCATGTGACTGAATAACAGCGTTATAAACTGCACGAAAAAAATTGTGCATTACAAGAAGGAGTTGTAAGCACTAATGAGAAACTTACTCCAAGTGGTAGTGTTCGTAATATAAAAGCATTACATTAAAAAGGAGCTTAGCTGAGTATGAGTTCATATGAGGATATAAAATATTAACCTGTGAGAAACTCCTAGTTAATCTTTGTCTACCCACTACATTACATAATTGATGATTTTAAGGTCTATATTTACAATATTAACTTGTCGTGTCATTTTTAAAACAATTAAAGGCACAGTTAAAGTTAATTTATATTTTACAATAGACCGAATAAAACAGCTGAACTGATCTTTGGCACAAAGATAGTGTAGTCTGGAATAGCACATAGGCTACTTTTTATTTATTCGACTTCCAAAATGGATGACTATGATCAGGTACATAATGTAAATTATAAATTAGTTGGGTTGTTTAGTTGTGTGCTTTTGTAATTAAATTATTTTAATCTTAGTTATACTTACTTTTTAATGGCGAGTAACACCGCGGGGCGCGGCTGGTGTTGAAATATAATAAAAAAATGTATAACTAAATTGCATTTGCTGACGGGACGGTCATAAAAAATCTAGGGCTTCCTATTAATGTTGCCGGCGGACGTGTAATACTTAATCCGAATAGTTACACGAAGGGCAGGTGACATTTTCATATGCTGTACGTTTTGTTCCAGTGAGAGACTCGGCACAGAATGAATGTGTTGACTTGACTAGGAAAGGGATCGTGCCCTCACAGAATACCTGAGTGAAACATTTAAATAACACTGCCCTGTTTCGTATTGTTCGTGAATAAGAACGGAGATGAGACATCTGCCAATGTTACATTACCACAATCTTTACAAGGAGAAATAGATAAAGTAATTTATATATTCTTTTCCTGCACTAAATAAAACTGTACAAAAAGCGGACTTACTGCCAAAAGGGTTTCTGTGCCAGTTTACCTTGAGATTTTGAAAGATAACGAGAACTTAGAAAAAAAAGTAAAAAAAAAAAAATACACACATATATCAAAAATTTCAAACATAACCATAACAATCAAATGTAACAATAACATACATATATAACTATGCAGATTAAGATATAGATGGATAGGGATAGAAAAAGGTAATTTATATATATTAAAAAATAAAAAAGTTTTTTATATTGAACCGATTTAGGTCACATCAAATGACAGCGATAACAATTATTATCAAATGAAGTCATTTATCCTGACTATAATATTATATTGCGGGACTCGCCTGTCCTCAAAGAGGTTCAGGCTAAGCGACCTACCAGCTATGCCATCTCTCAATCCAGTGAAGCAGTAAAAGCCTGTCTGGCCAACTGTTTAGTTCATCCAAAAAAATAAAATCGCCTGTCCTCGCCTTAATTAACCTGGTATAAAAACTCAACAAAGAGCTCCTGGCCCATAACGTCTCATATTTACGTCCCACAGGCATGTTAACCAAAAAATTTAATTAGATTTATTAATAATTAAATCGATTATTAATAGAATTATATATTAAATACACTTAACCGCGGATGTATTATTGGTTATAAGGATGAAAGAAAAGGAATTCCTCATAAACGTTACGCTACATCTGTGTAGTAGGAATAGCAGTGGTATTACTAATACAAGTAACTTAAAACTTTCAATTATTCATAGTTGTTTACGAACGTACGGACTGCAAGAATTTCTTATACGATGTGCATTATTTCAGATTGTCGCCACAAATATAATAAAAATGCCCATATAAGAGAGAACAGTACCGCAAGGTGCAAGGAGTGGCGCTTTCCGCGTCGTGAGTCACGGACTTTCGCTGAATGATATCGTACGTGTGACGCGATTTGGCATTCCGAGTCCAATTATCCAGACTATCGCTATCGTACTCTGATATTGATTATGAGAATATTTACGTATTGTTGTCAAGTGATACTTCTTGTTAAATGTTTATACTACATTATGTAAAATATCGCATTACTGTGCTTTACCATCCAGTACTGTGTTTTTACCTAACATCAGATGTGGTCGTGATCAAGAACTTGCTCAGTATAAAAAATACTTAGGCAAGGTACAGGAATAGTAATTATTATCTGCTTTTCACCAATTTTACTAGGTCCCGTGTTGTCGTGTGTGACTTCTTCGCCATACACTAAGCACAAATTTTGACATAAGTGTAACATTTTTTTGGTTAAATAATTGCAGGATAAAGATAAAGTGGGCCTTGATACAGCATGTTGTGACCAGAACCAAGCAAGGTGTGCATCGGTGGTTTGGACAAATGAAAAGGATGAATGAGTAAAAAATAATTTATACAATAAGTAATGTGTCATCCATACTGAAGCAAAATTTAATTGCAACAAAATGAAGTACATACATCATTTTTAAATAAATACAATTATTACATTTTAACATCCAATTGACTCTTTTGAAAAATAATTAAGTGAAGTGTACCCGTTTTACGTATAAAACTAGATCCTAAAAGTGCGATTTTTTTTTAATGACGAATTACACAGATTGGCCAGAGAAGCTGGCCTTGACTGCTTCACCGGATTGAGAGGTGGGCGCTGGGAGAAGAAGTGGCCGAAGAAACTCCAGCAACGCTCCTAACATCTAAGGGGTGGGGCCTGCCCATAAAATAGCGGTGACGCGCGAGGATTATTCGCAAACTCCGACGGTCGCGTATGGACGTTTTGTGGATTTGTAAAGATCTAGCCTGGGCAGTGGTAATCGCGTCGTCCGGATCGTCAAGAACGTGTCTCGGCTTCCGGGCGACGCGACGGAATTTAGTATACGTAGAAGGCTCATAAGTGGCGGCACTTACAAGTAGTTTGTTAGAATGTTTGTTGGCAGTCTCGAAAAATCGTCGAGATGCCTGCTTAAAGAATTGGGAAAAGTGCGAGTACACTAATTACTGCACGTCGTGAGGGTAAAACGTAATCTGTAAGTTATTTGCGATAAGCGAGTAAATTTACCAGGAACACATTAGTATGCTTTCAATCAATTTTTTTATAAACCTGCAGTTTCGTTAATATTAGGGAAAGACGGTACGGACGGAAGAAGAGTAAATAATACTTGTTTACAAATTATTATATTAAAAATATTTGAAGGAATACCTGCGCCCGACATTGGGACAGACATATAAATGGAGGAGGTAATTTTAACATTAAATACTGTAAAGATGAGGGACCGTCAGTTTACACCGTGAACTTTGAAAGTGATAGATAGATAGCATTAGCGTAACAGCGCCCTAAAGGTTATCTATGGCAAAAAAATTGTATTTTGCACAAGTTATAATAAATTACTTAGATTTCAAAAATTTTCTTGCTAACTGTATTTGTGATGGCGCACATAGTTCACAAACAGCTGACTAGTACGATCATATACCAAATAACCATATGCTGTGGAAAAAAATTGGAGCTCACTAAGAAAAAAAATCATATCTCTACTTACATTTTGTAGTTGCATCAAGAAAGTATGTCTCTTACCTGTAAAGGTAAACGGAAGTTAATTAAATTGTAAAAAAAAATATTATACTATATTTATATAAGATTTAATTTATTTTTTTTCTTTTTTAATTTTATTTATTTTCTCATTAGGAAAATTATAGATAAAACAATTAATACCAACATCTCTTTTACTAAAAAACGCAGGAACGCGATAGTTTCCTTGTAATACCAAAAGTTATAACGAATTACGGTAAAAGATCAATTTGTTTTGAAGGAGCGCAGCTGTATAACAAAATACCAGCACACGTCAACAGGGTATACACACTTAGCGCATTCAAAATGCAACTTGTTAAATTCCTTAACGACAGCTAATCGTCCCAAAGCAAATGAATGCGTTAGGAGTTCTTCCATATGACAGCGAACTTATTGTTTTTATAATATTAGTTATTTTATTGTTCTCATGTAAGTGACCTTTAATGTCTATAGTGAGAATAAAGTTTCTAAAACCTATAATAAAAAAAAATGATTTTTTTTTTCACTACAAAAAAAGATTAGGACAATAATGTTCTGTTTTTGCGACGTATTTAAACGTATAATAAATACAACAAACTGGCCGCACTACTCTGTTGATATCCAGTTGTTACTAGTAAGGAGGGTAGTTAATTCGATATTGCAACTAGCCAAACATTAAAAATACTTGCAAGATTTTGCTATTATTTCTTTGAAAATTTGTTGCATGTTTTTGTTAGTTATAAGAGATTACTATAACTAAGTTTTAATGAAATAGAGATTATACATAAAGCAGAGAACAAGTAGACTGATATTTTAATATACAACAAACAAGGAAATATTAACAAATAACGATAATTTAACAACAATGTTGGAAAAATGAAAAAGTTTAAAACGCAAGTTTTTTACTCGACAGTAGTAGATTCGTTTCGTAAATATAAGCAGTTGGAAGAGCTTCTGAAATCTACAGGTTCCGAGGAGAGTACAGTCATGTGCACTAACGTAAAACAAAGCGACGAGACGTACGTACTACATACGTCACCTAAATGCCCTAATTTCACAAAAAATCAAATATATTAAATATTACATAAGATTGGCTCTTACGCTCCTTTTCATCTAATAGGAACAGAAGGAGATAAAAATTACTACTCTCTCTTACCCAGTATTTTTGGACCCAAAATGTGCGTTTATACTTAGAAATTTAAACTTCTTGGAACGAGACGGTTTAAAGTTTCAAATGCCCTATCATCACAGGCCAAAATGTTTAGCACCTAGTGGTACATTTAAAAAAATAATACTCTATACATCAAAATAACATTTTAAATTGATGGATGCTCGCGATTGTACGTCATTCCCGGAAAATGCTTACATTTGGCCAGGCATATAGGAGTGCGAAGCGATTTAAAAAAAAAACATTAATAATGCATCGCTGGAGGTCGGCTGCGTAAAGGTCATGTTTGGGCCAGACGACGGACGAATCTCCGTCGAAATCGAGCTGCCGAAAGGTCACCCTCCAGCGTTTCTATTGTCCGAAATACGGCAGGATATTAAGCGCTTAAGCATTTCGACGAATACATTATTTCATATAATATGAATACTTACATTGTGTATATATCGAAATCTTTATGAAATACAAACGACAAGATGTTTGTACAGGTTAGCAGTTAAGTATGAAATTGGAGTGTATATTTGTAATATTAAACTTTATTCATATATATTATTACTACATGCATATGAATGTAAGAGATGCATATACCAAAATAATCTTTTTACAATTTTTGTCTGTTTGTTCCGGCTAATCCTTGGAACAGCTGGACTAATTTTTAGGGACTGGCAGATAGCTAATGTAATAAGGATTAACTTTCCAATTGCCAATCAGCATAGTTTCGTTACAAAAAAATAGAAATATTTTATGACTTATTTATTCTCTTATTAATGAAATTGTGTCAAGGGAAACGCGTGACTTGAAAGTGTGTTGTGACTAGAATAAAACATATGTTATGGTGGTTTTTCTATGTGGTGGATCGGTGGCATTGTGGGTGACCCGAAACAAATCGAAAGCAGTATGCGAAGATTTGTGGATGCACAAGAAGCGAGAGAGGTTTCTGAGGACTGTGAAATACGGTAATATTTCTATCGACCCCGCTGGGTCGGTAGCGTAAATACAATTTGAATACAAGACCCAAATACTGGTGAATAAGGAATCCGATAGAGATAAGATTTAATTTCATTCACAAAAATCGACTCGACAATAACCTTCAACAACTTAATTAACAAACGACGGGGCCTCGGTTCCTAAACACTAAATCTCCTAATTATTTTTAAATAAATTCAAAGATATACAGACTAAATTTATATTTTTAAAATAAATACGTAATGGACATAGTTACTGATTGAATATGGAACATCTTTAACATTAAAATAATAATATTTTTTTTATTTACTTTTTACACACACACGTTTTATATACCGACATGCACATACACAAAAAAATTAGATACATATTGTCATTATTATTATTCCTAAAACATTTTCCTACTTCGGTCCTTCGATACACATCTCCCTGCTAGAATAATACATAGCCTGGCATAGGCTGAGGAAAGTTGGTTGTATTAAGGGGGCAGTTGGTATTGTATATATACAATAGAAGCGGTGGTCGATAAATTAATGATAATTATTTTGGTTCTCAATTTGTAATAATATTAGCTTTTTTTTTAAATAATGCTTTATCTCCGTGCAACTTTGTCATTTATGAAACTTTTTTTGAAAGAGTTTGCTTTAAATGAGGTCCTATGATAATTTTGTCCGCATTTGACATTGGATTCCAAGGATATAACAGGGAACTCTTAAAAATTATATGGAAGAAAGTTTGTTGTTTAACATATTTGTAGGTTTATGACAATCAAGAGACTATAGACAGGTACTTCTCAACGAAAACGGCCTTGAATATGAAAGAAGAAAGAGAATATAGGCCCCATAGCTACGTAATATAACAATGATACTTCCGTCCGTGCGTAAAATATCGTTTAAACCTCCGTTGACGTTTCTGTATACGTTAATTTTGTATGTATTAAGATTATGCGGCGTTAAAACATACGCAAAAATTATAAACATTTAACATCCAAATAATACAGACAGAAATAGACAGAATTACGAAAAGACCACTTAATAAAATGCAAGAGTTTCTTTACATACACATCTCTATTTAAATATGTAAAAGCTACAACAGGGTGAATGGCATATATCGAACAACAGATATGAAATCCAGACGGGTGCGGTGTACTCGCTCATTTACAACGATTTGCATATCTCGGCTATTGACTAGTCTAGACATTGTTAGAATTAGTGTTATTTGGACCGAGACACGAACAATTTTTAAAATTTATTTTTATTAATAGAACAACCAGTTTTAATGGATTCGAGGTAAAAAAATGTTATCCGAGACCGTATCGTCACCGAGTTATAGTATCGTTAACTTTTTATTTTATCAACCCACCGAAATGAAATGTTATTGAAGTAAGGTGCGGTGATATTTGATAGCCGTTGCAAGGGCCGCCTAGGCCTGTGCCACCTCACCGCATTCGTATTAGTGCCGTCAAGAATAATATTCGAAATGATTAGCATTTGGGTATAAAGGTATAAAAACAGATACGACCCACTGTTAGGCACAGACATCTCTGTGCCTAATAGTGGGTCGTATCCTAATACTGTCTGTGTCAGGGTATAAACCGCCACGCGGCTGTAGATTGGTTGTATGTATGTTTTCATCACAGGCGACCACGTGGTTATGAATGAGTATACTTTATTGCACAACAATTAAGAAATACATGAAAGAAATAGTAAATATACAATTTTGACATATGTCAATATAATTGCATGTGCAATGTGTGCGACCACCTATCGTGTTAATATGTGCATAGGACACATATTAAATAGGAATAACATTTCTGTCACCTCATTCAGTGGCAGCGCTGCTGTGGTACGCAACACGTTACTAAGCTATGTCAGAGTATTGCTAATTTCCTCGTTAATTATTAGTACAAACGCTTATCTAAGATATCAAATACGGATATACATTAAATCTAAATCAAATCAAATGGTAAAACTAATGTGGCGACAATTCGCAAACAATAATCGGAACTGATAAGTGTCGCGCGAGGACCGGCAGCGCTGCCAACACAAACACCCTCGCAGTTTCCAGGAAGGCGGGCCGCAGTATCACGGCTAATTGACGCCGCATTTTTATTAGCTATTCCCAGAAACAATTACCTGACGGCCGATTTGTTTTCCGGCAACGTTTAATGATTAATTATTACGTCTCTCGAATAAAACTTTGACGGCGGACGCGTAATTAAGGTCCCAAGTCTTTGTGGACAAATTGTTTTGTGCTTGTGTTAAGTAAACGCAGTCACGTCGTTGATCGAGAGTTGGATTTCAGAGACGGAGATTTCCATTTCTCTCGGCCCTGGGCCACCTTTCTGCTGACATATCTATATCTTCGCATACATTATTTTGGAATACTTTTGACGTCACCCTTTATTATAATGTAACCAATCTGGTAGATACTTACTCGCCCAGAATGTTTGTTGCCTTCCGAAATTGCTACCACAATTACATAACACAAAACACGTAATATTTTTTTTTCGTTTTATTCATCCTTTCTACTTGCCCAACACACTTCACTACTTTCTACACACAACACACGACGGAACAGACGACGTCACTGATAGTGTTAACTATAACGAATCCGTCACACGATCGCGAATCACTCTAGTCAGCTAACATAATAGGCAATCGCCTACGTCGCCGGCCTCTTCTATGACGCATGCACAACGGTATCGGCAACTAAGGGAAGGAACGGAGTTATTTTAATTCAAGTAAATACTTATGGACTTACTGCAGGTATTCGCATTTATAAAAGTAATGATAGCTTCGTGTCTTCGCTTCGATTTTAGAATTAAGTCAGTCTTTTTTTCCACATGGGAGAAAATGCTTTGATTCATACGTGCCCGCTGGTCAAATGAACGAGTTATGTCGGGTTCGGACTAAAAGAGAGCGCATGGCCGACGATTCTCCATGGTGAACCATCTGCTAAGATGGGACGAAATGGGATCGCATTAACATTCACAACCCTACCCTGGCGTTAGACTCGATTAGGCAACCGCCTCCGGGGGCTATAGCTAGGTGCTCTGATACCAGGAGGCATGCAACAACGATTTTCCATTTTCGATTTCTTATTAAGTAAAGAAACTTGTTTAAATGCGTGTAAAAACATAGGACTCAATAAGCCTGATTTTCTCCAGGCGATGAGCGATTGCTGTCTCTATCTACCCCTTAAGGTTGAGAGGTTGTGTCTTATAACCACCACACATCTATGAAAATGAAAGTCTGGGAATTCGATGTAATTGTAATAAACATAAAATTACAACGATTTTGTAATGTACTACTATCGATGGCGCGGATCTCATTGTTAAAAAAAAACTAGGGACGCAAGAATTCCAAAAAACTGTTGTATAATCAAAAGTAAGTTAGGGCTGTCCACCCCGTATGAGTTTAAATACTTTGAAAGTTAATCTTAAAACGTTAGGCATGAAACAACGAACTAGATTTCAATGGAAATTATTGTTCTTCAAGTCGAGAGGGCACAATTAAGAAATTCTCAGAACAACTAGCAGATAAGGCCAGGTAGACGCCAAGTTTTCATCGGGTTTGTTTATGTTATATAAATAGACGGGCCTCTCCTGATGTTATAAGCAATGGCGACGCCCACGTATCTCACGATTCGCAACTTCGCCTCTGTTATTTTTAAACGGCCAATCGATGTCTATTTCTATACAATAGGTGCGCCCTTGAAGAGCGTTGGAGGGTTTCCATATGTTAGTACATTTTTATTACAATTGAACAGACGTAATATTAAGAAAAAAATATTTAAGAATTCATAAGTTGCTCAGAGTAGTTTAGGTAAATGGAAATTATCTAATAATACAAAACTAAATATAGATACGTATACAATTCACGCATTTGTCATGGCGTGTCTTACAGTTCCGAGGTGGGCAAGCTATTTGGTCTATAAAAGTTGATGGGTTTAGATTATATTGCCATAATAAGAGTCTATCACACGGAAATAACAATAAGAGGGTAAAGATAAATATAGTAGATGTAACAAGGAAGAAGGCTGCTAATGTATTCAAAGCTATTTATAATCACAACATCCTGCTACGATAATAAAGAATTAGATAAAACGCTTTGGGGTAACTAAGTCAGAATAATCGCAGGCAATGAATATAACACGCCTATATTTATCTGATCCACTTTTGCAATTTTCGCGAGCGCCTCTTCGGGCTCTAAATAAAGGAGAGAATTGGTGAATTATATTGAAGGTTGGTGTGCTTATTTGCAATTCAACAAGTGTACGTACCCGCCTTTAAATGAAACCTACACACTGCCGGCCCGGTGAAATAATGAAATACGAACTGAGGTGGGATTTTTCACATATTTACTCAAATCCGAGCTTTATAGCTGCTTTGTAGGGAGCGGTGAATATAAACACCATGCAAAATAAATATAGCAATTTCATAATGCTATTTTCTCATATAGTTTTGATGCCACGATACAATCATTGATATTATCTGACAAATAATAGGTCACTTACTAAAATTGATTTCCGATGTATGGCCGTATATCTATTGCTATGGAAAGCGTACAGATATATAAAAAAAACGAGAAAAAAAGAGTCAAAAAGCAGTGATCATTATAATCAGTCAAAGTGTCGCAGTGTTTATAACAGTGTCTATATCAGTCTTCGAAAGAATACAGTATTGAATGTATCACTAATTCCCTATTAAGGCTATCAAGTTGTAGAATATACCTCCATGTAACATTCGTGCTGCTTCTTCTGCAAGTTCTAACGGTGAGTAGTCGCGATATCTTTGGCACTCTCTCTCAAGTCTTCTCTAATCCATTCCTTCGATGCAAGAAGACAGAAGGAATATCCAAGTGAAACGGGCATGAATTATCTTATATTTTTTTCATTCTTTCAAAGCGAGTGCTTGACGAAGGCACTACCTGATATTAAGTGGAATTGCAGTCATAGATGGTAAGGTGCAATAGCTTTTTTTGTTTGGGGTTTAAACTAGCCCTTGACCACGATCCCACCTGATGTTAAGTGGTAAGTAACAGCCTATTCGCTCTACTCTTAAGGGCTTCCACGTCGTACTGGGGTGGAAAGAAAGGCAACTTGTTCCACTCCTTTGCTGTATGCACAAAGAACGATGAGTCAGATCGCTTCCTTCGGACGCGCAGAACATCAACTATGAAAGGGTCGAGACCCGCCGAATGTCTAATAGTCCAAAGGTAGGGGATGGTGGAATTAACACGTGTAATTCCTGTGCAAATTCTCCAAAATGTAATCTGTAAAATACCGAAAGGCTAACCAGTTGAAAACATCCACATTGTAATCGCCCTCCGATCGTGACAGAAGCGGGATAACTATTCCAGTCCTTTGATCATATCCAGATTCAAAAAGAAATATTCTTGGATGACGCAAATGACACTCGATTGGGAATTGTAACTAGAAATATAACAGAGTTGGAACGCTTCCGGCAATCTATACTATTTAATCGGTAATCAGCTAATGTTCTCGAAAAAAATACAGTTCTAATGTTTATTTCGTGCACGCATCCCTCCGTACTTTTTCTACGGCGGTCTGTCAATTTATCTAATGATATCTCATGTAGACCACATAGGCACATTCCGCACGTGTTTCCTACACATACGAAATGTGCCTCACTGGCGTATATTTAATTCTATAAGGTCATTAACATGTGTAAAGGTCGTTAGCGAATTCATTCCATTAATAAACAACGAACGTTATAATATCTGTCTCCGACAGGAAGGGCCGCTTTTGAGCGTCAAAATTGGGTAAGACTTTGGTATTTGCTGTTCAAAAGTGGAAAGTAGAAATTTTTTACATAAAATATTATCTAAATAACAAACAAATATTTAACCCTTTTTATATGACAATTAAAAACGAACACCACAATATTTGTCGGAATGAACATATGATTTTAAATGTAAACATTAGGTAAGAGTTTGAAACCGACAAAGGAGTATTTTGTTTAATCAGGAAAGTTAATTTTATTTCATTTAAAATTTGGTTTTAATTTCTTTTATTCGAGCTTATTTTATCACATTAGTGGTGGGGTTGGCCCATCGCAATGGCACAACTTTTAGCTTCAGTTATTTATTTTTTTACTTAAGAAAACAAAAACACATGTACCACAAACAGGCTGGGATTCTAACCCCCAACTGCCATATAAAAGTAGAACTAGTTAGAATTTTTTTTATTTTATATTGTTCAAATGATGCATGTGAACTAATTATTAATAAACAAAATGTACTCCAAAACAATACAATTTTTTTTACAAATATATAATATATATAATCAATTTATATTGGTCTTAAGAAACGTTCACAACCATATCATTCTAAAAATTAAAATAGGTACTTCTGTACAAGAGTAACTAGGGTAAACTAACTGTATCGATGTAAGTTTAGCTAAATGTTATGCTAATGTGTAGGGTGAATTCGAAAGTAACCGCCGCAAGGGCATCCTCGACTGCAGTTGAAACAGATAAATTGAAAACGTTCTCAGGCAGCGCGAGCCGACCACCCAAGCGCAGGCGAAACAATCTAGGACACGAAGGCGGCCACAGGCGTTGCACCTCTCTCTTGAAACTAACTGTATGATAATGGACCTACATAGCTTAGAATGAAATTGATATATGAACAATTAAACTCTATTCACATTGTTTAAATTACATTAACGGCTTTTGAAAACCCATTGGCCCTCATATAACTTCTACTTCATTGAGGTTGAGAATAAATTTATAAATGATTTTTTAGAACTAAACTTCTTTGGTTACCGACCGTCAGATCATCAGATTGACGGTTATATTATATAATCATTTATAAAATTTATTCTCAACCTCAATGAAGTTGAACCAAAAAAACTAGATTGAAATGTTATAATGAGAGTATAAGGGAATAGTCACGCGGCCCTAGTGGCGATTGGTGGACTTCACATGTTTTTTCAAATTTTTCTAAGACGTAGGTTTTCTCACGATATTTTCCTTCACTGTCGAGTGTGTGGTTAATCGGCACATAAAATTGCAACAAAAAAATGATTGGTACCGGAACCGAGGATCGAAGTCCGTTAGCGTACTATGCAACTTGAGCGACCGCCCGGACCTGAGCTACCACGGCTCTTGTATGTATCTCTGTATTATAAAAAGTAGGATATCTTAGTTTGTCGAAATGAAATGATCAAGAAAGGGAAGTCTCCTTTGTTTCTACTTAAAACGATGTATTTTAATTGATGTTTTTGATTAAACGATAGCTGCTATCAGTAACTAGTAATATATGATTAAAATTACTCATTTCAATTACGATCAAATAATTGTTAATATCAATGGAATGATAAAATTAAATTACCTGACAACAGTTATAATGCACACGATATTCGTCAGTTTTTGATTCGTTGAATTTTAAATATACCGTATATAACTTAACTTTCTAGTTTGCTGCCACGATGTCGAATTATACAGTGACCAGCATGACACCACGGTTTTCTCGATGATTATGAACTTAATGGTTTAATAACTTCTTATGTTTACGAGAATGTTTCTCTTCGAAAAGTAACTAAAAAATAAAACTTAACTACGTTAAAATCGGTAAAAGTAGTTTTCCTTCAAGCTAATTATTTATTATACCGTGATAGTAAATTTTTCGAGCGTTCTAAACCAGGCATTTGGGTTAAAATATTAATGTCTCAATGAGATTACAATTTTCAGAATCTCCTTTGGAAAATATACTTCATAAAAAGTTGTAGTCAGAGATGGGCTCGTCCCCTGTCACAAATGCGACAAATATAACTAATTTAAAATTATCTACTAATAGTGTTGTGAATTTGTTTATTGTATTTCTAGATGTATATACATATATATAATATTATATATAATATATACATACTCCTTTCCATTCCTCTTTGACACGTCCTGATTTTTGCTTTCGCTTGATGCGTAGATTTTCAAGATTGGCTAGCGTATGTTAACGATGTCAAATTCCTAGTATCCATAACTTTTTTGCTTAATTTCCATGGGCATTTTCATGTTTTCTTTTAAAGACCAAAATTTCTTCCAAGCATTCGAAACTCGCCTTTCTATTATATATAACTTTAAGCTAAAGATAAAATTATTATAATTAACAATTGATTTAAATTTTTATCAAAAGACACCATCCATCTTACATTGTGTTATTTCAATGGGTTTCCGTGTTCCTTAATTATTACAAAATTTAAATAGATTACTCAAATCCGAGACACAAAAGTAGAACTATAAAAGCAAATCTTTAGTTCTGCTGACTCGATTTTTAATAAGGTAACTGTTTCACCGTGCACTGATTAAGTCTCGTAATGAAGTTCATTTGCGATGCCGTTTTAATTAAGAGTAATAACAGTGTTTTGTAATTAAAAGGAGAAAAGCGCCTCTCGCTAATGTCTCCCATACAAAGCGCTCGCATGAGCTCTTTAACAGAAAATAAGTATTATACACGGCATAACAGATCATTATTGACCACTTAGGTCAGCGGGCGAACATTCTCAACAGGCCAACGCCCCACCAATCGTCTCCAAGCGGCCACAATCGGAAACGGCCTTAGCACGCAGGGTGGAAAGTTTTAAGTCCCCTGTTAGGAGGCGCACCGGGCGATACGGTCCACGTCAATGCAGTTCCAGGAATGCATCGGTCTCTTTGCGTTATAACTTTGAACTGTAGCGGGTGAATTTCGTGCGCGTTTTTCCTGATAGTCGAGTCCGCAATTGCGGAGGGTTTTTGGTGCGCTAACAACTTTTCGAACGGGTAATTAATTAATTTATGTATCAAATTGACTCAAACCCAAGTTCGAAATGCTAAGAAGTTATAAATTAACTCTTGTATTAAATACAGGACTAGCAGAAGTCTGTGTTTCATACCGGACTAATTGAACGCAAAGGTACTTCGGTATTATAATAACATAAGTATTGATTATGCAAATAACCTTTCTGTAATAAGTTAATACTCGTATGTAACATAACAGGTGAGCCATAAGCTAGTTTGTCCCTTTTCCTTTAAATAAAAAGGATGTCCACTAGAAAGCATTTTGATCAGCAACACTTGCTTTCAAAGCTTGCTATAATAAGGACAATACGAAGGAAACGTGTACAGTACGTTTATTCCTGATAATATTAGTCAAGACTCATCAGTATAATTAAATTATTGATTTAGCACACATGCGCAAATTTTCAACATAATCCGGCTGACTATGATAAATGTGTTGTTGATTTTTTATAATGAATAACATATATGTATAAGTGAAATGTCTCAATACATTACCAATTTTAATTATTCACGTCGACGTGCGTGCGCATATGGCAGGAACTTGACAGGCTGTTAACTGTGAAAGGCTTTTAAGTGTTCGTTAAAACAAGGTGTGAAATTTGTTGGTGCATGAAAATCATCAAAGTAGAAACTTCCAAAAAACTTAACGAAGCACTTAAGATAACATATGCTTGATGATTTGCATATGCGTGTTAAGTTACGATACACCTGATGCGGTTATATTTTTAACGCCATCACTGTCAAAGAGTCAAACGAGAATATTGATTTTAATTACCTTGGATGACAATTCCATTGCATCAATTAAAATATTTTTAAAACATATATTGTGAATAAACGATTTATTTATTTATAGGAAGATCAACAGTAATACAATTTACAAAAAAAGATTTAAAAATAATTAAGTAAACAGACTGCCAATAATGATCTTCGCGAATACGCAAACACTTTAAAAATATTTTATTGTGTGACCAAAACAATAATAATAAAAATGGTAGGGTACCAACAATTTTTCAACTAAAGAAATTTCGATAGAATATACCGTCTTATTGCTACAGTTGTAGTATTAAAGATGTCTACTTCTGTCCTTTTATAATATCTATTAAGCGTGTGACCAGCGCGTCACATAAATGAATTTTGACTATAATTAGAAGATGCCAAAGGGAGATGGAAAGGAATATGATAGCGCGCTGATTTCTTGGGCACGTTAAATTTTATTTTCGAGAGAAGAGAGACAGTCAATTCTACCATAGATAACATTCAGCAAAAAGGTCATGTCTGCTGCCTCGCGACGAGTAACTAAATATTTTTATTACTTTTTTATATTAAATCTATATCAAAATGTGGCCAGTATTGTTTCTTTGTAGTTATAGATATTAAAAAACATTTTTTTTTAAATACTATTTATACATTCTTTTTCCATTTCATCTAAGCAAGAGCTTGTGTTATAAGATGGTTCATTACTTGAATGATGGATTCGAATCTATGACCATCCATCTCGCAGATCGTACTTTAAATAATTAGGGTTTTGACGCTTGTATTCTATTATATAATGCTATTATTTATTATCCTGTTTGTCACTAAAACGCTAAATTAGTTATAAGATAATAAGCGCCGTACGTTGAACGAGGGCTCTCATATTATATACTATGCCATACAATAGAGTAATTACATAATAGACTATTTATACAGACAAAAAGTGTTAGTTATTCGATTCAACAGGAGCTATCTGCTAGTGAAAGTCCCGTCAAAATCAGTGCAGCCGTTCCAGAGAATAGCCGGAACAAAGAGACAGGCAGAGAAAAATAAATGTTATTTTGGTATGAAGTTACAGCCTATATATGCCCCACTGTTGGTCGCAGGCCTTCTCCGAAAAGAGAGTATAAGGGCATAGTCCACCACGCGGCCATTGTGCAAATTGGCACTGTGTCACATGTCTTTGAAAATTATCTAAAACTTTGTTATGTAAACTACATAAGAAAATTTTCTTATATAGGTTTTGTTACGAAGATTTCTTTCACAGTCGAGCGCGTGACAAATTAACGCTTAATATTGTAACAAATGATTGAACTCGGGTTGTCAGCGTACTATGCAACATGAGACGACAGCCCGGACACTGAGTTACTACGGCTCTTGGATCTTATTTTGGAATATGTACCGTAAAAACATTCATATGGAGTAAAAAGCGGTTATTTTAATATTACAAATAGACACTCCAATTTTATTTAATTGTTTAGATATATAGCTATGTAGTCACAAGCGGTAATTTAGATAAAATAAACGTAAGGTGGGTGAATAAAGACTATTATCATATGGCAGCAGTATGAAGCGTAATAATAACGAAACGAGGCCGTAGGGGAGCGTTGGAGTGGTCCGTGGACGTGAGCGAAATAACGCAGCGGACGATTTCCGTTCTGACGGCAGCGCGCCGCCGTAGCGAGTGCGTGCTCGGCTTTCCCGTGCTGGAATTCGACACTTGGACACCTTCGGAAAAAATGTAACCCTGCTTCAATCAAATATAATTCCTAGTAATAGAAACAACATTTTTTGCCTTGTAATACTGTATAGGAATGTTTCTTCAGGATTTTAACAAAAAATCAAAAATATTATAAATAAGTCTCTTACGTTTTTTTAACTCTAGCGGCAATCACCATCTAATTTTGTAAGTTCGTATAATTTAAATGCAGGTACAGTTGGTGAGCACATCGCTTTACATCAAGCATAAAATGATTTCTGACTAAAGAAACCAAAACCTCGTTAACCCTTTTGAAACTTCACCGGTCTGAGAAGTGGTACTGTTAGAGCGCTGTCTGTCTTGCATCCTAACTCGGCAAGCTAGCTCTGTAACAAGTGTCAAACTATGGCTCGGTCAGTCGCTTTAGTCGGATTACTCATTTTTGTTTTGTTGGCAGCTTCGATAAAGACTGACTGAGTGCAATAAAATCTACCTATGTGCAGTGAGATGGTATTAAGAAACCCAACCACGCGCGACTTCCTGGACAAGTCAGTCCTGGAGACAGGCAGTAGGAACAATGATGGACGACGGCGCTTATACACGTTACTGTCAAGCGTCCGCAGCTGTGGCGCGGCCAATACATAGGCCGTCTTAGATTTTTTTCTAAGAATTACAAGTTTCCTCACGATGTTTTTCTTGCCGCCGAGCACGTGGTAAATAGAAAAAATAGTATCACGTGTAAATCAAGCAGTGAGCGAGTAAAGTCCAATACGCCCGTCTAGTCGAAACGGTAAGTGCACGCCGGGGCTCGAACATTCCGCTCATTTTGCATACTAACAAGCAACGGTCCGCGGCCCACGGTTTACGGTTTGGTCCGCGCGCCCGGGACGTTGCGTCACCCGCTTTGCGCAATCGACGCACGCGCATACGTGTGCGCCATTCATCCGCCGCGTAGCGACGTAATTGATTTTAGTTTTTTTTTTAATGATTATTATATCGAGGTTGAAATTATTTAAAAAAAAAAGTTAAATTAAACAGCATTATGGTTATCGATATAATTACGTCAGATATTAAATAATTATATAAAACTAAATTAAAATCAGCAACAACATCTGTATATTTCAGACTGAGTGCATTAAAAATCAGACTGGGGTTGCTAGCAACTATGCGACTTGAGGCTACATTACGGACATTGTGTGATACACGTGGCGGTGTTGATTTACTACGCGATCAGGTGTGTAGGAAAACATCGTGTGGAAACCAAGATGTCAATTTTTCTAAGACATGTGAAGTCTGCCAATTGCTACTCTGTTTACAGAAAAAGCCCATGCCCAACAATGGGACATATGTATATATATAATATATATATATATAAAGGCTGTTATTGTAACTTTAACTTTTAACAGGCATTAAAACATATTACGACAGCAGACCTAGGCAGTTGTCGCCGTAGTTGCTACTGCGGAACATCAAAATGTTTTGACAGGGAAACCGTGACCCGTGCTGCAAGATACTCTCGACTTCTCGAGTCTTTAACTAACGAGGGTTAAGGTAGACCATTGCATGCATCGCGGCGATCCATCGTCACGGAACAACGCGTGCTTTCGTAACACACTCGCTAGTATTTGGCGGAGTAAAAACACGACGGCACAGTTAAAAAACGTCAGCGGTTTCATTCATAGCGATTAGCCGGCGGTATTGTATGGGTGGCGAGCGCGATAACATTCCGGATGTTTGGCCGCGTGTGGCATTGTTCGCTTTGCCCTATTGACTATATTATGAAACCATCCGATTGTGCTCTGATCAGCTTCTGCGCTTACCGATAAGGTATAAAACATCTTTTTCAAGAAAAAATCTACTTAAGTCATTATTTATCTCACTAGCCAACCAAGGATTAGCGGAATTTTATGTACCTTAATCTAGTAAAAAAGCCTTTTAACTAATAACGTCTATCAGAAAAACAAAAATCAATAACCCTTGTTCACCGAGCCAAACGCAAAGCAAACATCTCCACTTTACATTCATATTCTAGCAGGTAAACCTCTGATGGTGCCGATTTATTTTGAAGACGTACCGCTGGTCAGCTATGTTTTTTTTTATTTCCTAGCTTATTTATTTTAGAAATTGCCACCTCATCTCGCCATTTATTAATTACACGAGGTCTTCATCTATAAATGCAATAGAAAAGTAGCATGGTTAACATGCACTTTTTTATATTTTGGTATATTAAAAATGTTCATTTGTTGGCGATTGATAATATAATTAAAAAATAAGAAATTGTAGACCCTGGCAGAAGAAACTACTAACATCTGAACATAAGTTAGAAGGTCGATTACATTTTCACCGGATTTCGATCATGCCGGCCCATTCATGAAAAAGGAATGACATTTTTTTAAATATTTTCTTATCTCCACTTTACAATCCATTATCAAATTCTAAATTTTACAACAATGTATCAACGGCCTTATACATTGATGTTATTACGGATTATTATATTTTTGCAATAGTTATTATTTATGTATATATAAAAGTATTTTTACTGGATAAATCATGTTTATTATAAATGGCTGGTATATAATTTTAATGGTAATACATAAATAAACGGTACATTTATTAAGCATGTGTTATTATGAACAATTATATAACGGGATAAATAAATCGCAAACAAGATGACATCACAACAATTTAAAGTGTTATCATTTATATTGATAGGTCGATAAACGTCGGAGCGTCAAACAATAAACCATCAGGTGTGAATATCAAAAGCTAATTGAGCCGAGTGAGTGGAGTGTAGGCGGCGGCGATATCAACCGGATGTCTAGTTAAAATCGAATTGCGGTGCCGGCGCGACAGCAGAACAATTCGATAGAATTATATGAATACAAACCGGAAGCTGGGACGGAAGGCGAGCTAATAGTGGCTTATCGGCGGTTCCGCAACCAGTTGACAAAAATTTAAAGCTTCCTGTTATCGACCGGTGCCGTTTTATACTTTGGCACATAATCGCGTGAGTGTTGATAGTGGAGTTGCTACAAATAACAATTTCTAAATTGAAACATAATGAAATCAGTGATAGCCACTCACCGCTTAGAGCCACTAAGCGGTAAGCTGGTTCAATTCCCAACCTAAATATTTTCTAAAAATTGTGCGCGATGTATTCCGATGGGTTAGTGCGTTCGGTGAAAAGCATATAGCGATGGCTTTATTTACCCCGCTAGAGATTTCAGAAAAGATAGATTATATACATCAAATTGAATATAATAAGCATTTGGTAGTAAGGTTGATCTCTTAAACATGTGATATTTACATTGACTAATTCATAGTCATAATATCTCGGCGCGCCATTAATCTTCTACTGTAAATAAGAACCAAGATTGATGGATATAGAGGATTTATATATTTTCTATGCCAGTATATTTGGCTTGTCTACGATCTCTAAATTCAGACATGGTAATAACAAAAAAAGATATCAATCACTTTATGATGTTGATTGGCAAAGAACGCCAGTAATAATTTATCTTTCGCTGCCGACCCCACAATCGACCGATAAGAGATTTGGCAAACATTGTAGTCTTAATCCAAATAAGCGGGATACGTGGGCGGGCCGGGGAAAAGTTCTTAGGCGCGCGCGTTAATCATTCGCTATCAGAAGCCGTTGAGCGCTATCAATGCGAAGGTGCTCCCGGCGTATCGCGACGGATGTTTATTTAGCAGATATAACAACTTGAGCGGTTTAATAACCTCTTTGCTTACGTAAAAATGTGCAGTTGTTCATTCTGCAAGCGTACGAACTTGTTGCTCGATAAAAAATAGCTGTACGGGTTTTTTTTAGTTATTTATACTCATTCAGAATTATATTAAATACCATTTTTTAAAAAGAGGAAGTTTTATAATGAGTTGATCATAATACCTTAGCTGGAAATTATCTCTCCTGAAACATTTTGTATATCTGTATATACCAAATTTATTCAAAATTAAGAAATAAAGGCACTATCGCCTATGTCTTGAAGCTGTCTTGTGGCAGCGATTACCAATTTTATATGGTGCTGGCCTTCGTTCATTCCTGTCACCAACCTGTAGATCGTTCGGTAGCTCCTCTGATCGAATGTTCATGGAGTGAGTCGTAAGCTCGTTTACCCCTTCTCCTATGAAAAGACTTGGTTATCACCTCGCTCTGTAGCAGAGGTTATGTAGGAAATTTTTAAAAACTTTTGATAAGTAAAAACGTTTCCTAAAGATTTAGAATTAAAGGGTTAAAATGTAGGTTAAAGTTAATTGCAGCGAATGCAAAGCTCATAGCCAAAGGTATACACTTATACATTTAAGTATTGAAATGGTTTAAGTTGTTAATATGATCATAGTTAAGTTAAAGTTACAGCTTTAATATATGTCCCACTGCTGAGCACAGGCTCTATAAAAAGAGTATAAGGGCATAATCCGCCACACGGTCCTAGGGCGGATTGGCAGACTTCACATGTCTTAGAAAACATTTCTAGGAAATGTAGGTATCCTCACGATGTTTTCCTTCACCGCCGATCGCGTGGTAAATCAGCCGTTTGAGACGACCGCCCGGGCGGACACTGACCTACCATAGCTCATATGATAATGATAATAACTTTTAAATGGAAAACAATTATAGCACGTGAAAATGAAATGCAATTTTTTAAAATATTGTCTCAATTCTTTTTCCTCGTTTTTAACTTCATCAAAGCTAAGCGCGACCCATAAACAAACAATAATTAAAACAAAATGCTTTAGTATTTTTAATTAAAGCTCAGTTATTACGCATAAATATTAACCTTTGTATTGTATCGGGGCAAGGTACAGCGTCATAGCCAACGCTTTGCAACAAAAAAAGTTAACAATGTTACTTGGGCCAATTTGCTCTTTAATAACCGTGGCGAGGATTACCGAGGGCGCAACACACCGGACTTTAATCCAATTATTTCTCGTTTGCTTTTTAAATTGAAATCTAATAAAACCTGTTTACAATAATGCAATACTAATATTTATTTTCGTAATAACATCTATTATCAATTTATATAAACTGGCATGTGATTTATTTACTACGAATCTACACTGATCTGCCAGAGAAGCTGATCGCAACAGTTTCATTGGAGTGGCAGAGCTCTGAGTTCACTTAGCCTAAACCTCTATTGAAAGCAACACGGCGCAAGGGTCGCCGATAGGGGGGGACCTTAGCTTGGTGAAATGCGGACAGCGAGCAGTGACAGGTGCCTCTGACTACCCCGCTGAGGTTTTAAGGCCTTAGACCTTATATATATTTATATAATATCGCTATACTCATTATTTTATATTTTATAATTAAAACAAAGTTGAAAAAATCTATCCAGTACTTCAAGGTTTAAAGTTTAAATGCGACCGTTATCTAGTCTGTCTAGTAGAATAGTCTAGGTTTTACGAGTTGTTATAAAGTAACTTTGATAAATTATTAGTTCACGTCACTTAAAATCCGTAAAGGCTTTCATCGCGCCTTTGAGCGTCGTACTAATCTGCTTCGACGGTAGACAGAGGCTATCAGCTTATCAGTAGCACGTCAGTTAAACGAGATCGAGAGTGGGCGGCCACCGACGCATGCGTTTCACCGACGTCACGGCCAGCACTCCGTCATCGTTCGTTATAACAATGTTTCATCGATTGACATTTATTGGAACTGGATTGTGTTACTTAATCGCAGGTTATTTCCAGACTAAGCAATTTAATTACTTTTCATCATCATCATTTCAGCGTGTTCTACTGCTGGATAAGAAACTAACCCAATGATTTCCAGATGATAAATAATTATTTACTGACTCTAGAGCCGTGGTAGCTCAGTGTCCGGGCGGTTGGCTCTTGTTGCATAGTACGCTAGCAACCCGAGTTCGATCCTCGGTGTGGGCAACAGTAAATTTCGCTGATGCAATTTTATGTGCTGATTCACCACGCGCTCGGCGGTGAAGGAAAACATCGTGAGGAAAGCTACATGTCTTAGAAAAAAATTCTAAGGTATGTGAAACAACGCCCAACAGTGGGACATATATATTATATATATATAAAAAGGCTTTAACTTAACTGGCTTATTTTTTAGTAATTATTGACTTTTCATTGTCAGTTAAATAAGTTATCGTACGTCTTAATATCAATTTTTGATTTTTAGTAACTGTCTGCGTTTTATTTATTTTTTCAGCGAGTTTATTGAATCTATAAGTGACCGGTGGCGAAGCAACCGCCGTAGGCCGGGCACGAATTTTGGAAAATTATATTTATTGTACATAAGAGACCGTTTAAATGAAGACATTGGAACAATTCAGTTGAGATTTAAAACTGTATTATTTGAAGTCAAGGTCAGTTCAAGGTTCAGTCAGTCAAATCACACTGGTCTGTGATAGACAATCATATCATAATTTTAAGGAAACGTATAAGATGTAAAAATAAATTAAACTTTCACGCAAGTATATAAAAATTCCTTTCTAGAGATTAATCAGACTAATGTAGAAGGCGGTGACGTTATAACTGTATAAATGTGCAAGTCATTAGCGACACGTGTAGCTTGGAATGTTGCAAGCTCACTAGATTTTAGTTCAGGGCGTATCACCCAATCATTCCATTGACATACTTAGGTAAAATAAATTGCAGTACTGGTATTAATAATTCGCCGACACAAGTACAAGCATGGGTACATGGCAATTACATCAGAGCATTACAAAACATACCGTATCCGACTAGTAGATTCGTACATCGTGATATCACCAATGAGTCACAAGTCGACATTACCACACCAGCTGACTCATTGAGCGACTCGCGAGTGGGAATGGGAAACTCTATTGTTTCCCACTTGGTTTCTAAGATACATCTAGTTATGATAATGAGACCGTGGTACCCCTTTGACTGTGGCAGAATATTCTTCATTAGATAATTATAATCCGTCTGCAAAAAACAAAACAAGGTCGCTTCACAATAAAAGGTTCACTTGTAATGAATTCACCAACACTATTGAAAAAGGGAGCTTATCGACCGTTAGCCTTTCATTAATATTAATAGGCCTTATTGATATAAGACATTTAAAAAATGTATTAACAACAAATAAACTAATAAACGTTACGTCTGTTATTAGAACATCATTTTTTATACGAACCTACGCTGGTTGGCTCGGTCTAACAGTTGCTTCAACGGTTAGACCGAGTTAGCGAGGTGGTAGAGCTCTTAGATCGTTTAGCCTGAGAACCTCTATCGAGAGCAACAGGGCGCAAGGGCCCCGAGACGACCTTGGCTTGGACGGATTCTCGTTACGACGGAGGTGCGTTAGCATTCCAGTTAGAGGGCGCCCCAGAAGGTCGAACCACGATTCGACGATTAGTCGAAACTACGTTTTGAAATTAAAAACTATATTGAGAACTTTTTTGTTACTACCTTAGCTAATTTGTTGAAATTTTATGGCTCGTTGATTAATAGAAAAAAAAGATAAAGGACTCGTTGAGTTAATAATAGTAAGTTTTAATTAAATAATTGTAATAGACGTAGTGCGAGTGAATATAAACGCGTTCACAATAAACGTCATGAAGCGATTAATCGCGTCGTATTTTTAGTGCGGTGGTCGTGTTATTTTAATAATTTTATAACGATAATGGCAGGGCGTGTTATTTTTTTTCCGGCTGGGTAAACCCGTGACACATCCGCAATCCCACGCGGCTGAAGGTATGTACGTCGGAGCTATTTAACGCCCGGGTCCTGCATAGCTGCCGCGTTATAATCATTTACAAGGCTTTTTCGTCGCCTCCACGGAATTGGCACACGTAATTATATGTAACGTTTTCCCCTTATACTTTTTTTAATATATCCTATAATATAGTACTAGCAAAAATATTTAGGAGTGGTATTTTAGGTAGGTTTACAAGTAATTTGTTTTATGTAAAAGGATTCTTCTCACATGCCCTGACAAGTTAGAGACGTGAGTATATTTTCTAAAGTGACAAACGCGCCTACGGCTTAATAAGCTCCATAAATGCCTTGTACAGCAAAACTACTGAAAAGATAGATATGTTATTTTTAGTATTACAGAGAAAGTTCATGTAAATGACACATTATTCTAAAACTAATGTTTTGCTAACAAATTATTTTCAGATTATCACGTATTGTTACTATCCGGTTTACAAATTCGTATATCAATTATAACGTAAAATAAATCGGAGAGGAGAGCGGACGGATTTTTAGAACAAAATAATTTCATTTTCCACCGTCTGAATAAGCATCGTAGGGTCTAGATCTTGGTATTCAGATATACAGAAGCATCAAATATGCTTAGACGCTTATAAACCGTTTACATAGTAGGAAAAGAGCGGGGACGGCGTCGGTTCACGGCAATCTCAATCAGCTGATTCACTCGACGGCCGACGGCCTTGCATGCACTGCGCCGGCTGTCATTGACTCTAATTATTATTGTAAGGCTGATATTTTTAAGACGAAAAGAACAAAGGCCGGCCTTAGTGCATGTTCTTTATTTTTTTATTATCATTTCGTCATTTAATATAAAACAAAATAACTAAAGAAATAGCATTTGCCACATAAGTTCCTTTAGAGAATAAAAACATCCTTTTACGAAATGGCAGTAATCCATAAAAAATATTGAAGAATATAATTTCGTTTAGTGTTTTATCTGTATATAAAGTGTTGATTTTTATTCATTCAGTATTCATATATATATATATATATATATATATATATATATATATATATATATATATATAACAAATAAATATATCAAAGGCTCACTCACTAATTACATACAAAATTTCGATTATAATTTCACGACCATCCTGTGATCGAGTAAACAGAAACTGCCACCGCTCTCCCCTTTTCAACAAGCTTAAATCCCTTTAGGTTATTTGTACTAGGTGGTGAGCCTATCGCAAATTCTAGTGTTTTTTTTAAATACATAAGAAACCGAGAAACTGAAACGCATTGGCACAAGCCTGCCGGGATTCAAAGCCACTTACACATCACCGCTGGTGAAGCGAAGCCAATTAAAGTTAAAATCATAGCGATGAATGAAAACCAGGTATTTGCGCACGCGATAAAAATGTCGACGATCAAGTTTCGGAAGCAAGGTGACACCAGCGACCCAAAGGTGACCCGGGCTCGAGTATGGTTCGACGAACTTCATGTCGCGCATTGATTAACGGCGCACATTCGCACTAGGAATGTGCGTCATTAATTAATACGAATACATTGATATCCCATTTGAACCCCCAATATCACTTCGTTGATAGAGAAGTACTACGATCCGAGCGATATCCAAGATCTGACTACAGAAGTTTTTACGCAATATAAATGCCGTATGCATATTTTTTATTTCACTTGTAATTCACCAGGCGGCTCCAGGCAATATTCTGCCAATGTTCTGTGTGATTGCGACCATTCCATCCGTCACTTAACAGCGTTAATAGACAACAGATACATGGAGTAAAACCACTCGAGACTAAGCAAAACATTATTACATATAAAGTATGGATTTTAATTTTTAAAATAGCTCATTGGTTACATATCTCGAGACAGCTTTTAAAATATAAGCCAAGAAGTCCAAGAAGAATTACTAACATCATTTTTAATAATAATAGCATCATTCTTATAAAAAGTACAGCGAGAACTGTTATGTTGTTGTAAGTTGCAACTAATATATAAGCAAATAAGGTGAATACGCGATGAAATGCCAATGACAAGTTCAAAGGTGTGATGACCCAATAAGCAAAGTGCGATAACACGGAAAATATAAAGGAATTGCCGACCAACGCATATGGAAGCAGCACAGCGAACCCAATTTGTTATTCAACGAATGCAGCGCGCCTAAATTTAGCATAAATCGAACGCATAAAATATGGGGGACGCCTTGCGCGGCGCCATGACAACCAGCCACTTTTGTGAACGGAGAATACTCGTGGGAAGCAAGTATAATAAATGGCTTTTGTATGAAATAACCTCGAGTAATTCTGCCTAAAACCGTTTAAGGTAATGTATGTTGTACAATATAGAAAACGATTTAAATAAAGAATATATTTTCCTGTGGTTACGTTATGTTTATTTTTTTACATCAATTACATTACGCGACGAAATACTTATACCACTTACTATATGGGAATACCTCATCAGCGACCTCTATTTCTGTCCCCTCTCTCCCCCCCGCCATCCTAGTTAGCGGCAGAAAAATAACGAATATTAAAAAATCCTCTCGAGCGCCCTCGAATCGGATTGTTTGCGCGTTAACGTTACCTGTTAAAGAGGTCGTTGCGCCATGTTTCTCCCTAAAGTGGTTGAGAATATGCGACCTAAGAACTATGCCTTAAAAACCCGGTGAAACAGTAGACCTCGTGATTGATCAGCATAGTTCATATAAAAAAGAATCCTTAGTTAAGCAGAACTAAAAAGTGAGAGGGGAAACGTTTAAACGTATTTGCCACCGCGACGGGCAATAGCGTCGGCCGCCGGGCTAATTGCGAAAAGCGCGATTAACGCTCACTGTAGAGGCACTAAACGAATACAACACTGTTTACCACCCCGGACTCATTCCTTTTACAGCGCCACTAATAGACCTTATTTTATTAGGGACAGACGTCGGGATAACATTTGTATTTTAGCAACTAAGTAATCATCGTAAAATCGTCGCCATTAAACTCGTCCAGCGGCTATGTCCGTGTTAATTACGACGACACACTTTATAAGCTAAATCTATTTGCTAAATTACGTTTACGCTTAATATTCCATTAAGCGTGATACAATAGCTTTCTATTTTTTTGTTTATAAAAGTGTATTTACGAGTAAAAACACTCGACTTCGAATAATAGAAAAATTACAACATAGAATTTCGATTATCCGTAAAATAGCAACCGACCGAGTCGTGGTTCGGCCCTCTCGGGCACCCTCGGATCGGATTGCTTACGCGTAACATAGTAACCGGAGGGACCATTGTGTCGAGTTACTAGCAATAGAGGTTCAGGCTAAGCGACCTAGGAGCTGTGCCACCTCTCAATCCGGTAAAGCAGTCAAGGCCAGCCTCTCTGGCCAATCTGTGTAGTTCGTCATAGAATATGAAACATAGAATTAATCAGAACCTAACCAATCTCTCATCAAACTACCTTTAAAGTACATTCTTTCTCATAAAAACTGAATCATCGACACTGGTTGGCCTGATTTTGAGTCATTGGGACATTTGTCACGCAAAAACTTAACGCAAATTTTAAGACATATGGTTTCCTCATGAATGCCATTGTCAGAACTGCATCATGTATTGAAATAGGACGTTGTCTCGACATGCAACAAAACGAGAAAAATATTTATACCAACTATGGTTACCAATGAGACGGAGCAATTTCTATAAAATACAAAAACGCAACTTCTATCGCTGGAGCTACAAGCTTTTGTCTCAATAAACTGAAAAGAATAATTATTTGAAATGTCCATTGTTGCGTTGAAATACTGAACAACAATACATATAGTTCTAACGACGTGAAAGCTAGTTATTTATAGCCTAAGACTAACTGCCACCGATCCTTCCATCGTCATATTTCATGCCAGCGCGGGGCGCGGAGAGTCGGAGGCTGCGTCTCGACAGAGCGGCGAGAAATCTTGAAACGTAAACTATCGCTGTTACCGTAAGCACCGCTCCCCGCTCGGGTTACAACCGCACAACAGGATGTCGATCGAGGACGGCTGTCGCCCGTTTTCATTTATGTATCTATTATGTATTTATGACTCTCATGCATGTAATATTATATAGAGTAAGATTTTGTAGGTAGTCCAACCGCAAGTTTTTCTCCCGGGAAACAGTAGTATTACGAGGTTATATAAGTACGTATATTTATATAGATACGTATATATATATATATATTTCAACTATCATAATGTTAATGAATGTTTTTGTTTTTAATTATAGATACGTGGAAATAGTATTGTCGCATGGAAATAGACGATAAATGTTTTAAATAAAAATGCCAATGAATAACAAAATTCAACAGTAAGTAGATTAATATTAATGGGTAACAATGGACTAAAAATCCAGAAAAAAAATGTTCCTGCAAAAACTCAATGCAGCAGGGCAAGCAGGAACTAAAAAAAACAGTCGTCAAAAGTGCATTCGGACTCGCAACCAAACTATATACTATTACTGTATACCGCTTTTAAAATACTTGCATAAGAGTTACCCGGCTCTTAAGTGATCGTATTTCTGGCCCTAGAAGCTCATTAAAATCTTACCAAATGGTTTTCAGTTATGCGTCGGCGTGTTTAATATTACATAGTATATAGTAAGCCGCTTAAATTGAAAAAAATGGATGAAACGATGTACATAATAGAATAAAAACTAATCGATGTTTTTCAACCGACTTCAAACAAGGAAGTGGTATGTATGTTTGTTTTAAGTTTGTTATCTCGTAACTTTTAGCTTAAAGCTGATGCTTTCCGTGTGGCCCCATTATTATTTCGTCCAATTCTGACAGTGGCATCCATGAGAAAATCATAAAATTCTGAAATTTGCATTAAGTATTTCGCGACAAATGGACGAATAACTGTATATGTCGCCAATCTATTTCGATAATTCATTTTTTAAAAGATGTACTTTAGTAGTTTGATAAAAGTCATACATACAGGACGTCCGTGCATTTAACGTTTGAATAGATTTGAAGTGGATTTGTGTTCGTAAATACACTTGTTTTTAATATTTATTGTAAAATGAACGATATAAGAACAAGGAAAGGTAGACATTTAATAACGGACACATAACTCGACAGAGTCTGTACATTAAACACAAAGAAAGCGGTCCACCGTGGAAGCAGACGGGCGAAAACAATCGAGAAGTCTACTCTGCTAATCGTTACTAAGATCCGGATACGCGACAAGCGGACAGCGTCTAATTGTCGGTAACCGTACAAACGAGGTTACACGTCTCCGTGCAGTGAGTGTTGCCACATGTCGCAACATCACTCAGACCTTTTTATCACACTTAAATGACTTGTAGAATTATTCCTTCTACAAATCTGTTTTCTTTTACTAGATATGGAGACAGTTCTCGCTTCAGCTTGGCCTATTTCAATAACCTTAGTTAATAACATACAAATAAAATAAATATAAATATACATATATTTTATGCACAAATATTCTAGAACATAGACGGTGACACGGCGGTATTTATTATGCTAAAAATTGTGCGACAACGTTGGTCCTTTTATGAAGAAAGTTTTCTTCTCCCTTCTTCGGATGTTCTTAAGGATGTGTGTTTGCTCTTCCTTTTGCTACTATCGAGCCGTTTGTTTTGACACGGCGGTTCGGTGTCCCATCGACATGCACCGAAGAAGGCCACCGAGGACGGAGGTTGGGGGAGAGTAGGAACCACATAACCCCACCTCTTTTGTGAGGGGGATCACAAAAATGGATATAGACGGTAATACTATATGAAAAGCAGTTATTACTTAGAAGTAAAGCATTTTGAATGTGTTTGGTTCGAATGCTTTGTTTCTCGGATTATATAGAGTGAAACTTTATAGAATTTATTTATTTATTTAAATCAACAAAAAATATAACACCGTTACAGATAATACCAATATGATGTTATAAAAACTTAGTTAAATATATATTATTAAAATTAAAACAAATAAAAAGCTGCTTGATGTATTGACAATAATATATAAAAATGGAGTCAAACACCTTCTACGCAATTGTAGGCAGCTTCGATAAACACAGACTGACAAAATATATCAATGTGCAGTGAGATGGTATTAATAAACCTAACCGCGCGCGACAGCGGAGAGTTCCTGGACAAGTTAGTCCTGAACAGAGGCAGAATTGTCCGATGTCTGATTGTCAAATTATGGTTGCACAACTGATAAGCGCGATTTATGCTGGATAGTGATTGCTGTGTTTTCCTATTAGTGTGAAAGGGATATGGAATTTTTTTTTAAACAAGCGTTTTGTTTTAATTCAACAGAAGAAATAATACATTTGTCCCTTTATAGCTAGAGAAAGGCTAGGTAACAGAGCTAGATTGCTCCGCGCTTCAGGAATCTGGCGGCCCGCCCTAATAACTCATGACTATCCAATTACTGAAGGGGTAGGTTGTTTTTTTACATGGCGCCTCCTGTCATTTTTTACGCACATTTTTATACACATTTTGCTACTGCGTTACTTTGAAATGTTTATCTATTTGATATATACTTATTTACTGACACGTTTGCTGGATACTTTTGTGGAATGAATTGACAGCGCATTTAAAATAAAAGCAAAGCGGCCACAAGAAATAAGAATCCGAAGAAATAATTCTTATATAACGAACTAAAGTCTATCAATAATTATATATTATGTTATACCATATACCCAAGTTGTAGCTTATATACTTAATTCTCAGTATTAAGAGATAATAATCGTCGAATTACGTCGAAAATGTTCTTGTAAGAGAAATACGAGCCTCTGTTATTTCCTAGTAATCAGAAATCAATAACAACTACAAAATTAATTAGGCCGCCGACAGATCATATTATTCTCGGTATTAATAAAGATATTTTGGGACAAAATAAACACTATACATTTTGATTCAGTGGCCAACTTTTATGTTGTAGGTTTGCAGGTAACGTGGCAGGTTTATTACGAATGATAAATTGAAGACCTATCGTAAGAAATAGAAATAGATATATATATAAATATATAGTTATACTTTCTTTACATATATATCAAAACAAATTACATAATAAATAACATAAATATAGTGTTATATAAACGATTTGTCGTAATTGATGTTACCAATCCATTCCACAACATTTTAAACATTACCTGCTGCATTTCTTCTAGTTAGTTTAAGAACGTCATCACATTATTTTAGAGTTACCGCCCAAGCCAGTTTATGTGTCGAGTTACTCCCGAAAAGAGTTAAACCTAAGCGACCTAAACTTGAGCTATCACACATCTAATAATCCTATGAAATTGTGTCGGCCAATCCCTGACAGACAGTGTTTATAAACATACAAAAATCCCCGTTATGTAGTTCGACTTTCTGCTACTAAACATTTCTAACCTTCGCGGCCGGCTGCACCAGTTCATGCGTGCGTATGGTGTAGCGATTTATTAATAGCTCTCGTTGCACATGTGCGTGGCGCGAGTGTGGTAAGACATAACATTACTTAATCGTCTCCTTGAAACACTTTATTATCGGGCGAGTTATAGACATGACACACATTTCGCCGGTAAACACCATCAAATAATACAATTTTTTAACAACGCTCTATATCAAACGCCCGTCGCTCACTACTGCGCCTATACGGTGTTTTATTTTTTAAATAAGCCGATCGGCAGGCGGCCTCTACAGTTTCACCGAGTATTTGAGAATAGGCACAGCTCTTCGCTTGCTTAGCCTGTATTTCTTTTAATTTAATGCTAGCTTTTTTTTCACAAATATTACTAACACTCTTGTTAACCATACCAACTAAGCTTAAACTTGCGCTAGAAGATAGTCTACTTGAATATTCGAATGGTGGATTGCCAACCTGTGACCTTACGATTCGCAGTCCGTCCCATAACTGTTAGGCTATTCACTCTTGCTGACGGAGTTACTAGCAAGCACAAGGGCTCACGAGAGGGAACTTAGATTGGGCGGTTACTCGCAATAGCATTCTCATCAGAGGGTGTCGGAGAGCCGATCCAGGGTTCGGTCGGTAGCTTAACGGAAAAGCATTAAGACATTCAATAGCAAACCAGCTTTTTTATTGTTAAATCGCAACCACAGACCCGTGTCCGTGCTTTTTCCACTTTAATTGTTCACCCTGGATTTATTAATAGCTCTCGTTGCACATGTGCGTGGCGCGAGTGTGGTAAGACATAACATTACTTAATCGTCTCCTTGAAACACTTTATTATCGGGCGCGTTATAGACATGACACACATTTCGCCGGTAAACACCATCAAATAATACAATTTTTAACAACGCTCTATATCAAACGCCCGTCGCTCACTACTGCGCCTATACGGTGTTTTATTTTTTAAATAAGCCGATCGGCAGGCGGCCTCTACAGTTTCACCGAGTATTTGAGAATAGGCACAGCTCTTCGGTTGCTTAGCCTGTATTTCTTTTAATTTAATGCTAGCTTTTTTTTTCACAAATATTACTAACACTCTTGTTAACCATACCAACTAAGCTTAAACTTGCGCTAGAAGATAGTCTACTTGAATATTCGAATGGTGGATTGCCAACCTGTGACCTTACGATTCGCAGTCCGTCCCATAACTGTTAGGCTATTCACTCTTGCTGACGGAGTTACTAGCAAGCACAAGGGCTCACGAGAGGGGAACCTAAGTTCCCCTAATCATTAATTAATCTAAATTGGGCGGTTACTCGCAATAGCATTCTCATCAGAAGGTGTCGGAGAGCCGATCCAGGGTTCGGTCGGTAGCTTAACGGAAAAGCATTAAGACATTCAATAGCAAACTAGCTTTTTTTATTGTTAAATCGCAACCACAGACCCGTGTCCGTGCTTTTTTCCACTTTAATTGTTCACCCTGGATTTATTAATAGAGTGCCACCTCTACAGTTACTATTTTCCTTTTATATATATATATATATATAATGCTTGATTTTTGGAGGTGGTGCCGGAGAACGCTCCGGTTCACTCGTCGCAAACGCCCCGCTGCATTGCTATTAGCTTCTCCGCGGCCGCTGCGTCCTTGCTTCTCATGGCCAGCAAACTAGCTTTAAGCGGCCGAAGAAACTCCAGATTCTGCGGTGTTGGGTGTTGTTTATTGCCGATTGCGTAATAAATTACATTGCAAAAACATAGCGACACGACATCGTTTAATATTCGGGTTTAAAGTGAAACAAGTCGTATTATTGCATAATTTCCGTGAAATTGGTGAAAATGTGATCAGGTGAGATTATATTGGGTACACACGAACGTTTTTGCAACTTAAATGTTGTAAGTAAAGTGATGTCAAGTGTCTCCACTTACTTTCAAACTATTTCGACGTCACTAGCGTCGAAAATATTGTGATGACATTGGTTTATACCCCCACTTCTTAGATGCTAGGAGCGTTGCTGGAATTTCTTCTAGTTACTAGCGATAGAGGTTCAGGCTAAGCGACCTAAGAGCTATGCCACCTCTCAATCCGGTGAAGCAGTCAAGGCCAGCTTCTCTGGCCAATCTGTGTAGTTCGTCATTAAAAAAAAAAACCGACAGCGCTGATTTTCAGCGGTGCCCGGGACTACCTAAAGACGTGCGCGCGCAATACTACTTTTATATGGAATTTATACAGACAATAAGAGTATAATAAATATGCAATGCATAAATATATTGCATGTGTACAATGGTATTAAAATGACATGTACAAAGATAATACACACATAACAGTCACAACTGTTACCTTACTGGACAATCTAGTTATTATTTAATAACTTAACAATTAAAGTAATTTTCCATGGTATAAAAAGAAGGCAGGATGTTGCATTATCATGGCGCGTAAACTTGAAGGGAACAATGTCAGACGGTGCGAATATTTCTTGGTGCGTCTCTTTGTCTGACAAATGGTCCGTAAGTCTATCAATGAAAGATTGAAAAATGCGGTCGATTCATTAATTAAACAATGAACGGCGGTCGGCGGCGAGCCGTGTCCCCGTTCCCGCGAAACTTTCAATACGCCGCCATTGGGGTTAACTGTGACAAGGTTGCAAGCAGAGGACCACCTGAGATACAACGTAATAGTAAACGTTAACGTTTCCGAGTAAATCATATTCGATAGCCAACGTTCCGAGAGCTCCGAACGTGTGTTGTGAGAGTGAAGCTATATAAAGACGATACAGTCCTACTTGCGTTGGTCTTGAGCGAAGGTTGAGCGATGTCAAGTAAATTTTAACACACAATTAGTAACCCAACCGATACCTTGACATAGATAACACGAGCTGCTGAGGGACGTGTGGCTATTAGTTTATTTTTGTGTTAACAAAAAAACAAAAGATCGCTTTGTAGGTTCAAACTCCATTCGACTATTGACGTATTCCTAGAAGTCAGATACTTGTTATGGAATTGTTGATAATAGTGTTAGGTATCAGCATTGATAATTAAAAAAAAGTGGAAGTAGCATAACCTCACAGAACTCTCAACTGTTAACATAAAGGGTAGTTCTATTAATAAAAACAGTTCAATGGTTTTACCATACACCACTGTCAGTGCCCTAATGCAGTGTTCGGCAAATCTATTAGATAAAGAGCCAAATATGAAAAATTACAACAATCAAAAATAAATTGGGAGCCAAAACTGCTTGCTAAGTAAACTTTTATTAATCTAAATGAATAGTACACTTAATAAATATCATACTTAGTATATTTTTGTAAAATAGTTTTATCAATATTTAAATTAGTCGATTATAGTTTTTGACATAATGACGATGTTCTTAGTCGGTTGTCTAGTGAAAATTCATTGTTAATATGAGACTCGGGGCCATAGTAATCGTTCAGTTAGACGTTTGGCCGTTACCCGATAAGACAAAGATGAAACATAGAATGAAACTACATTTTGCTTATCTACAAAGAAGACCTCGAAGGGTTTTATTGTTTGAAGCTTAACGCACTTTTTCAGTAATAGACGGTTAGCAACGAATGTTGATCATTGTTTTTGTGCACGCGATCTGTCGCTTATAAACCGTACACAATATAACGAATTTTATCGCCCGCTCCAGTTCTTTTCATTGAGGAAATTGTTTTAAATGCCCTAATCATTTTTCTATCGCGATACGAATGTTCTATTGGGAACAAGTTCTATTATATTAAGGAAGCGTCCTCAATTATTGATTGACGTATCGTTATCGTTTCGTAACAGTTACGAATGATACAAGGTCGTTGAAACTGGTGTTGTTTACAATGCAAGCGTGCGCAGGAATAACGCGTCTGCTTAACCTCCTTAGTGAACATGCGGAAATGTCAGTGAAGTCTGACGCTGGTATGAAAACTAACTTGCAATGTCGTCTACGTGGAACCTTGAAAATATACAAGGATGGAATTATAAATAACATAGCAGCGGTTGCGACTAAAATATTATAGATGCAATTTGTAAAAAGTCTAGTTGAACTTTTCCGTTTTAAAAATAAAATAATGATAGCCTGCTACATAACCGACCGATGTACAAAGCGACTATAGTTCGATGCCCGCTGGCTTGTACCAATGAGCACATCACCATATATCACATTGGAACTGAATGCTGTAGTCTTTACTAAATGCTTGGTAGTAAGGAAAATAACTGCATATATTATAACTTTTTCTAAACCGAGCCGCGTAACATATTATGCCCTAATACTCTATTTACAGAAACGGCCGTAATATCGATTGATTTTTAAATGGTATTCTGTAGTCGAAATTATTTTTACTACAGAAATGGGAGAATTGATAACACTGTTTATATATTATCTGTCAGTAATTATTTATCATAGTTACTTAACCGTTGCCAAGCAACCATATAACAACCGTGTGTCTGTATCAAACGCATAGTAGTGTGTGTAATGCTTTTTTTAATATTATCATTCTGCATCCCTCTATATAAAACTATAAGTGTGGGAAATTTCCCCCATCCGCGCAATTTTCATAATAAAGAGTGCAAAGTTTTGCTTCACGTATTAACGATGGTAGATAGATAGATAAATCCTTTACTGCACCAAAATATATGTGCAAAGGCGAACTTATTACTATGTAGCATTTCCTTCTACCTAACCTTTAGTGATTAAGAGCAGGCTAAGTGCCGCTAAAAACATTATATACATACACAGATAATAAATAATAAAAATAATAATAACACAGATACGTTAATAAAAATGTATAATATTCATATACATGGAATAAATAAACGATAGTATATATATTTATATATATACCAGTTTGTAATTTTTCATTGTTTGTGTAGAAAGTATTCAGACACACGCGATTTAAAGGCATGATGGTGACGATAAACAAATCAAGTTCCTTTACTCATACTAATAAAACAATACTTGTAAGCACAACGATTCACCGGCTTAATTCATAATCTGATCATAGGCTGAGACAATAGATTATGCTCGAGTATTGTGTTATAATAGCAGCATTAGGCACAACATGGGTATTGTGCGACACATCCTAACACAATTGGCACTGCACATAACCAGCTCTCCCTCGATACGCGCGCGCTATAATCCCGATTGTTGGCATGTGCAGGCGGCGCTGCGACTCCGCCCGGCCGGCGCCCGAGTCGAGCAAGCCGCGTAGCAACGGCGCGGTCTCACCTTGACTCACTTTGTGCCGTCGTACCGCCCGCTTGTATTGCGGTCTTGCTTCGTAATTAAATACAAACATTCAAGCCCGACACGCGTATGGTAGAGATCACGGATTTAGTTTTATTTTTTGTGACGAACTTACGCCGATTGGCTAAAGAAGGCTGACCCCGCAACAATTTCACCGGTATCGCTTAACCTGAATCTCATGAGAGCAACACGGCGCAAAGGCCCCGAGAGGAGAACTCGGCTTGGATGGTTACTCTAACGGCGTTAGCTTCCCAACCAAGGGCAGTCGAGAGGGCCGTACCACTACTCGGTCCGTAGCTTTTATCGGAAGACAATAGAGATATAGCTATCTATATAGATTATATAGCTATATAGCTATCTTAAAAATATATAGATATAGATTTATATAGCTATCTTAAAAACCACTTTAGGAAGAAATGTAATGACCCAGTCATTACATGATACATGCCCTTTTTTCAATATGTTGCCAGTCTGGCCAATCGGCCAACAAATCTGAAATGTTTAGCCACAAAAAGTATACCGTGAAGGAGAATAACCGTGGAAATGCCAGAAAATCTGTATTATGTACATTTGTTTACAAGCAAGTACATTTCTATTACAAAAGTTTATATTGGAATATTATTTAAACTGAATGTGTGTAAATAGGTCACTGTTGTTAGCCAGAGGGTTTCTAGAACTTTGATATTTGGAGAGAGGGCCTAGCTCTTAAAGTGGACAGCCAGAATCTATTATAACTAATACAAGGGTCACAGAGAGAATTTCACCAAAAGGAATCAAATGAAGGAAATTATGCATAACTTAAATAATGATATAAACTATGGTTAATAATGAATAACAATTGAAGGATATAAAAGAATTATATAAATTAATAGGAAAATGAGAATTTGACACCAGCAAAAACTCAAGCACATAGCAACACACCTCGTAAACAGGAAAACGTAACCCAGCGAGTACCGAACATCGCCTCAGTGACTAAACTGGCACGGTAATAATCTAATTACGCGTCAACATCCAAGTGGTATTGACATAAATACATGATTTTATTACCTTTTGTGGCACAATACTATAAAACAATACGTTTTAATAATAATCGGCTTAATTGGCAATTATTTCAAAGTTATAAAACATGTGTCATTTAATTTTCATATATATTATGTCAGTTATTGTTCTTTAGCGTACATAAACCATGAATCAAGGCCTTGACTAATACTCGTCGTAAGGTCTCTCTAGGGTATTTCACGTCTTTGTAAAGGGACGTTTTAGAGGTACGACTACGGGCCTACTTCTGCCGGTAAAAGGGGCAAACATGCCACCTGATTAGTGGCCCAAGAACAATCAAAACACCGGGGAGCCGCAGGAGCGTGTTCGGTCTTTGAGAATGGACTGGGTTCGTTTCTTGAAGGTCCCCAAACGGTAGAGGTTCGAAACCCGGGAAAGTGTTTCGTAATAAAAATAGTTTAGTTAAAGGTAAAATTTTGTTTTTGAAAACAAACAAAAAAATTGTTTTTGTGAAAAACCGTAATAAATTTGTTAGGCTCACTTTTAGTTCATGAAGCGACGAGGTCTCGACGAGAAAATAGCAAACAATACGAAAGCATCGTAAAACAATTTGAAGCATTCGAATTGAGACCGCATTGATTTCTATTCTCTAATCACTGTGTTGAATGCGAAATATCGCAATTAATCGCGGCGGATAGTCGAGCGAACAGCTGATGTGCGCTTGCCTAGCACCGCTTTTATTGATTCGGCGAAAGCGTGGTAATGACTGTGGAATAAAACAATTATAGCTGTCGCCTCACAGGGACTTCTCGTGCTCATCCTGGGATACCAGATGATGAACAAAAAGCTCACGTAAAATGGCTTATCGCTTTTTACCGCACTTTGAAACAGACATTTAATATGTGATTTTTGTCGTCTTTTTTTTCCTTCTTTATTCATTGGGGACATTTGCCCTTTTGGGCATGTCAGCCCCATCATACCCTAACCTAAGTACACACACATCGATCGCATAAAGCGAGAAAGAAATTCATTAATGTTGTATGGCCATAGCCACCAGCTTCCCCGCTCCCTCTGAGGTCGGGTCACACAGCAGCATTAAGAAAGCACTCACATGTTGCTTACTGTGCTGTTAGCACATTCCCCCATTATGTGGTGCACCTCATCCACAACTTTGCAAATATCACAATTCGGTGACTCAGCATCCGATGTGTAAAAAATTTTACAAGGAAATGTCCCGACCTCTATCTATGCATCGTTGTGATATGTATTCTCATTTTTTTGTCCTTTGGAATCGGAAAAACGATTAGTACAAGCCGGTAAGAATTTGACCACACTCCATATTAAGAATGATAGTCGTATAGAAGAATATATTATGTCGACTTATAATCTCTGCCTATTATTCGATTAGATATGTGTTGATATTTACATAAAATAAACATCAATAACAGCATCTCCTTTCTTCGATGTTATTACTTTATTACCCACTCATATAAATAGTTAACTATTTGCAATTGATTTATCGTACAATAATCGCAAATTTTTGCGTTGATGTAGTCATTAAATAGGTAATTGTTAATCACATTAATTCACTGCAATACAAATCCAATAACTCCAAAACAACAATATCAACTTCCTTTTGTACCGACTGACCTGTTGTATATTGCTTTATGGTACGATAAGCTATGATGTACCCTGTAGCATTCCAATAATTATCATACTTACAAAATTACATGCATATTGTATTAGAAGTTTGTTCATTCTAAGCTAACACATATACCTCTGTATTCCCTACATAAATAAAAACGTACACTGACACGAAGAATCAAATAAAAAAGTACATTAATTTTACATTACCCGAACCTGAACATAACACGCACAAAATTTGTAACCGGCCTACGAGCAGCACGCAGAGTGAATTCGCTATCTCCTGTGAGGATAGACAAGCCGCAAGGCTGTACCATATCGGTTACCGCAAAATGCAATGAAACAATAATGAGATCGTAAATCACGAGATAAAATTTCTTACGATAGGGATAAAAAGAGGTCGAACCGAACTCGACAACTGAGCTATAAATATTGATCGTCGTCTCCTTGACTCGAATCGCACTGGCATCGACCGAGCCGTTGCGAAATTCGCCCGCCAGCTTACTCATTGTCGCCTACTGCATCTAGTTCGGGTGGCCGTTGCATCAGTGCCTTGTAACAACGTAACGCTGACCTGCAATAACGTGTTTCTTGCAAAACATCACTAGAAAGATACATCCAGATACGTGAAAGCTCTGATTTACATTCGTATTAAAGTCAACACTCTATGTGTTGACGACACATAGAGTGTTGACTTTTAATAGGAGCACACGAATATTAAACTGCAACTTGAGTGTATACTTAGCTAGTTTGATTGTATTCAGATTTGTATAGAGGTAAAATGTGCCAACGAAGAATTGTTATGGAGTTTTTTTTAGTTCCGGACAATTTTAATCTAAATGCTCATATCATATCGAAATCATAGCGAAGCGTCAATAGCCTAATGGTGTAGGGTCCGGTCTACAAATCGTAAGGTCGTAGGTTCGAATCTACCATTCGACGTGAACCATCCCCTAGCACAAGCTTAAGCTTAGTTGAAATGGTTAACAAGAATGTTAGTAATGTTTACTGAAAAAAAAAAGAAATATTGATAGCTTTCTTTAAAAAAAAAAATATATATATATATATATAGAATCTTTGGAACATACAACATTACGATAACAGCGCATCCACAACTCATTTTCCTATTTAATTTTTTTTTCCTCTTTCCCCCAACGTTTCGTGCTTTAGGGTCCTTTCTTCTTCTCCTTCCTTGCATTCCCGTTTCCGTACTTCCTCTTCCAATCCCACTCCCACTCACTACTCTCTTTCACTCACCTCTCTTACACTCTTACAGTTTCCTACTCTATTTCATTATTACACATGTTTACAATTTCTACCTCTACTTTCTACATTTGCCTATTTAATTAGGGATGATTTAAGTTTTACGTTTTGCTAGATATTAGACACACGATATTAGGCAAAGAGTAACAGCCTAAGCTAAAGCGCTCTTTCGCTTTCGTTCGCTGCGTTAGAGGTTCAGGTTGCAATGCCCTAAAAACTTGGCTATCACTCAAAAACCTGGTGAAACAACCGAAGTACGAAAAAAACCGCAGGTAGCGCCCCAAAAAAAATCCAACCTTGACATTAATCATCTCCTTTTTTATTTTACTTAGGAATGAAAAAGATTGGAATATCATCACTGCTTTTTAAAATAAGTTAAGTCATGTTCACCAGTACCTTTCTTAATTTAAAAGTAGGTTTTCTATTCGAGTATTTATAATGAGGACTAAACATATTTAATGTACTTATCTCCTTTGTGCCCCGATAAATGTGCACAGGTGCGATGTATGCATTTCAGTTGAAACTATTATCCGTCAGCGGAATGTAGAATGCGTGACGCAATTGGGGTCATTTGAAACCGATCACGCGGTCAGCAGAACCGCAAAATAGTATTAAAACACTAATAACTACCTAGTTAGGTGAGTTATTGTCACTAAATGTTCGATTAAAATAGTTAACGGTAATTGTCAGCTACTTAGGAAAATCCGATTGAAAATGTACACTCGTGTAAACGATGTCTCCTCTCCGATTTACAATAATTTTATAATTTTGTCCGATCACTAAAATAAACAAAATGTCTAATTATATATCTATCTAAGATAAATCTCTGATTGCACCAAATTATACGTGTCCATTACCGCTTGCAGGCATTGTCACTAATGCGGAATGGTAGACTTAAGATATCTCAGAACCATGACATGTAGGAAGTAGGTTTCCTCACCATGTTTTCCTTCAACGACAATCACGTGGTATACCAGCACATAAAATTACAACAAACAAATTCATTGATGACGTCACTAGCGTAATATCAATCATACTATCTATCGGTCAACTTGAGGTGACCACACCGCGGTATTCTGCAGTTCTATGTTTTAATGCACGAAGAGTTTCATAAGTAGCATTGTAAAAATCAAATGCGTTAAAACAGTCACATGAAAGAAGTGGAAAGTAACACAAAGACTGGCAAGACGCCATGTAAACACAGTACCATATAGGGCAACGACCAGCCCCGTACGCAAATAGAACAATCTATTAATAAACGTTCGAAAATAAATGAAGAGCTTTTGGAGGGAAGACTCCACGTGTCCCCCAGACATTAAGATTAATTGCCTCGACTTTTGTACTCGGAAAAGCGTTTGAAGTAGTCGAACTTTTTATTTCTTAACAGTAGGCGTTTAATAAAATAATTCGGAATAATACAGTAAAATCATTAACCATTACAAGTATATTCAAGAGTAAAAACATAAACCGACTTCAAATCTAATCAACCGTTAACCGCTATTACGCGCGGGTGCCTTATGTATTTCCGAATTATCATAGGAATATAACGAAATAGAATTCATCAGAAACCAACCTCTCAACAAACTAACCTTGAAGTACATCCTTGTCAATAAAAATGAATCATCGAAGTCGGTCCGCGTGATATTGACTTATTCGTCTATTTGTCATGGATGCCATTGTCAGAATTGGATCAATTTGTATGGAACAACACGGAAAGCACCAGCTTCATCAAAAAATAATCATCAAAATCGGTCCACCCGATGCCTTGGGCATTGGAGAAGACCTATGTCCAACAGTTCCTATCTCAAAGGTCGGCAACGCACCTACAAATCCTCTGGTGCTGTGGATATTCATGGGCGACGGTGATCACTTAAGATCAGGTGAGCCGTATGCTCGTTTGTCACTTTTCATATAAATAAAAGTGTATAGACAGTAATCCCAGTCCAGTTTTCGCTTATTGCTAGTAACTTTTTTTTTAATTATTTCGAGATCTCGAATGATTTTAATTATGTAACTGAGCGTCTGAAATCTAATAACTCTGTTTGACTAACGTTTTCCTTCTTTGGATTCTTACGTCGCCTTAATTTTGTTTGCTCAATAATGAAAAGCTTAACTTTATTTATAGGCTGCGTATATTTTATTAAAAAAAAATGTCGTAATTCATTATTACAATTATGACTTTACTTGTTTATTTTAATGGCCAACTGAAATTGGCAGCCCGAAGGTGTTTACTGGTTTTCCGGTTTGGGTCCTTACGCTAAGCTAATAGCCTCAATCAAGGATATACGAGTGTGGTAATATGTTTAAAAATTACAGTATTACTCATTTAATATATTTTGAACAATTAATGATCAGTACAGGCTTGATACACACGGTGAAAGAAAACAATAATGTCCTAGATCATTTTTCTAGACAGATATCTGAAGTCTGCCAACCCGCACCAGGACAGTGTGGCGGATCGAATAAAATAATTTCCAATACAAACATACACTTAATTGAGTACATGTGCACATACATACCATAGAATATTTTCTATTAACCCCCATATAATTAATCTCAAATGGATTCGATAATATTGCATTCATCAGAGTTCACCCTTTTTACAAATCCGGCACGTGTAGCATACGACCTTTAGCCCATGTGGGGCGTTGTTTTAACTGCAACCAGCTTTACGTAGGTTGTTCTTGCGTCACGCTTCTACCCACAGGGTATGTAAACAGCGTAACAAGAAATTACGATATCAATTAATTATAACTTATTCATTTCACTATCAATCTGTTAAGTTAAATACTGTTCAGTAAGCCGCAGATATAAGGCGGATTATGCCCTTACATTGTAATTCCGAATTATCGAAGGAATATAAAGAAATACAATTAAACCTAACCAAACTCTTATCAAACTACCCCTGAAATCATCATCATCAAAATAGGTTGGCGTGATATTAAGTTATTTGTTCATTTGTCGCCTACATACTTAATGTAAATTTGTGACTTATTGGTTTTCTTACGGACGCCATTGTCTGGACCATAGCGAAATGTGACAACACTTGCAAATAAAAAAATCAAAATCAATCGAAAAAGCTGAATTGAGAACCCTTTTTGAAGACGGTTGAAAAGATATCTTAAGATTCAGAACAATTACAGCTCTTTCAAAACTCAGCCGGAAATCCGGACTCTAATCACTTTACGTATTAAATTGGAGGTTTATTAGTCCCGTCGGTATAATCCAAACATCAATTCCGAAACGAAGAGCACATAAATAAGGCCGCTTCCAACGTTAACACAATTAATTTCTAGCATAATAGCGAACAGAAAAAATAAAAATTCGGCGCCGCCTTAACCCGGTCACTATTTCATTGAGCAGTTTACCAGTTCATTGAGTTTTTTTTCATTATTTACGCTATAAATTTCGCTCCCACGTCGGCCGCCTTCTACGAACTGGTTGGAAAGCCCACCACGTTGCAGAAAAGGTCGCAGTGTGTATTTTTTAACTGGTCCTATTTAAGTTAATAGAACTGTTCATTTCTAGTCATTTTAAATTGGAGCTTAAAAATCATGATTAAGTCAATCATGTTTTTTTGGTTTTGTTTATTTGGGTCGCACAAGGTACATTTGCCCGATGAGCCCATTTAATGTTACAGTAAGTACATAAGAGTGTATGATAACATATTTACAATATCATATAATATTATATCGCGGGGGGAAAGTAAATAATGTTAGGTAACATAGCGGCATATACTACATATCTTGTGACTGATTGCTGTTGTTAACTTGAAAACATTTACAAATCCATCGGAGTTAGACGAAGACTGTCATCTTGTTTTTTCAGGTTTTATGACGTTTAGTTACTTAAACACGAGAAACGGTTTCCTAAAACGACTATTTTGCAGTTGTTTTTAGTATCGTTTCCTTCCTATCATTTAAAGTAGTTTTTACGACACTCCAAAAATATACTAGCCCACTTAATATTTAAAACAGAATTTTTGGGTACTCTTGTCTTACAAACAAATGTACTTTGGCAAACAGACCTTTCATGATTATGACACGATTAATCGTGTAGGCAAATATAGGATATGTCACAACACACCGAACGCCTTAATAAAGTAAACACATACAAGGCTGGCCTGGGGTTTCCGCGTACGACTTATACAAAAACCTTTTTAGTTCAAAAATTATATAAGGGCTTTTATAAAAAGTAAACATACGTACACTATAACAACAAATGGCTAAAAATATTAGCAAGGAACATTGCCTCAAGTTTAAAAATAACAAGATATATTTTGTTAGAGAATAGTCGTAGGAAATCTTTACTTGTTTCAAATACGCGAAAGAAAAAATAACCAGTTCGTTAGTAAATTTTTGCAATAAATAATGTTGTTGAATAATATAGATATAAAAATACGCCACGAAATTGGGGGTAAGACTATACCTTAATAACTCCACCATTTCTAAACGTAAGTCTATCGTATCGAGTGGTATATTCACAAGGATATCACAATGAATTTAAATGAAACATTATAGTTACGACTTACCTCGTTAATGTGTTTGTATGTCTTGATAAGATCCACGCTGAGTTTCCTTAAAGGTGCTGTCGACGGATCCCGAAAGTGATGTGGTATCCGTGCTTGCATAGCCTAGACAAAAGAAACGCTGATTAGGGTTGAAAGGTAACACCTAAAGCGACAAACTACGTAAGCAATACAAAATGGGATGCACTAAGGTGAATGATATGAAATGATGATACGAAACGTGTGCTTTGTGAACAATGAGTGAAATAACTATGGAATAGAAAGAAGCAAATACATATGCATATAAATCTAGAACAGAACATAAATTGCATAGATACGAAATAGAAAAATCTACAAAATGTCGGAAAGCATAACGGAAAAAAAATGTTTGCCAACAAACCAATACTGACCATTAATGAAAAAAACAAAAGAAGATGCTTTAAAAGCGAGTTTAACACACGAGACGGTTTTTAATAAACACCTATTGAATACGGTAATAAATAATGAACAATCGATTCACACATAAAATCACCTTTCTGCTGGTAACGCGACATCCAACAGCAACTAGGATATAGAAATCGGAATTATTGCCAGTAGTACAAGTCCATTGAATACCTAACACAATGATACTATAAGCAGATCACAAATAGAAAAACGAAACGTACAATTTTCGCGCGGGAAATTCTAACCGAGGTCATTTGTTAATTAACCGGATCACGACGACTACAGACAGAGCGCAGGAAGTCCGTATTTAATAGTAAAAACATCACCAGTCCTGTTTTTGTGCAGTCTGTAGTTAGTACTAGCTACTTTTTTTTAAGGGCTCGCTTTAATTTTTATTAAAATATACAGCAGTGCCTGATCACAATCCCAACTGTAATCAAATAGTTATATAAAACATAGTCACTCACTTCATGATTGAATCATAAAACTATTCCAATACAATGTACTACGTTTTTATAAAACCTAAACAAATAATTTGTCCGAATGCAGTATGTCTAGACTTCTGTTAATATTTGTTGTCGCTAGACGCCGCAAGGGTGTCCGATCTTGTAGACACAGATAGATGGATCGAAAATTAAACCAAATGTCTTTGTAGCGTTACTGGTTTTGAACAACTGACATGTTGTTATATACTATCTCTTTAATTAAATTATCATGCAAAAGTTTAAGCTATACCCCTCGCTACATGTATCTCAATTAGTCAACATTTTCGAAGCGAGTTTCTCCGCAGGTTATTGTCCTCAGACGTCCCTCAGACAGATGCGGTTTGGGATTCAATTTATTTCATTTGCCTTAGCAGACTGTTCAAGTATTACAATGTGTGTACGACAAACTAATAAAGTCATTATTTCGACTTGTATGTATTCAGTATTCGGATTCGGTAAGCCAAAAGGTGTGCCTGACCAAGTTATCCGCATACTATACCGGACCGTGCGACTATATATTAGTCAATAAGGGCAGAAATACGCTCACTACACTGGACCCCAATCACTATTTGCCAGTGACTTTTCATTATGAAACCTTTCTATTACAGTCAAGCAATTATCATTCTACCATTATCGAATAAGTCAAATATTAAAAAAACATAATTCGCGTTCAGCGATACGCCATGGGTAAACTAAAGCTGCACCAATGAGCGACCAGTATGATGCCAATGAACGTTAATTTTATACATAATTGGTTTAGGAGAGTCGGGGGCCCAGGTCTTGTGAGAGCATTTAGTCATCGGTCCACTATTGGAACCGGGTAAGGATGCCGACACGGTCCGATGCAGGGTGCGGCGTGTGCAAACCGCCTCGTGCGTCATTTACCTGAGGGGGGTAACGGTAGCGGCAGAAAGCTCGGGTGTTGCGCGCTCTAGCGCTCACCTGAATGTCGGAAGGCGCGCTCATGGACGGCAACTGCTCCTCAGCAACCAGCCGCCCGTATAGTGGGACATGCCGCCTCTCTCCGCCGGCGGGCTCGGGGATGCCGCCACCAACAACGCCCACTGCGAAAAAAAACAATTAGGTCAACCAGACTAATGTTAAGGCACAGTTTACAACGATGAAGATGAGAGTTGGATTTCTAAAACTATGTAATGCTAGCTGTCCGGACAGACTTAACGACTCGTCAAAAGTTAATTGTGAAAGTCCGTGGAAATAGTTCTGAAGCGATTCACTGCTACGGGTTCTCATTAAGCACAGAAATTACACAGTTCTTCAGTTTCAGTCGTTATTCAGAAAACCTTGTAGGTTTTAAAAGGAAACCATGGCACTCTTATAATAATATGAGTAGTCCCAAATGGGTTTTACCACAGAAAATTTGGTTTTCGTAACACAATTAAATCATTTGATTGAAAATTGATGAACGTTAAATATGCTACTACTGCCTCTGACGCGACTTTTTAGGTGAATAATGTTTTTTTTATGACGACCTGAAAACAACCTCAACATGGTACCTGAATACAGGTCTATGCGTCTTAAATTTTAAATAACAAACGTAAGCCGTAAGGCTTTTTTAACCATCAAATCCAAAAGAATTATATTTCTGTATCGCATCGTTTATGGAAAACGTATGAGAATTTGATTGTCAAATTCGATGTTATAAAGCTCGAGTTCTCAAACAAACTAATTCTCGCCTCTTCATTTTACATTTAGTGTAAAACATTGGATAGTCAAGATCGATAAGGTAGCGTCGAATACTCCAGGGGATTACGGGCTACACGCTCAAGTGATTTCCTTCCCACAACTCCAGCTGTACGTGAACGTTGAATGGTGTGCTTTCACTTGAATGTTACCGCAGGTTAAAGGCCAATTTTAGCATTTGTAACTGGTGCCTCTGTGTGATACGATCATCGGCAACCTACGCTACGTGGGTGTTTATGGGCGGACGGGTCATTTATATAAGGCCGATAACATATACATATAATATAACGTTACAAGTTCGACGAAATAATAATGATTTATTTATTTATAATTGGTCAACCCTATATACATTGTGGGAAGTCATTCACATTGCAGGCTACTAGACTGTGGAATGCCCTTCCTAATTCCATTCGACTTGCTAAATCCCTACCTGCTTCAAAAAATCTCTTAATGCAGCACTATCGATCAATTTCGTCAGAACTATGTTATATGTATATTTTATGTATAAGTATATTTAATGATAAGTTATTTATGTAGTATATTTAGTGTAGATTTCTTATAATATTTGTATTCTATTTGTTATGTCCCAGGCCTTCTCTCCAAAGTATAAGGGCATAGTCTACCACGCGGCGTTAAGGCAGATTGACGGATTTTAAATTCTTTTTTATTATTCTTGGCTGTATAGAAGCTTTGATTTAATTAAGAAAAAAACACTTTATATTACATTATTACTTTATAATAGTATAAACTAATAATTAAATACAATTTGTTAATCAATTTAAGAAAACGTTGCAAAAATAACAATCAAAAATATGGCACCTTTAAATCATTTAGATTTGATATATAAATTCAAGTGAGTATTTAATCATCGCGATCTAGAAAATTCGCGTATTGCCATAGAATTGTAAAAGACGTCCAATGATTGATAGCGCGATCGAGAGTTACATGTCAATCAACTCTGCAGTAAATAGCTGGAATACCTCGCGGACGGGGCTTATTCACCTGTCCCTCCGCCCACGCCACGCGGCGTCGAAACCAAATATTTTGCCTCGTCGAATGAATCATCACTGTTAGTTGTTATGACTCGTACTTTCGGTGAAGTGCGTTCCACTTGGAATTGCCAATTGTTTTATCAGCGTTTTGATTGCTCGAACACAATGATAATTAACAGCCATATATAATAAATTTACACGTAAATACACTTGCGCGCTCTAGTGGTGTAGACAGTATATGTATTATATTCGGCACTACTTCACGGTTTTATTCATAGGTTTTCAACGGCATATAATATCATACCTTGGTAAGAAGACACGCATGAGTTTGCGTGTCTTCGTACCACGGTAAAATAATATAACGGGTAAATTTAGTTATTCGGCATTTTTTTCATATGTGCAAAAGTATATGAATTGAAAGTGGTAAATAAAAAAAAATTACGGAATCATTCATCATCACATTTTGATGATGGCCGTTGGTGAATTATTTTTGCAAAATTCCACACATGTCATTCGGAGAGGTCATTAGCCTCGGTCATAACATGATGTCATAATCCAAAAAATGTTTACAATATAAACACGCTCCATTCCTGTCTAAGTTCGGGTCTCTGTGATCACAACAATCAATCTATCAAGAACTTCAGATATGCGACATGTCACTAAATATAGCTCTGTGCTTTGGGAAACGATCCGGCTTCGTACGGTAACGACTTGCTAGCTCCAATTCTTACGTCAATTTCTTTACAAACATCGCCACTTATTTCACCCTTACTTCACAAAGTAACATAATCTGCTATTAAATTCCCTCTTGTTTACCTGCTGCGAAATAAAAAAATAATTTTGTTCAATATAAAGCCAATTAACCAATAAAGTACGATGCAAACACAAACACTGTAACAACACCGTTGGGGTTGAAGATAAGAATGTGCGATTGTTATCAACAATGTTTCATACTTAATCGACTTAGTAAACTTGGCTAACAGTACGTAATCCGAGGTGTGAGAACGAACTTTATTGCTCCGTTTCCAGAGGTCGCAGACAAGTTAATTCAGGTTTATTTATGTACCGTCTGGTACAACGTGACATTTCATAATAAAACACCAGCATTCGAGGCTCTCGTTTATTTCAAGGCGAGTTTTCTTTGCAAAAAGTTTGTTGAACGTCTCGTAAGTTTGCATTACTTTAAGTTCCAATTTAAAACGAGACTTTAATTGCCAGACTCAGCTCTATGTATATTTTCTCTAGAGATGAAAAAATATTATTTCACAATCTTTGTTACATTATGATATAAATCATACAAGTTATTGTTACGGTGAATTACTGTGTGACGGAAGCCATAAAGAATAATTTGGTGGAAGTGAGTCGACATACTCCAATATTACTTCCGATACCATTGTATTATGATTGACTAATCTTTACATTTCCTTATTACGGCTTCGTATTGACATGAATGCTATTAAGATAACAGTAATCACAATAAATATAATCAACTATGGATCCAAGACTGGTTCTATCAGATTATTATATTATGAAGATGATTAGTAAACACTTTTTTGAAGAGTATTCAATAACTGCACGGATCTGCGGTTAACCGTTTATTTTTAAATACGAGGTATTGACAAGAGTATAAATTGTGAAAAAGTCTGCAGAGAACAGACTTCTTCCCTTTAAATCACTTTTGACAATTTTTTTTTATTTTTTATAAATGGACTTTTGACAAATACTTATAAAGTATTACAGAGGGCTGACTTAAAATATTAATGGCCTAAGAAGTGTGAAATCATATTTTGGACAAGTCTCATCGGATTTGATAAACCGAGACAGAGAGACAGAATGATTCATCAGAGTAAAAATGAATCTTTGATAGACTAGTATATTTACGAGTAAAAACAAAAACCGACTTCAAATCGAATCAAACGTTATACAGAGCGTTTAACGCACGGACAACCTCTTTATATTTCCGAATTATAGTAGGAATATTACATACATACACACTACTTCATGCTCCCGTATCATTCAACTGCATGTGTTCGCGTAAATAACTGCGTAGTCCGCTGTGAAACGCTATACGTTACGTATTTACGTAAAGATGAGATTACATTAAGTCGTACATACGCGAGTCGGAATGAACACGCAATTGTCTGAATGCATTTATTCCTAATGAATTTTTTATTTGATCAGTTTACATGCGAATATGTTTATATCAAATAGTATTATAGTATTAGTTTTTTTCTTAACAAATTGGACAAATTAAAATGATGAGACAAAAAGAACCGTCTAAGCCGGGGTTGTCCCTCACCGATGGGCTTGTTTCGAGTTACTAGCTGTAGTAGTTTAATCGGGAGCTCATTTCGTATAATATACTGGTAATGATAATATCCCGTTTCAAGTAATAATTGTTATGGTTGTAACAACTCTGTATTATATAATGACACTATTCTATTTGAAATTTGACATTAAACAATAAAGTTCCATGTTAATGATGGATATGAAAATGTCACTCATTTAATACGATTCATTGACAGTTCAGGTGTCATCATATTTCGATGAAGATCCGAGTTTTCCCGAAGGAAAATAATTTCTCACTACATCTATCTGTACTATTGCTTATCAGATGATAGGCATATTGTTAGAATTTAATATTTATGACATGAACATTGTATATCAAAATACACGTCAATACCGTGCGCCGCGTTCTCATAACAAACGTAAACGGCGCCGGTGAACTGATGAATGACGTACATACGATTGAAAATCAGGCCGCATCCAAGAATTAGCATTAACGTCTGTACTGTTCCGTACAAAGCACCGAGAACAAGTCTGCGCGATCATCAAAGCGCACAAACGAATAAAAACAATAGAGTTTTTGGTAATTTGCAACTCTTGAAGGAACGGATGCTTAAATTCTCTATAAAACGTAGTCCCTATGAAGTTTCATTTCCACGGCGTAGTAATTCAATCAAACAGAATAAAGAGTAACGTGCCTTTGTTTACGGCGCACTTACTCTTGCGGATCAATACTCGGCTTATTGGATTTCAATGCCAAGAAGGTGAAACATGTCTTTCACCTCGCGGCTAATTTTAGGGCCGTATGTCAAATTCGGCGTAGAAAGGTGGCACGCGGCGAAAGCGCACGCGATCTCGGTACCCCGATGATACTATAAGTAGTTTGCATTTAAACTGCGCAGTAGCGATGCCCAGTGTAAGCGGAGCCGTGCGATAGTGTTTGATTGTCCCGTTCCGTACGCCGGTGGACGGTGGTCAGAGGGGGGAGGAAGGGCTTGCATGGATGGCATAACGCGGGCCGACGAACGCTCGGAGACGAGATGCTACGTCACCATTGCAAGCGGGTCGAAACCGGCCACAGTGCCGGCCGACAACCTGTGGTAGCTATGCGTGGAATGCGACTACCCGCCGGTAGATTGGCGTGGGAGGTGCAAGATAGCCTTCGTTGTTGCGGACCGCAATTGCAGTTTCAGTGTAAATTAATTTACCGGCAACTAACAACGCCTATTCGTTTTCACAAGGAACACACATTCTTAATGTATGGAACATTCCCCTATTTCACTTATGTCTTTATTTAACGTTATCAATAAAGCGAGCGATGTTTCGATTTCGGTTACGGTTGTATATGACGCAACTACGTGAGACTTCTAATCATGTACTGACGTAAACACTACTCCAGTTCAATAATATAAATAGATACACAAACAATTTACAATGAACTATATAATGTATTACAAATGTTGTCGTATCCTTACTCGATGAATATTGTTTTTTGAATATTTACTTATATCATCGAAACATCTCCAAACTACACAGTATAGCTATAAAATAAAATATCATCCCTATATTAGATCTATCACAAGGTCATTTGCAGGCCCTGCCTTGAAGTTCAAACAAGTATGGTTAACCTCTACGTAAAATAACTGCGCAGTTCATCGGGCGACTCTTCGAAGAATCCATTAAGTCGACATCCTTGACATATCGCTGGTAGGAGCGTACTCGTGCATCTAACTAGGGCGACAGCAGAACGACTTACTTTCATCGCTTTTGTCTCCTTTGACCGACATCATTATCCCAACACTGTTCTCACTGTACACAACACAAAAACTGTGACCACTTGAAATAAATCACTCATTCTTAGAGCACCGTTTAAAATGGTCCGCTGGTGGCGCGACTGGAGTGCGCGGTTCATTTTTTCGGCGTCTAGTTGCGGCCAGACGTTACTTTTTTTTAGTGTCAATGTGTTTATGAGTATTGAGCCGATACGTCCGCATCGTAGACGTCCTTGCGTCGCGTCCGCGTATTGTTGTGCAACAATGTTTATACACGTGTCGATGTTTTGTTGTGGACGCGCGAGTGCTGGGACCGCATCGATAACGCCGTGCCGGCGCGGCCAGCCCGCCTCAACTAACGCGCTAGGCCGTCGCTAGTAAGTAATAACCGAGCAGAAGGCCACGTGATTCAGATGACAAACACGCCGGCTTGCTCCACGATAGCCGCGTCGATTTTATCGATGATTTCGCGCGCCTATCAACGCAAGTGTTTCCTACTTCCGTGTCGTCGATCGAAATTTTGTTACTATAGCAAATAAAGTATACTAAAGATACGCCATCATTTCGTACTTTGTCTTATTCTTCCTTATTTATTTGTCAAGAGTCTAAGATAAACTTCTGAGCTAGTCTCTGCTTAATTAATAATAAATAATATTAACCAAAAACTAAAAAAATAGTATATATGTCTATACATCTATAATATCCCAAGAATAAGATTCATATACGAATATGAAATGACTAAACCACACCCTAAATATATTATACTGATATAGTATATTTAATATGTGGATTGACTTGTAGTGACTTGATCTACAAGTGATGAGCCGGTTGTTTTTTTTTATTAGTAACCCAAAGGGGTTCTAAAGATTTTGTTGCTATTGCTAATGCAACAACCTGTTTTTCTTTAATATGTAATATTAAACAATTCATCCTTTAAAGAATTAAAATGTAAATTGGTTTGTAAAAAGTATTTACTGGAGTAAATTATATTCAGACGGAATGCCTCCTAATTTAATAATTTAATTTAAGATAAAGCGTAGGGACACACACACACACATGTTTATAAAATATTGTTATTGCTCATGTTGTATTTTATTGTGTTTTTAAATGGGAGAAGACACTGACTCCTGAAACACAGGTCCAATGGAACCTAGCTCAGGAGTCAGGGACTTCATTTTATTGTTGAATAATTTCCTTTGGTGACCAATAATGATTTATTATTATTAGATTATTATTATTAGAGATTATTCATGCCGAATGTTAGATCGTAACTTGGGCCACTACGCTGCACTGTTGACGTATTTAAAATAAAACTGTTTTAAAAAACATGCTCAGAATTTTCATGAGCGGAATTAAATACAAAGGCTTGATGTTTTCTGGATCACGACTTTTGTATAATTAGAAGGGTTTCCCATATCCTATTATGTGGATACGTGACGTTGAGTATACAAACGACAACAGTACATTTAGAGCGTACACCCATTATGAAAACCACTCGATGCAATGTTTTGAAATCGCTCCATTGTATTAAAATTATGTAACAATGTCTCCAGACCACCGTGTTTAATACAGGATCACGATTTATTGCGGCCTATTTATGATAATGTCGACACGCACGAATAAATGGCAAAAACAAACCACAAAAATGATTACACGGCATATTTTTATTACATACATATAATATAGATAGATATATTAGAGATAATATTGCTAGCTAGTGCTCGTGGCATCCGTAAAAAAGGGCAGCGTAGCTTTCAATATGCCATCAGGTAGTAAGCATTAATTCGAAGATTTTTAAAGTCGAAGCGAATGCGTTTAGAATTGGGAAGTTATCATATATGCTGATGATCAGTATATTTGCAACATCAGTATGCTTATTAGAACGGTTCCCGCGTTAATTGAAATTTATAGTTGTTATTATATTTCGTTATCAAAACTCTAATACGAAAGAAAAAAGCAAATAAAAACACGAAATTCTTGAAATAGTCGAGAGCGAAAATAATCAAAAAACTTTACAGACAAAATAAGTCGCATTCAAACATGGAAATACTATCGGAAAGTTTTGAAGCGATACATTAGAAGAAAAAGACAAGTTAAGGGCCCCGCACTTGGAAACGTTCATATGCATATAAAACTACACGGATTCCTTTTTTCCGGCGGCGGCTGCCAGCTACGCAATTTCTCCGATTGTATGCAAATCCTTAGCGCAAACAAAGAATGAAAAAGCACCCGGCGCAGACGTTCGCCCAATCCCACCTGTGTACCACGGTCCCGTCTACGCTGGGAGCGACTAGCGGACCAATCCGCCCGAAAGCCGCGCCGTAAACAATCTTACCAGGATATTATTCTCGAATAGATTTCATCTCTTTACATATCGAACGACGTCTTGTCGAGCATGCTTTTATTAGCTGTCTTCGGCTAGTGAATTATTCAGCGGATTTTCTATTAAGCACTTAGATAGAAGAATAATGCATTTAGTAGATTTTCATAGCATCAGAAGCGCCGCATAAACACGAGAAGACCGTCCCGGGTCTCATTTGCATCGCCTCGGCCAGACCGTTCGGCGTCTGCCGAGAAATTTTGTTTTCGACGTAGCGCCCAAGCGAAATAAATCAGTCGCCATCGAACCGATGAATATTTCAACTGAATGATAGCGTGAGTTTTCTTATCATTTGATTACATTGGGATATTATGCCACTTTACATTTTACGATGTAACAGTTTTAATGTTTCATTTATGTTTACATGGATGGCTAGTAGACTGACTGTACGAAGTACATGACAATCAATTGGACTCTAGAAAATCGTAGATATTAAGTGATTACCTACAACGTCTGAGTCCTCTCGACAAAGGTTATTATTATAATATAACAAGTGTCGTATTTAGTACTCGCATTACTGGTAGGCGGAGGTGGCTAGATGCGGGAAGCGGAGGATCGTATATGGTGGAAGGCATTGGGGAAGACCTATTTCTAACAGTTGATAGACATAGGCTGTATTACTGCATCATCATCCTCATAATTTCATTTAATGCACAATTGTTTAATCATGTGGTTAAAATGTATATTTTATAAATTTACATAAACTTACACTTATTAACAAAAATCGAAACGGACTTCACGTAAGCTTTAAACTTAATGTCGGTTTAAAAATCAATCTTAGCACACTATATGTGTGCTAAGAAAGTTTTTTATTTTAATTATAAACATATTCAGAACAAATTAATTATCAAAATAATTATAAACTACCACTACAAACTAACTATGAAACTGACCAGAAGCTATATTTTTGAAGCATCAATATCCTTTGAATGGTTTAGGGCACATCAATATCCTTCAAATGGTTTAGGGCACGGTCTACGAATCGTAATGTCGTATGTTCGAATCCACCATTCGACTACTGACGTGAACCATCTCCTAGGACAAGTTTAAGCTTTGTTGGAATGGTTAACAAGAAAGTTAGTAATGTTATCCGAAAAAAAATATTGCAAGCTTTCTTTTTTTTTAAAAAAGCGGAATTTTCGACGTAAAGTTAAAGGATTATACATATAGCCGTGTAGAGAAAGGAATATCTCTACAGTCAATAAGATACATATGATGCATTATTAACGATGTGAATTTTATGTACATACATAGCGGCCTTGTATTTTTTGTTGTTGTTGTGAACGGTGAGTTGCGTATTAAAACTATTTACGTTACTCACTTTGATATGCACATATAAAATGTTCAGTTTCATCGTAAGAGTTTAACAAGTCAATTCGTAACTTTCATCTTACATTTGAATACGATTTAGCGGCAAAATATTTCAATTTTATTTATAATACGTTTTTTTATAGTAATCGTATCGATCGACTTTCAATTTGAAATTTTAGAAAGTAACTATTTTCATTTATATGACCAAAAATCCACCTGCAAACCCACTAGCATAAAATTTTCAATCGTAATTCTAGTAAATATCGTATTCGTAATATGTATCTAAAATAACTTAGGCTGCTAGCCGGGGTTTTGATTGCTAGCTAGCTTTATTTTCAATGATTATACGTTTTTCTAGGTCACAAAAACAATCACTTGCTATAAAGTTAAGTCACATAAGGTACGATTTTTTTTGCCAATCCACTTTTCGTAACAATTTTTTTTAATGTTTTACATATTTTAAATTTTATTATTGTTTTCTTTGATATACGTTTTAATGAATATGTAAGTTGTGCAGTAATGTTTTCCTATAATTCATGAGACAATGTGTTAATGTTTAAATTAGCTTAGTATAATTGTAATCATTGTTGGAAAACCGGGAGGAAGCGAAGAACTTGGTGGCTATCGTCATTCTTCTATTTGCTTTTGTTTGAACAAAGCGTTGCGTAGAGGGGATGGCAACCTTGAAAAGCTGGTCATCGTTCGCAATACAGAAGGCAAGAGAACAAGAGGCCGGTCGCCAACACGATGGTCTGACCAAGTAAAAGGTGCCATATCCTCTCCTAATCTCTACCAGCTGGTGAGGGCTGCCTCGGACCGAAACCGATGGAGGCAGATTGTTCATTTGAGGGGCTCTAGTGACCACGATCCTCAGAAATAAGGGAACGACAAAGAAGAAGAAGAACTGACTAAAAATAAAACTATTTTTTTTTCGATTTATCACGTGATCAGAAGTGTAAGCGAATGAACGAGACGCATATCTCATGAATATTGCACAAATTCGTCACATGTTTAGTATGCACACTTCGGCGGCCAGTACTGTAACGTGTACAGACTATTAAAATCAATTTACACACACTTTTTTTAAACAATAAAAAATAAATTATCCATGCCAATATATCGGAAATTTACAAGGGAAGCAGGTGTGTGAGTTGCCGCCGTGACTTCGATAAACAAACATTCGAGTCGTTCCAATTACTTATCATAGCCGAGGTACGATTGTCGCGAATCATTATGACTGATGGTGTACTAATTTCTATTACACTATCAACGAATTAACTTATCAATTCAATTATAACACGAACTCAATAGTTAACCACTTCTTATTTGTCTTAACTACACTGTGAGAGCTAACTCTCATACTCTTGGTATGTTTGCAATTTTTATTTCACATCCGTTTATTTTTTTATACAAAATTAATGCTTACAAACTATACTCATTCATTCTTGTTATTTATTCCAACCAGTACCAACGGTGTTAATGATAGAATAATGCAAGGAAATAAGTCATCCGATGTGAAATTATAACCGCTGCTCTAACATACTAAATAATTTCCTAAAGATAGTAGGAGTTCAATTCATCATAATAACTTTACAGTAACATCGAGTTAAATATATATAAAATAAATTAACAGTCTAGACGGTAAAAAATGAGAAAACTCGAAAGCAGGTAATTTACTTGCAAACAGTTCATAATAGAAAGCATATAAAAATATCTTTATGCAATAGAAACAAAACGATTGCGTTGTCTTGGACTTTGTTTGCAGAGAATTCCTTTAATTTGATTTGCTCTGTTGCAACCCTCGTTAGCCACGAACAAATTCCTACTATGTTGGGATAACAATCAGTGAATCCCAGTCGTAATTACCTACCTGGTGGAAACGTGGACAGTGGCGGCGCCGCACCAATATAGCAATTCCAAATGAAAAAGACACGCCACGAGTTTCTATACGGAACAAGAAGATTAAACGGAGCGTACCTTTTATCTTGCGCCGGTTGTTTAAGCCCAGCGAGCGACGGGCGCCGATATCATTAGGTATTCCCAACCCCCGCTACCATATTATCAGTAGTAAGAAAACAATATCAAACGTTTCAAATTGATAATACATGTACACGAGGCGGCATGGCCCCATGCATAACATCGCTATATAGCGGCATGAATTACCTAGCAACACGTTACCGCGTCACGTAATTAATTGCCTAGTTACTGCGTCTGTTAAGATTGTTATGCTAATTAGCGTATCATGTATAATTTAAACAGTAGTACCCGAGTACCTCATCAATGGAATTAGTTTTTTAGCCATGTGTTAAGAATAAAAGGTAAATTTACAATTAGCAATAAAAACCGATTTCAAATCATATCTACGTTAAAATTCACGAGGATTTAAAAGGTCTAAGCTTCTAGCTCGGATGTATTATAGTTATGTTGTGCTAATTTACCACGCACTCGGCGGTGAGGACATCATGAGGATTCCTATGGTCTTTGAATTTTTTTCTAAAATATGGAAAGTCTGTCAATTTACACTAGGACCTCGTGCTCTCTTAACAGAGAAAGCCTGTGCCCAACAGTTGGAAATATATATATAGTTAAGGTACGAAGTTCTGGTTCGTCCATTCTCTTTCTTATTCCCCATCGGTGGTCGTTTTTGTTAAGGAGTATTAACTTAGTCTTGGATTGGTTTTTGTGACGAACCTACGCTGACTGACCAGAGAAAATGACCGCAACAGTTTCATCGGATTTGAGAGGTGGCAGAGCTATTAGGACGATTAGCCTAAACCTATATTGGGACCAACACGGGTGCCCGAGGGGGCCGAACGACGCGGTCGGTATCCTTTATTGGAAGATGTCTCTATGTTTTCAAATCTAAGGTAAGGGTAATTATTTAAAAAATACAGTACGCGTAACATAATAATCACCTTAATTTGAAACAATTTAGAAGTAAATTTTATCGTTTTAATTATGGAAATAAAATTTCTCAATCCCCTTGACATGTTCGCAAGATGTTAATTGATAAACATGTACTAAGTTATCGAATAACAAAAATTTAAAAAATCATTAGAAAAACGTTATGTGCACACGAACCTCCGCCAATTACCTCTTAGAAGGCAGCATCTGTCACAGATTCGTCCTTTTCAAATAACACATATTGTATATTCGATTTTTATGCCTCCGTGGCGTTATTCTGAGATTTTGTTATAATTTTATTGTTTAGCATGTTTTATCAATTCTACTTCAATTTATTAATTCACAGTAGTCGCATTTACGATTCCCGGTAAACAAACAATACCGTTTGTATCGGGATCGGTATTGGTTTTTCCATAACGCAAAATAATGGCCTTCACAGTCCTACAGATAAATAAAATACATAAACCGGAAAAAATATTATTCACCAATTAGATAATTGTATATTTATGTAAAATTTTATAAATAAAACAAATAGTATTTATATAATAATAAATAGTTATTTCACCCAATTTGAAATTTCCAGAAATGCCTCGACTCGAAAACCTAATTTTTTTTCTGACGGTACATTAAAATTAAGTCGTATACATGTTGAATAAATTACTTGCCACCCTTTATCTATATACCCACTACAATGGTCTTACACCGGGCGTGATAAAAAAAGGCATGCATCGGCGGCGTGGATACATTAATCGAGGTACAGTCATTACTCGCAAGGCGCTCTGCGAGGCACAAGGCACGAGGCGAGGCCGCAGGACGGGTCCCAAGCAGGTTTAACGGCCGGCCGCCCGCCTGTCTGGCCGTTCACCCGAGGCCCGCGCGGGGGCCCCGACGAACGCGCGCGAAAACTCCGCGCCGTTATCGCCTCGCTGTCGATGACACGCGAATTTCTGTCTCATCATTGACGAAACGAATGTGTTACAACGTTTAATTTTCTTTGCCCGCCCTCGGTACAGTCGCATGCAACCTCCTTTGTACAGCCACTCACTTGAAGTGTATGCCTTTCTTAATTTTCAACCAACTTTAAAAAAGGAGGAGGAGTTTCTCAATTCGTCTGTATGTTTTTATAGATTTGTTATTCCATAACTTGCGACTGGGTGAACCGATTTTATGATTCTTTTTTTATTTGCATTATGCATTCCGTGGTTCAATGGATAAATGGATAACTCAATATCACGCCAACCGATTTTGATTGATTCGATTTTAAGTCGGTTTTTGTCTTCACTAGTAAATATACTTGTTTTGTTGCACACAAAGTCTTTTCTGCGTGTAAATTACAAACGCAAACATATAAAAGGATTTTCCAATTTTTAAGAACTTCATTCTCTTATGACGTGGTTTATGTGATTTATTGAATATGTTATTGCGAACGTTTTTCCCAAAATTTGACGTATGCGTGTGTACTGAGCACTCAACAGATAAGCGACTTGCTAACAAAACACATTGCTATGACATTAAAGTGACATTGCACTTCATTTAAACATATGAAATACAAATACCGAATTTTAAAAAGCAAATTTTCACAGATATTACTTAAATAGAAATAAGAATTGAGATCTATTTTCCAGGACAACGATAGCAGACTTAAAGATTTTAACATTGATTTTCATTGATTCTGTATCGTATTTTTATCATTTATCCATTTTAATTGAACATAAACAACCTCGTGTGAAACAAGATTCTAAGTCTACATCAATCGACCATTTGTTTTACTTTGAAGTAAAACTACGCACGCTCGACTTGGAGAGAAAACTGGTGAATGAGTTACGAAAAGTGTGATATGGCGAGGTGAAGGGAAGTTGAGAGGGAGATATAAGTTAGTAAAATTAGAAAGAGTTTCGTACAATACTGTACGGGCAGAAGAAGTGCGAGTGCACATTGTCTTTCTCATTTTATCTTATAGCCAGTTACGGTTTCCTATAACTTAGACACAGTACTGTAGTCTATTGTCTTTGTCATACTGTAGGAGCTGGTGTATATGTTGAGACTGTGTCAAATGTTGGCATTATGTCCTATTTCTTCGTTCCTTCTTCCTTTAATAATATTTTATTTATTTTCTTTCTTTTTTTAAATGTGTGTTATATTGTGTTTGTACAAAGAACTGGAAAAGTTTGCCTGCGTCTGTCTTTCCCTCCGTTTACAATGTGGGTACTTTCAAGAGTAGAATAGGCATTTACTAAGCTAGTGCGCCTTACCATCCAGACTGCATTTGCACTTAATATCAGGTGGGACCGTGGTCAAGCACTTGCTTAAGAAGTAAATGTATTATACATATATATAGAAGTATTACTTCAGTCGTGTAGTCTAAAACACACTTCTTTTTTGGTAATATAAATTGATATCTCCCACAGAAAAGATCACACAAATCTAGATGATGTGAGGCATACAATCGAAATACACCGAGGTCGTTTGTTTTGCTCTAGATGACGGAGGCGAGTGGTTCTTGTAAGCAAAAACCGCCGGTCAACGACGCCGGGGCCCGATGGGTATGCCACCGACGCTTTAACTTTGAAAAGTCCTCCAAAATATTAAGAAAATTGTAAAATACAACAACACTTTGTAAACTATGTGTCACTAACTGACCCGGCAAACGTTGTTTTGCAATATAAATTATTACAAGTAACTATTATGGTAGTAAAATAATAACTAACATCTCTCCGCGCTGTTTACTGAGTGACGTGGTGGTGATGCCTGGCTCATCTCTAATAACTAAATCAGTGATAATTGATCATTTATCAACCACCGAAAGTTAAAATTATTAAAGTAATAACATTGCTTTTAAAAGAGGGTTCGTGGTAGAAGGGTGCATATGTAGGGTTGGATGTAATTTTTAAAGCAAATTGTAAAAAAATTACCCTAATAGTTTAGGGGTATGAAAAACAGTTGACATCCTATTCTCAGACTTCCCGAGTATGCACAAAGTATTTCATCAAAATCGGAGGAGTTTGGTTACAATGTGACACGAGAATTTTATATACAGTAGATTGCTATCACCATCGCCGTTATTGTTGAAAGGAAGTTGGAAATAAATCGACTTTCCATGATCAATGTATTACAGTTAACTATTACCTATTAGTTATCACCATACCACACCATAAATTATTGTACTATGTTTAAATTTTAAAGTAAATTTATTTATTAAATTGAAAGCCTTATTTGTTCACAAGTATCTAAAACTTATCACTTCTCTATTACACGGGGAAGTGAAGCAGAGCGTGTACAGTAAAGAGATAAGTTTAAACTTAGTTCGAAACGTGTTACCAACTTAGTTTTGTTAGATATTTCAACCGAGCTCACATCTATTAATACTACTTCGGTGTAGACCAATCCACCCGCGGAACTAGTGCACAATCGAACTGTGAACGCAATGATTGTGTTTTCAAAGGTCCAGCTCTCGCCGGCCAATCAGTTTTAACTAGGAGCGATTGAGTAATGTTAAAAGTTGCAATTAGGTATTAAAGTTTACGCAATTCGTCCATTATCTCGCTAGGCCGAGCAAGACGACGGCCGTTTTCTGATGTCCATTAGACGACGATTGTCCAAGCCGACACGTAACTCGAACCGAATTTCGAAACACCAAAGGGCAACGAACACCCGCGGTGTGAAGGTCGCGAAAATACAAGTATCTCGTGGAGATCGAAACGAAAAACATTCGTCAGCGATATTTTGTTACCAACTTTATTCGTACCTTATGGCTATTAAAATCTGAGCTCTCAAGTCATTTTAACACGGAACTGAAGTTGTCAGCAGACATTAATCTGTTATCTTAGGACATGCCATTAGTTTTATCAGCCTCTTAGTCCTGAGCTTATAGAATAAGGCTACGGTTGTAGAAGGCGACTAAAAGGGGGCCGCGGGTCTACAGGCGACAAGGGTCCATTGTTTTGTCATTTGTGTTTGTCGTCCATTAAAGTGGACCAGGGGAGAAGACGATATCGGCTGGCCCGTGTCTCCTTGGCACTGCAAGAGTGCTGGAGGAGGAAGTATCCTCCCTGGGAAGTGCTTTCAAGGCATAGTGCAGAGGGGCCTCGGTACGCGCCCGGAGCCCCTCATCAAGCACCTTAGAAGGGCCATGGAGAGGGGAAGAGTTTAGTGAGTAAAAACATAACCCCGCCTTCGACGGCGTGGTATCTTCATGGAGATTTCCCCTCTAGACATAATTGCGAAATAAAAACTAAAATATCGTTTAAACAAGCCGGCTGGGATTAGTCAATTTTTTATGTCAACAGAACTTCTATTCCACTAAATATAAATCAATAAAATAAAAACAAGTGGATATAAGTTTCAATAACACAGTTTCACCAACTAGATAAATGGTTAAACAACTTAGTGGGTCCAAAACTTAACGGCAACTTGAGAGTAATCTTTTTGAGAACTCCAACATTGAAGCCACTAACCTATCGGGGGGCTAAAACAATTTATACGTAATGAAAAAAAAACTTTAGACGAATTGACAAGAACGTTCATGAGTTGCCGCCTCGTCGTCACAACCGTTAACCGATGCTTGCCATACATTCTGTTATTAAAATATAAACCACAGCCGGCCACGCAAAAACCTTACCAGGCGGTCGTTGACTCCGAGGGGCACTTTAGGGCTGACTCGTTACACCTCGCCAGTAGCGCGGCCAGTAATAATACTTAAACAAGTATTTATTTTACTCCGTGACAAGCGGAAATTACGAGCCATATTAAAATCACAATGAAACACAATTATCGTTCCAATGAACTATTGTTGCGCAATATCAGTAACGTGGCGAAAAGGTACATGCAAATCTTAGGGCCTACCTACATTTAGGCTTATTTGTATAAACCTGAAAAAGCACTTTGCATGATAATTTTTTTTGTTAAATTAAAAATTAACATGTTAACCATTGCAACTAAGATAAAACTTGTGCTAGGAAGGAATTCAGGGCAATAGTAGAATGGTGTGTTCGAACCTACGGACTAACGATTCACATACCGTACCCTAAACCATTGGGCTATTGACGGTTATTACTTGTTAACGTCCTTCATTAACACAAGTACGTCACCTACGATTGCGATATGAAACAAAAGTGAATAACACTACAGTTAAAGTATAAGTAGTCTAAGCATATCGAAATCCAATAAAACTATTCCTGTACAAGCATGGCATATCTAAGGGAGCCAATTAAAACAGCTCTTCAGTGCGCAATAAAACCTCTAGAATAGATATAATGTTTGGAGTTCGTCGTAGAGCGACCGCCGGAGAGATCTTAGCATGGCGTACCTGATTGCCCACACAGGACACAATAGCCACGTGGCCCACGCATTATTCTTGTTGAAATATAAGCATTGGTTATAATATTCGATCCGGCTCTGTTGTGCCGCTTGATATGTAATATGTTAATATTTATACACAGGCACAAATTTTGCGACAAAAGGTTGTTTTGTTACCATTGTTATATTGCATGCATGCCTCCCGATATGGGTATCTTCGACAAGCGCTGTTAGTCTAGAGCAGGGGTCGAAATATGCGACTTTAGAGTCACAAGTGGCCTTTTCCGAATTTACGACTATTCTAAGCGTCAATAGCCTAATGGTTTAGGGTACATCCTGCGAATTGCAAGGTCGTGGGTTCGAATCCACCATTGGACTATTGCCGTGAACCATATCCTAGCACAAGCTTAAGCTTAGTTGGAATGGTTAACAAGATTGTTAGTAATATTTCTGAAAAAAAAAAGAAATATTGCTAGCTTTCTTTTTAAAAAAAAAAATTAGGTTCTTAAATTGGGTCTTTGATCGAATACTGGTTAAGTGTCGATGAAATTTAGCTCTTTGGTAAGAACAGTTTACCGTCAGTATGTAGTTTATCAAATAGTGGCATTTTACACTCGTTACATATCGGAAAAACTGGTGAAGAATTTTTTTTTAAATATGCAAATAAATTTTGTTATCAATGTTTACTACCATTTTAAAATATACTTTATGGACATACAATACTAATACTTATTTAGCTTACTTAGCGAGCGAAGGGTTAAATTATAATAATAATATAACTCTTCTTTACGCCAGTTTTTACAAAACCGTGTTACTCTCCCGTTCGTACCGGCAAATACGGCAAAATGCGTCATCAATAGTCGCTGCAGTTGCTCCACCATTGTTAGAAATATATGTTGTAACTAAGCTAGTGCGCTTTACTATTAAGGACTGCATTTCTACTTAAAATCGGATGGGATTGTAGTCAAGCACTTGCTTGGAAAGTATAAAAAAACTGCTGTATACGTAGTTGTTTGGTTCAAGCGTATCATATATTGATATCTATTATTGTGGACTGGTGAATCTACTAGATATGAAAACGATAAAAGAAGCCAAGTATCGAGTAAACCGAAGAACAAAATCTAGAGTCCGTGCACAAGTTGAATTGCCTTTCACTGTTATTCAAAGAATGGCAGATAATTATAAAAGAATCAAAAGATAACATCAGTTCGTCCTATGGAACCTTTTTTTCTCAAGGATCGTACAATAAGGACACGATTGAGGTAAAAAGAATGATAAAATAAGAAGTATATAAATCTTAAACAACGAAGAGTATATAATAAATCATAGTACATAGCCCTCGAGACTTTCACTTTAACTATACACGAGCTGAGCCAGTCCTTGCAACGATAAGCAGTTAATTTTTGTAATCAGCACTCGAGCATTCCATGGTGTTTATTTTAGATGATCATCGCCTATTTTTTTGTGAAGACCCTATACAGATTAGCTAGTGAAGCTGGCCTGTACCGTTACACCGGATTTGAAACCTAAAACCATGAACTACAATATCGTATATGAACGATATTGCCGACCAATGAGAAAGAAGTGGACTCTGTTTTTCTCTGGTTTCAAAATTAAAGTTATATATACAGGCATATGCATCCTTGCAACGGTAAATGATGAGGTGTCCAAAATCGGCATTATATCTTATGTTCTATTTTTTTTTTTATTTCTTTAACTGATTTTTTTTTGTCTTTTTGATGTGTTTCCTATTTTGTGCCAATAAACAATATGTCTATGTCTTAATATATTGAGATTAGATTTGTCAATTAATGTTTTTATATCGCGTGTATCTAAATACTTTCTACTCAATGAAAATGCTACACTGGTAAATTATCGTTTATTTAATTATATTTATATTGACGTCATATCGGCATACAGGCGTCAATTCATTCATACAAAGGTTCACTGGAAGAAAATGATAAATAGCATTAAAATCGCCTTTGAATATGAAATATATGTATCTTTTGTTTCAATAAAGGATTCAACTATCTATCTAAGCTATAACGACGTTACGCATGTTAAAAAATATTTTATTTTTTTACAAGGTGATTTTATAACTCGGGAGCTGTTGCTAGGTACTAATAAATCTAAACATTTTCCCGAAGCACATCGACAGGGCAATGAATCATGATAAAATTTGTCGTTCCGCATTCCAACGTTAAATTCATTCACGGGTCGAAACCGACTCGTCTAGACTGTGTGTCGGAGAAAGGTGGGCATTCACCGCCGGCCGCGGGACTGTGCCGCTTCCGTCGAGACGTGATCACTTAACTCGTTACCGTTAAATTGCTAGTTACCATGTGTTACGGGGATGCATTTTCGTACACGTACTCGATACATACACGACGGCGGCAATGATAAAAGCCGCGATATAATGCTACTAGAGATCAGCGTATTTGGTTTATTTTACCTCATGATTTATTTACCGACAACTTGAATATAGAACGATAAATAACATGTCAATCGTGTGCAACGAATTTGTAATAAAAATTATTATCAATGATAACATAAAATATAGGTTTCAGATAAATTATCAATCTTATATGTTGAAGCCTCCAGTGAAACACGTACCACCTTTGGTATTAAGTATCGTGTCTATTCCTCTTACGGTGAAAGCAGACAAAAAAAAATCTCGCCATTTATTTATAAATTACTACAGAATTATTCCGAGAACTGAAACTCGGATAAACTGGGTCGACTGTAAAACGTGTCGATTCCAATTAACCGTTCCTGAAACTGTACCGGATATTAAAGCGATATATACGTTTGTCCGTTAGAATCAGTGTAATGTGAGCGAAATTAGCATTCGTATATATCAATGTTACGATGGATGTACAAGTATATTTACAAGTAAAATCAAAAACGGACTTCGAATCGAATTATACTTTATTATGCGCGGTACTTTGGCGGACTTGGTATATCCGAATTATCGTAGGAAAATTATAAAATAGATTCAAACAGAACCTAACCAAAACCTAATTAAAACTACCCTGGAAGAAAATTTCTAATAAAAAATGAATCATCGAAATCGTATTGAATTATTCGGCCATCTGTAGCGCACATGCTTAATGCAAATTTAAAACATTTATGTATTTGCAGAATTAGACCAAACGGAAATGGGCCCATACGAGAAGCACCAGTTTTTAAATAAAAATATAAACATCAAAATAGGTTCAAAGTCGAATGTTATGAGGTAACAAATATTTAAAAAATGCAGACGAATTGTGAACGTCCTTGTTTTTTGAAGTCGGTTGAAAATGAAATTGTTTTCACGGTAACGAAATTTATGAACGTACCATTGGAATTGTGAGAGCGATTTAACGCCGAAGTAAACCGTAGTCGGTTACTTTCCAAAGAGCACGATATCATCTACATGGCGGCCGGTGCACGAGCGTCTGGGCTTAATAGCAGCACACCGTGAGGCCAGGCATCCGCATAGCGACAGTCTCCCGACGCTAAATGAAAGTTGATCGCGCAAGCACAAATGCCACTCCAGACGGTCGCGCCACAAACACCAACCGTTGTAAATATTTGGCACCGCTAGGGTTGGCGCGTTTTGTTCTTTTTTATTGCTTCCAAGTAGTTTTAGAAACTTTAGATAGCGTTTTGGGGAGATACGTAAACTTTTCTCGTTCAACGCGTCGTGGGCCGCTCGTATGTTTTATGGTTTTAAGTGTTTTTTATATATTCTAAAGAAATTTATAATGCAATCCAAATCTAGCAACTTTTTTTTATATACGAGAAGGGACAGACGAGGACAAAGAGGACACAAGTGCGTTGCCGATGTTTGGATAAAAGTATTAAGAATAGCCCAAATGCCTATGTGGTATCGGTTTACGAAAACCGTCCATGTCAGATGATTCCACAGAACTGTCATAGATGGTAGAGTAGGTTAGACCAAAATTGTACATCAGTGGAAGGCCAACTATCACGATTGTGTAGATTATTGAAAAAATGGCGCGGGGACTCATGGGGGGGGGATCATCTAACTTACATTTTCATCTTAGACGTGAGAATAAGTATATGTGTGTTTTAAAAAAGACTTGGCTTAAAGGTCCTGTTACCAAGCCATAAAATATTCAACAATCACGATTGTGTAGACGGATTGTGGAATTCTAGTGCAATTGAGGAATACATTACTCTTTCGTTGCCTGGATCGAACTGTTTATTGTTGTTCTTTTTAAACAGACAAAAATATTTACACTGTTGAAAGGCAGAGACAGAGATTGAGATTATGAATTGAGATCTTTCACGATCCTGGCAAACCGTTTTTGAACATGTATCTTTATTTATCGCAATTCTTTTGTACGTATGTCACCAATCTGGGCGGTTCAATTTTTTTTATTATATGTCACACAATTTTAAAGTAAAACTTAACAAATATTCTTCTAAGAAATAGAAATTTAATCACACAAATAGAATGCAGTAAGAGACAATGCCACCTACTACCTAGAAACTGGGTATCGGGAGCAGTATCTTTGGGTTATTTAGGTGGATCCAACGAATATAACGATAGCCAATTGAGTGCCAAAAGCGTGGGAGGTGAAAGAACTCGAGCCGCACACACTACGAAATCTACGTATACGATATGTAATCAAACACGGGCATTCAATCGGAAATATCGCTTGTGATTCTGCAAACACTGTTAGATGAAAAACCGTCATCAAATTCGTCCAACTCCCGCATTTACTTCCTAAATATAACCGTGTCCTACAAATTGTAATGTAAAACTAGAAAGAATAGGATATGCCCCAAACAAATGGGACTTGCTTTGATGACTATAATTGTATTCCAATTGAATATTGTCAGGGTTCGAGTGAAGCGTAGGGCAGGGTAGTCTTGTTATCTAATAAAAGCATCAATGCAAGCCATCAACCTAATTCCACGATCAACCCTCGCAGATGGGTTGTACGTAGAATTAGGTTAAAGGTTGGGGAGGTCGAACTCGCGCGTTAAGCAGTTTTGGGGTCGAGGCTACATGGAGCGATCATAATTCGCCCCGAAAATAAACTCCAAATTATGTCGTAAAACAATCTTTGCTTTCCGGTTGAGTAACTGTCGCTTTTGGTGATATCTGTGAAAAATGTACTTTAATGGCAGGTACCAATTACTTCGTTTAGCACAGATAAACTATTGGCCAATTGAAAAATTTATACAAATTTAATTAAGCATAAATTTATTGGTTAAATAAACATTTTAAAGAACATAATGCGGTTAAAGGAAAACTGTAAAGTTTATCGGCAAGCACTCGTTTACGCCGAAGTTTAAAGTGCAATCGGTCAATAAAACCGATTCAATCTGCAACTAAACATCACTCAAGTGCCAATTGAAAATCAGGTCAAAGGGATGTAGGACACCGCATCCCCCCCGCAGGAGGGGCGCACAGAGCCGTGTGCATCCAATAATATACACCTACAGGATATACCTTCCCCGCTTACAATTGTGTACACGGCTCTCTAAAGGAGCTGATAGGTCGGAAAATTGTGTTGTGGCCAATGAATCAGGGGTCCATGTAACTCGATGCACTTGCGCTTTTATTGGCACACAACAAAGCTACATCAAAAGAACGAGTACTAAAGATATTACCTACTTGGGCAATGAAAATTAATTGTTGGCAGAATTATAAGTATAATTAATTAATAAAATGTGAAACAAAAATGTACATATGCACGACGTAAGAAACGTGGACAGAAACCCGTGAAGCGCTTCAGCTGCAACCGTGATAGTGACCACGATCCTCAGTCATGAGGGATCGATACGACGGTAGAATGCGAAAATGTCGTATCTCGAAACATCCGATTCCAAACCAGAGCCGAAAAACTATCTCAAAAATTCGTTAATTTTTTTGAATAAACAGTAGAAAAAGTATATAAAATTCAATGCATTCTTCATTATTTTTTCGTGGCATTCAAACGATTGGCGGCAATTTGCTCAGATCAATTCTATAGCAATAAGTCATGTGGACAATTTTAGAGATACAACATTATCGTTTTCTACCATCAATATAGCATAATATTCCTTCCATTTTACATCCATACATTATTATTTGTTCAGTAAAAGAAATTGGTACATTCAGTGGTAAGGTAATGTGAGTCGAGAACAATATAATAAAAAGCTAATTGTAACGTGTATATGTGTAATTGTATGACTATTGAAGAAACTAATGACCATAATCCCATCTGATGATAAGTGGAAATGCAGTCCTGATGGTAAGGTGCACTCGCTTAGCAAAAACTACAATGCAAAATCAAAAACTTGTATACTACTTTGGATTAAATGCATGGGAATCAATAGGGTGAAATTGTAAAAGCCTTTAAGCTAATAAGAAATCAATCAGGTACAAAAAGTTAAGATATTTTCTTTCGGAAAAATACTATTTACTGAAATAGGTCTCAATAAATCTCATAATAATAATCTCTATTCATGATTAGTTTAAGATGACAGACAACAACCAACTTCAAAATAAAGAGGTTATCAAATCAGCTATTTTTATTGTTAAATATGGGATTCTGAAGATATACCAGGTAACTCTTGCGTATTATTGAGATGTGAATGTTTATTTTTTTTGTAATCTGAAGTACACAATTTTTAATTTAAGTGCTTTGAACATACTGTGATAACATATTAACAATTGTTCTAAATAGTTATGTCCATCTACTTTTAAATTTAACATGAAATTTCTTAATTAAATATAAATATATTATTTAACTTATGACAATTTCATATATTATATATATAGCATACACCATTGCCTTTACAAAGCATTGTAAAAACCAATTCGTCCTATTTTATCTAATAATTTGTAATAAAATATAAATGATTAAAATATCTTAAATATTTCTTTATTGCATAAAAGATATAACATCACTTACATATTTATAGAAAAATTTAGAATATGTAGGTAATAGTGGAATGAATTAATAACATCAAGAAACATTTTTTCTTTAATAAATGTATCTTGACACTAAACTAAATATGTCTGTGTTATGAGTATATTGTTTAAAAATTACTTGATAAATGTTCAGTAATAATTGTAGTATTTGCTGACATCACTGTATCATCAGACATCATGTATTCCAATTTGAATATATTTTTAATTATTATTAACTAATTCAAACAAAATTTACGAGAAAATTCAACATTTCTGAAGAAAAATACACATACAAACGGTAAAACTAAAGAAAACAAGAACAAGGTTTGGAGATAGATTGAAGTATAAGTGTTTGCATTATTAATGTTACGATTTAACTTTACTTTTTTAAAAACAATTAATGAATGAATAAAAAAATGCTAGGATCTGGGTACATTTGGAACACCTGAATAAGCACTCTACAAAATTTGAAGCCAAATAAAAAATATTTCAATACTTACATTTATTTTTGGCATTTTCATCCATGAGCATGTTGAAGTGGTGGTGGCGGTTCCACGCAGCCATTTTGCCTTCGTGAGGAGCCCCGAGAAGCACCAGGGCCGCCCCGGCGGGCCCAACTCCGTCTAGGGGCTCCAGTGTCCTCAGCACCCTTCAACTTTGTCACACACTCATAACCCGAAACGCATAGCTAACACACGGTTCACCGTTTTAAATCGCCGTCGCCCCGGACGGCGGTGTCATCGGCGCCGTCGCGCGCCACACATGCCTTTGCACTTCCTGCACGCACTTGTGATGCACTCACGGGTAAATAAGCACGATCAACAAGCCGACCGGTGAATCACCTCCGAAGCACGCCGCACTGCAGAGTGCAGCCGGGCTACGCGCGCCCACAGACCACTGACACCCAAACACACGGCCCGCGTCACGTGTGCGCCTCCACAGCGCCCGCACCACCAACAAACACTAGCCTCCGCGCACGAAAACAATTATGCACACCCGGCCGAAAAAAACTTATTTCGATTAATGAAAATGGATAAATGCAACAGAATGGAACGCGGCGCGAGGGAGCAAGACGGACTACGCGATTTCCCTTCTTCGATCCAATTCTATCCTGTTTCGAAACGAAGTCGTGAGCCGCGAACAAAATAATAACAAATGTGAATGAGATGCTTGCTGTATTATGTGCACGTGGGTTGCGTCACAGAGCCGATATGATGGGTAGTCACTTCGACAAACCAGAACAAATGTTTCAAAAAATTACGACGGATTCCCTGAATACAGATTACAACTGCTGCAAGCTTGTGAGCGGTTTCAAATTCTGACGAAATGCGAACTACACCATTATTCACACGAATATTAAAAATGATCGCTCAGTTTTAAGCTTCACTTAAATAATTACAGAGTCATAAACTACACTATTTGTAAACAAAACACAGCCCGTAATACATTCAGAAAAATAGTACTTTGAAACAAAAATCGCGAACGCGTTGATCAAGCGCGACAAGTAGGACAAAACATGGCAGACTCGATGAAAAGCACACGAACTTTGTCTGTGGTCGTTTTATTTTTAAACGCTATGGTTTCTTTTACGTTCCATATAAAGCAGCTTATTTTTCTTAAATTTAATAGAAGCAAGCAAAAATGAGCGTTGCTTAAAATTTTTAAAAAGATTTATTTTAAGTTTTATAAAAAGAAATAAGATTTTAGATATTGACAAGATTTGAATTCTGTAGATTTTTCAACATTTATTATGGTTTCTTGAAGTAAAATCGATATATGCCATAAACAATTGCGCTTTGGCAGAATTGGCAGGGGTTTTAAATAATATTACCAGCTTTTTGATATTAGCGGAGTTACAGTAGCTTTTTCACAACAAAACAATAATTTTTATTAAACAAAATACATTTATATTCTATAAATATTTAACAGCTTAATATATTTTGGCCTGACCTGAAATTTACTAAAAACCCTTTTTATAAGTGCGCTTGATTGTTACAAATTGAATATCCGTAATATCTACCTAGAAAGAGAGTTAGCGCTTTATTTATAAAAATATCATCTTCAATGCACATAGCATGCGTTAGAATGAGAACTGTGAAATATTAATGACTGGCTCTATTTACTCTGCTTATTAATTCATATACTTTATTGGGTTACAATTGTGTGAGTATATTGTCTTTTCGCTTGTAAACATTTTAACATGTGATCATTTCGTATGTTAAATCCGATAAGGGTAACTTTAGTTTTTAGTTCACAAACTATATAATTGCTGCCCTCTCTTCCACCTTTGTCTGTCAAGCTTGATCGGGATGCGTATTATGATTAAAGCTACCATATATTACTATTTAAAAGATGCGTATTACGTTTACGGACGAGAACTGGAAAGACACTGTGTGTCCTCTACCACACAAGTGTAAAAAAAATAATGATGTAATGGAAATAAATTTGCTTTGAGACAAGAGATTTATGTGAAACAATCCCATACAATCCAGTAATCCTGTAGCACTAATTGGAGCAATTGAGTTTTTTGTAGTTGGAAGTATTAGCAAAGTGGATTTTCTTGATTCAATCCGACTTAGACTAAAACTTAAAACCGTTTAATCATAAGCCGTAATTTTGTCCGAGTGACTCTTTTTCTTACTTAATTTTTAAAAATTCTGTTATAGATTGGTATCGTCTTATATAACATGCCTCCCTTACCGATTTTGGCAACTTTTGATTTTACAAAAAGTAAAACATATTATCTCGTTTTACTTTTTCAGATAAGTATGGAAATATTGTTCAACTATAAAATAGGGCTTGTGTTATGCTAGTTGAAAATACAGACGTCGAAAGCGGTAGTATTTATTTTTCTCACATGACAACATTCATGACTATTATTACAATTTGCGTTTCCTTCTTGTGCATGGTTTTTACCTTTGTGACATATATTTTCAAGAACGTCCATGTTGTTATATCTTTGGTAGATTATTGTTTGTAAATGATTAAAACTAATAGCTACTGAAATTTCTTACTGCATATATGAATACCACACAGGTATAAAAATAAAGTCTAATTGTATCAAGCAAGATTGAGAAGATTAAATCTAAAACGTCTTGTACGACCTCAAACATGCCTAAACGTGGCGGCGGACGAATTAGGACCTGGAAAAATGATAACGATCATTTTGGTAATTATGAACTTTAATAAATAACTATACTGTATCGTTATTACGATTGTAACTTAAGTCACCAATTGCGTTATGTTTTATAATTATAAAAAATGTTAAGACCTTGTATCTGTTTATGTTAATTGAATTGGAATTTATTATAATCTTCGCGTTATGAGCTTAAATGTTCGTTGTTTGTAGAACACGATGATCGTGCACCTAACCCCAGACGTGTGAGTTTCAAGCCTGGTACACACAAGCGAAAGAATAAATTTAATAATTGGAAGAGCACCACAAAACTATTGCTTGATGATGATGTTGATATGGGTATGTCTGGAGGACAAGGGTCTCGAAAACCGTATAGAGGTCGTGGAGGGCGACTCGGCTCGCCGGCGCCAAGACCTGGTTATGGCATTCCCAAGAAGACGTTTGTACCGGGTATGTTACCATGGTACCAGATAATTATTCCCTATGGAGCGAAACACGAAAAAGATGTCATATTGCGAGCCCTTCTTAACCACATTGCACCAGAAATTTTTATACCACATTACTATAAAATCAACGGCAATGCTGCAGTTTTCTACGTGGATGATGTTAAAACTGCTGAAAGGCTGTTTCAAGCTGACAGAAAGATTGTAATGCCTGATGGCTTCAAACTAGTGGTGATTGTGAGAAACGCCGCCCCAAATGTAAATGTGGATACTAATATGAAGGAAAAAATGAAAGCAGTAATGGCAAAAAGGTACAATCCTGCTACACGAGCTTTGGACTTGACAAAATTTCATGCTGATCCTGGTAATTGCATTATTTTCCTTATTACATACCATTTAACTTTAGCAATGAAGGATATGATATCAGAAATGTATAGGGATCCTTGCCAATACAATCAAGCAAGTAATTAAAACTATGCTGCCTTAGTAAACTGTACCTAGATATATAGCAGTACCTTATTGGTCACTTGCATCTGGTAACACTAGGTGGTTTTAAAAGTTGTTATTGCTAATTGTTTTACAAAGCTATGTCAGTTAAAATGCCACACCATATTACTTGTATACAAATAGTCAATTTGATTGGAAACTGTGCGCTATAGATGTTTCTTTTATACAGATTTGGCTGAGATATTTTGTGGCCTGTTTCGACCTGTTATCATGCTTGCTGCAATTGATATAATGGCAGAGCACATACCGGATTTAGAGGCTTTGAACCTCAACGATAATAAGCTACATGGATTGGAGCATTTAAAATTCCTGTCAACTAAATTGAAAAATTTGAAGATATTGTATTTAGGTGACAACAGGGTAATTTTAATTTTTTTTATTAATTTTCTTTGAAAATAATGTGAATTATCAACTGTGATAAGTGTCCCTATGACAGCAATTTGCTAAGGTTACTAGGGTTTAGCAGTTTTTTTTACCTAAGGTCAACTGACATTGATTTAAACAACTTGGTTTTTATAGTTTTTTTCTTAAAATTATTTAAATCAATGTATTTAATTTTCAATCATCTGTATGGTTTTTATTTATTTATGTCCTCCATCACCAATTTTGATGATTATATTTGAATTTGGAAGTAGCTGCTTCTAGTGTGGTCCCATTCAATTTTGATCCAATTCTGGCAATCCATGAGAAATCTATATGACCTAAATTTGCGTTAAGTATGTGCATGCCAAATGAGCGGATAGCTCAATATCACTTCAATGATTCATTTTTCATTGGAAAGGATTTACTTCAAAGGTAGTTTGATGAGAGTTTAGTTAGGTTCTAATTAATTCTATCTTGTACTATTCTAATGATAATTCGGAAATACAAAACTTATATAATAAGTGTGCATTTAACATTTGATTCAATTTGAAGTCAATTTTTGTTTTTACTCTCAATATTGTTGAGTGTTAAGATTTCTTGACATTTTTAGATAATTGAACAGTAAGAAAAATTATTAAATTTCAAAGTGTGTTTTACATTTTTCCCCAACAGATTATTAGTACATATTCCAAGGTGTGTTTGCACTTTGAAATTCAATATTGTTTTCTTTACTATCAGTTAGGTTTGCTTTATCTTTTTTTTTTGTTGATGGGGAGGAAATCTTCACAAAGATACCCCGCCTTCTGGGGGTAAAGCGGCGGTTATGTGGGGTTCTTACCCACTAAAACCTTCCTGGTGGCCCTTTCCTCGGTGCACGACGAGGGGCTCCAGGATCTCACGTGGAACGCACCGGAGTCCCTCTGCACTTTGCTCCCGGAGAGCACATCCCGGGGGGGGAGGTCGCCTTCTTCCCGGGTCCACTTTGGTGGACGACGCAGGCCCCCACCCTTGTCGTCCCCCTTTTAGTCGCCTTGTATGACAGGCAGGGGATACCGTAGTCTTGTTCTTGAGAGCCCAGAACTACAGGGCTGTAGTTTGCTTTATCTTCTACAACTGCACCTTTAACTAATATTGGTGGGATTGTGGTTAAGTTAGGATCTAATTTATGAAATAATACAAACCAAGATATTATTTAGGAAATGTAAATTTCAGATACCTTTCCTTGGATCACTGGACCCGTTGAAAAGTCTTCCTCTGGTAGAGTTGTATATTAAAGGCAACCCATTGCAGAACAGGTTTAATGATCATGATATTTATGTCAGGTAATATTCTTTGATTCAACTACAGTTTGTTCAGACGTTGGAAGCTTTGGAGATATTAAGGTTTGGTGTGTAATAGTGTTGTAATGGATACTCACTTATTTTTACATGCTGGCTGGTTTGTGGCGATGGTAGTGGAACTTGATAATTTTGGCAATGAGAAAAGAATAATCATGCAATAGCATGTATTATGGCATGGTTTTAGTAATTATGAGCATATCCCTCACAACCTGATTTATCATGAATTGGTTCATCAATTTTTCTTCCTCAAGTGTAATTTATTAAAGATTGAATTTTATATAATTGCCAAATGTTATCGTAAATATATAACATATAAATATTTATACAATTCAAATAATAACATATTTGTGCAGTTTTATTTATTTCATATAGAAAAATAATTATGCATAAACAATTTGCTAAGAGGTTCGGGCTAAGCGACCTAAGAGCTATGCCACCTCTCAATCCGGTGAAGCAGTCAAGGCTATCTTCTCTGGCCAATCTGTGTAGTTCGTCATAAAAAAAAACAATTATGACAAAGAATTGTTATATGTATGCTATATAAATGATTCATGTCTAAAATTCATAAGAGTGAGTTATATAGAGATTTATCATTGGAATTGAAGAGAAACAAATATGTCAAAGGAGTTGGGTGTATTTGATTTTTTTCAATATAAATTAGTACATTTTTCATTATATTATTTATATAAAAATACATCTATATATACGAGGGTGAATCAAAAAATTCTTGGAATCAATATTAAAAAATGCAAAGATTTAAATAATAATATTTTATTTTTCTACATAATCTCCCTCCAATGCAATGCATTTAGAATAACGTGTTTCTAACTTCCTTATTCCTTGTGAAAAAAAATTATTTTCTTGACTCTCGAAAAAGTCCTCTACGGCAGCTATAACCGCGTCATTATCGTGAAAGTTTGTTCCACGAATTTCCTCTTTTAATTTTGGAAATAAGTGAAAATCACTTGGGGCTAAGTCCGGAGAATATGGTGGGTGGTCAAGGAGATTGAAGCCAGCACAGCGGATTGCGTTGAGCGCAACTTCCGATCGATGAGTAGGAGCGTTATCTTGAAGGAACAACACGCCCAACGACAGTTTTCCACGACGTTTTTCTTTAATCGCTTCACGCACTTTCGGGATTAAATTTGCATAATAGGGTCCAGTAATCGTCTGGCCTTTTGGCATGTAATCAATAAAAGGATTCCTTCACTATCCCAGAACACAGAGGTCTTAACTTTGCCAGCGGTAGGAGCAACTCGAAATTTCTTGATGGATGGAGAGGATGGCCGTTTCAAGACATGCTTTGTCTTTTAGTTTCAGGATCAAAATGGTGGACCCACGTTTCATCCATGGTGACAAGACGACGGCAAAAATTATCCGAATCACGCTGGAACATTTCGAGATTACGCTTGGAAATTTCCAAACGTCGCTTTTTGTTTTCGTCGGTTAACATTCGTGGCACCCATCTTGCAGACACTTTTTTGAACCCCAGTGAATCAATTAAAATGGATTGAATGCTACCAAAAGATATCTTTAGGATCTCGGCTATATGTTTTATAGTCATTCTTCTGTCTTCCAAAACCAGATTCTCAACCTTTTTGACATTTTCTTCTGTAACGGAGGTTGAAGGCCGCCCAGAACGCCGGTCATCTTTACAGCTTGATCTACCTCTTTTAAATTCAGCCACCCAGTACGCAACCGTAGAATAGGGTACAGCATCACCCCCTAATGTCTGCTGAATGTCCAAAAAAATTTCCTTCATTTTTTTCAAACTGAGATATTTTATCACCGCACGTAACTCACTTTTATCCATAATTTTGACTTTTTAGCAACTCGTTGCACAAAAAAATTTATTACATGCGAACGAACTGACAAAAACAAGTGACAGTCTGCATAAATATAGTGTGATAGACACTCTTTCATTTGAATATTGAACTTGATCCAAAAAGGTTTCATATATATGCACTTCTAAGAACTTTTTGATTCACCCTCGTATAAAAATATTTAATGTTATAAATTATGGTAAAAGTGTGTATTTTCTGTGAAAAAGAGTAAACTATTTGCCTCTAAAATTTGTTATTAACAATACCATACAACATATTATGATAAATTAAATATTAGCACTCGTTTCCGATATATATAAATTTATTCTGTCTGACAGGGCAACCTAGTACAGCTACCAGTCTCTCACAGAGGAGATTAATTATGTATTTTATATAATGTAATTCCACATCTATGTAACCTTTGTGTAAGTGAAATAAAAAACTATATTATTTTATTATATTATATGAGTACATATATATGGAGAGATATATAAAAGGTTCTTATTCACAGAAGATACACAGTATCTATTTTTTTGCTCTAATTCTGATTAGTGAACTCCATGTTTACACGTCTATAACTGTTGAACGCAATATCCAAACTAATTATGCATAGCGTCGTTTTGTAGGTTATGTCAAGACCTTTCAAATTATGTATAGTATTGCTAGATACGAGCTCTGTAGCGCTTTGTACATAGCCGCGAAATTCAAAAGACAAAAAGGCGGAAGGAAGATATTTGACAACCTATTATATTCTAAAGTATGCAGCAAAAACTTTCATGGAAAGGAAGCAACAGCCTCATTTTGGTGACTTTACAAATTAGAAAAATAAAGTGATTATATAAATGCTTTATTTACAATGGCTTGTTGTAAGCACTATGTGTTGTGCAATGAAAAATAAGCAATGATCATAAGTAAAAAGTTTTCAATAAAGTGTTTTATATATGAGCTGTATTAACATGGAAGCTTTTAGAAATTGCATAAATTAAAATTACATTTTTATTGTTTAAATACGATTAAAATGTACATAGTTCATAAAGTTTGAAGAATTAAAACAAATCAACATAATTCATATTGGTTCTCAATATAAAAAAAACTACATAAGTCGGAAATATTTTTTGTTGCTAAATATTTGTGTTATTCATTTAGAATTTAAACTCAAATGACTTTACTGACAACCAATGTTTATTATGCATTGATAATGTATTGCATAATGCAATTTGGTTAGTTTCAAACAAAAATAATAAAATTTGAAATATAATTACTCCATTTTAATATGGATCGGTAGAGGTGCAGTACTCTACAATCCATGTATAGTTTGATATTAAAGGCTTCAAACAAAAACTTACAGTTCAAACTATCTATATAGTCTAGTGTCAATGAATCTGTCGTGTTTTTTGTAAAGATTACTACGGATACTATTTTATTGATTTTTTTCATGAATTTCTTTGTTGTTATACATTGTTACCAATGAGGTTAAGAATGTTATAAACTTCTTAGTGATGTTAACCGTGAATTTGTTTTAAAAAGAGTTTCAAATTGATCAATAAGCAGAATAATTTTTTAAAGTAAAATTTGTGTTAGTATCTTTGTGATCACTTTGACTTTTCATTTTAAATAAAAATAGTAACATGGTTAAATATAACAAATTTTCCTATTATATATATTCTTCATCTTAATATATGTTTAATTATCAAATTTTCATCTGAGAGTTTCAGAGACTGTTTTCATCTGTGCCATATTGTCTGTACAGCGACCTGCGGAAGAAGTTCCCCAAGCTTGTACGACTGGTAAGTCCCGTTTGGGTTTGGTTACTAGTTAAAAGTTACACTGCACAGTATAAAATGTAAGTAAATGAGACGTCACTTCTTCTTACAAATTGGAGAACAATTATGGTAATTGTCATCTGTTTTATCAATCTTATATCATCAAACTTGCACTAAATAGGGATTAATAAATAATAGGTTTCAGCCTATTGGTTGAACAAATTTCAAATTTGAATTTATTTTTGAAGAAATCTAGAATGATATGGCTTCCACCATAAAATGAATACTATATGCGATGCCATGATTAAATATATACATGTATATATCTACCGGTGTTATTTAAAAAAAAGAATGCTTACAATTATTTTTAATGTAGTAGCTATAGGCTTCATCGACTAATGTCTTCAAATTGCATGTATCTGAATACTTTCTATGCTGTATATGTATATAATTATATTTATATCGACGTTATATATGTTGTATGTAAATGTGTATTAATTTATCTTTATGCTTTAAATTTTTAAAACGCTGTTTTAGCTGGACGAAAATACATAGCTTTAACTTGTACATGTATTTCGCTGAAATAAAGAATTTATCTATGTATAATTGTTATGTCATTGCTATGATATTGATCGTCCAACACTATTACTGTACGATCCATTATACAGGACGGAGTGGATTTGCCGCCAGCTATCGGTTTCGACGTATCCGAAGACGTGACCCTGCCACCGCGCCAGCAATCCTACCTCGTCGACCCGGCCGGTCAGGACTTAGTTAGGGAATTCCTAACTCAATATTTCGCCATATACGATTCTGAATCGAGACAGGCGTTACTGGAGGCTTATCATGAGAATGCTACCATGTCTATGACCGCAAGTTACCTTACAAATGATAATAGAAACTCTTCAACTACCAAGTTAGTATGGATTTTATTTTTTTTAATTAATTAATTTTTTACCTAATGGTTTAGGTTACGGTCTGCCAAACATAAGGTCGTAAGTTCGAATTCACCATTCGACTGTCGACGAGAACTATCTCCTAGCATAAGCTTAGGCTTAGTTGGTATGGTTAGCAAGAATGTTAGTAATATTTCTGAAAAAAAAGGTAATTTTGCTAGCTTTCTTTTGTTTAAAAAAAAACGCAATTCACAGAAACAACAAAATAAAATTATAAAATATATGTACATATATGAAGAGACAACCAATGTTAAATTAGTCGTCTTAGCACTTAACTTATAGTTTTAGCTTTTTTTATTATTATTTGTTTGTTCTGCTAATTACATTTCATTGGTTAACAGATTGACCCAGTACATGTCGAATAGCCGCAATTTACTGAGGATAACAGAAAGAGAATCCAGACGGAAACATCTTCGTGTCGGCAAACTTCAGGTGGTAGCTTTCTTATCAGAGTTGCCAAAGACAACGCATGATTTGATGGGATTTGCAGTTGACCTGCTCATTTTCAATGTAAGTTTGAAGCTTACTTTTTACTGTTCTTAGCGAAAAACAACTTTACCTAATATTATTTCCATTTACTTTACATACTCAAATATCATATTATTAGTCCAAAAAGAATTTAGCCATGCCACTTCGACATACGACTTAAATTCGTTCTGTAATTTTGTATCTCAAAACAATTTTCCACATTGAAATTAATTGAAAGGCCATTGCCACAAATTTTTTATAAATGTACAAAAGCAAAAAAAAAACTAAACCCAACTTATCAAAAATGCTTCGAAAACTAGGGAACTTGTTTCCGGCGAGATTTTCCCACCTACAACAAGACCTCAGGTATGTTGGAGGTGCGAGAAATCTCGCCATAGTATAGTTTTGTTATAGTTTACTTAAACAGAACGGAATTAAGAGTAATATATATAAATAAGAAAAAAAAATTATAAGAATATGGGTGACTGGCGTTAGGATCCTTTTTAATTTTTACATTTCTTGACTTACTCGCATGTCTAACTAGATTGGTTATTATAATCCTTTAGATATAATATCCTGTAATAATAATAATTAATCAACATGGGCATAGTACATACACTCACACCACATACACAACACACATGCATTCATATCATGATATCACTGACAAGCTCATTTAAAACTTAAAACTCAATGTTATGAACAAATTGTGAACCCCTTTTGAGGCCTTCAGAACAGTGAATGTTAACATATAATGTATTGTAACCTATGTGCTGTGGATTATATAATATACTAGCGTACCCAGCCCGATTTGAACAATAACTCTCTCCATATTAATTCTCTTCTCAAGCAGATGAAGATCATTACCTACACCCATGTACATATCAGCAAATACAATATTATTCTTATCATTTAGGGATTTATAATACTTCGTTGTACTTCATAATGACATCAATATACATAATGCATGTGTCAAACAAATTTGGGTTATAAAACAATAGAATATCATCATAGTAAATAAAAGCTGTATTTGACAGTTCAAAAAGAGGAATGCTCCGATCGTCACCAAACTTTACACGATTACTCGCCAGGTCAATCTGAAGATTCCCTGAAAGTTTCATTGAGATCAGCCCAGCCGTTTCAATCCCACTATTTCAAAACTCAAATTTTCAACCATTCATTCATAGACAAAATTACTTAGCTTTTTGAGATAGGCAATGGTTCCATCATACATTATGATTGTTATTTATTTAATAGAAATAGTTTTAATATTGATCTCTTACAAAAATCAAATTGTCATCCATATGTCCATTACATAGCTGTCATTTGCGTTTTCTTATTCCAAGACTGATTTTTTGTTATACCACGTTTTATAGTGACTGATGTTTTATTTCGTCACACGGGAACGCTGTCGAACGGAATAAATAGTATCCTATGTCCGTCTCCTGGCTCTAAGCTACTTCCTCAGCAATTTTCAGCCATATTGATAAAGCCGTTCTTGAGTTATAAATAGTGTTACTAACACGACTTCCTTTTATATATATATATATATATTGTATATAATATATAAATAAATTTTGTATTTTTTATTTCTTTTTTTCTATTCACAGCCAACAATGATTATGCTGACTATGAACGGTGTGTTCAAAGAGACAGGTACGCCAGGAAATCCTACACGATCGTTCCACCGCACCTTCGTCATTGTGCCGAACACTGGAGGCGGTTTCTGCATAATGAATGACATGTTGTATATAACTAATACAACTAAGGAGCAGGTTTGAGATGAATTTAATTTATAACATTATAAGCTTGTACATATATCTAGTTTTAGTTTTAGTCCTTGAGCACTAAAATGTATGTGACACACAAAAAGTAAACAAAACCATAATGTACCCAACCAATGTTCTTTGTGATTTACTTTAAACTACATCATGATTCTTAAGAATGTAAACTTTTTGGTACACAGACTATTTTATACTTTTTTGTGTAAAGTAATGCATCAAAAGGAAAAATAGGTTTACTGGATATAGAATAATGTAAATCGGTGCCCATAATATACCACCAAACGGAGAGGTTTGTCACCTTAAAGTAAGTCTTTTTTTTCCTACTGCTGGGCACAGGCCTTCTCTGTCTAGAGTGTATAAGGGCATAGTCCGCCACGTACACCTAGTGCGGATTGGCAGATTTCACGTTTTAGAAAAAAATTCTAGGAGATGTAGGTTTCTCACGATGTTCTCCTTCATCTCCGAACGCGTGGTAAATCAGCACATAAAATTGCAACAATAAATTTATTGGCGCCAGCACCTGGGATCAAACTCTGGTTGCTAGCATACCATGCAACTTGAAGCGACCGCCCGGACATCGAGCTAACACGGCTCACTCACTTGTCATCTAAGGCCACATCAAATCGGAACATATTAATATATTGCACCTTCCTATTTCATAGCTTTGAAAATGAATTGTAGCAACTTTAATGAGTTCATGATTACAGGAGCAGGCTGTAAAAAATTAAACCGCGGTGTAAAGTAGTTGAGTTCCATCCAGTTATTGTAAAAATAATTAGAATGTTTATTGAATCATTTGTATGATCTATGTATCAGCAAGTTTAACACTTTTAAAGTATATGATTGATTATTTTTTGGTTACAGGAAGATAAAGCCTTCGTATCAGGAATACCGGAGGCGTCTGCCCCCGCTCCAGCACCGGTGCCGGCCGCAGCAGCCCCGGCCGCGTCCGCGTCTTTCCACAATGACCAGCAGAAAATTTTGCTGAACACACTCAGTCAGCAAACCGGAATGAATGAGCATTGGAGTATGAAGTAAGTAATATACACAATTATGTTACATATGAAAGTCGCCTCAAGTTGCATAGTATGGTAGCAGCTAATATCACCCCATATGACTATTAGATATGGATCCTGGTATATGACGATGGACTCATCTCTTATCCTCGTTGTATATTGCTAATTATTTTATTATTATTCACACCACTTCGCAAAATATATATGCCTGAAGACGAAGGTCTTCAACCAGTGCGTCCTTCCAGCTATGAGCTTTCTTCTTGTTGACGGAGGGAAAAATCTTCAACAAGATACCCTGAAGACAGGGTTATGTGGGATTTTTACCTACTAAAACCCCCCCGGTGGCCCTGTCTCGGTACATGATGAGGGGCTCCGGGATCTCTAGAGGAACGTACCGGAGCCCCTCTGCACTGTGGTCTTCGGAGAGTACGTCCCGGGGGAGGTTTATCCGTCCCCTCCATCCCCCCTCGTGCCGTCGCAGTGCAAGGCGACACAGACCAGCTGATGTCGCCTTCTTCCCGGATCCACCTTAGCGGACAGCAACCTTGTCGCCCTGTGAACCCGAGGCCCCTTTTAGTCGACTTCTACGACAGGCAGGGGATACCATAGTCTTATTCTACAGGGCTAATCCCAGCTATGTATATATACCTTCGGTGCAGAGACCACTGGACTGGATCCTCAAACTTAAATTCGCACAAAGAGCGATGGAAAGAGCTATGCTCGGCATTTCGCTATGGGATAGAATGCGAAACGTAGAAAATGGCCGAAAAACTAAGATAGACTTTAAGAGCTATATCGACTGATATAGCTCTTAAAGTCAGCAATTTGAAGTGGCAGTGGGATGGTCACATCTGCCGAATCAGTGATGGCAGATGGGACAAGGATGGACGGAGTTACGGAAACCGGAATTGAAGGGTTTTCCAGAATTGGTTACAGACATCGGACTATATCAATCCTTACAACTCACATTTTATTTATTATCACCATATTTTTCTTTCCAGTTGCCTTCAAGAAACGGGTTGGGACCTCCAAAGGGCAATGTTCATATTCAATCAACTCCAATCTGAGGGTAAGATACCTCACGAAGCATTTGTCAAATGAAATTGTCCAATTGTAAGGGCCCTTGGTTGTAAATATAGATATTTCAATGACTGTCAATGTCCGGAAGATAAGAAAAGGAGTTTATCACTCCAGTGTACATAATATGAGTGCTTGATACATGGTGTTAAAGAAGTCTGAAGAAATTGATCTAGAATATAATTGGATGAAGATGTTAATGCAACATTTTGATGTTTGAGAATTTTAAACAAATGTTCTCACCTCTTGACACATTACAGGTAACATTTTAATTCTTAAAAATATTGAATTTGAATTTAAAATTTTGCTTTTACAGTCTGTAAAAGCAAAATTTAAAATTAATTTTAATTGTGGAATTATTTTCAATGTACAAGAGTTGTAGGAGGTTTTAAAGTTTGTTATCTTAAGTACAGTTTGATTCCGAACTGATGAAAATGTTAACATAACATATAAATGTTTGACAATATTCAACCAATATTGTAATATTTGTTAATGTTAATGCAACATTTTAATCCTTCATATTGGTAAAATTAAAATGTTACATTTGCATTGAAATTAATTTCTATTAATTTTTTTTATATTTCCCACACATAAAACATTCAAAATATGTGATCACAAGTGTTTAAAAAATGTTTAGATCTAATATTTTTATGTTAATGCAACATTTTAATCCTTCATGGTGGAAAATTTAAAATGTTACATTTGCATTGAAATTAATTTCTATTATTTTTTTTATAATTCCCACAGATAAAGCATACAAAATATGTGATCACGAGTATGTGTTTTAAAAAAATGTAATTACATTTCAAATTTAAAACTAAATAAGCTAAGATCTTATGTTATTTTTGTAGTTTATATGTAAAACAAAATTGTTGGAGAAAAAAAAACTACTCTTAGTATATTAAACTTCTCAAATCTTAACTTTATTATCTATTTAGTTAATTTCTGTAATTTTTTTTTCAATTAATCTCTTATGTGTAATTTAAAAATGTCGATGGTTTAATTATATATCGATATTGAAAAAATATCGATTTCTTTAAACATCGACAAAATTTCAATTTAATATCATTTAGTGTTGTTCGTTGCTCATTGGTATGTTTTTGAAATACGCTTTCGTATTTTATAAATGGATAATATTTTGCTCTTTTGTATTTTTTTTCGTCGATTGAAAAGACAAGTCTGAATGATTGTAAACCTTTACTTAAGGTAATCCCTGATTTAGTGTTGTATAAATTGTTACTAGAACTGTAAATCTTTAATACCAACACACCTGAGCAGCATTTTGTAAATATTACATGAATGGATACTTTAAGTCATTTCAAATTAATTAATATTATTATTAAATGTCGAAGTGGGACTTGGGGACAGGCAGGTCGCAGTTTAGGTGGTGATATGGTTGTTGTCTCATGCTGGGCTGATTGTGTGGTTGCACGTTGATATCCACCGGATCGTATCGTTCCTCTATGGCGTGTGACCGAGATGTGAGCTCGTTTCCTCTAACAGCGGCGGAACCCCTTGGTGAGCATGTGGGCTAGCTGCTGAGGACCAGAAAGTCACCCATGGACGACTAGTGCATATGATCTAAGTCACATTGAGTTCAAAGCCGTTTGCCACCCGTGGACATATTAATTCCACCTGCGATTTCCCTGGCGATGGGATGTTAGGGACTATTAGATTATTATTAGAAGCTTAAGAAATAATCTTAGGACTGTTAAAATATTATAGACTTATTTTTTGTAAATATCGAACTACGTTTTTTATTTCGCTATTTTCACACCTCCATTGTTTTTTTTCCGTTGACGTGGGGTTTTTACCCACTAAAACTCTCCCGGTGGCCATTCCTTGGTGCATGTTAAGGGGCTCTGGGATCTCCAAAGAAACGCACCGGAGCCCCTCTCTTTGCACTGTGATCTTCAGAGAGCACGTTCCGGCCCCCCTATGCAACGCTGTGCAAGGCGACACGGGCCAAGCGATGTCGCCTTCCCGGGTCCATTTTGGCGGACGTCAAAGGCCCCCCACCCAGTGAACCCGAGGGCCCTTTTAGTCGCCTACGACAGGCAGGGGATACATTAATCTCATTCTACGAGCCCAGAACTACAGGGCTAAACCTTTTTTTTTTTGTTGACGGGGAGGAAATCTTCACAAAGATACCCCGCCTTCTGGGGGGAAGGCGGCGGTTATGTGGGGTTCTTACCCACTAAAACCTCCCCGGTGGCCCTTTCCTCGGTGCATGACGAGGGGCTCCGGGATCTCCAGTGGAACGCACCGGAGCCCCTCTCTTTGCACTGTGCTCTTCAGAGAGCACGTTCCGGCCCCCTATGCAACGCTGTGCAAGGCGACACGGGCCAGCCGATGTCGCCTTCTTCCCGGGTCCACTTTGGTGGACGACTCAGGCCCCCACCCTTGTCGCCAAGTGAACCCAAGGCCCCTTTTAGTCGCCTTGTACGACGGGCAGGGGATACTGTAGTCTTATTCTTGAGAGCCCAGAAATTCAGGGCTGACAGGGCTGAACCTCCATTGACCTAAATTGGCGGATCTAAAATATTTTGTTAGGAAAAAGCGGTCTCGTTATATCCAAAGAAAGTTGTGGTTTGGACCCCCCGCTATTTTATATAGCTCCACTAGAGCTTAAATTCTAATTTTCTTCGTAACATTTTGTGACGACTACAGATTAATTTAGTTTTAAAGGTGACAGCGGTCGTTCAGCCTGAACCTCTTATCTAAAAATGATGTTTTATATATCCAGAATTTCTTTGTAATTAGTGGAACGCACCGGAGTCCCTCTACACTGGAGCACGTCCCAGGGGGGGAGGAGGATTACCCCCCTCACCCAGTCGCAAGTTCTGAGATAACAAATATAAAAAAATACAGACGAATTGAGAAACTCTTCCTTTTTTGTCGTCGGTTGAAAATAATTCCTTCGACTTATAACGTACGAAGCGTTTAAGACTTCACGAAATTCATGTCAGGGTTATTAATTTTGTTACGTGCATAATTATAACATTTCAGAACAGATACACTTGCCCAAGATGTTGTCGACGGGTCGAGCTGCGAGCGTGTTTGAGGTGTACTGATAACACTAGATAAGGCGGTTAAATCTATTCAGTACATACGTGAGTAATAAATCTTTGTAAGAATCTTGTCTTCCGAGAATTCTCAAATCTTTTTATAGGGCAACATATTTTACAGTTGTAGAGTCAAGCAACGACCTTGGCGTTGTATGTGCCAAGATCTTATTGAAAGCGGCGTGAAGAAGAAAATTATATACTTATGTATTTTGTGAGTTAGATAGCCACAGGATGACCTTTCTTCAGCCTCCTCCACGATCCTCGGCTACTCTAGTATATCTTTCCAGCAATCTAGCATCATCAAAGTCATCTCTCCGCGTAGTCTGAGGGCGCCCATGCATTTGCTTCTCTACGGTCTCCACTCAAGAACTGGTTTTACCCAATGGTTATGGATAAAAGTCGGGATAATCGGTTAGTTAATAAATTATTATGTAATTTTATCCCACGACATGATATCTACTGCCTGCTGCGACTAGCAAGCTAGTAATTATGAGGAAAATAGCAGGAAAAAGAAGGGCAGGAAGAAGGAAGGAGCCATGACTAAGGAACATCAAGGAATGCCAATGCCATGAACAAGAAAGAGTTTAGAATACAGCATTGCTCACTTTAGCCCTAATGCTTAATATCAACATAATGGCGATGCAATCACCACCTGTCGCATATGTGACCGATAACCGTGTTAAGAACGGACAGCGACTGCTGTGTCTGTCTATCCCGTTAAAATATTGAGTAAAAGACTTGAAAAAATACTGCAGTGAAAATTCGATGAAACGAAAAAGCAACAGTAAAAAATACAAACATATTTATTAATAGGATTTAGGATGTAGCCTGCGTGGTAGTGGGATAGATTACAAGTATACTGTGTTTTCTATCTTCGTCCCCTCTCTGTCTTTTTTTTTTTTTTTTTTTTTTTTTTGACGAACTAACACAGTTGGCACAGGGAAGCTGGCCTTTACTGCTTCACCGGATTTGAGAGGTGGCACAGCTCTTAGATCGCTTAGCCTGAACCTCTATTAGATGGTAACTCGACACAAGGGTCCCCCCGGTGAGGGGTAGCCTCGGCTTGGGCGGTTACCATTATTACGCGTTAGCAGTCCGATCCGAGGGCGCCCGAGAGGGCCGAACCACGACTCGGTCGGTAGCTATTTTATTAACGAATCTACTGGGACAATCTAAGCTAAACTAACTTATATGCCACTTCGGGAAGCGTTAGCGCTGGGAGAAGAAGTGGCCGAAGAAACTCCAGCAACGCTCCTAATCCTATCGAGAGGGTGGGGTTTCCCCATAAAATACTTGTATCGCGCAAGGATTATTCGCAACCTCCGATGGTCGCGGATGGACTCTTTGTAGATTTGTAAAGATCTAGCCTGCGCAACGGTGATCGCATCGTCCGGATCGTCGAGAACATGTCTCGGCCTCCGGGCGACGCGTCTGAATTACAAGTGGGGATAGCCTTGTAAGTGGCGGCACTCACAAGAAGTTTATTTGAATGTTTGGTGGCAGTCTCGAAAAACCGTCGAGATGCCTGCTTAAAGAATTGGGCTATCGTCGGTAGCCCTGTATCAACATGTAATTCGCGGTTGCGTACGTACCACGGCGCACCCGTGGCTCGTCGCAGAAAACGATTTTGAATAGCTTGTAGGCGGTGGATATGACGGGGGGAGGCATGCGCGAAGACCGGGCTCGCGTACGTCATAACGGGACGTATTACTGCTTTATAGAGTGTCACCTTATTACGAAGGGACATTTTGCTCTTTTTGTTGATTAAGTGATATAGGCGGCCCATTACGTGAGCAGCCCGGTTCCTAACTCGAGTTACGTGTGGTCGAAGCTGAGTCTCGGATCAAGAAGTACACCGAGGTATTTAGTTTCGGTAACCCAGGGAATGGGACTACCGAGAAGTTGAATGTTGGGGAGAGACGGTGGGCTACGCCTAGCTTGTCTCGAAAAGTACATGGCTGCGCTCTTAGCCGGGTTGATTTCGATCCTCCATTTCCGGAACCAGTTCCTAAGGCATTGGCCGCGGTCTGGAGTTTCTTGAGAATGATTTCGGGGGAACGCCCCGAAGCATATATGCCGGTATCGTCGGCGAAAAGGGCTAGCTCCGCTCTACGTGAGCGCGGGATGTCGTTGGTGTAGAGCGTGTATAGGACTGGACCTAGCACGGAGCCTTGCGGTACTCCGGCGCGAACGGGACGAGGAGTGGAGCGCACTCCCTCGACGCGGTACGTGAAGGTTCGACCCGTAAGGAAGTCTCGCACTGTGCGTACGAGATAGTCCGGCACCTCGAGCTCGTACAGCTTGTATACGAGCCCGGCGTGCCAGACTTTGTCAAATGCCCCTCTCTGTCCTGACTTTTTCAAAAAATATACCCAATGATCCCAGCGATGCCATAGTTCGTTCGTTTTATTAGACATTGAGATCTCTTGTTTGTCGCGGGGATGTACTCATACGTACGAGAGACATGCACTATTTCCGATTACCGCTTCCCGATCTACTTGTCGGATGAACCGCTATACGTCAATTATACTACGTGCTTGTTAAAAAATAACTGATGTTCAACGAGCCAGATCCTTTTGCGCATATCCGCAGACGCGCTCGCAGGTATTTCCAGTAAATCAGGACACACACATCTAACGATGTCACGCACATGCAAGTGCATACGAAAAGAATGGTGCCTTTTCTTGGTAAATTTCTTAAAATAAAGCGGCTGATATCTTTGTCTTACTGGCTACAGTTAAAATAACGTGAGAGCTGTACAAAGAATATAATGGACGTACCACAGTATCATAATCGAGTAAAGCCGTAAGTTAATAAGTCAACAGAATGTTAGCTACGTGACCTGAATTCATAGGAAAATTTAGTCTAGGCAAGACTATGACCTGGATTCGCTGGAAAGTTTAGTTGTTGCCTAGATTACGAAATTTAACTAGGGTTTAAATTCAATTTAGGTCTAACAGCCGCGTGAAAATCTTCCGCGGCATGCGCGTGCGTCGATCTTGTTGACGAAAGATAACTACGTTGTAATGGAGCTATACTGTTTTGTGGAATTTTACGTACAATAAAGATGTGCTACGTTCTGTTGTTTGGTGGGAATCTCCAAGAATAGCTATAAATGAGAAATGTTTTAAGAAATAGATAGTTTTAGTATATAATATACTATCTGCGCCTCGCGATGTTACCCGCGGTTAAATCTATTTATTTAAATGTCTCTACAATAAAAGTAGCTTAATTCCTCCTTATTACATCAGCTATCTGCCAGTGAAACCCCGTAAAAATAGGTCCCGCCACTCCAAAGATTAGCCGGAACAAAATGATGGACAAAATTGTAAAAATGTTATTTTTCGACCATCTTGAACCTACATGGTTTAAAAATTAATTATTTTCAGTTATTCGTCCGATGTAATGTACTTATACTACCGAATTCTAGCGCCCATTTCCATAACATTCTCTACCATCCTTATAATCTCCTTCTTTTTTTAAGTCGTTTAAAAATAAAAGTTTACAACACGCGACGGACTTTTGTTTGTACAGATTACAAATCCACATATGGATAAAGGTGTATTAAAAATATCTTAATTTTGTTTGTTATTATCTTTAGATCTGTCATGTGATTGGGCTTTAGCTTAAACATGTACAAAACGAAAATAGATTTTCCTTTGCTTGCACTCACGTGAAAGATTTAGTCAAACGAGAAAGTGTGTGTATTCGGTAATAATATAAATAGCAATTACCATCGCATATAGCAGATATTAATAAATGATGAAAAAGAATAATTTTCTTTACCTATAAAAAATATTTGAGCCACAGCATAATGCGACAAATCAATGCTGAGAGTCGTGACCATCTCGTGGGAACAGTGTCTCTTTGGTCATCCATTCCCATTTTCCTCTGTCTGCAGCCGTGCAGAGCATCGTCAACCGACGTGCCGATAATGGTGCGGTTCTGGTCAGTCTAGCGTGTCGGGCTTCTACCTCGCGGTCTTGTCCCGTAAATTTTTCCAGTTACAAGTAGCCTTTCCAAGTTAACATTGTTTTTTCTGGCAATGTGACTAAAGTATTCCAGCATCCTGCGTAGGCGTATGGTTGACAGCCTATTTTTATTTTAAGTTCGTTAAGGATTGTTACGTTAGTACGATGTGCTGTCCACGGGATCCGTAACATCTTTCGCCAGCACCACATCTCGAAGGCATCAAGGCATCGGATTTCTTTAGGGTCCATGTCTCCGTTCCGTAGGCGAATAAGAAAGCAATATCATGTCAAACATCGTCGGTGTTCGGCGGCGCTTGTAACCCCGACGACAAAAAATCCTTAAGATAAATGGTGAAATGCTATTTCTAAATGAAAATTATTTTTATTGTTTACGGTTCACCTGGTATTAAGTGATCATCGTAGTCCATTAACATCTGCGAGAAGAGCTGCAAGTGTGATGCCTTTGAGTAGGTTTTTTTCTTGAAGGTCCCCAAATCGTAAAGAATCGAAAACACTGCTGGTGACGGTACCGGTATACAGAATGAAATATATGTAGTTATTTTTGTTTTATCAAAGAATAAATTTAACTTATTGTATGTCCCCACATAAGTGGACATTTTATATTTTATTAAATAGATAACATTACAAGTTTGCGTTAACAAACGCTGGTTATTAGCAGTGCGTCTATTTATCCGAAGGTGGAAAGAGAACCATAGGTATTATGTAAACCAATACCAGTATTCAATTTCCGAATTGAAATTCACAACACCCGGCGTTAATATCGGCCGTGACGTTGTGAGTTTGACGTCTGCGTTCACGTTTTTCATTATTTACAGGACGTTCGAGGGAGATACACTGAGGAATACTGGAGCTAAAGCTTAGTGATGCAGCAATCAGGGAATCCCGCATGACGTTAGACGAGATATGGAAACACATCGGTAGAATATTTTTGCACATCGCAGTATTCAACAATGCTATTTGATTACGAGCAAAACCATAACCCAACATCAAATCAAATCTGCGGCAAAAAGTAACTAAACATTTAAAATAATATTCGAAATGAAAAAATTGCAAACGTACGAACGCTCATATGCGTAAAAGTTACTTGTTTCTCCATAATTTCACCTACGAAGAGACTGAAAAGTTTCTTCATAGTATAAAATAAATTATCCTCACGCTCATGTACTCACTCGCACATATACTCTCACATGCACCCACGCACACTATTCTTTGCAAAAACACACGACTATCACAAAAGTTATATAACAAACTTTATTTCATAATAAACTCGGAGTTAGGTACAACATCTCCCTAATACAGGCTATGTATTAGTCTAGCAGGGAGATGTGTACCGAAGGACCGAAGTAGGAAAATGTTTATGGAATATGATATATATTATGTATGATAATATGTATCTAATATTTTTGTGTATGTGCATGTCGGTATTTAAAATGTGTGTGTGTAAAAGTAAATAAATAAATATTTCATTTTCATTTATATCATGGTTATATTACGAATACAAAGATTTGGTGTCTACATTGACTGTCTGTTACATGGGACGTAATAAGCTTGTGTTATATTTTCAGTCTCCACCTCGTTGCGTCCAACTTCTAGGTACCCCTATTCCATGGGTTACACAAACCAAATACCTTGGTGTCGTATTAGATCCCAAACTCAGCTTCGGCCCTCACGTAGATCAAGTTAGGAACCGGGCGGCCTACGTTATGGGTCGCCTATATCACCTCATTAATAAGAAAAGTAAAATGTCCCTCCGTAATAAGGTGACACTTTACAAAGCAGTTATACGTCCCGTTATGACGTACGCGAGCCCGGTCTTCGCGCATGCCGCCCATAAACATATCCATAGGTTACAAGTAATTCAGAATCGTTTTCTGCGACGAGCCACGGGTGCGCCGTGGTTCGTACGTAATCGCGAGCTCCACGTTGATACAGGGTTACCGACAATAGCCCAATTCTTTAAGCAGGCATCTCGACGGTTTTCGAGACTGCCACCAAACATTCTAACAAACTTCTTGTAAGTGCCGCCACTTATAAGCCTTCCTATAATAAATTCCGTCGCGTCGCCCGGAGGCCGAGACACGTTCTTGACGATCCGGACGACGCGATTACCATTGCACAGGCTAGATCTCTACAAATCAACAAAGCGTCCATTCGCGACCGTCGGAGGTTGCGAATAATCCTTGCGCGTTACCGCTATTTTATGGGCAGGCCCCACCCTTAGATGTTAGGAGCGTTGCTGGAGTTTCTTCGGCCACTTCTTCTCCCAGCGCCAACGCTTCCCGAAGTGGCACTCAAAGTTAGTTTAGCTTTTGAATGTCTCTTAGATTATCCGTGATATAGCAACCGACCGAGTCGTGGTTCGGCCCTCTCGGGCGCCCTCGGATCGGCATGCTTACGCGTAACATAGTAACCGTCCAAGCCGAGGTTACCCCTCACCGGGGGGACCCTTGTGTCGAGTTACTAGCAATAGAGGTTCAGGCTAAGCGACCTAAGAGCTATGCCACCTCTCAATCCGGTGAAGCAGTCAAGGCCAGCTTCTCTGGCCAATCTGTGTAGTTCGTCAATAATATAATATATAATATATAGCTTGTGTTATAATTGTAGGTTCTGTGGAATGAAATAGTCGCTTTATCGGGACAGCGTAACGTAGTACAAGAAATTATTTTAACGAATGCTGTGACAACTGCGCGTCCTCGCCATCTTTTTACAAAAAATAATTAGAAGTCATATTACAAACTAATAAAGTTAAGTTATTGTTTGCAATGCCAAGTTAATGTGACGAACAACTTAATTATTAACTATTTATTTATTTAATAAGATACACCAACAGCATTACTCAAGCATACATTGTTGTAATAATCAAGTTTACAAACTAGTCCTGTTGTGTATGCCAATTACAGGTGTACACAACATTCGCTATAAAGAAACGTAATGATTTCATAATTAATACTTACAAAAATATTTTAATAAATAATAAAGAAATAGAAAAATCAGTAATAAATTAATTAAATTAGCCAAAAATACTGCACAATTTTTAACACTAAGGTGGAAGTAGTTATTATGCAGAACAATCGCTGGGTGCCATGTGTTGGCAGCTAACACTTGGTAAAAAGTGTCTATATCAATGGCAGAGCTAAGCTTAAACCTCTATTGGGAGCAATACTGCGTGAAGGCTTCTATCGGCGACTTGCGGGTGTCTCTATTCGCGTTAGCATTTCGATCCGAGAACGCCTAAGAACCACGATTCTGTGGTAGCTTTTATTCGGAAGATGCCTCCGAAACAAAGGCTTAAACGGACGTGAATGCTGAATTGTTTATATCGCTTATAACTAATTATCTCGAGTAATAACTCTGTGATGATTATTGTGTTATTGTTATAATAATTATATGACTTACTTATATCTAATGCTGCGTTGTTTCAAACAAACTTTCCGTTCTTTATTACCTTAAGACGTTGCGTGAAATTGCAATGAATTCGCACTTTATAAGTATTTCACATTGCTTAAATTAAGTGTTGGGAAAGTGTGTTGTGTTACGCTTAAAACAATATCTGTGAAAAACTTGTAACCATCTCATCTGAATATTCAATCTGCAACAATACGTTACCTAATTTATTTCACTTTTACATTCCTTTCAACCGATTTCGAGAGAGGAGGTTCACAATTCATCTGTATTGTTTTTTTATGTTTTTATACCTCATAACTTTCGAATGGGTCAACAGATTTTGATAATTCTTTTTTTATTTGAAAGTGTGTCCTTCCAGTATATTCCCATTCTATAATATTGCTCCAATGGCTTCCACGAGATAAATATATTTCTTAAATTTGCATTAAGTATGTCCGCGACAAATGGACGAATAGCGTCACGTATCACGGTAACCGATTTCGATGGTTCATTTTTTATTGGTAACAATGAAATTTAAGGGTAGTTGGACGAAGATTGGTTAGGTTCTAATTAATTCGGTATTCCTACGATAATTCAGAAATAGAAAGAAGACGTCCGCGCGTAATAACGTTTAACTTTTGATTTGAATTTTGTTTTTAATCGTAAATATACTTATTGTTATTTTGGTTTGGAGATTTTTTAACTCGTATCTTTCACCGTTATTACTGCGCAATCACAGAGGTCAATGACTTTAGCTGTCAAGTGTGAAAAATGTAACAAGTACGCGCCTCAGGCGACCAAGGTGAAATTTTGCGACAATGTCTATACTGTTTTTTGCTTTGCGAAATATCCATTTTGGTCGTCTTATTTCTTCTCAGTAAAATTTGTTTACATTATTCACTACTCGTACGTATGTATCCTATCTGTGTAAGAATTGATCCTCAAAGGTTTGTAACCCAGTAGAAGTTCAGGCTAAGCGATCTTAGAGCTCTACCACCTTTAAAATCCGGTAAAACCGTCGTGATCAGCTTCTGTAACCAATCAGCACAGGTACGTTACAAATAAAAATTGTAACCCTAATAGATCATCTGTTGAAACCGTGACCTTCGGACTTGAAGTAGACAAGGTAACATTTGTGACGGTTTAAGAGAAATCTTGAAATTAAACGAACAATTTTGTACTGTAAATTGAAAAAAATGCAGTTTCTTGTTATTTAGTAAAAGTTTTAGCTCACATACCCACTGTTGAGCACAGATCTTCCCTGTAAAGTACAGAGGCATACATTTTGAAAAGGATGTACTCCTCGAAAAGTAATCGTCTTAATTGGCTGATGTGATATTGAGTTATTCGTCCATTTGTCGCGCGGATACTTAATGAAAATTTAAGACTTACATGGTTTTCTCATGGATGCCATGGTGAGAATTGGAACAAATCGATAATAATTCATTGATCCCACACTGAAAGCTTTCAGATAAAATAAGCATCAAAATCGGTTCATCCAGTCGAAAGTTATAAGGTAACAAAGATAAAAATACATACGGACGAATTGAGAACCTCTTTCTTTTCTTGAAGTCGGTTGAAAAGTAAAGTGCTATAATTTCCACCTAATATAACTATGCCGCACCTATTACGGTCCCAGACACGATACATTTTGCGTAATACAGTAACATTTGTGTTAATGTCGTTTAATACGCGTTACAAGTTGTTCAAGTAATCCATTAATGAAATTCGATGTCGATAAAATCGTAGAATAGTGGTTTTATGAACACGTTTTAATCATCCCAGAATTTATCTTTTTCTTTATAATTTTTGAAATATTTTTGTAACTATTAATTATTAAATCGTTATGTTTCTTAATAGCGAATGTTGTGTACACCTGTAATTGGCATACACAACAGGACTTAGTTTGTAAATTTGATTATTACATCAATGTATGCTTGTGTGATGCTGTTGGTGTATCTTATTAAATAAATAAATGAAATGGTTTACGTCAATAGTCCAGTTTAAGTTCTTTTGAATATCTCATTAAGTAGACATCTCATCTTATAGACGTATTCCTATATGTGGATTCTAGTTATTGTGTTCGTTCAACGGCACACAGATTGGTATTTGAATTCCAACAGACTCTAACAGACAGGGTTGTATGTCATGTCAATTGTTAGACATGTTCATAGATGATTGTTTGAGGTCATTAAAGATGAAGAATGGGACAGTAGTCATCAAATCGTTGTCGATCAGATTATATTTCCATAAGCACAAGACAAGTTTAACGTTGGTCGCGAAGCTATTGTGATAATAGTCGGAGATATAATATCAATATTTGTACAACTCACGAATTGCTTATTTACGAGTTTGATGTATGTATTACCAGTTCCTGTCAGTTAATCGGCAAATATTATTACTTGCTTGTTACATGAAATTTTGTCTGCATCGCATGAAGTTTCATTTAACATTAGGTGAATGCCGTAGGCGCTTTGTGTTGTATTTATACTTACTTCGGGAAACGTTGAGACCGAGATGAGTGACAGAAGAGCCTCGGCGGAGGCTTTTGTTATTAAAAGAGGAGATGTCGTCTCTGTTGCTCTCTAATGCTGTCATGAATAGAGTGTTTACTCAAGCTAAGAGCTGTGCTTCCTATCAAAACCCCGGTGTAGAGAGCAAGATACCCCGCCTTCGGGGGAAGGAATCTTGCTGAAGATTTCCCCCCGTCAAAAAAAAAAAAGATTTCATTCATTCAGATACAGTCCTAATCCGAGACATAGTAAATACATAATAAAATTAGATAAGAAATCAGAATTGTATAATACAGAAATAAGTTTAGAAATATTAGAAATAAAAATAAGAAATATGTATATAGAAATAATAGATATAGAATATAGAATATTTATTAACACACACAGATTTGGTTAGAATTATAAACATTACACAAATTAAACGAACATCCAATTTAACCATTGCAGCACATATTATTGGTACACAGTGACCCCCAAACTAAGCAGACGCTTGTATCTTGGGAGCCAGAGTTGCGTTGTCGAGTTAGCATTTTGCACAAAGTTTTAGTGTTTTTATGAATTATTTAGTTAATAAATGTATATATACATATATATATATACGAGTTTGGGCAAGTATATATATACAGGCGCGTGTGTGGGGTGTATAGTGTTCATGAGTATGTATATGAATAGTAATGTGTGTAGTTGTGTATATGATCGTGTATGTGTTATATATTTGTTTATTTAATAAGGAAAATGTATAAGTAGATATAAGAAATTGGAAATTACTATTATATAAAGTAGATAAATTATAAGATGTAAATTAATGTTAAGAAAAATACCCCCAGCCAGACATGCTGGGGAACAAATATACTAATAAAAATCAATCAAAAAAAATCCGAGACAGTGTATCCGGGCATCTTCAACGCGATTGTAATTAGTTAACGAGATCGGAGTTTAAACAAAGGAAGACATTGAAGTGATAATCATTTTTCCAGTAAGTCGTAGGTTGTTGATCTCAACAATGCACATTGTTTTCTTTTTGTCAACGACATTGTATTGTACTGCACTGTACTCAGGTTGAAATGTAAAAAGAGACTTTGTCAATTATCTATTAACCCTTACAATTGTGTTTGGCTGTAAAACATCATGTAATGAGAATTGAATCAATAAAAACTAGAATACACTTGAAGTACTTAACCCTGCATTGGAAGTCCAAGATAAATGCTTCTTCTTCTTAAAGTGCCTCTCCGACTAGCGAAGGTTAACAGTCAGTTCACCATATCTCTTTCTGTTTCTTGCGAGGCGAAATAGTTGGGCGGCACTCACAATTCCGGTCCACTCTCTTATGTGCTGCAGCCATGACATCTTTGAATGCTTCTAATGAGGAGCTTTTTACCTGATATAATACTGATGTTTCCGCTTAGTAAGGCTCCTGCAACCCCTTAACGAATGGATCTACATGATCGGGGCAGCTCTATGATCTCGCAGAATACCAACCTTGTTGAGTTATATTTATTATACATAGTGTCGCCTGGTATGCGACTTGCGACCTAACTCTTCATAACAATCTGTTAACGCACCTGTAGTCACGATAACGGCAAACGATATGGTGACCCCATATCGTTTGCCTCCTTATCCAATAAAACAAGAGCTTATTAGGTCCCATGTGCTAGAGAAACTCATCATTCTTCTTCTTAATCGTCTCCTTCATTGCTGAAGGTCGTGTCTAGCACAAAGTGTTGATCGCTCGCTTCACGATCAACTTCCACGCGTCCCTGTTCTCGGCGGTCTTCATGGCTTTGGTTACTGGCAGGCCTGTGAGCGTCTTAACTGCGTCTGTCCACCGTGTGGGTGAGCGTCCGCGTGCTCTTTTTCCGTCCACCTGGCCAACAACCATTAGCTTCTCGAGGTTATCCGGATTTCTGCGAGCAAACTCATCATACACTTATATAAATTGGTATTGTATTTATGTATGTTTTATTGTAATAAATAAATAATTAGTTTTCTATTTATAACGTGTAATTATAATGTTTTCATAAGCAATGTCGTGTAGACAATGTGTTTAAAGTCAGAAAGAGATAAATAAGATGCCAGTAATAAAAGCTCGTATAATAATAAGTATATTTACGAACGAAAACAAATAACGACTTCAAATGCAATCAAATTATTTGTGGCGCACATACTTGATGCAAAATTAAATGGGACACGCGAAGCACTAGCTTTCAAATACAAAAAGAATCATCAAAATCGGTTCACTCAGTCGAAATTGTACATTGCTAAGAAACAAAAAAATACATAAACTTTCTTTACAGACAATTTCGTACTTTAATTTCATAATTGAGTTACACGTCTACGTTTACAAGTAACATTAAACTGGCGTGAGAAAAACGTGCCCACGGTGTGTAACATTATAATAAATAGGAACATTGTGTTTGTATCACTAATGCAATTTTAAGTTAAAACGCGTCGACGTCAACGCGTCGCCGCTCACTTGACATTAGAACGGTCCTTGAAATTACATAGTAATTGTACTAAAAACAACCATTCGACTAAATAGACCAATAAGGAATACTTATAATGTACGCTTGCATTCTATTTCAGTGGTAAAGTTCTCATTTGTACAAAACTGTATTTTGAGAAACGAATATTAGGTTTGTATAAATTTTTAGGCAATTGTAACGTTTCTAGTATTAAAATTTTCAAATTATTATTGACCATGAAATGACTAAACATTATGTCATTTACTATCGAGCTTTATTTTATTATAATCGACGGTATTCATTCCACTCAAATTGTACAAGTGTTTATTCTATATTTCTGTTTCCTAAACTCAGAACATGTATTTTAAATTTTATCGGAAGAATAGTGATGGGCTCACCCCGTCATATAATTTAGCAAGCTAGGTAAAAAACGGGTAACGTTATATTATGCTCAGGATTGGCCATATAAGAGAAACTGATGCGTCACCTTTGGCCACTAAACACCGCAATATGAACTTCTATTATGAGAAATTAAGAGCAACGAACTCAAGGGTGCCCGAGAAGACCGAAGTTTGGGAGAAGAAAATTCATCAACACACTCTGCGTTGTTTGCCAGTCAGTCAAGTCAAATTTCTTTATCATTAATAAAGACGAAACTACCCGTGACGCGTTGGAAACACAAAATAGTTAACCGTAGGCTTGTGTTTTTTTTTCACGCTGCCTAAGCGAGAGTTGAAATTTAAGAAACATAATTTTGCTGCAATAAATTTATTACATTAACAACACATATTTATTGGAACTTCAACAGTGGATTAATTAATTCCCTTAGATATGATATTCATATATTTCAATCATTCAGTGTTTCTTTTACTAAAGACAAAGGCCGAAAAAAGTTTCTATAAAACAATCCGTGTATTCAATTCCGACAGAAAGTTCTAATAAAAACTTCTTTAAATTCTGCGAGTAACGCAGCAATGTGGGCACGTCTTTACATTACTTGCTTTTACCTTACTGCATTATCTAGATTCACTTATCTGAGGTACCCGCAGCGCGAATGTTGGAAGTAGTCAGTGTACGCAACCGGCGGTCGACGGTCGTGGATCTCCGAATCGTTTGTAGTTAATTGTTTAATTTGTGCGGTATTGTTGTGAATGAATACGGTGTTGTGTGGACGGCGCTAACGGTACCGTTGCGTGGCGGTGCGTGAGATCGAGGTGAGTGCGAGCCCTTCGCTTGTTCTTGTGCTTTTTATTGGTTGTACACCAAATAATGAATTACAGTTCATACGTAGCCAGGTTGATGTGTTCTTTTTTTAAATATCGGCGTCTAGTTGAGCAGTAATTTTTTCTTTATGATAGCATTGGAAGTTGTTAGCTTAAAATGTTAGCAATCGAAAGTATCATACATTTTTCTTTTATTTTTTGATAAGTACCTACTTTTTGGTTTGTTTTAAATCCTTACATGTTTTAAATTATAACGAAATAACATTTAATGCAATGTACGTAATTCCGAATATTGAATTAGAAGGGCATTTTATACCTCATACAAATACACATTTGACATTTGCTGCAAAATTGGCGCCAAAACAAAGCAAATGTCAGTTGAAATACTGTTTATTTAAAATAGTAAAAAATAAAGTATTGGGTTATTGATGGTCAACTATCCTAATATTTGTAAGTGAAATATATAGTAGATTTTTTGTTCGCTTCAGTATGTGCTGTATGTATTCCATGTGTCATTTAAACTTGTAATAATTATTGTAATAGATTTTAGACACAATTTACGTAAATTAAAACTTTGATAACTTGTGAGAAATATAATTAATATTAAAAAATAATTTTATGGCCAGTTATAATCAGTGCCATCCAATGACATTAATGTAATCATTTCGATGTAAGATGCCCTTTTCGATCAACGCGAATGTATACCTTATTGGGGATAGAGGGGCGAGACCGGTCTTGGCAAATATGGCAGGTTTGATGAAAAACATGTGGAAACGTTACTTTTATTTACTGTTAGCAATGGACGGGGTAAAAATTTTACAATATCATGCACCAATACTGATGCTATATGCATATGGTCCTGAATACCGGTGTACATGAATGTGTATTCCACAGAAGAGACCTTTTTGTTCTTCCTTCCATCATTGGTGAGGATTGCGACCGCGTATCACTTCACCTGATGCGGAGTCGACCTCACGGTGATCTTATTGGAATTGTTCCCCGTGGCTTTCTGCGCCATTTTAGGCTCCACGACGCTGCATCCTCAGGGATCTTCTTAATTGAATGATGAACTTTCTTTCTTCTTAATTGATTGAATGAATACACAAAAACCTCGATTTACCCTCCTCGGATAATCAGCATTATGCTGAGCAGTGAACCCGGTCGGTTCGGCGTTGCAACGCATAGCCTTGTGTATCGGACCTTTTGGGTCTTTAGTGATATATATATATATATCTTTATTTTTAACTGTGTGCTTAACTTGTTGTGTTAATTTGTATATGTGTTGTAATCTGTCTAACCGATTAAATGGCTTATTATTATTATTATAATTAGGGTAAAATAACCTACCCAGGAGAACATGACACGTTTTATACAGAAACCTTAATTTTATATTTTAAGTGCGATTATCGTAATCCGATGTGTCTAATCACTATTTAATTTGAACAACAAATGTAAAAGTTTAATTTGAACAACAAATGTAAAAGAAAAATATGGGCGTGCGTGAGACTTCTTTGGAATGATGCCAAAATAGTTTATCCATGCATGCGAATAATTAATTACAATCAAATAGTCAACAGTAAATTAAGTTCTTTTTAAGTTAATTAAATTTGAAAAATTAAATATATAAATATAATGTGAAATAATAAAATTTTTATTTATATCAATAAATAATACATACGTATAGTTAACCTCAATTTTATTGGAGCACTTGGAAAAGTATATTTGTAATTTTTTTTCACTGCAGCTACAACCTGTGACTTTTGTGTAACAGTCATGCGCGTACATCTTTTAAGTTCACTTTCATAACGCGCCTTACAAAGTATAACTTCAAAAAGACGAATATAAAGTAATTACTATTAAAACGTGACGCAACACGTAAAAATAATATAAATGACTATTTAAATATGTAATTTCTTATAAATGTAAATTTAGAGACAGCAATCTGTACCAGAAAAAAGTGACATAAATCTTTTTAATTTATTACAAATAAAATTTTACAGTAAAGGGAATATACATATAACTTAACGCTTTATAAACCGCAATGGTTTGTCACTAGCGCAAAAGTGTCCGTCTTGCGTTCCTAAATAACTTTTTAATATACGCTTAATGTTTTTGTGAGTTATACAATTACTAATATCTGAGGGTAGTTCGTTAATTAATATAGGCACGATGTATCTAATTCAAAACTATTATGTCATAGTTAGTTAATATCTAAATGGATCTAAATGGTAAGACGTTGTTATTAAAGACAAATTCTATCTAATCTGCAGAAAATAAAATATTTTATTATCTGTGAACGTGTGGTCTTTTCCCGCTCGAATTTCTGTTACAAAAAATTTGCGTTCTAAAAAATGAATCCGATGACTGATGACTTAATTTGATATGGCCAATGTATTTCGTAATAAATTGGTTAATGACATTTTAATAATATTAGATAATTGACTGATCATAAATTACCGACACAGAATGAATGATTCATTTGCCGGGATGCGGTTTTGCTCACGTTAAGATTGTCGGACGTATTCTTAAGACTTAGTGTGGCAGACATACGTAAGGTGATAATTTTTGTTGCTGTCTGAAATCCAAATAGCCATCAAAACAATGCGTTCACACATTCATAACTGTAAATATAGTGCAAGAGTAACTATTGACCGCTCATTAAACGTTTACGTTTTCCACCAGCTTGTGGAAGACATTCTAAGACCACAGACACGTTTCCTCAGCTCTAACACGCGACATCGCGCCCCGACACTGCGTTACACACAATAATGTAAAATAAATTCAATAGCTTCCGTACGTGCCAGTTATCTAGTCTGCGCTGTTAATTGCGAATTATAAACATTCGAAAGTCGCCGTTATGAAAAAGGAATGGTTATTTTTTTTGAAACAATTGTTGGTTGAGCACGTCTCAATAGCACTACCGTTTCCGCTAGCGATTTTCTTGTAACAAACGGAACTATCGCGTGTTAACTGTCAGCGTTTTTAATGATTTTCTTTGATCGTAGACTTAATTCGTAGGCTGTACGGATGTCATGAAGGTCAATGGCTATTTTAGGAGTAGGTGTAAACAATCCTACAGTGGTAGAGCCACTTGGGCTCTGACTGTTATTGTATGAATTGTGGGTTAGATAGGAGAGGTGCCAAAAACTTACAAAATATAGTCGTGAAGGAGAGGATTATCAATACATAAAAAAAATATGTTTTAGGCATATTTTTGTGTGTATAACTACATTAAACAAATTTGTATACACATGCACTTACAAACACATTCCCACACACATTCGCGCACACACATAATACTCAACAATTATATATATACATATACCTTCTCATTCTCTCTCCAATAGTTTAAAAGTTTTGTGCACATCAGTGGGGTTTCGGCGTGGTGATCCATCTCATAGGCTTGTTCCTAGTTTGGACACCAGTCCCCCGCTCATAATTGTAATTTAATTAGATGATATTGAAATTATTGTGGGATAATAAAATAGTTTGTTTGTTGTTTCTATCCTGCGTTTCACCCGGCGAGGTGCCAACTGCCTAACTCTTCTTTAATAAGGTCAGCAGTCAATATATCTAGTAGCACTAGTTTCTTTATCATACCAAAAGTTAGATCGAATAACGGAAAAAGATCGATTTGTTTTGAAAGAGCACGACTGTACAACAAAATACCCGCACACGTCAAGAAAGTTTACACATTTAGCGCATTCACAATGCAACTTGCTAAATTCCTCAACAACAACTAATCGTTTCCAAGCAAACGAATTCGTTACGAGACTTCTTCTTTCGTGTGACAGTGAACTTATTAGTTAGTTATTATTAGTTCTTTATTGTTCTCATGTAAATACTTTGTAATGTCTAAAGTGAGAATAAAGTTTCTAAAACCTATATCTGCCATTGTTTTGGTGTTTGCGGGCGACTGCGGCCATGTAATATCAGGGTCCCAAGTCTGTAATTGTCTCTGAATTTTCACTATGACAATCGACTTTCGGATTCGAATTCAATTGTAAATGTAACAAAAACCTTAATCGTTTAATTTCATAATTTTCAATATGACATTTTAATTATTGTTCGATACATCGTTGCAATTGATTCATGTAAATTTCGTTTTTAAAACATTGTTCGAGAGCGTTTGTTCTTAGGCTTTTGTATTAGCTACACAATCTTTAATAGCTTAGAATCAGAAGTGTGTTATAGCAAAAGATTTTTAGTTTCCATTTGTGATGGGGGTTGAGCCTATTACCACAAACCGCCTTATTACACGAGCCATGTGCCATTACACGAGGAATTCAAAACCCCTCAAATATTCAAGAAAGGAAAGATCACGGGAGTTCAAATTCTACACATTGATTACACATGCTTCATTGTGATCCTACTGATGGCATTAGTCTAGTATCTATCTAGTATGGAAGTCATTTAATTAAAAATATGAATACCATAAGTATTTACGAAGCGCACACAAATAGAACTAAACAGATATAGGAATGTGCGTTTGGCAAGAATTTCCACTACACCTTACCAAGTGACAAAAGTAAATATGATAACTTTGTTGTTTCTTACTTCTTATCTTATAATTGTTGTAATCCATTTCAAACACGCAATTTAGTACTTTACGATAAATGCTTAATGAATCTTTTAAAACGTTATTATTATTAAATGGGTCTGTTGAACGTAACACATGAGAGTGATTACGTATTATCGTCTTCAGTGATCTTCGATGATTCAGTGGCGTTTATATCCTTTCGTAATAGTGCAGTTTGTAATGGCTAATACTTGCTATAAACCATTACACTTCTCTTAATTCAATCTACAATTTCTACTTCCAAGTCTGATTGTAATATACATTAATAAGTCCTTTTATTTTTCCATGTCTACAAAACAAGTAAAAATCAACAATTGTACGTCGTTGTCACGTTAAAATAAACGTTATACACGCAACCATTTTAATTTGTGTATAATCCACAGAAAATAATGGTAAAGATAATAATCAGTGAAAGTGTTGATATCTACAGTATAACTAAATTACTGGAGCTCGTATAATATTTCACGTAAGTGCGCGATAAACACTGGAAAGTTGAATAACTACCTGTCTCAAGATTTCCAGCTCGTGTTTAAATAGTAATTGTTAAGTATAAATTATCCACTTTCGTATGAAAACGTAGCATCATTTACTAATGAAATCGTATGGTGTAATTTGACTGACGTTTAGTTTTAAAATGAATGCTAGCGTTATAATTAATATAATTAAATATCGACTCGCATATCTCCGTCTATAACGTGAGTACGCCGTCAACTTATGACTATACTGCCCGTTGGTTACTCTTATGGCTGTATCTTTGGAACCCAAAGTCCTATGTAACAAAACTGCAATAAAATTAAGTGTCAATAAGTATCGTTATTGACACTTAATTTTATCAAATAAAAGAAAACAAAATCTCTTTCTCTCTAAAAATGTTTATTTGTCATATAACAATCAATGAAGGCTTTAAAATTATGATAATTAATTTTTTTTTTCTTATAATTTCTATAAAATTGTCATTATTATTATTATTATTAATTTATTCAAATAAGTAACAAAGACTCATCATTATTTTAAATAACTATTAAATAACAATCTTCGACTAAATTATAAGATTATCATATAAAATTATTATTATAATTATTTGATTATAATATAAAATAAAAATATAATATAACATAATATTATACTAAAGCATAAAGAATACATAAAGAAGTAAAATTCTCAGAACTAATATATTGCCAAAAATATTACTGTATCTTTGAAAGTTGTAAAATACTTGACATATCTGGTATTTACATACTGTGACATTATTTTAACTTAGATTATGTATTTTTCTTAACAAAAAAACGAGTTTTTTTAAATCTGATGTTCACATTATATTTATAAAAAGTATAAGTATTTATTACTTAGTGTTGACAATGGACGGTACCTACAAATTATTATCAATAGCGAATGTAATCGTTCGTAATAAAATTCCGTTTAATATAATATAAAGTGTGCCATCAACCGTCTGCTGGCTGATCGCACTTGAAAGTTGTTAGATCCAATTGAATTGTCGTTTAGTTAACCGGGACACTCGGTTATGTCAGCCCACGCTGAATAACACATAAAGCTGTGTAACGTGTACTAAACTGTGTATTTTTTGTGAGTCAAATCAAATTTGCTTTTGTGCTATATTATCAAAAATAGTGTAGTAAAATGATTATTCATCGATTTCTAAAATGGTGTATTTAATTTAAATGAGAAATATTTTCAAAAAATACAACTGTGCCAAACCGTCGTCGCTAGTCAGCGTGCCCAGGAGGCTGGTAGCATTGCAACGTTATATGGCAATGCTTAAACTCTGCGCAAGGTATAAGCCAGCTCTCTGGTCACCCGATGTGTAGACCAACCTCTTTGCAATCACATTAAAAAGGTGGTGTGCACTAGGACCCCACGGACCCAATGTTTCGGCTCAAATATGAAACCTCTATAGAGGTTACTATATTTGCGCCGCTTGAGGTTTTCTGCAGTTATTGATTTCTTAGTTTTATTTTCAGTAATCAAAAAGTTATTTTCAAAAGTTTCAAATAGTTTTGGAAGAAAAAACCTACAAGCTGATGATGATATTTGTATTTTTTTTGTTAACGTGATTACAGAGAATAAAAATAAAAAAGACTAAGGCTAAATTCATGGTATTTGAAGAATTCCATAATATAATGTAGAAGACTTAAATTTTCTTCGCCTAGAGGCTGAATATTACAGATGTAAATCGGACTTTCATAATTGTTATTAAAAGGAAAAATATGCATAAATTGTTTAAAAGATGTTTTTGAGGGAACTCTAAAAGAGTGTAGGTATTGAATCACCTAAGTGACTAAATGAAACTTCCTTGGACAATGAACGGTTCGTAAAAAATCACCTATATATGCGGCGTTTATACCTTTGCATTTATGATAAGTCATTATACCTGGTGTGGTTGAGAGTCATTGGGTTTTTACTGTCCTTCTAGTGGTAAAACAACTGTTTACCTGTTTCAATTAGTTTAAAAGGCGACATGGTCATTTAAGTTTTCTCTTTAAGTTTTAGTACAGATATGTATTTTATACATACTAAATTCTATTTTGACGACTGTTTACCGTCGTTGTTAGCCCAAAAGATTTGAGAGACAATTTCCCTGCATTGAAAAGGTGTCGCTAACCCCGAACCTACTCGTATGTTGTGAGAACTTCTAAAAAGAGCCAGTTTGTTGTGCGTGGAAGGAAATGTCATATAACGACCTACTTACACATCAACTTAAGATTAAGCCATTTTCGATTTCATGTAACTCTGAAACAGCCGTTTGCCGTGACGAGATCGATCAATATTCGAAGCGCAATAGCCGTAAATTGGTGCCGTTAAATATTTTTAATGTGTATAACGTAACATTGTGTGCAAACCAATCGACTAGATTGCGCCATGTTACTTCAATACAACCCTGTAGTTCTGGGCTCTCAAGAATAAGACTACGGTATCCCCTGCCTGTCGTACAAGGCGACTAAAAGGGGCCTCGGGTTCACTGGGCGACAAGGGTAGGGGCCTTTGTCGTCCGCCAAGGTGGACCCGGGAAGAAGGCGACATCGGCTGGCCCGTGTCGCCTTGCACTGCGAGGGCACAGGGGGGGAGGGAGTAACCTCCCCCGGAAAGTGCTCTCTATGAGCAGAAGAAGTGCAGAGGGGCTCCGGTGCGTACCACTGGAGATCCCGGAGCCCCTCACCATGCACCGAGGAAGGGCCATCGGGGAGGTTTTAGTGGGTAAAAACCCCACATAACCGCCGCCTTCCGGGGTATCTTTCTGAAGATTTCCTCCTCGTTAACAAAAAAAAAAAGTTTCTTCAATACACTAGACCCGAGATAAGGGATTTTTATGACTTCAGCATCTTCAGTGAACCGAAACACTGTATTTTTAACCGACTTTAAATAAAGAAGAGCTTCTCCAAGCCAATGTATTTTTTATGTTTCTTGCCTCAGAACTTTCGAAAACATCGTGAGAAAATTCTACGACATGTGAGGTCTGCCAATTTGCACTAGGACCGCGTGGAGGACAATGTCATTATATTCTCTTTACAGATAAGGCCTGTGTCCAACAGTGGGACACATATATGTATATAAAGACTGTAACTTTAACTTTTATACAAGACGGTTTGATTCGCGTGCACAAATCCTGTATATATTATATCCAATATTGGCATGTTTTGTTAATATTAATTTTAAAACGAGCTATTATAAAAGTAAATTTATACAAATCTAATCTGAACAATAAAGCCGGAGGACGCCTTTTACGTCATTGGTGTAATTAATTATTTTGTACACCAACTTAAAATAATTGTTTAATTTATCAATATTCATAATCCAGTATTATACCGTCCAGTTTTAAATAGACCTAATAGCATAAAGCTACCTTTTGTTAGATTTATTTAGGACAACGGAAATAAAAATACATTCATCCGACACAAAACTTTACTTAAAAAAAATTGAGTACACGACGTTATTAAAATGGTTCTAAAAATGGCGCAGGGCGCTCGGATGTTAAATTCGTGACAACGTATCCTAGACGGTATTCCAACAAAATTGAAATATTTTTTCTACTTACCACAAATTTGAGTTTTCATTCAAAATTCAAAGAATGGACGAGCAACTCATAACGTTTAAATGAACCGAATCTAAAAATTTTGTTTCAAAGGGTTTGGTCTAAATTACCCATATCAATTTTATTGACATCGGTCCTTTGATTCGAAGATATACTAGGAAACTCCTAAAAATAGTATATAAGCATGCCAGAACTACGTTATATAACTATGATTTTGGAAAACGAAAGAGAGTGAACGTTGCACCGCTTAGTGTTTTATATTTTTGATTGGATTCGAAGTGGTGCTTTTGTTATACTCGTAAATGTATCTGTTGTTGAATAGTAAGGCCGTTGGCACCTCGCTCACCGTACGAATGTTAGAAGTGTAATATGAGGCAGGAGTAATAATAGTACGAGATATACTTTCATCCACTTCACGCCAGTATTCTACAAGGTCGAGCTAATACGCCGATCGCGCCGGCCAAATCTTACAACAACAGAAGCAGATGCAATAGTCCAGACACTTATTTTTATTCAGAAAGCGCACAAATTATATAATTATTCCTTTTCAAATATTGTAAACATTTCTAGAGAAATTTAGTCGCTTATGTTTTGAAGACCGTAGTTTTTCTTAATGAACTACGTAGATCAGCTAGGCCACATCTACAGTTTCACCTGGTTTTTAAGAGATAACACAAATGTTAGATCACTTAGCCGGCCTTCTTTAGGCAGTAACTAGGCACAAAGTCCCCCAAGAGTAGCTTTAATCGGAAAAGAGCAGACCGAAGACAAAGAGCATTGACACCTTAAAGTTCTGGCTGTAGATTTATTAAGAAAATAGACGTTTAAGTGCCAGGTTTCACTTCATAAGGATATATAGATCCTATATTGGAGCTATCGTTTATGTTTTTTATAATTATGAGTCAGTAATACATAGTCGGAGCCGCGATAGCTCAGTGTCCGGGCGGTTGGCTCAAGTTCAAGTAGTACGCTAGCAACTCGAGTTCGATCTCCGGTGTCGGCACCAATAAATTTGTTGTTGAAATTTTATTTGCTGATTTACCACGCGCTCGGCGGTGAAGGAAAACATCGTGAGGAAACATGGCTTTGAACATTTTTGTAAGACATGAAATCTGCCAACGCGCAGTAGGGCCGCGTGGCAGACTATGTCCTTATATAGCCTTTACACAGGCCTGCGCCCAGCAGTAAGACATATATATTATATATATACATATATAAAGGCTGTAACTGTAAGGTAAATATACAGTTAACTTGTCATTTAATTAGCTTTACTATCGTTTACCGCACAAATGCGTTTCGATCGTGTCCCTTATCGAATCAATTTCGTAACGTAAATATCTAGTTCAACAAACTATTAAAACGTTAGAATTGAACAATCTTGACCCCAAGATTAACTGCGGAGCAACAAGTACGTCAGGAAAAAAAGTGGGCCAAATAACCGGCCAATGACGTTACTAAAACAACAAGCAAAGTGCACAGCTAATATAATCGTTTGTATGCATTTTTATTTAATATGCAAAGATAATTATTAAGTCGGTTTCACACAAAATGTGTAATTGTTATTTTTATACTGGATCGGTTTTTTTTACAACTGAATCTGTGATTTCCGACGCATGGATGATCGTAGCAGCGGATTTATTTTATAATTGTTTTCTTCAACTTCACATATTTTTACATCACAGAACTGCAGTCATAAAGGTTTGTTTTAGAGACCACATTCTTCAACACAATACCACATGGGGACCTTCAAGAAACAAGCCCACTCTTGTCTCATAGAGCCGGCAACTTGCAGCTCGTTTGGTGTTATGGAATCATGGAGAACGGTGATCGCTTAAGATAGATGAGGTTCTTTGCCCCCCTTTGCCTTTATGAAAAGATTTATAAAAAGATTTGACATTTCTCAAAACGTTTTTGATCTTTATAGTGTGAGCTTGCTGAACATCGCGCACAATATAATTTGTATGTTATATTTTATCATATTATTGACAGATTTTAACAAAACATCAAGAGAGGTAATTTAATAAAGCCTTACTGACTTTGTTTCAGAGGTTCACTTTTCCTCCAGCATAACACTCTTATTTGTGTGCACTGAATGTCTACAGAGAGAGTCCTCTCCTTTTTAACCTAAATTTCTAGTATAGGCATCTCATTCAAAAACGGAACCGGAAGTGGACCTGACTAAAGAATCGCTTGCTAAAGTTTGTCTCCCAACTTCTGTAAGATTGTTGTAAAACGGACCACGATGGCTGTCTCTGTCTACCAGGTTAGGGCACGTGACGTACGTTGTAGATGATATAAGAGCTTACTTTTTTAATAGATTCCTTTCTTCATGCACATTTATTTATTGGAATTGTTTTGTCTTATTCAATTTTCTTAACTCATAGACGTTCTATAAAATCTTGGTAAAAATTAATTAGCCAGTTAGTAATGCCAACTCTGATCGCGGACTGATAATATTATGCTTGGCTTAGTGGGTCACGGTCCCAATTCTGTTATTACAATTGTGTCATAATGAACAGTTCAAATTATAACACACTCGGGGCGCTGGTAACGGAAAGCCTAATCGGTTTACTTCTTTGTTCCTATATCAAGAACTTTCATCACTTTCGTAAACAAAAAATAATGGTAACGGAGTGAAAAAAATAATTCGTTCAGATATTTCTCGTCCGGATATCTACCTTTGTATGATTGCCGTCAGAGTAACAAATGCTATGCTTATTCAACTGCGCACTGCAGCCTTATGCATAATACTGTGTCACAGGTTCGCCAGTGCGTCATACATTCGCATAATATCGAGATTGCAAAAGACCGGGACGTGTTTACAATTCTGTATGCAAATGTATTAGGAACTGGCGACGTGCTTATCAACACGTGTTGTACTCGTATTTGCATTTCTTGCCGTTTCGCTACTGAACAATTGAAACTGGCATTTGGCGCAATCTTTTTTTTGGAGTTATTTCAGTAAAACGACAATTAGAAAACTAGAACTCACAGCAGGTGCAAATAGAAAAAAACTGAAGCATTAGAAATCGGTACAGAAGGCCTTTGCCAAAAGGTACGCTGGGCTCCAAGTTATTCTATACTAACGAAAGCGAACTAACGCTAACAATGAGTGTCAGGATGAAAGGTCTATATTATTAAATAATTATCAACGATGATTCGTCAGGATATTGAAAATAAATAAATATCTTACTTCAAATTTTGATAGACTAGAAAAGATGGTTGTAGGGATCTGCCTGGGATCTTTGTGACAATAAAAGTATTCTAAAAGCAGACCACTCATTTTGTATACATAGAAATAAAACACATAAAAGTTAATTTTTAAAGTCAGATGGACAACATTCATGACATTGGTAAATTCTCAGATTACGAGTAGAGTAAAGTAATTGAGTGGTCAGCTATTAAAGCGGACAAGGGAATCCTAATTGGATTAGGTGCTTATTTGCCCTCCTTCTCCTATAAAAAACATGATTAAAACTTTTATTTCGGCAGGGGGTATCCTACTTGTTGACAGCAACTGGTTGCGTAAATCCGAAGATTAGGCTAAGTTTTCTTTGACTTAAGTCCGGCCGCGGACTGACTGCTGACTAACGATGGATAACCGAAAAATTAGTGTAAGTTGTAGGGCTATCAAACTTAATGTGGTGGCTGACATGTCCAAGAGCGTTTTGGTGTTCTTCTAGCACAGTTCTTCTTTAAGCTCTACAGCCCTTTGTGGGTCTTCGTTTGGTCAAGCTACGTCCTTCACCTCGGTATATCCATGGCCATATTCAATTCACAATCTTTGTGGTAAAATGTGTGGTATTCGAATGGGTTTCTCCCATCAGACGTTAAAGTATCCTTTGTAAGGCGGTTGAGTCAGCCATTTTCCGTTTGTTAATTCTTTTATAAAAATACAAAAAAAGTTTTGTTAAAATTGGTATGTGGAATAACCACATTAATTTTATTTTGATTACCAAAGATTGTTAGACTTCAAAACGGTAAAACTGGATTGACTCATTATAATCAGCTAGGAATTTAATGAATGGAAGTGAGGGTTCGAGAAAAGTTTTTTCCCTACGGAGAAATCACGTCATTAAGAAGTGATTGATTTTGAATTGAATTAGAATAACAATAAAGTACAAATATGTTTACGACTAAAAGCAAAAACCGATTTCAAATCAAACGTTATAAGCTACTTATACTTGAACGCCCTTTTTTCCGGATAATCAATCCAAGACTTCATAACGACAAAGAATTAAAGACGAAATAGAATATAGGAAACAAAAGAGACTGATTATATTTAATAAATTATAATTATAATGTCACTTTATTAAAAGAAAATCCCCTTTTTAAAAACACAACAGTTGATGGTTAAATTTGATATTTACGCAGGAAATCCGCTATCGCGAGGTTACGTTATCAAGCGAAAATAAGTAAAACGACGCGCTCGTGCCGATATTTAATGAACGATTCGATAAGGGTACGAACGATATCATTAATAACTAGCAGATATCGAGGTTCTGACTGCTCTCATTTTAATTTCAATATTTTATAAATTACTAGCGTACCCAGCCCGCTTCGCCGAGCAAGATTTCGCTTTATTTTATTTAAACAATAAACTTACATCATTAAATATTTAATTTAACTCTCACAATATATTAAATTATTCATTTCTCTCCGTATTCATTCTCTTCTCGAGCGGGTGATGATTTGCTAGACCTATGTACATATCAGCAGCATTTAATACGTCAAAATCTTTAATTATTATCTTTAAAATATTTCAGTATACTCCATTGTATTTCAAGACGGTTCATAATGACATAAATATACACAACGTATGTGTCAATACAAATTTGGGTTATAAATCAATAGAAAATCATCATCGTAAATTAAAACTGTATTTGACAGTTCAAAACAGAGGAGTGCTCCGATCGTCACCAAACTTTACAGGATTACTCGCCAGGTCAATCTGAAGATTCCCTGAAACTTTCATTGAAATCGGTCCAGCCGTTTCGGAGCTTATATTGAAAATACCTACACACTTTCTCCTTTATATATATAGATTATACATATGTCATACAAGAAAAATATAGGAATCCCATAGATAAAATAAATTTTGAGTCATTATGCAGAATATGTGTAAGAATAATATGTTCCACGCGCTCAACGGTAAAGAAAAATATCGTAAGGAAATGTAGGTGGGTTAGAAAATCTTCTACTATGCCCAACATTTTTTACTTTCTTTTGTTATTAAACTATGTCTTTGACTGTGTGTTTCATTGCTGTTTTCTTTAAGCAAATGATTTTTATTAATCAGGATCGATTTTTTTTCCATTCATCATCAAAGTTGTTATTAGTACTATCGTCTGTCTTCGTTATCGGAAGCGGTCTCCTAATACCCTGTATTATCAAGCCCAGGTTTGGTCAATACGGAGTAATATGTGTGCGCTGTAATGGCATCTAATTATTTCTTAAAATTGCACAAGAAGTACATTTAATAAATACAGGTTTCACACTGTGAAGAATAAATTATTATTTCGTTTAGAAATATTAGTGTACTTGAACCAGATAACTCTCAGATTGCCTCGTTTTCCGAGCTTGTTGTATTTTAATAAGTTTCACTTTTACAGTCATTACGTTCTTTTTTTTTCAAATTTAGTTGTTGCAAGTACCCTTGTAATTTTTTCGTCATCAGCATTTTTTTTTGGCCATTTCGTCTTCGACGGATGCCCTGTTATGCTCTGTGTATTAAGTTGTCATGTCTATTATCGTCTAAGTTACATTCTTGTCTAGGTGACGTTATAGAAAGTAGAGGGCATATGAGTACTCACAAACACCTACTTAAGAGATTTCTGGTACAGTGCTAACTACCTATAGAGGTTCAGGTCAAGCTCTCAAATTAGGTGAAACAATTGAGGTCAGCTTGTCTGACTAATCTGTGTAAGTTCGTTTTACCTATTCCTATATTTAAAAAATAGTACATATCAGAGTTGTCACATTAAGACCGCCAGCACTATAGTCCCTTTACGCCTGTAATCTTTGCGGATGTGAAATAACAAGAGCACAACAGCAGAAGCCACTGCAGTTGCCCTGCCGCTGTTGGTTTTTTTTAACCGACTTCAAAAAATGAGCAGGTTATCAATTCGTCTATATGGTTTTTTTATGTTTGTTACCTCATAACTTGAAATGAAAAGAAATTAAATATTTGGAATATTTATTTATTTTTTACATACACACACAAATATATATACTCAAATTTATTACATACGTATTATTATTTTTTTCATATACATTTTTCTTTTTCATATTTTCGGTACACATCTCCCTGCTAGACTTGGCTACGCACCCTGTATTAGGGAGACATTGTACCTAACTTCGAGTTTATCTTATGAAATAAATATTAATAATTTATGTGATTGAGTGTGTTTGTGGATAGAATAGTGTGCGTGGGTGCATGATAGGTGTGTATGTGTGAGTGTACATAAGCGTGGAACTTCGACTGAGTGAACCGATTTTGATGGTTTTTTTATTTGGAAGTATTAATTTCGTAAATATTTTTCTTAAATATCTACTTGTAACTAAAGATATTATTGAATTCTCTTTGCTAATGAAGTGTGTAATAATATATCAATACGCAATATGTTAACTGGGATGTGTTATTCTGATAGTCTACTAAAATAAACTTGATACTAAGAATAATAAACGAACGCTTCAGTGTAGAGTGATTACTGACGTCAGAAGTTAATACAACAATAGCTTCAAAGAGGAAGTAGGAGATTGATTTTAGACTATAACAATTACGATGAATTACCTTTAACAGACAGTGTGTCTCGATTGATTAGACATGCAGTTTTATAATAATATCGTGAGAAACAATAGTAATATGTTTTTATATGTACTTAGTTCTTTATCTAGTATCATTATGTCGTAGTTAACTTGACAATATAACTTTCCCTTCCCGGGGGAAGATCAAGAATACCTTTTTTTTAACGGGGAGGAAATCTTCAAAAAGATACCCCGCCTTCTGGGAGGAAGGCGGCGGTTATGTGGGGTTTTACCCACTAAAGGGCTCCGGGATCTCCAGTGGAACGCACCGGAGCCCCTCTGCACTGTGCACTCTCAAGGAGAGCACTTCCCGAGGAGAGGTTACTCCTCTCCCCTCTGTGCCCTCGCAGTACAAGGCGACACGGGCCAACCGATGTCGCCTTCTTCCTGGTCCACCTTGGCGGACGACAAAGGCCCCTTGTCGCCCATTGAACCCGACGCCCCTTTAAGTCGCCTTCTACGACAGACAGGGGATACCGTAGTCTTATTCTTGAGAGTCCAGAACTACAGGGCGGAGATCCAGAATACCTAAGACTAAGTGGGGGAGTATAGTGTCGGGAGATACGAGGTATTACAAAGTGCTCGCATGTATTCGTATTGCATTAGTGGGAACGTTATCAGCAAATTAAATTTTATCTGATATTTCAGGTTTTGTCGGCCGCGAGGCCAACGGAAGCGCCACTTAGCAATTGCGTTACAAAATTAACGCTTGTCTTACATTTACCTGTTTTCTAAAATAGATTTAAACAAATAATATTTTAATAATAACCACGCAAAAAGCTGCTGTACTTATATGTGTCGAATTGTTCGGAAGTTCTTGTAGGACGAATAAGCTGCCATAGACAAAGCTCAATATGAAACCCACTTGGCGTAGGCCCGTGGTACCAGCCCTGTAGTTCTGGGCTCTCAAGAATAAGACTACGGTATCCCCTGCCTGTCGTATAAGGCGACTAAAAGGGCCTCAGCTTCACTGGGCGACAAAGGTGGGCCTGAGTCGTCCACCAAAGTGGACCCGGGATAAAGGCGACATCGGCTGGCCCGTGCCGCCTTGCGCTGCGAGGGCACAGGGGGGGAGGGAGTAACCTCCCCACCGGGACGTGCTCTCCTTGAGCACAGTGCAGAGGGGCTCCGGTGCGTTCCACTGGAGATCCCGGAGCCCCTCGTCATGCACCGAGGAAAGGGCCATCGGGGAGGTTTTAGTGGGTAAGAACCCCACATAACCGCGGCGGGGTATCTTTCTGAAGATTTCCTCCCATCAACAAAAAAAGGCCCGTGGTTTTCAATAAAGCCGTAACCTTCCGGTTTCGAGAAAGAGAAACTCAAGAAAATAAATAATAATAATTTTATATCCTCTTTCGTTGTGAATAGAATGGGATAGATTCGATTGTTTTGGCGTCTGCGTTCCGTGTGGATACAGATAAAAATAATTGGCACAAAAGTCAGTGGTAGTGTTGGTGGTTATAATGTCCACGTCGCCCAGAATGGCGAATCTATACACGAGGGTATTTTTTTAACCTAGCTCCTTAGAAGCTGTAAAATTTGTGCATATTTTTATGTAAATATAATTATAAATTCCAAGCTATTAATTACATTTTAGCCATAATTATTAACTTGATAACAAATATTATATATATATAACTTAAAACTACAATACAACTTATGATAATTTAAGAAACACACAATTAATATAAACAGCAGACAAAATTTACATTTAAAATGTGAAATAATTTATTAAGGATCATATCAAAAATTTAAATTTAACCGTTGCAGGAATTTTGGTTTGAATTCATTTGTACATACGTATTATTATTTTTTTCATATACATTTTTCTTTTTCATATTTTCGGTACACATCTCCCTGCTAGACTTGGCTACGCACCCTGTATTAGGGAGATATTGTACCTAACTTCGAGTTTATCTTATGAAATAAATATTAATAATTTATGTGATTGTGTTTGTGGATAGAATAGTGTGCGTGGGTGCATGATAGGTGTGTATGTATGAGTGTACATAAGCGTGGAACTTTCGTCTGAGTGAATCGATTTTGATGGTTTTTTTTTATTTGGAAGTATTAATTTCGTAAATATTTTTCTTAAATATCTATAACTAAAAATGTTATTGAATTCTCTTTTGCTAATGTAGTGTGTAATAATATATCAATACGCAATATGTTAACTGGGATATGTTATTCTGATAGTCTACTAAAATAAACTTGACACTAAGAATAATAAACGAACGCTTCAGTGTCGAGTGATTACTGACGTCAGAAGTTAATACAACAATAGCTTCAAAGAGGAAGTAGGAGATTGATTTTAGACTATAACAATTACGATGAATTACCTTTAACAGACAGTGTGTCTCGATTGATTAGACATGCAGTTTTATAATAATATCGTGAGAAACAATAGTAATATGTTTTTATATGTACTTAGTTCTTTATCTAGTATCATTATGTCGTAGTTAACTTGACGATATAACTTTCCCTTCCCGGGGGAAGATCCAGAATACCTTTTTTTTTAACGGGGAGGAAATCTTCAAAAAGATACCCCGCCTTCTGGGAGGAAGGCGGCGGTTATGTGGGGTTTTTACCCACTAAAAGGGCTCCGGGATCTCCAGTGGAACGCACCGGAGCCCCTCTGCACTGTGCATTCTCAAGGAGAGCACTTCCCGGGGGAGAGGTTACTCCCTCCCCCTCTGTGCCCTCGCAGTACAAGGCGACACGGGCCAACCGATGTCGTCTTCTTCCCGGGTCCACCTTGGCGGACGACAAAGGCCCCTTGTCGCCCATTGAACCCGACGCCCCTTTAAGTCGCCTTATACGACAGGCAGGGGATACCGTAGTCTTATTTTTGAGAGCCCAGAACTACAGGGCTGAGATCCAGAATCCCTAACACTAAGTGGGAGAGTATAGTGTCGGGAGATACGAGGTATTGCAAAGTGCTCGCATGTATTCGTATTGCATTAGTGGGAACGTTATCAGCAAATTAAATTTTATCTGATATTTCAGGTTTTGTCGGCCGCGAGGCCAACGGAAGCGCTACTTAGCAATTGCGTTACAAAATTAACGCTTGTCTTACATTTACCTGTTTTCTAAAATAGACTTAAACAAATATTTTTTTAATAACAACCACGCAAAAAGCTGCTGTACTTATGTGTCGAATTGTTCGGTCGTTCTTGCAGGACGAATAGCTGCCATAGACAACCCTCAATATGAAACCCACTTGGCGTAGGCCCGTGGTACCAGCCCTGTAGTTCTGGGCTCTAAAGAATAAGACTACGGTATCCCCTGCCTGTCGTATAAGGCGACTAAAAGGGGCCTCGGCTTCACTGGGCGACAAAGGTGGGCCTGAGTCGTCCACCAAAGTGGACCCGGGATAAAGGCGACATCGGCTGGCCCGTGCCGCCTTGCGCTGCGAGGGCACAGGGGGGGAGGGAGTAACCTCCCCACCGGGACGTGCTCTCCTTGAGCACAGTGCAGAGGGGCTCCGGTGCGTTCCACTGGAGATCCCGGAGCCCCTCGTCATGCACCGAGGAAAGGGCCACCGGGGAGGTTTTAGTGGGTAAGAACCCACATAACCGCGGCGGGGTATCTTTCTGAAGATTTCCTCCCCGTCAACAAAAAAAAAAGGCCCGTGGTTTTCAATAAAGCCGTAAGCTTCAGGTTTCGAGAAAGAGAAACTCAAGAAAATAAATAATAATAATTTTATATCCTCTTTCGTTGTGAATAGAATGGGGATAGATTCGATTGTTTTGGCGTCTGCCTTCCCTGTGGATACAGATAAAAATAATTGACATAAAAGTCAGTGGTAGTGTTGGTGGTTATAAATGTCCACGTCGCCCAGAATGGCGAATCTATACACGATGGGTATTTTTTTAACCTAGCTCCTTAGAAGCTGTAAAATTTGTGCATATTTTTACGTAAATAAAATTATAAATTCCAAGCTATTAATTAAATTTTAGCCATAATTATTAACTTTGTAACAAATATTATATATATAACTTAAAACTACAATACAACTTATGATAATTTAAGATACACACAATTAATATAAACAGCAGACAAAATTTACATTTTAAAATGTGAATTAATTTATTAAGGATCATATCAAAAATTAAAATTTAATCCGTTGCAGGAATTTTGGTTTGAATTCATTTGTACATACGTAGACACAAGTGTAATGGTACAAATATTTTTGACTTATAGTTCTACATTGTGACAAGTGCTAATTAAATGATCATATTGGATATTATAATAGAAATCACAATGTCCCTATTATTGGGCAGACAGCCAACACAGGGGACGACTTCTTCCTATTAGGTCGGAAACTTTATGAAAATTTTATACCTACATTAATAAAAAAGTTAATAATATTAGAGGAGGTATAGACCGATCTTGCTAGGGAAGGGAACATTATTTCGAGTTGTAGAGATTTTCGACTTATTGTGGTCTGACTGAAAGAGTTTTTCTATTGTGTATACATAATTGTGCGTATATGTTTTATAGTAATGTCTCTGTTTTGTTCTGATCTATGCTCAAAGAAAGATATAATCACGGATATAGTAATAAACAGGCTACATAATGGAATAACTGTAGTGCGTTATTAAAGCAAAGAGTACGAGAGAGGCCGTACGTTACGGTTTCTAATTCCTTTCCATTGTGCTCACTGTTCACATTCTTAACACAATGTTAATCTCTAGCACACAGTGTTCAAATCTGATGAAAGTAGATTTCACCAAAGTGGCATCCTCTCTGTGTAATTACCTACCATGTTCACGGTGATTCTTCTAATTTGTTTTAATGAATAACAATTTTACGTAAGAAAATAAGCTTGCTAGGAAAACAAAGGATAGTTAAGTGTCCCACGGTTCATATAACAAACTAACTGATATTAATACAAAGCATACAATAATTATTACTTTAATGAAATAATACTAAATGTTATTAATTTAAGCAAGCTGGAAAGACATTATCAAATATGTATCACTTTTTACATTTAAAAAAAATCATTTAATAGTTTTTAAAAGTAAAACAAGTATATTTCAGAAAGAGAGAAAAACAAATCCGCCTTCAAATCAAATCAAAAGTTAAACGCTAGTACGCATGGAATATCACGAAATAGAATTTATCAAAACCTAACCAAACTCTCATCGACTACCCTTGAAGTACCCTTATATAAAAATCAATCATCGATCATTGGTACTTAGCGCAAATTTAAGACTAATGCCATTGTCAGAATTGGATCAAATTATAATGGGACCACACTGGAAGCACCAGATTTTAAATAAAAGGAATCATTAAATTCGTTTCACCCAGCCGGAAAAAGAAACATAAAAACAGTCGATTTGATAGCCTCCGTCTTTTGAAGTCGGTAAAAAGTTAAATATGCTTATATTTATATCATTACAATTTTATTAACGTTAAGTACCTTTGAAGAATTTTATTCTAAGATGCTATTTTTAAAGCATTTCGCTTTGTAACTTTTCGTTTAGTCAAATTAATCGTGTAGTCTAATACACTCAAGATGTCCGTAACAAAAGGATGTAAAAATTCAACTTAAGCTTGATTAAAATATATTATAATAAACGTTTCTATACTCATGTATAAAAAAATCATGTAATAGTTTTAAAAGTTTTTAACAATTATATTTCAGAAAGAGAAAAAACAAACCCGCCTTCAAATCAAATCGAAAGTTAAACGCTAGTACGCGTGGCATATCACGAAATAGAATTTATCAAAACCTAACCAAACTCTCATCGACTACCCTTGAAGTACCCTTATATAAAAATCAATCATCGATCGATCATCGATCATTGGTACTTAGCGCAAATTTAAGACTTATGTATGTACTTATATTTATGCCATTGTTAGAATTGGATCAAATAGTAATGGGACTACACTGGAAGCACCCGATTTTAATTAAAAAAAATCATTAAATTCGTTTCACCCAGCCGGAATTAATGTGGTAAGAAACATAAAAAATACAGTCGAATTGATGCTTCCGTCTTTTTTGAAGTCGGTAAAAAAGTTAAATATGCTTATATTTATATAACACTTTTATCAACGTTAAGTACCTTTGAAGAATTTTATTCTAAGATGCTATTTTTAAAGCATTTCAGTTTTTAACTTTTCGTTTAGTCAAATTAATCGTGTAGTCTAATACACACAAGATGTCCGTAACAAAAGGATGTAAAAATTCGACTTAAACTCGACTTATGCCATTGTCAGAATTGGATCAAATTATAATGGGACCACACTGCAAGCACCCGATTTTAATTAAAAAAGAATCATTAAATTCGTTTCACCCAGCCGGAAATAATGTGGTAAGAAACATAAAAAATACAGTCGAATTGATGCTTCCGTCTTTTTTGAAGTCGGTAAAAAAGTTAAATATGCTTATATTTATAAAACACTTTTATCAACGTTAAGTACCTTTGAAGAATTTTATTCTAAGATGCTATTTTTAAAGCATTTCGCTTTGTAACTTTTCGTTTAGTCAAATTAATAGACATAGACATTTATTTATTGGCATCACAATACAAAAACACATCACAGACTGAATATAACACACATTAAAAAAGAATGAAAAATAGACAAAACACAGTTAAAGTTACACGCCAGTACGCGTGGAATATCACCAAATAGAATTTATCAAAACCTAACCAAACTCTCATCGACTACCCTTGAAGTACCCTTATATAAAAATCAATCATCGATCGATCATCGATCATTGGTACTTAGCGCAAATTTAAGACTTATGTATGTACTTATATTTATGCCATTGTTAGAATTGGATCAAATTATAATGGGACTACACTGGAAGCACCCGATTTTAATTAAAAAAGAATCATTAAATTCGTTTCACCCAACTGGAAATAATGAGGTAAGAAACATAAAAAACAGTCGAATCGATAGCCTCCGTCTTTTTTGAAGTCGGTAAAAAAGTTAAATATGCTTATATTTATATCATTACACTTTTATCAACGTTAAGTACCTTTGAAGAATTTTATTCTAAGATGCTATTTTTATAGCATTTCGGTTTTTAACTTTTCGTTTAGTCAAATTAATAGACATAGACATTTATTTATTGGCATCACAATACAAAAACACATCACAGACTGAATATAACACACATTAAAAAAGAATGAAAAATAGACAAAACACAGTTAAAGTTACACGGACCAATAATACAAAACATATCGGACACCGTCTCAGCATATGCTGTCGCAAGGATGCGACAGCGCTGATTTTCAGCGGTGCCCGGGTGCTACCTAAAGACGTGCGCGCGCAATACTACTTTTATATGGAGCTTATACAGACAGTAAGAGTATAATAAATAAGATACATAAATAAAACAGTTATGAGATTTAAATATATTTTATACAATAAAATAATAGATGAAGATTAATCGTGTAGTCTAATACACACAAGATGTCCGTAACAAAAGGATGTAAAAATTCGACTTAAGCTTGATTAAAATAAATTATAATAAACGTTTCTATACTCATGTAATATTTAAATAATAATATGAAGAGGTTGTAATGCCAATTAGTATTCATGTATAGTCAGCGAACGTAAACCGCATTAAATAACGTTTTAGTTATGCGCACAAGTGCTAAGTGCACTCGAGCTATCAGCTTTACGCACTAATCTTAAGTCCTCGATGCTTCACTATAGATAGTAGAGTTGTTTAAGTTTTCAGCCGACTTCAAAAAAGAGTTCTCCTGTATGTTCTTTTTTATGTTTGTTACCTCATAACTTTTGACTGGGTGAATTGATTTTGATGATGTTTTATTTGAAAGCTGGTTCTTATCGTGTGATCCATTTCATTTGCAATTGTGAATGTATCCATAGAAACCATATAAATCTTAAATTTGCACTAAGTTTAAAGTTTGACAAATGGACGAATAAGTGACATTTTGACATATGGACATGTAACAAAGTCGTCAAAGTACAAGGATATGATATGAATGTAACTGACCCATTTTTTTTCAACCGACCTTAAATTATGGAGGTGCTCAATTCTTCTGTATTGTTTTATGTTTGCTACCGCAAAGTTTTGGACTAGGTGAAGCGATTTTAATGATTTTTTTTTATTTGAAAGTGAATTTAAATTTGGTCCAATTCTGACAATGGGATCCATGAGAAAATCATATAAGTGTTAAAGTTGCAACAAGTAAGTGCGCCACAAAAGGGCGAATAACTCAATATCACGCCAACCGATTTCGATGATTCATTTTTTATTGGAAATGATGTACTTCAAGTGTAGTTTGATGATAGTTTGATTAGGTTCTGATTTAGTATTTCGTAATATTTCCACGATAATTTGGATATACATAGAGGGCGTCCGGGCGTAATAACGGTTGATTCGATTTGAAGTCGGCTTTTATTTAATTTAAATTGAATGGACATTGTATGAACTACAAAAGCCTTTACTAGGCAAAGAGGCAAACGAGCTTATAGCTCACTTAATCTTAAGCAATGACCGTCGCCCATGAACATTCAGGACCCTGGGACTGCTAAACCAATTATGATAAAATGAACATCCAGTAACATCACAGTTGTTGATATTTTGCAAGTTTTATTAATCTGCTAGTTCAGTTGTGATACTCCAGTTTTTCAATGGCGTACCACTGTCACTACAATATTATTTCAATAGTTGCTATTTGTTAATCTCGTATCAATTAATCAATATCAAATAATCATAAAATAATTCAAAATTCAATTTAATGACAAACATTTTTGGCGTAAAGAAAATTAAATTACACTCTTTCTAATATATCCAATTTTTTTCGATAATATATCCAAAGATAATATATCTTTTCTCCAAAGATATATTATCTTTGGAGAAAAGAGTAGGGTCCCAAAGGTATATAGGTTAGGAAACACCGCTGGTGATAACTCATTTCTTGTTCAAGATCATCATCAAGATGATATCGATGGAATTTGGATTATTTGGCATTTCGAATAAGTTTGTTACAATTTTGAACCGACTCCAATAAAGGAGGAGGTTATTAATTTGTGTCTATTTTTTATGTACACGTATGTTTGTGCTGTCACAAATTTGTTTTTTGGAATCCAATTTGAATGTTGTGTGTGTTTTTGATTTTAAAAAAGAGATTCACTTAATTTATCAACAAATTTTTAGTGGTTACAAATTTTTTGAACTTCAATCTCTCGAATTGGTCCTTTTATAGTTTTATTCCACATTTTAAAAAGCTCTCATCACAATTCGAGATAAAATTCTCTTTGCACAACCTGCGTGCCCCCGATCTGTCTCAGTTGTGCTGCCGTTGTTAGCTTAGCCTTATCTGGCTTTATCTAGGTCGTCAGGTATCTTTTACAGTGGTCTATCTTTTCACTCGGCTATCGTTGCTCTGATTTTTATTTAAAAAAAGCTAGTGCAGATGATAAGGATAATGAAATTAACGGTCAAGACAACAAGGTACAATGAAAGGAAAACCTTCCCAGTGTTCGAATACTATCACGAATTGGGTATAGTAGCAGTAGATTAATCTAGGGGATTCGAACCTAAGACCTTACGTTTTGCAGACTGAAAAGACCGATCTCGAAACTATTAGGCTATTAACGCTTCACCTTTGATTATGTTAATCGTAAGGCGTCTGACCGGATTCGTAGATCGGGAGTACCAGTTCAACTCGATTTGTAATAATTATTTAGTTTTTTCCGAATAAAAATCGATAGAAGTCGCTCTAAATTAACAAAGAACATCCGTCGGAATTAAAATTAATTGTATTAAAAATTTCCTCCTTCCGGTTTTGATTTATTGATTACTTAAATTGATTATTGTTCTCATCTTACTTGTCAGTTTAATTAGTTCCTTTATTTTCTAGTTATTTTGCTAATTATTTTAACTAAATTAATTTCACGTATACATATGTACTGTGGGACATACATTCCATTTATTATATGGTGCACACGCAATGATTGAATTAGCATTGTGTCCATGTGACAGCTATCGTTGCGATCTGTCTGTAATCAAATTAACAGAATTGATTACTCGTCCGTCTGTATGCTGTTAGAGCGTATGACTTTACTCCCGTCCAATTACTGGGTACACGATCCTACACTTGATCTCGGATATGGTAAGATTATCAATAAATAGTTAATTTGAAATTCATGCAAGAACAAAGACTGTTACGTGGTTTTGTTGTTGCAACAACAATCGAGGTTCAGGCTAGGGATGTTCATGCTAAAAATATATCGATATATTTTCTGATATAATATATCGTACGGTTGTATCGATACTACGCGATTTATTGTACAAATATATCGATATTTTTCATATATCGAAATTTGTTTATAATAATAATATTAGAAAAGTTTTGTACTTATAGCGTACTCGGCGCGTCACTGAGATAATATCGGATTGAAGCTATATATCGCGTCCATATATCAATATTTTTTTGATATTTTATGTAATATCGATATCTATCGTGCATTCTAGGAGTGGGCAGGCAGGTGAACGCAGGGAACCTAAGTGCTGGTGGAGCAGTAAATGTCAGCTTCTTTGGCTAATCTGTGTAGTTCGTTCATAAAAAAAACGTAGTCAACATCGATTTTTTCTAGTTTTGGTAATCTGCTAGTTTCATTAACATTTTCCAAAGAGCCGCAATTTATACATCAATATTGTTTCAATTGTTAACAATTAGTAATCCCAAATATAATGACTTATTTCTAATATGCCATTACAATTCAAATGACAAACTAATATTCGATTTTTGTGACATTATTAGATTACGAGAAAATGTCACTGTGGTAAAGTCGGTATAATTTATATTTCATTTTTTTTCTTTATTTTTAAAAACTTTTGCCCTTTTGGATGTCAGCCAGTCAGTCAGAACACTGCAATGGCAAATTTATCACAGTTGAACTACACATATGTTAAAGCATTTGATGAAGCCTATCAGACTTTTTCTCATCTTTTTAAAAAGAAAACTAACAATATTTTTTTTTTCAGAAATATTACTAACAATCTTGTTAACTATTCCAACTAAGCTTAAGCTTGTGTTAGGACATGGTTCACGGTAATAGTCGAATGGTCGATTCGAACACCTTACAATTCACGGGCCGTACCCTAAACCATTAGGCTATTGACGCTTTAACTGACTGAACAGACAAAGTAGATGTTCCCAGGACTTACTGCGCTACGGTGTTCTTATTGGTACTAATGCCTTAAGGGCTCGGTCGCCTGTTCGGTGAAAATGTTAAAGCCTCCAAAAATCGTCAGTAATAAAAAAGTGGTTATCCTTTCATTGTCACACGACCAAATGGTTAAAAGTTCAAAGTTCATTGTATGTTGTCATGACATAAACAGCTTACCGTTACGAAAAGGAAACCGGTTATTACTGGTTATATAGCATTCCACCTTCATCCTGAGGGCGTAATAATGCATCTATTAATAAACTTTAAGTGATGCGACGAGTGCGAAAGTTGAACTGGTGGTAAGAGAAACGCAGATTTACTAATGTGGCATCGCATTAACGTTCGCCACCAACGTACATAATGTTGGCAATGCTAATACTACGTCCTTTATTCTGGATCATGGTAATGTACACTATGTGCCAGAATAAAAAGGCGTATTTCCCACCTAAGCACCCGCAGCATTTTGTAAGCATTTTTGAAGTAAAACTTCTTTATAATAGGTTGTCAAATATCTCCCTTCCGCCTTAATATATCAACGCCTGCGATATGCTGCTGAAACGGAACGAACTCGACCCATTCTTCACACTCACATACGACAATATCAAGCGAAAACGGTCGTGGTCGAAGGCCGGTGAATCGTCCCAAACAGTGGCCAAGCCGCGAATTTCGGCGTTAGTGAACTTCTCGTTTACACGTCTATAACTGTTGAACGCAATATCCAAACTAATTATGCATAGCGTCGTTTTGTAGGTTATGTCAAGACCTTTCAAATTATGTATAGTATTGCTAGATACGAGCTCTGTAGCGCTTTGTACATAGCCGCGAAATTCAAAAGACAAAAAGGCGGAAGGGAGATATTTGACAACCTATTATATTCTATATGACATTGCGGACTTTTCTATAGACCTTTATAAGATACACAATTCCACCATACATTATTCTGTTATATTTAAAGTTATAATCTAAAGTAAATCTAATAAGAGTTTAGGCAGTGTTTTCGTTCAAAACTCCCAAACGGCAAACTTTTCCAAAAGGGCCTCCGCGCCTTTGATTCGATTTGAATTCGAATTTTGGTTTTACTCGAAAATATATTTAATTCCCAAAGTTTCGAACACTTTACAGCTGTCATTTTCAGGGGATTCTAAAATAAATTAAAAATAGTTGTTTTATTCAATAATGAGTGTATAGTTGGTACACTTAACATTTGTTATATACCTACATAAGAATTTGCTTTTATCAAAGTCAATGTTGTTAGATAAATCGCTAGGTACTATAGGAAATGATTTATGTTCATTAAATAAATTATATGTATTTATATATACAGTTATCAAAACAATTTGTTATATTGTCTAAATTAAGCCATTCTCGTGCGAGTATAACGCCCTTACTCTGGTACAAGGCTGCCTTTGACGTCATGCTGTGAGGACACGCAGTTAGTGACTGTCAGGGTATTAAGGCGTCATCACACTGACACCTGTGAAGCGTAAATATAAAAAGATATCATGTTTTTTTTTCAACCGACTTCAAAAGTGCAGTCTGTGGGCGAAGTACGAGTATACTCAAATATCGTACAGCACTCTCCGTGTTCAATATAACAACGCGTTCAGGGTTCTGTTGAGGTTGCCCATGTCTGTAGTGCATCGGGGATGTTCGCGGATGCACAGATGGCATGCTTTTTTGCGACAATGCGCAAGAGGAGTGCATCTCTGGTGCACACTCCTTTTGCTAACCTAACCTATCCGCCTTCACAACGTCCAACCAGGATCTTGGGCCTCGTAAATTGAGGACTGGGCAGCTATTTCCGACATAGCAAAGTCAGCATAGTTATATTATTCTAATATGTAGTATTTATGTCAAAGTATACAAACGTATTATTCCGTAGAATTCGAACTACGCAGAGGTACGGTAAACGCAACGTTTTGAAAACATTCGAAATGTTAGTGTGATGACGTTTTTAACAATTTAACTGTTGGATGCGGCAGTTGTATTAACTTGAGTTAAGTAGACTGTGACTGGGCCAGCGTTTTTATTATAAATACCCTTTATAAAGGGCCGTATATACTGGCGCTTCAACTCCGTTTTCCCTTTTTTGTTGTTGTGTTTATTTCTGGGTTTAGTTGTATACAGTTGTGGTCGGGTGCTCGAGTCTACGTTGGCTTGTACCAATAAGTGTCAGGTTTACGTACAAAACATCAACTAAGGGTAGGTCCAGTAGCCTACTAAACTCTATGAAAAGTGGAGAGCGTTTACTGTTTACATATCCCTCGTATGGTCATGCGAATATGAAATGCCGATGATAGTTAGTTACAGCCTTTATATAATATATATGCCCCACTTTTGGGATCAGGCCATGTCTGTCAAAAGAGTATAAGGGCATAGTCCACCACGTGGCCCTAGTGCGGATTGGCAGACTTCACATGTCTTAGAAAAATTTTCTAAGACATGTAGGAAACAAAAAATTCTCGCGATGTTTTCATTCACCGCCGAGCGCGTGGTAAATCAGCACATAAAATTGCAACAGCAAATTTATTGGTGCCGGCACCGGGGCTCGACCTCGGTTTGATGCTGATGGTACACATTGTCTAATTGTTTACGTTATGGAACGATTGTATAGATTTTAAATTATTCTTTCTTTTTTTATCTATATTATTTAATTCAACTTTAAAATTTTCGTAATAATATTATTGTTTTATTAATATTGATAAAATTTTTATATGATAAATTATAAAATAAATGTGAAATTAATTGAACTGATATATATATATATACTGTAAACAAGACTGCTGCACAACATAAATAGCAGCAGATATTTAAATATTAAAAAAAAAACATGTTTATCGCGAAACTTCGTCTCTGTCATTTTTTTAGTTAAATTATTATCAATATATATTAATAACTACTAATTATATATTTTGACAGTTCCTGTATTTGTTTTTGTTTTTGTCATGTTTTTTGTATTAATAATGAATAAACAATTGCTTAGTTTATAAATCAACTTTGTTATTGATTTGTAGCATAAAAACAACTTCTTTAATTATTCCTATATCAAAGGACTGGAATATATTGTCCGCCTCTGTCTTTCCCTATTACAATGTGAGCATTTTCAGAAGTTGCGTGAATTAGGCGATTACTAGTACTACTTAGACAATTATTTACTAAGCTAGTGCGCCTTACCAGGACCATATTTCTAATTAACACCAAGTGGTATCGTGGTCAAACACTTGTTTATAAAGTTAAAAAAAAACGATATAACTCGATAATAATCCCATTTAAAATTTAGGACTGGTAGTCTATACCTTCGATTTGTGATCTCACCAGTGAGGGTTGGAATACCGGCTGGTTTATATAGTATATTCTAGTACCCTAATAGTTTTAAGCGCGTTTTGCGTAAAGTTACGCTTAAAATTAATAAGAACCTAACCAAACTCTCATCAAACTACCCTTGAAGTACATACAAAATATGAATAATCGAAATCGGTCGGTGTGTTATTAAGTTACTCGTACATTTGTCACGCACTAAGACTGACGCACATAATGGAATTTAAGAATTTATGGTTTTCTCATGGATACCAATGGTCAAAATTGGACCCGATTGAAATGGAACCACACGCAAAACAAGAACCATCAAAATCGATTAACCCAGTCGTAAGTTATGAGGTTAGAAATTCTTCTTCTTCTTGGTCGCTTCACTCTTGTCAGAGTGGTCGTGGTCATCATGATCTTGTGGGTTGGGCAGCAGACAGCACCCGCCGCACGACGTCTCGCCACCTCCGCCTGCTGGTCGTCAATCGGGCACATTCGTGGAGGGGAGCACCCACCATACCCCGCACCTGATCCAACCATCGCATTGGCGATCTACGTCGTGGTCTGCTTCCTCTACTTTGCCCTGCACGACAAGACGCTGTAAACAATCGTTTCTACGTAGGCTTACATGCCCAAAGAACTTGAGTATTCGCCGACGTACTTGAGTAGATAGACGCTCGTTGATACCCAGCTCTTCAAGTATGGAGGCGTTTGTTCGGAATTTGGTCCACGAAATCCTGAGCATCTTTCTCCAACACCACATCTCCAGAGCGTCTATCCTTTGAGTTTGGGCTTGTCGTAGGGTCCATGTTTCGGTTGAGTAGAATATGGGAAACACTAAAGATTTTACTCTTTAGTGTTTCCCATATTTTGCCTAAAATATTATAGGGTGTGTTTTTATTTGATGGAATCGAATTCGGAGTGGATTCCTTATATTAATATTTTACTTATTTTGTTACAGATTGTATGCGATGCTGACTGGGACTCCGGGAACGAAGTGACATAATACAGGTACTAATAATAAAACAACCGTGAGACTAACTCAAAATAAACTTCACAATTATCGCAATTTGCAGGCAATTGGACATCATTTGCGTCATCCTGAATGGAGAACTTATGTTTTGGTGTTATGTGGCTAGTTCTTACACAATGACGTATTTGAAGTGTGAGCTAGCGCATGTTCGGGCTTTTGTCTCTGAACTGATGAACGGAAAATTTTCACTGCTATGAATGCCATGAGCAACGTTTACATAAATCGAATTTAAACGAGGGTTTTAAAAAGCGTTATTGATATTTTTTTAAACTAAACTCATTTATTTTGAACGATGACAAGTGAAGGTTGTATACAGTCGTTGATTTCGGAGACTTTAAAAAAAGAACAATTTTATTTTTTTCACTTAATAAAATAACTTATAATGATAGCTTAAAAGAGCTACAAAAAAACATGTGTGTACTAATTCACGTAATAAGTTATTTGCTCTTTATAAATGCCATGTGAAGGTAGTATTGAACGACATTGGGTAGACCTGGACACCGCTGAAAATAAGCGCTGTGGCAGCCTTCCGACAGTACATGCTGAGACGGTGTCCAATGTTAGCATCATGTCCTATTTCTCCATACTTTCTTTCTTCAATTCTCTTCAACTGAATTTTTTACTGTCATATTTACTTCTGTATTGTCATATTTCGGGCATGCGTTTAGGGGATGGCAACCTTGTTAAGCTGGTCATCGTTGGCAATACAGAAGGCAAGAGAACAAGAGGCCGGTCGCCAACACGATGGTCTGACCAAGTAAAAGTTGCCATCTTCTCTCCTAATCTCTACCAGCTGGTGAGGGCTGCCACGGACCGAAGCCGATGGAGGCAGATTGTTCACTTGAGGGGCTCTAGTGCCCACGATCCTCAGAAATGAGGGAATGACAAAAATGAAAAGAATGTTTTCTTTTCATTTTTAACATGTGCGTGTAAAATGATATGTATATTTGTAATGTGTGTGTGTTATGCCAATAAGTAAAATGTTTATGTCTACTTCTTTTGAGTAACCAAACACAACATAAGCTGAAAAAATTCATTCCTCGTGTCAGTAAATAGATGTTATGTGCCCTTCAAAACGGTTGCATTGAATATTCCTGCGTGTCAATAGAAATAAGCAATGCGGAGGTCAGGGTCAGAGGGTATCTACCTTTTTACTTAGGGAGACGCCTAAAACAATGACGCCCTCCGGGGAAGGGCGAGTTATGCGGTCTTATACACACTCAACCCTAAGCGGTGGGTACCTGCCTAGGTAATTTAGTATATTTCATATCTTTTTTTTATTTTTTAACACATTTTTTTTTATTTGTGAACGAAACGAACCAATGCAGGAAATTAAGTAGTAAATTAGCAAGGTGCTACAAACGAACCCGATTTATTAAGCAAATAGTAATAACAAATCCTTGTTCTTTCCAAATATCAGTGTTTTTTTTTCTATTTAATACATATTATTTTATTTTTTCGCCAGTTTCCGTCGAGACGTACATGAGATAAACAGTGAAAAAGTGTACGCCTTTAAAAGTAAATGTATTTTAAATTATTCACTCGTGATATTGTATCATCATAAGTAATGTTGACAAGATTTTCATAATAAATAGATAAAGACTACAATAATTATTTATTCCATGTTTATGTTTACAGGAAAGATGCCACGTCTAGAGCAACAACCTCCGGAAGACTTTCGGCGCGTGCTCCGCGAGAAAGCACTCAATCACAGCCTGTTCTACTTGAAACTGAGTGCGGGAGTGGAGCCAGAGAAGGCGCGCGATGCTGCGCCGGCGCAGCGCAGGCCGGGCGCCAGTGGTCCCGCGAGCGCGCCACAGAACGCGCGCGTCCGACACGCGCAGCCGCGAGTCTCCGAGCTTCTGCGCCGATTCGAACCCGCTCCCATGCAATACCTGCGCCTCCCCCGCGCCACCACACCGCCGGAGGACATCACGTCGTCAGATGACGACGACAGAGCAGCTGTAAGGCGCAGGAGCAGAGATCTCAGCGACGACTCCGCTGTGGAGCTGGAGCCGAGACCTCGTCGTCACTCCCACCCCCGTGACGTCACCCCGCCCCCAGAGACGATGTCGCCCAGGCGCGAGAGGACTTTGATCGAGGCCCATGTGGTGGAGCTGGGGCGGAGAGGCAGCGAGGGGTGTGAGACGAGAGGCCGCTGCGTGAGGACACCGAGTGTGGTCGTCAGCGATTACTCCGATGGTGTGGCAGTTGGTGCTACTGAGGAGGAAGTGGATTGGTTGAGATCGAGGTCGCTGTCAGCTGATTCAGCCTGTTCCTCGTGCTCTACTCTATCTAGTCGTGATGACGAGGAGTTCGAATCGCCAACCCTGCCTAAAAAGGTATGTACTGTATATACATGCTATTCCACTTTCTCTATTTTTTAACATACATGCAAAAGGAAGAAAGCTTTCACGACCTTAAAGTATTAGAACGACAGGCAAAGATAACAATCGCTATCAGCCTTTCACTAAGTTCATTAGATCTAAGTTATTGGTATTAAGTAGAATCAAGTTGTTGCAAGCGGGTCACATACACTATAAAAGCCGTTTAATTACTATACAAGCGAGAACAAAGCTGCTTGATATTTCAACCACTCCTCACTGCATTGTCTGAGTAAATGAATGGCTCCACAGTAAATGCACATCATATTGAGCTACTGCTACCACTGAGTTAAGTCTTTTCCCACATTACAATACACTAATCTTTTAACCTTTTGTTTTGTATTACGATTTAAACGACATCCGAAAAGGGGAAGGTTGGGCTCTATTTTTTATTTATTAAAAAAAATTATTGTCAAAAAATATATAAAGAATCTTTACGAAGTTATTTTTGTTTTTTGTGTTTTTACCGTTTTGTGTGCTGATAAATAATAAAATATACCGTAAAAAAATGTATATTAATAGTCTTTATAAAACGACCATACAATATAATTCAAATTATGGTTTTATTTTATATAAGCAAATATCTTTCGCTGCCACCTAAACTAGGATCAAGTCCTCTGCGATAGCTGGCTTCATCACACGACTATTATTAATTTAATTAAACATATTTTTGAGTATAATTTCTCTCTCTCTCTCTCTCTGTGTGAGTGAGTGTGAATTGATTTTTATGGATGTTAATTTACAACTTTATTTTTACAATATAATATATTTTTCATATTCTTCGGCACGGAAGCCCTATACAGTACTTTGTACTCCGTTGCTAGTCCTGAATTCGAATTTATTTATTTATTCTTAACCTTAATACTATCGTTTTACTATGCATATGGATGTATAATATACACAATACATACCAAAATTTTGTCTATCTGTTTATTCCGGCTAATCTCTGTAATGTCTGGACCAATTTTGACGAGACTTTCTGATAACTGATGCGATAAGGTGTAAATTAATTTAATATTAGAAATATTTCAATAAATAGTTTTTAATTGCGGGTAACACCGCGTGGTGCAGGTAATTGTAAATAAATTTTAAATAACCTTCTTATTAGCGAAATAGACATGGAGTGTAATTGTAACCCGCTTTTCTCAAGCTTTAAGTGCGGCTGTCGCTATATACCCTGGCACAAATACCTCGAGTTTTTTGTCCTTACAACAAAAAACGGTACACTCTCATAAACCGGTTGAGATTCCAACCCCAATCGTCAGAAACTAAGTCGAATCGTTAGTCAATCGCTGATTTCAGGTATATAAAATGTGGTCTGTTGTGTTATAATTCGTTCTAAATAGTAGTGCATTATGAAAATAGAATCGCCCCAGAGTAACGGCACAAGCTAAAGTTCCCTTGCGGGGATTCATACTCTAATAAGTACTTGGTGATCGACCAAATCTCTAACCTACGAACATATAAAAAAAGGGAGTGTGCTTTAATAGACCACATAACTGAAGTAAAACTTCTTTCGCTGCACGTATATGTAAATATATGTAGCTACGTTTATACATATATTTTGATATATGTATAATACATATATACACGATATTTTAAGAGATAAAGAAAATGTGCGCATGCACTTGTTCTCTCTAGCACCAACAATAGGATTGCACTGTGTCTTAGATATACGAAACTGGCTTTAACAGAAGGAGAGAAACAAATTGTGTGCTTATCTCTCTCTTACCCCAACAATAATATACGAAACGTAACTCTCTCTCTATTTCTTTCTTCACTAAATTGTAAACTTCTTTTCACCTCGTCCGATAACACTACGAGTAACGATTCACGCATTACAAGCTTACTCCATAAGCCAAGCAGCATCATATAAAACATCCGGGCTACCAGCACAAAAGTCATCCCAAAAATAATACGTAAAAAAACGGTATAACCATTTTTTACAAAGAATTCTAAGGGTAAAACTATACTTACATCTCCACCATAACAAAATGTATACTCGGCTTTAGTGGTAGTAAAATACATTTATGTTTATTGTTTTGGCGTTATCAGAATCCACAGGACGTTGCAGTGTTATTCCGTAACAAACATTTCCATTGAACGTTATCATGGGTTTTGTATGACATTTTTAATCCCCGGTGTCATACAGAGGCGGCGGGTCATTTACATGCGGGACGGATGCTGGCATCCGTCAAAAGTGGAATGTATTGCCACTGTCCCTGTTAGCTGGAGCGAGACAGTTTAAATTGTGGTGTTCCGGTTTTTTGTAATGAACCCTAATCATGACAGTAATTACCGAAAATAAGGATGCACAATGAAAATATTCGTTTATTTTATAACGAACTACACAGATTGGCCAAAGAAACTGGCCTTGACTGCTTCACCGGAAGAGGTGTCATAGCTCTCAGGTCGCTTAGTCTGAAACTTTATCGCTAGTAGGATAATAACTCGACATAAGGGTGAGGGGTAACTTTGGCTTGGACGGTTGCTATGTTACGCGTAAGCATTCCGATCCAAGGGCGCCCGAGAGGGCCGAACCACGACTCGGTCGGTTGCTATTTCACAGATTAATAAATAGTCGAGAACAGGTTTGTCATGTATTTTTATGACTGATCACCTTGCTAGCCCGAAGGCTTTACGTCACCGAGTTGAAGGGTAAGAGCGATAAAACCATTCAAGTTAGTTTTATTCAATGTATAACTTTGTGTAAGTTGCATAGTATGCTAGCAACCCTAGTTCATTCCCCGGTACCAGCACCAATGAATTTGTTTGGTGCAATACTCGACCAACGTTGAAAGGAAGACATGTGAAGTCTGCCAATCCGCACTAGTGAGACGCATGCCCTTAAACTCTCTATTCAGAAAAGGCCTCTTCCCAACAGTGGGATATTTGCATATATATAGGGTGTAACTTTAACTTTATTTTCTTCGGCGCTCAAACCTTTAATGGTCCTTGGCCACCTCAACAATATTATAACTTGCTGCAGTTTTCTCAAACAGTTTTTTAACATGTGGGGTGGATAGTCCGACTATGATCCTGGTCTTTACGCGGGTTTGTGACCAGCAGAGGAGTTTGATTACATTGATCAATGTGAACATTCATTATTAAGGTCTTCTGATAATGAGTACAATCATACTTAGCTAACTTAAACACTAACCTATTGTATTCTCCTTCTAATTAAAGGAAAACAGCATTCACAAACACATTATTCTAAGAAAACAACACCCTTTATCAAAAGTGTCTTTATTACTTTTATTAAAAATATTGCTTCAATAGTTTTTCACAAATATTATTAAAATTCTTGTTATTAAACTAAGATTAAGCTTGTGATAGGAGATGGTTCACGTCAACCCGTTAGACTATGAAAATGAATTTCAATCAAAATTATTTATAAAATACGTGTGTCATACAGTTGCTTAGTGATGGATCAATAAAGTGGTCGGTATTCACGTCAAAAAAGACAGCACGTGGAGATAGGTTTTATTGGGTTGCAACAGACAATGGTAGAAAATACAGAAGAAATAGATCACAAAGATTAAAACAAAAAGATAGCGGTCACTCGGTGAAGGCCAGGAATGAGTAACGGGATCGAAGTGAGTTGAAAATAGAGTTAGACGAGCTACACAATCTAGTGGTAATTTAGCTTTTGAATTACGTTTACAAGATTTACGGCAGAATTGTTCGGAATCATCACCAGCTACCGATTCCCATTACCGCACATATCGGCAAAATACCAAATTCCACCGCCACCATGTTGATGGTTGGCGTTCCACGACTGTACGTTTTTCGAGTAACTTTCTCCCACGCACTGTCAACTTGTGGAATCAACTGTCACCAGCTGTGTTTCCGAACGTTTACGATTTAGGACCTTTAAGAAACGAGCCTATTCTTATCTCAAAGGTCGGCAACGCACCTGCAGCTTCTCTGGTGCTGTGGATGTTCATGGGCGACAATGATCACTTAAGATCAGGTGAGCCGTATGCTCGTTAGCCACTTTTCATATAAAAAAAAAGCATTTTTTATTATTATGACGGCAAGATCGATTCATGTTTCAGTATATGTAATTCGTATCTAAATATAATTACCAAAAAAATACACATAATTTACACACATATATTTACAAAAAAACTGGGCAAAGCTCAGTCATCCAGGTCCTCCTTTGAAAAAATAAAATTGGACAAGTTATATTTAAAGTGAAATAAAAAAAATTGTTTTTATCACTTATCATGACCCTTTTGGGGAAATAAAAAAAAGATTTAAATGTATGAAATCATGATTCTAACAGTTGTTGGGTAACTTAATAATTATTACTCTCTTGAGATATAAGACCCGTTTTACTTAACAAAGAGCTGTGGGCCTAGATTCCGAGACGTGGACGGACAGACATTTTGTCCACACGGCGTTATATACAATTATAGCTCCAATACCTCGGATTATTTATTAGCTTATTAACTAACAACAGAGGGAAAGGTAAATAGAACAGTAAATATATTAAAATTAAAAGTCATCGGACGACCGCAAGCGGTTACGATAACCAAGCAAATAAAGTTAAGTATCGTCACAAGTTTGTTAAAGTAATTAACAAATGGTATTTAAGCAGGACTCATTGTCAACTTGTGATGTACAGTCAACATCAAAAGTAGAATTGATGTTCACTGTACAAACGCACTAAAATCAATAAGGCTAAAAACATACTAGCGAGTGAATCTTTAATAAGGATTTTTTTTTACTCTACTTAGCGTCGTAGAGTCGTAGTAGCTCAGTGTCCGTGCGGTCGCCTCGTTGCATAGTACGCTAGCAGCCCGAGTTCGATCCCATATAAATCAACTCGATAAATTTATTGCTGCAATTTTATGTGCCGGTAAATCAACCATGCACTTGGCGTTGAAGGCAAACCGTCGTGAGGAAATCTCCATGTCCTAGAAAATTTTTCTACGACATGTGAAGTCTGCCAATCCGCACTAGGGTCGCGTGGCGGACTATGCCCTTATGCTCTCTTTACAGAGAAGGCATGGGCCCAGCAGTGGAGCATAGATAAAGGTTATAACTTTAACATTTAAATAACTTTCACCGTGGCCTCAGCAAGTTAATAATTCTTATTCGCATTAGTAAAGAAAGAAATGGCGAAAAAGTAGATAATAGAGAAGCCGTTATCTAGAAAAGTCCTGAACTAGCTCCCGGGAGCTAGACATGTTATTTATGGGCACAATATACATACAAAATTTGACACATATTAAAAAAGAAAGAAAATTAAATAAACTACAGTTGAAAAAAGAAAGAACGGACAAATAGGACATGATGCTAACATTGGCAACCGTCTCAGCATGTGCTGCAAGGCTGCAACAGCGCTGATTTTCAGCGGTGCCCAAGACTAGCCGATGTCTAACATTTAACATGTATAAAAATAAAAACATACACATATACATTGCTAGTATATCACTAGCCTTAGAGTAAAGCAGCGTAACAAAAACCACTAAAGCGTTTAGAGCCAATGTAAATTTGTTCATATCAGCGAGTGTCACAGCAGAAATCCATCTCACGGACAGTATTGACGTCAATCCTGTAACACAGTTTCGCTTCAGTTAAAACAGTTTTTATCGTTTAGCTTCGTTTTATTGTTGTGCTATTTTGTTGAACAACAAAATAACTGCCATTTATGGTTTGTCTTATTATAGGTTATGTGTTTGTTTTCGTTTATGACGGTCACCTGATCGATTATGAACGGCACTATTTATATCTTGTGATTGGATATTTGTTTCTGTATGTGTGATAATGTAATGTTTAAGCGTTCGACTTTATAATGTTATAGTTAGGGATTCGAATTACAGTCGGCTTGTACCGAATGAGTTCACCCTTTTCAAAGTACAAAAAGACACATGGCTCAATCGGTTCCGGTAAAATATATATTTAAAACAGCTTTTAAAATATATCCAGGTAGACAGTTAGCAGTCCCTATCCTTTTCAACCGATTTAAAAAAGGAGGAGGTTTTCAATTGGTCTCTCTGTTTTTTTTTAAAGTTTATTACCTCATAACTTGCAACTAAGTGTACCGATTTCTATGATTCTTTTTTTATTTGAAAGCTGGTGCGTCCCATGTGGTCTCATTCTGACAATGTCATTACAGTCTTAAATTTGAATTAAGTATGTTCGCGACAAATGGACGAACTACTATCACTACTACTATATTTCAATATAGGGCCAACCGATTTCGACGATTCGTGTTTTATTGGAAAGGATTTACGTTAAGGAGAGTTTGGTTAGGTTCCGATTAATTCTTTTTCGTAATATTCTTATTCTATTTGAAGTCGGTTTTTTGAGTGAAGAGAGTTAAAGGATTTAGAAGCCGTTGTATATATAAGCGAGCCGGGAGAGGTTTATCGATACCGTTCAAAATGAAGTTAAAAAATTCCATAATGTTTTATTTTTTTTTCTTGAACAAAAATACATAATATAATTTGTGATCCTTTTAACGAGTCTATAACGTCGGTCATTGACACAAATATTTCACCGCAGTTCGGGAGATGGTAAATCTCTTACGTCGCTTAGCCTGGACCTCTATTCGGAGCTGCTTTGCTTAAGGGCCTTTGGAATCTCGTATTGGGCGTTTACTTTAATGAGAGCTTCCGCCGAAAAGGCCAAACCGCTACTCGGTGGGTAGTTTTAATCGGAAAACATTATTTGTGGTCAACATAACAAAGAACTGTTTTGCTAGTGTTATGTTTAATTTCGTATCCATAAAGGTGGACAGAGCTGTGTGGCATGTTGATTTTATTGATTTATTTGTCATTTTATTTATTAATTATTTTTGTTTTCATACAATCATTTTTAAATAAATAAACAATTATTTGTTTGCCTTACGTGTAATGTTTTAACAAAAAGGAAACAAAAAATCATTCGAAAGTAAGGCTACACAAAAATAAAAGTACAAAGAATTCGCATTTATAACGATAATTATTCTATAAATAAATTAGCGTTGTTATAACGCCGTTACGCAATAGAACCTTTGTGATCTGCATTGAATGAATTGCATAAATCGTTCAATAGAAAAGATTACCATGACAAAAACGACGCAGCATGAGAACTTTAGTGAGTAAACAGTTAATTGGTAGGTAGTGAAGGAAACAATGGCTTGTTATGGTCGATGTTCGTTTCCTGCAGTAGTAAACCGATAGTTTTAATTTTTTTTATAACCCCCTCCTCACCTACCATTGACGTCAAACGACCGGTCGGCAGTGCGTATGTGTGTGTAGCGCTGCGTCGACAGGGCCGCCACATGAAGGACGAATTATATTAGTACCACACTTTTATTGAACCAGCAATTGAGACTTAACGTATTGATATTTTTAAACATTTCCCTGCGGCTGTTTAACCCTGACAGGGTAGACAAAGATTGTAATTTTTTTTTACCCAGTGCAATAGTGACATATTTTTTACTAGCCTGTAACCACTATTATATATGGCGTCGAGCAAAAACTATAGCAAGTGCTTTTAAGTTTACAAACAAGAAGAACCAACTTTTAATCACATGAAACGGGACGGATTCAATTCCCGGTGGCCCTTTCTCGGTGCATGGTGAGGCGCTCCGGGATCTCCAGAGGAACGCACCGGAGCCCCTCTGCACTGTGCTCAAGGAGATAGAGGTTCAGGCTAAGCGACCTAAGGGCTATGACACCGTTCAATCCGGTGAAGCAGTCAAGGCCAGCTTCTCTGGCCAATCTGTGTAGTTTGTCATTAAAAAAAGTCTACCCTAGTTCCTTCTACGTTTTTCTCTTGTAAATTAATTCTCCAGGGAGGAAGTTAAAATATAATAAAGATTAAATATTATTAAAACAACTACAACGTATTAATAACACAAAAAAAACAATGTTTTATTTCTGTTTTTAATACTATTATAAGTATTATTTATTAAGGGAGCAACCCTAGCTATAGGATTCAGTAAGTGTCAAACTATGCCTATATGCAACAGGTAATCGATATTCTCAAATATTTCATTATAGTGGCCAATATGGTTTTAAGGATAAAAAATGCTCAAAAATGGAAAAATTCTGTTTAGTATAAAAAGTCTAACATTATATGTAACAAATATTATATATGACAGACTATTTTATATATGATAATTTAAAAAAAGAACTTACTTAATTATTTTTTACACTTTATTTTTGTTTTATTAACAACGAAGTGAACCTCCGCCAACCAAAACAATCACTTTAATCACGCCTCGCCCCGTGCGCTCGCCTTCTCTCCTCACCGCCATTATCCGCTCCTCACAAATCCTTCGGTTATAATTTATTTGGTATAATGTTAGAGCTGGGGAGACGTTTGTTTTGATATTGACTACGAGACATAACGTATTAATTGCCTTATTTCGATTCGCCATCTATAACTGTTTCTAATTCCCGTAACGATTACCCTTGAAAATTATTTCTATACCACACCACATCCATTAGATTAAACGCGTCACTCGTAATTGGTATTGTAATTAAATTAAGGCTAATCGATATACTCAAATGTTGATTTAATACAGTAGCATTAGGTATAATGTAGAACACTTTTATTTTTTTATTTGGTCACGTTGTCGTTTCTTGAAGTGATTTACTATAAAGGCTTAGGTTAGGCTTAGGGTGTCGTATGAGACGACTAAGGGACCTTATTCTGTGATATGCCAAAAGTCACATTAATACTGGAGCACTGGCAAGTCACTGCACTCCATGCCTCCATCAGTCGTATCGGTCACCCGATCCACTGATACTGGGAGGTTTGGGAACGAGAGAGTGGATCTACAGAAGCGCAACTGTTTGTTCACTATAATCTCATCACGCGCAGATGACCTTTGCGAGCCATATCACGGCTCATGCCCGAAGCTAGGACTATATATATATATATATAACGTTGCGTTGCTTAATGCAAACAAATGTTGGCGTTGATAGATTTATATCTTTTAAAGTCCAATAAAAATTAATTTTCTTGAGGACATTTCGCTTAATGGCTTAAAGCTTTATACGGATCGCAGCATCGAGTATTGTTATTGTGTCAGATGCGTATGTGTGCGTGTTGCGTGCTCGGGCGTGCATCGAGTTTTATGTCCGACTACTCTCATTATTTTTTATGACTATCGCATAATGGTCTGAAGCTTATACATGTTTTTTTTTCGGAACGTGCCAATACTTATTAATATCGCTTAAATTTCTTTTTATTTATTAATAGATATATTAAAAAGGCGGATTGGGATGGCATAAGATGCTATGACCCGTTTAAATAACATCTGGTAGAAAAGAGGAATTGGTATCAAAACCGAGATTAGATTGATACGTACCTTGGTACCTTCTCCCTATCTTCCTGTATGAAGTGGAAACTTGGGCAATCCTGGCCAGATTGAGGCAAAGGATCGATGAATTCGATTTGTGGTGCTGGAGGCGGATGTTAAGGATACTCTAGACTGCGAAACGCACCAATGGATCGACCTAAGCCGATTACAAATTAAGACTCGTTAAGTCTACCATATTTCGACAACGAATCATGGCCTATTTCGGATACACAATGCGCAGAGACGACGAAAGTCTGGAAAAACTGATCGTAGTTGAGAACACCACAGGTAAGAGATCCCGTGACCGTTCACCAACAAGGTGGTCCGAACAGATCTCCTCAGAACAGAACAGACCTCCAAATTGTACTCTGTCGTCAAAGACGCGCTGGAGGGAAGTCGGTGGAGGTAGATCGTCCGCTCGATATGCAACCCTGATGGTGACCATGATTCTCAGGTATGAGGGACCGACACTAGGGAGAGAGAGAGAGATATATATTAAAATTACCAAATCGTCTGTTGTATTGTACAGGATGAAACTTCGGCTAGGATTATAAATGCACAAGCCCTCAGTCCGACTCTGCTGTAGATCAACGAAAGTAGGCGGGCAGGAAATATGATGTTTTCTGACGTTTCTCAGTGCCGTTTTAATAATTCTATTTGGAATAGTTCCCCTACGTTCCAATTATAATAAATATTAATTGTTAACTAAACAAGAGACAAATAATTCTGCGACAAATCACACTTACGGTTCGATGTTTTATTGGTTTCATTTTTAAGCGGCGTGAAATTGTATTGACGTCAATGCTTGATTGTTAACGTTTTGTTGTTACGTCGTCATTGTAGAATAAACTAAGCATATTTTTCTAAAAAAATTCTAGGTATCTGGGCGCAAGGCGCTCGGACGTTAAATTCGTGACAACATATCCTAGGTACAAACGTTATTACAACAAAATTTTGAAGTGTTTTTTTCTACTTCACTGAGCACAAATTTGTGTTCTCTATCTCTCTCATACCGCGCTCTCGCTTACACACTTTGAACGATGCAGCATTTGCCGCATCATGCACTATCGGCAATTCTCGGGAACTCTCGGCTCGAGCGTGGACGGAAGCCGTAGTTACGTCAAAAAATGTAATAAGTTATTAAAAAATAATTAATTTTACTTTCTTCATGTTAATAAGTAAAACCTATTCCCGTTGTTATAATCATTTTTTTAACTACGACTTTATATAATTGAGTGTAATATTTGAATTATGTATTTAGAATTATTTATAATTGCCATTTATGACTTTCGTGTTTGTATTTTACTTAGATGTTCAATTAAGTTATTTTAAGTAAGAAGTTAAGAACGAAAGTTGTGGTAGTTGCATAGTCAACTAGCAACCCAAGTTCATGTGTTATTTTAAGTGCTGATTGACTACGTAAAGTCAGTCGGCGGTAAAGGAAAACATCGTAAGGAAATTTACATGTGTTTTTAAATTTTCTAACACGTGATGCCGACTAGTGCCGCGTGGGGGACTACGCCCACATACTGTTTTTACAGTGAAGTCCTATTGTCAACAGTGGGACATACATACAGGCTATAATTTTAACGTTAAGTTAAACAACTTTAAGTTAACGTAAAACAACAATCAGGGCAACGAAGAAATAGAAGATTTAAAAGTAATTCAAGAAATAAGTTACATTATGTAATCAATGTATCTTATTAATTTAGGGCGCTTCCATTCTCCAAGATTTATCTTAACATCAAAAGTCTGCTTGCATATATTTAATTTAAAAAAACGATAATTATTTTAATTGATATCTTTTCTATATTTAACATCATCATGTCTGTGAGTAACTTGCAAGAACATTTGTATTTCAAAATTAAATTTGGTACTAAAACTAATTGTTTTAATAAAAACTTATTCGTACGATATCGTGGCGTGTAAAATGTTACTGCAAGTTATCGAAAACTACGTCATCTCCCGTAACAGGTCGCTCAGGATGCCTAAAATCCCCTGAATTTTGTTTTTCGAGAAATTAAAGAGTAAAATTGCTTGTTCCAGATGTTAAACACCGAATGAGGGCACACACTGGCGTCCTGAGCGACCTGCGGACTGCGGACTGCGGCTGTCGCGACACCCAAACTGGAAGCCAAGCACTGGAAATATTTAAAACTTTCCTCTGGAGCGCGGTTGTTGCAAGACATCTCTAGAAAGCAACACGGCTAGTTTTCCCGTGCTGAGAAAACATTCTTATATTCGTTATTATAATACAGTGAAACCTGGTATTACTAAACCAGAGTACAGGAATACACATTTTTAGATGATTGTAAAAGACAAAACTTTATGTAATTATAAAATTCGATCCAAATCAGAATCGTTTCAGAGCCACGCTAAGTATTTTTGCAAAGGAATTACTCTTTTAAGTTTTTAATTAATAGATATAGGAACGAATGTATATTATATAGTATTGTATTTTAACGAATAGGCTGTTAGGATCTTTAACTATATATTTTATAAAAGTTATATTTACTCTCATATTACTTCTAATTCTGCTTTCAACTAGTGAGTGAGAACGACCCACTTTTCCATTATTTTTGCATTTCAAACGATTTATTTTTAAGCATTTCACATTATTAACTAAACGATTGCTTCGTTGACCTATAACTGATACGTTTTAATTTATAGTTATGTCTGTTTGATACTGTTCGTAGAGTACATTATTATATAAATACATTATTATCCTTTCAAGTGGCAAAATCCCGCTCCGGTAGTTAAAAAAAATATGATTGTATGATGGACTCCATTTTGATATTTTGATGTATATGGCAACTTTTTTCTTGAACTGCAATTTTTTGTTTGAAACATGTGCATTTAAGTAACATTCTTTTAATATTAGTAATTATAAGTCATAATATAAATATAAAATAAAAAAAACCTCTAATTGTTGTTAAAAGCGGCTTACTACCAGAGCGGGACTAAGCCATATGCGCTATTTCTTTTCGCTGGCAGGAACGGAAGCTTGTCACGCAAGCAGAAATAATCAAATGGCGACTTCTGAATTAAATTAATAGACTTGATATTAAAAAAAACTATGTCGGTATAATTCTTCCATAGTATTGTTTTCTGTCAGTATTTTCATTTGATTTCAAGAACTATTTTATTCACGACTACTGTACTCATTAACTACACTAAAAAAACAGAAGTTAATGTTCTCTATTGCATTTCGATGTATTTATCAAAGTTACTGTTAATTAGGTATAACTTAGAATAAGTATTTACTAAAAGCTATTAGGCTATGATTCTCAATATTATTATTCTTAAAACAATCATATTCATAGCGATTTAAGTTATTAATTATAGTTATATTAATTACCATTAAAGTATTATTTAGTAGATTTTCTTAGGACATTCCTTTCTTTAGTGATTTCTGCGTATTTTATTTTTTCTATTATTAAACAATCAAGGATAACAAAGAATAAAAACATATCAATTTGTATTCGTAGATTTTAGAGCGTTTTATATTTTATAGAAATTAATGTTAACAGTTTTGATAATTTTTCTACCGATCTAGAATACGTGTGTCCGTAAAATGTGATTTCATTATGACTTCTTATATTGACGCGAATATTAGTTAACGCTTTGACGTGTTAATTAGTCCAAAATGAGAAGAATTTCAACATAAAATGAACCCGTAATAAAATCCATACAGAAAAGTGTCATTTCAATAATCATTTTTTGTTTGTTTGTTTGTTTTTTTTGAAAAAGAAAGCTAGCAATATTTCTTTTATTATTTTTTTCAGTATAAATATTACTAACAATCTTGTTAACCATTCCAACTAAGCTTAAGCTTGTGCTAGTACATGGTTCACTGCAATAGTCGAATGGTGGATTCGAACCCACGACCTTACGATTCGCAGGCCGTACCCTAAAACATTAGGCTATTGACGCTTCAAATTCAAATTAAATGAAGTCTGAGCATAACATTCGGGAACCTTCTTCCGTTATGGTGTCTTATATGAGAGATGCCTATGTTAAGTAAAGGATCCGTTGTTGGGTTAAGTTATTGATAAAATTTCTTTTTATATTTTAGATGTAAAATAAAAGTTTCCATAAAAAAGTTTCTCACTGTTTTTTAGTTTCATGTTATGTTGACGTTAACTATGTTTTATGTTGGAACTTCAAACTTTTAACAATTAAGTAACTTCGAACTCGCATAAGCCCTGTAAAGTGTTTAAAATAAAGTGGGTAGTTTGAAATTAAATTAAGAGACGACGAGATCCATAAAACTAGTTTAAATCATTGAGTCATATTCACAAATAGAAGTAATCAGTAAGTTTATCTTGTTAAAACGAATCCGGAGCTTGAATTTCGTACGGCTTATGCCGTTACTTGGAGTGACCCCCTGCTTTACAGCTTGTGTTGAGGCCATTGCTTTGCACTCCTTGTATACTCGTAACTTTTTTTTTTAATTTTAACTGCTTTTCCACGGACTGATCGTCCGCGCCTTTTATTTGGATTTTTTTTGTTATATTTGCTCCGTTTATAAAAGAGTTTGCTTAAAGCTTCAACACTTCGCCTTCGCAGATGTCGCCAACGCCTTTACTTGATTGGCGTGGTCTATCGCCTTCCGGTCCCTGTTCCGAAACGCCATCGCGATGTTGTAGTCTTCCAGTCTCTCGTTGGTGGCATTCATAGCCCTTTGGATGAACTGGGCTATAGCGTCATTTCTGCTGTCTGCCTAGTAAATGCAGCTGATCGTGTGACGAGATATTGCCACGACTGCATGGGGGATACTGTTGTGCAGGTGTAGGTGCTGTGTTGACGTGCGCACGATCACTACTGTCTCGTACGTTAGTCCCTGCGCCTCATGTATAGTCAGGATCCTCGATCCATCTCCGTTGCCGTAGCCCTCGCTCTTCAAATTCTCTCTCTCGGCTTGGGTGTGCACCAAGTAGAGGGTTTTTGTGATTGTCGAGTCCGTGAACCTCTTAACTTAGAACATAGCAGTCTACACACCCCAAGATTGTTCACGATAACGTAATGTTTATATTCATGTATTGTAATTAAAAAATACATGTCCATTTTCTGAATGATACGATTGTTTTGCTTTGATTTTATTCTATCATTTTAGGCGAATGCCTCCTCTTTTAGGCTAATATCTCAGTAATCTAACAGAGTTATTAACCGACTACAAAAAAGGAGTTAGTTAATGTTTGTCACAAAGCAAAAAGTTATGAGAACTTTCGATTGGGTAAATGGATTCTAATGATTCTTTTTTGTTTGAAATCTGGTGCTTACCATGTGGTCCCATTTAATATATTAAAATAGAATTTAATTTGGTCCAATTCTGACACCATTCCGTGCGAAAACCATATAATTCTTAAACTTTCATAAAGTATGTGCGCCACACATAGACGGATAACTTAATATCACGCCAACCGATTTCGATGATACATTGTATATTGGAAAGGATGTTCTTGAAGGGTAGTTTGGTGATAGTTTGGTTAGGTTCTGATTAATTCTATTTCGTAATATTCCTACGATCATTCTGAAAAACAAAGAGGTCGTACGGCGCGTAATAGCGTTTAACGTTTGATACGATTTGAAGACAGTTTTTAGTTTTGCTCATAAAAATACTTGTAGCCTACTATCTCAACTACTAACAATAGTATAAAATATTGAATAACATTCAGGTAATTTTATCACTGTATCAGCCTTAATAAGTGGACCAGATTTCTTAGAGTGTTAGGATATTGGTTTAATTTTACTTGACTTGCCCGGGTTTTATTGTGTACCAAAATTTCTTCTTGCCTTACTCAGTAGTTATGTTGATTTAGTTTTATTATTATTCATGCATAATCGTTAGGACTATTAGTGTTATACGTCATAGGTTGTAACCTGTTATTCAATTGATTGTGATGCTCGTTAGTGACATTTAGTGACGTCAAAGATTCAGGTTTCTATTTCGTGTTTTGTTAAGTGATTTGTTATTACCTTCATTACTCATACATGTATCTTTGCTGAATAAATTTTATTGATCGTTTGCGTAACGTTTTTATTTCTATTGCATTTATTAACCTTTCTTAAACCGGTCATAAGGAAAGAATGAACGGGCAAAGGTTTTTGAAGAAAATTTAAATTGCGGAAGGAAGTGAAAGAAGGAAGCGGCAGTAGAGGTATTAAAAGGCACAGGTAAAAAATTAAATAAAAAGAAGAGCCCAATGTACGACGTTGGACTCACACTCTGCTTGTAATTAGGAACGTAATAAGTTCGGTCGAGAGATTATAATGATTAACTATCTCTGTATTTTTTTATTGTTGAATGGACGTGAGTGCTTTTTTAAAGAATTAAATTTTTATAGTTGTTATCAATTGCCAGATGCCAATTGCATTTTAAACCACATTCCGTAGGGTTGGGTTCGTATACCTTTACAGACAACAGTTTAAGAAAATCCACTTTTTCTGAATAAATTTATCATCACCAATATTAACTCATCCACAAGTATAAAAGTAAGAACATATAGGAGTAAATCATTCATACATTCGTAAGGTGCTTTCCTATTTAAAAGCGACAATTTTTTACTATTTTTAAAATATTATGCAGTCTACTCAATTGCCATGTGGTGCCTTCCAAATTTTAATAGCAATAAATTTTATACATAAATTTGCTAAATTAAGATAGGCAGGCTTATCCGCTCGTTCGGATTTTTTAGCTGGTAACCTGGTCTGGTACGGAGGCTGTTGTAACTTCACCGCATTTTGAGAGGTGGCTGAGATATACCAGAACCCCTATTTAAGTATCTCACTGCAAAGGCCGGTCCCTTAACCCAGTTAGTAACTTTAATCGGTTTGCTAGAAATTACAGTCAAGTTAGAGCTGCAATTAGCATTAATCTCTTCGGGGCTGGAAAAAATCTCTAGCATCGCTTGTATCATTAACACGAAGCGAAATAAGCGAATGAGTTTGGCATTTATTTCAGTTTAGACTTAAGTGTCGCTCTGTAGAAATTTACGGGTTTAAATGGGTCGTTTAACTTAAGACTAAAAGAATTGAAATAGCCACGCGGACATTACAAACTGTTTTTCAACCGACTTCAAAAAAGTGTGGCCCAATGTGAATTCATGAGAAAATCATTTAAGTCTTAAATTTGCATCAAGTGTGTGCGCCACAAAAGGACGACAAACTTAATATCACGCCAATCAATTTCGATTATTCATTTTTTATTAGAAAACATGTTCTTCAAGAGTAGCTTGATGAGAATTTGGTTACGATCAGAACTCCATTAATTCCATTTCATAACATTCCTTCGATAATTCATTAATACAAAAGGTCGTCTACATGTAATAGTGTCGAACGTTTGATTCGATTTGGTTTTTGTTTTTGCTGGTAAATATAATTGTTTGTTATTAATTTCTGTTTATCTTATCCAGCCGGTATATAAAGATTTAACACGATATAAATAAATATCGTAAACATTGTACGAATATATTATTCGCAATACAAAAAGATAAATAAAATGAAAAATATTTGGAAGTTAATAAAAAAACATGAACAGACTTATTGCCGCATTTATGAGTGTTTATACGATATAACTCTTCGACTGTAGAAAACATTTCAGCATCGTGTGAACTGACCTTAATGATTTTATAATTGACTTAATACCAGCACTCGTTAATTACGCATTCAATAGTGAACCAGAGTAAAATTCTTAAAAAAGAGTGTCATATATGATAATACATCAGTAACTAAATAGTACGTATGTACAACATTATATCGTTAATTTGAAGGCTGACTTCTTAACCTTTATGTTACGCCTTTAACTTCCCTTTATCTTGGGGTAGAACAAATTTTGTTAACACATGAGCTTTCTCCTATCAAGACATGGATCAGAAGATTAGATAGCTAACTGTGCCTACGTAGTTAATTAGTAGGAAATAACTGCCCAAGCTGGGGCTACCCCTCAAGGGCGGGACCGTTTTTTATGGGAGGGAAATCTATAACACGATACTCCGCCTTCTGGGCGGAAGGCGGGGTTATGTGAAGCTCTTCTGAACTAAAACCTCCCTGGTAGCCCTCTTCGGTGCATGGCGAGGGGCTGCGGAATCTCCAGAGGATCGCACTGGAGCGCTGCAATGCTAAGGCGACACGGGACCACCTGTGGCACCTACTGAATGGGTCGACTGTGGCAGACGACAAACGGACCGGGAGGACTCTTGTGTCGAGTGACTAAGAATAGAGGTTAAGACTATGTGATCTAAGAGCTATGCCACCACTCAATCCGATGTTGAAGTTTATAGGTTTGATGACTGCGATCCCATCTCGCTCCTTTATCGCGGAAGACGGCTCGCCGTAGGTTGTAGTTGGTAGAAGTCTCTTGTTGGACGAGCCCGACGTAACTAGTCCACTTTCCTAGCGCGCACGAATCAATAAAGAATTTCCTCTCATGTAAAATGATTACATTGTAGCTTGTTGACCCGTTCGCCACCTGTGATGTCGAATATCATTGATTGATGAAACGCAGTGTCGAAACCATGCGGGCGGTGGAAAACAATATTGTCCGGAGAGATATATGACGTGACAGCGCTTGATTTATTTGCGCGCCCTCAGCACAAACAGCGCTCCGACAGCTCACGTTATATGGAGATGGATTCGGACACAGTTTCGTGAGGCAGGGCCATTCGGTACGGGTAAAAACTTATTCTACGTTGACTTAATGTTGTAAACTTTACGTAATCGTATTGTACAAAAGCATCTGTATCACTCGGTCACCACACCAGCTGGTAGATTTTTTGATAATTGTTTTTTCTTGTGTTATTGAAAGGTACAAGTATATTTACGACCGTTCAAACGTTAAACTCTATTACGCGTGGACGTCCTTTTTGTATTTTAGAAATATCGTGGGAATATAAAAAGAATCAATCAGAACCTAACCAAACTCTCCTCAAACTACTCTCGAATTACATCCTTTCCTATAGAAAGAAACATTGAAATCGGTTGGCATGATATTGAGTTATTTGTCCATTTGTCAAGATATAGACTATTTTATATGCGATAATTTAAAAAAGACCACACTTAATTATTTTGCACATTTTATTTTTGCTTTTTTTTTGGATGAACTAACACAGTTGGCCAGAGAGGCTGGCCCTTTACCGGATTGAGAGGTCGCTTAGCCGGAATCTCTATCACTAGTAACTCGACACAAGGGTCCCCCCGGTGAGGGGTAACTCGGCTTGTACGGCCGAGAAGGCCGAACCACGACTATCGGGACAATCTAAGTTAAACTAACTTATATGCCACTTCGGGAAGCGTTGCCGCTGGGAGAAGAAGTGGCCCAAGAAACTCCAGCAACACTCCTAACCCTATCAAGGGGACCTCCGCCAACCAAAACATCACTTTTGTATTCTGCCCTCTCCTCTCCTCTCCTCGCCCCCTTGACTCGCTTCCACTCCTCTCCGCTACGTCATTCGCACCAACATCCGCTCCTCACCAATCCTTTCGTTACATGTGTATTGATTGGATTTTAAAAATGGACAAAGCGTTAGAATGATGATAAAATGATCTGAGATTGCGATTTGAATCTCACCTTACTTGTGGCATAGAGTTACCGTTTATCGTATTCAAACGTACAAGAATAAGTAATTACCAATTCCTGAGTATTATCAGTTCGAAAATACTGGTGTTGACAGCGGTATGTGTATAAGATTGGACAAAGTTTTATACGTTTGTAAAAAATATAATTCAAACTCATCTGTACTATAAATTATTAATGTATGTATATTGTGAATTGATGTATCGACTCTCAATAATTAATGTGGTTACAGTTAGTTCCACCACCACGGTAATACAAAACGACAAACTTTAGATAAGTTATCTTTGCGACTGCCTGTAACTTTGTCACCTAAAATGGATGGCTTATGGTAGCATAGATAGATAAGATCATTCTATGAATGCGGAAGAGAAAAGATCGAATACCTTCGTCTAGTAGGGCAACCATTAAGGTCCAGTATTACGTTTAGTCTAACTATAACTAACGGGCTGTGACATGACTTGTCTTTCTCTACAAAATTAACACTGAGCTAAGTCTTAAGTAACTTTAAGTCAACGCCCCTCGCTAGACAATGTAATACGATAAATATTTAAATCCTTTATTGCTGATAGTCGTGACCGCTGTGAAATATGTGTGTGCAAATGGAACTGTGTGAACACAGCTCTGACCACGGCTTGTCTTAGTACGTTAGTATTTGGACGACAGAACTTCGTTTAGTCACGACTGCAAACATGGATTTTCAAGGTTTTTGGGTAAGGTAGCCCAAGTAGCTCTGGATAGGAAGGTTTGGGCCGTCACTCTAGGAGCTATAGCATCTCTGACTCGAAGGAACCCTAGAAGACTGAACCACGATACAATGGGATGCTTTAACACTTTTCTCCTTATCTTATTAACTATTTCCATATTATAAAACCATCGCTGTCGTAGGGGACACATAAAATTACACATACTCGAAAAAGTAAGTCATACACATTTTTAGGATCCTTCGTAAATCATAGTTCAAACGCTCCACTTAACACGTAAAAAAAAGTTTGTTATTCGCGTTTACTTATCAATGCTAGAAATGTAGAGATAAACGAAAGATTCGCAACGAAGGAATTCGCTAGAGACTAAATAGACTAAGACATCTTCAAGTGGTAACTCTTTATAGGTTCAGGCTAAGCGACTTAAGAGCTATGCCTCGTCTCAATCCGGTGAAGCGGTAAAGGCCAGCCTCTCGGCCAACTGTGTAGTTCGTCCATAAAAAAAGTGATAAATTCTGTTGTAGACCTGATCACAGCTAGAGGAACGAAAATTAAATCTGTCGTAATTTATCAAATTAAATCAAACTTTATGTTTTTAATCTCAATGATTGTCTCCATTATAGTAGATTATTTTCAAATAACTGCTAAAAATAAAATCATGATAGAGCCACCATTTTTAATAATATTCTATTGCGACAGTCTCATTACCTTGCAGAATATTACCGGCGCAATTAATGTTGGTCGTATGGGAAGGGCTTGGTGAAGTTACCCCGAAGGCCCTACATCCGGTTTAAGCAAAGCTCCTCTCTTTCGAGGGTGCGTAGACTGAGCTTTTGAATAACACATCACAAGAGCCTCGAAGAGTTAGACGTGGCTTAAGGCCTTAACCTTCTTAGATAAGTCGGTGATGCACTTTCATCTTTTGTCTTATGGTTGTGCGGTGATCAACTGATGAGCTGATTAGTAATATAACTATTTTCCTATAAAAAAACGGTGGTAACACTTAGCCAGCCGATAGCAGATTTATTACTAAAATACCTTTCCTTTAGATGTTGTTATCTCTTACCACTATGGAATTCTATTGCTTCCAAAATTAAATCTTCATTGCTTTATAATACGATCGTATGCTATTTCGATTCCCCATTTAATTTTTTAAAGAAATATCCTTTGACTTTTCTTTAAAGAATATCGTTTAACATTCGGACACGTCGAATACATTAACCTCGTTTTTAAACCACTGTACAGTAATAAACACTATAATTATGATCTACCGTTTAATTAAACGTTATCGAGAAAAGTTTGCAACTGTGTGGTTAAAAGTTGAAGCATATTGCATACGTTGATCTTTGGAAGTGATAGAATTATTAGCAAGCAGAATACTGTAGAAATTCCTTCTCTGAGGCCATTCAATTTTTTTAATGTCCTCCTCCCATGTTTTTAGTTGCCTGCCTTGATTTCTTTTTCCTTGGCGTGGATACCATTCTGTGATCAGTTTAGTCCATTTGTCATTTTTTCTCTCACCAACGCCATTTTAGTCTCCTAATAGTTGTTATAACATAATTAAATTTAGTTACATAACTATTTTTTTTAATGACGAACTACACAGATTCTCTGGCCAATATGTGTAGTTCGTCATTAAAAAAAAATAGTTTTTTCCTTATTACATTTAAGTTTCACTCCTAAGACACTTCTCTCAATGCTATTTTAACACATTTTTAAGCTGTTTGTTTGTTAATGCCCATGATAGGTATATATTAGGTAGTATTTTTTTTATGAATCATTGCTATGTCTTTATTTTTCATCATTTCGCTTAGAGACCTGTTTGTTATCCTTCTCTCTATTTCTTTGTTACTGCAGTCTGTGATAGATATTAGATGTCCTAAGTAGATATATTCGTCTACGTTTTTAAGAAATATAAAACAATACATCATACTAACTAAAAAGAAAAATATTAATAATATAATAGGTATTTTACAAAAAATACAACTGTGCCAAACCGTCGTCGCTAGTCAGCGTGCCCAGAAGGCTGGTAGCATTGCCACGTTGTTTGGCAATGCTTAGACTCTGTGCAAGGTATATGCCAGCCCTCTGGTCACCAGTTGATATAATTAGTATTATTATAAAGTGCGATTTTCATAATGTGAATTATACATTATGAAATACAAAATTTAATACGACCTCTTTTAAAATTAAGTTAATTTAAGTGAATGGAAGACAAAATGAAATTCCAATCCGTTAGCCTTGGTAAATGGCAGGCTTTAATTAATGAATGGGGGCTAAATGCTTGGTTTACGTATTTTTCGAGATTTATTATACTAATTTTCTCTGTTTTTGGTATGCAACAACTATCAAGCCGTTTTCTGGTATTTAGTTGCCGCAATCAATACAAAACGAATTCGCTATCGTTTCATATCTACATATTTTAATACATGTCATGTCATGTTAAAAATCGTAGATGTAAACTTAAACGAAGACGGGAACGCAAATGTTTATGTAATTTTTATTTACTTTATTTATTTCGATAAGCTGTTAAAATTTTTGCTTTGAAAGTATAAAATAATTCGTGGGTGTCAAAATAATTTGTCAATTTCCAAGTGCGGAATGATCACTTAGCCTTTTTTTATACTTTCTAAGCACACTGATTACGATCCCAATTGGTGTTAAGTGGAAATGTAGTCCTGGATGGTAAGGCGCACTAGCTTAGTAAATGCCTATTCACTCTACTCTTGAAAATACCCACATTGTAATCGGAGGGAAAGACAGGCAGACCTGAACCTCTTTAGATATTAACTCGGTGCAAGGCCCCCGAGAGTGACCACCTCCTGGACGGTTGCTCTATTCATAGAAATGTATGAAATAAGACAAAAAATAAGAAACTGGGTTTGTAAATGCGCTGACCTGCCATTGCAGCTGCTTTAATCTGTAATCGGTAACAAGACCATCTTAAATTATGACCTAAGACTTGTCAAGGCAAGATAAATACAATGGCCATGTGTCGCACGTCACATATCGTGTAACATAAAGGAGTATGTAATTCAAGACATCAGCTTGCGTATGAAAAACGTAAGTTTACACGTGTCGATATCCTTGGAATATAAAAAAACAAACATCTAGATCCCACGGCGATCCATATTTGCGCCGGAGTTTGCTCGTATGATAAAATTAATACATCGGTCACAGGCTTAAGACAGCCAGCATCGACTGGTCGCGCCTGTTAGCCTGCACCGTACTGTAGTAGCCACTACCTACTATCCAGTAGTGTAACAACGCGTGAAGCGTTTGCACGCATTCGCGTCACTAGTGATGAAGTCGATCGGTTATCGATTATATACGAAATATTATTAGTGAATTCGAGTGACGTCAAAATTTATTATCGATAGTTGAACGAGTCGTTACGGCTCGATGTACAAGTGTGACAGTTTGGTGACAGTGTATTCAAAAGTATCATATGGCAGTAACTATTAATACACCTAATTAGTAATAGGCTCGCAGTTAATTACACCAATATCATGGCTACATTTATAAGGTTGTGTACACACTACTTCTATTTACACAGACAAGTCGATTTTTAATTTAGTATTTATTCTGTCAAATGTCAATGTTTATATGTATATCGATCGATAAACGTCTCAATGCTCTATAAACCGTTAGATGGGTAAAATAAATGCGAGAGTTGTTTACGATGTAACGCGTGTCGGATTTCGCGTTATTTGATTTGATGGAAGTTATCATTGAAGCCGATCTCGACGCGTTGTGACGCTAATTGATATTTTTTTTATTCTTTAACTCACGAATTTGTATCGATGTTTGTGTATCATTAAAAGCTTCGAGCGTTTTTGATTGATATGCCAGCATTTATTACAAGGCTTTAGATCAATTAAAAGTTTTATGAATCACTCATTATCTTTTGTTTATATTCATTTGTTTATTTAAATATAATAAATAATATTAGAGTAAGAAAATAAGTCAACTAAAATATTTTATCGTTACTTAATTTATTACTTTTTACATTATTAAATATTCTGACGTTAAATTGAATATGACGTTTAATGAAAACAGATAGAATAAATTATGTCGATTATTTGAAATACTGTAATTATTTTTTTTAATGACGAACTACACAGATTGGCCAAGCTGGCCTTGACTGCTTCACCGGATTGAGAGGTGGCATAGATCTTAGGTCGCTTAGCCTGAACCTCTATCGCTAGTAACTCGACACAAGGGTCTCCCCGGTGAGGGGTACCGATAAAAATGTGCAGAAATCTATACAAATCCATCGAGTGTTTCCTCATTTACTGTCATTATGGTCATAATATAATTTGCTGAATTATATTATTTGCACCACGATAAACATTGGATTATTCTAATTATAAATAACAAACCGTATAAAAGTTAATTACAACAAAGTAATTCACACAGGACGCCAATTTGTATCGAACTATCGATTACGCTGTACAAAAAATACAAACATCCAAGAATGTAGTTAAGTATAGCTCACCCATTTTCTAAGTATTCGTTGTTCGACGGTTCTTCTACAAATTATCAAGCGACATATAAGGGAATTGATTGATATCTCGCAAGAATACGCGCCTTTGCTATTTTAAATACTAATTTTAGAAGAGTTACAATATTTTTTTTAATGACGAACTACACAGATTGGCGAGAGAAGCTGGCCTTGACTGCCTCACCTGATTTAGAGGTGGCATAGCTCTTAGGTCGCTTAGCCTGAACCTCTATCGCTAGTAAATCGACACAAGGGTTAAGTAGTAAGCATTCCAAAGGCGCCCGAGAGCGCCGAACCACGACTCGGACGGTTGCTATTTCACGGATAATCTAAGGGACATTCAAAAGCTAAACTTTGAGTGCCACTTCTGGAAGCGTTGGCGTTGGGAGAAGTGGCCGAAGAAACTCCAGCAACGCTTCTAACATCTAAGGGGTTATTTAAGTTACGATAGCTGAGTGTTTCTTAGGCGATTCTGGATTCTGATCGTCTAACCACGACTTGGTCGAGAAATATGGCTATAGTGACGCCTTAATTTAATCCAAAACTTTTGTTTTTAGTATGCAATTAAAAATAAGTAAAATCAAAAATTAAATGTATCCTAGTAAATTGGGGGACGAGATGTACTAAAGATTCAGTGTTTCGAAAAAGATATACATAATACAGAGTATTGGACCATGGAGAATTGGTAATACAGCCTATATGCATATATAAATACCTCTAATAATGAAATAGATAGAGACATCCGTTCTGTTTGCTTTCTGCTAAGCGGTGACCGGTGGTAAGCCTATCGCATATATACATTTTTTAGTAAGTAATTTTTGTACGACCAATTCTCACGATGTCCTTTATAGATCCAGTAAAAGAATTTAACCTCGACACTCAGATCGAGAGCAAGACTTAGAAGACTTTGTTTGAATATTTGTATAAATCTTAAATTAGGAATGTATTAAGTATGGGCACGATAAAGGTACGAATAACTCAATATCATGTCAACCAATTTTGATGATTCATTTTTTAGTGGAAAGGATGTACTTCAAGAGTAGTTTGATGACAGTTTGGTTAGGTTGTAATGAATTTTATGTTGTAATATACCATTTTTTTGATAACGAGGAGGAAATCTTCAAAAAGATACCCCGCTTTCTGGGGAAGGCGGCGGTTATGTGGGGTTTTTACCCACTAAAACCTTCCCGGTGGCCCTTCCTCGGTGCATGGTAAGGGGCTCCGGGATCTCTAGTGGATCGCACCGGAGCTCCTCTGCACTGTGCCCATGGAGAGCACTTCCCGGTGGGAGGGGAGGTTAAGGTGTAATATACCTACGATAATTCGGAAATGCAAAGAGGGCGTCCAAGCGTAATATTGTTCAACGTGAATTTGAAGTCGGTTTTTGTTACTTAAATATACTTGTTTAGGTTCCTTTTTCCACTAATAGTGCAAATCACAGCTCCTCACGACGATTTCAAATGAAACGAGAGTGAATATGTTTGTCTCGAATCGATGGGAATAATTGAAATCGCACTTGCCAATTCGTAAAGTTGTCTCACGTCACTGTGAACCATAACTCTCTATTGTATACAGGAATTTTGACACAAAAAACATACAACATTGAAACGTGCAGTACACATGTCGAGGGCGCCGACATACGTACGTACAGTCAGATGTGGCGGAGTTATTTGAACTAAACATGAGCGCCTTTTAAAGTTTGCCTTCTATCGATGTATTTTAAAAGCATGAAAGATTAATAAATTATAATTAATAAAAGAGAACTCAGTGCGGTCGACTCCAGTTCAAACTGACTTCATGAATGAATGAAATCAGTACAAGTTAATTGTTTCAAAAATAAATCAAATCGGCGGTGAAGAAAAAATATCAGGGATTTGTCAGAATATTTTTGAAGTCTGCCAATACAATTTAAAGGTCGCTTGACATACTATTTTTTTAAAAGACACTCTGTTAAGCATTCCAACTATTCTGCTAGGAGATGGTTAACATCAATAATCGAAGGGTGCATTCGCATTTACAACTTGAAGTTTCATTCGTTTACCTTAAGCGATTATACCCTAAACTATAAGGTTATTGACGCTTTATGGCCTATGTACTCTATAGAAGCCAGCGCCCAGCAGTGGGACAAACGTAGGCTATACTTTAATTTTTATTAACTTCACACATTTATATTGCAATAGCTGCGCCTCGCGGTGTGACCCGTGATTTGTATCAGATCAATAACGTCCTTTTTTGAAGTAGGTTAAATAAATAGTAGCCCATGTGTTATTCCAGACTATAATCTATCTCTGTGCCAAATTTCATCCAGATCCTTTCAGTCGTCTGATGAGCAGCAAATATACAAACTTTTTCATTTATAATCTATTTTAGATTCAGCAGGGATAAATGGACGTGAGAGCTTCTTTAACACTTGTTGATATAAAATAATATTTAATATTCAACTTTGAAAGGACTTTAATCGTAATTAAAACTGTTATGAAACACCTCAAGTTATATATCGTTGATAACAAAATTATATTTTCAGTGGAACTTACGCAAGTAACCATTTTTTTGTCAAAAGAGATAATTAAGGTGGTCTTTCATTTAGTATCATTTTAAATGTTTCGGACCAGATAAAAAATAAATAAAGAGCGCCATTGATCAGATAGAAATACAGACCACACGCAAGCTCTGTTTCACTGTCAGAACCGTCAAATGAAAACCGACCTGTGCCATAAGAGGTCGACAGAGATTCAGTTCAGAAATTGGGATCGACTTTGGTCCCTGTTTCCGTTATTCGGGTTTCATGAATTTCCTTTCAATTCTAGTTATAATAAAATCTTAATAGCTAAATTCGATTTTTCGATCTTACGATCGGAGGTTAATTCCAATTATTCTTGTGCGAGTGAATTTCCATTTATTGGTTTCTTAAGTGAAAAAAAATCACTTGTGGCCGTTGTATTGCGAAAATCACATGACCTGGCGCGTATGAGCCCTAATCAGCGTAATGAAAAATGAATAATCGCAAAAGAGTTATAAGGTTCGCGTCCACGGCTTATCTATGTGCTTTTCTCTATGTCAATCCCGCCAATGTAAGACGTCCACACGCAAGATAGTCTGAAGGCCGTATATACGCCGTAGGACGAAGCTTTATGCAAGCGGCTTTCAATAGATTCTTTAGGACATTATTGGGGAAGGCCTATGTCCAACAGTGGATGTCCTACGGCTGTAACGATAATAATAAAGTTAATCCTATAACGGGAACTATTATTAATGTATTTATTTCTCCATTCTGTACTTTGAGCCATTTATTAGCATTAAGGTTGTTTATTTTGTATTTGTTCTTATTAGGTATTTCGTATGCATGACATCGATTTAACACGATTATATTTCACCCTTACAGAAGCATGAACCGTGGTAGCTCAGTGTCCGGGCGGTTGGCTCAGTTACCGCGCACTGGTCGGTGAAGGAAAACATCGTGAGGGAACCTACATGTCTTAGAAAATTTTTCTAAGGCATGTGAAGTCTGCCAATTCGCACTAGGGCCGCGTGGCAAACTATGCCCTTATACTCTCTTTACAGAGAAGGCCTGCGCCCAGGGGGACATATATATTATATATAATATATAAAGGTTGTAACTTTAACTTTAACAGAAGCATTCCCTAAATTAAAAAAATACTTACGCCAAAATGCCTGCCCGATATACAGTTATCGGCTTGTTACGTAGGCATGATTAAGCTCGGAGAGTGATTGTTATCTCGCTGTATCCCGTTTCGGATAAGAGACCTGGTTATTTTGTTCACCTTATGGCATTGTATTCAAGTATATCAATTGGCATCAGGTAAGCCGCTTTGCTATAAAAAAAACAATTTATTAAGAATTTCATATCAGTTACATCAGTTTGTGAGTATTAAAAAGGGATGATTATTGACTTCCTTTAGTGCTATATTTTAAAGAAATGCGCTCACGTACTCATTGACCCGGACGAGTAGGCATAGATTACAAATTTACAATTTACACGGTTATGACACATAGGATTTTGTAAACCTTGAAACCTTTATCGGTACAATTATTACACGTTTACCTACGGACCTAAGGACCCCTAAATATCCGTTATTATTTGGTTTATAGAAAGGCAAACGGCAATACGGATCAACTGATGACAATGATGATTAAAACTGTTATAAAACACTTCAACTAACTATATGATGGAAGAGTCTACTTCCAATTAAGTCTCAAATTCATTATGTCTGACTTTTCACTCTGACGATATACCAGGGAACTTAAAAAAACCCGTATATAGGCATGTTTGTTGATTGCGATATTTCTTGGTTTATGACAATCCAAGACTAGGTACGTATTCCTTAACGACACAACAAACACATCAAAATCTGTTCACCCATTCGAAAGTTATTAACAAACATACAGATAAATTTAGAAGCTTCTGTTTTGAAGTCGGTTGTAAAGGAGAGCATGCTAATAAATAATTAAAGTAATACAGATGGTAAGCAATATACATTAATATTTTTAGTGTAGGTATAACTTAAAGTCGCTTTTCCTTTGTACACGTAAATATACTTGTCCCCTATATTTTATCATGTTAGAGAAATAAATCTCAATTCAACAATACAAAGATGGGACACGACACAATGCAGATAATTGTTCACTTGGTATTTCCATCTTATCTTTTATCGCTAGGTGTTGGTATTTGAAGGCGATGCATTGTAATATTTTAGTTTATTCTTGTGCAAGGTGTGTCTGATTGGTAGTCGATAACTTGTGTCGTAAATAATGTGTAGTTACACGTTCAATGGAATAACGAGCGCCGACACTGTTTATAAATCGAATGCAAAATAAACACTGGTATTAAACTCGATCTTTGAGGGTTCAAATGTAGGGTAGTTCCCTTTTCGTAATCTTTATTTCTAATAGTGACAATTAAATGAAATTTTATACGTATACCCTCAAAGAGTGTCCAACTAGTGAGATAATTTAATTACCCTCATAATTAGTATACTACAAAACCGAGGATATCTTGAACGCTCTATGTAGCTATCAACAAAAGTTAAAGATTACACGTGAAAGTGACTACAGAACTCTTTAGTGTGCGATATCTGACATGCATAAATATAAATTAAACATTATTGATCAAGTTTTAGTATCTAGATTATGTAAGTGTATGTTTTAGATTCAACCAGTATAACTAGGGTGGCTCTATATACAGCGATGTACATCTGTGATACCGTATAGATATATCGAATGAATTCAATGCTTTGATAGGTTTCGATATCTAACGATATCTTTCATTCTATGCATCGAGTGTACAGTGCTTACTTATTTCGCCTTAACGAGTCGCTCTCTGATGGATAAGAATAAAGTGGCAGACAGTACTACAAATATGTAGAAGGAGGTGTCAAATCTGTCGCAGACGTGCTCCGCAGGGCTACTTTTTTTAGAGTGGAGGCTGTGCTTGGGTAAGTAGAACGTTGAGCTTGCAATGTTTAGTTACAACACCAAGTCGTCCTTCGTAATTATGATATTTGTAAACCTATGATACTTGTATGATATCGAAACGTCGGGAATACTAAAATAGCACTATACCTTTATGGAATAAACAAATAATATATTCTATATTTTTTGAGAGATTTGACGTCGTTTAGGTAGTTTAATTTTTGCTCGTTAAACCACTTGGTTATTTCCCAAGTGTAAAAGTTATTTTACGAAGTTCCGGCACTTATATATCACTATTATTTTTTCTTCCACATTCGTGCTCGCAGTCGTTACCTAGTCACGGCCTGTCATAAACCTACAAATATCATATTCAATAAGCATTCTTCCGTACGATTTTTAGGATTTCACTGTTATATTATCGGAACACAGGGTTCTATGCAAACAAAACTTTACATTTTTTGTAAAATTTTACAAAAAAAAAATTGCCAACAAAATTTAAAAACAACAATATTAAAAAATACACCAGGATGGAAAACCTCTTCATTTGTAGTCAGTTAAACATAGGCCAACAATATATGTTTGTAGTTATAAGTAACCATGAATGCATCCACTGTTCTGTGAGGTAAATATTTACAAATTTGTAAATATAGATAAAGATTGTGTACGTATGTACTCCGCACACTTTATGATAATGCGATACACGTTCATATAGTTTTCATTCTGTTTGATCTTTTTCATACAAAGCCATATTCTAATCCTAACTAAACTTAGAGCCTAGACTTTGCTTAGTGTAGTCTAATATGTTTTCTCGTAGGCGCGTTCTAAGGATAATGGCTGTGGTATATTAGTCGTTATTACCTCCGCCGAAGTTTCTTAATTAATCCCTGAATTGTTTTATTTTCTGAAAGCGTCAATAGCCTAATGGTTTAGGGTACGGCCTGCGAATCGTAAGGTCGTGGGTTCGAATCCACCATTCGACTATTGCCGTGAACCATGTCCTAGCACAAGCTTAAGCTTAGTTGGAATGGTTGACAAGATTGTTAGTAATATTTTAAAACAAAAAAGAAATATTGCTAGCTTTCTTTAAAAAAAAAAAAAAAAAAAATAAAATGGAAACTTCTATATGAACTACTCTTTTAAAAAGAGACAAAATCATTTTTTAATAGAAGAAAAGAGCAACCTTTTTTTTTAAGAACTCTATCAATATTTGTTTTTCCAAATACCGTTAACATTCTAGTTAACCATTCCAAATAAACTTAGGCTAGTATTAGGAGATGGTTCACGTCAATAGTTGAAGAATGGTGGATTCCAACCCACGACCTTACGTTACGACTGTACCCTAAACCATCAGGCTATCTTTGTCTTGCTTCAACATTCTTGTCACTTTAGCGTTGTATATGTGCTTATGTGTGCTCGCATATTCCTGATCCAACAAAGAGAAAAGACGTCATAATGTGTATAGCATCTATACTTCACTGTTTATCGATATTTGCTAGTTTTAGTAGCCTTTAGTTTATTTCCAGCACTATAGTTTACCGATGTCGTACCACTGGCACGCCAATCGTGTGTGTGTCAGTATTTGACGTATTTGGTAATTAAGGCATGATAATTGATATGACTGTAATACATCGGTGTCATTATGAAACCTCACTGGCAAATAGAAAATTCGGGGCCCATAAGATCAACTCCCGCAAATATACCGGGCGTCTTGCATCGACCCTACCTCGCAATATAAATTATCTTCAGAACCATCTCTTCTTTCACAATATCTATTAGTCCAAGCATCTTTAGGAATATTTTATCTTTCTAGGTATTTTATCGTCAAATTCGTACAACAAATGTTATCGAATAAAATAACTATAAGCATATATCAATAAAAAAATCGGTTATTGAGGCCTACAAAGTGCCGTAGTGTCGGGTAAAGAAGCTCTCTCGTAATGGGCCCCGTTTTATTACTGCGGTTAATTAAATTAAATACGTCGTATATCATTGTAAATGGACACCGCAATGAACGTTTTATTTGCCTACCAGTTATTTAAATCGCATTAATTTGAATTGGAAAAGCAGTGCGTTGATTGCGCTCGTAAGAGTAGAGAGTTATAAAATTTTATATTTCTTTGGTTATAATTTTGAATATATGATAGGGCCACCGGGAAGCAATAATGGCTCTCTTTCTGAATCTTAATTTCTTCATAAATCTCATTCATTCTACCTTCGCACGTTTAGACATTCGGAGTGTTTCCCTCCTTTCGTAGTCGATGTTCAAGAGTAGAGTGAATAGGCACTTACTAAACTAGCACGTACCATATTTCGACTATATCGATATACGACTATGTTTATATAGAAAACTTCCATCTTTTTTGAAGTCAGTTGAAAAACAATAAGTTAAAAAAAAACATGAAAACAAAAAATCACTATGGTAGATTGTTAGTTTTCTTGTTAAGAATGCTTAGGTAATTAACTAAATTACCTAGCCTATATTTAATTCGTACGAGTATAAGTGCAATATATGTTTTTTGACTAACTACGCAGACTGGCAAGAGAAACTGGCCTTGTCTGCTTGAGCTATGCCACCTGCATAGCTCTCTTAGGTCACTTAGCCTGAACCTCTATCGCTAGTAACTCGACACAAGTGTCCCCAAGGTGAGGGGTAACCGTGGTTTGGTTAACGTGCAATAAAGAACAACCTCACAGCGTTATGATTATGAAGCGTGAAATTCAATACTTATTATATAATATTAATAATAAAATTACAGCATTATCATAATTATGGTGGGGGGCTGGTGATCGGGATGGTAAGATATAGTTACTTTGTAAACATTGATAAAAAATCACAACATTAGTAAAATTTGGTCTCAAAGAATACAAAAGTGTAACAGAAATCAAATCACACGTAACAGTGTATACAGTATAATTAATAAACAAAATAAAGTAATTACGCAAACTGTAATAGCAACTTCTAAAAAGGGTTACAATAAAATGCAAAACAGCCCTAAATGGCGATGTAATAAATTCCCGTAAAAAACTCAACGACAAATTGTAAGAATTTCTTAAGTTTAATGAATATTAATCTATGAAAAGGCGGCGTCGGTGCCGGGCCGCCGTCGAGATTTATCGATGCGACGGTAATTGGTATAATTGACATGAAAAATGTTAAATCCCACATAGGAGACCGGTAAAGTGCTGCTGGCGACGTTTGCAAAATGGATGTATAATAATGAACTAGCTGTTAGCAATTTTGCCTTCACTTGCGTCGTATATCCGAGATATCTACGCATTTATCACTGTTAGAGTGTACCTATATCTAAAAAACAATATGATATCTCGCGCTTTACACACTAAGATCTTTAGTAACAAATTATCACAGACTACAAGAGTGTCTGTTTGTAATATTAAAATAACCGCTTTGTAATACACTTACATGATTTTTTTTCCATTTATAAATGGTAAATATACCAAAATAACATTTTTTACAATTTTGTCTTCCTTTCTGTTTGTTCCGGCTATTCTCCGGAACGGGTGGACTTTGATGATACTTTCACTGACAGATAGCTCAATCCAGTGAAGCAGTCAAGGCCAGCCTCTCTGGCCAATCTGTGTAGTACGTCATTAAAAAAAATTATTACTCAGTGTATAACACTCTTTACAACTTCTATCAGTGTGTAGTTATTAGATCGAAATTGCAATGCATTATTATTTCCATAAAGATAACATATAAACACACTTAATGTGAGGTGTGGCCAGTGAATCTGATTTTAACTGCTGTTGAATTTCTAGTCTACATTGAAAGTTTATTGCGTATATTGATATCCAGCATCCACAAAACAACCGATGAACATATCTAGACGAGAATTCAATATTTACTTCATGTTTAAATGAGACCACCAGTTCTGAAAACAGAATTACTATCATCTGTAGGCAATTAACTGAAATAACCTGAAGCAATAAATTTTAATATAATAATATATAACGTTGCAAAATTATATTTAAGTTGTACATTTTATTTTTATTTATTTGGGTATCTTTTGTACCTGAAGCCATTAAAAACCAGATACCAATGTTAAATATATCGATATCGATAATACTTATGCAATCTAAAATATGCACAGCACGTTGGCGGTGCAAACCATATCGATTATATAAGCTTGCTTTAGCCGCAAACTGACCGTAAACCGTGGCCTTGTACAATAAATATATTGACAAGGTACGAAAAATCTTTTACTTATGATCGTTCGTGGATTGCGCGTGAAAATTCTTTACTATGCTTATTTCGTGGAGACTTGATAACCTTATTATATTGGTAAACAATATAATAAGTTGGTAATCAATTTAAAAAGTTAACAACCACTCCATTCTATGGAATGAAGTTCCTAAAACATTAAAACTAACTAATTTTGTATACATTTACTGAAAAACACAAGCAATTTTTTTAATGTCGTACTTTTTTTTTTTAAGCTCATTTATTTAGGTGCCATTTCGGTAAAAAGTGTTTATGAACAAGATATTTATAAAAATTCTTTGAGCTATTTGGCTTGTTGCTGTTGGATATTTCGATTTCATTAAAAGTTTTTGTAAATGTCGTTACGAAAATTTTTTTTTTCCATAATTCAAATTTTAAATGAGACAACCAAGGCGAAGCCAAATCATCGAAAAAAGTACTGAAGTATTTGCTTTTACAATGATGATCATTTTTTTTGACGTACTACACAGATTGACCAGAGAAGCTGGCTTTGCCTGTTTCACCGAATTGAGAGGTGGCATAGCTTGAACTATCGCTAGTAATTCGACTCACGGGTTCATCCGGTTAGGGGTAACCACGCCTTGGACGGTTACTATGTTACGCGTAAGCATTTCGATCCGAGGGCGCCCGAGAGGGCCGTACCACGACTCGGTGCCATTTCACGGATAATCTAAGGAGCATTAAAAATACTAACTATGAATGCTACTTCGATAACGACTTAAAATGATGATACATAATCTCATTTATTTAACAGTGAGTAACAGTTTTGGAAAAATTAAAAAAAATAAATTTAAAATTATATTATGAAATATTTATAGTGTGATTTATGATATGATATCTTTATTGAACACAGTGATATTTATATGTCAATTATATTCTGTTCTGAGCTTAAAATTAACATTAAATTGGACGAATATAAAACAAGAATTTGTAGTACATCATAGAAGTATTTTTCTACGCAGCACCTCAGACACTGTACCGATGCTTGGTACGTGTACTTATTATGATTCTAAAGATTTGAACATAGTATTTCTTTCATAGAGATTTTATGCAGATAAAGTTTCCATATCAGTCGATGTTTTGATATGGGAAATGACTTTTTCTGTGATTTTTGTTACACTTGTTACAATTATTTATGATTTTGAATTATTTTTCTCATCATCATCATTTCAGCCGTAAAACATCCACTGCTGGACATAGGCCTCCCCCGACGATTTCCAAATCGACCGGTTGTAAGCGACCCGCATCCGGCTGCGTCCTGCGACCTTTATGAGGTCGTCAGACCACCTTGCGGGTGGACGTCCCACACTGCGCTTGCTGGTCCGTGGTCTCCAATCGAGAACTTTTCGGCCTCATCGGCCATCTGTTCTACGCGCTATGTGCCCTGCCCATTGCCACTTCAACTTGCTTATCCGGCGAGATGTGTCGGTTACCTCCGTTCTTATTAAATTATTTTAAAAGTGACTAAATTAAAAAAAATATCTACTTAACATGCTTTAATTAGTGACGTCATAGTGTTAAAATAATTTCACGACACAACATAGTCGACGGCTTTTCTTATATAAGGTTGTCAAATATCTCCCTTCCGCCTTTTGTCTTTGAATTTCGCGGCTATGTACAAAGCGCTACAGAGCTCGTATCTAGCAATACTATACATAATTTGAAAGGTCTTGACATAACCTACAAAACGACGCTATGCATAATTAGTTTGGATATTGCGTTCAACAGTTATAGACGTGTAAACATGGACTTCACTAACGCCGAAATTCGCGGCTTGGCCACTGTTTGGGACGATTCACCGGCCTTCGACCACGACCGTTTTCGCTTGATATTGTCGTATGTGATCCATTTTTCGTCGCCAGTCACCATCCGCTTCAAGAATGGGTCGAGTTCGTTCCGTTTCAGCAGCATATCGCAGGCGTTGATTCGGTCCAGAAGGTTTTTTTGCGTCAAATCATGCGGCACCCAAACATCGCTTTTTTGTATCCAGCCTTCTGCAGATGGTTTAAAATGGTTTGGTGACTAACTCCCATCTCCTGGGCGATGTCACGAGATACCACATGCCGGTCTAACTCGATGTAGTCCATGATTTGATCGGTATTTGTCGTCACAGGTCTTCCGCCGGCTGGCTTATCCATGGTGTCGTTTTCACCGGCTCTGAATCGTCGAAACCATTCCTCCGTGGTTCGAAGTGATAGAGTACCATCCCCCAAAACACCATTAATCTCACGGAACATTTCTCTAGCGGATTTGCCTTTAACGAAGGAAAACTTTAAAATAGCGCGAATTTCGGTGTTAGTAAAGTCCATGTTTACACGTCTATAACTGTTGAACGCAATATCCAAACTAATTATGCATAGCGTCGTTTTGTAGGTTATGTCAAGACCTTTCAAATTATGTATAGTATTGCTAGATACGAGCTCTGTAGCGCTTTGTACATAGCCGCGAAATTCAAAAGACAAAAAGGCGGAGAGATATTTGACAACCTATTATATGGACAAAAACAAATTGTCGATCTGATGATTTTTTTTTGACGAACTACACAGACTGGCCAGAGAAGCTGGCCATGACTGCTTCACCGGATTGAGAGGTGGCATAGCTCGTAGGTCGCTTAGCCTGAACCTCTATCGCTAGTAGCTCGACACAAGGGGGACGATTTGGTGATTACTGACATGACTACATTGAAATATTAACCTTACTCTATGTAATATTTTATAGTTTTATCATTTTAATTATAACCTCTCAAACTGTTGATTTTATCACAGCCAGAACAAGCAAGTTTGACATTTCTGATAAAAAATGAAACTGTCAGTGCGCATGGCTACTAATAATATTATTTACTTTTGTATTACTTTAAATCAAAATTATACTTATATAGTATTGTACTCATATATGATGACAAATGACAAAAATGATTTTATTTCAGTAATTCCTTTACAATTATCTAATTAGCCGTCACAGTTCGGTAATTTTATTTAACTACGAAAGAGTGAGTAGAGCCGTGGTAGCTCAGTGTCCAGGCGGTTGGCTCTTGTTGCATAGTACGCTAGCAACCCGAGTTCGATCCCCGGTGCCGGCACCAATAAATTTGCTGTTGCAATTTTATGTGCTGATTAACCACGCGCTCGGCGGTGAAGGAAAACATCGTGAGGAAACCTACATGTCTTAGAAAAATTTTCTAAGGCATGTGAAGTCTACCAATCTGCACTAGGGCCGCGTGGTGGACTATGCCCTTATACTCTCTTTACAGAGAAGGCCTGTGCCCAGCAGTGGGACATATATATTATATATATAAAGGCTGTAACTTTAACTTTAACGAAAGGGTGTAGAGGCGCCCTTACTATGTACATATGAATATTTAATGTCCCCACTGCGGCCATAAATATTGTCACAAATCTTGTACTGGTGCAGGCCTGAGATCGATTATGCACAAAGGTAAACCAATAAATTGTTGCGCATTGCTTCGTGTTTGTCAAACATTACACCGATAAATAATATCGTACATACAAGGGCTTGGAAATGTAAGATTTGGTCATGAGCGACCAACTTGGCGCAAGTGCTTTGTGAAATTTTTCGTATAAGTATGAGCCAAGTAGTCTTACTTAGACCTCAATATATATTGTAATCATGATTTTTAACTAAACATAACTTTTTTTTCAAGTTTAAGTATGAGATTTTGTGTACAGAATGATTTTTTTCTTTTAGATTACATATTATACAATCTCCTTAATTAAAAACTATTGAAATTGGAACATTACTCTCCCCGTATATCCGGATATTTGGAAAATATTAAGCGTGGGGAATAGCGGACAGTATTTACTACATATCTGGGTTAAATTTTTTTTTATTACGTATTTAGTACAAGTACAATCTTAGTTTGGTACAAAAATTAGGATTAAGCGTCATTGTAAAATTAGTTCCTTTCCACCCTAGTGGGACAGAGATACTAATAGCTTTTGCTGATCTTATTTTTTTAATGTCTACGCTTTATAGTCATGAGTTACATGAGTATCATATATATTAAAGGACTCCATATCCAAAACGTATGTAACAAAAATATTTATTCTAGTTACGTACCCAAACAAATAAAAACAAAAAATATATCACCGCTTCCATCATACACATCTATAAATAATTGATTTTACTGACTACCAGCTTTGCCAAATTTAGCGTCAGCCACGAGTGCCTGTCGGTACAAAGAATCGTTGGCACACAGACACTAACTCGTATGGCCTTTTTCGTACAGCCATGGAAAAAAAATCATTCCGATTCTATCAACGGAGTTCAAGTTTTAAATTTCGAACGAAATTCGTTTTGTTCTCTTTGTATTATTTGTTTCAAGCAAAAGAAACACGGAAAATTAGACGTGGTCAACTTTTAACATTATCTTAAACGGAAATGTTGAAAGTTTTGTGTTTACTTACAACCAACGCTAAATAACCAATTGAATTCCTCTGAAGAAACCGCCATCCAAGCGCGATTAAGGTACGCATTTATTTCAACATATAAAGTTAAAATTAAAGCCTTTTTTTAAAATATATAATAAATATATTCCACTGTTGGGCGCAGGCCTTCTCTGCAAAGAGAATATAAGGGCATATTCCGCCACGCGGCCCTAGCACGGATTGGCAGACTTCACATGTCTTGGAAAAATTTTCAAAGACGTGTGGTGAATTTGTGAAATTTATTTTAATATATAATAAACTAATATAATAATAAATTTCTATACATAGAGGTTATGCCAAAAATTGCTTTAGAATGATTTGTAGAAATTTTATCGAAATATAACTGTTAAAGCAAGGGAAACGTCGTAGAAATAACTCCAGTAGGATTTCTTTAATTATTGTAAAGCTTTATCTTTCTAGTAAAATTGTATTTTGATAAGTTAAAAATACGTTTACTAGATCATAAATTTCTGAATAAACTATTCTATCAAAGGTATGCAAGTATTGTTAGTGGCCAGTTATTGTAATAAATCAATAAAACCTGTGCAGTTCGTAATTTCAACTGCAATCTGTTGTATAGGCGCTGTCTGCAATAAATTTAATAAATTAATTTCACATCTGTAGCTCGGCATATTGTTTATTGACATCGTAAAATTAATGTTAAGAATTTAGCAAATGTGTGGACGGTGTGAGCCTGGGCAAAAGTTTTTGATAAGCATTTTTATAGTTGTGAGGTTTATTATAAACGTAACATTATTGAGTTAACAACAAACGTTAAACGATATTACGCGACGACAAGGAAACCCTCTTTGTATTACCGAATTATCGGAAGGATATGACGAAATCAGAACCTAACCAAACTTATATCAAACTACTCTTAAAGTACATACTTTCCAATAAAAATGTATCATCGAAATCGGTTGGTGTGATATTGAGTTATGCGTCTATTTGTGGCGCACATACTTCTTTTTTTTTTGGACGAAACTAACACAGTTGGCCAGAGAAGATGGCCTTTACTGCTGCACCGGATTGAGAGGTGGCATAGCTCTTAGGTCGCTTAGCCCCAAGGGTCCCCGGTGAGGGGTAACCTCGGCTTGGACGGTTAATACACATACTTCATGCAAATATAAGACTTATATAGCTAGGATGCCGTTGTCTGAATTGGACCATATGGGAAGTAGGAAATAAAGGAATCATCAAAATCGGTTCAACCAGTCGAAAGTTATAAGGTAACAAACATAAAAAAAATACACTTTTTTGAAGTCAGTTGAAATAATATCAATGGATTGATTTTGGGAAATGATAGGTTATAGAGAGCTCAGTATTCTTACCTTTGTTTTCTTGGGAAGTAGAGGAAAGTACAAGAGTACTTACAGTCTTACGAGTACGGGGAAGAGCTAACGGCCCAATCACACCGTGGTTGGGCCCACTCGGGCGCCCTCTGGGGACGGCATGCTCACGTTTAAAAAAGCAACCGCCCAAGCAGAGGTTACCCCGCACCCTTGTGAGTTACTAGATATAGAAACTGAAGCTAAGCGACTTTAGAGCCTTGCCACCTCTCAGTTTGGTCAAGCAGTCGAAGGCATTATTTCTGGTCGACATGTTAGTTTTATCACAAAAAAAATTTATTCTTACTATAATTTTTTTTACCTATCCCCTGGTCAGTGTAATATGCATAAATCTATTATAACCTAAGGCGAGCTCTCGAATGTCAGCTCATTTTATTAGAGCTTTTATAGCTGTAATGTTGTATGGCTATGGGTGACCCAATGTCACATATTAAATACAGTCTGAAAATGCAATCGATTTATTTTGGTATAAATATAATTTTTATCGCGATTTAATTTTATATCCACGTGTCACATTCGAAAATATAAAAATTATATTGAATTCTTTATCAATCATTTTAACATAAAAATTCATGTCATGATGTATGACAGTTTTGGGAATGCTTTCAATTAAATTCCAAAACCTCTCGTAAAGGTAAGCAAACTTAATAAAATTCACCTTTTTTAAAATGTTTTTAATCTCTTATCGTGAAACGCCGACAATTATATCACGTGTAGTATTTATCGCCATTGAATTCGTGTAAAAACGGTACTTTACGTTGCCGATCACCGCCTAAATGCTAACTTTCTATCAGACGGGGCAGCAAACCCGTTTATCATACACAACCTGTATTTAACACTTACCGACGTGCTCGCGACATTGAAGTGAAATTTGATTTATTTTCTATGTATGCGACGCTTGCATTAAAAATATACTAAATTAAACTGGCAGCATACTAACAGTGGACGCTCTGGGCATATTTAATTATACAAAAACTGCACAAAGTTTTATTTTTATTTTTATGACGAACTACACAGATTGGCCAGAGAAGCTGTCGTGTTCTTGACTGCTTCACCGGATTAAGAGTTAGGTTAGGCTCTTAGGTTCCAGCCCTGTAGTTCTGGGCTCTCAAGAATAAGACTACGGTATCCCCTGCCTGTCGTACAAGGCGACTAAAAGGGGCCTCGGGTTTACTGGGCGACAAGGATAGATAAAGAAGGCGGGAAGAAGGCGACATCGGCTGGCCCGTGTAGCCTTGCACTGCAAGGGCACAGGGGGGGAGGGAGTAACCTCCCCCCCGGGACGTGCTCTCCTTGAGCACAGTGCAGAGGGGCTCCGGTGCGTTCCACTGGAGATCCCGCAGCCCCTCGTCATGCACCGAGGAAAGGGCCACGGTTTTAGTGGGTAAAAACCCCACATAACCGCCGCCTTCCCCCCAGAAGGCGGGGTATCTTTTTGAAGATTTCCTCCCAGGTAACAAAAAAAAAGGATGGTTACTATGTTATGCGTAAGCATTCCGATCCGAGGGCGCCCGAGAGGGCCGGACTATGATTCGGTCGGTTGCTATTTCACAGATAATCTAAGGGACATTCAAAAGATAAACTAACTTTAAGTGCCACTTCGGGAAGCGTCAATGGACAAAATAATGCGTTGCTGGTCTTTGAAGCGAATCTCTGGCGATGTGTTCTCGGTCTAAGTACGTGACTGAGGTACGATATTATTCTCACCTTGATGGTCTTCTAGGCTATAGAACCTCTTCATTTGCAACTTTGGAAATCCATCCAATACCCAACACGCACCTATAAGCCCACATCTCGAAAGCTGCAATACGTTTCCCAAGGTCGTTCTCTAAAATCCAAGCCTCACATCCGTGAAGAGGGACGGGCCAGATGTTACGTTTGAGGAGACGAACACGAAAACATATTATAATGTTAGTTATACTTCTGAAATACAAATAGAAACACTGTTAGCTTTCTTAAAAAAAATATGACAGTATAAACCGGTGAATGCGGTGACCAAAAGCCTAACCAATCACGCTTTTACTATAATGGTTTTTATCCTTACTTTAAGAATCATATATATCGTATTAGATCACGATCTTTAGGACGGATATGTTTGATATACCCGTGCTACAGAGCTAAAATATGTAAGGTGTTGACTACGCCCACAAATTTGTATCTGCAATCTTAATTGACTATTCTACAAAGTGAACTAATGAATTGCCACTTTGGATCCAATATTAATAAAGCTGTCACGTACCCAAATTTTTATGACACCAATCTCAATTATTTTTATAAGGCTAATCTGATCGTAAACCATTAACTATAACATATTCCGATATACTTTTTGTCTTACACGTTCAATTGTTTTTATTTTATTATTTTTCCCTCTCCCCGCCCCCACTACAATATTCTCCTCAATGCTGTCACATCGTTGAATAAGCGATAGTCAATCACAAAATATCTGTACTTCCTGTGAAAGGAAGAAAGGAATGACCTTGGCATCTGCTTAGGAATTTGAGATTTTGGGAAGGGCTTTTATATATTAAGATATGATGAATACGATCAACTTTAAATGAATTAACACATATTTACATGATATATCAATCTTTACTAATGTAGGCGAAAAACAATTCCCAAACTAAAACGAGATTTCTAAAACTATGCAAGCGATTGAAACTTTAGCGTAGTAATTCATTTCACGACGTAGCCGCGCACTTAGAACGGATTTTACGTTAAACGCTTTATCTAAAATAGGATTTGTCATATATCATCGACAAATGTGCTCACGGCTAACCTGATCCAAAGCGATCAGCGTCGCTCATGAATACCCACATCACCATAGGAGCAGCAGGCGCGTTACCGGCCTTTAAGATAGGATCCCCAAATCGTAAAGGTTCGGAAACATCGCTGGTGACAATTGATACAACAGGTTGAAAGTGCGTGGAAGAAAGTTACGCTAGTCTTTGGATTTTCCATACATCATCGGTGTCGTGCTCCACTTTCGTATTAAGACAGATTAAGGGCATTTTCCTTAATCTGTCAATGGAACAATCGCATTCCGTGGTCGCATTTAAATGTCAAGCATGATGTCGCAAATTGTTTTAATTTTACAATTTTTACCTACCCCTGGTCAGTGTAATATTTATAAATCTAATATAACCTAAGGCGAGCTCTCGAATGTCAGCTCATTTTATTAGAGCTTTTATAGCTGTAATGTTGTATGGATATAGGTGACCCAATGTCACATATTACATACAGTCTGAAAATGCAATCGATTTCTTTTGGTATAAATATAATTTTTATCGCGATTTAATTTTATATCCACGTGTCACATTCGAAAATATAAAAATTATATTGAATTCTTTATCAATCATTTTAACATAAAAATTCGTGTCATGTTGTATGACAGTTTTGGGAATGCTTTCAATTAAATTCCAAAACCTCGTAAAGGTAAGCAAACTTAATAAAATTCACCTTTTTAAAATGTTCTTAATCTCTTATCGTGAAACGCCGACAATTATATCACGTGTAGTATTTATCGCCATTGAATTCGTGTAAAACGGTACTTTACGTTGCCGATCACCGCCTAAATGCTAACTTTCTATCAGACGGGCAGCAAACCCGTTTATCATACACAACCTGTATTTAACACTTACCGACGTGCTCTCCTTGAGCACAGTGCAGAGGGCCCGGTGCGTTCCACTGGAGATCCCGCAGCCCCTCGTCATGCACCGAGGAAAGGGCCACGGTTTTAGTGGGTAAAAACCCCACATAACCGCCGCCTTCCCCCCAGAAGGCGGGGTATCTTTTTGAAGATTTCCTCCCAGGTAACAAAAAAAAAGGATGGTTACTATGTTATGCGTAAGCATTCCGATCCGAGGGCGCCCGAGAGGGCCGAACCACGACTCGGTCGGTTGCTATTTCACGGATAATCTAAGGGACATTCAAAAGATAACCTAACTTTAAGTCCCACTTCGGGAAGCGTCAATGGACAAAATAATGCGCTGCTGGTGTTTGAAGCGAATCTCTGGCGATGTGTTCTCGGTCTAAGTACGTGACTGAGGTACGATATTATTCTCACCTTGATGGTCTCCTAGGCTATAGAACCTCTTCATTTGCCACTTTGTACGAGTAAGTCTATCCTATACCCAACCTCTAAGCTCACATCTCGAAAGCTTCAATACGTTTCCCAAGGTCGTTCTCCAAAATCCAAGCCTCACATCCGTGAAGAGGTATGGGTCAGGTGTTACATTTGAGGAGACGAACACGCAAACATATTATAATGTTCGTTATACTTCTGAAATACAAATAGAAACACTGTTAGCTTTCTTAAAAATATGACAGTATAAACCGGCGAATGCGGTGACCAAAAGCCTAACCAATCACGCTTTTACTACAATGGTTTTATCCTTACTTTAAGAATCATATATATCGTATTAGATCACGATCTTTAGGACGGATATGTTTGATATACCCGTGCTACAGAGCTAAAATATGTAAGGCGTTGACTACGCCCACAAATTTGTATCTGCAATCTTAATTGACTATTCTACAAAGTGATCTAATGAATTGCCACTTTGGATCCAATATTAATAAAGCTGTCACGTACCCAAATTTTATGACACCAATCTCAATTATTTTTATAAGGCTAATCTGATCGTAAACCATCAACTATAAAATATTCCGATATACTTTTTCTTTGTCAATTAAACCTTCCTAAATGTTTTCTTTTGTCTATCATATAGGCAAAGAATGCCATTAAGACAGTTTAGTCTTCGTAAACCTTTTTTTCTGTTTTCGAGGGGGAAATCATCAAAATGATACCCAGCCTTCTGGGGTAAAGCGGCGGTTATGTGAAATTTTTACTCATTAAAATTCTCTCGGTGGCCATCATGCTTGTGGGGCTCCGGAATCTCTCGCGGTGCGCCATTGCATTGTGCCGAAACAAACCAAGAGGAGTTGAGAGTTCCTGCCTCAACACCCTCGTAATACTAAGGCAACATGCCAACCTCGTGTTGCCTTCCTCCCGGGTCTAGTTTTGCGCCATTGCATTGTGCCGAAATAAACCAAGAGGAGTTGAGAGTTCCTGCCTCAACACCCTCGTAATACTAAGGCAACATGCCAACCTCGTGTTGCCTTCCTCCCGGGTCTAGTTTTACGACGACCATACCCGTCAACCCGACGGCCAAATTTCCTTAGTCACCTTTTACGACAGTCGTCGTAAACCTCACTTTAAGGTGTCACAATAAAAAATAAATACATATATAGGTATAATAACTTCGATGTAATACAACTGGTAGTGTATTGACAGTTACAACCGCAAATAATTTGTTCGTGCTCCGCTTAACTTTTTTTGTCCATTCACTAACCACCTTTAACAATAATTAAAAAGTTTTAAAACTTTCAACGGTAACGGCTTTTATACCTATAAAATGAGCCAACTCGATTCGCAAGACAAGCGTGTAATTTCTTTCGTCAATACATTGAGTACTGGTCGATCAGAATTGTACGCAGACAGAAACTGGTTCACGCATAATTAGCGATAACGATTAACACATATAATGTGATAGAGAACAAGCCGATTAGGTCGATATTGATAAGGAGACTTATTCAAAAGCTAGTCTAGCTAGTAAGATAGCATTCGCCTTAGGAATCAAGTTCTTTGTTTTGGGAAAAATATTAAGTTAATTAATTAATAACTTATGGTAATTAAGTTACGTGCAATTTGATAGAGGCGTCTGAAACTTTGATTCTGAATGCTACCACTGCTGCTCCTTTCTGCTAAGTTATTTGTCATAAGCGCTCTGAAAGCTCAGCTTATCAACTCATCTTTAATCCTGTTTTAAAATTACATATGTATAAACAACTTCTATTAACAGCTCTACCAATTCGATGAGGCTGTTTTAAATTTTAATATTCATTTCCGCCGTTATTTCGCGTTAATTATTCGTCTCGCTTTCAAGGAGACGAATGTCTATGTTCTGAGTGCTACAAAAATTGATAAGAAAGAAGAAGAAATCTAAGCATCTGGTGTAATAACAATCAAGGGCTTATACCTTTGAAATTTAAGAAACACGTCGCAACACGTCACCATTGGGCACGAAATCACGGCGTAACCTTTAAAATTAATTTGAAAAGTTCATTGATCAGAATTAAGAAGAAATTACATGCTTAATAATTGTGAAAGTCATTCCCGATGATGTGATACGATCTTGTTAATTTGCGTTGCTATTTCCCATACACTGTTGCCATACAGGTCCTGTATAAAATATGCCTACGATCACTACTGCGGCACCTACGACTACATCTCAACTAGTGTACACATTAATAGGGTAAAACACCAATTTATTGACACTTTAATGCGCTACCCAAGAAACAATTTAAATTTTCCTCATTTAAAATAAATTTAAACAAAGAGAACGGGCTTAAACTCTTGTTATAACATTAGAGAATATTTTTCTTTAGACTTTATTTTCGATTATGCAGTTTGAGTTAAAAAAAAATTAAACCATCTTGAGTGTAAAGGCCAGTTATTTCGAAAATCCCTTTATTGTTAGAGAAAGACTAATAACCTGTATTCTGGTTTGAAGAATGTATAAAAATACATATCAGATGGACGGACAAAATCACTAATATTGTAGTAGATGAATTCATTTAACTTAAATCACTTGTCCGTACCAGAAAACAACTTAAAGTCTCATAGGTCATATCTTGAAACAAGACCACTACTATTTGTAACAGAAAATCTATAAAACAAAGATCCATTGTCCGAAAGAAGTAAATGTCCTCCGTATTTCGGTCTTCTCGGGCGTTATCGGAACAGAATACTAACAGAAAAACAACACACCTTGTGCCGGTTGAGTTACTCCTATAGTGGTTGAGGCTGAAGCGCCCTAATAACTCTACCACCTGTTTGATTCCTAGGGAACTGTTGTGGCATCCAGCGAAGATTATTGATTTTTTTTGACTTAAAAAAAAACCGTATGATGTCATGAGACACCAGGTAGGAACAAAGTTCCTTTTTATAAAGAAATAATTTCAAGTTCTATTCGATAAAAAGAAAATAAGGAAGAGAAGGCCCTCCTTCGCTGGTAGGGCACCCTAACCTTCTCCGACCCAGGCGCGGTCTCCATTCCAAGACTTTCCCCCCCTTTGACCCTATCCACTCGGCAGATGTGGCCGGCCCACTATGTGATATTATTTCTGATTAGAAATGAAGCGATGTTAAAATACATACATGGATATCGTTAATCAGTTACTTATGTTACTTTTATCACAACTCAGTTAATAAAGGCCGGATAATTAGAGAATTTCAAAGGGAGCAAATTGTAATTGATTTTATCTGAAGCAATTATTTTCAAGCGCTCTTTCAATAGCATACACCCTTACATGTCGCCGTTTTAATGCGATATCGCAAAACTAAGTGTATATTAAAAAGGAAAAATCGTCTCGATCCGATAAGATTGTAAAGCCGCGTTATAATTGCTGCCAGATTGAAAGATCGTGACTCAGTATTATCGGGACTCCGAAATCTTTATCTGTACAAAGATAAGTAAGAAAATGAATACATAAACTACTTTATTTTATGCATTCTTAATGAAAATGGTGTCACTAAGAATATGCTAGAATTTAATTTGAATATACACGTAATGGAATTGTGGTTTGTAGGTTGTGGTTCGGTGAATGACATCCAAACATTTTGTTAATATATAAATTAGTCATAACCAATGAACGTTACCGCTATTTAATGGGCAGGCTCCACCCCTTAGATGTTAGGAGCGTTGCTGGAGTTTCTTCGGCCAACGCTTACCGAATTGGTTCCCCTTGACCATCTTATCGAAATGATAAGAATTAACTAGAAGCGTCAATAGCCTAATGGTTTAGGGTACGGTCTGCGAATCGTAAGGTCGTGGGCTCGAATCCACCATTCGACTATTAATATGAACTATCTCCTAGCACAAGCTTAAGTTCAGTTAATTAACAAGAATGTTAGTAATATTTGTGAAAAAAATGAAATTTTGCTAGAATTCTTTTATCGAAAAAAGAAGTTGGCACTAGAAATTACATGATACAATATCCCTAGGTGCTCCAATTTGCTCAAGTACAATAGAACCTAAGGGAAGTATCTACATCTAGATACCAGGTTCTTATCATCAGCTCCGCCAGTAACGTAGCAGTGATTCAATATATTGTCTTAACTATACTCTATGTATGATTGGGCGGTATTTTACCGTTTCTGTTTTAAATTAGTCAATTGGAAAATCGAAAACCTGTAGTATGACACGAGATGTCATTAAAGCGATAATAATTAATGATAATTTATTTAATCTGTGTAAAGCGTACGCCTTTGTCGGCGCAGATAAATAATTTCCCAGTGTTGAGAATGGGAGTGTAAAGATTTTAATGACGTTAAGGGTCGTTTACACACGACAATACTAATTTGGGACTTGGCCGTATTGACTCAGTGTCAACTACACAGCATGGCCAGAGAAGCTGACCGTGATTGCTTCACCGAATTGAGAGGTGGCATAGCTCTTAGGTCGCTTAGCCTGAACCTCTATCGCTAGTAACTCGACACAAGGGTCCCCCCGTTGGGAGGTAACCTCGGCTTGGACGGTAACTATGTTATGCGTAAGCATTCCGATCCGAGGGCGCTCGATAGGGCCGAACCAGGACTCGGTCGGTTGCTATTTCATGGATAATAATCTAAGGGACATTCAAAAAGTAAAATAACTTTGAGTGCGTGTGTGTGTGATATAAACTTTATAGGTTTAATTATCATATAATTAATCTCATAACTGTTTTGTTCATGTATCATATTTATTATACTCTTATTGTCTGTATAATTCCCATATAAAAGTAGTATTGCGCGCGCACGTCTTTAGGTAGTCCCGGGCACGGCTGAAAATCAGCGCTGTCGCATCTTTGCCAGCATATGCTGAGACGGTGTCCGATATTGGCATCATATGTTATGTACTATTTGTTAGTGTAACTTTAACTGTATTTTATTTATTTTATATTCTCTTTTAATGTATGTTATATTTTGTCTGTTTTGTGTTTGTAAATTATGATGCCAATAAATAAAATGTCTATATGTCTATTTCGGGAAGCGTAGGCGCTGGGAGAAGAGGTGGCCAAAGAAACTCCATCAACGCTCCTAAAATCTAAGGAGTGGGGCCTACCCATAAAATAGTGATAACACGCAAGGATTATTCGCAACCTCCGACGGTGTTAATGTGTGTCCTGTGTTAATGCTATCATTATAAATTGTCGTATGCTAACAAACTATGTTCAATCCCTGATGTCAGTACCAATTAAATTGTTGGTTGGTAAACTGATTACAAGATGTTCGACAGATAAGGCAAAAGAAAAACATTAATTGTTTTTTCTAAAACAAAGGAAGCCTTCTAATCCCATTGGCCATTTGGTCTATGCCTACTTTTAAAAATAATAAATAAATTAATAACCTTTTTTTTTGAAGTCGGTTAAAAAGAAGATCCTTGTACAGCACACACATAAGCATATATTTAATTTTAACTTAGCATACTGGTTTATCTTCCCATACGTTATACCAATAAGAAAGATTTTTGCAGGTTGGCTACAATAAAAATAAATGTAAACGATTTGCTAGTAATAGTACACAACATAAATAGAGATTTTATACCAGGCTGCTTCTTCAAGACTGATCAAGATCGAGCAAAGAATGCTGCTTTACCCCCATTACTCTCCTATCGCGATTTTCTTTTTACCGATTCTATAATGACTATGTAACGATCAATAAAACAGTATTCTTAACCTTAACCGGGCTTGAGCTTTTGATTAAAACCCCTGCAGAGAAATACGACAACTGTGACAAATTACCTAATAATTCCTAGTTACCTACATCACTCAACTAACCCTCTAAAATTAGGGCTCCATTAACATTGTCCTAACTAAAGATCACTGAGTGCCACACTTATATTACAAGATAAATATAATGTCATCTACCACAGCCATATAGAATGATATTAGCTCACCCGTTACTATTGTCCGTAATAAATCATTACCTCAGTCTTCTTTTAAAACACCCACGGGGTCGTTATTTCGACTCCCACTGCTAGTTTAGATACTTCATTGTTTCATTCATTATTATCTAGGAAAATTTAGATTATTACGTAAGTATTGTTTTGCGTATGACTTTTATTATCGTATACCGACCAGATTTCTGGAGTAATTCCCCGGATTGGCACCTTTAAATTATAATTTATAGCAGTCTCCGGGCTATTAATGGCCGTTTATTAATTTATTAAATATAAAAAAATTAATACCAAAGTGTGTAAACAGATTTAAGCAACTAAACAAGTCACACTATAGTCCTTTAGGACAGCTTCGAGTCAGAATGTTATCGCGCTTACCTTGCCTTTTTTTTGGTTAATGGGGGAGAAATCTCGAACAAGATTTTTTTTAAAGATAGCTATCAATATTTTTTTTTTCATAAATATTACTTACATTCTTGTTAACCATTAAGCTTAAGCTTGTGCTAGGAAATGGTTCACTTCAATAGTCGAATGGTGGATTCGAACCCACGACCTTACGATTCGCTAACCATACCCTAAACCATTAGGCTATTGACGCTTCAAAGATGACCCAATAAAACCCCTACAGAGGCCCTCTGCGGTGCATGGTGCCTCTGCACTGTGCTCTACAGCACGTCCCGGTGAGTTCACTCTTTCCCCAGAACCCTCGCAGTCCTACCCTAAGCCAATGTCACTGCTATTATAGTCCAAAGTCTTCATGGTAGAGGTTACGGCTCCCATAAAAAAGTCTATCGTAATTATGTTAAATATGTTAACTTTAATATAATATACGGTCACAGAGTATACATTTTTCATTTATATAATCAGAAGAAAAACGCCATTAAATGGCCCCCACACGTTGCGACTTCAACAAAATTGGTATTATCCTTAACTGCCCAAAAACCAGTACTTTCTGGTCCTCAGTTCATGACATGTCGTTTTCACGTAATTACATGCGGTGCAATTTGTCCGTCCGTATTATTTCGAGCGTCCGCACCGGTTATGCATGTGCCGTCCCTAATATTATTTATTTTAAAGACTGAAAATTACATCTTCGCCGCCATAACAACCTCGCATTGAAAAAAAATGAAGCAGTTAACGGTTTAACTGTTTGTTCTCGTTAATTGACCACTCGTGAGTTAACTGTTCTTGGTAATTCACTGCAGATGACTTTTTTAACGTCTCAATTAACTATGGAACATAAATACTGTTGGAAACAATGGCTCCGTTTGATTTAAGAGATGGGCGATGAGCACACACAATACGTCCCGCCAAGTTGACATCTCGTTATAAATATGAATCTTTATTCGGCCATTTCGACGGAGAACAGCCATTAAAGTTCGCTTAAAATATATGTTACCTTCAAGTAAAGCATTAATCTCCTTGTAAGACTGATGGTTGATTATTATCATGTTTCAGGAATCGAAACGGACTATATACGATCAATGTTACAATAGTTTGGTAAGCATATCGTGTAATATATCCTTGTATTGCAATCTTTCGGCTTATGATTAACATATTTCTTTTTTATATTTCACAAACTTGTATTTTGTGTCTTAATTTAAAGCCTTTCGTTTTTTTAAAGTTGTTTTATTATATATATTACAATACATGTTTATCACTATATATATTGATACGGCGCTTTCTCGATCTGATTCCTACATACTCGTACTAATCTTATCACTGGACATAATGAACCCTTCGTGTTTCCATCCTTATGTTGTGGACATTCAATTGACTCGGACTTTTAAACGACTTCAAAAAGAGCTTCTGAATTCGTTTGTTTTTTTTAAATGTTTGTTACCTCATAACTTTTTACTGGATGAACCGATTTTGATGATTCCTTTTTCATTTGAAATTTGGTGCTTCCCATTTTATATGGTAATTCTAGTAATAGCATCCATGATTCAATCAAAATCACATCATAAGTCTGAAATGAGATGTGCGCCACAAATGGACGAATAACTCAATACCACGCCAACTGATTTCGATGGCTCATTTGGAAAGGATGAATGATTGAAATATGAATCAAGAATAGTTTGATGAGAATTCGATTAGGTTCTCATTAATCCTATTTCGTAATTGATAATTCGTAAGAGGGCGTCCACGTTAAGAGATCGCTTTTAGCGATAAGACCGCCCATTGCGTATACAATTACATCGACAATTTTCGAAAATTGTATATTTATATATATTATTTCTGTAATGTTTTTTATTATTAATAAAAGAAAGCTTTTTAAGTCCTGATACTTTCCTGATATAAAAGTTACCGACCGAGTCAGTATTCGGCCTCGGATCTGAACGCGAATAGAATAACCGCCCAAGTCGAAGTCCCCTCTTGGGGTCGTCCTTGCACTTCGTTACTCCCTTAAGAGGTTCCCTGGTGGCCCTAGTGAAATTATAGAGGACGCCTGGTCGATATGCGTAGTTAAATCAGAAAATAATAACCGATCAACAAATAACACAAAACATCCTAATACTCAAAGAAGCCATTAAAATATTGGTAATTTTATAAGTTCGCGTTGCTATATATAATCTCGACAACTTTTCAACTTCCTTTTCTGAAATCGGTTAATAATAACTGCCCTTCATACGGCGTGGTATGCGAGGCAGTCGGTCCGTTAAGTTGCGTACCATGAGGTTGAATTTAAAAGGCGATGGAATTAAGTGGCGAAAACAAGCAAAAGTCCCAGCGGCACGTGATCTCATAATTAAAGCATTCATGAATTTTAATTAATTAACACACGCCCTTAAAACGGTTCATCAGCATACAATAAATAAAGATAATACACACAAAGGGACAAGTTAGTACTTAAAATTCAAGCACTAAGCTTCGAGAGGGTTAGGTAAATCATTAACGATGATTAACTCGTCTCAAAGTCGCTCTTCTTTGATAGTTTTCAAATCAGAACGATACATACACTAACAAGGAACCTCCTGTCGGTAACCTTTTTTTTTTGTTGACGGGGAGGAAATCTTCAGAAAGATACCCCGCCTTCTGGGGGGAAGGCGGCGGTTATGTGGGGTTCTTACCCACTAAAACCTCCCCGGTGGCCCTTTCCTCGGTGCAACGAGGGACTCCGGGATCTCCAGTGGAACGCACCGGAGCCCCTCTGCACTGTGCTCAAGGAGAGCACGTTGACACCGGCCAGCCGATGTCGCCTTCTTCCCGGGTCCACTTTGGTGGACGACTCAGGCCCCCACCCTTGTCGCCCAGTGAACCCGAAGCCCTTTTTAGTCGCCTTGTACGACAGGCAGGGGATACCGTCGTCTTGAGAGCCCAGAACTACAGGCCTGTCGGTAACCTTCTTTTACTCGATGACAAATGGCAAACGAGCATACTCGATTATTGTTAGGTGATCATCGTAACCTAGAAATACAAACCAATGCCAGAGGAATTACAGCCCTTTAACTGTTTTATCACATTTACGTACAAAGAAACTTCAAGATTTTTTTAAAATTTTAAAAAACAGCTTTCTAAAACCAGCAGTTTGACTTGTAACCCGTGTGATCACTTAATTTTTAAAATCACTTATTCCATCTTCTTTTACCGTATTAAAATACGTAAATATTAAAGTAACAAGAATTTTTTTTTAAATTAATATAAGATTAAACATATGTGAAAACGTGGTAAACAAAAATATCATTTATTTTTTATTAAGTTGCTGTATATACATAGTAAACAGTAATTAAGATTCCTTGTTGGACCGGAGTGTAGTTTATAATTATTATCATTACAACGGCAGGTCGTTTCGTCTGTTAACGTTCTTATGAACGGTGTTTTTGTGGATCATGTAAAACCGACGTAAGACGGGCGTATTTAAAACGTCCCGTATGACGACACGGACTCTATTGAATAACAGAACAATACGGTAAGCGTTAGTCTTTTGTCAATTTCCATGTAAACTCTTTACAATGTTATCTGTAGAACATAGAGTAGACGAACATGCTTTAAAAACTTGCTTATGAACGTCAAAGGCTGAACGGGTGTAAGTAAATGTTTTAAAGGTTTTAAGTTCATTATACACTTTTACAGTACCAATACAGGCAAAGAGTAGTTGTTCAATTTTTAATAATATATTATTTATTTATTTATAAACTCTTTTTTGTTTACACTTATGAAATAAAATAATAAAAAAGAAACTATAATTAAAATACATAAACAATGGGCGGCCTGATCGCTAAAAGCGATCTCTTCCAGGCAACCTTTGGATGGAGAGGAATAATATAAAGAAGCGGCGGGAGTTTATAAAAAGTAGATATACTTAAATACTGATAATAAATATTTACATACAAACATACATACATACATACATACATACATACATACATACATACATACATACATACATACATACATACATACATACATACATACATACATACATACAAACAAACATACATACATATAGTTTAGTTTAGTATATCCTGAATGAAAACAATTTGATACAACAGAACAAAATACAGAATATGTTTTATAAATATAGGCACCAAATATAGCGTTAAATAACATGATTGCTTTTTTATAATGATAAAATAAAAAAATAAAGAAAATAAAATTGCAACAACAAATTTATTGTTGCCGGCACCGGGGATCGAACTCGGGTTGCTAGCGTACCATACAACATGAGGCAACCGCACGGACACTAAGCTACCACGGCTCATTTTTACTTAATTATCAAAAATTAATAAAAAAATACACGATGCACTGAATTGGATTAAATGAAAAATTCAACTAACATGAAATCGTGCGCCATTTTATAGTGGTAATATTAACAAAATAGCGGCATTAAACGAATCCAGAGCGAATCGCAGCGGTACGCGGCAATGATCGGCGTTCATTTAATGCAGACGCACTGCATTTTTTTTTCTGAGTTTATTTGGAACATCTAACAGCAGGACAAAATAAGATCTTAATATATAACTTTAATTAAAATATTTACACAACAAATGAATTCGATCACAAGAACATGATATATAATTGTATATTTTAATACTTTAATAACTTTTTCACGAAAGTCGAAGGTAAAACGGTATTTTGTAGCCCGATCGCTAAGTTATTAACATAATTTAAACTTGTTTGTCAATTTGGAAACCACCATACAGAACAACGTAAAGTAGCATTGGAACATCAGAGATATTTGTACAGGAAAAAAATATCATTAACATAATTATGCGCCAACCAGTGATAAAACGTATTTAAGTTAAGAAACGAGCTTCCTCTGAAACATTTTGTTTGATTAGTTCGTCTGTTTTAAGCTAATAATTAAAGAGCCAACATAATAAGAAAAGCAGATTGTCAAATGTTTTCCTTATAATGTTGAACGTTAGTAAATAGACTAAAGTGCGGTATATATGTAATAAGAAATTAATGTCCTACGGGAAAATTTAAAAACTTAATAAATATTGTATTTCAAAACCCAAAGGTTTACGACGATAAGATGATAAAATTGTAAAAGTATACTAACCAAAAATAAAATCGGTTCAAATGTTAAATTAACCAGAACCTATTCAAACTATCCTTGAAGTACATACTTCCTCACCGGCGAGCGATAGAGGTTCAGGCTAAGCGACCTAAGAGCTATGCCACCTCTCAATCCGGTGAAGCAGTCAAGGCCAGCTTTTTTTTTTATAATTTCTAAACAAGTGCTTGACTACGATCCCACCTGATGTTAAGTGGAAATGCAGTCCCGAATGGTAAGGCGCACTAGCTTAGTAAATGTCTATTCACTCTTGAAAATACATTGTAATCGGACGGAAAGACAGACGCGGGCAAACTATTCCAGTCCTTTGCTGTACGAAGAATGAAAGACGAAGCAAATCGCTTCGTTCGGGTTTGAGGGATGTTCACCACAATATAATGAAATCCCGCAGTGCGTCTAGAAGTTAATGCATATTTCTTCTTCTTAATGCATATTTAAGGCTTATATGGTTTTCTTATGAATGCCACTGTGAAATTGGACCAAATTGGAAGCAGCAACTTTCAAATAAAAAAAAATAACTAGACGAATTTAGAACCTTTTTTGAAGTCGGTTGAAAATTGCAATCATTGCTACTAAGTTAAGACATATATTACCAGTAATTTTTATTTACCGTGCGTCTGTGTATCAACATTGATAGCACTCCCCCATACAACATATCCCGTATTTGGTGTTCCTTTACCGACATTACACTTTGAAAGCGGTGCCTTTAATGGTGAGTGCAAGTTCAGTCGCTTATGTAACCGCTGGGGTATGTAAATAAATTCAATGATTTTTTTCAATGCTAACAAATTTATTTATATTCTATGTACCCATTCCAATACGTGCCAGGACATGGTACATATGGGCGCAAATCGCCTAGTATCGAAAATACTGTTTTAAAAGTTTAGCGCCATCTGAAATGGGACTGTGTAAGAACGATATTTGTTCATACGAAATTAACGTAATCATGTTAAATAAATCATTGAAAGTTGTGTTAAATTCATTTACATATTTATTGTGAATATTTAACTATATTTCATTAATTATTTGTAGTTATTTTATTTGTTTGTAACAAAGGAAGTCAAATATTCCGTAACGGTTTAACTTATTGAGAGATCAAAATAAAACGACTGTATTTTGTAATAACGGGACATTATCGTATCGACCGTCGTGATACGACAAGCAAGCCGACATTCTTGTGCTGACCCTCGTGATACAACAAGCAAGCTAGCAAGCGGAATCTGGAGTGTGTATTTCATTATGGATTCCGACAACGAAACCCATGGCGTAACGCCGACATACACGTTAAGACTTGAATCGTTTGAATCAACCTTCGAACGAAAATATATACACAAACATACAACTTTATCGTTACGATATATATAGATTTGTACTTTTCTTCTTGTTCGTTCCCTCACTGCTGAGGATCGCGACCACGTACAAGCAGCCTCCATTGAGTGCGGTCATAGACGGAGTGGACCGCACGCTGCATGCTGCCTCCCACCGTCTTCATGATCGTGTGCGACCATTTTGTAGGCGCCCTACCCTGAGCACGTTTGCCGTCCATTTTGCCTAAGATGATCTGCTTCTCCAGACAGTGCTTTGAAGAACGCATGATGTGTCCAAAGAAGCTGAGGGCTCTGGCGGCAAATTTCTGATAGCCGTGTGGAGATCTTAAGCTCCTTCAGTATGGACTCGTTGGTTCTCATGGCAGTCCAAGGTATACGGAGCAGCCTTCGCCAACACCACATCTCGAAGGCGTCTATGACACGACTATCCCGACTTCTCATAGTCCAAGTCTCGGCACCGTATAGAAATATGGAAAAGACCAGAGTACGGACCAAGCGCACTTTGGTTGTACGTCGAATACCTCTGTTCTTCCATATTTTGTTCCATATTTTGGTGACATTCACTTACACTTACATAATTTAATCTCTATAAATAAAGCACACAGCTGACATTGAATGTCGGGGCCATAAAGCTGCGTAGAATTTGATCGATTTTGACAATCTCTAAATACTCCTTTAAGACAACGACAACGAATGTGAACGAATAAATGAATGAAGTGAATGTGAATGAATATGGAAGAAGAAACAGAATGTAGACGTTTGTAATTAACTATGATACTTTGAAATTATTCGTAATATCTGAACGGCAGTCCGCAGGTAGCGTTTAATCCGTCACAGACGTTATAGATACAGTGAAGATTTTTCTTCGTAATTTTCGGAAAAGTTCGTATTTATTGTGCTCTCGCAAATAGCTCCATAGTAATGGATATAAAATGTCACTCATTTGATACGATGAATCATTATTTGTACGTGTGTCATCGTGTTCCGATAAAGATCCGAGTTTTTCCGACGGAAAATAATTTCTGACTACATCTATACAAGATTTTGCGTTGATCGACGATTTTTATACTCGTTTTCGCAAACATTTTCCTGCAAAATAATAAATCCTCTTAAAAAAATAAAAGATATTTAATACTATTTATCAATACTGTTGACTGCTATAATATATATATTTAAACATTGATGGTTTTGCCTCAGTCGCATTATTTTATTGACAGACAATTTTAATAACCGGGGATTTTTTGTAAGCAAAAAGATTTTTGAATATCAATGTCGTTTTCCGTAGTTTCAATCACATATCTACTAAGTAAACATTTTAAATGCCGTTGATAATTTCAATACGCTACTTGCAACATACCGTTTCGAAGGAGGCATTAGTTTTTACAACATTCTTAAATCAACTGTAATTAATTTAATTATAAAGCTAGCATACCGCACCGGTTAAATATATGGTTTTAGAATGTAAGCTTTAAGATATTTAGGATAAAAAAAATAAGAACTACATTTTATGTAATAAATATAGCTTCTACAGTTGACTAATATTGAGAAAAATTGTTGTTTACGATAGTTATGTAATTGTTTTTAAAATAATTATGATTTATTTATATTTTTCAATTATTAGACTTAAGATTAGTATTAATATTAGGTTTCATTTTCAATTTATATACTTTTTATACTTTTTATACTTTTTATACTTTTTATACTTTTTATACTTTTGCACTTTGCAGTATTAATGGTCTCGGGGAGTAAGATATAAGACAATTTGATTTTTTTTTCATGAAAGGAAATGGTGTTATACGTGACTAGAAGCCCCCTACCGAACTAAAACTTTCATGGTGAGCAGTCCTTCAATGTGATGGAGCGAGATGGGGTCGCGTTAGCATTCACCATCTCGCCCCGGAAGACAATTTGATGTCAAATCATTCTACAAGATCACTCAGTTGAACCATCACTCAACTGATAATATTCCCCTTCCTGGTTGAGATTTTTTCCCGTGATTTTTTCGCACTTAAAAATCGAATAAATAGGTATATGTCCGAGTAAAACCAAAAACGTACTTCAAATCGAATTAAACGCTAAAATCGATTACGCAAGGACGCCCTCTTTATGTTTCCGCATTATTCATATATCATAGTAAGAATATTACGAAGTAGAATTAATCAGAACCTAACCAAAATCTCATTAAGCTACTCTTAAAGTACTTTTCCATGAAGTTCCCATTTTTCGTGCACATAATACAAATTTAAGACTTATACCGAACCGATTAAATTAATCCACAAAATAAATATGTTCAATAACAAACAAACAAACAAACATTTTTATTGTCCCGCAATAATTTCATTAGCAACTAATTAAATTACAATTACGAGCGGGGGACTGGTGTCCAAACTAGGAACAAACCTGTGAGATGGATCACCACGCCTACATCCCACGGATGTGCACAAAACTTTAAAAACTATTGGAGAAGGATCGGAGAGAGAAGAAGACATATATATATATAAAATATATATATAGTTGAGTGTCATGTGTGCGCGCAAATTTGTGTGGGAAGGTGTGTGTGTGAATGTGTTTGTAAGTGTGGACTTAATGCCAAAAAGCATTCTCCACCAGTCTACTCTGGGGTTGTGTGGAGAAAAACCACCGGGTGCTAGTCGAGCGTAGTAGTATAATACAGGCGGCAATCAAAAAAAATGATGCGCATTCATTTTATAATTCTATAATTGCTTTTTAATTTTTTTTCTGACTTTACTTTTGGTGCCAGTACTTACTCATAGTTACTTGATAAGCTCGTAAAATATTTATTACTTGCTAATAGGTGTATTTGCATTGCAGTCACGGAGTGTAGTGTCTAGCGGAGTTGACCACCCACTGCGAAACGTATTCGAATTGACACTCACAAGCTCCGAAATCAAGTGTGGCGTCATACTATTTTCAGGTGTTGACTATAATTAAGTTTAAAAAGGTACAATGCGCATGTTATGTAAGTTATATTCTTAAGGCGTTACCGTTGTGAAAATATTGTTAGCTTTTACTAGTAGCTTCATATAATAGCTTATTTATAATAATGCGCTAAGCTGTTATAGTAATCACCACGTTTACTAGGTCAATATAGAGAGTCAAGTTCCGTTCCTTCGGCTTATTTTATCATATAACTGGACTATTTACTTATATTAATTTATTGTAACATGTTATTCTAACGCTCACAATGGCGTATTTAATGCCTGGCATTCTCTACTAGTTAACTCTGATTGAGAGAGAAAAACATTATCATGGACTCATGGAAGGCACTGCACTGTCTCCTGCGATAGAAGTAGACTATACCTTTTTTTTTGTTGACGGGGAGGAAATCTTCACAAAGATACCCCGCCTCCTGGGGGGAAGGCGGCGGTTATTTGGGGATCTTAGCCACTAAAACCTCCCCGGTGGCCCTTTCCTCGGTGCATGACGAAGGGCTCCGGGATCTCACGTGGATCGCACCGGAACCCCTCTGCACTGTGCTCAAGGAAGGCACATCCCGGGGGGAGGTTACTCCCTCCTCTCCTGTGCCCTCGCAGCGCAAGGCGACACGGGCCAGCCGATGTCGCCTTCTTCCCGGGTCCACTTTGGTTGACGACGCAGGCCACCACCCTTGTCGCCCATACCGTTGTCTTATTCTTGAGAGTCCAGAACTACAGGGCTGAAGTAGACTATACCTTATTCAAGAGCTCTTATATATTATAACATGTTTACTTGTGTATTATTAATAAAGTTTTTATTAAAGTTATATTAAGAAAAACGAGCATTTCTTGTAAATATTTAAATATATAATAGTCATATAGTTGCTTAGTGATTAATAAATGAAGTGGTTGATATGCACGTCAAAAGAATTAGCTTAAAAATAGGTTAAATTTTTTGAAATACGTTTTTCATCATTATTTAATTTGTTTTCCTTCACCGCCGAGCACGTGGTAAATCAGCACATAAAATCACACCAACATATTTATTGGCACTGGCACTAGCGATCGAACTCGTTTTGCTACCACGTTTCAATATATATATTATTTACTAAAACCTTTTTCGAACATTGTTTCTTTTATAAAAATAATCATGTCTATCCTATCCATTTAAACTTGGACCCATCACCAAAATTCAATCGGTATATCGATTCAACTTCCACGAGGTGTCAAAATCGAATCAATATTCTATTGGTGGCACTACCGCCTGACGTTAACATTATTCGGCCCATACCCGCCCGTGATTTACAAACTGATATAGGAAAGGAGTGCGACATAATATTTATAACTTGACAGTTTAATAATAAATTTATAGTGACAAAATCGGGTTAGTTTTGCACAATATTTAATATCATATTTATAGCGATATTCACTTTTTGCTGCATAACTTTGCAGTCAGTCTGCCTGGTGGTCTGTAATAAACCACTTATAAAATGTTTTTTTTAAAGAATTGTTTATTTTATATTATATACTTTTCATTAAGCGTCAATAGTCTAATAGTTTAGGGTACGGCCTGCGAATAGTAAGGTCGTGGGTTCGAATCCACCATTCGACTATTGCCGTGAACCATGTCTTAGCACAAGCTTAAGCTTAGTTGGAATGGTTAACAAGATTGTTAGTAATATTTCTGAAAAAAATAAAAGAAATATTGCTAGCTTTCTTTTACAACAAAAAAAATATGATAACCATACATGACTTCGTAAGGCATCATATTCAAATACTTCATAAAGATTATAAAATTTTACTTGAGTTCTATTTTCACCGGAACAATCCTCATAATTTCAAGATGTTTTTTTTTGTGACGACGTACACAGGTCGGTCACAGAAGCGGTAAAGTAAACTACTTCACCGGATTGAAAAGTGGTATAGCTCTAAGTCGCTTAGTCTGAATCTCTATAGCCAGTAACTCGGCACAATACTTCACCGTGTCCTCCCGGTGAGGGATAAACTCGGCCTAGACGGTTACTATGTTACGCGTAAACATTCCGATCCGAGGGCGCCTGAGAGGACCGAACCACGGCTCGGTCGGTTGCTATTACATGGATGTTCTAAGGACAATCTAGAACTCAAGCTAAACAAACTTTGAGTGCCACTTCGGGAAGCGTTGGCGCTGGGAGAAGAAGTGGCCGATGAAACTCCAGCAACGCCCCTAACATGGTAGGGTTGGTTGATCGAACTAAAAGCTTTGGCACTTCTCAGAATTTTATCGTTGACCGTTAATGCGCAGAAGTCGAAAATAAGGTTCTCCTGACGTACTCTGCCCCGCGCATCCCGTTCGCTCCTGGTGTACAGTCGCTTTTCTAATTATATGTTAATTGAATTTGTTTTCTGTTTAGTTTTAGTTTGTTTTTAATGTAAGTTTTAGTTTATTTTTTATTGATTGTTATAGTTTTATAATATATATGGGGGGTGACAGACGGTTTTATAATATATATGGGATCACGCCAACCAATTTCGATGATTCATTTTTATTAGAAATGATAAATGTATGATGTTCGCATCATCTGTTTCTTTCTTCTTGTAATAGAATTCATTTTTAAATAAATTCTCGCGTTCTTTTCACCCTAACGGAGACAGAGACAGTTTTCTCAAAATTTTAAAAAGATTTCTTGTACATAAAAAACCGAATGAACGGAATTTATAGATACACGACGACTGGATTTGAACCAACGACCATCAGATCAAAAGTCTAACCTGTTGGCCATTTTCAATGCTTGATACTTTTTACATATTTTCTAATAATCTTGCTAGTAGTTGTGCTTACATTCAAGGCGGTATATAACATACTAATACCATCTAAATAAGGTTTGGCTAAACCATGGGACAAATTGCGCGGTTTAATTCAATCAATTCAGCCTATAATACAGATTGCAATCTTGATAGATGATATAACTGACTGTTTTGCTGTCCGTATAAATCTATGATTATGTAAGAGACCATTAACATAGGATTTTACAGAGTAGGGTTTAAAAGATATGAGAGACTATTTTTCAACCGACACCAAAAAAGGAGGAGGTTCTCAATTTGTCTGTATTTTTTTATGTTTGTTACCGCATAACTTTCGAATGGGTGAACCGTTTTTTTTTTATTTGAAAAGTAGTGCTTCCCGTGTAGTCCCATTTAAATTTGGTCCAATTCTGTCATTGGGATTCATGAGAAAACCATATAAGTCTTAAATTTGCATTAAGTATGTCGTAACGAATAAATGAACTCAATATCACGCCAACCGATTCCGATGATTAATTTTTTATTGCGAAGGATGTACTTCAAGGTTAGTTTGATGAGAGTTTGCTTAGGTTCTGATGAATTCTATTTCGTAATCATTCATTCATCGTCATCATCAGCAGTGGATAAACACAGTCTATCTACTGCTGGAAATAGGCCTTCCCTTTCACCACAAATGATCCCCGCTTTCCGCATTCAGCTATTTCCTTATAAGGTCATCGGTCCATTTTGAGGGAGGGCGCCCTACTCTTTTCTGACCCACGCGCGGCCTCCATTCCAAGATCTTTTCTCCATCTTCTGCCGTGGCAAATGTGGCCGGCCCACTGCCACTTCAACTTGCTGACTTTAAGAGCCATGTGGATTACCTTTGTTTATAGAAACGCCGAGATCTCTTTCCATCGTTCGTTGTGCGACTTTCAGCTTGTGGACCAGCCCAACGGTCAGAGTCCAAGTCTTTGCGCCATATACATATGTATACATTTTTCGTGATATTCCATTTTAATTCGGAAACACAAAGAGGGCATCTGCGCGTCATAACGCTTAACGTTTGATTAGATTTTAAGTCGGTTTTTGTTTTTGCTCCTAAATATACTTGTACTTCACTTTAGTCATATTCATATTAATTTTATTTATTTCAATGACCCATTCATAATTGCTACGTCGCGTACAACTCTCAGCTTCCACAAATGACCTAAGGTGCACAATATAACCGTAGTACCTTGTGTCTTGTCGCTGACAGATCCGGGGCACCCCGCTCATAACGGCTGATGGCATTCGCGGAAGGTTTAGTGGGTAGGGGCTGCCCAGGCCGAGTCCCACACATCCCTCCGGGCCCACCCAGGGTACCGGAGGATGGTCTAAAGATTCCCCCGCGTGAACAAAAAAAAAAGCCGTAGTACCTTACATTTTTTGTTGCACTTTTTACTTCATTTATTTTAACTGGACAATGTAAAAGGTATTTAAAAAAAGGGTACAGTTCCACGTGTAGTGGAAAATATTAAAATGTCCCGCGCGCGCGTCGTTCGCAGTAACCTATAAGATTGCAATCAATTATAGATTGACCATAAACTGAACGCGCTAAGGACTTGCCGTTGTGAAATTCCATATGCCCGATCCTTCGCTTGATATGCACGTTAAAGTTGTTGACTTTAAATTAAGCTTTGGCTTGCTTTAATAACTTAATGGCGGTCTAGATTTAATAACGCAATGCTTCAATTAAAAGTGTGTTTCTAAACGGGCTATCAACAATTATCTATTTTTTTTAAAAGTTAATCAAATCAGCAGTGATATCCTAGAGGGTGGACGTTCGATTTACGAATGAATATAGGGGTTTCGATTCGCGTAATTTGTCTACGAATTTCCAGTGTCTCCAGTGTTGCTATGTTCGATATTTTTCAATAGTTAATTTATTATTTTTTGCTCAGGCCTACAACAGAAAGCGAATTTACCTTCACCTTTAATTTTGTTAGATATTTAGAAAATAATTTATTTATTTGTCAATTAGCTTGGGTAGTTTTATCTCAATTTGGTGAACTAATTATTATTATTATTAATTTATATTTATTATAATTATTATTTTTGCTCTGGCGTGTCTCTACGACAGAGAGCGACAAATTTTAATTATTTGATTTATTTAGCAATTAGCTTCAGTAGTTTTCTCTCAATTTGGTAAACTAATTATTATTATTAATTTATATAGATGATAATTATTTATATAAAGTGTTATATAAAACATGTCGTTGTCGTCAAACAATGCCTAGCAATCTTCATTTGATTAAACGTATCCTTCGTATATGCGGTAGAGACAATACTCACATATTAAATGGATTACATCACTCTTGTCTATTTTTGTCTTATTGTTTAGATTTTTGACCTTTCGATTGTATTGTTTCATGGCAAATATCGGCAGCTATCACAGTATTAAAAAGTGACAATTACTTTTAATTTTACAAAGCGTCCATTCGCGACGGTCGGAGGTTGCGAACAATCCTTGCGCGTTACCGCTATTTTATGGGCAGGCGCCACCCCTTAGATGCTAGGAGCGTTGCTGGAGTTTCTTCGGCCACTTCTTCTCCCAGCGCCAACGCTTCCCGAAGTGGCACTCAAAGTTAGTTTAGCTTTTGAATGTCTCTTAGAATATCCGTGAAATAGCAACCGACCGAGTCGTGGTTCGGCCCTCTCGGGCGCCCTCGGATCGGCATGCTTACGCGTAACATAATAATCGTCCAAGCCGAGGTTACCCCTCACCGGGGGGACCCTTGTGTCGAGTTACTAGCAATAGAGGTTCAGGCTAAGCGACCTAAGAGCTATGCCACCTCTCAATCCGATGAAGCAGTCAAGGCCAGCTTCTCTGGCCAATCTGTGTAGTTCGTCATAAAAAAAAAATATACTTTTAATTTGGTTCTGATCGCATCCATGAGAAAACCATATAAGTTTTGAATTTGCATCAAGTATGTGCGCTACAAACGGACGAATAACTCAATATCGTGCCAACCGATTTCGATGATTTATTTTTATTGAAAAGGATTTATTTATAGGGTAGTTTAAGGTGACTTTGGTTAGGTTCACGTTAATTCTATTTCGTAATATTCCTATTCGATTTGAAGTCGGTTTTTTTACTCGTAAATAAGCTTCTTTTTTAATCAAAGTTACATTAGGAGTATTTTATTTTATTGATACACGTGGACTCATTTTATCGTGTAAATCAAATATGGTTATGATAGAGACATTCTAGGACTACAAAATTGTTTGACGTTAACATGTTGAGAGCAAAGCACTTCCTCAACCGCACCGGGTTATGAGGCGCGCAATACTAGCTTGTAATTATAAAAAAGGTTTCAATACTGACGACATATTCTAGCATAAGATTCAATAGAAATTCAAACCACGTCTGACTAACTCAATAGAGAAACTCGCTATAACGTTATCGTTTGCCAATCGATACGATTTCACAGACTTATGGCAAGGGTTCAAAATGGAATAGGAAACTAAATTGTGTTTGCATACATAATAAATGGAAAAAGCTCGTAAGCCGTGTGTCCCAGTTACATACAGTCTTGTCAAAGCTCTGCTACAAATTTCCACATACGTCAATTTCAGTCAGTCACTGGTATTGATAAATGGCCGCTTGTTATGCAAATAGACCTGCGAGGAAAACAGTGACCAGTATTTGCATGAATTGCAAACTGTTTACTGCCTACTGACAGCTAATCTTATCAAACTACTTTTTTCATTTAGTTGGATTTTCTAAAAAAAAACGTCATCCTCATAGGATAATAGGTAGTAATAATAATTAGCCCTATATTATTGGACTATGTATAAAGCAAAGATCCGGCCTTGTGTAAAGTACTGTTGTCATATCTGGCATGTAAAGCCTAATACCAACTCGCGGCACTGCATTCCATGGAGAGACGGGCCAAAAAGTTGATAGGTGACCAAGATCTACATTGAGATAGTCTTTAGCACCGGCGCAAGGTGGCCAGCCTTTCGGTGTTTTACAGATTACATTTTGAAGAGTGTGAACAGGAATTACACGAGTTAATTCGCCTATCCCTATTCTACCTTTGGAAGTTTAGACATTCGGCGGGTCTTCCCTTTCATAGTCGATGTTCCGCGCGTCAGAACGAAGCGATTTGTGTTATCATTCATCGTGCGTACAGCAACAAGTTGCTGGCGTCAGTCTTTCCGTCAAAGTACAACGTGGGAGCCATCAAGAGTAGAGTGAATAGGCATTTACTAAACTAGGGCGTACCATCTCTCGATTATATAACCACTTAACATCAGGTGAGATAGTGGTCCAACACTAGTTCATACAAGGGGTATGAACTAGTGTTGGACCACAAAAAAATAAAAATTATAAGAAATAACTCTAAATATAACACTACTTTCTTCATTGTTCTTATGTAAGTGATTTATAATATCTTAAAATAATAAATCTTAAAATAATATGGAATAAAGTTTCATAAACTTGAAAAAGTATCAACTTTTATATACGTCCCACTGCTGGGCACAGACTTTCTCTAGAAAGAGAGTATAAGGGCATAGCCTATTCGGCCCTAGTTCGGATTGGCAGACTTCATATAACTTAGAAAAAAATTCTAGGACATGTAGGTTTCCCCCCCGGGAAGAGCTCTCCTTGAGTACAGTGCAGAGGGGCTCCGGTGCGTTCCACTGGAGATCCCGGAGCCCCTCACCATGCACCGAGGAAGGGCCACCGGGGAGGTTTTAGTGGGTAAAAACCCCACATAACCGCCGCCTTCCCCCCAGAAGGCGGGATATCTTTTTGAAGATTTCCTCCTCGTTAACAAAAAAAAAAAAGTTTACTCACGATGTTTTCTTTCCGAGCTTTCAAGCCGAGTGCCGAGGTAACTATACCGGTTAATAATAACAAGGTGAACTTAATAATAACAGAAAAAACAAAGTCTTAAAGTATTAAGCACTTTCTACCAATATTATAACGTGCCCTAGCTTCTTCCGTAGTTGACAAGCTAAAAAGCTATTGCAAAACCCAACATTATTTCGGCTGACCTTGATTTTTGATGTTAGTTGTACTCTCAAGGCTTCGTTCTTAATCATTTATAACTGTGCCCTCAATTCAAAGAGGTGATTCTTTTTCATTGAAAAGGCTAAAACTGTTTGACGGAATAAGTCCCGTACGAATAGCGGTTACAATTTAATTTTCAGACTAAAATTTTTGAACCCCGGGTAAAGACTTAAAACAGGTGGAATTGTCTTATACTAAATGCCTATGACCCTAGACGTTTCATTGGAAATATTCGCACCAAAGACCAGAGTCTTGGTTCGGACCTCTCGGGCGGTCTCGGATCGGAATGCTTACGCTTAACATAGTAACCGTCCAAGTCGAGGTAACCCTCACCAGGGTGACACTTGTGTCGAGTTACTAGCGATAAAGGTTCAGGCTAAGCGACCTTAGAGCTATGCCACCTCTCAATCCGGTGAAGCAGTCAAGGCCTTCTCTGGCCAATCTGTGTAGTTTGTCATAAAAAATAATATTCGCACTAAATTAAATGATTCTATATTATTATAATCATAGTTCAGCAGTCTAAAAGCTCAGCTCCGTAAATACGTCGATAAAAATTTTAAGCTTTGAGTAAGATTTTACAAATTAACATAATAGAGTTTGTTGCTTCCTGCGATTAAATTCTAAAAACTACTATTGTCGTGCATACAAACGAGTGACTACGCAATATAAACCGTTTAATGGTAAAAAAAATTCCACAACGAGTACGCTTTTGCGTACCTTTAATACCATTTAACGAAACAAGGTTATATTGTTACGTTGACAGAATAAATAATAGCCCTATATTTTGTAATGAATATAAAACTGAAAAATTATATTGTGATAAACGAACGATCGTTGTTTCCAGTAAATATTACAATTACGTAATTCACTTTACCCCAATTTCATAATAAGGCGATATTTATTGGCAATTTCGTCACACCTTTTTACACTAAAGCATTATTTATTTATTTTATGGTCGTAAAAAATACGTACATGTTATAAATTGTCACTCCGTGCCCATTGCATAACACATTTACATATGAACACTTTAAACGTAAACATTATCGTAAAGATCGTTCCAGTTAATAACGTCAATAAAACCAAAGCCGTGACCTATAAAAAGCTCCATTCAAAAGTTCAGTTAAGTGGGTGAAGACGATAAAATAGCAATTGAACGTCGCTGACAACCCTAGTGTGAGTAGTGGAACAGTGCGCAATTCATGCGGGAGAGGTTTTAGGAGGTCGCAGATGCGGGCGACTAAGATGACGTCGTCGCATTGCAGGAGCGCGACGCCACCATTGTCGCGGGCGTCGTCGACGGATCTGGTGCCGTCGTGTCCGATGTCGCCGGATCTGTCGCGACATCGAGCTCTGTCGCCGGATTTGTCGCTGGATTTTTCGCGACTAAGGCCTCTGTCGCCGGATCTCTTGGAGAGGACTCTCTCTCCGGACTTTCCCAGACGGTCTCGCTCGCCGGCGAGGCCTCGGTCGTTGATGGAGTCTCTGTTAGTCGCGAAGATGGAGGCCCTGAGCGCTGGGAAACTGGTGCGGACCGACTCCCTGGATAGTTGCAGCAGCTTCGGTTCTATGTCGTCGTTGCCGAGCGACGTGTGCCGCTGTGACGACTGTCTGCTGGGCATAGTTGATTTCTATATGCCGAATTTAGCAGACAAATCTTTTAAAAAGGTATGTTTATTTTAATTTTTTCTTATTTTAAAAGTGTGATTCACCATTTCTTATTAGTCGACAAAAATAATGCGATCTTAGTGTATGTAAAATAAATAGGACCATCATTTTATCAAAACTACAAATTTTACCTACAGTATGTTTAAAATTTAGCTTTAATTTCTTTAATTTTTATTGTTTACTACGCACAGTCGCTCTGTTAATTTGCTAGTTTTTCCGAATCGCCTTACGTAACTAGGAAAATACACATCCTGTAATAGGTTAGTCCCACTTAGCAATGGTAATTTTTGACACACTAAATATTCTTGTCAAAGTAATCATAAATATGTAATAATGTGGAGCGGATTTTATAAACAAGTTGAATTTTGATGTGACCAATAGTCGTAACTTACGAGGATTTATAAGGAGGAACTATGCTTGTAGTTTCAAATATATTAAGGGTGAATTTATTTTTAACATGTACATAGCTCGTATGTTTATTTCCTAAAAATGCTTAAAACCTATTCCGTTTCATTTAAATGATAATATAACTAAATAATTTAACTATGTAGCACATTTTTAATAAATCAAGTAATCTTGTGGCGACATCTAGTTGAAATTTATTAAGTTATATCGATCAATGCTTGTCGAAATCCTTCAAAGTCCCACCGATTGTACAGTTTACTAGTAACCTTAACAGATGGCGCTATTTAATATTTAAAATAAATATAGTTCTTGTAAATTTTATTAGTGTCCTTTAAGTAAAAAAAATGTATGCTTATACTGTAACGGTGTCTAATATTAAAAGTCTTAGTGATATTGTTTGAGATAAGATTAATAATCAGTAGCTGAGCGATTGCTTGGTACATGAGGATTCTTGCATTAGAAAACTAACTTGAAAATAGTTTCAACATTGTTTTCTAGCTTAATTAGCGCTCCAGCTAAGTACCAATTTGTGTGTTTAAAACACAGAAGGGAGAACTTGAGATCCTCCTTTCTTTGAAGTATGTTGAAGAATTGACTTTTTTAATGTAATGGTACTCACAGCTATCTATCATAGTAATATAATTAACATAAACCACTGCTTTCGGGCGTAGTAGCCTCTTTTTTCTAAGTTACTTTTCAACCAACTTTAAAAAAGGATGATTCATTTTTTATTGGAAAGGATGTACTTCCAAGTTAGTTTGATGAGTTTGGTTAGGTTCTCATTAATTCTATTATGTTATATTCCACAATAATTCGGAAAAATAAAGATATATATATATTTTTTATTGATGTTTTATTACTATGTTTTGTTCCCCAGCATGTTTGGCTGTGGCGTATTTTTATCTTTACATTAATTTACTACTTATAATTATCTACTTTATATAATACTAATTTCTAAATTTCTTATATCTACTTATACATTTTCCTTATTATATCTATTGTTTCTATATACATACATTTCTTATTTTATTTCTAATTTTTCTACTGCTTATTTCTATATTATTACAATTCTGTTTTATTATCTAATTTTAATTTCTATTTACATTACGTTTTGTTTCTCTCAATTACTTTTTTTGTTACATATCTACAGAACCTTAAAAATATATCTATCTTATTCTTATCACTAATTAAATTTCTAATATTATCTAAAGTAATTCTTTCATTCATCTCGCAATATAATATAAAGATTTTGGGAGTTGAAGTCGATTTTTGTTTTTACTCGTAAATATAATTGTCAAACAGGAAACTTGATACAGTTATTTACATCATTAGGATATGAAATTACTAAGCTCGGTGGTAATGTTAGTTCCCTTTGAGGCCGTCCCTTTATACGTCAGCGTATAAGGGACATTTGGGTACCGCGAAGTTTCCTCAACAACGTTTCTCAGTAACATATAATAACAACGATAATTGAAGGACCAAATACAGTTAAGAGTAATAACGAAAACCGACTTCAATTGAATCAAACGTAACGGATAAAAAATAACGCTACTACGTGAGGGCGCCCTCTTTTATTTCCGTAGTATCATCCTAGACATGTTACAAAGTTCTGGCGACTATAAAATGTTTCTTCTTCTATATTTGTGCTCGTTTTCGTTCAAGATTATAATCTACTAATTTTCATAAACCTACCGATATTTCAATCAACAAATAAGTTTTAATCCTCGAGCTGTTATATATACATGTTGTTTAGAGCTGACACATCCCTAACGTTATAGATAGGGCTGTGTCACCACATTGTTAGCATTAAGATTATTGTATGTATCCGAGCGAGAAGTCAGTCGAAGATCAGATTTCGTGTGGTAATCATTGTTCTGAACCTATCTTTAATTTTCAACTTAATTGTAACTTTATTAAAATGTTTCAGTGTAAAGTATTTTTTAAAAACCTTCTACAAGGGACCACCCCTAAAATGTCAGGAGCGTTGCTGGAGTTTCAACGCTTCCCGAAGTTTAGCTTTTGAATGAAGCCTTAGATTATCCGCGAAATAGCAACCGACCGAGTTGTGGTTTGACCCTCTCGGGTGCTCTCGGATGGAATGCTTACGCGTAACATAGTAACCGTCTAAGACGAGCTTTCCCCTCCGGGGGGACCCTTGAGTTGAGCTACAGCTAGAGGAGAGCTAGAGGTTCAGGCTAAGCGACCTAAGAGTTATGCCACCTCTCAATCCGGTGAGGCAAACAAGGCCGGCTTCTCTGTCCAATCCGTAACTACACAGTCATTAAAAATCAAGAAATATGCTTATTATGGGACCTAATTGAAACCAAATCCTTTCAAACAGTAAGATACCTTACGTACGGTACGTTCTCGTAATAGTCATAAATCGGCAAAGACATAGAATTTAGAACAGTCCCGAATCCTTTTTTATTGGCCTATAGAATCTCAATAAGAAAATATTTAAAAGTGGCATTGTTCTATTTTTGATACGGAATTTGTAAATCGTCTGAATAGAAAATGGTGGAAGGCGGAGAGAAAGGGACGTTATGACGTTTAACTGACGCACAAATACGATTCAGCATTCAGAATGCATCCGGTGACGACACCAGGAACGGACCACGCCGATCATGATCGTTTCTATTAACGTAGAAATATAAACTCTATTCAAATGTTTTTTAAGTTCAAAATTGTACATGAATGAAAATGTGAATTCGTGTCTGGATATGCGGGCACGGTGTATGTTGTAAATACGTCAATTCAATAGACCGAATCGATTGTAATTGCTTCATTATACCGGAATGGTAGTTGCATTAAACACATTAATTTCACCATGAGCGTTGAAATGGCACTGGACTTAACGGGAATAGACCATAATTTTGTTACTAGATAGACGGTAAACAATTGTAATGAGATCTATCATAAATTCATTAAATCAATTCAATTCTGACATTAATACAAAGATGCAATGAATTTTTTAGAGTAAAACTTCTTTACGCACGCTTGTCCTAGGGAGTAAACTCTCAGCCCTGTAATTCTGGGCTCTCAAGAATGAGACTACGGTATTCCCTGCCTGTCGTAGAAGGCGACTAAAAGGGGCCTCGGGTTCACTGGGCGAAAAGGGTGGTGGCCTGAGTCGTCCACCAAGGTCCCGGGAAGAAGGCGACATCGGCTGGCCCGTATCGCCTTGCGCTGCGAGGGCACAGGGGGGAGGGAGTAACCTCTCCCCCCCCGGAACGTGCTATCCTTGAGCACAGTGCAGAGGGGCTCCGGTGCGTTCCACGTTAAGATCCCGGAGCCCCTCGTCATGCACCGAGGAAAGGGCAACCAGGGAGGTTTTAGTGCATTTTCTCTATCTTGAACAATCGTGTATATATTATACATATATAAACATATATATATGTTGATGTATTTAAAGAAGTTTTACTTCAGGCGTGTGGTCTAAAGTCCACTCGGTTTTTTTTTAAATTGTTACTTCATTACTCTGTTATTTTTAAACATCGATGCGGAGTTAAAGTTGAAACTTTTGTCGTTGCGTGTTAGATATTTTCGAATATAGTTTTCACTAATTGTACAATAGATCAGTGATATCGATATGTCTTTCAATACTGTTGCTAAGTAACCAGGACAATGCCTATTCACTCTACTCTTGAAAACATCCACATTGTAATCGGACGGAAAGACAGACCCGTGCAAACTATTCCAGTCCTTTGCTATACGAATAATGAAAAACACGATTGGGGTGAACCAATTCCTAGCATAAGCTTAAGCTTATTTGGATTATTAACAAGACTGTAACAATATACGTTAAAAATATTATTAGTTTCATTTATAATAATTAGTTTAAAAAAAAGAAACGAGTGATATGACGTGAGTACTGGTTCGTATTTGTGTTATTTATGGATATTGGACACCGCATTATGCAATGATTGACGTTCAGCGTGTTGTATTTGCATAACAAATTTCAGACCAAAACAAAGTTTTGAAATATAATCATACTTCCTATCTGATATGCGTTTGACCTGACCTTCTAAGCTAGACCACCATCACCTGTTGTTAAGTGGAATTGCAGGTTGGTAAGGCGCACTATCTTAGTAAATGCCTATTCACTCTATTCTTGAAGCAGGTGATATATGAAAAATATGGGTGATATTGTATTCGGAGGGAAAGACAGACGCGGGCAAACTATTCCAGTCCTTTGTGCGATTATTTCCAGCGAGTGAAATCCAGAAGTGACATGCGTGTTTGTCGATCTGTTCTGTTTCTAAGACATGAAGTCCGCCCATACACAGTATACTGCGTTGCGGACTATGCTATTTACTCTCTTAAAACATATAGCCTGTGGCCAACAGTGAGACAAATATGGGCTTTCAGTTTTCTCTTTGGACTTTCATGTTCCGTTAGCTCAGTAACTTCACTGGCTACAGTGCTTATTAAATAGAACACAATAAAGTAGGGAAACCACATAGACGATTTCATGCTAGTAAGACTGCACAGGATTTTTGACGAGAAAAATAAACGAATGGCGGAATAACAATTCCGATAATAACAGGAATTGTGGCCCGTTGTTTAATAAAACGGCGATGAAATGCCAATAAAATTACGACCCATAAGAGATTCAATGACACGTAATTAAGTATAATAACCATTACCTTTGATTCGCTTCTCGTTAATGACATTAACTTCGATCCAATAAAATTTACTAATATCACAGCTTTTTGGGCGTTATTTTAGAAAAGAACATTTAGATGTTTGAAATAACCGCGCATTGTTCATTAATTTTCTGATGAGGAAACTATACAAGTAATCGTTTCCTCATCAGAAGTTTGCACTATTACAATGACAATTTCTGCAACGTGGAGGACTTCAGAAGTGGATATATTTAGCAACTCATTTATTAGGTTCAGAACTTTAATTGTAAGTAAATTCTCCTGACTGGATTCTGTTTGCTTCTTCTAGTTTGTACGCGGATGCAAATTGTAAATTATAATAAACTAATCATTTTCGGCACTGTTGGTCGATAAGAACTTGTAAAAAAAATATATACAATGTAACATAATAGACAATAAGGACTCTTTGTTGCCATAATAAAAAGAAAAAAAAAATATTTTAATGGAATATAACAGTCGGCGCAAAGACGGTACTCAAACGTCAAGCAATGATTAAATATCGCAAAGTAGGGTACAAAAATAACATAAGTGACTTCTCGTTATGAGTACACAATAACTGACTTTTGTCTGTGGCTAGATTTTACACTTGAGCGAACAATAATGAGAATAAATAGGCGTGCCCGATATAACTTGTATTAGTCGTGTTTGGCAGTTACCATAGGTATCACGACTTCCAGCCCTGTAGTTTTGGGCTCTCAAGAATAAGACTACGGTATCCCTTGCCTGTCGTAGAAGGCGACTAAAAGGGGCCTCGGGTTCACTGGGCGACAAGGGTGGGGGCCTTTGTCGTCCGCTAAAGTGGACCCGGGAAGAAGGCGACATCGGCTGGCCCGTGTAGCCTTGCACTGCGAGGGCACAGGGGGGGAGGGAGTAACCACCCCCCCGGGACGTGCTCTCCTTGAGTGCAGAGGGGCTCCGGTGCGTTCCGCTGGAGATCCCGGAGCCCCTCGTCATGCACCGAGGAAAAAGCCACCGGGGAGGTTTCAGTGGGTAAAAACCCCACATAACCGCCGCCTTCCCCCCAGAAGGCGGGGTATCTTTTTGAAGATTTCCTCCCCGTTAACAAAAAAAAAAAGGTATCACGACTTTTGTCTCTAGGGTTCTCAGCGTATCGTGCCAGAGGTGCTCCGTAACTTCATTTCTTGGAAACAGGACGGACCGATAAGCACGGATGTCACTTCCAGAAATGTAAAACGTGATAAAATTCCTTTATTTTCGGGTTACGAAATTAAATGAATTATACATTTGTAATGTAGCGTCAAGTGAGTCGTTTTGCCGATGTTCGTTGTCCTACTAACGCGGGAAGAGCAGTTGAATTATTCATTAGACTCATTTCGTACGAATCGTTGACTTCTTCAATTGACACGGTATAATTTCGAAAACAGAGAACACAATTATAATTTCCGAGTTGTGATCTTAAATGACACACACTGTACAGGAGAATACATTTTATGACTTGGACTTTTATTACGTGCTAATTTTTTTTAATGACGAACTACACAGATTGGCCAGAGAAGCTGGCCTTGATTACTTCACCGGATTGAGAGGTGGCATAGCTCTTAGAACGCTTAGCCAGAACCTCTTTTGCTAGTAACTCGACACAAGGGTCCCCCCAGTGAGGGGTGCCTCGTCTTGGACGGTTACTATATTACGCGTAAGCAGTACGATCTGAGGGCGCCGTACTAGACCGAACCACGATCAGTGCCATGAGATCAAAATGACTACGGTGGTTTTCTAGATATAGTAAATTTAATAGAGTTGTATTGAGCGTATGATTCGCAATAATTAGTACTTGTGTAAACAGATAATTTAAAATTTTATTGATGTATTATAGGAGTATATAAAAAAAAGCTCTCACGCTATTTTAACCCCCTGGGTAGACAGACAATTGTCTTCCGACTTTCGACAAGCATACAGGTCTCATGTCTGACAGGGATATGTGACATCGCCATGCATCGTAGACCATTTGTTTTCAACCGACATTAAAAAAGAGAGGGGTTTTTGAATTCGTCTGTATGTTGTTTTTTTTGTTTGTTACCACATAACTTTCGACTGGGTGAACCGATCGTCCAATTTTATCCAATTTTGACTATGGGAAACCGTATGAGTCTTCAATTTGCATGGAGTATGTGCGCCAGAAATAGACAAATAACTCAATATCATGCCAATCGATTTCGATGATTCATTTTTTTAAAGGATGTTCTATTTCGTAATATTCCTATGATAATTCGGAAATACAATGAATGCGGGCGCGGCGACTCATCGGGGGGAGGGGAGAGGGGGAATCATCTAACTTACATTACCATTTTCATCTTAGACGTAAGAAATAAGTGTATGTCTTGTAAAAAAGACTTGGTCCAAAGGTCTTGTTACCAAGCCATAAAATATTCATCAACAATGAATTCGTGTGGCTATATGGCAATAAGATTTGAAGTCGGTTTATTTTTACTGATAATTATACTTATAAAAACGGATATTGACTTGTCTTACTCTCTTAACAAAGTGGCTAGTTTGGAATCTCCGAACTTTAGGTATTAAGTCGAACCCACTATGTTTTCATTATTATTATACTTTTTCATAGTATCGCTTAATAAAACTGGCAACGTGTGTAAACGAATATGTAATAAAAAAAAACACGGCGCTATACATTCCTGCCCCAAGGTCGTGTATTGTATAACACTTGTAAGTACATGCTAGTACGTGCGTCAATCGATGTGCAATTAGTATACAATCGCTAAAAATGTTAACCAATGACAAAAAAAAAACGTCGCTGATCTGTATTATTGTCAAAACACGGGACTTTTTTTATTTTTCATAACAATTTTTCCATATGGCCAGTTGTCTTTTTCAATTCTGGAAAGTATATTAAATATATTGGACGTATTCCACAAACGTGAGGGAGTTCAGTAATGGGAAACATGCCTATTTCTATCCCTCTATCCCAAAAGGATTATTTATTCAAGGTAATTTTAATACCGTATGAACATAGTAAATATAATACAATATAGTCGCGCAAAACATTTTTCAACCGACTTTAAAAAAGGTCTGTATGTTTTTGTTACTTGATAACTTTCGACTGGATGAATTTACTTATTTTATTTAACTTTTTTACACACACTTAAATTACATACATTTTAAATGACCGGCATGCACACAAAATATTGGAAACATATTATCAAATGTAAAACACATACTATATAACAAATTCCACAAACACTTTCTCACTTAGTTTTCGTCCTTCGGTACACATCTCCTGCTAGACGAGAGAGAGAGAGAATTTATAGCCTGTATTAGGGAGATGTTGTACCTAAGTCCGAGTTTATAGACTAAAGTTTGTTATATAGCTTTTGAGTATTCGTGTGTTTTTGCAAAAGAGTAGTGTGCGTGGGTGCATGTGAGAGTGTGTGTGCGAGTGAGTACATAAGAGTGAGGATATTTTTTTTTTATTTTATTTTATTTGTAATTGATTTTGATAATTCTTTTTTTATTTGAAAGCTTGAGCTTTCCGCATGGTCTCATTCACATTTTATCTAATTCCGACAATTGTAGCCATGAGAAAACCATAACAAGAATGTACAATTACCTGTATTGTATTAAATGTAGAGTTTGGTTTGGTTCTGATTAATTCTATTTCGTAATATTCCTACGATAATTCGATACGATACGACGAAATACGATTTTTTTTTAATGACGAACTACACAGATTGGCCAGAGAAGCAGGCCTTCACTGCTTTACCGGATTGAGAGGTGGCATAGCTCTTAGATCGCTTAGCTTGAACTACTATTGCTGGTAACTCGACACAATGGTCTGGACGGTTACTATGTTACGTGTAAGCATTCCGATCCGAGGGCGCCCGAGAGGGCCGAACCACGACTCGGTCGGTTGCTATTTCACGGATTGGTAAATACGAACAGATCGTCCACTTGTAGTAGCGTTTAACGTTTGATACGATTTGAAATATAATAAGTTTATGTTTTTGTTTGTAAATATACCTATATATATATAAATATATATATATATATATATATATATATATATATATATATATATATATATATATATAAATATACATGTCTTCGGTTGTGAATCGAACCTAATTCCGCAGCATGAATTTAGCTTTAAGAATATAAATACATATGAACGTGAGTAGGACGTTAGTATTAACAAGTTCTCTAAAAGCTAGCTGTCTAGCCAATGAACGATTTATCCTTTATTCTGCCTATATATTGCGACTTGACCCTTAATGTGGGCAACGTAACAAACTGTTCAACATATTTATTATGTGGATTTTCCAAATACTGTTTAACACCTAGAAAACATGGACATTTATTATGTAATTTAGACGGTGTAGTTACTGTTGGTACAGATAGTAACATAGACATTTGATTGGGCAAACTGCTAGGTTTGGAGTAATTTAATATATTACGTTGTTTATATTAACACCAGCACCGTCTTTCTAAATCAAGTAATTAAAAAAACAAAATACATATTTTATTATGGGGTCTAAACTAGTGCTTGACCACGATCTCACCTGATGTTAAGTGGTGATATAGTCAAAAGATGGTACGCGCTAGTTTAGTAAGTGCCTATTCACTCTACTCTTGATGGACGCCAAGTCGTACTTGGACGGAAAGACTGACGCCGGCAACGTATTCCGCTCTTTTTGCTGTACGCACGATTAAGGATGACTCATATCGCTTCATACGGACACTCGGAACATCGACTATGAAAGGGTGGAGACCTGCTGAATGTCTAAACGTCTGAAGGGAGAATGGGGATGGGGGAGTAAACTCGTGTAATTCCTGCGCTTTACCATTCTCCAAAATGTAATCTGTAAAACACCGGAAGGCTAGCCACTAGCTATGGTTCACATCAATAGTTGAATAGTGGATTCAAACCTACGACCGTATCCTAAACCATTGACTCCTGAAGGATTTTGATACCGTTTAGTATTTTTTAATCGAAATGAAACCTTTAAAATACCACTAAAATATAACATTTTTCACATATATACTTTATTGGTATTTTAACACATATATAAAAAATAATATAAGTGTATTATTTGCGTAAATATGATAAGTGATAGATAGATTTATGTACAAATAAACAGTGGCCATTGCCGCTATTCTTTCCGTACACAATACTTGCGAAAGCGTCACCGTCACACAAGAGCTAAATGCAGCTGCGTAAATTTAATCTACAAATTATTGTAATAAGAAACATGACATTTGCGTCAAATAGTCTCAGCTATTTTAAGTTGAACCGCTATGAACTGCGATAAGTAATAATAACAAGACCATTAATCAGGATTTAATAAAATCTCATGTCTTTGTTAAGATAAAATGTCATGTCTTTGTAGAGCTACTTAGCAACGCTAGTTCGATCCCCGGTATCGGCAACAATGAAATTGTTACTTTACCGCTCGCCCGGCAGTGAAGGAAACATCGTGAGGAAACCTACATGTCTTAGAAAACTGTCAAGTCTGCCAATCCAGACTAGGGCCGCGTGGTGAACTGTGCCTTAATACGGTGTTTAGAGAAAAGGTGGCACATAAATAGGCTATATCGTTCCTTAAGAATAACATAACTTGTGTACGCGGATTCAACAACCATAAAAATGATGTCAGAAGAGATGAATTTGTTAAAGAATTGAAAGCTGTAAAATATATATAAACTCTCTTGTATTTTTAATCTTATTTTAAGGTGCGTGTGACAGTGTCAGACAGTCCAGTTTTAACACCAACTCTATTCAGTCCCATATGTGACAAGTGGTGAAGCTATGGCTATACTCTAGAACCAAATCTAAGCAAGAAATTTATTTATTTTAAGGTAAAAAACTCAAAAACGTAAACTGGTATTATTATCTATGTGATGTCAAATGTCGAACTTTTATATCGATCACTTTCGTTCTATTCCTGCCTACTCGGTATTTACAACAACGCGGCATTATGTCTGTCAACAATTTTTCCTTCGTCTTCATCAAATCTCAACATGGAGAGGAATTCTCCATTTAAAATTCTAATTCTTAATGTGCTTTTTCTAAATTCATTAATAAAATTAATTATATTTATTTTTACATTTAAAAAGTTTTATTTACAAATCATTCCTAAACGTCGTATAACAGAACGCTGGACCATATTAGAGTATTAGTACTTAGTTATAAAATGTATGAGTTATAATAAGATCAGCAAAACGCAGTGACTAAAATTTTCAACTTAAAACTCATTGAATGTAAATCGTCAATGAATTCAGTTCAGCTTAATAAAGTGATGTTTTATTGTATTACCAAGAATAATTATTAACCGCTACTGGCATCGCTGCGGTGAGGACAACATGTGGACCCTTATCAGCTTCCTACGTCATCAGACATACGCTGCAACAGAACGTAACCAATTAGTTTCGTACTTGAACGATGAAACCACGTTCGCTAAGTAAAGAGAAAAATTCGCGGTTCCTAAGCAAACGTACACTATCGACGCATACATATTTTCGTTCAAGTTATTTTAGTGCGACCTGCGAAAAGAGTTGCCAGAACACCGCCAGTCTACGAAGTACGCGCGGCCAATGCGCGCGCGTCGCATCGGCGGAAGAAACGGGCGTAAAACGTGCCCGGATAATTAATGTGATTATTCTAAAATGTCGTTAACTCTTCTCCCGAAAACTGGCGGGAGACTGTTTTGTGTAAAGTGATTAGGCAAAATGCCCGAGTGCACCGAATCGTTTCCTTTTACTATACCCATAATACGGTATACCATGGATTCGGAGGATAGGTCCACTAACAGCGAGAGGCAACAGCCTCTGATAAAAAAGATGTCTCTGTTAACACCTGTGAAGATCGAGACGCCTGATAGTGGCCGACGGCTCTCTGAACCAACGAGATACTACATACCTCCGCAGTGCAATAACAGACTGTCTCCAAGAAGTGCAAGGAAACGCGACTCAAGGAGAAACTCCAAGTCGGATCTGAAAGCTGATTTACCTATTAAAGAGACATTTGGACCGAAACCGTGTAATTGTGAAGAATGTAGAGCGTCTAGTCCGTTACCACCGGGATACGGCCCTCCTACAATGTCACCGGGGTATGATCAGATGAAGAATTCCTTATCAGAAGTCCCGTGGAACGAGGATTTCACAGAGGCATCAAGTGATGATCTTAGCTCGGAGTGGGATTCCGATGTACCAGAGCCAGCATCGCCACCACCAAAGGTAAACCATTCTATGTTAAAGATGAGATTGATAGAAGCAATCGATAAAGTTGAATATTTAATGTTAAGATATAATTAATATTTTTTATTGACGTTTATGAACATGACAATATGTTTCCCATCGTCGTTGTTCCATTACAAACAATGTATTACAAAAACATTTTTACTGCTGTACCGGTATGTATAAGTGCGCATTGGAAACCTGAAAGCGTAAAAACGAGTAAAAAACTGGATATCGATAGAGTGGTACGACACAACAGAATTTGTAATTAACTTAGCCAATTGAATTGCAAATTGAAGTTTTTCGGAAACAAACGATCTGACCCTATTACGTATGTTACTATGTAAGTGTTTTTAAAATTAAGCATAAGTTTTTAAACAAAAAACCTTTAAGGCACTGTTTTTGTAAGGCGTCGATACAGGTTATAATCTGACTTCAAAATCATGACGGAATTTAAATCCCATCTATTTCATTTCAGACTCCGAAGTATCCAAAACTCACTTGAATTTCTTCTAACGGTTATAGCTTGGAATCTAATGAACTCAAAAAATTGTTAAGTTATCACTATTTCTAAAGCTGGAATACCTAGGGCATATAATGCGCAATCCCAAATACGATTTGTTACAGCTTATAATTCAGGGAGAGTAAGAGCACACGTTCTTTATTTCGTGCCGGTGTGTCGAGGGTCCAAATCGCCAGGATGGTCGCCAACCTTCGATAGAAGATGGCACCAAAAGAAAAAGATATCTAAGTACACCTTGATTATGGCCACGCATAGTTAATGTGTTTTTTTCGTTTGCTGTCACTTAATATCCTTTTTTTCATCTTAAAGTAACGCTTACGTGTAGAAGTGTTTAAAAAAAAAGACAATCTGCTTACACTTGTTGAGTGAATAAATCCACTAGGAGTTATTAATTTAGTACCTCATAATTGATATCATAAATTTATAGTTAATTATTAAAATATATTTTAATGATCGTAATTCGATACTATTAATAACTTATTTATTATGTTAAATCATACAGTGTACGTATGTTGTAAAACAACTTCCAAGTTCCAACTTGAATTGAAATAATATATATATGAAGCAAAAACTATACAGCAAGAAACTTTACTCGTATCAGTACTTAATCATTCAGGTGAATGCTGTTGATTGTAATGTAGCGATTGACGAAAATATTTTATGGTTAACAATTTTAGAGGCAATAAATAGTACAATGAAATAACGGCAATCATTTGTCTTGCTCTCCTATTACGTAATTACTAGAAAATGCCTACGAATAGCGGGCTCTGACAATAAAAACGATTGAGATGGAAGATAGTGGCCTAGTGTTTAACCATAGATTAGGGGCAAAAATCCATAGTACATTCAAAGAATCACCAAATCTGTGAAGACCGTAGAGTATAAACCGTACAAAGAATAATAATAGGAATTATAAAAAAGGATTTTATAATAAATCTAACACATTCATTTTTTTTGTTCACGCATATTAAAGACAACTACCACGTTCCAACATGAATAAAATGAAATATTGATTACAGCAAAAACTATATCGCAAGTAGAGTCCGTAATTGGTTTTTTGTTCATTTAAGTGGAAATTGATTGTAACCTATCGGTCATGAAAAGGGTACCGTTTAATTTTGAATCTTTTTAAAGGCTATTTTTAGATCTAACAATTTAAATAATAATGTATATAATATTGTTTATTATAAACCTTAATCGGTGATTATGTAAGCAATGATATGTGGATATGAATTAAGCAAAAGGGGTTCCAGGATCATACAAATAGAACTCAGTAATGTTTGCACATTTCTGTGTCAGCTCTTATATCTGTACACTACATCTATAATATATAAATTTGGAGTGTCTGTTTGTAGTTACGTGATCCTTTTGCCCCTGAATACTTGAAATGTAAATTTCAGTATCAGGGTGAATCTCACGATCGTTGTCTTCGCTCCACTGAAAGTAATACTACATATTCCTCTCAGCCACACTGGATTCTTACACAATTCTTTTACTTTTAACGCAATTAGGCTCTGGAATGCGCTGACATCAAATGTACGTACAGCTGGAACTAAGGCTACATTCAAACGCTCTCTCTTAAATCTATACTTAAATGAGAAATAGTTATAAATTATACTATTATACCCTATATTCATCTATATCTGGATCTATGTAGTTGTATACATATATTTATTGTTACTTAATTATAATGGTTATGCTATTAATCTATCTAAATGTTATATTTATTTATGTATGTTTATGTATGCTTGTATTTATGTATATATTTATGTTTATACATATATAATATATTTTTATATTTGTCTTATTTTACTTTTTTTAATTTTATTTTCTAAGCTTGCACCCGTGACTTTGTTTCTACACAACCCTAAGGTAGACTGGCAGAGAATGCATTCTGGCATTAAGTCCGTCTTTTTGTACTCTTTTATTTTGTGCAAATAAAGATTAAATAAATAAATAAATACTATTATAATAACAGTGTGCAACAGCCAATGTGCCAATTTAATAAATAGTTTTTAACTAATAATAAAGTATAAGATTTGGAAGCGAAATATATCGCTTGCTATAACGTTTGAAATTGTAGCCCTTGTTTGGGTAACTGACAATTTCACAGATGTTATTGAAACTCATGCCTAAACTCCGACGATTGTTTTCATAAATAATGGCAGGAAAGTCTTTTACGAACAACAGCCGTTGTTAGAGCGTAGGCTCTTACAACTTCGACGTCGAGCGCTACCTTCGCTTGGGCAACTTATTCGGCTTCATGAAACCTCGGCTAGGGTCACTTGTTTAAATACTAATGTATTGTTAAGGCGTCAGAAATGGCTCAGATGCTTTAATAGTACTAGACTTTCTGGAGGTACTTTTAAAATTATTGTCACTTCTCTTACCGCGTCCAATAATATACCATGTTACGGAAAAATTCATAATTTTCATTAAATTCTTCTGTTAATTCAATTATTTAGTAACATTGGACATATCGCCAGATCGGCGGTGATAATCATCTAAGGCCATATTTTATCTTTTCATAGTGTCCAACGGTTAATTAAGAAAACCAGTCTCGTAACCTTGTTGCCGAATTATATAATAATATTGAAAAGTTGGCGTAAGTTTTTTAAAATAGAAATACTCTATTTTATATTGGTTTGTATACACATACTTAAGAATTGATATTTTTAAACGTAGACTAGACTTAGAGAAATTGTGTTTCACACTGAAACACATTTTCTTTATTATATATATTATTAAGCTTTGTTGGCATAGATTTGTTGAATGAATCTTGAACTGTAAATTTTTTAATTTCAATGTTGCTATATTGCATTTAATATTTTTATTTTCAAAGATAGGACATAAACAACGGTCTACAGAATAATGATTAGTAATTGGTTTTTAGTGTGTATCGATATCGGTAGGCATTGTGTCGTGTGCCGATACTTTCACTACGAATGGGTGTCAGTGTAGAACTCTCTTAAGTTAACCGTTACTAGGCTATCTGTTGTCCATGATTTTTATTGTGCTACGTTAGGACAGACTATTAAAATTCAGCCCTGTAGTTCTAAGAATAAGAATACGGTATTCCCTGCCTGTCGTAATAGGTGACTAAAAGAGGCCTTGGGTTCACTGGGCGACAAGGGGCCTTTGTCGTCCTTCCAAGTGGACTCAGGAAGAAGGCGGCACCGGCTGGCCCGTGTCACCTTGCACTGCTCTGCACGGGGAGGAGGGATTAACCTCTCCTCCGGGAAGTGCTCTCCGAAGAGCACAGTAAAGAAGGGCTTCGGCGCGTAATGGAGATCCACCGGGCTACCGGGGGGGTTTTAGTGGATAAAAACCCCAAATAACCACCGCCTTCCGGTTGGAGCAATCCACCGAGGATGGCCACTGGGGGATTTTTACTGAGTAGATATTGCACATCACCTTTGCCTTCCTCCCAGAACGCAGGATATCTTTTGAAGATTCCCCTCGATAAAATAAGACTTTTATATACATAGATAGATAAGTTGGTGACAATTATATACGAGATATATATAAAAGAGATGACCGTGCAATTGTGCCCTGCAACCACTCACTGTAGCATAAAGTAAAATTGTGTAACTAAATATAAAATAAAGGGACTTGGTTTGACAACAAATCTGCAATGGTCACCCTAGTTACTACGTTTGTCGTGCCCGTTACCCCTTTCCTTTCACGCATCTCGCATATTGTCACATTGTCTCCGTTAGTTCGTTGTGAATGAGAATATTCCATTGAGAGAACTTTGCTTCATTGTTCGTTGTATTACTTCGACGTTATAATCTACAGTTAAAAATATTCTCTTAAATGTTTAATACATCAATCATAGATATAATAAAACGAGTTCCACATGTTTTTAAGAACTTATTAGTAAAATGCTACTTAAAAATAAATATTTTTAACTAACCTTATCAATGACTGTCGACAATGCGTATAGATTATACTTCTAATCTCCTACATGACAGGAGATGTTACCAAGTGATTTTTTAAACATAACGAACAGAAGACCGGAATTCTTGGACTTGATTCCCCATTATTTGAACAGTTAGTAGGCTATAACCGCTAAACTTTGATAAACTAATTTGTTAAGTAATAACTGCTTAATATGTTATTGTAAATTAAATTTTAATATCTCTCAATAATAAAGTTCATTTTCATAAATCGGGAACATTATATCGCGTCGTGTTTCATCATTAAATTATAACGAAATGAGGTCGTATAGCTTGACCAATAATTAATTTGTCAACGTTACGTCATTGTAATTAAATTACTCTCTTTGTAATACATATATACACATATAGTAACTTTTGGGAGGAAATCTTCACAAGATACCCCGCCTTCTGGGGGGAAGGCGGCGGTTATGTGGGGATCTTAGCCACTAAAACCTCCCCGGTGGCCCTTTCCTCGGTGCATGATGAGGGGCTCCGGGATCTCACGTGGAACGCACCGGAGCCCCTCTGCACTGTGCTCAAGGAGAGCACGTCCCGGGGGAGGTTACCCCCCGTGTGCCCTCGCAGCGCAAGGCGACACGGGCCAGCCGATGTCGCCTTCTTCCCGGGTCCACTTTGGTGGACGACGCAGGCCCCTACCCGTGTCGCCCAGTGAACCCGAGGCCCTATTAGTCGCCTTGTATGACAGGCAGGGGATACCGTAGTCTTATTCTTGAGAGACCAGAACTACAGGGCTGACACATATAGTAACTTAAGCCAACTTTATATTTGTATAGAGTCCCGAATCAGTTAAACCAATTGTGTACAAAATCAACATTGTTGGCATCACTGTGTTTGAGATTCTCTAGTTTTAGTAGTTTTGTAGTTCAATGGTGGCACTCTGGGTTACCAATGTCGTACAACTGCCACGTCATTCGTGGCTGTTTTATTATTTGACGTATTTGGTTACGATCGAATGATAACTGATATGAATTTAGTAGATCGGTTTCGTAATGTCGTATGTGTGAACGTCACTGACAAATAGCAGACTCGGGGTCCAGTAGGGAAGGATTACTTGCCAGGTCAATCTGAATATTCCCTAAGAATTTAATTGAAATCGGTCCAGTCCTTTCGGAACCTGTATAAAACATACCCACACACTTTCTCTTTTATAGATATAGATATTTATGACATAAATTACAAAGTAGTACAAATCAATGAACGATTAATACGTAAATACGTAAGTAAGGTATCAAAAATATAAACAAATTACATCTAAGTTACGAACCAGCAAGCGCAGTGTTCGACGTCCACCCGCAAGGTGGTCTGACGACCTCATAAAGGTCGCAGGACGCAGCTGGATGCGGGCCGCTTACAACCGGTCCTTTTGGAAATCGTTGGTGGAGGCCTATGTCCAGCAGTGGACAGTAGTTTTACGGCTGAAATGATGACGATGACATGTAAGTTTGGTAGCTTATGATATTAGTTAACTGAGGTGAGACTGATCACTAATCAAGAACTCAGCTTAATATTTTTTTTAGGGTTTTAATTTGTTTACGTAGATCAGGGCAAAGGCATTCAAACAGATAACGCCATGTCTATAAAAGGGCAACACGTTATTGTACATTACGTAAGTCTGTTTATACGCAATACGTGATTAGATGCAGATGATATTGTAAATGTATTCTGTCTGTATGTTACGCCCATTATTAATTTCCGTCATGTCTGCGACCCATTGTTGTGTTTTTCCATGATGCCTCTCGGATTTACTTCTAATTTACAACATGTTAAGCAATTTTTTTAGTTTTCTGGAATTTTTCATTAACCTTAAATTTCAGTCTTCCTCTGTAATCTCGAGGCAGAATATTTTTTTAGACTTATAGCCTCCAAAGAAGTGTCTGTTCCTCTAGAACAGGACTAGACCTATTATTATTAGTGCCTATTTCACAACAAATGTTTCGTGGTTTAAAATTAATTCACGCAGTTCTATAAATTTACGATGTGTAAAATGATTGGACACGAATTGGAAACGAACACGAGGGTGCTCACAAATTTTTAGATCATCGTTGTCGGAAGTTGTAATAAGTGTATTTGCAGACCACTTTAGATAATTTTAGGGAGCACAAGAGATCCATAGACAATCGGTTAAGAATCACAGCTCCTCCCAAGTAGCATTTAAGTGTCGGTAAAATCAATATACCAGCCAATTTAGAACTTAGAGTATTTTAAGGGACTTATAAGAGTGTCAGAGAAAACTAACCTGAGCTCAAGCTGTATAGAAACATTATAAAGGAATCTGCGTACGCATGGGGTGTTATATCAGAAAATAAAAAATCTACTATAAAACTTCAAGTGTTGTGTGACACTTCGAGCTAAGTCTATCGTTAAAGCTGTATACAGGCTGTATTATAATATCAATTGGCACTTGTTGCTGTAAAAAAGTATCTGTGAACTCCGTTATAAAACTTTAAGTGTTTTGTGACGCTACAAGCTTTTTCTATTATTAAAACTATATAGAGGCTGTAGTGTAGGATCACCTGGCACTTGTTGCTGTACAAAAGTGTTTGTGAACTCCGATTTAAAACTAATTCTAATGGCGTAATTTTGCACTATTATAAGTATAATAGTGTTACAAATGCTGTCTGTAAGGTTATTATAAAACTAAATGAATAAATGGCAGTCATATAACAGCTTTAGTCTGTATTACTGACAAATTCTATTACAAAGCTGATTTGAATCCAAAAGCTGGAGAAGTGACTCCATTAATTACATAGTACAGCTACTAAGATTATAATGCTCTCCAACTATCTAATAGGCTGTTTAAAAACTGTCGCCATTTTACTATAAATAAAAACTTATCTGAAAATATAATTAAATATATACTTGCAAATATTTAACAATAACTAAAGTCATATTATGATAACCAGCTAAAATAATTTGACTTTATCCTTAGAATTGATATTAAAAAACTTTTACCCTAAAAAGAAACACTATAACTAATGTGCCACAGTTTTAGATATTTTGTTATGTTTATCTCGATTGTTAAGCAAGCGCGTGAATATTTTTCCAGAAAGATACACATGTTCACAATAAATAATAAACGGCACTTATCAATAGTATTACAACTGCCCTCAAGATCCTATGTCTTAACGACACTATTATTCTCTCAATTATTTGTCATTGTCGCCATTACAAATATAACGAGTAAACAGAAGACATTTAGACTCAAATAATTTTTAATCTTTTATAATTCTTAAAAACCTATTTCAAACTTTTATTTTTAAATCATACTTATAAGAGATAATCTGTAGTGCTAAGGTTTCCTTTTACACCAAATTACAGCTTTTATACAGCTTATCTATTAGCTTGTACAGCTACTGTACAGCTACTGTACAGCTCTAATGACGCGGAAAGCTGTATAATTGGGGCCCTTTTTTAACTTATAAGGGCTGTATAAGCGCTTCTACAGCTAAAGTACAGCCTAAATGTACAGCTTATAGTATTTAAATAAACTGATATACAGCTCTTATACAGCTTGCAATGCTACTTGGGCTACATCTTAAGATATTTTCTTTTATAACGTAATAAATATAAACTCAAATAAAGGTACAGATAATTGCTTAGCAGGTAAAAATGCGAGCTCGCAATTGTTTACCTTTCCCAAAAACTTATGTGATAAAGTTAGTCTTGGCCAGCGAATTTACTGCTTTACTTGTTCGAAGGCAAGGGTTTTTTTATGACGACCTACACAGATTGGCCAGAGAGGCTGGCCTTAACTGCTTCACCGGATTGAGAGGTAGCATAGCTCTTAGGTCGCTTAGCCTGAACCTCTATTGCTAGTAACTCGACACAAGGGTCCCCGGTGAGGAAGGCAAGGGAGTAAATTTATAACTACCTATGCTTTCTAATTGCGTTATAGCTGGAAGTTATCGCAAATCAGAAAGCTATCGCGCTTAGACTTACGAACTAGACACGTTATAGAGGTCTGGCAAAGCCCTCTCATAGTTCGGCACTTTTTTAATCTAATGTCCAAGCTCGTGGCTGAAAATGAACAGGACCTTGTAAATAAAATGGAATCGAAACTTTATTCGATTTAAAGCAGTTACAGCCCAATAGGGTTCTAAACCTAACCCACTTTACAGCTTATATTAGTTTTGTGTCCAATGCCTCCAACCTAGACATTAACCAAGAAATAACTTTCTATCACATGTATCCCACATAGTGTGTGATATAAATTTATTCTGATCGATTAACATTGGCGCAAATCTAAAAGTGATCGCTATCTCTGTTTACTCCGTTACGGTTAAGGCTACGTGAAAACTTATCATTACAAGTAAAGAATTTTGATATTTAAATGATTTGCATTCTGTTGTCTGATTGCAGATAAAAAATTAAAACATTCTTCTCAATAAAAACATGATAACTGGCCATTGTAATAAACCTGCATATTCCAGTCTTGTAATTAAAGAAAAAATCATACCTTAAATGTGAGGATCGTTTCTCAAAATTGACCTCCAAACTTAGGAATTTCGGTGTAAATGAACCCGCGGTTAAACGAGTGAAGTTACACGCTTGAGTTAATTGCGTGACCAACGGTTGTATTACGTAAAGAGCTCACTGTCTTCACAATGTGACTTTTTAAGTTGATTAAGTGTTGCATGATTGCTTAACTGTAACGAAGATCATAAAAAATTAATGACGTTCTCTTTCCGATTCGTGATTGTTTTTCCATCGTTATTAATAATTACTGATAATGACTTATTATGTATAAGGTTTTGCAACAAGATAATATAAATAATCAATACTTTCTTTGGTTTGGTTTGGTATTTATCCCTGAGTACCTCTCAGATACCTGCTAATCATATTGTTATCATTCCTAGAATAAAGACATTTTTGCTTCACCGGATTGAGAGGTAGCATAGCTCTTAGGTCGCTTAATCTGGACCTCTGGACGCAAGTAACTCGACACAAGGGTCCCCCGGTGAGGGGTAATCTCGGCTTACGCGTAGGCATTCCGATCCGAAGGCGCCCAAGAGGGCCGAACCACGACTTGGTCGGTTGACATTTCACGGATAATCTATGGGACATTCAAAAACTAAACTAACTTTTAGTGCCACTTCGGGAAGCGTTGGCGCTGAGACAAAAAACTCTCTCTGCTGCTTGTGGTAAATCGTAACAATATTCCTATCAATAAATTTATCGAGATATAAATATACCGAGATATAATAAATTTACCGTCTTCTACGAGATGACTAGGCGAGTCTAGATCGCTTTAAATACTTAAAGCGGTCTATCATGACAAACATATTCGCGTTATCGCCGCGCGCAAGTTAATAGTTTTTTATCATTGTTACGAGCGTTGCTGGGGATTCTACGGCCCCTTCTTAATTGGCATGGCATTTAAGATAGGTTTAAAATTTCTCAAGTAATCCGGTAAAGCTATCGACCGTGATTTAATGCAGTTCTTTCGGCCACCATCGGATAGGGACGGTTTCACGATAGTGTACCACTTAGGTGGCAGCTTCTCGAGCGCGGAGTTACACTTATAAAGATTCAGGCCGTAGAGCCCTAAGAGGGGTCAATGTACGGTGAATGTAAAATGGCAATGAGCAGTGTAGCATTTAGTGTACATAAATGCAGTCATAAATTATGAAAAATCGAACCACCAGTTTATAAGTGGCTTTAACCCGTTATAATCCAATCCGACAGCGTCCGATGTATTAAAGATTTATCGTTTCATTGTATTCTGAATCGGACAACATTGTACGTTCCGACACTATTGGCAGAGGCGACAGCTCGAGCGTCATGTCAAGAAATCATTTAAAAAAATAATCATGAAGAATACATTTCATTCATAAGATACGAGTGGCTCTGTTGATTTCTTGATAAATGTGACTTGTTTCTTGTCATACGTAACCTGGCTCTATGTATCTTTGGAAAGATTTCCTGTCAAGAAAAAAATTGACGATTCGTATACAAAAATTTGGTACCAACAAGCTTTTTGATTTTTGTTTGTGAATTACCACTTCCCTGGGTGTATATCGATTGATCGGTTAATATATTAAACGTTTTGGTACAAAGTTATAAAATATCTTAGTGTTCGTACCCACGTACTTAACTTTAAGCTTTCTTAACGGTACTTTTTTTCTTCGGCAATTACTAAAAAGTGGGACTAAAATTCCCAGAGAAATGTAGACGGAATACATTCTGAAAAAGCAAAACTAATGCGACTAGTTCCGGGTATACTAGACACGTATGTTTGCTGCAATTAAATTGAAAAATGTCGACCCCAAGATTCGCCACTTCAGAATATAACTAGCTCTAACCCCATGGCTTCGCTAGCATTAAATTTTTAGATTGCGGTTGATTCCAATGGAGTCCCAAAATCGTTAGTTATACATTAATTATACTAGTATATCATATATGGTAGTGTTACAGATTTTTTTTTAATTATTGTTTACTCCCGTGGGCTCGTGGCTTATTGTTATAATATGTATATTAAATATATAATAATTAATTATAATGTTAATATTTTTTATAATATTTTTTTTGCTTTTTATTTTTTTTTTAATCTATATTTTTTCTCTCTACATTTTTTTTTTAAAATTTTCTTGAATATAAGTACTAATAATTATTTAGTTACAGCATAGCCTAGGTTCGACTGTAAATTTAGCTGCAATTATCACAAATATAGTGTTAAAGTTAAAAGTTACAGCCTTTATATATATAATATATATGTCCCACTGCTGGGCACAGGCCTTCTCTGTAAAGAGAGTATAAGGGCATAGTCCACCACGCGGCCCTAGTGCGGATTGGTAGACTTCACATGCCTTAGAAATTTTTTCTAAGACATGTAGGTTTCCTCACGATGTTTTCCTTCACCGCCGAGCGCGTGGATAATCAGCACATAAAATTGCAACAGCAAATTTATTGGTGCCGGCACCGGGGATCGAACTCGGGTTGCTAGCGTACTATGCAACAAGAGCCCACCGCCCGGACACTGAGCTACCACGGCTCAAATATAGTGTACGTCAGTAAAAAGGCAATGAGACGTAAAGATAGTTTTTCCAAATTGGTCTATTGATTCAGTTGTTGAAATTGAGTTTATCACGTTCAAATAGACTTACAAACTATTACACCTAATATGTATATTAGTACTGATTAAAACATTAAATCAATGTCGTTCTTTATTACCACAATTAATTATAACACCACTATCCGAGAGAATCGTAATTCTTTTTTTATTTTTTATATTACGAAGACTATTTTACATTTATGCCTTCTTCTTGTCAATTTAAAAAAAAAACTTAGCTGTTGTCAACTGGAGTTTTTCAACTGTCACGTTTACATTTCATGTACAAGAAAATTAAAATTTTTATCAGTATTATTGAATTATTTTTTGTATTTTTAAAATCATTACACAAGAAACTACCTTTTTACTTTGTAATAATTTAAATATAAATGTGATAGATAGATAGATAGACAAATCCTTTATTGCACCAAAGAATATGTACAAAGGCGAACTTAATGCTATTTAGCATTTTCTTCCAGTTAACCTTTAGTGGTTAAGAGCAGGCTAAGGGTAGTGCCGCTAAAAATAGCGTTTTAAAACTATTTTATAGATAAATAAATATACATTTACCTATACATAAATAGATACTTCTATATTAACATAATAATATACATACATATGGAGTATATATAACGACAATAAATACCAGTTTGTAATTTTTCATTGTTTGAGTAGAAAGTATTCAGATACACGCGATTTAAAGGTAATAGTTGACGAAGCCTCGAAATGTGGAGACGGAGATAATTTTTTTTCTTTTTGTTAATGTTTTAAAATAATACAGCAGACAATAGAGACCAGTTGTTTTTGCCTTTTGCTTATGAATAATTTAAAAAAAGTGTTATAGTCGTCGCACGCCTTGAGACTTAATTATGTAGTGACGTCGGCAGCAATCTTGTAGTCTGTGATAACCTCTGCAACCCGGTGCGTATCGGTGTCAACCAAACAGATTAACTTTCGAAATGCCTTAATTTCTGTTATTCCCTTAACAACTACTTATATTATAAGCTTATAAATATATAAATATTTAGCTATATTATAAGCGTAATGACAACACGGACGGGTTAGATTGGATTTATTTTTTTAAAATAATGCTTACAATGTTGCAAGAAAACTCTTAATATTCTTGTTATAGTATGCTCTAAGTTTGTGCTAGATAGTTCACGTTTATAGTCTAGAAATAGTAGTCTAGTTTAGAAATTTCCTGCATACAAAATTTCGTGAAAATCGTTGCAGCCTTTTTCGAGATTCAGATTATATATTTATATGTACACAAGAATTGCTCGTTTAGAGGTATTAGATATACATTTAATTTTGCTTAAGTGTAATTTCACTACTACAGTGAATGTCTAGAGGCTAGGCGGTCCCAGATTTCGATCCCGGTAGGCTGGTACCAATGAATTAGGCGTTTTGTCGATTTTGTAAGTACAAAAAATCACATTTAAATTTTATTAGATATATATAGTAATATATATTTAAATCTCTAACCCTACTTTACTGACGTATGCTTACCAGATATCCAAACAGCCAAAGCAAAAGACGTGTCAATGAGGCCTAGAGCGAAGCATGCTAAAAATTAAACAATTACAAAAATAAGAAACATCACTACCGATGCCTTAACACACGCACAAAAGTTAAAATGGAACTGACAGGATATGTCCTGCTATATGTAGCAAGACTGGGAGACACCAACGGTTGTCTCCCAATCTTGCTACATATAGCTAGTAGAGTATAACTAATAGAGTGATCTCGTGGAGAGGTCCAACAGGAAAACGCCGCAGAGGAAGACCTCTCACGAGATGGACGGACGATATAATAAGGACGGCAGGCACAAATTGAATGAATGATGAGGAGCAACTGGACTTCCTCGGAGTAGGCCTTCACCCGCGGAGGGGTTCTTGTTAAATAGTTATATATAAGTAAAAGTATATGAGATTCACATAAAAAAAAGAAACGAAAGACTTTTTTATTTTTTTTTATTATTTAAATTATTAAAATCTTATTAAGCTTAGCGAATAATTCATTGGCTGCATTTTAAGTACATACAATTTCCATCCAATCTCACGGAATTGATGAATCAGTTAATATTCAACGTTGCTTTATACTCAACTATGATAATTTATGTGCATGTAACAATTTCTCGTTTCTGAAGAATGCTGTACCATTTACCTTTTCTTTATTTATGTTTCAATAAAACAAGGCAGAGATAATGTCATCGTGCATCGACATACTCTGTACAAAGACATACGGTATCCGGAAGCGGCATACGTATTTTGACTTTATCATTGTGCGTTAAAATTATATAAATATACAATATATATGTAAAGAATACAGGCCTTGTAATATGTAAGAAATATGAGGAATAATTATTCAGTTGCTTTTGTTTGCTGTAAATTAACACAAGTATATTTACGAGCCGTGGTAGCTCAGTGTCCGTGTGCTTGGCTCAAGTTGCGTAGTACGCTAGCAACCCGAGTTCGATCCCCGGTGCCGGCACCAATAAATTTGTTGTTGCAATTTTATATGCTGATTTACCACGCGCTCGGCGGTGAAGGAAAACATCGTGAGGAAACCTCCATGTCTTAGAAAATTTTTCTACGACATGTGAAGTCTGCCAATCCGCACTAGGGCCACGTGGCGTACTATGCCCTTATACTCTCTTTACAGAGAAGGCCTGCGCCCAACAGTGGGACATATATAAAGGCTGTAACTATATTTACGAGTAAAAACAAAAACCGACTTCAAATTTTCTTCTTTTTCGTTCCCTCACTACTGAGGATCGTGACGATAAGAAGCTTCCATTGAGTGCGGTCATAGGCGGAGTGGATGCATGCCTCCCACCGTCTTCGTGATCGTGTGCGAACATTTTAGAGGCGCCCTTCCCTGAGCACGTTTGCCGTCCATTTTGCCTAATATGAGCTGCTTCTCCGGACATTGCTTTGAAGACCGCATAACGTGTCCACTTCAACTCTCATCAAACTACCCTTGAAGTACATCCTTTGTAATTAAAAATAAAGCATCAAAATCGGTTGGCGTGATATTGAGTTTCGATCAAATAATTAATGCTAATTTAAGACTTATATGGTTTTCTCATGAATGCCATTGTCAGAATTGGAAAAATTCACACTGGAAGCATTATCTTTCAAATAAAAAGAAGAATCATCAAAAAGTCTTATATGGTATACAGACGAATTGAGAACCTCAAATTTTTGCATTTCTTTTAAAAAAAGTTAAAGTCATAATACAGTTTTATTATATTTGAATTTGCTAAAAGCACTCTCCCCTCATCCCTCTTGGTTTCACACAGGGCTTCCATAGTTCTTCTACATTCATGTTTTTCAAATGCTTTTAAAGGCCATTCTTGTAAAACTGAATGAAATTCCATATTCACGAAAGATAAAGGAAAAATAATGCATACCAACTCTTTATTATGCAGTAGACTCCACTTATCATTAGGTGAACGCCCTGCACATTTGTCGCTTTATCGTATAAAAATATTTATTACGACACACGTTGATAATACGCGTAACGCAAACAACAATTTTATATTTCATTTTGTATTATATGTGCTATAAATACATCTATACTAATATTACAAACTGTTAGTGTGACGCGAATTCACGTTTAATCTTCTAAACCGATTTATTTGAAATTTGGTACAGAAATACGAGTAGTTTAGTTCCTGAAAAAAGAAATCAAACAACAATTTTATATTCGATTTTTAAAATGTTTTATTTTTAAAATCATGGCTAATTTGTATTATACGTCGTGCCGGTTATCTTCAAATTATCATTAACAGTAACATTGAATAAAACTTTTTGTAACTCGTAACACCGAATGTTATGAATTTATTTATTTTATTCTCACAAGATTTTATCATTTAATAATTTTGAGTATCACCACTGCTAATTCGATTGTGCCGTGCCGACCCATTTGTGAAACAGCTGACGCCGTTGCAATGGCCTTACTATTGTTAAAGTCTGTTATAGTCTATCTGTGTCACTTACTTTATCGAAGGCCTTACTTCTTTTATCTTATAAAAAAATAGCATTGCTAAACGCAAAAGGAAAAAAAATGTGTGTTGAAGTGGTTTGAAGAATTTATATTTTATTCTGTTTAGTTGATTATAATGTTTTGTTCTATACCGCTCACCAATAGATGGCGCTGTGCAGTTTCTGTCCCCTTTCCCTGCATTGATTATTTTAAAAAGTTGAGTCAAGTTAAGTAGAGTCGAGTTAGTTACTGAGTTGTGAGTGATTAGTAGGGCGTTGTATTTGGTTGTATTCGGTTGTGTAAATAAAAGTGAAGTGTCAAGTGTTAGAAGTGCCTTTTAGTGAACCCTCCCCCCAAGTTAGTTTAATTGTACAATTCTCATCTTCGCATTGTTAGTAAAGTAACTACCTATGTATGATCCAATGTTAGAATATACATAGACCTTTTCTTTAAAGAGAGTATATAGGGACACGCAGCCTTAGTGCATGGATCGGTCCCGTAGTTCTGGGCTCGGAGAATAAGGCTACGGTTCTGGGCCTCGAGTTCACCAGGGGACAAGGGTGCCTTTGTCGTCCGCTGAAGTGGACCCGGGAAAAAGGCAGCATCGGCTGGCCCATGTAGCCTTGCACTGCGAGGGCACAGGAGGGAGGAAGAGGGGAACCTTTCCCTCGAGAGAACAGTACAGAGGGGCTTGCGTTCCACTGGGTCCTTCAGCGAGTCTTGAGTCCCTCACCGTGCATCGAAGAAGGGCCACCGGCGGGATTTTAGTGGGTAAGAACCCCACATATAACCTTGGTATCTTGTTGAAGATTTCCCCCCGTCAACAAAAAATAGGGTTCGGCAATCCATGGCTGCTACTAACTTTGTTTATAGAAGTTCTATATATTGTTAGCAAGATAAACTTATGTGGCTTGTTAAAAACTTAGAAAATTTGTGAGCTTTCATATTTGTGTCTACCGACTCAAAAGGTTGTCGACCCCTACCCTAGCGCAGTAAAACAGCCTTGTATAATATCATTAAAATATAATTACGTTACCTTTGAATTTGTAACACTGATTAAAATCACTAAGGCAAGCAATGAGGGAGATGCAGAAAATTCCCCATTAATTAAATTACCACCATTAAACTCTGTTAGGTGTCATAATTACGTCAAATCTCATCATCCCGTTAATTTTTGGGTAGCGTGCAAAAACATATGAATCATTACTAGCAAGTTTTAGAACAATGGATGAACTGAATTTCACGTGTTTAAGATCGCTAAATCTAGCATTGTTTCAATAATTTGTTTTCCACCGCTTGTTAGTACGTTATGATTATAATCACTTAGCGTTAAGTCATCTACTTGTAGACGTAGACGGTAAAGATGAAATACTTAAACAGTGATGTAACACTTATCTAGCGAATTGGTTAATGACATTTTGCAATTTAATTTTAATAATTTTTTTAACTGAAAAATATAAAGAATTTAACCGTTAAAATAATATCGAAAAAAAAAACAGTTGTCTGTATAGTGTATGTTTATTTATTTCGTTTTATTCATTTCACAAAGTAGGTGGTACAGGCTTATAACAAATACATTGTGATCGTCGAGGCGTAAAATTATATAATATGAACATCCAATACGAAATGCAACAACTCCACAACCAATAGAAATATACCAAGTAAATTATGAGTAAATTTTAAAATACTCTTTTACGCAGTAAAATGCACAATTCAACAAAATCGTAGTTGAAATATATAAATCCTCTATGTGTCGATAGGATTTTGTCTTAACAATAATCCTGGAAAGTCATAACTCATTCCTCCACCACAACATTACAAAGTACTGTATACATACATTACGATAGCAACCCGAATTCGATCCCCGGTTCCGGCAACAATAAATTTGTTATTGCAATTTTATGTGCTGATTTACCACGCGCTCGGCGGTGAAGGAAAACATCGTGAGGAAACCTACATGTCTTAGAAAATTTTTCTAAGACATGTGATGTCTGCCAATCCGCACTAGGGCCGCGTGGCGGACTACGCCTTTATACTCTCTTTACAGAGAAGGCCTGTGCCCAACAGTGAGACATATATAAAGGCTGTAACTTTAAACAGAAAAATATTTAATTGCCTGTAGTTAGTCGTGTATCAAATCAGTGCCCGGTTCTACGCTCCGCTTCAGTAGCACTAAACTGCAACACCGATTTTCAACATCTCCCGTTTTAAATCTAAGGTAATGAGGGATCGGAATAGATTTTTGAATTTATAATACACAGTTTTGTAACAAAACCAGATAGTGTTTTTATCAAGCTTCTAAGGTCCTAAATGTGACAAGTTTTTGTACTTAAACAATAGAAAGGCAATTCATTGATGCAAGTCGACTGGGGTTCGAACTCGCGTCCATGAGATCGTCACCCCTTCGCCACTTAGATTAATAATAGTATATCACTAAAGACCCAAAAGGTCCGATACACAAAGCTATGCGTTGCAACGCCGAACCGACCGGGTTCACTGCTCAGCATAATGCTGATTATCCGAGGAGGGTAAATCAGCGCTGGTATTCTGTAGAAACCCATTTTAAGAAGCAAACAAATGTCAGTAGCAGAATTTTAACAAAGTACGAATAGCGTAAAAGCAAGTAAAACACACTCTACTATTTTTATATAAAATAATTACCTACGTAATTATAACGTAGTTATCACTATTAAGTACCACTTAAGGCATAATTTACTGTGGTTTATTTTACGTCCGTTAGAGATGTTTGTTTGAAAATGATTGTTTAGTATTTGGATTGTGAACGTATTGTATGTAGATATGTATACATGAAATTGCACACGAATCTTCCTCCGATTGTGTCGTTAAGTTTGATCAGTCAAATTAAAGAATGTGTGAATGCGTATTTTTAAGGTTCACATGTTCTTTTGGTTGTACTGTGAAAATGTGTTTGTATGACTAACGGACTTTGTTATTATATTTCAATGTTAATTTGTATTTTATAAATGCGAGTTTTTGGGTAGTTAAAGTCTTTACTGTTAAAATTGTTGTTGAATGTAAAATTCTCTCCAAAGGCACGCCTAAGCAAGCTTATACGAGCGAAAGTTATTCACAATTAAGTCTAGAAATAATGTCCGACGCTGGGATTGAAAAGCTTTGTAGGGATGTTCATGCCAAAAACAAATCAATATATTTTTCGATAAAATATATCGTGAGGTTGTATCGATACTACGCGATGTATTGTACAAATATATCGAATTTTTTCATATATCGAAATTTGTTTATAATTAATTAGCGCTTAATATTAAACATTAGAAAAGTTTTGTACTAATAAAGTACTCGGCGCGTAACTGAGAGGTTCTCGCTTCGGATACCAGTCCAGACTATTTGATTTGATTAGATTCTGCCAGCAGTATAGACTGCATGCATAGATTATAAAATTTATACAACGAGTCCTGCCATCGTGAAGATTAGGAGTGTAGTAACATACTACACTACACTTTTCGTGATGGCAGCGAAAGTAAGGGTTTATTTATTCAAGTTGTAAACCATAAATAAAAGAATGCTATTTTATTTAATTTCTTACGATATTTCGTATATTGCTTTTTTATGGTTATAAACTAGTGCTTGACCACGATTCCACCTGGTGTTAAGTGGTGTTATAGTCGAAAAATGGTACGTGCTAGTTTAGTAAGTGCTTGGACGATGAAATATTCGATAATATCGGATTGATGCGATATATTACGTCCATATCTCGATATTTTATATAATATCGATATCTATCGTGCTCTCCTACCGCTTTGCACCATTGTTTTCGGGCGAAACTCTAGAAGGCGAGGTATCTTTTGGCGACCTTCCTCCTCGATAATAAAACAGCACGTCCCTCCTCCCTACGGTTTTAATAATATGTAGATCACAACAATGTATAATATATGAACTACCTATAACGTAAACGCAGAGCTAAGTAGGATTGCTGGGACAGGGCGGACTCACCATCAAGTAAATGTTTGGCTGTCAAAAGTATTATTTCGTCATTTAACATCAAGAAACCTTAAACTTTTACTGGATTATTGAGACCATTACATTAGTAACATTACGAGTTGACATTTTAAGTTTGTTATTTTTATTAATGTCTCGCTCCAGTAATTGCGTCTTTCTCAAATTACCGACCGTAACTTTATTTTTATATACATATAAGACTACTGTCGCATAAAGGTTGAAATACACATCGTAATTGTTGCGTTAACATCGAAATATGTCTCTCTTTATTTGATCTGATTCTAAAATCGTTTAATTAACTTGTTCATTTCAGATAAAAAAATATGTAAGGTGATGAATAACAATGCTTTATATGGAGCTACCTTGTTGTTCGCTACACATATTAAAGTACTTTTGTGGTGTCTGTTCGTGATCAGTAAAAGTGTCGGTGAGGTAGTTAAATTAATTTTTATTATTAAGAAAGGAGGTTAAATGATTGTTGTTTATCCACGTGGTAAATTAATTTCCAATGATTCTTTACCACTATGCTGTTATTTATTATCTTTAACATAACTTACAATCGAAGATAAACTTGAAATGCTTTTCAAATTTCATTCAGTTCTATTTTACCCATATTATAATTTATACACCGGTGTTAGTAACAGTTCGTTCTACTATATGCTAATTTAGTTTTAATGCATAAATAAATATTATAATCTATGAAGTATACTTATAAATTAGAATAAGTTAATGGACTGACTAATATAAAAGTACTTTAGTTGACTAGGTCGGTAACGATTACGATCGTCCACCTCCGTTTTTGAAAGAGATGCCTATACTAGAAATTTAGGATAACAAAGGGAGGACTCTCACTGTGGAAGATCAGTGCGGAATGGAGCAGTCATGGAGAAAAAGCCTTTTACAATTAAACCTCTTTTTTTTTAAGAAAGCTGGCAATATTTATTTATTTTTATTTCAGAAATATTACTAATAATCTTGTTAACCATTCCAACTAAGCTTAAGCTTGTGGCTAGGAGATGGTTCACGGCAATAGTCGAATGGTGGATTCGAACCCACGACCTTACGATTCGCAGGCCGTACCCTAAACCATTAGGCTATTGACCTCAGAAGGAAAGTCAGTAAGGCTTTATTAAATTACCTCTAAAACTCTTGACGTTTTGCTAAAATCTGTCAATAACAACTGTTAAATGCGAAATTGAGCAAGGAAAGCTCACACGGGTCACAAATTTTAGCAAGATGTAGGCATCAATTTATTGTACGTTCTATGACACGTAAGGTCGTAGTTACGAATCCATCAATCGATTATTAACGTTAACCGTCTCCTTACACAAGCTTAAGCTTAGTTGGAATGTTAGTAATATTTCATTAAAAATTATTCACTCAGTTGAGAACAAAATGTGTAAGTTAATTTTGTAGCTAAGATAATCGCAATTACAACACTCATTCTATACATTCACAAGTAGGTACGTAAACAGCGCATCCGTGTACAACAAATTCAGTGAACAGGGAATGATAATTTTAATCGCTTGTCACGGAAGAACGAGTCCATATCGAGTGAAACGACAATGTTTTTTTTTTAGTCTGTGATAAACTTGTTGTTTTTGTTAATTATCTACAAATTACAACAGGCTTATAAAATGTATTTACATATCGATACACATCTACAAATATAATTATAATATATCGAATATATCGATATGCAATAATTTATCAATCAATTACATTATTTCTTCAAACATAATAAATTTTGAGTAAAAACAAAAAGCGACTTCAAATCGAATCAAACGCTATTACTCGCGAACGCTCTCTTTGTATATCCGAATCATCTTAGGAATATTACTTAATAGAATTAATCAGAACCTAACCAAATTCTCAATAATCGACTTCTAAAGTGCATACTTTCCAATAAAAATTAATCATCGAAATCGGTTGACGTGATTAACTAAGTCTTGGATTATCATAAACCAATATTACAATCAACATTTTTCCATACGAAGTTTAGGAATTCCCTGTTACATCTTAGGAACTCAAAATCGTATGCAAACAAAATTCATATGGGACCTATTTGAAATCAAATAGTATAAAAATAGATAAGAAGACCAATTTATCCTTTTTGAAGTCATTTAATACTTGGGGAATTAGTTCATCATTAGACATTTATAATACTATACGACTTATTTTTTCCGTTTTTAAAGACAGACATGTTTCAAATTTATCATACAAACTGGCTTAGAATAAATATACACAACTAACAAGGATGCACTTATAAATTCTCATGGGCATGTGATTAATATTATAATAACGTGGCTTCATCGGACTTAAGTGATCTCTGACGTCACGCTATTAACGTCCAATACGGTGTGCCACCGCGGTGGTCTCATAATCATCGCAATGCCCCACGCAAAATGTGACCACAGCCACGTTTCCAACCTACTTCTAAAAAAAGGTTTTTTATGTTTGTTACCTCATAACTTTCGACTGGGTGAACCGATTTTGAAAGCTGGGGCTTCCGATGTGGTCCCATTTTGACAATGAAACTTGCATTAAGTATGTGCTCGACAAATGGACGAATAACTCAATATCACGCCAACCGATTTTACCGATTCATTTTTTATTGGAAAGGATGTACTTCTAGTTAGTTTCTGTATAATTCTATTTAGTAATATTCCTACGATAGTTCGGAAATACAATAAGGGAGACCGCGCGTATTAGCTTTTGATTCGATTTGAAGTCGGTTTTTGTTCTTAAATATACTTGTACCATTAAATGAATATCCAATATGTGATCATAGTATAATGGAATTAGCACTGTATCTGTTCGGACAAACGGGCCAGTTGTCGGGTCAGATATATGACTAATTGCACGATCCAGCCGTCACTGGTTCGTCATTTAGAAAATTTCCGTTTTGCACGTATCCTAAAAAGTTCAGTGACTGTAGCGAGGAGAGCATGATTCTGATCATTTTTCACTTTAAAAAAGAACAAGATTTCCAATTTGATTCTATTGTTGTTTATATTTCTGCACTCATAACTTCGTCATTTATAAACCGGAATTTTTGTAACGGAGTTACTTCCAATTAGGTTCCATTTCTGACTACACGGACACGAGCCGTGGTAGCTCAGTGTCTGTGCGGTCACCTCAAGTTGCATAGTACGTTAGCGTAATTTTATGTGCCACTCAGCGGTGAAGGAAAACATCTTGACGAGACCTATATGTCCTAGAACATTTTTTTTAAACATGTGAAGTCTGCTAATCCGCACTAGGGCCGCGTGGCGAACTAAGCCCTTATGCTATCTTTACAAAGAAGGCCTGCAGCAGTGGGACATATTTGATTGTTAATGGACGCGTAGGTCGGCTACGACTGTTTCGCTGGATTGAGAGGTGACTTAGACTGAACCTCTGTTAGGGGCAATAAGTCGCAAGGGCTCTCCAGAAGGGACCTCGGCCGGAATGGTTATTTTAGTCGCGTTAGCAAGACGAGAGCACGAACGAGAGCCGACCCCAGGGTGCTCGAGAGGGCCAAACCACGACTTAAGATATTCAAATGAATATTGATTCCGATGTTATACCAGGAAACTTCTGAGAATCGTTTTTTTTTTTTTAAAAGAAAGCTAGCAATATTTCTTTTTTCAGAAATATTACTAACAATCTTGTTAACCATTCCAACTAAGCTTATGCTTGTGCTAGGACATGGTTCACGGCTCAATAGTCGAATGGTGGATTCGAACCCACGACTTTACGATTCGCAGGCCGTACCCTAAACCATTAGGCTATTGACGCTTAAATTTTGGGTAATAAAAATTTTTTTAAAAATTTGGGTAAAATAAAATTGAGATGTTGGTTGGCTTATGGCAATCCAAGATTAGGTATGTACTACTTATTGAAATTATTATCATAATATTTATTGTAAGTTCTCATGAAAATAATCATAGATTTTAGGTCGTAAATAGTCGTAATAAATCGTAAACGATTTGAGATAACGGAAAGCTATTCAATAACTAAATTCACCTGACAAACCTTAATGCCGCCGTAATTTAAATTCTAAGAAATATTTGCAATAAATATGAGCAATTACTGTCCGATTAAGTCATAATTACATATCTTGCGGACGTGGAATATTTCGTAAGGATTAGGCCTCAATACATTCAATACGTTGTCGCTTTTACTTCGTACAAACAGAAACGTTACGAACTCATACGAGTCTGGTTTTTACCGTAGAAGGGACAAGGCAGAGCGGGGTGACGATGTTTGCAGATGCAGAGAATGCAGGAGTATAATCGCAAAACACAACCTTACCAACCTCGATGTCGAGGTAGGCAAATGAAGTGACTTGGGTCGGTTCTTGCCCCAACGTTTCCTGAAGCGGTAATAACGTTAATATCATTGTAGTACTATCATCTAGAATAGATCACATTGAAGCATCGCGAGCGATCATGACGTTCCGTCAACTCAGACATCAGACACGAGTCAAATTGCGTCTGAAGTAACAAACCTGGCGGAAACTTTTGTACTTTGATTTAAAAATTGTATTGTTTGATTGTTTTACTGATTACATTTTGGAGAGTGTGCACAGATTACACGAGTTAATTCCCCCATCCCGCTGCTACCTTCGAACGTTTAGACATTCGGGGGTCTCCACCCTTTCATAGTCGATGTTCCGCACGTCCGAACGAAGCGATTTGAGTCATAGTTCATCGTGCGTACAGCAAACGAGTTGAACAAGTTGCAGGCGTCAGTCTTTCCGTCCAAGTACGACCTTCAAGAGCCTTCAAGAGTAGAGAGAATAGGCACTTACTAAACTAGAGCGTACCAACTTTCTACTATATCACCACTTAACATCAGGTGGGATGGTGGTCAAGCACTAGTTTACACCCCATAAAAAAAATGTTTGGTAATTACGCCAGTTGTACATAATACAGTACTCTCTCTCTCTCTTCCATGCTATTGGTCCCACATGGTGGTGGGGTCAGCTTTCCGGATTTTCGCTTTCCACTTCGCTCTGTCCTGTACTGTACACAATACAGTACTATTGGCACTAATACGTGGTATCTACTTTCCATATCCTAGTTACTTTGTCTTTATTGTTATTTTGATGATATATAGATTCCTATTGACTTCATGTTAATAATAATACTAACTAGAAGTAATACTTTTTTTAAATTTGCATATGTGTTAATCCGTTTGTTAGGATTCTTTATCTCCCCAACAGGCGTATCCTGTATACACTCGGTGGCATTTGCACATTGTACTTGTTTGAGAAATCTTATTGTAAGCAATTAAGTCTTTTACGTAGAATGACTCTGAGTCACGATTCCTGTGTCAGTGTATCAAAAATTAATACAAAAATAATGTGGGTAACAAACGTTTTATTTCATTTAAGACATAGCTTATCATGCTTAGTCATAAGTTGATATTAACGATAATTGACCATACAGACGGCGTGGTGTGCCCGTATCTAAACAAGGATCTTGTTAATAAACTGGACCGCCTACAACAAGTGCATCATATTTATTTTTGGACCTCGCAAATAAGATTCTCACTATGTCTTTAACTCTGTCCAGTTTTTAATAGTCTCTTAATCTGCTTGATGTTATTGCTTTTAAATCCTTTGAGAAATTTGCGTTGATGAAGTTTTTTCAAACATTAGAATTTAATTTCCGCATATACAAAAATTGTTTACAAATATACCAACGCGATGAATTTCATGTTCGTTCATCTCGATAGAATACCAAATTCCGTACACTATCTTTATGGTAGGTATCCTACTATTGAACATTTTTCGCATTTTTTAAGGATCAGGTGACATTGTAATATAGCGCGAAACTACGACACTGGAATAGCGAATTAATCGCATATTACACTTATATCCCTCAGTTAGTGTGATGCAAATCTTAATTTCAACTTTAAAAGCTTGTCTATTGACCTTATTTGCATCAACTTCCTCACAGATAAGTAAATAGGTTTATCTACCCAGCCGTGACACTGATAACTGTTATCGTCTTAATTTGTTTCTGATTGAACATGTCGTTATCGGCGGCGGGATCATTCGGTAAACATACTAGTGACGTCAGTCATGACTTCTCTTCCTAACAGACGTAGACATTCAGTTTTAGAGTATAAAATTCTAGAGACACGTGTAATTATTTTTACACTTTTAGCGTATAATTTCTCTTGTCTCTTACTTGTGTGTCACTAAAAAATATATCAATTTTTAATATCAATTTAATAATTTTTGTTTTGATGTTAATTATGATTCCCTATTATCCACAACGATGACGTACAGTCACGATCAATAACAAGATATGGGTATTAATGTCTAGAAGATACAGAGTTTACAATAATACAAAATTGTATCAATCACTTGTTTTAAAATCATGTACACATAAAGAAGTATTTTCTCAGCTTGTCATTGAACTGTTGTCACATCGCCAACAACGTAACGACTTGCAAGATAATAAAATACAAACGACAAACAGAAACTCGACAACGTATCCAGACAAGTCAATAACAACTTAGGTCGGCTTAAGGCTGTAAGTTTTAACATAGACGTTAGACACACTGTACAGCGCCAAATAACGACAGATAGACTATAATATTAGCAATTATGAACCAAATAAGGACTTTAGCCTAACGAACTAGCTTGTGGACTAACTTCGTCAGTACACGCTAATTATAAATTGAAAGACATAAATAATTGCTGCAAATTATTGATTACAAATCTATCGAAAAAAAATTCTTCTGACAAATGGCGATAATAAATTTGATTTATAACATGGCGTAGTTAAGATATTGTAAGCGATAGAGTTATTAGTTGAAACAACAAGAAACTCTATACATAGTAGATAAATTTTACTGAAGTAACCGCTATACAACGATAATGTTTGTCTTTACTATGGTAATTCTCGACGTAGCTCTTACGTTGTACAAGGCTCAAGCTGCTAAATGCCATATTTTAGCTTTGGACTTGGTGGTACAGCCAGTTCTAGGAGAATTCCTTTAGTAATCCCTGCGTTTACTTCCTAGTGAATACACAACCAAGGCAAAAAAACTCATCCACATAATCAATCATTACTCTTTCTATTTGTATATTTACTTTTTACAATATATCTAAAATTGTTTAATTCTATTCTATTTCCAATTAAGATTTATGTCTTTCTCTCAATTAATAACGGACCTCAGGTAGGTAAAGTTGGGAAGATTTACTAGGAAACTCCTAAAAAGGCATGGTAAAAAAAAAGTTAGGAATAAATGAATAACAACAGCAAGAATTATTTATTATAAAGACTGAACTCTATTTATAATAGAAATAAACATAAATAATACATACAATAATATAAATAAATTTGTATTATTCATAAGAATATTTAAATAAAGAATAATTTGGCGACCGAGTTCAGGAACTTTATGTTATTCATCACAGTTATTCATTTATTAAAAAACATTGGTGAACGGTTATAAAGAATTTAATAAGAATGAAGCATTCAATTGATAAGTGTATAACCTCAACTTTATGTTATTGAAAATTATATGATTTCGCAATCCACGCAATTTCGCAATCCTAAAACGTGTCTCGTGGCAGTTGCTTGAGGCACTTTGTATTCAGTTTATATACGCATTGACGTCACTGCCGACCCAGTTTACGATTGTTACATTCCTGCCTTTGGTATCATCTTGATACGAAACATTAGAGACGTTGTTAAATTTTTACATATCCTCCCAATTAACACGTAGGGTACCTTTTCGAATCCTTAACGTATTTGTACCAACCAGTCTATGGATTTTCGATGATTTTATTTATTAAATCGATGGCGACAGTAATAGACGGTAAATCTTTCAGAAACAATTCATTACAAACCTTGGAAGAAAACTAATTATCTGTACAGTTCCTCACAAATTCGACCTTGATTCTCTTAGAAAGAAGTTTCGCTTCAAAGAAGATTGCTAAGGTGATTTTATGGGTAATTACCGTTGGAAGCGTGGCAACGTTTCCCATGAGGGGAACTTTGGCTTGGCAACTTACTCTAGGTGCTATAATTAACTTATTGAATCGAATGTTAGAAAGTCGAGTCATTCTATTAGATGCTTTAATCGAATTAATACACATTCTAGAGCCAGTTTACTAAGATTTACTAATGTCGGTTCTGGAAGCGTTACTACTATAGGATGGAACTCTAATGATGCTTCTAAGATTAATAGAGGAGAATAACAGACAAGTTTGCCGCAAGATCTTAGATTTTGGAACGGTGCCCATTATCCAAAGAATGATTTTTTTATTCATCTCAAGAATGTACATGTAAAATATATACGTCAGTGAGCTTAATTTGGAAGACGTTGGACGGTAAATTTTATGCTTACAGCATTGGGACGGCATTTTTGCGACTAGCAGTTGCCGGATTCGGTCCGATTCACTCCGCTGAATGACAATGGACGGAGTTTTTATGTTATGACGATTTCCTGCTATGATTGACGTCATTCCATTTAGAAAACTATATGAGTTTACAATAAAAAAAATGCTACAACAAGTAAAATAATATTATTTCGCTGGTTTAATATAATAAGATTTTCTCAGTAGATAGATTTAACTTTATTGTACATCAAAATGAAACAAAAAGCATTACATAACTAAGGTACATTTTACAATGGGCGACCTTATCGCTAAGAGCGATCTCTTTCAGGCAACCTGTGTATAGACAGGAGATATATGAACAAAACAGGACGATGGCGTTCAAATACAGATATTATTACAAATCTATACAATCAATAACCTAGACTAAATATACCAACATCAATAATTAATAGATATAATGATCGAAATAATATAAGCGTTTTCTGTTAAGTCGATCGCCTTCAATAACATAGCAAAACCTGGTTTGTACCAATGAGTTTCCGTTTTGCCGGTAGGGATTTGAAACTCTGACCATAGAAACGTGTCCCTCAATGTTGCTCTGTGTAATTTTTCTTGAATAATGTAAGCCACCACCAGATGGCGTTATGGTATATGAACTTCAACATCGTTTACTATACGTGTATTAGGTAGATGAGTTTTAAATGTAATTATAGTTTATTAACATGTATTTTTACATCATAATCACATCATTTTGTTTTCTTTGAGCTTGAACACTATTTTGAACTACGGTAGTATAATAACTTACGAAATTGTAATTGTAACATAATTATGAAGACATAACGTACAAAAAAAAATTGAACATGGAGAATATATTTGCGAAAGCAATATATAGTGAGGTCACACTAATATTGTACACTTGGACAAATACTCATCGCTTCTCACATACATCGCGGTATGTAAACAAATTTAACGCGATTCTATCTCATGACACGTCGACATTGTAATTAACAGGTATTTAGAATTATTTCTCTAAGCGGTGATAGCCTTTCGTATTCCATCGCTAATGTTTGAATGAGCGCAAGACATAAACATACAGATCATTTATGTTGTTATGTGTTATAATTCTAGCCAGCAGTCATTCTGGTGTCAATGTGTTTCTTTAAAGTTATCGATGTAAAGTGATATACGCGTTTGGAATCAAATTTTAGTAAATAAAATGGACCTTATTGCCTTATATCAATGCCTTATTATGACCTTATAGCGATCTAATAATTGTAATTCGGGTTCAGTGTTTACAAGCTTATATTTAGTGTAGCTTTGTAGATGAATTGTTTAGAAGATTTCTTACATAATGAATGAGTACATATGTAAAATAGCCGTGATAGCTTAGTGTCTGCGCGGTTGGCTAAAGTTGCATAGTACGCTAGCAACCCGAGTTCGATTCCCGGTGCTGCACCAATAAATTTACTGTTGCAATTTTATGTGCTGATTTATCACGCGCTCGCCGCTCAAGGAAAAGATCGTGAGGAAACCTACATATTTTAGATTTTTTCTATGGCATGTTAAGTCTGCCAATCCGCAATAGGGCCGCGTGGTGGACTATGCCCACATATTTTTTTCATAGAGAAAGCCTGCGCTCAACAGTGGGACATATATATTATCTATATAAAGGCTGTAAGTTTAACTTTAACTTTATGTAAAATACTCTCGGCTTTTCTGTACGATTTTTTTGGCTGAAAATCAGCGTAGTGCGCGTTTTGTCATACAGCACAATACTGAGCCAAGCACAATTTTTTTTTTCATTAGTTTTGTTGTTTGTTAATTAATTGTATGAACGTTTTATTTTGTTCTCTTGTGTCGAATAAATGTTTATTCTCTTCTATTCAATTTCAGATGTGTATGTATTTATATTTTTTATATTATGCCTGGTGAATAACTCATCATTTGTCACACATGGAACTTAATAAGCTTCTTTTTTTTATTGATACATATCGACGCTGGAAAGCAAAAACATAGCAAGTGACACATATGGCCATTTTCAGTTTTCTACGTCGTTGGAATCAGAAAAATAAGACGCGTCGAATGACATATGTAACAATTAGATGAAAAATAGATAGGATTTTCAAGATTGACACTTCTCTTTTATTTTTTATACCGTAAAATGATTTTCTTTTACGAAAACTCTAGGTTAATGCCGTGATACAAAAATTATTCAGCAAAAATAATAATTATTATGTCCAAACACGACATTTCTAGCTCCACAAACACGAAAGATATAATTTTTTTAATTTTAAATGTTTTTTGGCTCTGGTAAACAATTTCATTTTTGTGGATTACTACGTTTTTGTTTTCCAGCGTCCATATATTGAGGTGAGATATACGTAGTAATAAATTGTTTTATATTTTTCAGGTAATTTAGAAATGGCGTTCTGCTAGATTAAACAAATTCTTGGTAAGAGCTTGATATTTTTTAAATTTTATGTAACCTCCACTTTTTTTTGATGTACACTAAACTCCAGACCACACTTACCGCAATATCCATAAAGACATCGCAAAATTTAATGCTACAAGTCCTTTTTGCCCTTAAAGGACGACCGATTTGAAACAGTGGCAGTGTTTATGGTAATGTTGCATTTCGTTGGCTAGGCAAACCGGCTCATTTGAATATTTTAACCATTAATAGGCAAAATTAGTGTCTTTTCTTGGACAGCTTTGCGATCGCCCAAATGTAGGTTAGATCTACTTTGACTGCACCGTGATTTATTTGAATAGCGTTCAACTTATAAAATTAAGTGAACGTTTTATATTGAGCGAGTAGGTTAAACACACCATTAATATATAATATATATAAAGAATAAACGTAGACTTTAGGTAGTCCTGGGCACCGCTTAAAATCAGCGCTGTAATCCTTGCGACTGCACATGCTGAGACGGTGTCCAATGTTGTCATCATATCTTATAAGATATATCCTATTTGTTTTTTTTTGTCTTTTTCAATATTTTTTATATTTTGTTTGTAATGTATTCGAATGATGCCAATAAAGAATATGTCTATATAGAGTTGACACAGTTAACAATCAAGTTGTCAACTCTGTCTGGTCTATAATAATATTAATAAAACCATTTAATCGGTTAAATAAATTACAACACGTACAAATCAATCAAACAAACAAATAAAATTATATCAAAAATAATAATAACCTTAAAAAAAAGAAAGCCCAAAACGCCCAAGATCAAAGCTAAGTGTTGCAACGCCAAACCGAGATTCAATTTTTCTCAATTTATATAGCATAAAATTAATTATCAATAATACTGGCATAAATTTATAGTTATTAAAATAAATTGTGTAAAAAACATGACATAAACGTAATCTTACATGAAGTGTCACAATACCAAACCACAAGAGTATTTAATGAACACGGTTTGAAATATTAAACCAAACCACAACATCTCAATATACAGATTAAGTTTTTTATGGGTATAAACTAGTGCTTGACCACGAGTTATGATTACGTATTACATCACGTATTTTAGTGTTTGTATAATTTTTAGGGCCTGCTGCTTTTTGAGCATGTCAGCCCCATCATTCTTTTTTTCGTTGACGGGGGGGAAATCTTCAAGAAGATACCCCGCCCGGGATAGGCGGAGTTATGTGGGGTTCTTACCCCCCGGTGCATGATGAGGGGCTCCGGGATCTCCAGTGGAATGCACCGGAGCCTCTCTGCATTGTGCTCTCGGAGAGCACATCCCGGGGGAGGTTAACCCCTCCCTCCCGGCCCTATCATACCCTAACCTTGGTAATACACATCGATCGCATGAAGCGAGAAAGATAGTCATTAATGTTGCTTGTCTATAGCCACCAGCTTCCTCGCTTTCTCTGGAGTCGGGTTAGACAGCAACTTTGAAAAAGCACCCACATGTTGTTTCCCCAGTTTAAGGCTATCTATTAATGACTTTCTTTCCGCTTCATGTTTAGCTCATTCCTCCATTGTGTGGTGCACGTCATCTGCCATTTCGGTGACTCGGATCTCACATTTCGGTGACCCAGCCTTCCGCATCCGATGTGCAGTGCGTGAATAATGAGCATGTTTTTGAGAGTAGATAGAATAGGCATTTACTTAGCAAGTCCTGTAGACTATAGTTTCACTTAACATCAGGTGGTTGCTTGCCTAGAAAGTATTAAAGCAATAATTACTACAGTACTAATTTTACATTTTTTGCGACTAACTTACACAGATCAGCCAAAATCTACATGTATGTGTGTAGCTAAATCGTGCCTCTATAGTTTCATCAGATTTGAGAGCAGCCATTTAAGTTAGGCGTGCTTTAGAATTTCCTTAGATACCCTGCGGAAAACCAAATCATCGAATGGTGTTACGCCCTATAGATCGCCTTCGAAGGGAAATGCTTAGCAACCGCTGAAAAAAATATCTTCTCTGACTAATCTGCACAGGTTCGCAAAAACAATGTCCTTAGATGCTCCGTGAAAAAGCAACCAACCTAAACGTATTTCGGTCCTCTAGGGGCCTTGGAGTGGAATGTTTACGCTTAATAGATTAAGCGGCGGGGCTCCTTTCATTTGACCATTTGACCGTGTACACTGTAGAGCTCTGGGTCCTCCTCTGGGTCTTCGAAGAGATGTCGGGGCTCTCTGCATTCTCTATCGTATTTACCAAGGGGTGTGTTCTGAAGAATTATTCGGAATCATCCCATTTACCGATTTCCATTACCGCACATCACGGCAGAATTCCAAATTTCATCGACACCATCTTGATGGTTGGCGTTCCACGATTGTACGTTTTTTGCATAACTTTCTTCCACGCACTGTCAACTTGTTGAATTAATTGTCTCCAGCGGTGTTTCTGAACCTTTACTGGACCTTCGAGAAACGAGCCTACTCTTATCTCAAAGGCCGGCAACGCAGCTTCTCTGGTGCTGTGGATCTTCATGGGCGACGGTGATCACTTAAGATCAGGTGAGCCGTAAGCTCGATTGCCTCCATTTGTAAAAAACGCCCAAGCCGAGTTCAACTCACACCGGGGACTACTTTTATGTGCCGTGTTACTATAGAGGCTTAAGGCGAAGCCTTCGACCACGTGTCAATTCGGTAAAGTTGTAAAAGCTTTTAAGCTATCAACGGCCTTCAACAACAACACTATTAATCTCTTTTAGCGAATGGAATTGGTCATCTTTGTTAAGAAGAAAAGAGTATTTCCATCACTCAGCCGGGTGTATAGGCCCATACAAGGAACCGTGTGCTTACATGAAATTGGCACTAACATTAATAAAGATAGAGTTAAAACGGCAGATTTATTGCTAAGATAGTTGACACGCCGTGTGTTTTTATGCGATGTTATTTTGAGAATTCGAAATTAAAACTGCGTATGTTGCAGTTATTGCTTAATCAAGGAATAAAATCACAAAGATACGAGTGTAACTGTTAACTTTGGAACTTGATTTTCATTATCTTTGTTTACTGGAATGTGTACTTTTATCTTATTTATAAAGTAAGGCTTATTCTATCTATAATATGCAGATATAAAATGAATCTGCGACTTATCTATAGCAGCAACTGCGTCATTATCTAAGAAAAAATACAATTATTTCTTAGATAATGACGCAGTTGCTGCTATAGATTCAATATAATTATATTGTAAATACACTTCGCAAATACCTTAATGCCTGAAGACGAAGGTCTTCAACCAGTGCGTCCTCCCAGCCATGAACTATGGTGCAAAGACTTGGTCTCTGACCGTTGGGCTGGTCCACAAACTGAAAGTCGCACAACGAGCGATGGAAAGACCTATGCTCGGCATTTCTCTAAGGGATAGAATTCGAATTGAAGAAATTTCACGGAGAAAAAGGTAGTCGACATAGCTCTTAAAGTCAGCAAGTTGAAGTGGCAGTGGGCCGGACACATCTGCCGAGTTAGTGACGGTAGATGGGGAAGGAAAGTCTTGGAATAGAGGCCGCGTGTACGCCGGAAAAGCGTAGGGCGCCTTCCCTCCAGATGGACCGATGACCTTGTAAGGATAGTCGGAAGTGGCTGGATGCGGAAAGCGGAGGATCGTATATGGTGAAAGGCATTGGGGAAGGCCTATATCCAGCAGTGGGTAGACACAGGCTGATGATGATGATGCAATACTACGTTTGTTTATCTTACTTACTCAGAACTTAAAATTCCATCTGCAGCACTATTGGGTGTGATAAGTGAAGTAAAATGGAGAAATCGCTGAGAACTCGAAAATAGAATCAAATTTAAAATAATAGTAACAAAGTAATTTATTTATTTATTTATTTATTTAATTTACAGGAAGATCAACAGCAATAAAGTTTACAAAAAAGATACAGTAATAATTAAGAAACAGACTGCCAATAACAGATCTTTGCTAATACGAAAAACTTTAAAATTATTTAATTGTGTAAGCAAAAACATTAATAACACAAAAGCATACTAACAATTTTTCAATTGAAGAAATTTCGATAGAATGCCCGTCTTATTGCTACAGTTGTAGTATTAAAGATGTCTACTTCTGTCCTTTTAGAATATTTATTGAGCGTGTGACCAGCGCGCCACATAAATTAATTTTGACGATAGTTGGAAGATGCCAAAGGGAGATGGATAGGAATATGATAGCGCGCTGATTTCTTGGGCACGGTAATGTAGAACGAAACTGGTATCAAAGCTATAAAATTAGTTATATAATATAATATATATACAATGTACAACATTCGGTATAATATGCGACATCGTTATACGTGGAGTGCTTTAACAAGTATGCTATGTGTATATATCTATATAAGATTCTTAAAACGCTATTTTTCGTGACGCTGCCCTTAACCACCAAAAAAAGCTGGAAGAAAGTGCTAAATAGCATTTAGCCCTTATATAGATTTAAATTTTGGTGTAAAAAAGAATTTATTTATCAATCTATGGTAGCCATTGTAGAATTTTCTGACCACGTAACCGAAGGTTAGAACTATAAGGATGGCATTCAAAGACCTTTAAATTGACAATGAAGAGGAAAACTGCGGTAATTCGGAAAACTGCTATGACGTTCGAAGGCCAATGCACATCCTTAATAATACATGACTTCAATTTGTTAACTAGGTCGTTCGTCAATCACGGTCAAGTGAAGTAACGTACTTAGATCACTCATCGCATTTTTGCGGTTTTTTTTTGCAATAAGGTCCATAGCCGGATACTATTAAGCTACTAAAAGATATATTGTCCATCTACTTATAGTTTTGGTGGTAAGATTTCATATGTGACGAACTAAACATGAAACGCTACTAAGAGAACTTGGAAGAACTTTGTCTTGGACTAGGTTTTAATTGAACCCAAACCCTTTCAAACAAACATAATATGTTCAAAATCGATTCATAAATTACGGTGCTCTAAGTGTACAAATTTTAAACAAAAATACAGACGAATTGAGAACCTCGAAGTTTAAAAGTATTTAGTATCTTAAACGATAACACGATTAGCTTAAAAGTTTCGCGAAGTCATAATTTTCGTAACAACTATAGCATCTGCTATAAATTTTTTACATTGCTAATTGTATTAAACAAGCTTAATTGATTCCTATGAACAGTTTTCTCTGCGTTCCTTTATATAAGTCCATGATTTATCTGCTGATGCAATCTGTCCGCCGTCCACGTGACGTTACATTTATTTACAAACATCCATTAATAGATGGCGTTACAAACTTTGTTATCTGTTGTAGTGAGCTTTTAAAATGCATTTACGGAAATTTATGACAAGCTCGTGTCATTTTTGCAAATACTGTGGTACCAAGTAACTCACTTGGACACAACGGACGCTTCTATACAGGGACCTTCACTTTTCTTTTGGTACGTATGTTATCCGAATTATCATACGAATATTACGAAATTGAATTAATTAGAATCTACCTAAGTTAAACACCTATTATATTGTAAATATAAAATTTATCTAGTTATTAGAACCTAACCAAATTCATCAAACTATCCTTGTAGTACCTCTGCCAAATGCAGAATTATCATTGCAGAATATTTCCGAATTATCGTAGGGTGTCCGCGCGTAATAACTTTCAACGTTTGATTCGATTTGAAGTCGGTTTTTGTTTGTCGGTCCTCTGTAATTGCAATATTAAATGAAGATTTATCACGCGCTCGGCTTTTAAGCAAAAGTATCGGAAGCTATCTTTTTCCTCTTAATCGTTCTCTTTATTGCTGAAAGTCGTGTCTAGTGGGTAGTGTTGATTACTACGACTATCTTCTTGTGTCTCTGTTTCGGCGGGTTTGGTTGTCGGTAGGCCTTTTTTTTTGTTAACGGGGAGGAAATCTTCAAAAAGATACCCCGCCTTCTGGGGAAGGCGACAGTTATGTGGGGTTTTTACCCACTAAAACCTCCCCGGTGGCCCTTTCCTCGGTGCATGACAAAGGGCTCCGGGATCTCCAGTGCAACGCACCGGAGCCCCTCTGCACTGTCCTCAAGGAGAGCACGTCCCCTCCGTCTACCCACTGAGGCAAGGTAAGCGACCGCTTTCTCTTTTTCCGTCCATCTGGTCAATAACCATAGTTTCAGCTAGGCTGTTACGATTGATCTGCGAGCAGGACAACTTGCATGTCTCAATTTTTTTCTAAGAAATGTGAAGCCTCCCGATACGGAATAGCGTAGCAGACTGCAGAGATCCAATGCAGTGAGCCATAATTAAGCAAAAACATATGAATCAGGTACTTAAAATTTTATAGTATATTGCGTATAATTAAGCATAACTGCACGTTGGTGCAAAATTGGTTGCGATGATTTCATTCAATTAAGTTTGTCATGGTTCCAATGATACACAGTTCTGAAAATTAAATCAAACATGATGCCCTATTTGGCACCGCGTGTGGCTCAACAACTGTCTAATCGCCGCGTTACGTTAATGGACACATCTAGCGCGATGATTCCATCATTTAGGATTTTTCCCTTTTGTGGGGTCCAGCTGATCCAACGGTTTTATTGTTGTCTTTGCTTCTGTTTTTTCTTTGTTTTATATAGTTATGTATATAGATATAACGTCATACACCAAAATCGAAAAAGAATCAAATTACAGAAGTATGGTATTTTTTACAATATGTTGTTCAATAGGGCGACCTTATCGCTAAGAGCGATCTTTTCCAGAGAAACTTTGTATGGACTGGAAATATATGAATAAGTTAGGACGAATACATAAAAATATTTTTTTAAATCAGGAGCCTTAACCTGTAAATGTTGGATGTGGAGTTTTTTTTTCAGGAAAAGAGCAAACTTGTATGCGGCTCACTTTTTCTGATTGACAGGTGGCCTAGCTATTAAGACGCTTAGCCTGAACCTCTATTCGTAGTATTTCGACACAAGGGTTCCCCGTTGGCGTTAATCGATTACCGCCGCCCATAAACACCTGCCGTAGGCATTGCAGGTGCGTTGACAACATTTCTATGTTGGGTTAGCAACGTTTCTAACGAACGGACCGAGTTGTATTGAGAAACTCCGAGAAAATGATCTAAGCTGACCGCTACATTTTCACGGGGTTTGAGAGGTGGCAGAGCTCTTAGGTTAGGTAGAATATGTGCTAATATTCTCACTAGAGAGAAGATCTGTGCCCGTATTGTGTTTGTTACATATATGTGGTTACTCAAAGGAGAGGGTTTGCGTTCCTCGTATGGCGATGTGTACGAAATATTATCTCAGAATAGTCCAGAGGCTTTGTCAAGAACGAAAGACGTAAGACGTAATCGCTAGCCCACGAAGAACATGCACCTAAAATCGTACCCAATAAATGGTTTATTTACAAATTACTATGTTTCTCTCTCTCTCACACATGCTATTCGTCTTTTCGTATTTTAGAATATTGAAATGAATTCTTTTATTTCTGTATTACTCGCGAACATGTTAAAACTTGTACCCCTGCCTCGCATTTGTACGAATTTAGCAGATTGACGTAACATATTATCCTATTACGCTTCTACGCTAATTTTGTAAATTGATATCAATTCTCTCAAGAGGCGGTTTTTATTAGCATGGAATCTTAGACGTCCGTAATGAATTATTCTGTTCATAGATAAAAAACTTTACATAAATTTTTATTTATGCCCTATTCAACTTATTTTTTTGCTCGACATTTTACTGTGAACTGTGTAATTAATTGAACAGCAATTCTCACACATTTTCAAGGACTTCGACATTGAGATTCCTAAAATACATTTATTGTAAGAACGTATTGTAACGTAAAATAACTTATTAAGTCATTCAAGTCAAGTTATTTTTTTTATTTTATAATTATTGTTTATTAATATATTTTTTCTAGTTGTTATTGTAATAATATACGTCAGATAAATATTATGTGAATACATGAATAATATAACGTCCGAAGTTCAAACAAATTCTACGTTATTGATACTTTGACATTGTAATTATGGTAAATTAATACTAAATTTCATGGCCTCGCTAATACTGTTTAGTAATGTTATATTTTCAACCGACTTCAAAAAGGATGGTGGCTCTGTATTTTTTATGTTTGTTACCTCTTAACTTTCGACTGAGTGAACCAATCTTGATGATTCTCTTTTTATAAAGCTGGTGATTCTCACGTGGTCCCAATTAAATTTGCTCCTATTCTGACAGTGGCATCCATGAGAAAACCTTAACCAAGTCTTAAATTTGCATCAGGTAAGTGCGCCACAAAGGACGGATAATTCAATATCACGCTCGAATCGATTATTAATAATAAAATACGAAATCGATTATTTCGTATTTTATTGAAAAGGTTGCACTTTAAGAGATTGATTAATGTTTGGTAGAAATTTGAAGTCGGTTTTTGTTTTTACTCGTAAATATACTTGTATTAATAATAGTAAATTTGTGGAGTGAAATGGAGGTACGTCGTCAGTGTATCAAAAGCCAGTAAACTCTTTGTTCTGCTATCTCATTAGATTTTTTTTTGACGAACTACAACTACACAGTTTCGCCAGAGAAGTCGGCCTTAACTGCTTAGCCGGATAGAGTGGTGGCATAGTTCTTAGGTCGCTTAGCCTGATCTTCTATCGCTAGTAACTCGACACAAGGGTCCCCTCGGTAAAGGGTAACCTCGGTTTGGACGGTTACTATGTTAAGTGTAAGCGTTCCGATCCGAGTGGCCCGAGAGGACCGAACCTCGACTCGGTTGGTTGCTATTTCACGGATAACCTAAGGAACATTCAAAAACTCTCTTTTTAGATAGTGTTTATGGTTGGCAGTGTTATTTAAAATTATCAAACAACCACCAACTACCATACTACCAAAGATGTCTGGTATGTTTGGTGGTTTAGTATAATCATTTTTTTTATGACGAACTACACAGATTGGCCAGAGAAGCTGGCCTTGACTGCTTCACCGGATTGAGAGGTGGCATAGCTCTTGGTCGCTTAGCCTGAACCTCTATCGTTAGTAACTCGACACAAGGGTCCCCCCGGTGAGTAGTTTGATATCAATTGCCAGTCTAGTCTTTGATATCATAATAGTCATATTATTTGGTGAAAAAAAATATACCGGAATTTTCAATACAACTCGACATATTGTCATGCACCTACGTGCGCCGAATGTTTATTAATATGTTGAAATGTAAATAAAATATTACGTTTCAACAACCTTTGGTATTCTCATTTGAATTACAACAACAATTTTTTCAACAGTTTTTATTTAAATACATGTATATTACGAAAATTAGAATCTTCAATGGCATTAAAAAGTGTATCGTATCTTTACTACAAAAGGATCAAGGCTTATTGTAACAAGATTTTTTTGGAAACAATGCTAACAATATTTTTTTACAAATATTACTAACATTCTTGCTAACCATTCCAAATAAGCTTAGGCTTGTGTAAGGAGATGGTTCACGTCAATAGTCGAATGGTGGATTCGAACCCACGACCTTACGATTTGCAGACCGTACCCTAAACCGTTAGGCTATTGACGCTTATCATCATCGATTGATTAGTAGAAAATATTAAAAATGATATTCACGAGAGTTTTTAAGTCTAAGTTGTCTGAAAATTATTACATATATTTCGATCGGTTGAAGATCCGGAGGAAGTCCAAAGAAGTTGGGAGAGTATGGTGTCGAGAGACATGAGGAAATACTAGATTCCCCAACATGATATCGGGGACAGAGCAAAGTGGGAATGAATCCAGAAAGCTGACCCCTCTATAATAGCAAAGAAGAGAGAGATGTATTTAGAAATATCTAATCACATAAATATTTGCAAGTAACACAAATAAATATGTGGACGCACATTGCGTAAACAATAGGACCTCCGATGAAAGGCTGCTTTTGTTAGCAGATGCGCTCAAAGTCGCTGCGTGCGTCACAATCGCTCTTGACATAATACCACCTGACCCCATGGTAACGCATGCCGAAATTCTTGTACAAGTTTTGCTTTTATTGTGTAGGCGCTCGGAACGTGTTTATTTTTGTATGTATTTAACATAATGAAAACATTAGTCACTTTTTATAAACGACAATGTTTGTGCTTTGCTTCGTTTGGAATATAATTTTTTTTTATACTCTCAAAGCAAATGCTTGACCACGATCCCAGCTGATTTTAAGTAGAATTGCAATCGTGGGTGATGAGGCGCATTATCTTAGTAAACATTACACTATACTATATACTTACATGGTATTCGGAGGGAAAGGCAGAGTCATATAAACTATTCCAGTCCTTTGCTGTACGAACGTTAAAAGATCAAGTAAATCGCGTCGATCGCAATTGAGGGATGATAAAATCCAGTAGTGCGTAGTTAGGTGGTGGAAGGGGGATGGAAATCAGATCATGTAATTCCGGAGCACCAAGGTACAAGGTCGTAGGTTCGAATTCACCATTCGACCATTGACATGAATCCCAGAATAATCTACTGCTATATTTGTTGTAAAAAACGGAGTCTATGGGAATATAAATTTATTTTATAAACTTGGAAGCTGTGATCAACAGTAGTGGCAAAGCGATTCTGTTCTCTAATTCCAGCTGGTTTTTCAACACCAGCACACCTACCCTCAAATCCGATGAGTGTCCCTTGACATGTGGACAAACTTTTTTCTACATGAGAGGAAATGCGTTCACTCGTAAGCGCCCGCTGAGGATGCGACCGAGTTATTTTGGGTTTGGGCCTGAATACCTGTTCCTCCATTCCTTCCCGAAGTGGCATATAAGTTAGTTTAGCTTAGATTGTGCCAATAGATTTTTGTTATTAAAATAGCTAGTGACTGTGTCGTGGTTCGGCCGTCTCGGGCGCCCTCGGATCGGACTGCTAACGCGTAATAATGGCCAATGGCCACCGTCCAAGCCGAGGTTACCCTTGTGTCGAGTTACCGCCTAATAGAGGTTCAGGCTAAGCGACCTAAGAGCTATGCCACCTCTCAATCCGGTGAAGCAGTAAAGGCCAGCTTCTCTGGCCAACTGTGTTAGATCGTCCAAAAAATCAAATCAAAAATCCTTCATTTCACTATTCATCATATCATATTTTAAGAAAAGGGTTTTATATCTTATTCAACACTATTTTGTTTTTTGAAGAGTTCGTTTTTTTATGTTTGTTACCTTATAAATTTGATCTGGATTAACCGATTTTTGGTGATTATTTTTTCATTCGCCGCTTTTCAAAGCTGATAATTACCATGTGGTCCCATTTTAAATTGTATTTATGCAGTACGGAGATACGACTTCAATACATTTTCAGGTTAATAAAATTCAGGTAAATATGGATCCCTACCACGATCGTATAAAAAACAAATTCGAAGTCACTAACCTATAAATTCGTATTAAACGCCACACGGGTGCCGAACAACACAGACTGCTTAGTAACAATAAAAATTATATATAAAATCATCTTTCAAGTCTAAACATGGTAGACCACAGGGTGGTCCACAGGGTTTGCGAAGAAATATAGGGTGTCTTTACCTTATATATAGCATTAACCATGGAGAGTGTTTGTGTTGTTTGTCTTTTAGCGGCACCACCCTTGGTCTGCTCTTAACCACTAAAGGTTATCTGGAAGAAAATGCTACTAAATAGCATTAAGTTCGCCTTTGACCATATACTTTGGTGTAATAAATGATTTATCTATCTATCTAAATTAAAAGTAACGGACTAAGATATCACAAGCGGTGTTTCCAAACCGAAATCTTTTTATGGCTAACGGTAACCAATTCAACGTCAAAAACATGCTCGTCGTGAAATTAAGGGTTCACAATTAGTGACAGACATCATAAGAAAATGAAAAGCTTAGCATTTTTAAACTTACCGATGTCGTAAACTTATGAATTGAATATGTAAGTGGGTCTGTCTTATTCAACAAATCATGCCTCAATTCTGCCAACAATAAATAATGCTCCAAGCCGAGTTTCCCAATCGGGTGTTGCGCGTTGTTATAGGATTAGGTTGAGCGTTCATAAGCATAACTCGATGAATTGGTCCTTCGAGCAACAAAAACCAACTAACTCTTAAATAATTAAGTACATATAACATTTAAAATGAAAGATAAAACACAAAAAACTAATTAGTCTATGGTTTTGTAGTCTTTTAAGCGTGAAAACAACTAAGAAATTATGAATATGCCATTTAGGCTGCACCATAGCACCGTTGATGACGTCACAGGTATGCAACACACTGTTCCAGCAATAGAACAGGCAGCAAATCACGCGGAGAGGTGATGCTTGGACTTTATTTAATCAATTTCCAAGCAATCAGTCTACTGTTGAGGAAATGGGGGCAATTGTGAGATCAAAACCTGGTTGATCACGGTGTGGTAGCGTGGCCACATGAAATCACCAATTGAATGACGCTCGCCATTTCAATCTATAATACTTACTGTGATGAAATATGCACTCGAACAATTTGTAATCAGTAGCGCCGAAACACGAAGAGGAGATACTCGATTCTGTATTTTTGAATGATGCACGATGTCAGGACTCCCGGGCACCAATGGGTTAGCACTGAAGTAATAGCCCAAGGAGCTGCCTGAGGAGCTTTCGCGGGGACCTGACTTGCTCAGTCATAGTGGTTCGCACTTGAATACTTAGGAACATATCAAACCAATGAACTGTCCCAAGCCGGCATAAAATCCATCTCAAAAAAAGAAAAACAGCGATAATTATTACTGAAAATTAATAATTGTCGTCACAAACATCTCGCGAAATTTCGCCTCATATGTGACTCATTCCGCGTCATCATTGCACGGCTTGTAATTAACAAAAACGCGGGATTATTGTTAACAAATTTAGTTCATGGAAATCAATTAGTAATACCGATATCGTAAATCGTTAATTACGTCTTAACAGTTGGGGAAAGAAATATTATATTGATTTCGTCACATTACAGTAAAATTTCCCGCTATTAATGATAAAAGCTGTAAAGGAATATCTTGTAACAACTTCAATGTTGCCAGAAAAGTCATTAATAATAATTATGAATAAAAATAGAATGCAATAAAAGCGCTCAAGCCGTTGTCACAGCAGTTTCATATATTAAGATACCTTTTTTTTTTTTTTGTTAACGCGGGGAATCGAGTTATTAACCATCCTCCGGTACCCTGGGTGGGCCCGGAGGGATGTGTGGGACTCGGCCTGGGCAGCCCATACCCACTAAACCTACCGCGAATGCCATCAGCCGTTATGAGCGGGTGTCCCGGATCTGTCAGCGACAGGACACCCCAACGACCGGCCGGTCTCGGCAAGACCGGACTTCACCCTCGAAGGGGACTCCTCCGGCACTCAGAGAAGTCCCGACGACGCCGAAGCATGCTGGGGCCAGGTTCCCATCCTGGCCCCGCTTCGGATTACGGGGGCGGCGAAAGGAGACGTATGAAACGTCTCCTGCGCACCCCGATTCGTCGCCTGCGGAAGGAGGGAGCCCCACGGCTCCCCTCCCTTACCCGCTCGTCGGCCTCCTTCTGAGACATGACAGTCTCGCAGAAGGAGGCGACCGCCGACCAAGACCTGTCACTCCGTACCATCGCAAGTGCGAGGCTCGGAAGTGACAGGTCACCTCCACCGATGGCGGATACCAGATCGTGCCGCTGTGCTGCCCATCTCGGGCACACCTCCAGGGTGTGCTGGGCAGAGTCCACCACAGCGCCACAATCATGGCACCGCTCATCAGCCTCCCGACGGGCCGTCCGACACAGGTAGTCCCCGAAGCAGCCATGCCCCGTGAACACCTGCGTCAGACGGAAGGTGAGAGCTTTGCGCCTCCTGCGCATCCATCGCTCCAGGACCGGGCGCAGAGCACCAGTCGTACGAGTCCCGTACGGGTGATGCGCCAGGTCCTGCTCCCACCTCCGGCAAAGTGCCACTTCACCCAACCGACGGATCCGCCGGACCTCTTCTGGCAGAGGGTTCTCTCCGAGGGCCCTCCTATCCGAGACATAGTCGGACACCTCGGCTAGAACCCCGCCACGAGCTCCCACGGCGGATCGCCGGCAAGCGAAGTGGCTGCTGCCCACGAGACCGTACGGTACCCCCGGATGACCCTGGTCGCGACAATCCGCTGCGCCTTGCGCAGCTGCGAGCGATTGTCGCGCGAAAGGTCACCCGCCCAGATGGGGCACCGTACGTGGCCATACTCCGACAGACCCCAGAGTACAGCCGCCTGCACCCCGCGCTGGGTCCTCCGAGGTTCGGGAGGAGTCTTCCCAGCGCGGCTGCCGTCCTCAGGACCTTCGGCCCCAACTGTGCGAAGTGGGGTCCGAAGGTCCATCCTCCATCGAGGGTGAGTCCCAGATATTTCATCTGGGAGCTCACCCTCACTGTCTCTCCTCCTATGAGGAGGGTGGCACCCGGAGGGGGCCCTTTACGCCCGGCCCTGCGGAAGAGGAGGGCTTCGGTCTTCTCCAGTTTTACCCGAAGCCCTAACCTCTCTATGCGGCTGACCACGAGGCCTACTCCGACCTCGGCCAGCCGCGCCGCCTCCTTATACTCCTTTCCCCGGGAATACACGAGGGTGTCATCCGCATAGCAGATGACACCCATCCCGGGGAGGAGACGGCTCCGCAGGACCCAGTCGTAGCCGATGTCCCACAGAATCGGCCCCAACACCGATCCTTGTGGGACACCGCGCTCGGCTTGTCTCCACCTGACAGACCCCCTCCGGTCCTCGAATGCCACCCTCCTCTGGGAGAGGTAGGCGCCCAACAGCCTCCTCAGATACAGGGGCACTTCGAAATATTCGAGTGCCGCCTGTATCACTACATGAGGGAGACTGTTGAAGGCGTTGGCGATGTCCAGTGACACCGCCAGCACTACCTCTCCCCGACGTCCCGCCTCTTCCGTCACCGCCCGAAGGCGTCGGAGGGCATCGACGGTCGACCGGCGGGCCCGGAACCCGAATTGAAACTCGAAGAGTTTCGGGCCCGGGCCTTCCTCAATATGCCGGACGAGGCGGCGAGCCACGACCCTCTCCAGGGCCTTGCCAGCCTCGTCCAGCAACACGACCGGTCGAACCGCCGAAGCCGAGTCCGGGGGCCGACTGTCCTTCGGGAGAAGACACAGCCGACCCTCCTTCCAGGCCCTCGGGAACTGCCCCGACCGCAGACAGCGGTCGAACAGCTCCCTAAGGGCCTGACCGAGGTGCACGAGGGAAAGGGCCAGAACCTTTCCGTGCACCCCGTCCGGACCCGGTGCCCTCCGCCTACTCTGGAGGCAGGTCAGAACTGCCTCCATTTCGGCCTCCGTGACGGGTGGTGGCGGGACGTCTTCGACGTCCGGCGTCTGCCGAGCCATCCTGGGGGGAGTGAAGCCCGCAGGGGCGTCGGGGAAGAGTTCCCCGACTATCCTCCCCAGGAGCTCTGGCTGGAGCACTCTGGTGAGAGGGGCCGACTGGGTGCGGAGTTTTTCCCGCACCCTTTTATATGGTCGGCCCCAAGGGTCTCTTTCGAGACCCTCCACCATGTCCAGCCAGGCCTTCTCTTTGGCTCGGCAGATGGCCAGCTGCAGGATCTTCTTTTTCTCCACATAGATCCTGTACAGCCGACCATCTCTCTCCACATCCTGGGGTCGGCGCCGCCTGCTTCGGGTGTATGCCCTACGGGCCCCGTTGCAGGCGACGCGGAGGTCGGCAATCTGTGTCGACCACCAGAAGACCGCCCGCCTAGGGGGGGGACGCACAACACGAGGCATGGCCGCTCTGCAGACGTTGTTAACAGCGTCGCAGAAGCGGCCAGCCGCATCATCCACCCCCCCATCTTCGGTCGGCGGGAGGCCCCAGCGGCCGACGATGGCCGCCTCTATTGCCAGTTCCCGGTTGAGCTTTGTGAGTGCCCAACGCGGGAACCGGCTTCGACCCCAGGATTTCGACGCCGGACGTCCGGAGGTTGGAGACACCTCGAACCTTATGTACTTATGGTCCGAGAGTGTCTCCACCTCCGTCTCAACTCTCCATCTCTCCACTTGCCGTGCGACGGCCGGAGTGGCGAACGACAAGTCCACCACTGAACCTCCCGACCGCCGCACGCATGTGTGGGCTGTCCCAACATTGAGAAGGGACAGCCCGGCAGCTAGCGCCCACTCCTCCACCTCCCTCCCTTTAGGGTTCGTGCGGGGGTTTCCCCAAGCCGTGGACTTGGCATTGAGGTCCCCCAGCACGAACACCTGGAGAGGTGCTAACTGCCCTACCACCGGCCCGAGAGCGTCGAGAAACCGCTCAAGGGCCGGCAGGTCGCGGTTCGGGGAGAAGTAGACTCCGACTAGAGCCACCTCTCCCCGAACCGCCGCCACGTACCCGTGGCCCCTCGCTTTGGGGACGAGGGGCGGGCCTACTCCAGGCCTCACGGTGATGGCAACTGAGCCGTCCAGATCCCCCACCCAATGTGGTAGGGAGGGGACAAAGTACGGCTCGGCCACCACCGCGAGATCGACGCCCCACTCCGCCATGGACTGCAGGAAGAGATCCTGCGCCGCAGCGGAGTGGTTGGCGTTCGCCTGGAGTAGGTTGAGATGTCTGGCCATCAACCAGACATCTCAACATCCCTTGAGCTCCCGGCCCGTTGGGGTTGGGCGGGGAGCTTTCCACGGGTGGATGGGGGGCGGCACGACATGCCCCCCATCACGTGGCTGGCCGGCTTGCCTGCGTCCGCACAGACCGCGCAATGCGGTGGCGCTGAGCAGGCAGCGGCCTTATGCCCCTTTTGACCGCAGCGATAACAGAGATCGCTGCGGTCGACCTGATGGGGGCACGTGCCGGCCACGTGCCCCAGACCCAAGCATCTGAAGCAATGCTTGGGTCTTGGCTCCAAATAGTGGAGGTGCACCTGGCTCCACCCCACCGTCACACTACCCAGCTGCAACAGCTTTTTTGCTGCCACAGCCGGGCACTCGACGAGGGCGGAGCCCATACCGCGCGGGCCAAAGCCATTGCGCATGCTCCGTACTATGACCTGCGCGGCCGTGCACCCCCCCTCTTGGGCCAGCACTGCCGTGAGGCGGTCCACCGTTGTGGCGTCGTTCAGACCCGTGACACGCAGATCTGCGTTTTTCACGGGCCTGACGACCTCCACTTCTTCCGTTAAGACCGCCCTCAGGCGGTCCGCCAGGGCATCGGCCTTGTCCGAGCTGGTAGCACCGGGAACCTCTAAGAGGCGCGCTCCGGTCGCCGATTGGCGAATCCGGAGCGCTCCGATGCCCAGCTCGGACAAGTTCACCCCCTGTTCGGCCTTTAGGAGGGCCGAGGCATATGTCACTCCCCGTGACGCTGCTTCAGGCCGTAGTTTAATCACTACGGCCTGAGAGCGAGGGAGGACAATCTGCTGCCTCTTCTGGCCCTCCTCTTTCTTTGCAGGGGGTGCTTTTGCACCGCCATCCGCTGCCGTCTTCTTCGCCGATGCCCTGCGGCGGACCACCTCCGTCCACTCCGTCGGGTTACTCCCCGACGGAGCGGACGGGCCCGTGCCCGAAGCTACCTCCGACACCTTGCTGGTGGTGGGGCCGAACGGGGTCCATGCGACCCCCGGCTTCTCCCCACCTTTTCCCTTACCCTTCCCTTTTCCCTTTGACTTGGGAGGGGGAAGGGCGGGAAAGTCCTCCATCATGGCCTCTTGGCTCTGAGACTCCCCCGATTCGACTGCCGCCTCAGAGTGTGCAGCAGATTTCTCTGCTGCACGGAACTCTTCGACAGCGGCCTTGGTCGCTATCGCCAAAGGTCTTTGGTCGCTTGCCAGTGGTGGACGACAACTCCTTGGCGGAAGCCGTGACTCCAATTCGGAGAGGCGGCCGTCAATGATGTTGCCCACCAGTCTGGCAATGCTCCCCTCCAAGACCTGCAATTGGTCCGGGCTTATGTTGCCTTCCTTCTCCTTCCTCGCTCCCTTCCTACTCTCCTCGAACTCCTTGCGATGCGCACGGACTTCCTCCCGGAGTAGTTCCACCTCGCGTTGGAGCCTGTTATTGTTGGCCCTGAGGCGGCGAGTCTCCTCCGCCTCCGTGCGCACCACAAGTGTGTCGAGGACATCCTTTATAAAAGAGGACGCCCTCTTGATTTTGGCAGAGTACCCGCCTTTCAGACTGGCACTCTTCCCCGTCAGATCCAAAATGGCATTGATCTGCCCCTCCGCCGCCGCCATGAGGTCTACCGGCCCCATGGCTTCCAAGTCTTGAGGAATTTCCCCTTCCTTGTCCTCCTTATCTCTCCTGGCCTCTCCTTTCCTAAGTCTGTTCTCCAGACCGGCCGCAAAAGCCGCCTCCGCCTCCTCAACTCTCTTCTCCCGCAGAGCCACCCTTGCCTTCGCAAGGGTGTCTGCCACCCTCGTACTCCCCCTTTTTGGGGAAGACACCTTCCCCTTCCCTTTCCTCTTTCTGCTATCCGCCCCCGTTTCAGAGTCGGACCCCGATCCAGCCGTCACCTCGGAAAATAGCCTTTTTCCAAGGCCCAGCTCAGTGTCCGACAGCGACGTGACGGATACGCTATCCAGAGGCCTCAGCCTCCTACTGCACCCACTTCCTGCCCCTACCAGACGCCCCCCAACGATAATCTCGTCCTCCGAATCACTTAAATCCCCTGCAATTTCCCTTCCCCTGTCGAATTTACTGCCCTTTTTACCCCCTCCCGGATCCCCACCCCCCTTTCCCGACTTCCTACTCATCCCCAAGCTTTAACACGCCGACTACAACAATAACCAATAACAAATAACAAGAAATAACAACAACAATAACAGAAACAACCAAAAATATAACAAAAACCACCACACATACAAAAGAGTTCAACGCCTCAAAGACACTTTAAAACGCAGAACTAACTTTGTAACGCCATACAAATCGCAAAGAGAACCAACTTAAGTTAGGGAGTCAGAATCCCTTCAAAAATGTCATATATTAAGATACCTGTTTTAGTTATTAATAATTGAACATTTCTTTCTTAATCTGTTTAATATTTTATGAATACTACGTCAATGCATACGGTAACCAGCCATGTAAGCATATTAGTGGTGATAATAATTAAAATCAAATCAAAGGTTAAATGTTATTATGTTTGTATTTCCGAATTATCGTGAAATTTAACGAAATAGAAATCACAACTTAAACAAACTCTCAAACTACCTTTCCAATAAAAAATAAATAAATCACAAGAAACATAGAAATCGGTTCGCGTGATATGATTAAGTGGCTCATTTGTTGCCGCATATACTTGATACAAATTAATTTCCCATTTAAATTTGGTGAAACATAGTGGAAGCACAAATTAAAAAAAATCACACGAGGTAACAAACATACAGACGAATTGCCTCCTACTTTTTGAAGTCGATTGAAACATATCCTATAAAACATAGATATATCGTAACGAGTCAGTAAGTACTATGTCGCTTATGTATATAAAGAGAATCGGCACGAAACTAAATAATACAAATTTAAAAAACCATAATATTCCAGTGAAGTGGCGAAAGGTAGAAACAAAAGTCCTCCGAACCTACCTTTCACCAGACCTTATTTGTACGCGTTTAAGCAGCTAAGACCTTTGCCAAGTAAACGAAGCTTCATTATAAATAATGTACGAAAAATATATTATATCTCTTTGGTTCGGCTATTGTTTTCCCCTGCTATATATATGTATGTATATCGTCATATATCATCTTATCAATATCTTTGTCTTAGAAAGTTTTTCTAACACATGTGAATATATATATATATATATATATATATGTAAATATATATATTTATATATATAATATATGGGAATAGTCCGCCATGCGGCATAGTGCGTATTGGCAGATTATTAGAGGATAAGGATATTCTAACTCCTGTTTAAAAGATCCTTAACCGTCTTTGATCATCAGATATTAAAGTTGGGAAGTTTCCATCCATTGGTTATGGATTATATGATAGTAATTTCTTTCATTATATTCTTAATACAATATCAGCTGCATAATAATTTAAGGGAAAAAACCTGACGCAGGAAGAGACTTAAAGAGAAAAGCGAATAGGCTAAGCTAGCTTTTTACAAAAAATATTATCCTCATAGGATAGCAGAAAGTACATACCAAAAGAAAAATAAATCTCCATTACTACGCATTAAGCACTTTTTGGCCTTATTGTACAGTAGCCTAGCTTATTTTGGAGTTGGAGAAGCTAGAATATTATTGCGAAACACAATTCAATTCTCAGGGCTTCGTTCCACAATCGACCAATATGTAACGCACGTCTTCTATAAGTTCTCTAACGGTTCAATGGATAATCTATTCCCAGAACAAAACCTTTTTTTTTAATGACGAACACAGGTTGGCTAGAGAAGCATTAAATCCGGTGAAGCAGTTACCGTATAGAGAAGTCGCTTAGCCTGAACATCTTAAGCTAGTAACTCGACACAAGGGACCCCCCGGTGAGGGGTAGCCTTGGCTTGAACGGTTACTATGTTACGCATAAGCATTCCACACGAGAGGGTGGATAGGCCACGACTCGGTCGGTATCTATTTTACGGTAACTTCAATTGGGACAATCAAAGCTAATATAACTTATATGACATTTCGGGAAAGACGCCTGAGATCTGTTGCAATTTCTAGTGCGCCTTACTAAAGGAGACTATATTTAACCGCTGGTGTTATAGCAATGCAGCGGGTCGTTTACGACGCGTGAACCAGAGCATTCTCCAACACCACCTCCACAAATCAGGCATTATAAAAAAAATGGTAACTGTAAAGGTAGCACTCTTATTAACAAAACAAAGTAAACAATTATAGTACACTAGAAAAGAGTACGGACACAAGTCTGTGTTTGTGCTTTAATAATAATTAAAAAAAAACTTCTGGTGGAACCATGATGATGTGGTTGATCACATCAAGCAATTACTTAGATTTAAAAAATAAAAAATCTAGGTAACGATGGACAAACCACCACTATTCGCGTATCGCGTAATTTAATATCACGGATAATCGTTCTGACGAATCAGTTGTCGTCAGCGGTTTCTCCAAATTGTTTTCAAAAGTCCCACCCCAATTCCAATAAATAAATTACTAATTAATTAGATATTAAAAACTACTAGGTCAATGTAATTTCAATTATACAAGGAAAAATTATACCCATTTCTATCTTGTGAATTAATATGGAAAAATAATATGTTTTATACAAATTAAATGTTTGGGTCTACGTAATTGTAATACTTAATTGTAACGTTGGGTACTAGTGATAAGATTTGCACATTATTAAGCAGAATATAAAATGGAACAGAATAGCAATATATGTATGGAGTCGAGACGGGGACAATCCGAGCAAGAGAAAGACAGAGAATAGATACTCGTATGACGTAATGACGCTCGCCATTTCAATCTATAATACTTACTGTGATGAAATATGCACTCGAACAATTTGTAATCAGTAGCGCCGAAACACGAAGAGGAGATACTCGATTCTGTATTTTGAATGATGCACGATGTCAGCACTCCCGGGTACCAATGGGTTAGCACTGAAGTAATAGCCCAAGAAGCTGCCTGAGGAGCTTTCGCGGGGACCTGACTTGCTCAGTCATAGTGGTTCGCACTTGAATACTTAGGAACATATCAAACCAATGAACTGTCCCAAGCCGGCATAAAATCCATCTCAAAAAAAGAAAAACAGCGATAATTATTACTGAAAATTAATAATTGTCGTCACAAACATCTCGCGAAATTTCGCCTCATATGTGACTCATTCCGCGTCATCATTGCACGGCTTGTAATTAACAAAAACGCGGGATTATTGTTAACAAATTTAGTTCATGGAAATCAATTAGTAATACCGATATCGTAAATCGTTAATTACGTCTTAACAGTTGGGGAAAGAAATATTATATTGATTTCGTCACATTACAGTAAAATTTCCCGCTATTAATGATAAAAGCTGTAAAGGAATATCTTGTAACAACTTCAATGTTGCCAGAAGAGTCATTAATAATAATTATGAATAAAAATAGAATGCAATAAAAGCGCTCAAGCCGTTGTCACAGCAGTTTAATAAATTAAGATACCTATTTTAGTTATTAATAATTGAACATTTCTTTCTTAATCTGTATAATATTTTATGAATACTACAATGCATACGGTAACCAGCCATTTAAGCATATTAGTGGTGATAATAATTAAAATCAAATCGAAGGTTAAATGTTATTATATTTGTATTTCCGAATTATTGTGAAATTTAACGAAATAGAAATCAGAACTTAAACAAACTCTCAAACTACCTTTCCAATAAAAAATGAATAAATCACAAGAAACATAGAAATCGGTTCGCATGATATGATTAAATGGCTCATTTGTTGCCGCATATACTTGATACGAATTCATTTCCCATTTAAATTTGGTGAAACATAGTGGAAGCACAAATTAAAAAAAATCACACGAGGTAACAAACATACAGACGAATTGCCTCCCTACTTTTTTGAAGTCGATTGAAACATATCCTATAAAACATAGATATATCGTAATGAGTCAGTAAGTACTATGTCGCTTATGTATATAAAGAGAATCGGCAAGAAACTAAATAATACAAATTTAAACAACCATAATATTCCAGTGAAGTGGCGAAAGGTAGAAACAAAAGTCCTCCGAACCTTCCTTTCACCAGACCTTATTTGTACGCGTTTAAGCAGCTAAGACCTTTGCCAAGTAAACGAAGCTTCATTATAAATAATGTACGAAAATATATTATATCTCTTTGGTTCGTAATTTTAATTATGTTATTCAGTTCTGAAGTCACCCGCTATTGTTTTCCCCTGCTATATATGTATGTATATCGTCAAATATCATCTTATCAATTTCTTTGTCTTAGAAAGTTTTTCTAACACATGTGAATATATATATATATATATATATATATATATGTAAATATATATATTTATATATATAATATATGGGAATAGTCCGCCATGCGGCATAGTGCGTATTGGCAGATTATTAGAGGATAAGGATATTCTAACTCCTGTTTAAAAGATCCTTAACCGTCTTTGATCATCAGAGATTAAAGTTGGGAAGTTTCCATCCATTGGTTATGGATTATATGATAGTAATTTCTTTCATTATATTCTTAATACAATATCAGCCGCATAATAATTTAAGGGAAAAACCTGACGCAGGAAGAGAAAAAGAAACTTAAAGAGAAAAGCGAATAGGCTAAGCTAGCTTTTTACAAAAAATATTATCCTCATAGGATAGCAGAAAGTACATATCAAAAGAAAAATAAATCTCCATTACTACGCATTAAGCACTTTTTGGCCTTATTGTACAGTGGCCTAGCTTATTTTGGAGTTGGAGACTAGAATATTATTGCAAAACACAATCGTTTCAGCTCATCTTGATTTTAGAAATAATGAAGAAGAACGAGAATATTCAAATAAGGGCTTCGTTCCACAATCGACCAATATGTGACGCACGTTTTCTATAAGTTCTCTAACAGTTCAATGGATAATCTATTCCCAGATCGAAACCTTTTTTTTTTAATGACGAACACAGGTTGGTTAGAGAAGCATTAAATCCGGTGAAGCAGTTACCGTATTGAGAAGTGGCATAGCTCATAGGTCGCTTAGCCTGAACATCTTTAGCTAGTAACTCGACACAAGGCACCCCCCGGTGAGGGGTAGCCTTGGCTTGAACGGCTACTATGTTACGCATAAGCATTCCACACGAGAGGGTGGATAGGCCACGACTCGGTCGGTATCTATTTTACGGTAACTTCAATTGGGACAATCAAAGCTAATTTAACTTATATGACATTTCGGGAAAGACGCCTGAGATCTGTTGCAATTTCTAGTGCGCCTTACTAAAGGAGACTATATTTAACCTCTGGTGGAATAGCAATGCAGCGGGTCGTTTACGACGCGTGAACCAGAGCATTCTCCAACACCACCTCCACAAATCAGGCATTATAAAAAAATGGTAACTGTAAAGGTAGCACTCTTATTAACAAAACAATTAAAGTACACTAGATAAGAGTAGGGACACAAGTCTGTGTTTGTGCTTTAATAATAATTTTTTAAAAAAACTTCTGGTGGAACCATGATGATGTGGTTAATCACATCAAGCAATTACTTACTTAGAAATAAAAAATAAAAAAAACTAGGTAACGATGGACAAACCACCACTGTTCGCGTATCGCGTAATTTAATATCACGGATAATCGTTCTGACGAATCAGTTGTCGTCAGCGGTTTCTCCAAATTGTTTTCAAAAGTCCCACCCCAATTCCAATAAATAAATTACTAATTTATTAGATATTGAAACCTACTAGGTCAATGTAATTTCAATTATAAAAGGAAAAATTATACCCATTTCTATCTTGTGAATTTTTTTTTTTTACTTTATAATTTATTTATTTAAATCAAAGAAACAGTGATTTCCTAATAGCTAATGATTATAACATATACTAACTAATAAACGTTGGGTACTAGTGATAAGATTTGCACATTATTAAGCAGAATATAAAATGGAACAGAATAGCAATATATGTATGGAGTCGAGACGGGGACAATCCGAGCAAGAGAAAGACAGAGAATAGATGCATTCGAGATGTGGTGTTGGAGGCGAATGCTACGAATACCGTGGACTGCCAAGCGCACAAATGTATCTATTCCCTCCCAACTCGCCATAAAGACCAGATTGTCCACTATGTGTCTACGGCGCTTACTGTCACATTTAGGGGATTGCAACCTTGAAAAGCTGGTCACTGTTGGCAATACAGAAGGCAAGAGAACATGAGGCCGGTCAGCAAAACGATGGTCTGACCAAGTAATAGGTGCCATCTCCTTTTTTTTCTGTTCACACGGGGGAATCTTTTTATAGACCATCCTCCGGTACCCTGGGTGGGCCCGGAGGGATGTGTGGGACTCGGCCTGGGCAGCCCCTACCCACTAAACCTTCCGCGAATGCCATCAGGACACCCCAACGACCGGCCGGTCCCGGCAAAGACCGGACTTCATCCTCAAAGGGGACTTCTCCGGCACTCAGAGAAGTCCCGACGACGCCGAAGCATGCTGGGGCTAAGTACCCATCCTGGCCCCGCTTCGGATTACGGGGGCGGCAAGAGGAGGCGTTCGTAACGCCTCCTGCGCACCCCGATACGTCGCCAGGTGCCATCTCCTCTCCTAATCTCTACCAGCTGGTGAGGGCTGCCTCGGACCGAAACCGATGGAAACAGATTGTTCATTTGAGGGGCTCTAGTGACCACAATCCTCAGAAATGAGGAAACGACAAATAAAAAGAAGAAGCAGAATATGTGAAACCTTAACTAAATGAACATCTTATTGTAAACCATAGCCTTGCAAATAAAGATTTATTTATGTATTATTATAATATACTTTATTGTACTACAATTCACATGTACATCACAGTAATAATAACATTTACGTAATAATACAATACGATATAATTGCATGCGCAATCTAATCACTAAGAGCGATCTCTTCCAGACAACCTTTGTGTGGACAGAAATTTGTTTCTAGAAAGATTTTAAGTGGGTCTGTGATTTTATCAATTTTTATTTGAAGATGAAAAAAAAACACAAAGACTTACATATATAGACATATAAACATATTGCTATGGAGAGATAGCTAAGTGGTTAACCGTTTCGACTTACGGTCTGATAGTTGCGGATTCGAATTCCAATCGGCTTGTACCTACGAATTGACATTTTACTAGTTTTTTAAGTATAAAGGTGATAAACGGACATAGGAAACTGTCTCTGTTTACCCCGATAGTGTTATAAGGGCGTGAGATCTTATTATTATTATGCAACTTCTAAATTACACACATTGATTTACTGAAGAATACGTAATAAGATTTTTTTTACGTTTAAACCAAGGAATAATAGGTGAGAAAAATCGCGATATGCAAATTTAATAAGCACTTGAGTAAAAAATAGACTCTTACGTAATAGAACATTTTTTATACTCATTAAGTTATAAACGATTAAACGGTAGGTGAAATTAAATTTGTGTACACCTCCAATCGGTGCGATATTCCACCAATCCGATCATTTCACACGAGAAACGTACTTCATTGACGTCACGTCTAGCTTTGCGGTTACCACTGAGTCAGAACAAGAGATATGATGGTTTATATTAACGTTCTGTTGTACGCAATGGTCAGTACAGTCTAGTGTATCAATTGTAACGCATTGCCGGACGATTATTAAATTTTGCCGTTGCAATATAAAACTTGTGTGACTTAAAATTATTGTTTTAAATATATTGTGATTGTTTGTGAAAATGTTGTCCGGAAATATTTGCTTTCGTGCTGACGATTTCGTGGATGTTGTTTATTGGGTTTATGTTTCCCGTAACAAAAAGGTAAGATATTTTATTATTATTTAAAAAATTGTTCGTCCTTTTACGATTTTTTTTCTATTATTTAACTAATCTTTATAAATGTTTTTAATTTAAATTTCTTATGTTACCTTTTATTTTTTTAAATATATAACTTCGTTTTTTATAACTATTGTAATAACGTCTGCTATGTTTACAAACTTATTTCGAATTAAATATAGTTAAAAAAAAATCATTTTATAATTTTATTTAAGTACCTCTCTTGTAGATGACAATTGCTTCGCATTTTGCAGTTAAAAGAATTTCTCATATATTTTTTTTAATGTAAACAAACGAAAATCAATATTATTAGGAAAAAAAATCTAAATTTTATATCCGGCTAATGCTAATAAATATTCAATGATATTCGGGTATTATTTTTTTTTTATAATTTAATAGTACTATTTTATGCATTTTTAAAACAACCTCGCATATATTGGCTGTATTTACGACCTATTTATTGGAATAAGTTTGAAAGCTGGTGTTTCCCATGTGGTCGCATTTCGTTCATATTAAAGGTTCGTTAATTTCGTTCCTAATTCTGACATTGGTGTCCAAGAGAAAACTATATTTAAATGTTAAATTTGCATCAAGAATGTGCGAAAGAATGGACGAATAAATCATTATCTAACCGATTTCGATGAATCATTTTTTATTGGAAAGATCTTTAAGATTAGTTTGATGAAAGTTTGGTTAGGTTCTGTTTAATTCTATTTCGTGATATTCCTACGATAAATCGGAAATACAAAGAAAAGCATCCGCGCGTAATAGCGACGTTCAGTTTTATTTGAAGTCAGTTTTTGTTTTTGCTAGTAAATATACTTGTATTGTAAAAATGTTAACAAACTGTCATTAATCAAACGTCTTTTTTTTGTTGACGGTGAGGAAATCTTCACAAAGATACCCCGCCTTCGAAGGCGGCGGTTATGTGGGATTCTTACCCACTAAAACCTCCCCGGTGTCCCTTTCCTCGGTGCATGACGAGGGGCTCCGGGATCTCACGTGGAACGCACCGGAGCCCCTCTGCACTGTGCTCAAGGAGAGCACGTCCCGGGGAGGTTACTCCTGCCCCCTGTGCCTTCGAAGCGCAAGGCGGCACGGGCCAGCCGATGTCGCCTTCTTCCCGGAGTCCACCTTAGCGGACGACAAAGGCCCCTTGTCGCCCAGTGAACCTGAGGCCTCGTCGCTCGCCTTGTACGATAGGCAGGGGATACTGTAGTCTTATTCTTGAGAGCCCAGAACTACAGGGCTGATTAATCAAACGTCTAGCCTAATCTGCGACAGGTAACGCCTTAAGTTCCGATCCACCTTTTGACTAGTAGCGCAAACATCTCCTAACACTAGCTTTTTATTAGAGAAATTAAGGAATTGTATAAAGTAGAAATAAGTTAATTAGAAATTAGTTTTATATAAAGTAGACAAATTGAAATAGATACATAATGTACAAGTTAAAAATACCCCCAGCCAAACACGCTGTGGAATAAAACATTGTAAGAAACATAAAAAAACACTAGCTTTAGCTTAGATGTAAACAGGAATGTTATATTTGTGAAAAAACATTTAGCATATTTTTTTAAATATTAGCATTTCTAACATTATCGACGATTCACGTTAATAGTTAGTAACTCATGGTTCCGGACACCAATTAGGATGTTGAAGGCGGTAATCCTAGCTGTGAACCATCGGAGGTTGTTTCTAGGTTTAGAATGTCTGGATGTACTTGTTGCCGAGTAATTCAACATTATATCTGCAAGAGTATTTTAAAAACTTTGTTAGGTAAATCGTAAATGTGTAATAACGAGATTGTCGTTGTTATCGAATTTGCGATGTTAATTTAGCGTAATTCCTACACCCATAAATTATCTAGACACCGTGAAGTACTAGAACGTAATATCTTTATTGCTTAAGCGTTTTTCCCACGCATTGTGTTCCTAACGTGGGGAGCGATACTGAGAAGTAGAAATTAAAGACATGTTGAATAGCGAACGCGACCAAAAGTCTTTTTGTATAGCACGTACAAAGATATGGTCGCTAATGTGCTAATATGTGTTAATTATGATCATGAAGCACTAATATGAACATCTCTATCCATTAATTATTTCTATTACCACTTCGTAAGTGCCGTCACAGCTCCTGTGGGTATATAAAGCGTCAATAGCCTAATGGTTTAGGGTACGGTCTGCCAATCGTAAGGTCGTGGGTTCGAATCCACCATTCAACTATTGACGTGAACCATCTCCCAGCACAAGCTTGAGCTTAGTTGGAATGGTTAACAAGAATGTTAGTAATATTTATGAAAAAAAAATATATTTTTTTCTAACTGACTTCAAAAAAGGAGGTGGTTCTCAATTCGTCTGTATTGTTTAGTTTTTTATGTGTATTACCTGAGAAGCTACGACTGGGTGAAGCGATTTTAATGATTATTTAAAGCTGGTGCTTTCCATGTGGTCCCATTTCCATGACGCATCCATGAGAAAAAATGTTTTAAATATGCTTAAGTATGTGCGCGACCAATGGACAAATAAACTCAACATCACGCCGACCGATTTCGATTATTCATTTTTTATTGGAAAAGATATACTCCAAAATCGGTTTGGTTAGGAGTTAGGATGAGTTTGGTTAGGTTCTGATCAGCCCTGTAGTTCTGGGCTCTCAAGAATAACACTACGGTATCCCCTGCCTGTCGTACAAGGCGACTAAAAGGGGCCTCGGGTTCACTGGGCGACAAGGGTCCGGGGCCTGCGTCGTCCACCAAAGTGGACCCGGGGAGAAGGCGACATCGGCTAGCCTGTGTCGCCTTCCGCTTCGAGGGCGCAGGGGGGCAGGGAGTAACCTCCCCCCGGGACGTGCTCTCCTTGAGCCCAGTGCAGAGGGGCTCCGGTGCGTTCCACGTGAGATCTCGGATCGTCATGCACCGAGGAAGGGGCCACCGGGGAGGTTTTAGTGGGTAAGAATCCCACATAACCGACGCCTTCCCCCAGAAGGCGGGGTATCTTTGTGAAGATTTCCCCCCTGTCAACAAAAAAAAATGGTTAGGTTCTGATTAAGTCTATTTCATAATGTTCCTACGATAACTCAGAAATAATTCGAAGGCGTCTGCGTGTAGCGTTTAACGTTTGATTCCATTTGAAGTTTGTTTTTGTTTTTACTGGTAAATATATTTGTTAAACAATTACATAATTATACAAAAATTAGCTTTGCTTTTAGTTGAACTAAGACTTATTTTCCAATGACTTGAGAGTGTGCTTTTAATTTTATTGTGGTTACCAACTAAAGCAAAGTTTTAGTTGAAAAATAGGTCTTTGAGTAAACTCCAATTGTAATATGTATCTATCCCTTTTGGATGACAAGGTTGCCAAACATAGGTATAACTGGTAAAGGGTAATAACATAATGTTATTGGAACAGGAAACATTCCTAACGTATAATTCCCTGAATTTACGGAATCCACAGCACACAGTACTTTTTGCAATTCATTAATTATGTTTCATTTCCCTAAACAATCTATACCGCAATTAACGTCATAGCGTCTAGTAACAATATTTAACGCATCTATCAGTTACTTTATCAAACTCGAGGCTTCACTTTTTTAGGTATTCGATGTTACCAATATTTCCAATCGACTTCAAAAAAGGAGGTTCTCAATTCGTCTGTATGTTTTTTTATATTTGTTACTTCATAACTTTCGACTAAGTGAACCGATTTGACGGTTCTTCTTTTGATTGTAAAGACCAGCTTTTCCATGATGTCCAATTTTTTCTAATTCTGACAATGGCATCTATGAGAAAACCATAATTATGTTAAATTTACATCAAGTATCTGCGCGACAAATGGACGAATAGCTCAATATCATGATGATTTAATATTCGATGATTCATTTTTCATTGGAAAGTTTGTACTTTGAGATTATTGATTGATTTCGTAATATTCGTACTATGAATCGGCGTTCGCGAGTAAAATACGTTTAACCTTTGATTTGAAATCGGTTTTTATTTTTGCTCGTAAATATACCTATATAAGTACTTGTTGCATGTGATTTTGTATTCATTTTAAGCGTCAGAGACCTGATTACAGGTCCAGTATCCGTGACAGTCTTATGTATCAATCAATAAAGTGTACGGCGTGAACTAACTCCTAGCTTGTATTTTGGTATGTTTAAAACTTTAATAAAATAAGTGAAAAATATAAAACTAAAAAGCATTAGTACCACTACATTTAAATAGGGCTACCGAAGTTTATTTTGTGTGAATAACCAAGATATACTCACCAGTATACCCACATAAATGTTCTTTCTTTCAAAAGTGTCGCCCATTGTTAGTAAAGATGTTAAAGATTTAGCCAATCAAGATGAATCCATCATAAAAGGTGAGCAATATGCTCGCTAGCTTCTTATATTAAAACTCACAAACACATTGAGAAGTTTATTGCAATACAAAATAATTTTCCTATGAAGAAAAATTCCTAAGGATTCATAGCTTTCCGCATACCTAAACAGGTACACTGCCTTATCTAGAATTTTGTAATAGTTGATAATGAGATAGTAAGTCAAGCAAGACCAGTATAGATAGAAAAAAATCTCGGCTAGCGTTTGAATTATGACGGTGAAAAGTTACGTTTTTAGGAATTCCGTTATGAGAGTTACTTTTCTTGTAAAAAATAAACTGCCTTTACGACGCTGGGCACAGTTCTTTGTAAAGATATTATCCACTTGTATTGCACGTTAAATAAAAATAAATGAGGTTTAATTGTTAATAAACAAGAAGGGTTTAGGGCCTTAAGAGGGAGAGGGGGGAGTGGGCAAGAAACCTACATGTCTTTTCTAAGGCATGTGAAGTCAGCCAATTCGTATTAGGGCCGCGTGGTGGACTATGTCCTGATACTCTCTTTGCAGAGAATGCCTGTGCCCAACAGTGTTTCAACAGTTATAAAGGTTGTAACTATAAGAAGAGTGATAGCTTGTGTACAATATTACGACGATTTTTCGGACTGCGATCCGAATCTTAGCTGTACGTGAAAAAAACACGTTGTTACATATTGTTATCTCTGACAACCATGTTAAAAGTTTTAAATGGAAGACTTTTATTATATATTTTTTATCAATAGATCATATATTATATCAAAGAAATTTTAGATTTGTGTTTGATACAATATTATTGTTTCATTCCAGCAGTCGGAAAGATGGCGAAAACTTCGTAACATCGTGCAGTGGACGCCCTTTTTTCAAATATACAAGAAGCAGCGTTACCCCTGGATCCAGCTAGCTGGTCATCAAGGGAACTTCAAAGCCGGGCCCGACCAGGGGACTATATTGAAGAAACTCTGTCCCCAGGAGGAGAAATGCTTTGAGGTAATTAACAGTCTTGTTTGGTAAAAATATTTACCTCATTTTTCGTTCGCTACAGTGGATTTGGGAAAAAGCCGACACTGGTCTCGTGTCGGCATATCACTGGGAGAGGTAACCTCACCAGGGATGTGCTTAACAGAGTGCAGAGAGGCTCCGGTGCATACCCCTGGAGATCCCGGAGCTCCCGCCATACATCGAAGGAGGCCATCGGGGGGCCAAAAACGAGGCATTCTGTTGTAGAGTTAGAGTTGTAGGTACCTACTTAGGATAGGTCTGTGTATAAGTGTGCTTCTCGTGTGGTGTCCCATTTCAATTTAGTCCAATTCTGACAATGTCATCCATGAGAAAACCATTTCAGTCCTAATTTGGGCGATAACTCAATACAACGAGAATCGATTTTGATGAATCTTTTTTTATTAGAAAGAATGTACTACAAGGGTAGTTTGTTGAAAGTTTGGTTCGGTTCTAATTGATTCTATTTTGTATTATTCCTATGATAATTCGAAAATAACAAGACAACGTTAGATTCGATTTGAAGTCAGTTTTTGTTTATACTCGTAATACTTGTTATGTAGAGAAATGTAAGCATTCTATCTGATTATATCAAGGTCTGTTAACTGCTTTATGAAATGAAACTGGTGAGTCAAATGTTCTAAGAGCTTAAGGGATTTTTTTTATATAACTATTTTTTTTCTAAAATAAAAGTAGCCTAAGTTACTTATTAAATCAGCTATCTGCCAGTTACAGTCCCGACAAAATCGATCCAGCCGTTACCCGCGATTAAAAACTATTTTTTTTCTAAAATAAAAGTCGCGTAAGTTACTTATTAAATCAGCTATCTGCCAGTTACAGTCCTGACAAAATCGATCCAGCTGTTACCCGCGATTAAAAACTATTTTTTTTCTAAAATAAAAGTAGCCTAAGTTACTTATTAAATCAGCTATCTGCCAGTTACAGTCCCGACAAAATCGATCCAGCTGTTACCCGCGATTAAAAACTATTTTTTTTTTCTAAAATAAAAGTAGCGTAAGTTACTTATTAAATCAGCTATCTGCCAGTTACAGTCCCGACAAAATCGATCCAGCCGTTACCCGCGATTAAAAACTATTTTTTTTTCTAAAATAAAAGTCGCCTAAGTTACTTATTAAATCAGCTATCTGCCAGTTACAGTCCCGACAAAATCGATCCAGCCGTTACCCGCGATTAAAAACTATTTTTTTTTCTAAAATAAAAGTAGCGTAAGTTACTTATTAAATCAGCTATCTGTCAGTTACAGTCCCGACAAAATCGATCCAGCCGTTACCCGCGATTAAAAACTATTTTTTTTTCTAAAATAAAAGTCGCCTAAGTTACTTATTAAATCAGCTATCTGCCAGTTACAGTCCTGACAAAATCGATCCAGCTGTTACCCGCGATTAAAAACTATTTTTTTTCTAAAATAAAAGTAGCCTAAGTTACTTATTAAATCAGCTATCTGCCAGTTACAGTCCTGACAAAATCGATCCAGCCGTTACCCGCGATTAAAAACTATTTTTTTTCTAAAATAAAAGTAGCCTAAGTTACTTATTAAATCAGCTATCTGCCAGTTACAGTCCCGACAAAATCGATCCAGCCGTTACCCGCGATTAAAAACTATTTTTTTTCTAAAATAAAAGTAGCCTAAGTTACTTATTAAATCAGCTATCTGCCAGTTACAGTCCTGACAAAATCGATCCAGCCGTTACCCGCGATTAAAAACTATTTTTTTTCTAAAATAAAAGTCGCGTAAGTTACTTATTAAATCAGCTATCTGCCAGTTACAGTCCCGACAAAATCGATCCAGCTGTTACCCGCGATTAAAAACTATTTTTTTTCTAAAATAAAAGTAGCCTAAGTTACTTATTAAATCAGCTATCTGCCAGTTACAGTCCCGACAAAATCGATCCAGCCGTTACCCGCGATTAAAAACTATTTTTTTTCTAAAATAAAAGTCGCGTAAGTTACTTATTAAATCAGCTATCTGCCAGTTACAGTCCTGACAAAATCGATCCAGCTGTTACCCGCGATTAAAAACTATTTTTTTTCTAAAATAAAAGTAGCGTAAGTTACTTATTAAATCAGCTATCTGCCAGTTACAGTCCTGACAAAATCGATCCAGCCGTTACCCGCGATTAAAAACTATTTTTTTTTCTAAAATAAAAGTAGCCTTAGTTATTAAATCAGCTATCTGCCAGTTACAGTCCTGACAAAATCGATCCAGCTGTTACCCGCGATTAAAAACTATTTTTTTTCTAAAATAAAAGTAGCGTAAGTTACTTATTAAATCAGCTATCTGCCAGTTACAGTCCCGACAAAATCGATCCAGCTGTTACCCGCGATTAAAAACTATTTTTTTCTAAAATAAAAGTAGCCTTAGTTATTAAATCAGCTATCTGCCAGTTACAGTCCTGACAAAATCGATCCAGCCGTTACCCGCGATTAAAAACTATTTTTTTCTAAAATAAAAGTCGCGTAAGTTACTTATTAAATCAGCTATCTGCCAGTTACAGTCCCGACAAAATCGATCCAGCTGTTACCCGCGATTAAAAACTATTTTTTTCTAAAATAAAAGTCGCGTAAGTTACTTATTAAATCAGCTATCTGCCAGTTACAGTCCCGACAAAATCGATCCAGCTGTTACCCGCGATTAAAAACTATTTTTTTCTAAAATAAAAGTCGCGTAAGTTACTTATTAAATCAGCTATCTGCCAGTTACAGTCCTGACAAAATCGATCCAGCCGTTACCCGCGATTAAAAACTATTTTTTTCTAAAATAAAAGTAGCCTTAGTTATTAAATCAGCTATCTGCCAGTTACAGTCCTGACAAAATCGATCCAGCCGTTACCCGCGATTAAAAACTATTTTTTTCTAAAATAAAAGTCGCGTAAGTTACTTATTAAATCAGCTATCTGCCAGTTACAGTCCTGACAAAATCGATCCAGCTGTTACCCGCGATTAAAAACTATTTTTTTTTCTAAAATAAAAGTAGCCTAAGTTACTTATTAAATCAGCTATCTGCCAGTTACAGTCCCGACAAAATCGATCCAGCCGTTACCCGCGATTAAAAACTATTTTTTTCTAAAATAAAAGTAGCGTAAGTTACTTATTAAATCAGCTATCTGCCAGTTACAGTCCCGACAAAATCGATCCAGCTGTTACCCGCGATTAAAAACTATTTTTTTTTCTAAAATAAAAGTCGCCTAAGTTACTTATTAAATCAGCTATCTGCCAGTTACAGTCCCGACAAAATCGATCCAGCCGTTACCCGCGATTAAAAACTATTTTTTTTTTCTAAAATAAAAGTAGCGTAAGTTACTTATTAAATCAGCTATCTGCCAGTTACAGTCCCGACAAAATCGATCCAGCCGTTCTAGAAATTAGCCGGAACAAACAGATAAAAATTGTAAAAAATGTTATTTTGATATATATACTGCATATACATTTATATATATGCACATAGTAAAATTATTTATTTACGGTTATGTTAATAATACAGGCATGTACTCCGTGGTTTTTAATAAAGATTTTTATTTATTTCTAACAAAAATGTTAGGTTAGGATACGACATAGCAAATTATTTTATACATACACTGCCCGATTTGGAAATTCTGGAAGAGAAAAAGTATTCACCTTATATATTTTATTATATTCTCTATTTATATATCGTTATAATAGGCTTTTAATAGTGTCATATGTGACGCAATTGCTTAGTGCAATTGGTAAAGTATTATCCGTAGAAAAATCCAGGTTAAAACGACCATCTTGAAGAAAACGTATTTAGTGGCTTAAGTATCTTCGAAATATATATTTCTCAAAGATTCTTATTATAAATTAAATATAGTAACGCTTTGTCATCGAATTTTCAATTAAAGTCGGTATGCAAATTACTTTTGTCACTACAATACAGGTGACGTTTAAATGTCAGCGTACGGGTCAGGACAGTCATTTGTTTTATCGTCTGATATTGAAATGACCATTGTACTAACTAGTATTCTAACAATCTGACGCATTGATTGCGTTAACTCTGACACACCTCCAGCCGTTAATTACGGAAAGGAATTTTATATAGTTTTATCGATCTCTCTATCGATTGCGCGATGACGCACTTTAATTAACAGCGAATTATAATTTTTAATTACATACTACATACTGGTCGAATTGGAGGTCGAAGCCCGATACGCTGGATGACCAGATCCGCACCACTATCGGCACGTCGGTTAGCGATGCTCTGCGTACGGCTGCAGGTAGAGGAAAATGGCAACGGATCACTAAAAACAAACTGTTCCCACGAGATGGTCACGACCCTCAGCATTGAGGAAACCGACGCGAGGAGGACATACTGAAAACACAACTCGTGTACAAATTTAATTTTTATAAATTAATAGACCATCAGCAACATTTCAGCCTGTGTCTATCCACTGCTGGTGATAGGCCTTCCCCAATCCACCATATATGATTCTCAGCTTTCCGTATCCAGCCACTTCCTATCTTCTAAGGTCTTCAGTCCATCCGGAGGGACGGCGCCCTTACGTTTCTCTGAACAAGGCGCGACCTACATTCCACGACTTTCCTTCCCAATCTGTCATCACTGATTCGGCAGATGTGGCGGGCCCACTGCCATTTCATTTTTTTAAATTTAATTATAATTGGTCGACCAACAACAACAAATTTGTGTCCATTTAATAAAATACATATGGGCCTTAATCTAATGCATACACAGATGACAAGTTAACTCAGCTTGCATAGACGAAAAATTAAAAAATTGTATGTGTCATTTTTGACCGTTAAAGTTAACCTCTTTTGTATACTGTTTTGTAATAGTAATATAATTTCCTTAAATAAATCCATTTATAAAGATAGTGTTTGATACAATATCCGATCAGGGTATCACCACAATGGTTTTCTTATGCAACCAGCACATCTTTGGTTGAACATAAATAAAATTCGTATCATAGATACTCTTCTTTATTGTGTTATAGACACCTACACTTCACCTCTTTCATCTCCCAACAGCAAGTCGGAAACACATGTTACCAACATACTATTTATAAACCCTGTTCGGATATTGTATCGAACAGATAGCAATGTAACTGTGTGACCACTAGAATTGTGACTACAATGAAATGATTGTTTTGTCCAATGTTTAGACTTGTACGTCGTTAAACAATAAAATCTTATGATAGTTTTGTCTAAGACATTTCAATAATATAATTATTATTTAATGTAAACTTGGTAATGACGTTGTACAATGTGAGCAACAATATTCAAATGAATAGAGCGTACGAGTCCCACTCTTGTTCACTGACCTTCTCTTTAAAGAGATTATAGGGGCATAGGACGCCACTCGACTCTAGTGCGGATTTCAGACAGGCATACTTCACATTTGAAAAATAATAATAGGTTGTCAAATATCTCCCTTCCGCCTTTTTGTCTTTTGAATTTCGCGGCTATGTACAAAGCGCTACAGAGCTCGTATCTAGCAATACTATACATAATTTGAAAGGTCTTGACATAACCTACAAAACGACGCTATGCATAATTAGTTTGGATATTGCGTTCAACAGTTATAGACGTGTAAACATGAAGTTCACTAGTACAACTACAACTACAAATTATGTATAGTATTGCTAGATACGAGCTCTGTAGCGCTTTGTACATAGCCGCGAAATTCAAAAGACAAAAAGGCGGAAGGGAGATATTTGACAACCATATATATTTATTTTAATTTGTCTTATAGATGCCCATTATCACAATTGGACATAATAAATGTGACAACACAGAAATGGCCATCTTTCTAATAAAAAAAGAATCATTAAAATCGGTTCGTCCAGTCGAAAGTTATGATAAATATAAATATAAAACAGATGAATTGAGAACCTCTTTTTGGAATTCGGTTGAAAGAACCTCGCGTTCTTATATATTTAACCTCTACATGTATCTCCCCTTTAAACACTATCCGCTTCTCAGCTTTTCCAGTCTCTTTATATATAAAAAATCTTCCATAAAGTATTTAACTTTTCCATTATGTTAACTACATAGTACATACATTTATGTAACCACGTTCACAGGTCGTAGAATGATGATAACATAAATATCATGCCGCAAAAGACTGTGATTAATTACTCGCTGGGAAGAAACTAATTGACGCTGTCAAAGGTTTACATTATTATATACTGAGGTAGCACTGACTACATGTAAAAGAAACATTTGTAATAAAATAACTCCATATCGTAAACGTCACTGCGGAATAGGTGTAGGAAAAAAACTTTTTTATTAATTATATAATAATTATTTTAACGGAATATTCGACAACACAAAAGTGAACCACACTCGTGAGCAAAAATAAAGGGTCGATTAAGAAAGTTTGAATGTTTGAATATCACGGAAGTTCTAGAAATAAATTCTCTCGCCACATGGAGGCAACACTAAGTGGTAAAATTTAATGAAAAATACTTTATTATCCAAGTTTACGTAAATGTCTTACTTTTTCGTTTAAGTTTATGTTTTTAATGAAATATAAATAAATTAATAAAAACATTATATTTTATTTTAAGCATATTTAATTAGCTAGTGTCTTTATCTCCCGAGATATTCCAACTTTCTTAACCGACACTTTATTTTTGCTCACGGCTATATCTTGAAAATTTGTACCCATCAAGAATACATGACATTACGATATTCTCATCACTTAATTAAGTCTTGACCAGGTTCATCATTAACATAATGGTTATTATGATACTTTATAATTCCAACTGTCTTATTAACATCATTTTTAGTAGTTATGACGTATGATATTTCCTATGCCATTGTTATTTATTCCATAGCTTAAAATCGAATCGTTCAATGATCAATTTATAGCCTAATGGTTTAAGCCTTTACCGTAGCGGCTGTATGTGGCGATGACCCTGTGCAGGCCACTGCCGGAAGTCTACGATGGTTGTGAGCATTCTTTTTTTACCATCTTCTGATAGGGTTTGAATCCCAACCGGCTCGGTGAATGAGTTTCCAACTATCGGTTTCTTACGTACAAGAAAATCACCGTGTTTCTGTAATATGGCCATGGGTTCTTGTCTTGATTACTCATATAGGGCCTTAGTAAAAGCGAACGAGAATCTGTCTGAATCTAAAACATAAATTAATAGGACATCAGAGCTTAATTTTTGGTAATTTTGATATAATTAAATATAATTTCAAAATATAATAGAGTATAAAATAAATTATCCTCACGCTCATGTACTCACTCGCACATACACCCTCACATGCACCCACGCACTCTATTCTTTGCAAAAACAAACGACTATCACAAAAGTTATATAACAAACTTTAGTTCATAATAAACTCGGAGTTGGTATAGGTATAGGTAATCTCCCTAATACAGGCTATGTATTAGTCTAGCAGGGAGATGTGTACCGAAGGAACGAAGTAGGAAAATGTTTTAGGAATATGATATATAATATGTATCTAATATTTTTGTGTATGTGCATGTCGGTATATAAAATGTGTGTGTGTAAAAAGTTCATTTCATTTCAGATTCAATGATTTCGATGTGTTTATGTTCTCACAGATTATAAATATCAATGTGTTCTTTTACAGTTACTGATGAAAGATATCCTTCGGCCGTTCGTTCCTGAATACAAGGGTCAAGTGACGTGCGAAGACGGAGAATGTATCCTTTTTATGAAACGCCAAAAATAGAAAATAAATAATACATTATAAAAAATAAGTTCGAAATAGTAAAATTTATTTATGCTGCTTCTCATATTGACAGCGAAAGAGATGCAATTTTTTATGTTAACAAGTATATTTAAGAGTAAAAACAAAAACCGACTTTTTATCGTAGAAATATTCCGAAATGGAATTAATCAGAACCTAAATAAACTTTCGTCAAAATACTTCTGAAGCATCCTTTCTAATAAAAAATGAATAATCGAAATCGGTTGGCGCGATATTAAGATTCTTACATTTGTGGCGCATATACTTGATGCAAATTTAAGACTTTTATGATTCTCTCATGATGATGCCATTGTTAGAATTGAGGGACCACACGGGAAGCACTAGAATTCAAATAAAAAAGAATCATCAAAATTGATTGACACAGTCCAAACATAAAAAAAACATAAGTCGGCTGAAAAATAAATCATTAAATAATTGATTTCCCTTCTAGTTAAAATGTTAAGACAGTATAAATTAATGTCACTTAATTATTATATATTTTAAGTTATTATAATTTATTAATGTATTGTAGTTTCACCAATTTTCCTTAACTAATATTTCGAAACAGTGTATTTACAACTCCAAGACCTCTTAAGTGACTTTGACTCCCCTTGCGTGATGGATTGTAAGATTGGAGTCAGGACCTATTTAGAGGAGGAACTGGCGAAGGCAAAGGAGAAAACAAAACTGAGAAAAGTAAGTATACAAAGTGATGGAAAAAGTAAAGCCAATATTTGCCTCAGTAGTAAGTGCTGGCATTCTCTATAGATCTTATTTTTTTATGGACGAACTACATAGTTAAGTAGATAATAACATTTGTTACAATTTTTATCTATTGACTGACTGACTGTTTGTTCGGGCTTATCTCTAGAACGGCTGTACCGATTTTGACGGGACTTTCACTGGCGGATAGATGATTTAATAAGGAGTAACTTAGTTTTCTTTAATTTTAGAAAAAAATGAATAAATCGTTTTTAATCGCAGTTAACTGCGCAGGGCGCAGCTAGTATTTTATAAAATGTAAAAAAAAATATAAATAATAATATTGAATTATTTGTTTACATCAGATATAATTTGAACACTTTAAATATGTTTTGCGTTGTAACTTTTCAGGACATGTATGAAAAAATGATTCAAGTCGACCCTAAAGCGCCGACAGAGGAAGAACATAGAAGTAAAGGCGTTACAAAGCCGAGATATATGATTTGGAGGGAGACTATCAGCTCGACATCCACCCTCGGATTTAGAATAGACGGAGTAAAGAAAGCCGATGGTACTAGTTCAAAAGACTTTAAAACTACGAAAACAAGGGAGCAAATTCTTGAAGCGTTTCAAGATTTTACCAGTAGTTTTAGGAATGCTGTTGTAAGTAGTTTTGCATTTTTAAAAGTTAAAGTTACAGCCTATATATATAATATATATGTCCCACTGTTGGATGCAGGCCTTCACTGTAAAGAGAGTATAAGGGTATAGTCCACCACTTAGAAAATTTAGACATGTAGGTTCTCCTCACGATGTTTTCCGTCACCGCCGAGCGCGTGGTAAATCATTGCGATAGCATATTTATTAGTACAGCACCCAGGAACGATCTCGGGTTGCTAGCGTACTATGCAACCGCCCGTACACTGAGCTACTGCGGCTCTCAACTAAATTATAAAATAAAAAAATAAACCTTTAAAAAATTCTCTGTTTTTTTATCTACGATTTGTCTAATCATTTCATTAAAACAGAATTTCTATACACAAAATTGGCTACTATTGAAATTTTACTACAAAATGCAAAATAGTAATTGATATATGTGCATATTATAGCATTAAACGCAACATGTTTCGGACAAGTTAATTGTTTTTAATCAATGTGCCATTCGATTGAAATGTAATTTTATTGTCTGTTATTCAATTTGACACTTGGTTAATGAATAAAATAAGCTGAACTGTTAAGAGGGTAGCTTAGTAATTTATATTTGATCATAATTCAATCACTCATTTAATGTAATTTTTACTTCTATATTTGACCAATAATTAATTTATACATTATTTTAACAGCCGAAGTATCTGGAAAGACTGAAAAATATTCGGGATACCCTAATGGAATCGCATTTCTTCAGAACACACGAACTAATTGGAAGTTCGTTGCTTTTCGTCCACGACAAGAGGAAAGCATCTATTTGGATGATAGACTTTGCGAAAACTGTTCCCGTGCCCGATAATGTAACCATAGACCACAACTCAGCATGGAAAGTCGGAAATCATGAAGATGGGTACCTTATTGGTATCAATAACCTTATATCTATGTTCGAATCTCTCACGAAGGATGACAATGGAAATATAGATCAGTGTTATTCGAACTTAAGCTTGGATAAAAACGTTAGAAGGGACAGTTTAGCTACTTGAAACATGACGACATACACGTTTGACTTTGTGTATATTGTGTATTCGATCAGCAGTAATAGTTACTGCTTTGTAAGAACAGGTGACTGATTTAGACCTTACAATTGCAGAGGTCATGACGTATTGTAAATAACGTAAGACAGTTGTCTTTTTGTATAAAGTTTTAGGATGACTATATTATTGACTCTTTTGTGTTAACAATAAGTTTTTAAATACTCATAATAAGGAGTAGGTATAAGAACACGCCACATAAAAATTTTGAATAGCTATAGAGTTGTTTGGAAAAGGATGAACAAATTAATGCTTTAAAATTTAATTGTAAATACGTACAAGCAATCTTGAAAGAATAATTTACTTGAAATTGTGAAAATATCCACTCGGTATATACTTTAAGAAATAAAGTGTGGAAAAAAGTTATTTATGGAAAAGTACTTTGATTTTAAAATCAGTAAATGACAGAAGTTACAATTTCATCTATTACAGTGCTATAAAATTTTGTTTTCGATAACTTTATATATAACATGATAATCACTTTTTATTATTAAATCGTTATTCAACATTTTTATATATTTAGTTTTTAATTTGTTAAATAAATGTCACGTATATCACATTAATGTCAAAACATCAAACTGTATCCAGAATTGTAAATATGAATGTCAAAGTACTATTTTTCTTAAATCGTTAAATACTAAAGTAGACCGTTAAAATGACTTCTGATAAACTTTGTTCAATAACACATTATATTTATTATTTACACTATATTAGTGTAGAGACTAGATACAACTTCGTGAAAAGTTGTACATAAGGCTAAATTTATCAGGAAATACTAATAAAAACATATCACATATCATTTGTGTTTTTACTTAAAACAATTTTTAATAAATAGACAAATATCATATTTAAATAGTATCTATCAAATTGTACTAAAACTACAACACATGTTTGATATACGATAAAACAGCACATAGTTTGAAATTAATCTCATAAAGTAACAGGGCAATGATTGCACCATTAAAGGAATGTTGCAAGGCAATTCTTAAAATGGACGGCTTGGAACTAAATTTAATTTTTAATTACTACTTATAGTAAAAATTGCACTAAGAAGGCACCAAGTTAAGACTATGTTTTATCCTTACTACTACTATCTATTACTATATCTGTTAAACTACCGCGTCTGGAATTAGATTCCGGGCTTGAGCCACTTTCTTTTCGTATTCTTGAGAAAAGTCTTGGTACAGGACCTGTCGATCGACTTGAGTCATTTGGTGCTGGCGAATACCTCCTCGTTTTAGGTTGTTGAGGCTCTTCTTCACAAGAGTTTTCAGAATACGGAGGTGGAGGTTGACTTAACATTGTCATTCTGTTTTCACGCGCCGCTGTGGCTGTAATTTGTAGCTCTGCCCCAGCAACTACAGTTGCTAGAGTTGGTGTAAATTGCGGAGCAGCAGCTCTAGCTGATATTCTTCTTCGCCTTGGTCCTGTTACATCTTCTATCTCTGTTCTACTAGGGGGCGTTGGTTGGGAAAAGTCCTGCCTTAATGACCCACGTCTTCTATTCTGTGCATTATCAGATACGCCAACTGATCCAATCGTGTTATTAGCTACTTGAGAAGCAGTTTCTAAAGCTGCCAAAGCTCGAAGTAGATCTGCTACACTGGTTTGCTCCAATACTTCAACTTGTGCTGATTCTGGAAGATTTGACAAATCCACGTCAGGATCAAATAGACTAGGACGGCCACGTCTAGTCATATTTCTATATTCTTCTAGATCATTAGAAAATAGACTCCTTCGGCCACCTTCGGTAGCCCTTCTGTAGTTTTGTACGTCACCTGCGTGTAAGCTATTCCTACCTGTCTTCGTTTGATTTTGATATTGTTTAATACTGGTTTCAAGGTCACTAGAACTATCACATGGTGAGCTGTTTTTTCGGTCTTTACCGAATGTCGGAAATAAACTACTACGACCGCGTCGTGATTGTTCTTTGTAGTGGACTAATTCATCGGAACTTTCTGGTAATGTATCATCATCATCCTTTTTTGATTTTCCAAACGTAGGGAATAGACTAAGACGTCCTTTTCGTGTTCGATTATGATATTTTTGTACTTCTTCCTCATCTACAGTATCCTCTTCGTCGTTACTTGTGGGGTTACTGAAGTCGAATGTAGGAAATATGCTGTGTCGTCCTCGCTTGGTTCCTTCCTTGTACCGTTTTACTTCTTCGTCAGAATTGCTAAAATCAAATGTAGGGAAATGCTACGCCTGCCAGAATTAGTTTTATCTCTATATTCATTCACAGCGGCCGTGTTTTCATCTTCACTAAAATCAAATGTTGGAAAAATGCTATGCCTTTTAGGTTTATGTTGATATGCTTTGGCAGCAGCCATGTCCTCATCTTCCGAAAAATCAAAAGTTGGAAATATGCTATGCCGGCCTCGTTTAGTTTTTTCTTTATAAGCTTTTGCTTCTTCGTCTTCATCTTTATTGAAATCAAATAACTGAAAAATACTGTATCTACCACATTTAGTCTTTTCTTTGTATGCGGTTTCATCACATTTCGGTTCCTCTCCAAAGCCGAATGACGGAAACAGGCTGCCACGTCTAGACTTCTCTTGGACGTTCTCCCCAGAACCTTGAGCAAGACTAACTCGCCCTTTCATGGTGTTTTTAATATATTCCGCTGGACTTTCGTGTGCATTTGGTCTTCTGAATAGCCTCGAAAAGAAACTTCTCGAGGTTGAAGTTTTTTCGGTATTGGTAGAGTTAATGTTAGTAGGAAGCGATAGCTTTCCACTCCTTATATTTGCTTCTTTTCTGTATTTTTCTGCGGTATCACCATTTGTCCATGTATAGTCATGATCTAATTTTGAAACCGATTCTTTTCTATAATTAGGGACAGCTATACTTAGCGCCCTTGTTCTTTTTGGACTGGATATTATATCTTGTCCTATGCTGAATAGAGGCGGGTTTTCGGTTGCCAGTATATGATCGTCGTCAAACATATGTATACCTCTTTCTCTTTGCGCTTCGAATCCGCCTAAAACATTAACAACTCTAGCTAATAGCTCTGCAGGCTTTACTATAGCAGATGCTGTAAATGTCTTTTCTTTATCAATTCCAAGTAAATCAGTATCTGATTGAATACGAAGCATATCTCTCGCGGATAGGGCAATATTTTCGGAGTTTGCTCGTTTTCTTTTTGCTATTGGTCCTCTTGGCTCAACATCAAAAGTAAGAATAGGACAACTGACACTTCTGTGAAGTTGGGGTGTTGTTTCTACATAAACTGGCTGAAATAATAAACAAAATTACATGAGCAGGTGTTTGTGCCTTAGAGTTATCATAATATATAAACATTCCTAGCATTTATGGGGAATATAAGTAGTTTTAAGCAGTCTATTCGCAGTAATTATCAGTTGGATAATTATATAACATATTCAGCATTGTGTGCAATAATTAAGATATTGATTATTAAAATGTAGTATCGTATTGCAAATTACTCTTCAGAGAATAAAAGAGTCTATACGGACTGACATATTTTTAATCCGTACATAGTAGAAAACAAAGTCGCTTCCCGCTGTCTGTCTGTTCGAGATAAACTCAAAAACTACAACACTGATTTTCATGTTGTGCTCACTAATGGATAGAGTGGTTCTCGAGGAAGGTTTTAGTATGTAATTCATCAAGTTTTCGTATACATTAGCTAAAATATAACGATATTTCGGTAAAATGTAAACCGTCTGGAAGTTTTCAACGAAAACGCTGCCTAAGCTCCTAAAGCCGGGGCGGGTTGCTAGATATATATATATTACAGGTGTTTTGGCTTCTAGTATTAATCAATAATGTTTGTCTTACCTTTAACTTTAATAGATTTGCTTCGTTAATAATCTTCCTGATGTTCGCCATATCTTTTGTAAATCCTTGGAAAATTTTACTCTGGGTAGATTTCAACTGGTATGCTAATTTCTGTTCCAATCTATGTATTCGTTCAGACCTCATTCCACTGGTAATGAAGCCCAGTAACATGACAATGTATCCTAAGCCGAAAGTAATCCATACTATGAGGAATATCTGGTAAGTGAAGAAATAGCCGTACTTGAAGCCATTGTTGATGGTGCCTGAAACGAGTGAAAAACACTATACTTAGAATTATAAATGTTACTTGTTTTAGCAGAAGGAGAACACAGCTCAATAGAATAAATGATCACAGCCGCCCATGAATATCTAACAATATCATACTGATTGCACGTGCGTTGCCGGTCTTTAGGAAATGAGAAGACTTTTATTCTCCAAGTCCAAGAACATCTTGGACTATGAATGTCGTATTTCGAAAAACCGCCGATAATAGCCGATTCCACAAGATAGCAATGCAACACAGCTCTGTGCGAGATACGAAATTAGGAAAAAAAACACCGATATAATTCCGAACAATACGTCGGAAAACACTACATGGTACATACTATGCCCCGCTAACGAATGCAACATCCCTTAGCAAGGACAGTGGATAAATCTTTGTTTTACAGCCATGACTTTAGGTGAAAGTAAGAAATTTCCAGTACAGGCATTCCTATAGTATATTCTTTCTACACATTGTAATAATAAAATGGTGCTTATTATTTACATGATTAACGAAATTCTAAGAAATTTCTACAAACCAGCAACTAAATCTCCGAATCCGATCGTCGTGAGGGTGACGAAAGCGTAATAGACAGCGGCGACATAGTCCCAGCCCTCGAATACGACAAAAATGCAGGCTGGTAAGAATATGAAGAAAAGAAATCCGGGAATCAAATATAACATAATCTGTCCCAGCATGCCAAGGTTGTTAAAAAAGTAATCCAAATTATCAGCACGTTTCTCATTTCTTTTCTTGTACTTCCTATATGTTGATATGAGCTGAAATATAGAATAAATAATGCATTAGGTATCTATATATATAAGTCTAAACTTTAAGTATATTAGCAAAATAATGTAAGTGACCGAGCAAAATGGAAAACCGTCAATTTCGCCTTTTATTTTCTTTGTGTAACGTTTTCTTTCCATTACCAATTTTTCGTATGAGAACAATAAGCCCTCTGTCAGTTTACTGCTTTTTTACAGTTTTCAAAATCAAACAGAGAGGTTGAATTATGCAAAAAACTCTAACTCAAACCTACCTATGTTTTTAGGTTAAAAAAATAAACATTCATTTAAAGAAAGTCTTTTGCAATGGAACTTCTTCCACATTTTCCTTGAATAGAGTAATTTTTCAGATACGTAAATTGGCCGATTCAATAGGTGTAATGCAACGAAAGTAACATAAAATAGTAATACTGTATCGTCCAAAAAGAGTAGTTAGAAGAGAGTACGAGAAGTTGAGGTACAATTAATACTCTACTTACTTCCTCCCTTTCTTGCCTACTTAGAGCCGAAAATTTAAATTAATTAAGTGTTGTAAAATCATATTACCTGCAATCCAAAATATTCGCCAAGGTTTGCAAGAAGGATACCGTTGATAGGTATACCGAAGAGACCGTAAAATATCATCAGAATTCGCGACAAATGTGTAGTTGGCGCCAAATTACCGTATCCTGAAATGTGACAAAAATTTACATTATTATCTTTCTATTTCATTTCTATAGTATATTAATTTTATTTCATTTGACGTGACACATAAACAAATTCTAAAAAAACTTGAGGAGAAATGGCGCGGGGACTCATGGGGGGATCATCTAACTTACATTTTCATTTTCATCTTAGACGTAAGAAATAAGTGTATGTGTTTTAAAAAAGACTTGGCTTAAAGGTCTTGTTACCAAGCCAGAAAATATTCATCATTCAATTCGATAACTTGAAGGTATGTATATATTCTATCCATCAAACTTCTTACGTTGTTATGTGTAGAATAAGATAGGCGTTACAATGATATTGTGTGGTATTGTTGGACTTTCTAGTAAGTTGCATTATACTTGCGCTGCACTTAAATATCTAAATACAAAATAAAATGCAGACATATATCTAATAAGTGATACTTTATCTATTGAATTTACAACTGACTGAATAGATTTACGAGAGAGAAGATTATATTATCTTCGTGTAATCAAAACTTTAGTCTGACAGAACTTCAATTATAAAAATTCTGACTACATAACAGTAAACAAAAATACAAATAATAATTTTATGGGCAGGCCCCACCCCTTAGATGTTAGGAGCGTTGCTGGAGTTTCTTTAGCCACTTCTTCTCCCAGCGCCAATGCTTCCCGAAGTGGCACTCAAAGTTAGTTTAGCTTTTGAATGTCTCTTAGATTATCCGTGAAATAGCAACCGACCGAGTCGTGGTTCGGCCCTCTCGGGCGCCCTCGGATCGGCATGCTTACGCGTAACACAGTAACCGTCCAAGCCGAGGTTACCCCTCACCGGGGGGACCTTTGTGTCGAGCTACTAGCAATAGAGGTTCAGGCCAAGCGACCTAAGAGCTATGCCACCTCTCAATCCGGTGAAGCAGTCAAGGCCAGCTTCTCTGGCCAATCTGTGTAGTTCGTCATAAAAAAAATAACAAATAATAAATTTTAGATTTACTGTATTACTACCAATACTATCATACTCAGGCGATTTTTTTTTTATTATTTACGTGTGTAACAAAATGCGGATGCACACCCCGAAGCCATAAGGGCCGGCGACGGCGGTAGTGTCGGGCTCCAACCGACTAAAAATCTTCACACGGTATTCCCCCATACGACCATGTATGTGGGGGTCACGGATAACATCCCACAGTTCTTCCGCAACCCCGGCCGTGCCCGTACTCCGAATTTCACCTAGGAGGGGTGAGAAGCACCCCCCCTGAGACAATTACTACAATGCGGCGCGTCGAATACAAACGCGCCGCCGTTCCCTGTGAGAACCCTCTCCGAGGAGGGCGCCGGGACCAACGGCCCATGTCGGTCGCTCATCATATACTCAGGCGATTTGCTTTATTTGCTTTCTAAACTAGCTACACAGTACTATATACATAGCAATATAAATATAGATTGCATAAGTAGTTATTAATTTCATAACTTAACAAATTATTATAGTCATTTTTCAAGCAACCAAATCTTTAGGTAACAGTGTTAAAGTTATCAATAAGACTTATATTCATATCATGCATGTTTCCATTTTAATTTGTAATGAATTAGCAAGTGCACTGTAAATAAGTGGAAAACTAAACAAGAATGTAAAGAAAGATACATTGTAAGTTTTATTTGTATAGAAAACGAGGCGAACGGGCACATTCAAGGAGCGAAATTCAATACTTCTAATTGTAATGTATTCTGTCCATTATATTTGGACATTGGAATATCATTGATTCTGCAAGCATTTTTGCATTTAACTCTAGTTGATGATGAATAAGAGAGAAAAGAACTTACCAATGGTACTGACGACCGTATAGGAGAAGAAGAACGAGTGGTAAAAATCCCACTTGAAGGGCGGCTCTTCATCTTCTGTTGTATAATTGAACATCGATTTGCCGCAATAGTCTGAGAGCTTCCGCAGTATACTGTCCTGCTTCTCTGGGTTATTTGGAATGTAGTTCTCATACAGGAGATCTGAAAAGATATAATGCAGCCCTGTTTATCCCTTCTGATGGTAAATGATCTTTTGAGGAGATCGTCTAAGTGATACTCGCATGTTTGAAGGTCGCTGTCGGTAGCGACATTGACTATTATATTTATTTTATCTGGATCTTTTTGTGGACTAACATATAATTAGAATCTTAAGGTTGGTATGACACTTATTAAGGGATTTCTTTTTTCAGATCCGATTTATTTCACAAATGTCTCCCAGCGCTGACATGCCTAGCCATAGTCTTGGTAATGTTTGTCTCTTGAATGTCTAGTCGAATAGTAACTATGATCTAGAATTCCTTAAAGAAACAAGCAAACCAGGAATTGGGAAACCCTGCTCTATATTACTCATAATAGTGGCTGATTTTCCAAATAATTCGACGACTTCTCAATCTAGTGTAGCTGTAGAAGCCTTCCAGGTGACAACAGTTATCAATCATGAAGAATAATAAAATATAGAAGCGGTCACCCTATAGTGAAATGAAGAATACAATTATTGGAGAAAAATACTTTGAATAAGACTAAAATGCTAATAAAGACAAATATCTTAACAATCAGGACCAGATATCGCGTCTCAATATTCAATGCCGCGTTTACAGTTGTCATTAACGAGATTGATAACGAAATTGTACCGTCGCACGAACCACACCACATTAACTTTTTCGTGAGGATATTGTTAACAAAGTACTCCAATAATTGCGGAATCACGACAAAAAAATTTAAAAATAGGGCGTTAATTACTCGAGATTGTTTTTTTGCGTTTGTCAATTTTATGGTCGATCCAACACAAATTGGATTGTCACTTTTTGTGATGTATATCTATCTGTTTACATTTAATATTTCAATTCTAACTTCTACCGTTACACTCTATTATAATAAACAGACACATACATGCACCAACACACACCACGCACATTCTCTCACGCGCTTTAAATAATACAGTAAAATTATAACTATGGTGGGGGCTGGTGATCTGTCTGACAGAGTACCCTAGTATAGAGACCAGTCTTTTACAAATTGTTACTTACCTACTTAAAACTGTACCATATACTAGCGTACCCAGCCTGCTTCACCGGGCTAGAATTTGCTTTTTTTATTTAAACAATAAACTTATATCATTAAATATTTAACTCTCACAATATATTAAATTATTCCTTTCTCTCCGTATTCATTCTCTTCTCGAGCGGGTGAATCTACACCCATGTTCATATCAGTAAATACAATGTCATTCTTATCATTTATACAAAAACATATCGAGCTCAATTTAATGTCAGAAATAAAAGTACAACGTATGGCTTGTTTGACAGTTCAAAAAGAAGAGTGCTCCGATCGTCACCAAACTTTACAGATCAATCTGAAGATTCCCTGAAAGTTTCATTGAAATCCGTCCAGCCGTTTCGGAGCCTAAATGGAACATACCTACCTTTTCTTATATAGATTAACATTAAAATGACGTTTTCTTTTCCAGTGACTTTGTGATTTGGAAGAATAAAGGTCTATGCTAACACTATTTATTGGTGTTTTTTATATGGTGTAAGTACCATGTAACTTCAGGTATAAGACCTGAACGTTTTGTTGGGTGATTTTGTTGAAGAAATCAGAAGATTGGAAACAAGACAACAAATCCTTCAAGCCTTTTATAGAGATTTAAAACTCACATCATCATACTCAATAACTGGACTGTCACTAATACTTACAACATCTGATTAAAGGTTCTTCTGCGGTTACGGAAGTCATTAGCGGTTTTCATGTCAACTGTCGTTCATTGAAATACTTTTATAGTGCGTTTGTAAAGAAGGAGCGGCTTAGCATCACTGCCGATTGATTAACATCAAACGGACATAAAATCGATTTACGACATCGCGTCGATTCAATCGGTAATGTATAATGGTCAACGTTTGTGTCAAGGTCGTTGTCACTGTCAAGATTGTCCCACAAGGGCCCAATGAACATGTTTTTTTGTTTTATCATTTGCGATTGTAACGGTTTTAATATTGGGAATAAAGGAAAATATTTTTTATAATATTCTTAATAGTATTAAATAAATAAACAAGTATATTTACGAGTAAATCAGAGCAATATCGAGCAATCCATTTCTTTTATTTCCGAAGTTCATTCATTTGTTTATTCCGTAGTAGTGTGTGTCGTACCGTTCCGTAGTGTTTCATACATGAATCAATCTCAACAAGCATTCTTTCCTACGATTTTAAGGAGTTAACTGGTATATCTTGTATTTCTTTAACAAAATTCATATGGGACCTCATTGAACCTCATGAAAATAATGAACCGCATTAATGATGACGCTATAAGTGTATAAAGATTATAAAACAAATACAGGCGAATTGAAAACCTCCGGTTAAAAGATATCTTTTAACCTGCATGCATTAACAGATGTAGCTGATTAACCGGAAGGTGCCACCGTTTTCAAAACGTTTGGAAGATTAACATTTCATAGACACCTATTGTTAAGTTATTTACATGTATTTGTGACTAAGTGACGTGGACATATGAAATTACTAATTTTCAGATCACGAAGCGAAGTCCACGGAGGCCAATGTTATTTGTTCACATTACGGCGATGGCCATGTTATATACAATTGTAGTATCAATTTTCTCACTCAACTATTTTCCTCTTTCCTGTATCTATGATAAATAAATTGACAACTTTCAATGATTTCCGGTAGAAGATATGTCCCTTTAATATGCTTGTAGTTGTGCACTTTGAATTAGAAAATACTCTTTAGTCGAGTTTCGTGTTATGTCCTTGTTGTTAGGTAGAAATATAATTATTTTAAGTCAAACAGCTCAATTTATATTATCTGCCTTCTTTGACTTTGTTCTACATTTAAAATATTCAACAGCTACAAGCTACTATCACATTATGTTCAATTTAGCTCGTAAAATGAGGAGCGAACGGTTTTATTACAATTTGATGCTAGATTTTTCATTATATGGATCATCTAATACTAAGTGATCATCACCACCCACAAACACCAGATGATTGGAAGGTTCTGCTATCAGATCTTCTTTTAAAAGAGTTAAACCGTCGACACCTCACTCAAAACAAAACTACTCAACTTCACAAAAGTCTTTTGTCGTGTCTTTCCCCAATTGTATAGCAAGCCGCAGTAATATCTCTAATACTATTAGTTTTTTTTTTTTTTTGAAAATACTACAAATACGGTAATAACAACGTCAAAAAATCAAGTTCAAGTCGAACGCTTAGCTCAAATCCCAATCCACTTTTACTAATGAAATTTCAGAGTGGCAAAATTGCGGCTAGCCACTCGGTGTGTTAAGTGACCTCAACACACCTGTAATATGTAGGATCTTGGATAAGCTCGGTGAAAAGAACGATAGCCATCTCTGTCCACTAGAATTTTATGGACGTGATAGCAAATGTAACTTGTTACTAACTTACCGATAGAAATATGTCTACAGAGAATTCAAGCGTGAGTTAGAAGTCTACGGTCACTGTATCTAAAGGCATTCGGAAATGTAATCAATGGTTAGGATAAACAACGCGTGTATCTCATTTATACACAGGAAATGTTCTAGGTATGGATGTATAACAACAACTTGCTGGATCAACGGCGACAGCTGTTTCTTTTTGTTTTGTCACTTTTGTTTTATAATAGAGTAGATTAAGAAGGACGTAACAGTATTTGAATGCTCATATAACATAAATGTTTAATTCTATATCAGATAACGGTTTCTTAAAGGTAGTATTTTCTGTTAATGCTTTCTCGACGGCCACTGAGAAAGGATTTGTGCATCTTGTTCGAAAACGACTACGTCATCTTTTGCCTTAGGTGTTTCCCAACACAATTAGTTTCTCCCAACTTTTGACGCCTCTGCGCAGTGTGGACGAAGTACGACAGGATTCGTCGTTGGCATATGGTCTTTATACCGCAGTAACTCAATTACAGATAATAAAATATAAAGGAACGTGTAAAAAGAGATAATGAATATAAAAAATTAAGCAGTTTCAATTATCTTAGAAAGAAAATTTTATTATGAACCTATTTTACAAACGTAAAGGATGCGACAACTCGAGGAAAATCGCCTAGTACATAAATCATCAAGGATTCAGGGGACAGTGTAACTAGGGAGGACGTCGGATTGTTCTGAGGCCCAACGCCGACTTTTCCTTATGTCTTCCTGATGAGACCACTTCGGAATGATAATATTTCGTTTTTGGTTTCCGCATGAAATTGTAAACAGCACACGCTTTGTTTGTCCTTCTTTGATTGCGATTAGTCGCAGGAAAAATTGTGATAATATTTCTAGCCACTGAGAATCGTAGCTGAGAAAGAACGCGTCAACTTTATGACAAGGACTTGCTGGTTGACATTGTTTTTATTTTGGTATTAATTATTACAGTGCTATTAAATTTAGATACCAATTTAGATGCTTACATTTGATGAATTTAGCTTCAAATGTAACACTAACTTAACAACATAAAACTGCTTTTCAATATCTTAATTATCTGCGTCTGACATACAAAATAAAATAGAAAACAATTAGGTCAACGGCTTTAGTTTTCACATATAATTAATTTTGATAGATGGCAACGAACGTTTATTTTATCGAAGTATTACGTGGTTATGCTAATTTTCAAAATTACATAATCATGAGTAACAATTGTAAAATAGTTCATGTATTCCACACATACGATAATAACTTAATAATTCATTACAAATTATAATACGCTTAAACAAAATCTCGCTAAAGTTAAAAGACACATTTATGGAAAGAGATTGTTATGTCTATGGTTTGCCGTAATGAAGAATAAATATGAAACTAATTGTTCTGTATTTAGTGCATTTTATTTATAGCTGATTTTCACCTGTATGTCTTAGAAAATTTTATGCTCTGAGGTCGCGGACTATGCCCAAATACTTTCTATAACGAGAAGGCCTGTGTTCAGCATGTTTCTTAACTTGTTACTTGACTAATATAAAGGGGACTAACGGGTCAATCGATTGCCCAGAACTTTCGAAATTACAACTGCCTACACAATATTTTTTAAGAATAATATATTGTATCACATATCTTATACTTAACTAGCGTTACAGTTAAATCGATCGATCGTTTTAACAAAATAGTTACAGGTGTTCACTCATTCTACATAACCGAAATTATTGACACAAGCAAACTATTACTTCTCACCCGTTGGTAATTTTCATATTGACAATGTGAGCTAATTCTGCGTAGTTCGGAACAAAAGTTAATATTTTTTTTAAAAGACGGTAGATTAATAAACAACTATGACACTGGAATGTCACACGTTAGTATCTCCCGTGACATGAACGCCGTAACACTCAAAACGTCGGGGGAGTAAAAATAGTTTTGTTACCGTGAGATTAGCAGTGTTTGTGAAGTTTTATTTGTATCTGTATAATTATAATTCTTTTTATCTCAAGTGTTTGTGAATCTTGTTTAAAATCTAAATAAATAAACCTCTATGACAGTGGTCTTTTATAAACATGTTTACGAATAGTAACGTAGATTATCATAGTGTCTTTAACGCAGTTGTGTGTTACTAACGCTTTAGCGTGTAAAGAGAACTTGTTTACTGCAATAGTCTGCTCATGACCGACTTGTGAATTTAAGGTAATCGAGCCTATTTTGCTAATCTTAGCGATTTATCCATTACATTCATCCATGACCATATCACCATTATTAGACCATTTACCACTACTAACATTATAATTGCATTTTACGTCAAACACTTTTGACATAATGATTTTTTCACAAACCAATTAGAGCATAACGTTACTCGAAACAAAATATAATCTCTGATGTTTCCCAAAGCTATCCTGACGGGGTATAACAAAATAGCAATTGCTATCTACTTTCACCAAGTTTATTAGGCTCCACATATGAGAGTTTGGTTAGGATATGATTAATTCTTTTCCGTAATATTCCTAGGATAAATTGGAAATACAAATAGGACGTCTGCACGTCTGCGCGTGGTAACGTTTACGTTTGATTTGATTTGAAGTCGTTTTTTGTTTTTACTCGTAAATATACTTGTGTTTCAACAAATGTTCTTGTAATTGTCGGAGAAATGCGACGAAACTGATGAGTTAAGATAGGGTCGTACGTCGCCAGCCCTGTAGTTCTGGGCTCTCAAAAATAAGACTACGGTATTGTGGCCTTTGTCGTCCGCTAAGGTGGAAGAAGGCGACATCGGCTGGCCCGTGTCGCCTTGCACTACTAGGGCACAGGGAGTAACCTCCCCCCGGGACGTGCTCTCCTTGAGCGCAGTGCAGAAGGGCTCCGATGCATTCCACTGGAGATCCCGGAGCCCCTCGTCATGCACCGAGGAACCTCCCCGGCGGCGGTATCTTTTTGAAGATTTCCTCCCCGTTAACACAAAAAAAGGGTCATACGTCGCACTACGGTAGTGTACGCAGGCGTTCCTTCTAAGGACGTCGAGATAATACCGTGGAATTTAAATAGGTTGTATGTGGCATCCACTTACTAACGTGGTACGAGGTTTGGATCAGTATGGAGATATAAAGTACGTACGTACCACGGGAATTCTATGCAGGAATCAAATCTGAGTTGCCTGAAGCCGGCGTTAGCGATGCTCAAGCGAAGACCGGGCTCGCAATGTCGAGACGGGACGAGTTATTAATACAATGGACACCATTTAAAGCTTCTATCGCATTTTAATTTTATGTACCAGGAATATTAACTGCTTCATTATTTTTAAAGCGACATTAATTTCTTTGTTGTTACACATATACGAGTGCTGTACATAATAGCTAATGTATTTGTAGTTAAACAGAAGCTGAAACGCTCATTATCCGACTACTTAGGAAATATTGAAGGAAGTGTTTCTTTTCACGCGAGCCGTCTGTCACGTAATTGCCCATTGAGCATCTTTTGTCTTCGATAACTTTAAACAAATGAATGTGGCAACATTATTTTCTTAATTGTTTTGTATTCCGTTTCTTTCATTGTATTACCGATCTCAAGAAATGTTCAGTATTTGAAACTTATTACTTGGGCTATAATTACAAGTAATTTGTATTTCAACATAATATGAGAATAACTCTGAAAATCTTATAATATATGTTCTCGCGTTCTTTTATCCAGGGCGGGATAGGCAGAGACAGCTTTCGGTGTCCACTTTTTACCAAGCTTATTAGGTCAGAGGGTAAGTCGAACCGTTTTACCCTCTGCAGAAATATTTACATAAGTATACTGTGTATTGATTTTTGAAGTGATTGAATCAATGTATATTTTATAGAACCCTAATATAACTTTAACCAACACACAAAAATTGGCAGTTGCCTCACAATAGATGAAACGGGATGACGTTGGCTCATTTATTTCCGTGTTAGAAATCTGGAATCGGCTTCAATCTGTTTTCAAACATTTCATTCTTACATATGATGAAAATAACACATTTGTTTGTGTGTCTGTATTCAGAGAAATCATAAAAAGTAAAATAGCAGAGCAGCTTACGTTAAATTTTATGAGACACTACTAACTTTTTGTTTGTGTGTCGTTTATACGAATGTATAAACATTTGTCTCAAATTACTATAAAGTCAATATAGTATAACTATTTACTGACTTATTGTAACACTTTAAACTAAGGTTTACAAAGTTTAGTTCCGTAATTCACATGGGTTTATATTATAAGTGGTAAAGGTAAGTAAATGGCCTTTCGTAAAAGGCGACTAGAAAAGGCCTCGGTTTCACGGGCGACAAGGGTCCCTCCCTTTGTCCGCTACGACCGGACCCGGGACAAAGGCGACACTGGTGGTCCCGTGTCGCCTTAAGCGAGAGTGTAAGGTTACTCCCTCCCCCTGTGCCCTCGCAGCGCAATGCGACACGGGCCAGCCGATGTCGCCTTCTTCCCAGGTCCACTTTGGTGAACGACGCAGGCCACCACCCTTGTCGCCCGGTGAACCCGAGGCCCCTTTTAGTCGCCTTGTACGACAGGCAGGGGATACCGTAGTCTTATTCTTGAGAGCCCAGAACTACAGGGCTGACATTATAAAAACCTAACCTAGTGTGTGCCACCGGCAACGAAGCAGTTATTATTATTATTACCTATTGGGACAAAAGAGTTTTCACTCAAAAAGGTTGTTCAACTAACAATAATTCTAATAAAGGTTTATAGGGGAACACTTCAGATAATCTGCAAGCAGATATACAATAATTGCTACACTTTATTAGTACCGTAAATGTGTAAAACCTGCACGAGTTGTTGATTATCACTTGTAGATATCTAGATTAAGTGCGGCTCTGACATAAATAATGCATAGAAAGGTACACAGAGAGTGAGTCTTAAATGTTCAACCAACTTCAAAAAAGTACTTGACCATTCGGTCTGTGTGTTTGTACACTCATAACGCCATTACCAATTTTGTTTTAAATGGTTTGTTGGTTTCAATCAGGTCCCATATTAATTTTCTCGGCATAGGAACTTGGGTTCTGCACATATACCAGGAATCCCCTAAAAATCGTATGAAAGAATTCTTGTTGACTGACAATTTGGTAGGTTTATGATCATCAATCCAAGAATGGTACTTCATTACAAGAACGAGTAGGAACGTGAAAAAGAATTTATTAAGAATTTATTAAATTAATACTCATGGTGTTTAAGGGCGCTATATAATCCACGGTAGCGGTTTCAGCGAAATACCATAATGGTTCTCAAATATAAAAAAAAGGACTTTTCCTACATTTTTATAAATTAATATAACCCTTGTATCGCGTAAGACGCAAAGTGCCCCGTCGCGTGACCCATGTGACTACTACAATGAATATTTATTGAACACAACGCAAAGTACACGCAGCCGTATTCTCGCCGGACGTAGCGGCTAATCGAGCGCCGCGCGCGACGCTTCTGTGTATATTAGAGTTGTAAATACATTTTTTTTTATTGTTGCAACCACAGACCTGTGTCCGTGCTCTTTTCCAATACACGTAAATTGTTTACTCTGCATTTATTAAAAAAGTGCCACTTCTACAGTTACTATTTTCCTTTTTTGTTTTTTTTTTATATTATAATGCCTGAATTTGGAGGTGGCCAGAGATCGCTCTGGTTCACGCGTCGCAGACGCTTTAGTTGTAAATACATTACAACTCTTAACTTCCCGCCAGCGCTCCGTTGCCGCTACACTCCGCTCGCTGTTTATAATTTTAGAGGCATTGATGGGATGAACTAAACTAAACTTTCCAACTGATTAATCAATTACATGCACCTGACCAGTAACCTCATTCATTTAGTACATTTTGTAGACAATGAACAATGACATAACGTCGATGTTAATGATTGCTAGATATTGAAGTTTCTAGGCTGACGAAATGTGCATTCATTGCTTAGTCTTCGTTTCTGTATATCTTCCAGTCACGTGTGATGATTTATAGAAACAAATGCGAATGGAGATTTTATTGTGTATAGATTGATATCGGGACATTTCCCATCAAAACTGTTTGAATATCGGATAACAAAAGCTGACTCACCCAACTGTGATGTTTATGAAATGTTGGACGATATTCATCACATCTTATAGGTATATGTTAAACACGAAGCGGAAAGACAGACATTGATATGCAAACATAAATAGATAGCGCATAGATGCCTTATTTCAATTTTCTTATTTAATTGTTTACTGCATTTCAAATGCCGATTCAACACGTGTTAGGCGGGGAAAAGAAAAAGCGAATCATTCAATTGCCTCAGAATTTTTTTCTAATTAATGAAATCCACCAATCCACACTGAGGCCGTATGGCGGACTATGCCATAAAATTCTCTTTAGAGAGAAGACAAGCTTTAGTCATGCAACATTGATCGCTTTTTTTCAGACGCTGATGTATTTTTTATTTTCGCATTTTGCTAACATATTATAAATAAGAAAAAAAAACGACCAAATTACTGGTGGTATCGACGCTTTATGATACTCCTTTTACTATAGTTCTTACATGATGGGGTCACCTTTTCGGATTTTCGCTCTGTCACCGACATAATTTTAGGAAATCTTGAACAATGTCATGTCTCTCGACACTACACCCGCCCAGCTTGTCTTGGGTCTTCACCTGGACGTTCGACCGTGGAGGGAAAGTTGTAATTCTTCTCTTTATGATAATGAAAAAATGTTTGTCATTTTTGTGATCGATTACCGTTGTCAGCCCAAAGGTTTTTATAGCTTGACTGGAATGAGGCTGAGATCTAAGAGAGTTAAGTCTCAACAATTACATCTAGAACAAGGTCACAAGACTCTGTGAGAAGAGTCTCCGCTCAGGCCGCTACTACAGACGCAATGGCGTACAGGTGAAAGGGTGCTTAACAGGGCCGAATCAAATCACATAACATTAAAATAACATAACATGGAACATAGATGGATTTTGTTTGTATTTCTTGTTATCATCTAAAAGCTTAATGATGAACATAAGCCTCATTAGGTTAGATTTTCTGTAATCGTCTGTTATGACACCCTTATACGATTAAATGATAATCCTTAGGCGTTAGGATTACTTATATACACGTAACTATGACTGACCTGACGGATTTCCTCGTATTTAATAAGAAATTAAATCTTAACACATTTTTGTGTTCTGAGATACGGTAGAACATCCGGGGAACCACAAGATCTCTATTTTTAAGCGCTCTATTGTAAGACAATTTCTTCAACACCAAAGAGGTTTCATCTATTAAGAGAACTATCACTTGTATAATCCTATATCCTATATATTTAAGAAGGCAGACTCTAATAAAAAATAGTTTCCTCCCTCCTTGCGTCGTTTTCCTCATTGCTGAGTGTCGTGACCTCCACGATTTATGTGGCGGACGATCGCTTTCCACCTGTTGCGGTCTTTGGCGGAAATGCGTCGTGGACTCTCCTGTTGGTGTTGGTGCTAATTTGGTCTGTCCTACGCATAGGGCTCCTCCCTCTTGGTCGTTTTCCCTGTACTTTGCCTGTGACCTGGAGTATTTCCAAGGTATCGGTTTTCCTGGCTATGTGACCGAACAATTCGAAATTACGAAGACAGACCATTGTCAATTTGACAGTGACACCTACTTCTCGGAGAATTGACGCATTTGTGACACATCTCAAATGCATCAATACGAGATCTATCTGCCTTCTTGAGGGTCCAAGTTTCCGCTCCGTATGTGAAAATAGTTTAGACGAATAAAAACATATGTAAACTCCTTGGTTATTTAAAAAAAAAGTGTTTTAGGCGTAGCTACGCCCACAGATCCATTATCCATATTACCATAGATCGAGTAATACAAAAACATGTGCACCTGTTAATTAAAAATGATACAATAGGTATTATCGTTTTGGAATTCTGTGATCTGTACCCCACTTACTTAATGTGATTGTTTGTCGGTTGTCATAGTGAAATTTCCAAGAAAATAGTAGACTTGGAGATTCTCATTAAATACATTCTCCTAGGACAAGAATAAATTCTCCTAGCACTGGGCATCGTTACCTCAAACAGTTATCTATATAAATAACTAAAATTTGTGTATCTGATTGTAATATTAAAATAACCACTTTTTACTATGTGCATATAATTGTATATACGATACATATACCAAAATAAAATTTTTGTTTGTCTGTTTGATCCGGCTAATCTCTCGGCTGGATCGATTTTGACGGGACTTTCAGTGATAGGTGATGTAATTAGCAGTAACTTATTAGAGAAATAGTTTTTAATTGCGGGTAATATCGCGGTGTTAGTTTATTATGATCAACAAAAGAGACGGACGGTTAGCAAGTGAATTACCATTAGTAAAATGTTTACTTGTTATCATTACTCAAACAAAAATTATATTACGTTAGATTAAAAAATTATGTATCCATATAAAGACAGAAACATTTAACAAGAACACATAAATCCCAAGATGGGCTACGTCGTACCGAGATAATGTTATTTGCATAGCGCTGAATAATCTAGATTAGGTGTGCGTTATTAAACACAGGTTTTTCTTTATGTGAATTAATTATATTTAAATAATACCGGGTAATTATGGGAAATTAGAACATGGCTACTAAGTAAATATTAGCGATACTTTGATACTTTTCCCATATTCCTGATTCAAAAGCCACAATAGCCTAACGGTTTAGGGAACGATCTGTGAAATCCATAGTAGTATTTTCGAACCCACCATTCGATTACTCACGTGAACCATCTGCTGACACAAGATTAAGCTTAGTTGGAATAATCAACAAGAATAATAGAAATTAGTTCTTATTATTAACTGATTTTTTTTCTTTCTTTCTTAATGCGTTTCATGTTATGTTTATTATATCTTTGTACATGATGTCAGTAAAGAAAATGTCTATGGCTAATATTGATGAAAAAATTCTTGAAAAGAAATGACAAAATATGCATATATGTGAAACTTCACACTTAAAAACTTTAAACGAATGTATATATGTCTCTCGGAAAGGGCTCTAAAGTTGGGGATAAAATTTTGTATTTATATAAGGTTTTGCATTTAAATTTTTTTTGGTTTAAATAATAATTAACGGTATTCCCTTGTAATAGATAAAGCTAGTGAATGCTATCCCTATTCCGTCTCTTATGTGACAGGTAGAGACTTATTTTTTTTTAATGAATCCATGCAGAGGTTAGGAATGTAAATGAAATTTTACTAGAATTTGAGAGATGGCACAGCTTGTGACCTACAAGTTTAGCCTGCACCTTCGAGTTTAACACAGCGCACTGTAAACGCAAAAATATTTCGATCCGAGGGTGTCGAACCACGGTTGCTTTTATAGGAAAACTTGGTGACGTCATCGCCATCCGATTGTCGCCGCCGGTCACAATTTTTTTTGAACGAAACCATAAAAACTTATAGATATAATTAATAAAAAAACGATGTAAACACTCTATCGTTAGCACTGATATATATATATATATATATCAGAAAGACGACATGTGCGAAACATTATCTTTAACTTTTCATTTATTTGTTTTATATTTTAAATGAAAATAATTGGAAATATAAAAAAAAATAAATGAAAAGTTAAAGATAATGTTTCGCACATGTCGTCTTTCTGTACGTGCCAATATGTGAAAGTCCTGAAATATTTTAATTACCATTTTATTGATGGATAAACATCGTAAACCAAATAAGTATAACAATAAACTTTGGAATGAACCAGCCATTGGCTGCCACGAATGCTCAAGACTTTATAAAGAAACGACCAGCAGAACGTTCACCCCGTGTTTAGAGACAGAATCTTCCCATAACATTTTTTCTTAAAGAATAAAAAGAGAATGGGTGTTTGATGATTGGGCTCACCTGACGATATGATATAACTATGTTTATTCTTTCGTAAGTGAACTACGCTTATCAGCCAGGAGGCCTTGACAATTTCACTGGGTTTTTTGAGAGGTGGCACAACTCTTTGGTCGCTAGAACCTCTTTAAGGAGGGTAACTGGGCACAAGGGTCCCTAAATGTGGACATTCGCTCGGGCGCTTACTCTATTCGGTATCACCTATTATCTGCAAGAACATTTGCTTTCAAGCGTATTGATGGACTTGCAGAAAGAGTCAAGTGACATATCATGAACTACGAGATACTTGTACTTAGACTTTATTTAAACTAATCACGTTTGCATCAAGTCACTACGTCGTCGTTAATAATTAATAGGGAAATGAAATATTTATTTTACTTTTTACACACACTTACATTTAAAATTTCCGGCATGCACACACACAAAAATATTGGATAAATATTATCTATATAAATGTTATTATACATATTATATAACAAATTCTACAAACCTTTTCTTACTTAGTTTTCGTCCTTCGGCACACATCACCTGCTAGACTAATACATAGCCTGTATTAGGGAGATGTTGTACCTAAGTCCGAGTTTATGGACTAAAGTTTGTTATATAGCTTTTGAGTATTCGTGTGTTTTTGCAAAGAATAGTATGCGTGGGTGCATGTGACAGTGTATGTGCAAGTGAGTACATAAGAGTGAGGATAACTTATTTTATGCTATGCAGAAATTTTTCAGTCTCTTCGTTGGTGAAATTATGGAGAAACGAGTAAAGTAACTTTTACATAAAAGCGTAATTACATTTTTTAGTGCTAATGATTAATTTGATTTAGATTTTTTTGAATTGCATCAAACGTATATAATAACGTTAATATGTATATCCGCATGAAATATAATTTCTAGTACAGTCACGTGAATGCATTTAGTGGTTAATGGAGGCATACAATCGATTGTTTCAATTTTTTATCGAGTATCGTGGAAAAGACTAAACAATAGACGAATGATCTTGTGATTTAGTGCAGAAAGCGGATAATGATGGGAATAGACGCAGGAAAACTTACGTATCAGACAAATATAGAAAGATTTGATTAAATGTCATGAACAGATACTGGAGTGAATTAAAAGTTTTATTTATATATATATTGTAGACGAACGAAGGTAACCGATATAGCTCGCCGGATAAGGGCGCATAGCGCGTAGAACAGATGGCCGATGGGGCCGAAAAGTTCTCGCTTGGACACCAAGGACCAGCAAGCGCACTGTGGGACGCAAGATGGTCTGACGACCTCATAAAGGCCGCAGGATGCAGCTAGATGCAAGCCGCTTACAGCCGGTCCTTTTGGAAATCGTTGGGGGAAGGTCCAGCAGTGGATGTACGACTGAAATGATGATGATTGGAATAGGATAAAAAGCGAAAAAAGCTCCGCTGTTAAGTGATCTCGAATCATTAAACGTTTTAGTTGACCATCAATTTAATTTCTAAACTATTCGAATGTCGGTTTGAAACTACAACTATGAACGAAGAACTCATTTCATATAATCTACTGCGGAAATAGTAAATAAAGCTCAGATAAACAATGAAAATAAACTAGGAATCGCCTTAGTTTGTTTTCGTTCCGTGCGTGGCGTTCTTTAAATAAGAACTTTGTTTGGCGTAAATTAGAATAAATTTAGAACTTTGTATCTGATACATCTAAAATGTAGTCACGGGCCGGAGGAGGGTAATACATGTTTCAACACATTGAGTTACGATTATTTTAATAGTTTGTTCGTCTTGATAGATATGATATATGGCCGTGAGAGCAGGAAGAAATGTAAGTACTTACCGACTTCAAAAAAGCAAGAGATTCTCAATTCGTGTGTAAATATTTTTGTTTGCCCACTCATACATAGGATAGTCATTTATAAATCGACCCTGATTTGATCCATATCTACAGACCCATCCACACACGCATGCACACACACAAAGTCATATACGCACACTACAAAACTATCATATATTACTACACATGTTTATATACATATCTAAAGTAATACATCACCAAAACGAATTAGCTTAAAATTGTGTTTTGTGTGTGTACACTACTTTTGATAATGTAATGGGGTGGAGGGTTGATTACTTGAGACACAGGATCCGTCCTAGTTCAAGTGTCAATCCACCATAATCTTTCTGTTATTATGTCTCTTGTTCCAAATGTGTATATGTATTTAATTATATAATTATCTTAAGTAACTACTGTGGATTATGGTGAGGAATAAATGATTATTATTATCAGGAGACCAATTATTCTGCTGCTTATGATCCGATTCGCAGCTCGAATAGATACTTTTAACAGATTAATAAAAATCGTTAAACTACAACTAACATTTTCATTTATGAATGCCATAAGGCGAGGTTAACCCTTTGAAAACCTTTTTTTTTTGTTAACGCGGGGGAATCCTTTTGACGGACCGTCCACCGGTGCCATGGGTCCGGAGGGATGCGTGGAATTTAACCCCTACCCACTAAACCTAACCGCGAAAGCCATCAGCCGTTAAAAATGGAGTGACCTGGATCTGTCAGTAACAGGGCACTCCAACGACCGGCCGATCCCAGCAAAGACCGGACTTCTCCTCTAAAAGGGGAATTCTCCGGCGATTAAAGAAATCCCGATTTATATAAGTTAGTATACTTATTTTGACTTCAATATTTGCTGTCAAAGTATGTCATAATTAATTATATATACATATAATCTGTAAAATTATACATAGTCATGCAATTTTTTTTGGTAGTTATAATGATAAATGTAGCTCGGGCCGGGCAAACTCCCTCTATCTATAAAAACGAAATCTAAAATTAGTCCTTACACTTTTTATCTAGAATCATCGTTCATTTGTCTTGCTATTTGTTAAAGTCGTAAAGGAAATAATCAAAGTATCGCTAGTATTGTTTAAAAGAATGCTAAAATCTATTATTTTTTCTGTCTACACGGTACACTCACTGACAGAAGTGTTTTCTATTGTTTATAATCTCTGGAGATTGCGTCTTTCAAATTCCGTGTAAAGGAATAATGAATAATGAAGTTGATGAAAGAAAATGTATTTATACTATGATTGGTTTTTATACATTCTGGAATAATACTAAGGAATCAATGCAATACAACAAGAAGTTTCCTATTGCACGATCCAAATAGCGGGACATTTAAAAGAGCTCCACCTAATTTCGAACTATTTTCGTTCAAAGAATTATAATTATTTACTACTATCACTGTAAAAAAATTATGATGATTTAATCTGTGACTTAAAAAAAATATGCAAAAAGTATAAAACAATATACTCGTAATTTTACCTAAACATATTTATATTTAATTAATAATTTTTATATAATTTTCGGTTTCACATTTAAAAAAAATTACATGCTCATTTTTGGTGTATGGCTTATAGATTGGGGCTCTTCCCATGTCACCTAGCGAAGAAAAGCGGATAGCGATTACTATCTATGATTGACTTTAAGCAGCTGCTGTCAATCTCCGCTTACTTAATCGCAGTCTCCACGGGAGTTTAAGTATAATTAGTAAAGATTTAAAATAATAACATTTAGGCGGTCACTAGAGAGGGTATCGAATATCTCTAGTAAAACGTAAAAGTGGAAAAGTTAGCAGATCTGAATTACCAGAGTAACCGCCCATAACGAGGTTTCACTTTGGAGGACATGCATAGATTTACTTATAAGAGTTCAGGCTAAGTGAACTAAGCGCTCGGCCACTTTTCAATTCTAGTTCAATTGTTCCGACCATCATCAATTCTTTTTTCCTATTCGTAGGAACAGGAAAAAAAGATGATGCTGATTGATTTGTTAAAAAAAGACTAAAGACTGTTAGAAAACAGATGAACATTCGTTAGCCATTACACACAATAGCAGCTGAAACCAATCTGCTCAGTCTTGAGCACAGGCGTAAGGTAGCTAGCATTTCGGTTTTCTACAGATTGCATTTTGGAGAGTGTGCTCAGGAGCTACATGATCTAATTCCCCCATCCCCTTTCCACCATCGGACTTCTAGACGCACTGCGGGATTTCATCCTTTTGTTGTGAACATCCCTCAAACCCGAACGAAGCGATTTGCTTCTTCTTTCATTCTTCGTACAGCAATGGACTGGAATAGTTTGTCCGAGTCTGTCTTTCCTTCCGATTACAATGTGGGTATTTACAAGAGTAGAGTGAATAGGCATTTACTAAGCTAGTGCGCCTTACCATCCAGGACTGAATTTCCACTTAACATCAGGTGGGATCGTAGTCAAGCACTTGCTTAGAAAAACACACATAATACACGAGAGCAACCCGATAATGATTAAGACAAGATAGTAATCACTCGACATTCTTTTATATCATTTTAATGAACTTACATTAATTGTTAGAGAGGATTGCCACTGGACAATTGCATCACAACATATCGATACTACATCAAGTGGATCGATAATGTGTACAAACATTAGTGAAGTGTATACAGTGCAGGAAACTACATTTATTCACTTATCTGATTAGAGCAGTGTTCATACGTCAATATAAATAGGTTAATAGTTCTCTAATGTTATGGAAATCTAGAACTCGGAAGATTATCCCTAAAGCAAGCTAGGCACGCACCTACAGCCCTGTAGTTCTGGGCCCTCAAGAATAAGACTACGGTACGGCCCGTGTCACCTTGCGCTGCGAGGGCACAGGGACGGACGGGACGTGCTCTCCCTGAGCACAGTGCAGAAGGGCTCCGGTGCGGTCCACGTTGAGATCCCAGAGCCCCTCGTCATGCACCGAGGAAAGGGCCACCGGGGAGGTTTTAGGGGGTAAGAACCCCACATAACCAACCCAGAAGGCGGAGTATCTTTCTGAAGATTTCCTCCCCGTCAAAAAAAAAGGCACGCATCTAAGGAGGGCTAGTAGTACTATTACTTGTAATTTATAATATACGGGTGATAGAGGGACGCCAAAGAGATGCTTCCCTAGGACTCTCTCGACATTCAACCTGCCTCTGCCCGGCCATATTAAGAGGCACGTCTTAAGTGTCTTTTATATTATATAACTCGCAGATTCGAACATTTAAATCTTAAGAAAGAATGGACTTCACATTCGATGTCACTGTAGGTTTCTTAAAGAGAATACTTAATAGATATCTGTTAAGCTAAGTGAACGTTTTAAAAACAACTACAGCGACGCTTCTCGTGAGCAGGCATAGGCTTAGAATTTCTTTTTTTTCGGTAGTATTGAATTATTGCTGTTTCCCGTTCGTTTTAAAATTTTTTTAAATTATTATATTTATTTTAAATCTTTATAATATTCCGACCCTTCAAATGTTTTTGATAACTATAATTCTATTCCTTGCTTCATAGAAAAGCATATATTTTTAATATAATTTACTCGCGTTATAATTATCTTTGAAAATTTTTAAATAATTAACTTACAAGGTCAACATTTAATTTTAATGATCAATTCATTATTTCTAATAAATGTTTAATAAAATTTACATATTCATATAATATATTTTATATAAAAAAGTATGTGACTGCATTCTTCTTTTTCGTATAAATTTATTTTTTTAATCCATAAAATTCTTCTGCTATTTAGTACAAACATTATATTAATTTTAAATTGTCGCAAGAAGGTTGTATATTTGAAAGGAACAAATAGCAATTAGCCAGTGTTGTACATTAAAAAGGATATAATTTCTAATGCAGCGATTGACAGGTAAGGCCATACGACGGAACGATAAATAGACTAACGGCAATGGACTTACTTTGGATTTCAAGTCTTTCCAGTTTTTCTTCGGCCCTCTGTGCCACTTCTACGGGACTCTCGATGTGGTAGAAAATACTTGCGCCAACAAGAAGATAAACAATGTGAAGGGCCAGCATACAGGCCAATTGTTTTTTGGACATCATCTTGAATGTTTTTAATCAAAACCTTTACGTTATTTAATTATCACAGGCCAGCTTTTACACTAATAAAATCCAATTTTTTTTTTAAATTCTTAAATCACATTAAAATCCAAACTGTTCCTTCCATAGGCAAAACCAACTGCAGCATCAGAAATCTTAATATCCTCAGCGTCTTGGTAAAACGATTCAAGCACCTTTCGTTTCGTGGGAAGTAATTGTTTTCAAACATTGTCCTAGATTATACATTTACGTATCAAACACTACGGCACATCGACTTTACTTTTAAAGCTGTATAAATGTGGACGCATTTTCGATCGCGAAATTTAAAATGAAAAAAAAAAAAACAAACTGTCACTACTGCCTGACTTCACGTTCGACTCGAGCGCTCGATGCGTTTGAATGAATTCCCGAGACGCGCGCGCGCAAATCGTTGTCCGCCCGCGTATACGTCCTTTTTTTATATAGCAAGCTCTAAATGTTTGACGGCGACATCTCGCATTAACTCGTCGTAAAGGATAATGTGTAAGGCTATTGCTGTATGTACGTATGTGTAGAGATATAGTGATAATGCTAACGCGTTCAGGCGAAAGATTTCCGTTTATGGCCGCGGATTAAAGCGGATTCTACACTTGATAGTGGTTCACTACGCGATGGGTGCGTTACATCATTCTTCAGTTAATTGTGCCGAAAAATTTCTATATATCAGCCCTCAAGTATCTTAGTCCAAACAATGTAGATAATTAGCAATCGTTGGACGTTTTTTATAAACAAAAATGTATTGTCAGAGAAGAAAGGAATGTAAACAATTGTAGAGACGAACGAGGTATAGAAAATACTCCCTGACATGTCCCTGACATATTAGGGATACGAAAAAAAATACGTTAGTGACGACAAGCCAAGCACTGCTAACCAATTTCGACCACGACTGTTGTTTATAGTTGTGACCAAAATACATATTATATAGAATGAAAGTTATTTACAACAATTATTTTATAACAGACTATGGTGTCATAGGTTATAAAACTTGTTAGGTAGTAACAATCCTCTTTTTACGAAGTTTATCATATCCTCTGACAAGCTTATCACCAATTTCGCATCGCAGAAATATTGAAGTTATTACAGTTCTCTGCCATCGTCGTAAATCTTTCCGATTTTTTTTCCATTTAAAAAATCAAATCGATTTCATCGATAACGAATGTTAATGATATTAAATAATGTTTTAACTGTCGATTGACTCGATCCATTTAATTGTTGTCATCAAATTGAATCATTTAGTTAATGACATTCATCAAACAATGATTCAACAAAGAACCGGGGGAAATATTTATTCGTAACAGAAAAGTCTCACGGGAAATTAAATTTATTTTTAGCCGACTTTGAAAGAGGAGGTTCTGAGTTGGTCTATGTATTTTTTTTAATTTGTGCACTCATAGCGCTGTCATTTATTTTAGTTTCTCTTTTGTTTTATAGGAAAGGGGGCAAACAGGCACATCTGACATTAAGTGATCATCGTCTCCCGTGAACATCCACGACACTGGAGAAGCTGCAGTGTTGCCGGGCTTTTGAGTAAGGAGTAGGCAGGTTTCGTGAAAGTCCTCAAATCGTATAGGTTCGAAAACACCTCTGGTGACAGTTGATTTCAATTGTTTTTATTGATGGCGTTTCCATGTAGATTTCGACAATGTATGGCGTATGTTACTACTGTAACTATAAACTGCTGTAAAAAGCGGGCTCCGTAGACGGATAAAGATCGAAACTAATAAAGAAGTACAGTGGTTACTGCTCGACAAAGCTCACTGTTGATATATCTAAAACAATAAAAACATACACAATACATACATAAGGTTAGTTGGTTAAAAGGCAGACAAACTAACTTGTTCCATGGAATTTTAACGTGATATAAGGTAATGGAAATCAATTGCTGGGATGATTCCGAACAATTCCTCAACAATACTTCCCATGGGAAATGCGATAGAGAATGCAAAACATCGTACGAAAAAATGCTTGTTGATTGTGATAGTGGTATTGGTATTATAATCTAAGACTAGGTAAGAAACCATTAACGAAAATGATTACGTGAAAGACAAAAAAGTCCTACGCCCAACAGTGGAACATATAGAAGCTGTAAGTTTAAAAAGTCGTAACCATATTTAGATTCGTATCGTAAAAACGACTCAAGCAATACAACAAACAAATTCAAATGTGAAAGCAATTAGTTTACTGTCACTATAAAGTGACTCTGTATATACTGGCTACCAATAATTAATTTACACAACTATACCTGTATAACAAGAACTGGAACTAACAACACGTTTATCATAATTTATACACATAAATGCCTACCGCACAAATGCGTCAATTCTCCGGGAAGTGGGTGTCACCGTCAGATTGTCAGTCGTCTGTCTCCGTAGGGTTATCGAATTCTTCGGTCACATAGCCAGGAAAGCCGATACCTTGAAAGCACTCCTGGTCACAGGCAAAGTACAGGGAAAACGGCCAAGAGGGGGGACAACATGAGGACACCGCCAAAGACCGCAACAGGTGGAAAGCGATCGTCCGCCACATAATTCTTGGAGGTCACGACCCTCAGCAATGAGGAAAATGACGCAAGGAGGAGGAGGATACTCATATATGATAGGAGGGTGTCAGCATACATATTTGTATTAATTAATAGTGATAATATACAAATGTAATAAAAAAAAACATAAAAAGTAAAAATAAACTAAATTTTAAATTGAAATATACAGGGCAAAAAGAAAATTTGATTAAATATACAATGGAAAACATTGTTATATAATCATAGGGCAATGATTTTTAGAGATCGATAGCCTTTTTTTTATAATTTCTAAGCAAGTGCTTGACTACGATGCCATATTTAAACGCGCATTTGTAGTAATTCCTGACGTCTCACGAATTTTATCCAATAAATATATAGCAAAACAAAAACTGGTATCGCAGATATCAGTATTCATGTTCCGTTACAGTTTTATATACGAAAAACGTTATCAGCAATAAAAAAATGTCTATCTTTTTCTTTTTTTTTTATTATTACTAAGCAAGTGTTTGACTACGATCCCACCTGATATTAAGTGGAAATGCAGTCCTGGATGATAAGGCGCACTAGCTTAGTAAATGCCTATTTACTCTACTCTTGAAAATATCCACATTGTAATCGGAAGGAAAGACAGACGCGGGCAAACTATTCCAGTCCTTTAAAAATAATAAAATTACATAAATAATTAATTATTACTTATTAATAATTCTTTAAAGCGTCACATCAGAGAGTTGAACTACATGCTTATTAGTCCCGCTATCGACCTCTGTATACGACTATAGCACTTCCGTTAAATATATTTCTTATGGCTTTAGTCTCACATTTTTTCCAATTCGGTCGCACAGCAAAACCCCATCTCTAAGCCTGTCGTAAAGAGGTTCGTTTCGATAAAACAAAATGCTTTGAAAAAATTAAAACAACAAGTAACGAAATTTTATAAACAAGGATAAAAATTTATAGAATAAATTATTTTGCTTTGTCTGATATATTTGCCAATATTATTGTAAATCCAATAAACTTCACATGACATGCATGGGTTCGGAATTACAATTTCAGTTTTGATTAGAATCGATTACACATGCTGTTCTTGCTTACTTGAATCACGGGAGTTCCCAAAATGACATTGAACGCGGATGCCCATTGACTCAATTTCGACAAACGTACAAAGCACGTAACAAGTGACATCCGAAACATCACAATGCACTTTGATAAAGAATAAAAAATATATTTCCTTTGGAAAGGTCCCGTAAAGTAGCCTAATATATTCTTATAGGCACGCTCTGCGAAACATAATTGTGCCCGCCATACGACTATTGATATGACTCTTATAACAAGTCATGGACTTAATTAGACAATAATACTTATAAATATCGTAAATATTTCAATAAAATTATCTTACAGATTTTATGGCGTATTAATTTTATTTTTATTATGTTTCGAACTCTGTATAGAGACCATGATACCGGGGACAATGAAAGTGTTCGAAATGTCTAGAAAAATAATATCTCCTTCTTCTCTTGGTGTCATCTTCTATCGAAGGTTGGCGACCATCATGCCCTTCGACACAGCAGCTCGAAATAAAGTACGTGTGCTCTTATTGTAACATTGGCGTAGATTTTAAGCCAAGATGTTCTTGTCCTTCCCGGATTTCTTTTCCCTTGTATCTTTCCCTGTGCCCTGAGCTGTACCAAATCGTATTTGGGATTGCGCATTATACGCCCTAGGTATTCCAGTATTCGTCTTTTAATTGCGTTAAGAACTTCAACCTTCTTTCCAATTCTTTGCAGTACTACTTCGTTGCGTACTTTCTTCCCAGGATATCCTTAACATTCTTCTGTAAACCCGCCCGAAAGCATAAATTTAACATAACTTTCCTTCACGTAGATATTCTCCGACTCATTCGTGCAAGTCAATTCGCAATGCTAAAAGAAAATACAACAATAAATTATTATTTATATGAATAACATAGATCATATAATAAATATATAATACAATAGTGGTCGTCAAAATTAGAAAAAATAATAAAAATGATGCATAAAATTCAGCCAGTAATTTGCCGAAGATGTCATTAAGCTACAAATAGATCCCCATGATCTTTATATTTCACCGGGAACTAACCACATCAGTGGAAATGCAGTCACGTCATTGTTCACGTTAACACTGGCTTTACGTGTTGTTCACGTCATCAGCAATAGAAGATCGTTGAGTCCTATCACGTATTCCACAATGCGAGTTATATTATTAAAGTAATTGTTTTTCGGATAAACATTCCATTCCATTCGCATATATGTAATAATTTTTATGTGACGAACATACGATGATAGATAGCCAGAGAAGCCGCTAGAATAGTTTCACTGTATTTAAGAACTAATAGGAGCCAGCAATATCTTTAGAAAAGAATCGGATCGCCTAGTCTGAACCCTCTATTTAGATTTAGCCTCAGCAAAAGAGCCCCTAAGACCTCGGCTTACGCGTTTACATTTACTGGGAAACTATCAATACATTCTTTTTCAATGCCACCTCGGGAAGAAAGTCTAACACGCTCCTAGCATTGATTAATGATTGAAAAATTACCTGTTAAGCGGCGATTACTCGAATAGGTTTGGTACACTCACTGGCGAGCAATGAAACACTTTTTTTTTTTAAAAAAAAAAAAGCTAGTATTAGCTAGCAATATTTCTTTTTTTTTCAGAAATATTACTAACAATCTTGTTAACCATTCCAACTAAGCTTAAGCTTGTGCTAGGACATGGTTCACGGCAATAGTCGAATGGTGTATTCGAACCCACGACCTTTCGATTCGCAGGCCGTACCTTAAACCATTAGGCTATTAACACTTCAACGTTGACATGTAAGAGTTTTGTTTAACTACCATAAGAAAAATCTCAATAATCCGTTGTTGAACAATGATTTTTCCCATAGACTGGTATGCAACACGAATCCGAGTTCTGTTACTGTTGTCTTTGAAAACACTATTCGAGAACCATAGAGATGCACTGTGAACTATGTTTTATACATTAGTTTTAACTGATCACTGTTCACAAACACTTACCTGAAAAGAAGGTGTACTGTTGACGATTATGAACCGACTTCAAAAAAAGTTTTCAATTAGACAAGATTTCATTAGGGTAAGATGAAATTTCAATTTGGTCGTATACAAATTTTGAGTTCCGAAGATATACCAGGGAACTTCTAGAAATCGTATGGAAGCACGCGTGGTGATTGACATATTGGTAAGTTTATGACAATCCAAAACAAGACCTAACGATAAAGAACACAATTATAGTATATATAATAAGAATGTGGAAGAACAAAGAAAATATGGTCGCCATATTTAGGTAATATAAATATGATACTTCTGATATAAAAAAAAGAGTCCGCAAGTAGGAGCGTTTAATGTTTATTCCAATAGTCAAATTAATATATATTTCTTTTATTTTAACACATATTTAAAATAATTATAGGACTTATTCTTGTGTTTATTTATAAAAAATATTTCGACTGCAGTGCATGAGATCATAGTTTCGTTCACTTAGTTTAGTTCCCTTATCACTATATATTTTTATTATTATTTTTTTTATGACGAACTACACAGATTGGCCAGAGAAGCTGGCCTTGCCTGCTTCACCGGATTGAGAGGTGGTATAGCTCTTAGGACGCTTAGCCTGAACCTCTATTGCTAGTAACTCGACACAAGGGTCCCCCCGGTGAGAGGTAACCTCTGCTTGGACGGTTACTATGTTACGCGTAAGCATGCCGATCCGAGGGCGCCCGTGAGGGCCGAACTACGACTCGGTCGGTTGCTATTTCACGGATAATCTAAGAGACATTCAAAAGCTAAACTAACTTTGAGTGCCACTTCGGGAAGCGTTGGCGCTGGGAGAAGAAGTGGCCGAAGAAACTCCAGCAACGCTCCTAACATCTAAGGGGTGGGGCCTGCTCATAAAATAGCGGTAACGCGCAAGGATTATTCGCTACCTCCGACGGTTGCGAAAACTATATATTATCTGTCTACTACTATATTGTTATTTACTAAACAACAATGATAAAATCACGTAGACATCTTAAATTTCCATTCACTCTATTCCTTGCAACAGCTACGAATTAACAGTATTATATATAAAAATTACCTAACCTACGCATTTGAATTAATGTCTTAATCTATTTTCTTATTTAAACGTCATAAATGACACGTCATTCGCTACGTGTTTAATGTCATGCGAAGAATGTCAATTACACAATGTATACCAAACATCGACGTTATTTCAACTCATTCGTGTTATCAGCAACTTAGCTTTTCCTTGTTTATTGAAATATACCCAAAAATGAGTCAAGGCTTTTATAGACCACATAATCTCTAAATTCTACACCGATTCACGTTCAATTCGCACGCTATAAGAAAGATGATGAGATTCGTATGCCTATCAGAACTAGATGCGTTGTTAGAACTAAACCAAATTGATAAGGGAAAAATTAACCTTCAAATAAAAAAAGATTCAACAAAATCTATTCACTCAATCGAAAGTTCTGAGATAATAAAGTAAAAAAGTATTGTTACAAGTAAAAACAAAATCCGACTTCAAAATCGAATCAAACGTTATAATGCACGGGCGCCCGTATGTCCGAATTATCGCGAGAATATTACGAAAAATTAATAATTAAACTCTCATCAAACTAATTTCAAAGTGTATCCTTTCCAATTAAAATTAATTATAGAAATCGGTTGGCATGATTGTTATTCCTCGATTTGTCGCACACATACTTAATTAAAATTTAAAACTTATATGGTTTTCTCATGGATGCCATTGTCTGTACCAGACCAAATTGAAATGAGAGTACATAAAAAATACCAGCTTTCAAATAAAAAAAGAATTATCAAAATCGGTTCACCCAGTCGAAAATTCTGAAGTAAGTAAAACTAATGTATACAGTATATAGAGAAAAGGAAAATTTCACTGGCTAGTTTCAACAAGCAGTAATCTTCTCAAGGCGTATCAGCAAATTTGCTCTCTAACCTTTTTTTTTTTTTTTTTGTTTACGGGGAGGAAATCTTCAAGAAGATACCCCGCCTTCTGGGGAAGGCGGCGGTTATGTGGGGTTCTTACCCACTAAAACCTCCCCGGTGGCCCTTTCCTCGGTGCATGACGAGGGCTCCGGGATCTCCAGTGGAACGCACCGGAGCCCCTCTGCACTGTGCTCAAGGAGAAAGACGTCCCGGGGAGGTTACTCCTCCCCTGTGCCCTCGCAGCGCAAGGCGACACGGGCCAGCCGGTGTCGCCTTCTTCCCGGGTCCACTTTGGTGGACGACTCAGGCCCCCACCCTTGTCGCCCAGTGAACCTGAGGCCCCTTTAGTCGCCTCCTACGACAGGCAGGGGATACCGTAGTCTTATTCTTGAGAGCCCAGAACTACAGGGCTGCGGGCCGGTCTCCCACCGGCCTGCTCAAAGAGTCTCCGAACGGGATCGGCCCTCTCCCGATCCCGTTCTGCGGTCTCCTTCTGGGTCATTACTGACTCGCAGAAGGAGACCAGCGCCTTCCATTTAGCTCTCTAACCTTCCTCAACCATCGACCTTCACAGCATCATCGTAAAACATCGAGGGGCGTGCATACGCCGCTTTCCTACACGTCGATAAGCACGTCAAAATGTTTATTTAAATTTTGACATTTATATCCGAGTATCTATTTATACTACTTACGCTCTCTCGTCAGGTAACTACAACAATGATCGAGTCCAATGACATTTCTGTAAATCTAAATCTCAATTGCTAATAGAAAACTATACTGACATCTGCAACACAGTATGAATTTGAAGATGTAGGAAAAATGACAAAGGTTACGTTGACCGTTTTGTTTTATCTTCAAAAAATATGAATTACGCGCAATATTTGCAATATGTGAAAAAAGTTCCTTCGCATTTTTTAAGAAAATTTAAAACATATTTTAATATGGTTTATTTATATTTAACTAAAGTATGTAGGTACCATTTAGTTTGATAATTTTTTGCCATCTTGTAGGTAGGGGCATGATTGCTATAGAAATTTTGGGACTTCTGATCAAAATACCGCGACAAGTGGTTTCGGCAGTCCTCTCGTGATGTTAACCTGACACTGCCTAAAGATATCTGAAGAGACCGATACAGGTAGAAATCTGAAGGTGCAAGGCCAGGACTACACGGCGGATGCATTAACACCTCCCAGCCAAACTCTCTTAATTTTGGTTAGTGGCTAAAGATGTGTGAGGTTCTAGCGTTATCATGATGAAAAATCACACCCCTTCTGTTGAATAATTCCGGCCGCTTTCTCTCAACTTCTAGCTTTAATCTCATCAGTTGTTCGCAGTAGAGTTCAGAATCGATGATTCTGCCTGATGGTAACAGCTCATAATGAATAATGCCCTTCCACTCCCACCACACACACGGCATCACCTTGTTGAGAATTAACCTAGGATCCCCGATGCCGATTTTTTTGCAATTTTATGTGCTGATTTACCACGCGCTCGGCGTTGAAGCAAAACATGGTGAGGAAACATACATGTCTTAGAAAAAAATTCTAAAACGTGAAGTCTGCCAATCCGCACTAGGGCCGCGTGGCGGACTATGCCCTTATACTCTCTTTACAGAGAAGGCCTGAAGTCCAGCAGTGGGACACATATAAAGGCTGTTACTTTAACTTTAACCAACCTACTGGCTAAGCAGATTGATTTACGATCTGACGGTCGCGGGTTCAAATCCCAGTCGACTTGTTTTTTACATTTACGATACAAAAGTCATTTGATAAAAAATCCGGTGCATGGCGATGGGTTCTCCCCCTGCTTATAAATGGGACCTAATAAGGTTGGTGAAAAGCGGGCAATGAAAGCCGGTGGAAATAATTTATTGAAAATATCATCAATCGAAAGATTATAAGAATTGTAAAGGTCGGGAATTTAAAAATAACAGTAAACAGATGAAACTCGCAAAATTATTTTTATTTCAATGCTAGCAACACGCAATAGCATAAAAGTTACCATGAACAAAAATAAATTAAATTTATCTACGATAAGATTATTCGATACAGATTAGAGAGGTGTACAAACGTTTTCCCGAACTATCTTAAACACAACCCCCTGTAAATAAAGAAATAAGCGTCAAGGCTCATAAGACGTCCGCCTTCTGTGGTCACAGACCGCTGGATCTGAATCATCCGTTACAAATATCTTGAGTGATACCGCTTCTTCTTCGATTAAGAAAAACATATAACAAAAACATATAAAAGGAATAAAAGATCAGAACTTCCAATCAGTTGTATGTAAGCTGTTTTTTATCATGCCCGAAATGAAAAGTAAGTGAGGGTTATTTCCAAACGGCGTACGGAGGTACGGGACAAAAAATATTATATTTAACAAAGACCAAAACTGACAATTTCTAATCGATTTTCTGGAGTTAGTCCGTGCTGTCTTATTACTGTTTCCTATCTTTTATTTTTACGAACGGAACTCAAGATAAAAACTAAAAAGTTCGCAATAATTCAAATCATCTTAAACAACAATATTATGGCACTTAGATCTCATCTGGAGGACAACGAATATTGTAACTCGATTAGTCCATCTTCTTGTTGACAGGCCGCGAGGTCTTTTGTCTTTGGTGTTCCCAACTACAATCACAGATGCAACCCTGATGGTGACCACTATCCTCAGACATGAGGGACCGATCCTAGAGAAAGAGGTTCTTATTTTAACATTCTAACCAAACTAATTGTTTCGTATAATTAAAATAAGAATTTACAAAATAAACAGTTGCTCTTGTTTTTCATTATTTAATGGTTAGTACATTTCATCGCGTTTAAGACAGCAGAAAAGGTTTTTTTTTAAATTAATACCAATTAACAATTAGTTTTATTATGATAAAATAAAATAAAAATGCAAACTGTATTTCGTCTCATGAAAACACAAATAAATTTATGTTACAACGAGAAAATTTATGTATAAAAATTTTGTCTTCCATATTTAAAACACACTTTTTACCTCAAAAGATTGTCTGACCCGTAATGGTTTACGCTTTAGCATATTTGGTAACCATAAACAAGATGAGAAATAAGATATTGCGCCGAATAAAAAAGTAAAATCTTAAAATTTATGTTACATACAATCATCGACATTTTGTTTTTCGATCAATGAAAATATCATTCGAAAAATCATTTTCATTTTTCATTTGGGCAGGCGCTGCTAAATGCCACCTCGCAGCTTTGGACTCGGTGGAAAGGCGGGCTATGAGGCTATTTGGTGACGCAGCTGAAACCAATCTGCTCAGTCTTGAGCACAGGCGTAAGGTATGCTCAGGAACTACAAGCTTTAATTCCCCCATCCCCGTTCCACCATCGGACTTCTAGACGCACTGCGGGATTTCATCCTTTTGTTATGGACATCCCTCAAACCGGAACCAAGCGCTTTGCTTCGTCTTTCATTATTCGTACGACAAAGGACTGGAATACTTTGCCCGCGTCTGTCTTTCCCTCCGATTACAATGTGGGTTTTTTCAAGAGTAGAGTGAATAGGCATTTACTAAGTTAGTGCGCCTTACCATCCAGGACTGCATTTCCACTTAACATCAGGTAGGATCGTAGTCAAGCCCTTGCTTAGAGAGTATTAAAAAAAAAGTTATTTTTAGGCCACTTTCAGTACCATCTTTTACATTCATCTTTTACTACTTTTTGTATAATTTGTTTTGCTCGTGGCATAGCGTACAATTACAAGCCTCCGTTTTTGGGATAACAATATAAATATAAGAACTTACATCGGCTTAACCCTTTTTTAGCAGGATAGAGAGAAAAAAGAATTTGCGGTCCACTTTTTACTACTAAGAACCAAGAAACTGAAAAAAGGAAACTTATTAAGGATGTGTTTCGAGCCCGCGATCAAATTGAACTAGACCTAGACTGTCTAGTCTGACTAGACTAGCTAGGCTGTCTTATTTTATTTATATACAACTGGCTGTTACAGCCACATCGTCCGCGTGAAATTTAAAAAAATATATTTGGTTCTTTTTTGCGACTCCTCCAGTAACCACGCGAGGCTCATGCGTTTTAATCCTCTTTCACCTAAGAGCTCTGCCACCTCTCTAATTTTAATTTATTGCGGTTAGCTTCTATTCAATTAGCGTAGGTTTTTGAAAAAATATAGAACATTTCTATTTTCGCCTTTATCTTTACGACTGTCGACAACCAAATGCACTAAAAGTCATACAATTCGTACACGTGGAATGATCATAACTTTTAGCAAGAAGATATTATCATAAAATGTCAAAGTGTGTTATTGCATATGAATATAAAAGACAATTTTTGGAAATTTAGTATCGAGTCGTTCGCGTGGGTTCAATAATAAAGTCAGAATTCCAATTGGGTAATAAGGGCAAAGTTTATTAAATCCATGTAAGTATTTACTTATACACTATAAGTGTATTTAATCTATATCCAAACTTTACTTTTACTTTTCACGTGATTATTTTAAAACTCATAATTACTATATGGATAATCAATTATCGAATTTGTGTCCCTTGAAGTACGCCTAATAGAATTTCTACTCTAGTAAATACACAGAACGTTGCTTATTGATGAAAATAACGCATATGTTATTTTTGCCGTTCAACCTCTAAAGGGTGACAGTCTCTTAGAGGAGGACCAGGTCACAATAATACCATTTCATCGTGTCAAGAAACGACCCTCAACGCTCCTCCTCAACGACCTTCAGCTTCTCTGGAGTTGTGAATGTACATTGGCGTTTTTACTTAGGACGTGAAGTGAGCCAGAAGCTCGTTTTATCCTTTCCTTATAAAAAAATGCGGTCGGTCACGGACAAAAGCCTTCAGATCGCCATAACGCTGACGTCTGTGTAAAAGCTTTCACGGTAATTCCTTAATACGTGGATTAATCGCGATTAGTTACTCACATGCAAATATTTGACTGACGTTGTGGCGTCTCAAGGACATTGATCTCTTTTCGACACGATAAAGTGAATTTCTTATAGATAATGTTCTTTCGTGGTCATTTTGTTTTATTTATTTGAAATAATCTATAATTTACTTCTACATGCCATATCAGCGTAATGGTGAAGGACACATTATACACATACATATCGTATGTTACCTTCTCCTATCTACAAGTAGCGCAGAGTAGCGCCGAAAAATTTGGCAAGGGACGTTATTTACTAAGTTGCGCCTTACCATCCAGGACTGCATTTCCATTTAACAGCAGATGTGGTCAAGCACTTGCGTTGGAAGTATCGATAATGGTACGCCTATTAGGAATAGATATTATTACTCAGTAAGTATTCAGTACTGATAGACTGTTTCCAGTTGACCTCGTTGCAGAAAGCTTGTAAATTGTAAAACCAATTTAATTTCTTGCAATGTTTATAATTCAGTATCAACAGTTATCATATTGTTATTGGCCCAATTAAGGCTAATTTCTCTTTCGTCAACAAATCATCGAGTGTCCAAGGAATTGGATCTTATCAGATTAGATGTTATTTGCTTGAATGTCTCGGTACTTGTGCGCAATGCCGACCTGTTAATGAAATAATCATCTAGTGACAGTACTCAGAGTGAACAGTGTATACAATTCTAAGGACTCGTGTCAAATATATCGATTTGACAATGGTCTTTTTTCCAACAGGGGTGGGACCAATGCAGCAGATTTTGTTGTTGGATAAGTTGTAATGGTTTTGTAATTAGGTTTACGATAAGGGAAGTACCATGATCTCGCACGCCCCAAAATAGAAGTTGATTATAATTCAGAGTTTCTTCAGTAGTCGCTGGCCTAGGTCAAAAAGGTTAATACAGCATGACTATTGCAAATGTTTGCTGTGTGCTTTACCTTAGACGGGACGAAGAAATATAGAACCGCGCATTCGAGTGATCGAAACCCACAGACTAGCTTTCAGCTCTCAGCATTCCAGCTATAAAACTATGCAATAGTCTGCCGATTGATATGAGGGACGCTTCGTCAACTAATGTCTTTAAATCGCGTGTATCTGAATACTTTCTACTCAAATAATGAAAAATACAAACTGGTATTTATATTGTCGTTTATGTATTCCATGTATATATATATATATGTAAATGTATATTTATTTATCTATATAATATTTTTAAAACGCTATTTTTAGCGGTCTACCCTTAGTCTGCTCTTAACCACTGAAGGTTAGCTGGAAAAAATGCTAAATAGCATTAAGTTCGCCTTTGTACATATACTTTAGTGCAATAAAGGATTTATCTATGTATCTATCTTCTAGCATTAACTAGATAGCGGCCGCCTACGAACGGTCTAAGTGGAGGTAACTGGGAATAGAGGTACTGTCCAGTCTAAGCGCTATATCGGTCACATGTAAAAGTCTTATTGTAATGTATTTCAAGTAATTTGTACACAATAAATCGTAAGCTGTAGAACGACAATGAAATCGGAAACATCTGACTGTCTTCCTACAGCGCATTGGCATTCTAATCATTTGCGTAACGACCACGCAGGAGTATCAGTCTTAAATACGATTCAGCGAATGCTCGGCCACTGACGGAATACGTAATGAAGTGGCAGGGACGTTAGAATTATATATGACTGTCAAGGGTCCCTATCTTCAAAGACTAAAACGTTAAATATATATTTTCGTATTTTTATGTTGCTTTTAAATTTCGACACGAGCAATAAGTTAACTCATATACGTACTTTAGAGTAAGGGGTAAAGCGTCATATATTTTTTTTATTAATTAATTCATTCAAATTCTCTACCTGTAATAGATAATTTATTAATGACAATTTACCATGTTTATATTTCCTGTATTATTTTTTTGATTTAGCTCAAGTTAGAGGACTACACATAATTCGAGATAGCGTAGTATAAATTGTTGGTGTTGATTTAATCCTTTTTAATTGTTTTATATCGATATTGATATTGTTAAAATGTAATTAAAGTCTACGATCGCGAACGCACATTTCTCGTACACCAATTACAATATGTGTAACATTTATAGAGAAAAATTACGAATATAAAAGTGTATCGATTCTGTGGAACAGCAGAACGCATATTGTTCGATGACCACTCCAAATTATGACTCGCATAAGAATAAGTATTAGAGTTAGGTTATTGTTACAGAGGCTGAAAGTGAATCTTAGAATCAGAGTTTCGAATTCAAGTTTCAGGAGACGAGATAGTAAACACGATATAAAGATATATTTGAGCACGAGGCCAAAGCCAAAGGGTCGCAATTTAAACACTCTGGACCTTATCAAGAATGATCAAGATTGAAGTAGAAAACTCAAAAACATATAACTATATCAAAGTAGTCTTTTTAGTGACTACATAAGCCTGTTACTGTTGGGTTAGTTCATAATATACCGTTATATACCTAATTAAGGTGGAAAAGATATTTTGTAGATTTTTAATATCGCATTCGATAATATATCGAACTACTTCAGAATTGGTTTCGAGCAAAGAGAAACATTTTAGAAATTAGAAAAAATGCACGATTAACAAGACAATTTGCATAATCCTCACCTTGTTATGTAATTTACGGGACAGTTATACTTCACTTTTGCCTTCGACAAACATGATAAAGGTCAGGAAAATGTTTTAGCTTAATGTTTTAATTAATTTGAGAAATTAAAAGATATTCTACACTACAACTCTCAACTCTAAGTAATATAATAATTAGTAATTTTTTTAAAAAATAAAATCAATGAAGTTTTAGTGATTCCGAGGCGGAATCCCACCTTTGGACTTATGGAGGCTAATCGTTAGTCTGCTAATCTGTTCAGTCTTGAGTGTTAACATAAATGGTAAGCAGTGATTTGGAAGTGGAGTGAAGGAAAAAGGAAAAAGGTGGTGGAAAAAGTAGAAAAAAAAATTAACTCTATTTTTTTTATCAGAGACCTCATTGATGTTTTCTAGGTTCAAAATAATTTACTTGCTAAATATTTTTGCTCGGTGTATGGCGATGGGCTCGCCGTCTTGCACATATTTAATCTTATAACCTTGTTGAAAAGCGAAAGGAGAAAGCTGGCTCTGTCTAAACCTTACTAGGGTTAAGAGGACATGAGTTATTTTTATATAATTTAATACAGCATGACAAACGTTTATACGTTTACGTTTGTCATAATAATATACGTTCGTTATATGAACTTGAATTTGTCATAATAATATACGTTCGTTATATGAACTTGAATAAATAAATACCATCCGAGTGTCCGTGTACACTTAATGTCAGGTGAAATTCTGGTTTAGGTTATACAACAAAACTTTGTTCCAATCTAACACTTTATTTTTATAGAAAAAATAAAAAATCGAGTCACCAGTCAGTGTAAGTGATTTTAAACGAGTATTGATATGCTTCTTACATAACTGTCATAGTATCATGTCATAGAAACAGTGACGTCAAAAATCGTGAAGATTTTTCCGGCGACCACTTCCTTGACACCGATAGTCAAGGCCAATTTAAAGTCCTGTGATAACAGCCAATGCGTGCATAGTGGGAACCGGAAAAAACCCGATTTATGTGAGATTTATAACAAAGTATAAAACGGGTAACACGCGAAATATTCGTGCTCGCTGCGTTTCGCGGCGAATGGCCTAACTGGGGAGTTAACACCTCAGCGTCATCGCACTGTTAGCTAATTATTTGAAAAATATACGACGAGCGTGACAATCCTATTATATCTATAAAGTCGGTAAACGAAAGAAAATCACCTAATTTTAAACGACTATAAAAAAAGTAACACAAGCCGAAGTCGAGATGGTGCCACAGCATCAAGAAGGATCTTTGGATCATGTCAAGAAAGTCTAACACCTGGAGAAGGAAGGCCAAAGACCGAATCAAATGGTAAAACATTGTTGAGGTGGCCAAAATCTGTAGAGGGTTGTAGCGCCGAACAAACTACGTTTTTTTCATAGAACCTGTTAACATGAGTTAGTGTCCTAAGTTCTTAGCAACGAAAGAGTTGGGTATTTGCCTACTTTACTGAACGAGCGTATCGCAGCAGAGTAAGAAAGTATTTCACGACGCATTCGATCAAGTAAGTAATTTAGGTGTCAGCAAAAATGACTGCAGTGTTCTTCGAGTTGTTTTATTTTAATTACAATATTAACTATAAATAAAGCTCCTCTGATAGAAAAAGTAGGATGTGGCCTATAGAAATCTAAATCGCCAGGCGGGGAATAGAAATTTGTACGCGTTATTACCTCATAGGACGGGATAAGATAAGATTAAGGTTTAATGCTTATGCCACACACAATGACGATCATATAAAAAGCTTGGTTTTTAATTTTTATGACAATAATATATTATAATAGGTTAGCTATGAATATTATATTATTTTAGAGATAGAAAACGGATATTTTGTTGTATCTGTATGAAATAAGTTACGCGTTTACTTTCGCGCAATACTTTTGTTATTTTGGCATTTTAACCTACTAAAACCAGCTGTAACTTTGTCATTAAAATACATATTTAATTATATTTTTGCTTATATCAAAAATAATGCTTTATTCCAATTATAACTATTTCTTTGACTAAGAAGGATTTTTTCGTGTCACATCGATCACTGGTTAACTCACGATTTCACGAGTTACGTTTTAGAATTATGTTAGAGTCAAATAGAATTATTTATTTATGACTGCAGCAATCAGAATCAGCTCACTTACACCAATTTTTCGACGATCTATTCATAGCCACAACAATGCGAGTCAATAAGAGAGTAAAAAAATACTGTTTTTTCATAAATTTAACTATTTTCATTCTCTGCACCTAATTTTAACCATCGACAATGGTCCCATAATATTGATAATTATCGACCGTGGCCACGGGTAACTAGTTAACCTACCTGGCAATACCAATAACCACTTTTCTTCGATTTCCATGCAAATTCGCCGATTTTGACAATAATAATTAATATAAGAAAAATTTTAACTTTTTATCTCGTGTTTCCGTTAAAATGGATGATCAAAGCAGAGAATACCAACAGGACTTCTTTTTGCGTGAACCTGTTGATGCTCGAATTAGGTAGAACATTTAACCTGTAAACATAAGGCTAAATATTATTTTAACAAATAATTTTATTTTACCTGTTTTCAACAGAAAGCCAAAAGATGAGCCCGAAGAAGAGTCGCATCCCACTCTTAAAGTGGAAATGCAAACGATTCGTCTTAGTTCCGATTCGCAGAGGCTTGTTTTGGATACCTTAAGATTCATCCATGGGCCAGATTTCAAACTCGGAAATGCAAGTGTATATAAGGTATGATATCCTAATGGGTAAGCATTCAACATTGTATAGTCAAATTGTAATCCCAACCTTCTGCTATTAAGGTTTTTTCTTAAATTCTCACAAACACTGTCATAATATCAATTGCAATCTCTCTTTAACACATTCAAGATGCGAGTGTTTAAACATTTACAAAACATATTCTTCCCTTTTTGTAATATTCGAAAAGTGAGTATTGTATAGTGTAAAAATTGTTTAGTTTCTAAAATTAAAATTTCTACAAACCACAAAATTACTTGATAAATTGTATCCAAGTATATTGAAAACAATGCTTATTAATGATTAATTTTGTCTAAAATTGATATTTAATAATAAATATTATATTATTAATCTTTGAAATCTATAAATATTCATCTTTAACATGTAAAAATATTAAAGAACTATAATACTTTTTATTTTTATGCTTATTTAGTGCTCTATAAAGTAATTCTCATTTTCACACATTTAATATTATGAATTGAAAGTTTTTTGTAAAAGGATAAAGGGTCAAATTTGGGTAATCGCTACTGGATGGAAAGGGGCAATCTAATTGTTCAAGGAGGATGTGATTATTCACTGATATCAAAACCTGATATAGAAACATCAGAGGCAAGGCTAAGAGCATTTGCTTTAGCCAAATTAGAGAAGTGAGTATAAATTGTTGAGTTTAATGATTTTGGTATAAATGTAAAGAATAATTATACATGTATTAAATTATTGCCTAATGTCTTCTTAATGAGTGGACATATTATAAATTCTATATTATCTGTTTTTTAGTTATGATTGTTGATAACTTTGGATGCTGTGCTTCTCTTATATATGTGCTGTGCTTGTCTTAAAGTACAAACACTTCATAATTAAAAGAAATACTGAATATGTTTTGGCTGTACTGAAGTGTTTACTATTGCTTGCGGTGAATAATGGTAATTACGACTACAATGGTGAAACAGAAATTATTAATAAGTGCTTATAAGTGTTGTTTTCATGTAATTAAGGAGACTGAGATTAACTTATTTTTGAGAACAGTGGTGGAAATGCTCCTTAAAGGTTTACAGTTAAAGTACTCTGCTTTAAAAAACAAATGGAATGGAATTAGCTGTATAATGCCCGGACTGAGCTACCACTGCTCTTGTCAGTGTTGCCATAGCTTAATACCTCCATTCTCCATTCCTCAAGCTTACTGTAGCTGTGTATCTCATTATAGTGGTTCAGACCAAGCTCATTAAGAACACAATTACCTCTCAACTCAGTGAAGTTACAAAAGTGTTATGAAATTAAAATATTACTGCATCTGGCCCTTCTGTACAAGTATTCTTTGTTGAAGCTTGAAAAGTCTTTAGTTCTAACAACAAAAACACATCAAAAAAATGGTAATTACATAAAAAATCATGCACTATCTGCATCCATTGATTTTTGCATGTATTTTTCTTGATCCCTTTTTTAGGAAATTGCTTATCTAAGCACTATTTCATTCTTTACACTGTGACACTATGAATATATACAGCCACTTAATTTGCCTTTAGTTATTTAATGTTTCTGCATGCATAAACCACCAAAATAAAAATGACATGCTGTTTTTGTACTTTGCATTTCATTTAGTTTTACAGTCAGCTGACTGAAAGTTTTAATTTACTTAATTACCATATTTATTTGTAATTAACTTTACTCCATCCTTCACATCAATTTGGGCACACAAACAGTGACACTAAAAGTGTTTCATAGTCACACACATCAATTCATCAGAAACCACTGTAGTAGCCCTACTCTATCTCTCATATAGGCTATCTCAATCCCTAATATTTTAACCATTTGTAATAGAGTTATAGTATGTTTTATATACATACTATAAATATGTATTTGATATTGAGAATGATCATGGTCAGGAATTGAGTATTTTGTTTTGTGTTAAATTGTAATATTTATTAATTAACTAGAGCAAAAAATTTTAATTATAAATTTTATTTCATGTATTTTCTTTTCTTTTCCAGATATCATTTCCATAAAGCACATTGCGCAGAAGCATTGGAAGTAGCTGGAGAGAATCTTGGGAAAGCGTTGGAAATTCTTTTCTACAAATATTTTAATGTTGATCCACAAAACAAACCAGATAACCTGCCACCAACTTCAGATTTGCTAGAAATGAGAATGGATGAGAAAGCAGTTTTAGAATCAATCTACGACAGTTGTTTTAAACCCAAAGAGACAAATATGTGGTGCGTTGATGTCAATATGGATTACATAACAGAAATGTATGTAAAAAAAGCCTCAGATGTGTGCAAGAATAAAGAAAGTAATAATATAAGAAATAATGTCAAAAAGAAAAAAGAACTATGTAAACTTTTCCTTAAAGGTTCCTGTAGATTTGGTAATTCTTGCAAATTCACACACGTAACCACAACAGCGCCTGATCCTCCCACTGAACCGGATCGGAAAGAAAATGTAACATATGAATTAGAAATAAGGTTTCCTGAAGAAACCGTTTATCCATTCCAACCACCATTAATATTCCTCAAAGTGAACAGTTCTGCATCAATCATACCAGAATTAACTTGTCTCAAGATAACTGCAAGACTCTTAGAAGAAGCAAAAACGTTAGCGAGTGATGGTATACCAAGCATATATTCGTTAGTGCAGCTGTTAAACAACGACGAAGATATATTGAACTTTCTTAAATTTGACACTAGGATATTTCCAGAACCATCTGAAGCTTTATATCCTCAATTAGCTGAGAGTTCAAATCCAGACAATACAAAGTACCCGTCACATTATAAGAAAGATGAAGGAAGTAATATAAGGTCTACTGTTAACTTCCAAGAGATATTGAAACATAACAAAGAGATAGCTAAAATGTATCTAGAAAAACAGGATAATAGTAGATATATTAGAATGATGAAAACAAGGCAAGCACTACCAGCTTGGAATAAGAGGGACGAGATCTTAAGTACTCTTGATACATCACAGGTCTGTATAGACACAAAAAGTATATCATATATTTGTAGTTGTTTCTAGTTTTACTAGGGCTGCCATATGAGTAGTTCATTGTTAATCCTTCAAAGAATTCTCTGCTATATTTAACACACTTTTGCATGCTTCTTTTTTCTTCTACCAAAGCGGGGGTTGACAAAATGGCCGATTTTTAAGCTTCAACAGCTTCATTGGGTGTACTGAAATATTGACCCTGAAGACTGCTCAACTTTGGGGAATGTAAAAAAATGGTTAGTGCTCAAGTTAGGGTTGTACAACGGATGGTCTGAAATTTCAATATTTTGACCACTCGAAAACGGCATTGTTTTTTTTTGCTCTTTATATTGGCAACAAACAGTCCTTATTGTCTATTATGTTACATTTTTACAAGTTATTATCGACAAACAGTACTGAAAATAATTAATTTATTATATTTATATCCGCCTACTAACTTGAAGAGAAGTAAACAAAAGAGTTTTGTAGATGGTATGCGATCTTTTTCACGGTTCAGTATTATACGTCGTGTTTAGTTGTTTTTTGCGATATTTTAATTAGTCTAGGTCTAGTAGAGATGCAACCACCAAACACACAACAAAAATGTATCCAACGTGAGATCAGGTTTATTGCGCCTAACTCTTCTTTTGTATAGTAGTCCCCGAAAAGCCCATGGAATCCTTGTTTCACAGTATATCTCATGTCGGTCTTCGACGATTAGACGGTGTCCAAATTCTCTCCAGCTGAACCTGTTTTTGGTGTAATAATAATATAATAATTTATTATTATAAGACTTTAGTCTTTTATTTTTTCTCTATATCAACAATTAAAGTGAAAATATAAAACATCTACAAAATTTTGTTGGTATTGTTAGTAATTAACTTATGTTATATATTAGTACTTTTAATTGCACTGGTGCACATAAACCCCTTTTTGGGTGAAAGCCTCCTCCATCTTTTTGCAGGCATTTCTATTCCTGCCTATGTTAATCCACTCCTTGCCTACTGATTCGATAATATCATCAGTCCACCGTTTGAATGGTCTGCCAACGTTTCTTATCTCCTCCGGCCCCCTTCCATCTTGTTGCTGTAAATGTCCACAGACAGTCGGAGAACCGTGATATGTAATGTAATAAGTGATAATACATAAATATATAATGCAATGTTATTCAATCCATATTTAGGTCATCGTCATAAGTGGCGAGACCGGGTGCGGCAAGAGTACCCAAGTGCCGCAATACATTCTGGACGAATGGTTACAAAATTTCGATAAAGGTGGTAAAGAGCATGTGGAAATAGTGTGCACGCAGCCGAGACGGATATCAGCCATCGGTGTTGCCGAGAGGGTGGCCGAAGAGAGGATAGGGAGGGTCGGAAAAGTTGTTGGATACCAGGTAAATTAATTACTTTCAATTTATTATTTTAACCAACATAGTTACATACTTAGTAGCTAAGTGTTCGTTCCTAACCGGTTTGCACCAATTAGATCCCGTTTCTAAGTCTAAGAGACTTACAAAAAAATGACTTGCTATAACTTACTATGGCAATTTTTTTTTCTTTTAAAAAGAAAGCTAGCAATATTTTTTTTTTTCAGAAATATTACTAACAATCTTGTTAACCATTCCAACTAAGCTTAAGCTTGTGCTAGGACATGGTTCACGGCAATAGTCGAATGGTGGATTCGAACCCACGACCTTACGATTCGCAGGCCGCCAGAAATTTATTATATAAACATTTACATTTGTAACCAATCTAAATATGAATGGTTAACAAGAATGTTAGTTAACATCTATAAAAAAAATTGAGAAATAAATGGATAGAAATTTTGTTCCTAATTCCTAATTATGTGTTTGTGCACCTGTGCACGGGTGCGTAAAAATTTGTTTTATTTTTCTAGATAAGGCTGGAGACTAAAGTTTCTTCGAGTACCAGGTTAACATTCTGCACCACAGGAATCCTACTAAGAAAACTCGAGAATGATCCGTTATTGAAGTCGGTCACTCATGTAATATTGGATGAAGTGCATGAAAGATTGGAAGAGAGTGACTTTCTCTTACTCATACTGCGGGACCTTATCAAAGTCAGAAAAGATTTGAAAGTCATACTCATGAGTGCTACATTAAACGCGGAATTGTTTTCAGAATATTTTGGTAAAATACCAGTTTTGGATATACCAGGTGGGTTTCTGTATATAGTAATGGTAATCGATTATTTTTTTTAAAGGTTGTTAGCAATTTTTTTTATAATATTAACTAACATTCTTGTTAACCAAGCTTAAGTTTGTTCTAAGATTTGGATTACAATAGTTGAATGGTGGTACCATTTAGGGAACCACGTTTTGCGGACCGTAAACCATTAGGCTATTGACGCTTCTTAGCTCTTACGCTTATTTGATTTAAGTCAGGGGTTCCCAAAACCTAGACCAGAACGTAATTCAGAAAATCATATATTTGTGTGCGTTAAGTGAGTCTGGGACTTGTGTGTGTGCACATTTGCATGTGCATCTCTTTTCCTCACTAAATATAATCGAGGAGGATCAAGTTTGTTGCTTTTAAAATTGCATTACATTTTCAGGTAGGACTTTCCCAGTGGAACAAATCTTTGTGGAAGACATTATGGAAATGACTAAATACGTCTTAGAAGAGAACGGACCTTATGCACGCAAAATTATGAAAAGTAAGTAAGTACACAGTACTATTTTATTTTAATTACGCACTCACATCCGTGAGACTTCGTGATCTCTTAGTGATGATTGCAACAGTACAATTTCTGGCTCACCCCGTTTGTTTCATCCATATATCGTCCATAACGGGTTGTGTTAGCTAATATGACCAGCCGTGTAGTTCTGGGCTCTTAGAATAAGACTACGGTATCCCTTGCCTGTCGTAGGAGGTGACTAAAAGGGGCCTCGGGTTCACTGGGCGACAAGGATGGGGTGGGTACTTTGTCGTCCGCCAAAGTGGACCCGGGAAGAAGACGACGGCTGGCCCGTGTCGCCTTACACTGCACACTGGGCACAGGGGGGGGATTAACCAGCGTTCCTCTGGAGATCGCTGAGCCCTTCACTATGCACCTAGGAAGTTCCACGGGGGGGTTTCAGTGGGTAAGAACCCCACATAACCCTGCCTTCTCCTCAGAAGGCGGGGTATCTTTGTTGAAGATTTCCGTCTACAAAAAAAAAAAAGCTAATATGCCAATTTGCGATGGTGGTGATACATCTTGTGGGCTTTGTCGGTGCGGGGCCCGGCATAAGTCGCCTTTCCCACTCCGGAAGGGTCGAGGGAGGGAGGATTTCGAGTACGTAGGTAGGCAATCTCGCCCCTGTATCTCATTCATATCTTCATCTAATTACATGACATCTTTAAATTTTTAAATGTGTCTTTCAGTCACCCCAGACACACTTCTTCTTATAATCTCTTGTTACTAACTGCTATTCTACAGATTTAGTGTTACATCACAATAATTGCCTGCCCTTATGTGGGATGTTATAATATTCTCAGAAGTTCATTTACTAGTTACCATGTTTATGTTGTCTTTTGTGCACGTTTCCCATTCCCTTTGTATTGAATACAGATGCGGACTTGAAATGGTACCTATTAAACCTATTAAATATATATTCCAGAGGATAAAGATAAGCTCCATAACATGTACGAAGTTGAGTTGGAAACTTCTGACGTGCGGCCCGAAGCCGCTGAGCCGCCGAAAGAATCGATCCTAGATGAGAACTTGAATATTTCACAAATGATAGCGAGATATCCACATTGCAGTAAAATTACGTGCAAGAATATGTACCTCATGAATACCGAAAAGGTATGTATTTTATGAACTTGTATTAAATCAGTGGATGTAGATGTAGAATCAGTTTCTCTACATTCAGTTAACTCTACATTTAACTTAAAAAAAAAATCTTAAAAGGTCAACTCCAACAAGACAATCGAGCTTCTTTTATCACACTTCAACGGTGAGTCGGTGGTGGTAGGTGACGGTGTGACTGCCGTGACAAATATAATAAATATTTATTTTATTAATAATGATAATATTATTTTTTTCGTAACTGTCACTTGATCTGTCACTGATCAGTCACCTATACCCATTTACCGTTGGACGTTGAATTACGGAACAGCCTGTATAGTTTATTTTTCGTACAAAACAAAGTTTTTAGTCGTTCTTAGTACTTAGCGCTGTGTTACCCGCGACTAAAAACTATTTTTTAAAATTTTTCTAAAATAAAAGTACAAAGTTACTAATTATTACATCAGCTATCTGCTAATGAAAGTCCCGTCAAAATCAGCCCAGCCGTTCCAGAGATCAACTGGGACAAACGGACAGACAATAATTGTAACAAAAAAATGGTATATGTACCGTATATACATTCAAATGAAGTAAAAAGCGTTCATTTTAATTTTACAGATATCATAATTTTTTATATCTATCAGGATTGGTTATTTGTGTAAGTGAATGAATTAACCTTATGAAACATACCTTTCTCTCTACAGATAAATATAGAGCTGATTGAACATGTACTAACGTATATAGTGGAAGGGGATCATAAATGGCCTAAAGAGGGCGCCATTTTGGTGTTTCTACCAGGCCTGGCGGAAATAATGAGTCTATACGAGTACTTAGTCGAGAGTTCAACTTTTGGTGCCAAGTAAGTAATATGTCTTTTTAAACGATGTTTCGTATCTCAACTCTATTTGAATGATTCTTTTATTTAGATAAGGTATTGACTCTAGTTTGTCTATACAGGGTGTTACTGAAAAAAAAATCATAGTTTTAAATAGTTTTATTAGCATTTCATTATGTTAGTATGTTAGCTAAATTATACGAAACGAGCTAAATTAAAATATAAAGGACGATTTTTTTCCATCTCATCATCAAAGGTGTCATTAATACTATTGTCTGTCTTCGTTCGAAGCGTTCTCCTATTACCCCGTAAAGATATATATATATATAAAAGATACGTTCTTAAGGCCTTTTAACCCTTGCGCAGTAGATAGAGCCAGCTTTCGCGGTCCGCTTTTCACCAAGCTTACAAAGCCCCAAAGGTACATTGCTAAGGTAGTGAGCCGGACATAATACACTATATATACTGGACATAAGTTAGTAATCATTTGCAAAAATACAGTACACATAAAAACTCTCACACCCTGCCACGCCTTTTTAATATCGCCAATCTGGTCGATACACCTCCTTCTAGAGTGCCCTCTGCCGACCCCACTATTCACTTACGCGTTATAAATTTTCTATGTCATTCTTTCCTCATTCAAGCTCTCTATATGTTCGAACCAATGGCACATAACTTTCTCGATTCTAGTCACGACATCCTCTTTCAAGCATCACTGATCATGCAATTATTTAATCGCTCATGTATACTCCGTGATGACCGCAGTTCAACGGTCTTAATCTATCCTATAGGAGACATGGACAATTCGACCAAGAGAAAGACAGAGAATAGATGCATTCGAGATGTGGTGCTGGAGGCGCATGCTACGATTACCGGGCACTGCCAAGCGCACAAATGTATCTATTCTCTTCCAACTAGCCATAAAGACCAGACTGTCACTTACGTGTCTACAGCGGCGTACTGTCATATTTCGGGCATATAATTTATAGAGAGGATGGCAACCTTAAAAGCTCGTTGGTAATACAGAAGGCAAGAGAACAAGAGGCCGGTCGCTAACACGATGGTCTGACCAAGTAATAGGTGCCATCTCCTCTCCTAATCTCTACGAGCTGGTGAGCTCTGCCTCAGACCGAAGCCGATGGAGGCAGCTGCAGGAGGGGCTTCAGTAACCACGATCCTCAGAAATGAGGGAACGACAAAGAAGATAGGAGACAAGGGACAATTTTACCTGTTTTAAAAATAAGTTTTTTTTTCCAGGACCCGTAGGTACACTTTGGTGCCACTCCACTCCTCACTGTCAGGTGAGGAACAGGCGCTGGTGTTCAAGAAGTCAAAGCCCGGTGTTCGTAAGATTGTGCTGTCCACGAATATCGCAGAGACATCCGTCACTATTGATGATTGCGTATTTGTTATCGACTGCGGCAGGATGAAGGAAAAGAGGTATTTATAATTTATTTTTAGTCTGGTCCACAGGCCAAGTGCTTCGTACGTACAATACGTCTACGTACGTCAATTCTTTTGGTTTTGAGCACGTAGCTGCTAGTCACAGTATACGTGCGTTTTTTGGACTAACTACATCTATAAATTGTGATGAAATTTTATTAATTATGAAAAAAAAACTTGATATGGTTGCGATTTGAAAAAAAATAGCTTAATTTTTTATATATATATTTTTGATTTTATTTTAAATATGCCGATTTGTTTTTAAGTTTTAAGTGCCGATTTAAGTACATAAAAGTATTTTGGGAAACTTAATATTTTACAAAATAATAAACAAAGTAAAATAAAATGAAAAAACATATCTCTTTATTTTTGTTCAACATTAAAATTATATCTATTTATGGAAAAGAGAAAGTGTGTGGGTTTGTTCCCTATAGGCTCCGAAACGGCTGGACCGATTCCACTGAAAATTTCAGGGAATCTTCAGATTGAACTGGCGAGTAATCCTGTAAAGTTTGGTGACGACCAGAGTACTCCTCTTTTTGAACTGTCAAACAAGCCATACGTCGTACTTTTATTTCTGACTTTAACTTGAACCCGATATGTTTTTTTTATAAATGATAAGAATAATATTGTATTCACTGACATGTACATGGGTGTAGGTAATGATCTTCACCCGCTCGAGAAGAGAATGAATTCTGAGGGAAATAAATAATTTAATATATTGTGAGAATTAAATTAAATATTTAATGATGTAAGTTCATTTTTTAAATGAAATAAGGCAAAATCTAGCCCGGCGAGGTACGCTGGTTATTAATAAAACTTAATAATCAAATAAATCGCGACCTTGGATAGGAGAGTTGGACTACATGCTTAATAGTCACGCTATCGACCTCCGTGTATACGACTATAGCATTTCCGTTATATATTTGTCTCGTAAGACCGTAGTTTTAGTCTCACATTTTCAATCTTTAATTCCAAGAAAGTACAACACTGATATGTTATAATTAATTAAAACTTTCAATGAAAAATGTTTACAGGTTTGATTCCAATCGCAACATGGAATCACTGGAACTGGTGTGGGTATCCCGAGCCAACGCGAAGCAACGTCGCGGCAGAGCAGGCAGGGTTATGGCCGGGGTGTGCATACATTTGTATTCTTCACATCGGTACGAGCATCATCTGACGGAGCAACCAGTACCGGAAATACATAGGATACCACTCGAGCAGCTATTGCTGAAGGTCAAGATACTGCCCTTGTTCCGGGATATGGATGCTCACGAGGTCTTAGGTGGGTGCATTCTTCAGCCCCGTAGTCCTAGACTTATAAAATTAAATTATAGCATTCCCTACTTGTCGTAAAAGCAAGACGGAGTGGTCCGATGTTGCTTTAGCACAGCGAGGGTGGTCGGGGAGGAACTCGACTGGGTCGTGCTTCGGTTCTGTGTAGAGGGATACCAGTGTGTTTCCCTAGTTAGTAGGTGAGGGGTTTGAGTGATTAGAAATCTCACATGACCGCCTTCCCCCCAGAAGACGGGGCATCTATTGAAAATTTAATGAAGAAATGATGAATGAAGACTAAAGACGGAAGGCTGCGAAATAGATATCGGCGGTCAGTTGATTTCATGTTTTAATCATTTGATTTTATCGACTGGACCCTTGCACCTTACTCACTCAGTGAAACGTAAAAGTATTATACCTCCAGTTTATTGCGGTATTCAGCAATGTGGTGGTACTTCCTGGTACTGGCCGACCCATTTATGTAACAGCAGATTTTGCCTTAACATTGTTGGATTTATATTACTACTTTTTGTAATATGTACACTAAATGAAAAACTTGCGGACTTGTTTAATGATTTCAGAAAAAATAATAGAGCCGCCAGCAAAATCTAGCATAGACGGCGCTCTTGCACGCTTACAAGATATCGGTGCATTAGACAAGTCTTACGCCCTAACTGCGCTCGGGAAACACCTGGCCGCCCTGCCAGTGGACGTGCGGATAGGAAAACTAATGCTGTTTGGTGCCATCTTCTGTTGTGTAGATTCTGCATTAACGATAGCTGCTTGTTTGAGTCATAAGAGCCCATTCTACACTCCGTTTGGGAAGAAGGTAATGTTTTTCAGATAATGTTTATATGCAGTTTGCCAAAGTTTATTTGCTCCTTAGTTGTGACGAGATGGTTTTCGCCATACATGAAAACTCATTGATGCAAGTAGATTGGAAATCGAACACCCAACCTAAAAGATGCTGATGACAAGGCGCGTCATCATCATAATGCAACGGGTCCATCCCCTGTCACATATTGAATCTAATAAGCCTAGTTAAATATGATCTGTGATTGCTATCCCTGTCTACCCCGCTAAAAAGGAATATACCATTTTGAATGTGATATGATATCATTATACAATACAAATTTCAACGAAATCTCTATTTTACAGGAGGAAGCTAATGCTAAAAAGAGGGAGTTCTTCTGCTCAAATAGTGATCAATTGACATCATTGCGAGCTTACAGGGTAAATTCTTTTTATTAATATTCAATTGGTTTTTTTTCTCACTCACATCACGTCACACACTCCAATACACCAGCTTTATTCATTATACTATATCTATATGTATAAAAGAGAAAGGGTGTGGGAATGTTCCGTATAGGCTCCGAAATGGCGGGACCGATTTCAATGAAAATTTCAGGGAATCTTCAGATTGACCTGGCGAGTAATCCTGTAAAGTTTTGAGACGATCAGAGCACTCCCCTTTTTGAACTGTCAAATTCAACTTTTATTTACTATGTTGATATTCTATTGTTTTATAACCAATATTTGTATTGACACATGCGTTGTGTATATTTATGTCATTATGAAACATGTTGAAGTACAATGGAGTATATTGAAGTATAATGAAGGATAATAAAGTATACTGAAGTATATTAAAGATAATAGTTATAGCGCCGCGAATGTATCCGTTTACTGATGGTGCTGATATGTACATGGGTGTAGGTAACGATCTTCACCCGCTCGAGAAGAGAATAGAAGAGAATTAATACGGAGAGAAATGAATAACTTAATACATTGTAAATTGTTAAATATTAAATGATGTAAGTTTATTGTTTAAATAAAATAAAACAAAATCTAGCCCGGTGACGCGGGCTGGGTACGCTGGTACAAATATATAATACAATAAATATTTTACGTGTATAAATAGTTATTAGATTCGTTTGTATATTTATTATGTTAGAGTTTATTTATTTTTGCAGAAATGGCAGTACGTGATTAATTCCAATATGCACGATGCTTTTGCGTACGCTAACGAGAACTACCTGTCGCACAAAACTTTGATGATGCTGGCAGACATTAAACACCAGTTCTTGGGCCTGCTGGCTTCTATTGGCTTCGTACCTGAAATGCCTGACTTAAGACGCAAGATGAGGAGGGATTCCGTTGTCAGTTTGACCGGTGAAGAGGTAAGAATCACAATTAACCCAACATCTGCAATGTGGAGGACCTTACTTAGGAAGTGGATATTTTAGCAACTCAATAGGTTTAATTATTAGCAAATTCTCTTTACATAGTTTTTTTTAAAGTTTGTACGCTGATATTATTTTTGGCTCTGTTAGTCGATGACATCTTGGAAACATTTGTTTTAACATTGCCAAAATAAAGAGAAAAACAAGAATGTGTCGGCATATTTTGAAGAGGTCACACATATGAGCAACAATTGAATACAGTTGTTATTTATTAGCAAAGTTCGAAATGAAATTAAATATTTATTTTACTCACGCACTCACATCCGTGAGACTTCGTGATCTCTTAGTGATGATTGCAACAGTACAATTTCTGGCTCACCCCGCTTGTTTCATCCATATATCGTCCATAACGGGTTGTGTTAGCTAATATGACCAGCCGTGTAGTTCTGGGCTCTTAGAATAAGACTATGGTATCCCTTGCCTGTCGTAGGAGGTGACTAAAAGGGGCCTCGGGTTCACTGGGCGACAAGGATTGGCTTTGTCGTCCGCCAAAGTGGACTCGGGAAGAAGACGACATCGGCTGGCCCGTGTCGCCTTACACTGCACACTGGGCACAGGGGGGGGATTAACCAGCGTTCCTCTGGAGATCGCGGAGCCCTTCACTATGCACCTAGGAAGTTCCACCGGGGGGTTTCAGTGGGTAAGAACCCCAAATAACCCTGCCTTCTCCCGTCAACAAAAAAAAAGCTAATATGCCAATTTGCGATGGTGGTGATACATCTTGTGGGCTTTGTCGGTGCGGGGCCCGGCATAAGTCGTCTTTCCCACTCCGGAAGGGTCGAGGGAGGGGGGATTTCGAGTACGTAGGTAGGCAATCTCGCCCCTGTATCTCATTCATATCTTCATCTAATTACATGACATGACATTAAATTTTTAAATGTGTCTTTCAGTCACCCCAGACATACTTTTTCTTATAATCTCTTGTTACTAACTGCTATTCTACAGATTTAGTGTTACATCACAATAATTGCGAGACATGTGGGATGTTATAAAATTCTCAGAAGTTCATTTACTAGGTACCATGTTTATGTTGCCTTTTGTGCACGTTTTCCTTCCCTTTGCATTGAATACAGATGCGGACTTGAAATGGTACCTATTCCTATTAAATATATATTCCAGAGGATAAAGATAAGCTCCATAACATGTACGAAGTTGAGTTGGAAACTTCTGACGTGCGGCCCGAAGCCGCTGAGCCGCCGAAAGAATCGATCCTAGATGAGAACTTGAATATTTCACAAATGATAGCGAGATATCCACATTGCAGTAAAATTACGTGCAAGAATATGTACCTCATGAATACCGAAAAGGTATGTATTTTATGTACTTGTATTAAATCAGTGGATGTAGATGTAGAATCAGTTTCTCTACATACAAATAACTCTATATAAAACTTATAAAAAATCTTAAAAGGTCAACTCCAACAAGACAATTGAGCTTCTTTTATCACACTTCAACGGTGAGTGGGTGGTGGTAGGTGACGTTGTGACTGCCGTGACAAATATAATATGTATTTATTAATAATGATAATATTATTTTATGTACTTGTATTGAATCAGTGGATGTAGACATAGAATCAGTTTCTCTACATTCAGTTAACTCTAAATTTAACTTAAAAAAAAAATCTTAAAAGGTCAACTCCAACAAGAAAATCGAGCTTCTTTTATCACACTTCAACGGTGAGTGGGTGGTAGGTGACGGTGTGACTGCCGTGACAAATATAATAAATATTTATTTTATTAATAATGATAATATTATTTTTTTCGTGACTGTCACGTGATCTGTCACTGATCAGTCACCTATACCCATTACCCGTTGGACGTTGAATTACGGAACAGCCTGTATAGTTTATTTTTCGTACAAAACAAAGTTTTTAGTCGTTCTTAGTACTTACCTTAGCACTGTGTTACCCGCGACTAAAAACTATTTTTTAAAATTTTCTAAAATAAAAGTACAAAGTTACTAATTATTACATCAGCTATCTGCTAATGAAAGTCCCGTCAAAATCAGCCCAGCCGTTCCAGAGATCAACTGGGACAGACAGACAATAATTGTAAAAAAAAAATGGTATATGTACCGTATATACATTCAAATGTAGTAAAAAGCGTTCATTTTAATTTTACAGATATCATAATTTTTTATATCTATCAGGATTGGTTATTTGTGTAAGTGAATGAATTAACCTTATGAAACATACCTTTCTCTCTACAGATAAATATAGAGCTGATTGAACATGTACTAACGTATATAGTGGAAGGGGATCATAAATGGCCTAAAGAGGGCGCCATTTTGGTGTTTCTACCAGGCCTGGCGGAAATAATGAGTCTATACGAGTACTTAGTCGAGAGTTCAACTTTTGGTGCCAAGTAAGTAATATGTCTTTTTAAACGATGTTTCGTATCTCAACTCTATTTGAATGATTTTTTTTTATTTAGATAAGGTATTGCCTCTAATTTGTCTATACAGGGTGTTACTGAAAAAATCATAGTTTCAAATAGTTTTATTAGCATTTCATTATGTATGTATTCAAATTATACGAAACGAGCTAAATTAAAATATAAAGGACGATTTTTCCACCTCATCATCAAAGGTGTCATTAATACTACGTCTGTCTTCGTTCGAAGCGTTCTCCTATTACCCCGTATAGAAATATATATATATATATTTATATATATATATATAAAGACTTCTTAAGTCCTTTTAACCCTTGCGCAGTAGATAGAGCCAGCTTTCGCGGTCCGCTTTTCACCAAGCTTACAAATCCCCAAAGGTACATTGCAGAGGTGGTGAGCCTATCGCTAGAAACTGGACATAAGTTAGTAATCATTTGCAAAAATACAGTACACATAAAAACTCTCACGCCCTGCCACGCCTTTTTAATATCGCCAATCTGGTCGATATACCTCCTTCTAGAGTGCCCTCTGCCGACCCCACTATTCACTTACGCGTTATAAATTTTCTATGTCATTCTTTCCTCATTCAAGCTCTCTATATATATGTTCGAACCAATGGCGCATAACTTTCTCGATTCTAGTCACGACATCCTCTTTCAAGCATCGCTGATCATTATTATTTAAACGCTCATGTATACTCGTAATGACCGCCGTTCAACGGTGTTAATCTAACCTATAGGAGACATGGATAATTCGACAAAGAAAGACAGAGAATAGATGCATTCGAGATGTGGTGCTGTAGGCGAATGCTACGATTACCGGGCACTGCCAAGCGCATAAATCTATCTATTCTCTTCCAACTCGCCATAAAGACCAGACTGTCACTTACGTGTCTACAGCGCGTACTGTCATATTTCGGGCATATAATTTATAGAGAGGATGGCAACCTTAAAAGCTCGTTGGTAATACAGAAGGCAAGAGAACAAGAGGCCGGTCGCTAACACGATGGTCTGACCAAGTAATAGGTGCCATCTCCTCTCCTAATCTCTACCAGCTGGTGAGGTCTGCCTCGGTCCGAAGCCGATGGAGGCAGTTGCAGGAGGGGCTTTAGTAACCACGATCCTCAGAAATGAGGAAACGACAAAGAAGATAGGAGACAAGGGTAAAAATACAATTTTATCTGTTTACATAGAATAAGCTTTTTTCCAGGACCCGTAAGTACACTTTGGTGCCACTCCACTCCTCGCTGTCAGGTGAGGAACAGGCGCTGGTGTTCAAGAAGTCAAAGCCCGGTGTTCGTAAGATTGTGCTGTCCACGAATATCGCAGAGACATCCGTCACTATTGATGATTGCGTATTTGTTATCGACTGCGGCAGGATGAAGGAAAAGAGGTATTTATAATTTCTTTTTAGTCTGGTCCACAGGCCAAGTGCTTCGTACGTACAATACGTCTACGTACGTCAAATCTTTGGTTTTGTGCACTGTAGCTGCAGTATACGTGCGTTTTTTGGACTAACTACATCTAAAAATTGTGATGAAATTTTATTAATTATGAAAAAAAAACTTGATATGGTTGCGATTTGGAAAAAAAATAGCTTAATTTTTTATATATATATTTTTGATTTTATTTTAAATATGCCGATTTGTTTTAATTTAAGTACATAAAAGTATTTTTGGAAACTTAGTATTTTACAAAATAATAAACAAAGTAAAATAAAATGAAAAAACATATCTCTTTATTTTTGTTCAACATTAAAATTATATCTATATATGGAAAAGAGAAAGTGTGTGGGTTTGTTCCCTATAGGCTCCGAAACGGCTGGACCGATTCCACTGAAAATTTCAGGGAATCTTCAGATTGAACTGGCGAGTAATCCTGTAAAGTTTGGTGACGACCAGAGTACTCCTCTTTGAACTGTCAAATAAGCCATACGTCGTACTTTTATATCTGACATTAACTTGAGCCCGATATGTTTTATATAAATGATAAGAATAATATTGTATTCACTGACATGTACATGGGTGTAGGTAATGATCTTCGCCCGCTCGAGAAGAGAATGAATACTGAGGGAAATGAATAATTTAATATATTGTGAGAGTTAAATTAAATATTTAATGATGTAAGTTCATTTTTAAATGAAATAAGGCAAAATCTAGCCCGGCGAGGTACGCTGGTTATTAATAAAACTTAATAATCAAATAAATCGCGACCTTTGATAGAAGAGTTGCACTATATGCTTAATAGTCACGCTATCGACCTCCTTTATACGACTATAGCATTTCCGTTTTATATTTGTCTCGTAAGACCGTAGTTTTAGTCTCACATTTTCAATCTTTAATTCCAAGAAAGTACAACACTGATATGTTATAATTTATTAAAACTTTCAATGAAAAATGTTTCCAGGTTCGATTCCAATCGCAACATGGAATCACTGGAACTGGTGTGGGTATCCCGAGCCAACGCGAAGCAACGTCGCGGCAGAGCAGGCAGGGTTATGGCCGGGGTGTGCATACATTTGTATTCTTCACATCGGTACGAGCATCATCTGACGGAGCAACCAGTTCCGGAAATACATAGGATACCACTCGAGCAGCTATTGCTGAAGGTCAAGATACTGCCCTTGTTCCGGGATATGGATGCTCACGAGGTCTTAGGTGGGTGCATTCTTCAGCCCCGTAGTTCTAGACTTATAAACATAAAATTAAATTATAGCATTCCCCACTTGTGGTAAAAGCAAGACGGAGTGGTCCGATGTTGCTTTAGCACAGCGAGGGTGGTCGGGGAGGAATTCGCCTGGGTCGTGTTTCGGTTCTGTGTAGAGATACCAGTGCGTTTCCCTAGTTAGTAGGTGAGGGGTTTGAGTGATTAGAAATCTCATATGACCGCCTTCCCCAGAAGACAGGGCATCTATTGAAAATTTAATGAAGAAATGATGAATGAAGACTAAAGACGGAAGGCTGCGAAATAGATATCGGCGGTCAGTTGATTTCATGTTTTAATCATTTGATTTTATCGACTGGACCCTTGCACCTCACTCACTCAGTGAAACGTAAAAGTGTATTATACCTCCAGTTTATTGCGGTATTCAGCAATGTGGTGGTACTTCCTGGTACTGGCCGACCCATTTATGTAACAGCAGATTTTGCCTTAACATTGTTGGATTTATATTACTACTTTTGTAATATGTACACTAAATGAAAAAACTTGCGGACTTGTTTAATGATTTCAGAAAAAATAATAGAGCCGCCAGCAAAATCTAGCATAGACGGCGCTCTTGCACGCTTACAAGATATCGGTGCATTAGACAAGTCTTACGCCCTGACTGCGCTCGGGAAACACCTGGCCGCCCTGCCAGTGGACGTGCGGATAGGAAAACTAATGCTGTTTGGTGCCATCTTCTGTTGTGTAGATTCTGCATTAACGATAGCTGCTTGTTTGAGTCATAAGAGCCCATTCTACACTCCGTTTGGGAAGAAGGTAATGTATTTCAGATAAATGTTTTATGCAGTTTGCCAATGTTTATTTGCTCGAATCTCGAATATACCATTTTGAATGTGATATGATATTATTATACAATACAAATTTCAACGAAATCTCTATTTTTCAGGAGGAAGCTAATGCTAAAAAGAGGGAGTTCTTCTGCTCAAATAGTGATCAATTGACATCATTGCGAGCTTACAGGGTAAATTCTTTTTATTAATATTCAATTGTTTTTTTTTCTCCTCACATCACGTCACACACTCCAATACACCAGCTTTATTCATTATACTATATCTATATGTATAAAAGAGAAAGGGTGTGGGTATGTTCCATATAGGCTCGAAATGGCTGGACTGATTTCAATGAAACTTTCAGTTATTCTTCAGATTGACCTGGCGAGAAACCTGTGAAGTTTGGAGACAATCAGAGCCCCCTTTGAACTTGCAAATACAACTTTTATTTACTATGTTGATATTCTATTGTTTTATAACCAATATTTGTATTGACACATGCGTTGTGAATATTTATGTCATTATGAAACATGTTGAAGTACAATGGAGTATATTGAAGTATAATGAAGGATAATAAAGTATACTGAAGTATATTAAAGATAAATAAATAAATCTTTATTAGTCACCAAAGAAAATGTTTAAACAAAGAAATATGAAGTCCCTGACTCCTGAGCTAGGTTCAATTGGACCTGGAACGTTTCGGCGGGTTTTGATTAGTCGGGGTTAATTTGTTGGTGTTTTATGGTTGTTGTTAGGTTCTTTGGGGGTGTTCTGGTTTTAGTCTTTGGGGTTGTTTTTATCTTGTGGGTGGTTTTATTTTGTTGTTGTTGTTGTTATTTTATTGGTTGTTTTGTTGTCGTTTTTGTTATTGTGTTGTTGTTTTTAGGTATTGTGTAGTCGGAGTGATGGGTAGGAAGACGGGAAAGGAGGGGGGATCCGGGGGTAGGACATCGCGTGGGGGAAGGAGTGTCCCTATGATCAGGGGAGGGTGATTTCCTCAGGGGAGGAATTCTCCGACTCTGATGAGGAGCCACTTGCGGGGGGGTCAAGGGTAACTGCCAGGGGTGAAGGTAGCAGGAGCCAGGGACCACTGGGTAGTGTCTCAGTGACATCGCTCTCGGAAGCAGAGCTGTGTCACGGTAAGAGGCTATACTCGGAGGTGTCGGCTGGCTCGGGCTCGGACACCGAAACTGGGGAGGATCGGGGGAAAAGGAAGGGGAAGGGGAAGGTGTCCTCCCCAAAAAGGGGGAGTTCGCGGGTCGCAGACACCCTTGCGAAAGCAAGGGTGGCTTTGCGAGATAGAAGGGTGGAGGAAACGGAGGCTATCTTCGCGGCTGCTCTCGAGAGCAGATTTAAGAAAGGGGAAGCTGCGAGGGAGAAAGAGGGGAGGGAGGTAGAACTCCCCTCTGATCTGGGGGCAATGGGTCCGGAGGACCTCTTGCTGGCGGCAGAGGGTCAGCTCGGGGTTATCCTGGAGCTGACCGGGAAGAGTACTGCCCTCAAGGGGGGGTACTCCAATAAAATTAAGAGGGCGTCCTCCTTCGTGAAGGACGTCCTTGATAACCTTGTGGTGCGCACGGAGGCCGAAGAAACCCGCCGTCTGAGAGCCGATAATAATCGGCTCCAGCGGGAGGTGGCTAACCTGCGGGAGGAGGTCCGTGCGCACCGCAGGGAGTTTGAGGAGAGCAGAAAGGTGGCGAAGGAGAATCCCGTGAGCCGGGATCAACTCAAGACCTGGAGGCGAACATCGCCAGGTTGGTGGGCAACCTGGTAGATGGGCGCCTCTCGGAATTGAGTCCCGGCTCCCGCAACGGGTCTGCCGCCCACCTCTAGCGGGTGATGAAAGGCCCTTGGCGAGGGCGACGAGGGCCGCCATTGAGCGTGCGGCGGATAAACCTGCTGCGCGCTCAGGGGTAGAGCCTTCCGCCCAGCCACAGGGAGGGCGCGAGGTGGAGGAGTTCCCGGCCCTTCCCCCTCCCAGGACACCCAAGGGAAAGGGGAAGGGTAAGGGAAAGAGTGGAGGTGCATCGGGGGTTGAGTGGACTCCTTTGGTCCATCAACCTCTGGTCCCTCAACCTCAAAGGCGACGGCAGCAGCCTCAGGAGCCCGTCCGCTCCATCGGGGAGTAACCCGATGGAGTGGACGGAAGGTAATCCCACCGCAAGGCACCCGTCAGGAAGACGGTAGCCGGGGCGGCGGCACCACCGGTGAAGGAGGCGAGGAAGCCGCAAGTCGTCCTCCCTCGCCTCAGGCCGTGGTTATTAAACTACGGCCCGGGAGTGCGTTTCGCCAAAGGGGTGACATATGCCTCGGCCTATTAAAGGCTGAACGAGCGGTGGACCTGGCAGAGCTGGGCATTGGGCCGCTCCGGATCCGCCAATCGGCGACCGGAGCGCGCCTGGTGAGTGCCAGGCTCCACCAGCTCGGAGAAGGCCGATGCCCTGGCGGACCGTTTGAGGACGGTCCTCACAGAGGAGGTGGAGGTCAGCAGGCCCGTGAAAAACGCCGACATGCGCGTCACGGGCCTCAATGACACCACCACTGTGACCGCCTCACGGCCGCGCTGGCGCGGGAAGGGGTGCACTGCCGCGCAGGTCATTGTCCGGAGCATGCGCACCGGCAATGGCCCAAGGGATAGACTCCGCCCTCGTGGAGTGCCCGGCTGTAGCGGCGAAAAAGCTGCTGCAGCTGGGTAGCATCGCGGTGGGTGGAGCCGAGTGCACCTCCACTTCCTGGAGCCAAGACCCAGGCATTGTTACAGATGCCTGGGTCTGGGGCACGTGGCTGGCACGTGCCCCCACCAGGTCGACCGCAGCGATCTATGTTATCGCTGCGGTCAGAAGGCACAAGGCGGCTGCCTGCTCGGCGCCACCGCACTGTGCGGTCTGCGCCGATGCAGGCAGGCCTGCCGGCCACGTGATGGGGGCATGTCGTGCCACCCCCATCCACTCCGTGGAAAGCTCCCCGCCCAACCCCAACGGGCCGGGAGCTCGAGGGACGTTGAGATGTCTGGTTGATGGCCAGACATCTCAACCTACTTCCAGGCGAACGCCAACCACCGCCGCGGCGCAGGATCTCTTCCTGCAGTCCATGGCGGAGTGGGCGTCGATCTCGCGGTGATGGCGGAGCCGTACTTCGTCCCCTCCCTTCCTCATTGGGTGGGGATCTGGACAGCTCCGTTGCCATCACCGTGAGGCCTGAGTAGGCCCGCCCCTCGTCCCCAAAGCGAGGGCCACGGGTACGTGGCGGCGGTTCGGGGAGAGGTGGCTCTGGTCGGAGTCTACTTCTCCCCGAACCGCGACCTGCCGGCCCTCGAGCGGTTTCTCGACGCTCTTGGGCCGGTGGTGGGGCAGCTAGCGCCCCTCCAGGTGTTCGTGCTGGGGACTTCAATGCCAAGTCCACGGCTTGGGGCAACCCCGCACGAACCCTAAAGGAGGAGGTGGAGGAGTGGCGCTAGCTGCCGGGCTGTCCCTTCAATGTTGGGACAGCCCACATGCGTGCGGCGGTCGGGAGGTTCAGTGGTGGACTTGTCGTTCGCCACTCGGCCGTCGCACGGCAAGTGGAGGGTTGAGAGTGGAGACGGAGGTGGAGACACTTTCGGACCACAAATACATAAGGTTCGAGGTGTCTCCAGCCTCCGGACGTCCGGCGTCGAATTCCTGGGGTCGAAGCCGGTTCCCGCGTTAGGCGCTAACAAAGCTCAACCGGGAACTGGCATTAGAGGCGGCCATTGTCGGCCGCTGGGGCCTCCCGCCAACAGAAGACGGGGGTGGACGTGCGGCTGGCCGCTTCTGCGACGTTTTACACAACGTCTGCAGAGCGGCCATGCCCCGCGTTGGGCGTCCCCCTAGGCGGGCGGTCTTCTGGTGGTCGACAGAGATTGCCGACCTCCGCGTCGCCTGCAACGGGGCCCGTAGGGCGTACACCCGAAGCAGGCGGCGCCGACCCCAGGATGTGGAGAGATGGTCGGCTGTACAGGGTCTACGTGGAGAAAAGAAGATCCTGCAGCTGGCCATCTGCCGAGCCAAGGAGACTGCCTGGCTGGAGATGGTGAAGGGTCTCGAGAGAGACCCTTGGAATAAGTAATATAAAGGGTGCGGGAGAAATTCCGCACCCGGTCGGCCCTCTCACCGGGGTGCTCCAGCCAGAGCTCCTGGGGAGGATAGTCGGGGAACTCTTCCCCGACGCCCCTGCGGGTTTCACTCCCCCCAGGATGGCTCGGCAGACGCCGGACGTCGAAGACGTCCCGCCACCACCCGTCACGGATACCGAAATGGAGGCAGTTCTGACCTGCCTCCAGAGTAGGCGGAGGGCACCGGGTCGGACGGGGTGCACGGAAAGGTTCTGGCCCTTTCCCTCGTGCACCTCGGTCCGGGCCAGCAGGGGAGCTGTTCGACCGCTGTCTGCGGTCGGGGCAGTTCCCGAGGGCCTGGAAAGAGGGTCGGCTGTGCCTTCTCCCGAAGGACAGTCGGCCCCCGGACTCGGCTTCGGCGGTTCGACCGGTTGTGTTGCTGGACGAGGCTGGCAAGGCCCTGGAGAGGGTCGTGGCTCGCCGCCTCGTCCGGCATATGGAGGAAGGTCCGGGCCCGAAACTCTATGAGTTTCAGTTCGGGTTCCGGGCCCGCCGGTCGACCGTCGACGCCCTCCGACGCCTGCGGGCGGTGACGGAAGAGGCGGGGCGTCAGGGGAGAGGTAGTGTTGGCGGTGTCACTGGACATCGCCAATGCCTTCAACAGCCTCCCTCATGCGGTGATACAGGCGGCACTCGTATATTTCGGAGTGCCCCTGTATCTCAGGAGGCTGTTGGGCGCCTACCTCTCCCAGAGGAGGGTGGCATTCGAGGACCGGAGGGGGTCTGTCAGGTGGAGGAAAGCCGAGCGCGGTGTCCCACAAGGATCGGTGTTGGGGCCGATTCTGTGGGACATCGGCTACGACTGGGTCCTGCGGAGCCGTCTCCTCCCCGGGATGGGTGTCATCTGCTATGCAGATGACACCCTCGTATATTCCCGGGGAAAGGCGTATAAGGAGGCGGCGCGGCTGGCCGAGGTCGGAGTGGGCCTCGTGGTCAGCCGCATAAAGAGGTTAGGGCTTCGGGTAAAACTGGAGAAGACCGAAGCCCTCCTCTTCCGCAGGACCGGGCGTAAAGGACCCCCTCCGGGTGCCACCCTCCTCATAGGAGGAGAAAGAGTGAGGGGTGAGTCCCCAGATGAAGTACCTGGGACTCACCCTCGATGGAGGATGGACCTTCGGACCCCACTTCGAACAGTTGGGGCCGAAGGTCCTGAGGACGGCAGCCGCGCTGGGAAGTCTCCTCCCGAACCTCGGAGGACCCAGCGCGGTGTGCAGGAGGCTGTACTCTGGGGTCTGTCGGAGTATGGCCACGTACGGTGCCCCCATCTGGGCGGGTGACCTGTCTCGCGGCAATCGCTCACAGCTGCGCAGGGCGCAGCGGATTGCCGCGATCAGGGTCATCCGGGGGTACCGTACGGTCTCGTGGGCGGCAGCTACAGCGCTTGCCGGCGATCCGCCGTGGGAGCTCGTGGCGGGGGTTCTGGCCGAGGTGTCCGACTATGTCTCGGATAGGAGGGCCCTCGGAGAGAACCTCTGCCAGAAGAGGTCCGGCGGATCCGTCGGTTAGCGAGGTAGCACTATGCCGGAGGTGGGAGGAGGACCTGGCGCATCACCCGTACGGGAAACGTACAACGGGTGCTCTGCGCCCGGTCCTGAGCGTTGGATGCGCAGGAAGCGCAAACCTCTCACCTTCCGTCTGACGCAGGTGTTCACGGGGCATGGCTGCTTCGGGACTACCTGTGTCGGACGGCCCGACGGGAGGCTGATGAGCGGTGCCATGATTGTGGCGCTGCGGTGGACTCTGCCCAGCACACCCTGGAGGTGTGCCCGAGATGGGCAGCGCAGCGTTGCGACTTGGCATCCGCCATCGGTGGAGTAGACCTGTCGCTTCCGAGCCTCGCACTTGCGATGGTACGGAGCGACAGGTCTTGGTCGGCAGTCGCCTCCTTCTGCGAGACAGTCATGTCCCAGAAGGAGGCCGACGAGCGGGTCAGGAGGGGAGCCGTGGGGCTCCCTCCCTCCGCAGGCGACGAGTCGGGGTGCGCAGGAGGCGTTTCAAACGCCTCCTCTCGCTACCCGTAATCGAAGCGGGGCCAGGATGGGAACCTGGCCCCAGCATGCTTCGGCGTCGTCGGGACTTCTCTGAGTGCCGGAGGAGTCCCCTTCGAGGGTGAAGTCCGGTCTTGCCGAGACCGGCCGGTCGTTGGGGTGTCCTGTCGCTGACAGATCCGGGGCACCCCGCTCATAACGGCTGATGGCATTCGCGGTAGGTTTAGTGGGTATGGGCTGCCCAGGCCGAGTCCCACACATCCCTCCGGGCCCACCCAGGGTACCGGAGGATGGTTAATAACTCGATTCCCCCGCGTTAACAAAAAAAAAAAAAAAAAAAGGTTCAATTGGACCTGTGTTTCAGGGGTCAGTGTCTTCTCCCATTTGAAAAGCACAATAAAATACAATAAAATATGAGCATAACAAATGAAAACAATATTTTATAAATTTGTGTGTGTGTGTTGGTGTGTGTAAATTTGTGTTTGTGTATGTCCCTCAGCTTTATATTATATTAAATTTTATTAAATTAGGAGGCGTTCAGTCTGAATATAATCCAACTCTAGTAAATATTTTTACAAACTAATTTACATTTATGATTCGACAAAGGATGAATTTTAAGATTTTATTTAACCTATTATACAAGAAAGTGGCTAAGATAATAGTTATAGCGCCGCGAATGTATCCGTTTACTGATGGTGCTGATATGTACATGGATGTAGGTAACGATCTTCACCCGCTCCAGAAGAGAATAGAAGAGAATGAATACGGAGAGAAATGAATAACTTAATACATTGTAAATTGTTAAATATTAAATGATTTAGAAGTTTATTGTTTAAATAAAATGAAACAAAATCTAGCCCGGTGACGCGGGCTGGGTACGCTGGTACAAATATATAATACAATAAATATAGTACGTGTATAAATAGTTATTAGATTTGTTTGTATACTTATTATGTTAGAGCTTATTTATTTTGCAGAAATGGCAGTACGTGATTAATTCCAATATGCACGATGCTTTTGCGTACGCTAACGAGAACTACCTGTCGCACAAAACTTTGTTGATGCTGGCAGACATTAAACACCAGTTCTTGGGCCTGCTGGCTTCTATTGGCTTCGTCCCTGAAATGCCTGACTTAAAGCGCAAGATGAGGAGGGATTCCGTTGTCAGTTTGACCGGTGAAGAGGTAAGAATCACAATTAACCCAACATCTGCAATGTGGAGGACCTTACTTAGGAAGTGGATATTTTAGCAACTCAATAGGTTTAATTATTAGCACATTCTCTTTACATAGTTTTTTTTAAAGTTTGTACGCTGATATTAATTATTTTTGGCTCTGTTAGTCGATGACATCTTGGAAACATTTGTTTTAACATTGCCAAATTAAAGAGAAAAACAAGAATGTGTCGGCATATTTTGAAGAGGTCACACGTATGAGCAACAATTGAATACAGTTGTTATTTATTAGCAATGTTCGAAATGAAATTAAATATTTATTTTACTTATACACCTATATGTACATACACATTTTTCCTAACATAGTAACTGTCCAAGCCGATGTTACCCCCCACCGGGGGGACCCTTGTGTCGAGTTACTAGCAATAGAGGTTCAGGCTAAGCGACCTAAGAGCTATGCCACCTCTCAATCCGGTGAAGCAGTCAAGGCCAGCTTCTTTCTCTTCTTTTCTCAGATTTTTTCGGTACAGATTTCCCAGCTAGACTAATCAATAGCTTGTATCACTAATATTATAGATACCGTATCTAACCATGAGTTAATCTTACGTACTAAATATCGAAACCTGTTATGTCATTGAGCGTGTATGTGGAAAGAAAAGTCTGCGTGGGTGTTTAAGGGTGCGCGTGCGAAGGTGTATGCTTGAGTGTGTGATTGTGAGGAAGTGTGTATAAATGAGAGATTTTTTTATTGGATATTGTATTGAAGTGTCAGTGTTAGGCCCTTGTAAAATCTTAGTGGCACAACTGAACTGGCAGATTACTAAAACTAGCAAAATATTGACAACTGTGATGACGTCCCTGAACGTTTATTATTACATAATTGGACTAGGTGATGACGTCACTGAACGTTTATTTTTACACAATTGGACTAGGTGATGACGTCACTGAACGTTTATTTTCACACATTGGACTAGCTGACTCGGATTAACCATTATTCTGTTTTGATATTAACTAATTAGTAAGATATATACATAAATTGTTTTGTTGTGCCTAATTGTCCAAGGGTGGGGGGGTGGGGAAGGGGCGCCAGGAGACTCATAACACAAGTTTCACTTAGTTTGAGGTCCTGAATCTAGGTGGATGACCTATTGTATCATGTAATTGTATTAAAAATGTACTATATAATGTGGGAGTAAGACAAATAAAGATTTTATTAATTAATTTAAAAAATTAAACTTCTTTAATTACTTTTGCCGTATGTTATGAAGAAAGTTAATTTATTGTAACCTCGTATTTTTTGTTTATTTTTCAGTTGAATGTAAATGGCAATAACGAGAAGCTATTGGCGGCCATCTTATGCGCGGCGCTTTACCCAAATGTTGTGAAGGTACATTACATGTTTATTCGTTCGGTAACTTTGTTTGTATAGTAGTAGTGAGGAGAGATTTTCCATCGTAATTTTACGGAAAAGTTCGTATTTATTGTGCTCTCTCAAATAGCTCCATATTAATGGATTTGAAAATGTCACTCATTTAATACTGATATTTTCATTTAATAGAGCTCAGTGTCCGTACGGTTGGCTCAAGTTGCGTAGTTTAGTTGTTCCCGGGAAGAAGGCGACATCGGCTGGCCCGTGTAGCCTTGCACTGCGAGGGCACAGGGGGGGAGGGAGTAACCTCCGCCCCCCCGGGACGTGCTCTCCTTGAGCACAGTGCAGAGGGGCTCCGGTGCGTTCCACTGGAGATCCCGGAGCCCCTCGTCATGCACCGAGGAAAGGGCCACCGGGGAGGTTTTAGTGTGTAAAAACCCCACATAACCGCCGCCTTCCCCCAGAAGGTGGGGTATCTTTTTGAAGATTTCCTCCCCGTTACCAAAAAAAAAGTTGCGTAGTACGCTAGCAACCCGAGTTCGATCCCCGGTGCCGGTACCAATAAATTTGTTGTTGCAATTTTATGTGCTGATTTAACACGCGCTCGGCGGTGAAGGAAAACATCGTGAGGAAACCTACAATGTTTTAGAAAATTTTTCTACGGCATGTGAAGTCTGCCAATCCGCACTAGGGCCGCGTGGCGGACTATGCCCTTATACTCTCTTTACAGAGAAGGCCTGCGCCCAACAGTGGGACATATATAAAGGCTGTAACTTTAACTATAACTCATTTAATACGATCATTCATTAACAGGACGGGTGTCATTGTATTCCGATAAAGATCAGAGTTTTCCCGAAGGAAAATAATTTCTCACTACATCTATACCAATAAGTTACTTCTTCCACTTCTTACAAAAACGTGGAACATTAAATAATCGTGTTTAACGTTTGATCCGATTTGAAGTACGTTTTAGTTTTTTTTCGTAAATAAATACTTGTGTTTATGTTTATTTTATAACATAAATTTACAATAACCTATTCAATTTTATTGCAACACACATATTAAATTCTTATTTTAAAATAATTTGCAGGTGCTCACCCCGGAGAAATCTTTCCGTATGCAAGTTGGCGGCGCTATACCGAGACAGCCGGCCCCTTCTGAGCTAAGATTTAAAACGAAGAGCGACGGCTACGTCACTCTGCATCCTTCATCCGTGAACTCGATCGTCTGCCACTTCACCAGCCCCTACCTGGTCTATCAGGAGAAAGTGAAAACTTCACGTATCTTTATAAGGGAGTGCTCCATGGTGCCGCAACTGCCTTTAGTGCTATTTTCTGGTACGTTTATATTACTTACTAGCATACCCAGCCCGCTTCGCCGGGCTAGATTTTACTTTATTTTATTTAAAAAATAAACTTAAATCATTAAATATTTAATTTAACTCTCACAATATATTAAATAATTCATTTCTCTCCATATTCATTCTCTTCTATTCTCTTCTCGAGCAGGTGAAGATTTTATTTGATTACCTACACCCATGTACATATAAATAAAACAATATCGTTCTTTTTCCTACTTCAAAATCCTTAAGTGTTACCTTAAATGTACTTCAGTATACTTTATTATACTTCAACAAACTCCATTGTACTTCAACATGTTTCTTAATGACATAAATATACACAACGCATGTGTCAATACAAATTTTGGTTATAAAACAATAGAATATCATCATAGTAAATAAAAGCTGTATTTGACAGTTCAAAAAGAGTGCTACGATCGTCACTAAACTTTACAGGATTACTCGCCAGGTCAATCTGAATATTCCCTGAAAGTGTCATTGAAATCAGTCCAGCTGTTTCGGAGCCTATATGAAACACACAAACATACTTTCTCTTTTATATATATAGATGACAATAATCCCGCCCTATATATGGCCCTATAACATGGTAGATTTGTTTCGCGTTATAGGTAAACGGGTTATGGTATTCTCCAGTATAACGTGTTATGTACAAATGATTCACGTTTTACTTTTCTCCTTAAAGGGGGTTTAAATTTATCACGTGTATAAGCATTATATATTTCACAGTACAGAAATTTAACGTGGGAAATACCCGTATTATATCTGACCTCTCGGGCGCAGTAATGCTTACGCGTAACATAATAACCGTCAAGCCGAGTTTACCCCTCACCGGGGGGACCCTTGTGTCGAGTTACTAGCGGTAGAGGTCCAGACTAAGCGACCTAAGAGCTATGCTACCTCTCAATCCGGTGAAGCAGTCAAGGCCAGCTTCTCTGGCCAATCTGTGCAGTTCATCATAAAAAAAATTGTAAAAAAAAACTCACATTTCAGGTTGCAACCTGGCTATCGAATTACACAACGGCACGTTCACTGTATCCTTAGAAGATGGCTGGATAATGTTCCAAGTGGAAAACCATGAGGTATTGCATCATTTATCATAACAATAGACACAAATAAAAACACTGAAACCAATCTGCTCAGTCTTGAGCACAGGCGTAAGGTAGCTATCCTTTCGGTTTTCTACAGATTGCATTTTGGAGAGTGTGCTCAGGAAATACATGATCTAATTCCCCCATCCCCTCTCCACCATCGGACTTTTAGACGCACTGCGGGATTTCATCATTTTGTTGTGAACATCCCTCAAACCCGAACGAAGCGATTTGCTTTGTCTTTCATTCTTCGTACAGCAAAGGACTGGAATAGTTTGCCCGCGTCTGTCTTTCCTTCCGATTACAACGTGGGTATTTTCAAGAGTAGAGTGAATAGGCATTTACTAAGCTAGTGCGCCTTACCATCCAGACTGCATTTCCACTTAACATCAGGTGGGATCGTAGTCAAGCACTTGCTTAGAAATTATAAAAAAAAAATTCATGACCTCGTGAAATATTAACATCAGATATACATAAATATATATTAATACCTTTTAAGTGTATACAGGGTATTAGGAGATCCCATCCAAAAACAAAGACAGACGATTGTACTATAGTACCTTTGATGATGGGATGGTAAAAGAAATACATAGATATATAGATAAATCCTTTATTGCACCAAAATACATGTACAAAGGCGAACTTAATGCTATTTAGCATTTTCTTCCAGCTAACCTTTAGTGGTTAAGAGCAGACTAAAGGCAGTGCCGCTAAAAAAAAAGAAAAATTTTAAAGAAAACAAAATATATATATATATTCATATATTCAATAGATAAATAAATATACTTTTACTTATTAATACATAGATACAATAAACCATAGTATACATACCAGTTTGTACTTTTCATTGTTTGAGAAGAAAGTATTCAGATACACGCGATTTAAAGACATTAGTTGACGAAGCCTCCTTAATCTCAATCGGCAAGCTATTCCAGAGTTTTATAGCTGCTAATTTAATGCTGTAAATGAGTTGCCATAAAAATTCGTGTGACATTCGGGGAACGTTAGAAATTTATTATACTGTATGAGTACGAAGCGCTCACGATGATATTCTGGAGACCAAGTGTTATGTAGTATGTTATGTAACATGGTAAGTGAGTGTACGTCTCGCCTGTTGCGGATGTTGAGCCACTTCATCTGGGCCCGGTAGTGTGACACGTGATCATATTTACGTATTCCGAAGATAAACTTTAAAAATAGAACTTGATTAAAAATCTATGCTATCTTTTGTAACTTAATTACTAGATTAATGATACGTAAGTCTCATGTCATTGGTATCGAGGAGCGTAAACACACTTCTATGCATGCCTTTTGTATTTTAATTCTATATATATATATATATAAATATATATAACAATTTTACACCGGAGCCGAAAAAGTAGAAAACAATTAATTTTTTCCATTATTTTTAGTTTTTTGCTTTTTCGTAAAGGCTGCGTCTTTGGCTTACTCATTCTCTTTCTCATTCTTCTTTGGATTAGTCATTTATAAGAATTTTCGATTCCCTCGTTTACCGTCGTAATCATTGATACAAATGAGAATCGTATTATATTTCACTTTTAAATTGTTTATTTTAATTTCTCCAGGTGGCGGAAATGCTGAAAATAATCAGGGAAGAACTAGTCAGTCTCTTGGAGGAAAAGATCAACGACCCCTCGTTGGACCTTCTGCATTACGAGAAGGGTAATAAGATAATTAAAACTATCGTCCAGATTGTCAGTAGGGATTGAGGGTATTTAGAATACGAGTAACCAAATAATGCAAGGCTGTGTAAGCCAAAAATATTTTGTTGCAATTTTAATTTACTCATTTGGAATAATTGAACTTTAGCATTAATGTGTTGCCATGATAGTACAGTCAGCGACCGAGATTTTATAATGATCAGGACGTTTCTAAACAATTCGGTGCCGGAACATAGAACATTCACAATATCCAAGGTTTTGCAACTTCTATAACAATGTCACCAGTATTGTCATTATTGCCGCTTCTATAAAATAAATTACCACCGATTATCAGTGTTGCCACATCTTAAAAATAATTGCCACCGATTGTCAGTGCTGCCATTGCTATGAAAAATTGTCATTATTGTTATCAGTGCTGCCACTTCTATAATAAAAGTAACTCATAATAAAGTATCAGGCTGAGAATTGCAAGTGCAGCTACTTCTATAACAACGTCACCTGTCTTGTCAGTGTTGCCACATCTATAAAGAAATTGCCTCCGACTGTTAGTGTTGCCATTTCTATGAAAAATTGCCACTATTGTTATCAGTGCTGTCACTTCTATAATAAAAGTAACTCATAATAAAGTATCAGGCTGAGAATTGCAAGTGCAGCTACTTCTATAACAATGTCACCTGTCTTGTCAGTGTTGCCACATCTATAAAGAAATTGCCTCCGACTGTTAGTGTTGCCATTTCTATGAAAAATTGCCACTATTGTTATCAGTGCTGTCACTTCTATAATAAAAGTAACTTATAATAAAGTATCAGGCTGAGAATTGCAAGTGCAGCTACTTCTATAACAATGTCACCTGTGTTGTCAGTGTTGCCACATCTATAAAAAGATTGCCTCCGACTGTCAGTCTATATTGAAAGTTACTCATTAAAAGTATCAGACTGTGCAGACTAAAACATGGTCTATCGGACGTTGACTGTGCTCTCAAGTATACAACTAAATTTGTTTTGTTTTTTTTTATATTATTTTTATATACTAAAGTTATTTCGGTACAAAGATATTACGCGTACAAACTTTGACTTTTATTGAGTTGATTTATGTTTTATTAAGATTTTGTGATATTATTTAAGTTAAAAAATAAATCAAAGGCGTCCGAGACGATAACTATCAATTTTAGCATATTATGGTAATTTATTAAAAACAATGGACGTATTTCGTAAAATGTAGCTTATCTTAATGGACTTAAAGTTTCAATTTGACTAAAGCACTATTTATGTTCCTAATTTGCTTTACTAATTGTATGAATTGAGACGGATTTGCACTTTTTAAATACTTTACATATAATATGATAAATATTGATGAAGCGAGAGAGTCCCGTTTTGCAAATGGAAGTCTAATGTGTGTGTATGGTTCTTTGTGTGTATGAATGGTTTTAAGAAGCATGAATCGCATTTTTTAAATTATTATTTATTTTAAAATATTTTATTACGATAGTACACAGTTCAAGCTAACGATAAATTGATTCAAGCTATTTTATAGCTTAGAACAGTATCTCGAATCTGGGTCTAGACGATGAATGGTCATGTCTTAATTTATTACGAAAGCACGCAGTAAGTTTGTGCTAACCATAAGTTGCTTTAAGCTAAGTTAGTATAGTTACTCGAATCTGGGGTCGAGATGGAGCCCCACCACGGGTACTTATCCAGTAGTGGATAGGCAGAGTCCAATATTACTCATCACTTATATAAATAAACAAGGTGTATCTCTAAAATGTTATGAGGGTTTATACAAATTACAGCAGGGTTCTTTTGTATAACCTAAAACTATATGCTACTAAATATCCTAATATATTTTACATTTATAAATATATGAATATATTTATGGTATTTTCGTATGTATTTTATTATATACTATTATTATATTATTTTTGATTTATTTTACAATATTTTTTATAATGTAGTAAATTCTCATTAGTAAGTATTAAGACGACTAATTTGTTTCTATCTCTGACTATTAATATGGTCGTCAATTATATATATTAATTCATGTTTTACTTATTATTATTATCCTGGTCTGACGACCTCATAAAGGCCGCAAAAGCTTGAGTCAAGCCGCGTATAACCAGTCGTGATGGACATTAAAAAAAACATCGATGTTTTTTAATGTATAACCAGTAGTGATGGACATTAAAAAAAAACATCGATGTTTTTTTCGATTGAATGCATCGGATTGTTGCATCGATGTATCAAAATATACATCGATTGTTTTTCTATAAGTTAAATATGTATGTGGTTCAGAAGTAAGAGAGAGACGGCGGGTCAATGCGCATCGGCCATTTGCATTTTTATTTTTTATGGGTTGGTTGCACTGACCTCTATAATATTGGCTGCCTTTTCAACCTTGTGAGTGCTAAATAATGTAATTGAGAAAGACAAAAAAGTAATTATTGACCGTAGAGAGCGAGAGTTTGATTGTTTGCCTTTTCGATGCATCGAAAAAAAACATCGATGTTTTGATGTTTAAAACTTAACAATACATCGGTTTGATTCTATGTATCGAGTATTTTTAAAACATCGATGTATATCGTCCACTCCTAATAACCAGTTATTTAGAAATCTGAGCTTCTTTTAGAAGTCTGAGAAATTTGGAGAGGTCTATGTCCAGCTATAGCTGAAATAATGATGTTAATTTTTTTACTATATCACGTCCCATAGTTATTCCTTTGACGATTCTCTCAAATAGCGCTACGGTCGTTTAAAAGCGTATCTCAACATGTTTGACACGTTTGGCCTCTCCGTCAGATCTTGTATTTATGAATTTGATTTTTTTTCACGTCACGTTTTTAGATGTCACGGTCACTTTCAATATTGACCATATGTTAAAATTGTGCACTATTGTGTACTGGATTTAAAAAATATATTTTGAATTTGATATAACTTTTTAAATACTGCAAAAAAATTGTTATATAGTTATTTAGTTTTCCATTTATTACAACATTTGTTCAAATACCAAATTGTCAAAAAACCGGACGTAGCTCTTACATTCGAAATAAAATGGATAATTTAATAATTTAATAGTTATTCGTAATGTCATTAACTTTTCAATTGAAACTGTAAAAGCGTGCTGATAAATTACATTTTGAGGGAGCAGTTCCTTTATTAATTTATCAGAACTAAGGTCAGGGCGGTTGGCTCTTGTTACATAGTACGCTAGCAACCCGAGTTCGATTCCCGGTGCCGGCACCAATAAATTTGTTGTTGCAATTTTATGTGCTGATTAACCACGCGCTCGGCGGTGAAGGAAAATATCGTGAGGAAACCTGACTTAGAAAATTTTTCTAAGGCATGTGAAGTCTACCAATCCTAGGGCCGCGTGGTGGACTATGCCCTTATACTCTCTTTACTGAGAAGGCCTGTTCCCAGCAGTGGGACATATATATTATATATATAAAGGCTGTAACTTTAACTTTTAAGCGATTATGTCGTGGGCCATTGCGGATACGCCAAGTGGAAAAGATATAATGTACTCATCTCTTAATTTTAAGGATATTTAAGCTGGTTTTAGTACAGTGTCTGTCTTAATCGAGATAATTACAGCTACGCTTATTAGTTTATATTTATGCTTGCCTCTATAAACTAAGATTGGTGGAAATTTAGTATCCACCTAGTGGACGAACTCGAACGGGCATGAAACTTATTTTGTGGCGAAATTCGTTTGATCAAATGTGTTGGTTTTAACGGGAGATTATAAATCATAACCGCCTTATTTTTACCCGTGCGAGTTTGGATCAGCGTTTATATTTCGTTGCCAAATTAGAATTATTGTAATTAACTGAGGAGAAATTAATTTTGGGTAAGGAGTTTTAATCTAGTCTTAAATGTTCACTTCCCGTATTCATAGTCATGTTCCATTTGTAAATTACCTATGGTCAGCGCGAGTTGAATGCAGTCGGGGCGTGTGTTAAAGAGCGCGTTGGCAGTGCTGTGCTGTGGCGTTAGTAATGAAGTTGCGATCCCGTGTTTATATGATTTTAGTAATGAGAGTCCAGCCAGATTATTAAATTTTATTAGTAAATGGTAAACTTAAAGAAATGTTTAAATATTTCGACACTCTTATTATGGTCATCAATAATACTTATCACAAGTCACCGTCCAACGGCGCGTCCTCACAATCTTTATACAAAATTAATTACATGTTTACAAACGAATAAAATAAAATTATGGTTTACAATGCCAAGTTCAAAATCAACTAAATTATGAATTAAAGATACAATAAAGTACAGTTGATACACTAAGATCTAAGATATCATTGGAATTGATAGTCATTATACATAACAGTCGCTGGGTGCCATGTGTTGCTAGCTAACAATATTCAATATTTCTGAATCATCATCATCAGCCTGTGTCTATACACTGCTGGAAATAGGCCTTCCTTCCATCACATACGATCCTCCGCTTTCCGCATCCAGCCACTTCCGGCTATCCTTACAAGGTCGTCGGTCCATCTGGAGGGAGGGCGCCCGACGCTTCTCCGACCCATGCGCGGCCTCCATTCCAAGACTTTCCTCCCCATCTGCCGTCACTGACTCGACAGATATGGCCGGCCCACTGCCACTTCAACTTGCTGACTTTAAGAGCTATGTCGACTATATTTCTGAATACAGGTGAGTAATTTAGCATATCGAAGCTGGAAAGCAAAAACATAGTAAATGACACATACGGGTATAGCCATTTTCACTTTTTTACGTCGTTGGAATCAGAAAAAAATGACGCGTCGAATGATATAGGCCTTGTAACAATTAGATGACAAATAGAGAAAATACGATTTTCAAGATTGACAATTCTCTTTTATGTTTACTGTAAAAAGATTTTCTTTTAGGAAAACTCTAGGTTAATATCGTGGTACAATACTTATTAAGGGAAAAATAATAAATATTGTGTCCAAAAACCTATACGAAATTTATAATTTTTTTTAAAAAAGTTTTTCTGTTGCAATATTAATAACAATTTCATTTTTGTGGGTTACAACGTTTTTTGTATTCCAGCGTCGATATATACATAATGGATCTATGAGTAGGCTAATTTTCTCATATAAACGTGATGACTGTCTGAATTATTGAGTATTATAAACTATTAGGGGGCTGTAATTGAATCTGTGTAGAGAAGTAATTGATATAATCTCGATGTTCTCTATGTGTCTAAACTAAACAGTATGTATTTTCTGTAATTTATAATCTTACAATAAATATTTATTATTATTCGTTTTCTTTATTGAAATAAACTTCAAATTATAATGTGCCGTGGTAGTTCAGTTGCTAACTAAAGTTGCAAGTACGCTATAAGCCCGAGTTCGATCCCTGGTTCCAGCACCAAGAAATTTGTTGTTGCAATTTTATGTGCTGAATTAGCACGCGCTCGGCGGTGAAGGAAATCGTGTGGAAACCTACATGTCTTAGAATTTTTTCTAAGGCATGTGAAATATGCCTATCCGCACTAAAGCCGCGTAGTGGACTATGCCCTTATACTCACTTTAAAGAGAAGGCCTGTGCCCAACAGTGGGACATATATAATATAAATATAAAAGCTGTAACTGTAACTTTCAACTTAACTTTTTTGAATATATTTGCCGCAAGTAAGTGGTGGTTCTAGTTAAGTGCTTAACCACGATCTCACCTGATGATAAATGGGAATACAGTCCTGGATGGTAAGGCGCACTAGCTTAGTAAATTCCTATTTGCTCTACTTTTGAAAACACACATTGCAATTTGAGGGAACAAGCGAGCAAACGAATCCAGTCTTTTGCCCTGTGAATAATGAAAAACAAAGACGGGTTTGAGGGATGACCAAAATAAGGATGAAATCCAGTAGTGTGGCTTGAAGACCGATGGTGGAAAATTTATGGGGAAATTAGAAGTTACGAAGTAACTGAGGACACACCTCTAAAACACCGAGAATCTAGTGTAAGAACTTGTAGGTTCTGTGGAATGAAATAGTCCAATAACTAGCACACTCGCTTTATTGAGACAGCGTAACATTGTACAAAGAATTATTTTAACGAATGACGTGACAACTGCGCGACCACGCCGTCTTTTTTACATAATTAATTAGAAGTCAGATTATGAACTAATAAAGTTATTGTTTACAATGCCAATTTAATGTGATTAATAACTGAATTATTAATTATGAATTAAAGATACAATAAGGTTCAGGTAAATCACTAAGATATCATTGGAAGTAGTTATTATGACTAACAATACGCTGGGTGTCATGTGTTGCTAGCTTACATTAGCCACCTTACTCATGACTGAGCTGATTGGCTTCGGCTACGTCACTAATAATCTCTTACACCGCCTTTCCAGCGAGTCCAAAACTGCGGGATTGCATTTACCACCTTCCCAAACGTGACAAACGTCAAATGCCTAACTATCTTATACGATATCAGAGTAGTTACAAACTATACGACTAGGAGATATATAAAAGAGACTTCTCTTCTCAAAGGCTGTCAATGCATTCGTACCTTTAGATGTAAAATTATTTCGTACCACGCACAAGTCCCTCAGTTGCAAATACTGCTTATGTTAATTCTGATACAGTAGTATTTCTTGGTCTTAAGTACCAGTATTTTAAAAATTGCAATAATATTTATTATTTTACAACCTTATTCATTGTATCTATTACAAGTTAAATACGTTAGTTTGTTCAATGAGTAAGAGTGAGTGATTACTATGTCAATGCATAATACATTTTTGACCAATTTATAAAAAAATATTATGCATTTTCAAAGTTTACGCAATTACTTCGATACTATACGACACGATCCGGCTTCGCATGGGTAGCACTAATTATTTTTCAAGGTTGTAACACTGAAAAAATCCTTGTATTCGTTTTTAGACAGGGACTTACTAGCGACGTTTCGTTTTTAATATCTTAGGGAGAAGTGTACCGTAAATTTGAGTAAATAAGCTAAGTATTTATATGTTAAATATTTATAGTATTATATTTATTTATTTATTTATTCTTTATTTGCACACAATACAAAAAAGGTACAAATAGGCGGACTTAATGCCAGTAGGCATTCTCTGCCAGTCTACCTTGGGGTTGTGTAGAGACAAAGTAACGGGTGCAAGCTATATGAGAAAATAATAAATAAAAGAAAACTATAATAAATGCATGCATATATAATATACATACCTACTTACAAATAAATTAAATATATAAACATAATAATTATATATAATAATAAATAGATACATATATAAATACATATATATAATTATAGATGGATAGGGACAGCAATTGACAAACTATTCCTTGCTTAGGTAAAGCTTCCATAGTAAATGTTTGAAAGTAGATTTACTCGTAGTTCCAGCTGTACGTATATTTGTTGGCAGCGCATTCCAAAGTCTTATTGCGGTAAAGGTAAAATTATAATATATGTTAATGAAATTTCAATAAATTATGTTATTGAATAATATAAATAAATAGTTTCTATGACTTCGAATAGAAAATTGAACAATTTCTCAATGCGCGAGTTCACTGTGGCGGTGCATTGACCGCGAAAATGAAATATTGCCACATCAATCACAGACTCCGCTGGCGGCCGAACAAAACGTTTGGGCTGCTGGAACAGCGATCCTTAACGACCTTCGACCATGCGTAGGGTTGCCAGTAGAGGATGTACGCTAAAATATTTGTCATATGGTTACCACGTTAACGCGCTGGGTCGTTTTATATGTAGTTTCATGTTAAGGAATATCTAAGAAGTTATAAAAATATCTACGTATTTTTGGCGAGTATTATTTTTTATTATTAAGAAGAAACGCACAGAGTTGATGGAACGAACAAGGGGAATTTGTGTGTCGTATAATTGTCTTTTTTGTATTTTTTATTGTCGTGACATTTTTTAAACAAGTATATTTACGATTAAAACAACAATATTAACCGCCGCCCTCTTTGTATTTCCGAATTATCGCAGCAGCATTACGGAATGGAATTAATCAGAACCTATTCAAACTCTCATCAAACTACCGCTGTAGTACATCCTTTGTAATAAAAAATGAATAACCGAAATTGGTTGCCTTGATAATGAGTTATTCGTCCATTTGTCGCACACATATTTAATGCAAATTTAACACTTACATGTTTTTCTCATGGATCCCACTCTCAGAATTGGACCAAATTGAAATAGGACCACACGGGAAGCAACAGCTTTCAAATAAAAAATGAATCATCAAAATGGGTTCACCCAGTCCAAAGTTATGAGGTAAACAAAAAAAAACATACAGATGAATCGAGAACTTCCTCCTTTTTTGAAGTCGGTTTATAAATTAGCTATAAACGCGTAATATAATTATTACTTATGTGCATAAAGTCGTTTAGTTTAAGCATGTCAACATTGAAGGTATAAAATTTTTCAATTATTAGTAGTAATAATAACAGGTATTTTACAAAATATTTACAAAAATATAACTATGCCAAACCGTCGTCGCTTGGCAGCGTGCCCAGAAGGCTGGTAGCATTGCCACGTTGTATGGCAACGCTTAGCCTCTGTGCAATTAATAAATTAGTTATTTAGTAAATAAATTGATATCACTTAGCCATTGTAGGGAGTAGGCTTAATGTTGTTTAAAATAATCATATCTTAAATAATAATTAGAATATTATAGCAACTTTATAATTGGCAGCCCTCATGTAACTGAGAGCAATTTTTCACGTGAAGGTAAAAAATTGGTAAGGCCTCTATTCTCGGACGATTCCAATAGTACGGGCGTTGCGTCGTAAAACGCACGCGTGTTCCGGCCGTGTTACATGTGTACCAACTTAAAGGGCGAACTTTTGGGTAAGGACCGTCCGAATTTACAACATTAGCAAAGGTGGACAAGCTTTGTTACACTAGGTTTATATTTTAACAAATTTTGTAAGACAAATGGTCAATAACGACATCTGGACATTAGAAGCGTCAAGAGTTATGGTTTGAGATCAGGTCTGCGTCACATAAGGTCGTAGATTTAAATCCACAATTCGATAATTGATATAGTAAATCAATCTCCTGCATGGTTTTGGAATAGTTAAAGTCTGATAATAATTCAATAAAAACAGCCCAACTGTGTTAGGGCGCTGTAACGGCTTCTGCTACGGGGAGTGCCGCTACTATGTAGAATACCGAAGCGAAGAGAGTTGCAGGCGACCCAACACTTAATACGGCGTAACAGGTTAGCCTGTATGTCGTCTGGTGTTTTATTATGTTCGTATACATTTCAACTTTTACCTATAAAAAGACACCAAACAATTCATTTTTACATATTTATAAAATTACTAGCGTATCAAGCCCGCTTCGCCGATTTTGCTTTATTTTATTCAAACAATAAACTTGCATCTTTAAACATTTAATTTAAAATACATTATTAATTACTGTCCGTGTTTATTCTGTTCTATTCTCTTCTCGAGCGGGTGAAGATCGTTACCTACACCCATTAAATATCAGCAGCATCAGTAAACGGATACATTCGCGGCGCTATAGCTTACCTTGAATACTTCAAAATCCTTAATTATTATCTTTAATATACTTCAGTATACTCTAACATTCTTCAATATACTCCATTGTACTTCAATATGGTTCATAATGACATAAATATACACAAATTTGTATTGACGTCGTCACTACAACGCGTCAATACAAATTTGGGTAATAAAACAATAGAATATCATCATAGTAAATAAAAGCCGTATTTGACAGTTCAGAGGAGTGCTCAGATCGTCACCTTACAGGATTATTCGCCAGAATCTCAATCTGAAGATTCCCTGAAAGTTTTATTGAAATCGGTCCAGCCGTTTCGGAGCCTATACACTTTCTCTTTTATGTATATAGATTATCGACTATTTGTATTTTTAACACTAACGCCATCTGTTATTGAATCATCTATTTACTTTTTTTCAATATGTGTAATATCTCGAAACATAGATGGTGTTGATAGTGTCTTATTAGAATCTAATTTAAAATATTAAAATAAATAGAGTACTCGTACATTGCTGTAAAGAATCATATTAGATATTTATATAATCTGGTTGGCTGTCTCCATTAAGAGACGTTAATCCATGTTATATAAAAAACTTATACGCACTTTAATCCTTGCTATTCCAACGTGCGACCGCACGCTACCGTTTCGTCCATTTTGAATCGCATCACGTACGGGCCGGCTCGTAATTGGCGCCATTTACCGTCCCTGGCCGTCGCTTCGTTACACGCTTCTGGCCCTGCGTCCGTCGCAAACCAATATCCCGAGTTATCTGGCGCAGTGTGGCTTATATTGCTCAGCTTAGAGGACAATATTGTAGACAACATACTTACTAATATTATTACATTCATATACGCACAAATTTTACGGGTTTTATTACGGCATACTTTGATTTCTAAGTCCTGACTTTTAGTCTAGTCTTTTAGTCTTGACGTAGTCGAAATTATGGGAGCATTAAAATACTATTTATATATTACAACTTAGCTACAGCCTTTTATATATATCCCACTGCTGGGCACAGGCTTCCTCTGTAAAGAGAGTATAACGGCATAGTTCGCCACGCGGCCCTAGTGCAGATTAGCAGACTTTTAATATATTGAATATCTGACAGTAATTAATTTATTTAACCACTGCCAAGCAACCGTATAATGTCCGTGTGTATGTGTACTAAACGCACGGTAATGTGTGCAATGTTTTATATATAAATGTAGGAATAAAAAAAAACTTTAAGTTGTATCCGATCGATGAAAGTATAAAAGATGTATCCGAATGTGACAATGAAGATGAGTGAACGAATGGCGAGCGATTGGGAATGAAAGAGACAAAAGAAAGATGGACATTACATTACGATTACGAGTTACGACGTGGACAAACGAAGTGTTATAATTAATTAATTGTGAAAATGAAAGAAGTTTTTCGAGCCACTATTTAAGCATTGTTTATTTATTCAGACTGCTCCCCCTCCTATATAAATTAACTGTTACTGTTTTCTGATGCATGTTATATAAAAATAATAGTTTTCTGCAAGTCTATACATTCTATAGTCTATTATATATTAATACTGTACTTCTCTGACCGCGTAAGTTCCGTATACTGCTGTACAAAGTTTTTGTTACACATATTTTTTTTTTAAAAGAAAGCTAACAATACTTTTTTTTCCGAAATATTACTAACATTCTTGTTAACCATTCCAAGTAAGATTAAGCTTCAGCTAGGATATGGTTCACGTCAATAATCGAAAGGTGTATTCGAACCCACGACCTTACGATTCGCAGACCGTACTCTAAAACATTATGGCTATTACTAATAATAATAAATAATAAATATCCTTTATTAATTAACAAAAATTATAACAAACAGTATTACAAATTACAATTTTTACTGCGAATATTAATACTATTTACGTTTCACTGCCACCTAAATTAGGGATTTCCTGTGCGATAGATGGCAGTCCTTTCTCCCATGGTTATTTATATATCTAATATTTTAATTAAATCATATTTTTTTCTGTGCGTGTGTGCTTTTGTGCGTGCGTGTGTGTGTGTCGGTGAATGTGTGAGTGCTTTTCAAATAACCACTTTTAACATATTTTCACAACCTTCATAGTTTAGTGTTTCAAGCCACTTTAAAATTTCATGCTTGGTTTTATAGAAATTTTTATCTGTAATATTTATTCTGGGTCAACATCAACACATTCTGATAGCTCTAGTAAATTACCGTCTACAGTTTTATTCTTTGTTGTCGTCTGATTAAACATCGAAATTTTTATACAATTGTAGATATTTGTAAAGTTTGTGCCAAATGTATAGTGTGTCAAAAAAATACAGATATGAAACATTTTTCGTGTTACATTAAATAGGGTATAATTTAACTTAGCAATATAAATAGAGGGACCCTGCAAATATCCGAGCTCGGCGCCGTTATCAGCCGAGGCGTTGATTTCATTCAGTAAGGCCGAATAAATCAACGCGAAAGCCGAAAGGCGACAATAAATTTCGTCCCAATCCTGGTCATCGCCGACCCAAAAGGCGTTTTAGCGCTAACCCAGGGACGGACCTTTCCGCTAAATAAATCCCTTATCTGCATACGGCAAACCTTTCTAGGGTCCAGCTTAATAAATTCAGGTTGGGTCTTGCGAAGTTTCTTTTGGATACAATATAGAGCTGTAATTTAACATTTAGAATTTAATAATACGTGTTTTATAGTTACAATAGATTTTAATAGCTTGCGGATTTAATTTTAAATCATAAGTCCATTGAATAATATGGAGAAGCTTTTTTGACATAAGAAAAGTACTAAAATGATAGTCAAGATACTTTAAGATCATTATGAGTAATACATATAATTAATTATCCGTCTGATACTTCGCATCTAACAGTTGCAACGTTTCGGAAATACTTTAATTTCTATAATATTCTATATTATTAAGTAATACTTAATAATAATAACGTTTATTTGCGGGAATATGGTAAACACGATGAATAATTTTTAGTTAGGAACTGGCATATTTCGCCTAACCGGCATGCAAATGTAATACATTGAGTCTAATGTACAATTTAAATAATACCTTTTACAAATTTAATACTTAAAAATCACTTCACGCACTAATATCACTACGGTTTAAACGTGTAAAATTCTTTAAGAGAAGAAAAACTATTAAGAATTAGCCACTGTTTGAGTGTCTTCTGATATCGTTGCAATGGTAATTCTCTCTCTAACTCTCATTTCCCATGGTATTTTGTTATATATTTTTAAACTCATAATTGTTAAGTACTCATTCGTAACCTGTGTTAAGTAACCAAATACATTACAATCAATTGCCATGGAATTCCATCTTTAATTGTGCTGTTTGAATTGGTAAATCAATGGTAAGCATTAGGAGCTACTGCACTCAGAAGCTCCCGTTTATTTCCTAAGTATGATAGTGATATTACGAAGTTCTGGCATCTATATCTTCTTTCTTCTTCCACATTCATCCTCGTTGTTATTATGGAGTACTTATGTAATCTTGTATATCATCAAAGTACCAATATCTCAATTATGCTAAGTAAAAAATATTGTACCATGAGTTTTTTAGGCTTTTCCTTGCACCAAGGTATCAATATAAACAAAATATGGGACTTAAAAATTAAAAAAATCTTCAAATCGAATCGGACGGCGCCAAGGGTGAACAAACATTTATAAACACGAATTGAGAAACATCATCTTTTTTGCCGTCGGTTAATAATTAAGGTGCCCTTGACTACGAGAAAGCGATCGAAATGTCGCAAATTTAAAGTATGTAAAATTAAGTTTTTTTCATTTAACAATAATTATTTAATTACATTAGTGGTAGTGGCTGCTCTAGTGATATCAGTAGGGGTCTGCTCATTTGAAAAGCGGCCAAGCGGGTACGCTCCCAAATCAATAGTAATTCTCTGGGTAATCCCTTACTTTGCTGAAAAATATATAACCGAGTCAGCTATATACCAATTTATTCATTTTTTGAGGGGTTTTTAGAGAAATTGTCGATTAACGAAATTTAAACTTTCACGTAGTGTTTGGGTGAATCGTGCAAAAATTGCTATTCAATAACTAGTTATCGTTATAACGACACAAAACCTAATTTTATTCTTTAGTTGCCTACCATGGCACTTATGTTTGGAAATCGTACTGGAGGGTTTTAAAAATAAAAATTACATGTTAACCGTAGGAGAGTTTAATACGCAATTTACAATGGCTATGTCTAAGTCGAACATTATTTATCTAAGTAAATTGGGTTAAGTCGGCTAAGTAAATCTTACCGGTTTGTGGGTCTCTGACCTTCCTACGGATGTTTCGGGAAGTATCTGCACCAAATCGCAAGACGGGAGGCATCTCCAAAATGCCACGGGAAGTGTGTGCCGCATGGGCTTCCTACACACGCTCTGCTGCCGAGCTTAGTAAACGCTAATTTCGACGGAGAGGGATCGTGGTAGGCTGTGGTCTCCTGTGAAGAGGTGATGAGGCAAAAGGAGACCTTACACCGGATAAGGGAGAGCCTCGACATCGGAACCGATCCGGTGCAGGCATGCAGGAGCTTTGTATTAAATACATAATTTATTAAAAAACTTAAGTAGTACATATGGAGGGAGACAACCGTATCCATTATGACATATTCTTCGCAGAAATTATTGATATTTGGCGTCAGAAACTTAGTCTGAATTAATTTATGATTATGATATTGGAAGGTTTACGACCATCTAAGACTAGGTCAGTGCTCCATACGAAATAGCGCGAATGTGGAAGAAGAAAAAGAATATAGCCGCAAGAACTTTCGTTAATATTCTTCGTTATTTATAACTATAAAACTAAATAATAAAACGAAAATAAAATACTTTTGCTTTATAGTAAATAATTTCGCGCTTATTCTACAAAAAATTGGTTTCAAATAAAAAGGGAAACATTTTAGGTGCCCGACGTCCAAACATAAGGGTGACAACACAATGTTAGATTCCGTCCCTTATTCACGTACGATTTATAATATTTCCCTCTCCTTTGCTCGTCTGACCGCTTGACCATTGGCTGTCATATACATACGTTTACACACACTGGCAAACAATATTCGATATGTTTTTGTCGGATTGTAGGCAGAGAGCGAATCCGCGGAACTAAACATCAAAACTAATAAATGGTTAGAGGTCTTCTCACATCGTCTCATCGCTTTGTCACATTTTACTCCATATATAACAGAAGAGATGATACTTTTACCATGATATGCATCGTGTTTAGAAGAACTTTTAATTTTTATATAAGTTTTTGATAACTCGTTTTCTTTTGGTTAAAAGATTAAAGCCGAAATAAAATGAAGGAAGGCCGCAGTATTTTAAAAACGTTTCCTTTCGCTATTAAAAGCTATGTACTACTTATAACAGTCTAATTTTCTTTGTATTATAATTTATTTGCGACTAGATTACCCGGTGAATTTAGTATCATATATATGTTAAATGGGGTTTAAACTTAGGCCGAGTAATACAAATTAACAGGACTGAACATAGTGTTATTAACATAAAAATGGAAATTTGTCACTTCATCAATCACCGATAGAGTAAGTTTTTTTAAGAACTACACAGATTAGCCATAGAAGCGGTGTTTTACTGCTTTTTACTTTTCAAATGATTGACAGGTGGCATAGCTCCTAGGTCGGTTAGCCTGATCCTCTAAGATATAAGCATAAAGAATTTAAAGAATAGGATATGATCGAAGCCGAGCTGGGTCTTAACAGCTCACCAGCATTTGCAGGGAGATTACAATCTGAATGTTGGTAGTGGTAGTTAGAATCTTCCCAGTCGCATTGTAGCAATGAGTTACCGTTATTGGTCTTCTATCTTCAAAATTGTATGCTTGGGAAATTGCTATGATCTCACCACATGATCAGAGATAGATCTTTGTCTTCACCGCTGTGGTTAAATGGCGTGAAAGCTTGTTACTTTTTAATTTTTAAATGGTAAAGTAGCTCGCCAGCTGTATGTCTAGCGCTATTATTGTAAGGATGTAAGATAGCAGATAGGATATCGTCCTTCAGAAGGTCGCTTCTGAGATACGACCTAAAACTTTGGGACGGAGGGAGGCTGTTTAAACCGATACTCGGCGCGCCCCGAACAGATTGCGTCCCATATATCTCTCTTCCGACTTAGACTGTTTGTTAACGTCAAATATTATTATAAATTACCCAATGAAATTCATTTCACTCATTATGTTATAGTTTATAACATGCAAGCTTTGTGATTTGTTCAATTTACCTTATAAACAATGATTGAAGCGTCAATAGCCTAATGGTTTATACAGTCTGCGAAACGTAAGTTAGAATCAACTAACGTTGTAAACCGCCCTAGCACAAGCTAAAGCTTAGTTGTAATAGTTATTATTAGTTAGAAATATTACTAAAATAAAAGATTGCTTTAAAAAAATGATTTAATCCATAATTTGACTACTGTCGTAGAAGGCGACTAAAAGGGGCCTCGGGTTCACTGGGCGACAAGGGTGGACCCGTGAAGAAGGCGACATCGGCTGGCCCGTGTCCGCCTTGCACTGCGAGGGCATAAGGGGGGAGAGAGCAAACTCCCCCCCGGGACGTGCTCTCCTTGAGCACAGTGCAGAGGTGTTCCGGTGCGTTCCACTGGAGATCCCGGAGCCCCTCGTCATGCACCGAGGAAAGGGCCACCGGGGAGGTTTTAATGGGTAAAAACCCCACATAACCGCCGCCTTCCCCCCAGAAGGCGGGGTATCTTTTTTGGAGATTTCCCGCCCCGTCAACAAAAAAAAAATTAATTACCTTAACAAAAACGTAAATGTGCAAGTAGACGACAGAACTTCCTAAAATAACCGGAAACAAAAGAGAACGGTTGTGCGTAGAAGCGTTTAATCCGTCACTCATATAACGCGTGCGTTAACGTTCTTTTAGCTAGCGTAGATTTGATTTGTAGTCGGGTTTTGTTTTTACTCGTAAATTTACTTGTCGTTGTAGTGATTGTAAATTAATTGCATTTGCAGAATAAGAATCAACTTGGTTGCAACGTTTGTACGTTGTCTGAAGTCAATTGTTTGAAGTCATTTCCAGACAATAACTAACCTTAGTACCTCGACTTAATCCTCAGTCCGTCTTCATTATCCCGGTCTCCACGCAGAGTGTCGAGGACGGGTGTTTGGTCACTGCCTCGAACTAATGTATGGAGTTAGACCTAACACGCTAGCGTGCAGGGCTGTCAAAAACTGTACGTTAATTGGTAATAACAAATAGTAATCCGATAAAAATTAGTTGAGTGGTATACTTAGTTGCGCAAAGTAAAACAAAAATGACTTCAAATCGTATCAAATTTGTTATAACGTGGGGACGCCATCTTTGTATTTACGAATTACGGTAGTAATTACGAAATAGAATTAATCGGAACTCAGAACTCTCATCAAATTGCTCTTAGAGTACATCTTTTCCAATAAAAAATGAATCATCGAAATCGGTTGGCGTGATATTGAGTTATTCGTCCATTTGTCACGCACATACTTAATGCAAATTAAACACTTATAAGGTTTTCTCATGAATGCCATTGTCAAAATATTAAAACATATTGTACTTATTATTACAATTAAACTCAAAAAATAAAAATAAAAATTTATTTCTACTTGACAATTTAAAAAAGCACCCATTCACCTAATTATTGACCTTTCAGATGAACTGAGATCAAGTGTCCCTTTACAAAGGACACAAGATCAAAACTATATCAAGGGGATGCTGCATAACCTGTTCTGTTGAGCAGGACATCTAGCGGAACCAGTTTGGTCTCTTTTATATGCGGACAATTCCCACGTGCTACGGACGGTGTCAGATTAAAACTGTAACGAGGGATGCTGTGAAAGGTGGTAGGTCAAAGGTATTTAGTCTAATCTACATAATAAGGGGATGTAATTGATAAGGGGAGTAAGAGTATACATTGTTATTTAAATAAGATAGGTAGGAAATATTTTTTAAATTGTACCTCAGTAAAATAGAAAATTTAGTAAATGATCTATACAAATCATTTGCAAAAATTGTGTATATGTATGTACAGTGATGAATTTACCACTTGACCCATATGAAATCTAAGAAAAATTCGGCCACAGTATGGCCACGACGCCTTAGTGCGGATTGTCAGACTTTTCATGTCTTAGAATTTTTTTCTAAGACATGTAGCTTTCCTCACGATGTTTCACTTCACCGCCGAGCGCGTGGTAAATCAGCACGAAAAATTGCAACAATCGTTGTTGCCGCCACCGGTGATCGCTCTCAGGATAAGATTTAATAAAATTGACGAATTGATAAAAGGATATGACAGAAATGCTCCATTTAGTTAGTATCTTTGTTGAGCGGAAAAGTCCACCTTACTTTCGTACTTATTGTTTTAGTCGATCTCTTAATCTATCCTTAAAAATCTCATTCATCTTGTATGTATTTTTTATTGTTTAAAACGCTTATTTGAGTCATTTTTGGCAGCCCTATCGCTCAACTCGAGACGTGAGATAAGTAAATCCTGATGTAACACATTTGTAAGTGTAGATGTAAACAGAGATACGAAAGGATCTATTCAACACCCTGTATAGCAATTTCCGCGTGGATATGGGACCAGGGCGTACGTCCGCGTGGACTGCACGATCATATTGTGTACTTTGTTCTGATTACACCCACTTTGCGGTGATGAATGGAGCCTAATATCGGGGCTTAGTTGATGCACGTATTGTAGAGGAACAGGCCTAATGCTTTCTTGCGGGTAGGAGAACATTATTTGTCAGAATTGTTAAGTTTTCTCGTTACATTTGCTGTTTGTCATGTTATGATATAAATTTGTTAAGTATGATACTGAACATAAAATGAATATTTTTATTTAAAATTATTATTTATGTTTTTGCCCATATTTAATGTGACAAACATTTTTTTTGTGGCAACTTTATTAATATATCAATTTTTTTCTCTCTCTAGCTAATGCTGGAACATTAAAATTCGTTTCTTTTAAAATCACTTATGTTTTAAAATATATTTCATGTCGTGGATCTCAAAAATAAAGAATTTACTTATTTATTTTTTATAGAGTTATTATTTCTGGTAAAGATCCCAGCATTAATAATATCTTTTCACTGTAAACTGTGCTCTTTAGCATATATTTTATATTTGTTAAAGTCCTCCAAATCCTAGTCAATCCTCACCACCGACTATCTCTATTATCTGGTGAAAGAATGAACCATAAATAATTATCGTTTGTATTTTGTTATGTCACACTTTTTCGATTGTTTTCTGCTACGGCGTAGCAAACTTGAGCGGTGGCGGTAAAACAACACGTAGTTCAGGAACCGTTAAAAGCTTCCTCGCTTAGTGCTACGCACGGCAAACGCGTATAAGTGGCGGCAGGTAAGCGTAAAGGGATAGCTGCGCATGTGTACAGTCGCGTACGCAATAATTGATTTCTACAAATGAATGAAGTGTTTTTGTTTGTACTTTCTATAATAAAACTATAGTCAATAAGAAATTAAAAATTAACAGAAAACAAAAACCAATTAACATAAAATTTGGAAAGCAACTATACGTCAGGAGCGAGCAGGGCGCGGTATCCAATAAGCGCTCGCGCATGTCCGCCCGTGATCCCTTCAGTCCCTTGTGATACCTTATTTTCGACTTCTGTCGATTAACGATCAGAGCTAGAGTTTTTTGCCGCCAACTGTACGAAGTCTTCATTTTTTTTATCGATTCAAATAACTCCGTCATTGTCTTTGCGTCCGTTGATTTTTTAGATTATTTATTCTAAATTGTCAGCACACTAGATAACACAATCCTTTATGTTATACGCTACGAAAATAGCACATGTTATTTCCCAACGTTATCGAGTAACTCTAGATCGTTCATCAAAGGTTGCCCGGCCTCGTGAGGGCCTCGAGCATATAGCGTAGGTTTTCCGGCGATTTAGATATTAATTTCCATCGCCGACCCCGGATCGCTTACTCTATCGTAATTTAAATTAAATTACGTCGGAACAATTATTTTCTATTGAAATCGAATAGCGAAGCTGATAACGTAATAGAGCTAAACACTTGTAATTACAATAGTGAAATTGTAACGTAACACAAATTCTTCTTCTTCTATAAGCTCTACAACCCTTTGTGAGCCTTGGCTTGGTCAAGCAACTTCCACCACCTCGGTCTATCCATGGCTGCAGTCCTTCAGGTTCCTATGCCAATTTCTTTGGCGTTTGTATTGACGTCTAACCAGCGGAGCTTTGGTCTTCCCCGACATCTTCGACCTTCGGGGTCCCTCGTCATAACTGTCGTGGGTACCCTGGCTTCATCCATTCTCTGCACATGACCAGCCCATCTAAGTCTGTGAATGCAAAGCAATACAAATAATACAAGTAAATTATCAAATCATTTATATATGTATAAATACAGGTGTCCCGTAATCCAACGCCCAATGGTGAGCGGTTGGTAGATGACTGTACGACAGCGTTGACAAAAAATCCATGTCATTTTTTTTATTTGAGCATTTTACTGCAAACTGTGGAATCAGTCTGTTGTCGAATTTGAAATGATTTTTTTTTTGTTTTCTATAAGATTATATACTATCTATAAGACTGATATACCATTGAATTGAAATTAATTGTCTTTACAAGACAATCAATTTCCAATAGCGACTGTACTGTGAACGAGGAATTAAGCCAGCATTATACCTGGGGATAGGAAAAAAATTCGAACAGATGAAGAATTCTTTATGAAACACCTGATATAAAAATCGAAAAAGTATAATATAAAAAAGCTATGAAACCTTTCCGAACATATTTCGAGAAATTACATTAACGCGAATTTTTTGATGCCAGTATTACGCCCGAACCTCTTAAATATTTATTCAAGTTTTCATAATTCAAATGGAGGGGACACGCGGTCGGCACTTTTTATTTGCCGCGTCCTTGTTTAAGATTCATGATCTTATGATCTATTGCTCTGAGAGATTATATTGCTGGCTACTGGACCGGTTGTTTCTGGTAAGTTTAGATTTTTCCACATCTTTTAAATTGCCGTTACCATTTTTTATTAAATATGTTTCGCCAAACTGTCAGAGCAGTTTATTGGTGAACAGCCATGTAGTTCTGGGCTCTCAAGAATAAGACTACGGTATCCCCTGCCTGTCGTAGAAGGCGACTAAAAGGGGCCTCGGGTTCACTGGGCGACTAGGGTGGGGACCTGCGTCGTCCACCAAAGTGGACCCGGGAAGAAGGCGACATCGGCTGGCCCGTGTCGCCTTGCGCTGCGAGGGCACAGGGGAGAAGGGAGTAACCTCCCCCCGGGACGTGCTCTCCTTGAGCACAGTGCAGAGGGGCTCCGGTGCGTTCCACGTGAGATCCCGGAGCCCCTCGTTATGCACCGAGGAAAGGGCCACCGGGGAGGTTTTAGTGGGTAAGATCCCCACATAACCGCCGCCTTCCCCCCAGAAGGCGGGGTATCTTTGTGAAGATTTCCTCCCCGTCAACAAAAAAAAAAGTTTATTGGTGAAAACTGCACCCATAAATCGATCAACTATACATAGAATATACAATAAAAACTAATACACTATAATTAATCCTATATAATACCCTATTAATTTACAATATTCGGCAGTGTAGAAGTTCCCCAAGTATATATACACATTAAATATTCGCGTTACATGCAAAGCAATGGTCGATCATTATGCTTTATGAAGTTATATTTCTTAAGGCACGTTATAATAAAATAAATGACAGTGAAATTTTAAGACGCGCCCTCATCACTGTAACAGAAAAGTCACGGGTCGATATTGCAGTGACAAAATTGTGCTTACAAACATTTACAGTTGCTCCAATATAATTATGGTTAATCGTATAATAATTGTAATAAAGTTTTAATTTTAATTAATAACATTTATTTATCAATTCATCAAAATTAAAGTGAACTTTAACTTCTCTATTGACTGTTGATTATCCTTTATTATTATTTAATTATTTGCATGCAATGATAAACTAGTTTTATGATGCAAAAGAGGTATATCTAACGCGTATATCAAGCATAAGTACATGCAGCCATTTTTTATACTTTCAAAGCAAGTGCTTGACCACGATCCAACCTGATGTTGAGTATCAATCTAATTTTGATTGGAAAGGCGCTCTTTAAAACATCTAAGTGGCTTGAAAGAACTACAAAATCAATAATTAAAAAAATATTCAAGTTTTTTTGTATTATTAAAATACAAAAAAAAATGAATATCTATATATATAAAATAATTGTGTTGGAGTGTTGGAGGCGGATGTTGCGTATCCCATGGACCGCTCGCCGAACCAACGTATCCATTCTTACGACACTCGGAATAACGACAAGGCTATCAACTCTTTGCTTCCAGCGCATACTGCAATAATTTGGACACGTTGCTCGCAGAAATCCGGATAACCTCGAAGATGGTTGTTGGCCAGGTGGACGGAAAAAGAGCACGCGGTGGGCAGACGCAGTTAAGACGCTCATAGGCCTGCCAATAACCAAAGCCATGAAGATCGCCGAGGACAGGGACGCGTGGATCGTGAAGCGAGCGATCAACACTTTGTGCTAGACACGACCTTCAGCAATGAAGGAGACGATTAAGAAGAAGAAAAAGTAAATAATTGTATGTCCCTTGTTGTACCTTAAGCTTTCAGAAGGCTAATTACTCATCTCGTTATACTGGGCACAAATTTCGCCAAACGAATTGTAAGTAAAACCCAAATTATGTACTTTGTGACCGCAAATAGAAATATATATTTACTGCTTAACTTCTATTATATTGTATTTTATATTAATAATAATATATTAACGTTAAAATAGTAACTCTATTCAATATTTCGTAAATGTCCTATTTTCCTTTTATTCAGAATCTTTGTATATTTCCAAGTATATACATTTTATCTATTAATAAGACATTATAAAGAATATTACGTCGAACATATTACGAAGAGATCTCCACCGGCTCACGGGGTGACTGGGGTAGTGGGAGGAATCACAACTATAAGGCTGAATACATATTTTGTTCGTGATCAAATTTAGTTAAAAAAAAGTGATAGATAGCGAGAAAGGAGCATAGAAAAGTATAATTACGTTTAAAAATAAAAACCGATCTCAAATCATTTATTCATTAAACTCTCAGACTCGTATTTTATTTCGAAATTATTACACATTACGAAGTTCTGGCGCCTCTATTCCCATTCTTCTTACAAGTTCGTTGTCGTTGTTGCACAGAGTACTTAAAGTTACAGCCTTTATATATGTCCCACTGCTGGGCAAAGGCTGTAAGGAGAGCATAAGAGCATAGTCCGCCATGAAGCCCTAGTGCGGGTAGGTAGACTTCATATGTCTTAGAAAAATGTTCTAAGACGTGTAGGTTTTCTCACGATGTTTTCCTTCACCGCCGAGCGCGTGATAAATCAGCACATTAAATTGTAACAACAAAATTTATTGGTTGTATGTTGTATGTATTGCCGGCAGGAACGGGGGATCGAATTCGGATTGCTAGCGTACTATGCAACTTGAGGCGACTACCCGGACACTGAGCTACCACGTCTCGAGAGTACTTACCAACACTTACCAATATCTTAATCAACAAGAATACCGTACGATTTATAGGAGGTCCCTAGTTATATTCGCAACCCAAGAAAAAAATAAAATGGGACCTTATTAAAGTAAAAATAAATACTGCTCGTAAATGACGTCATACGACGAATCCTTTGGCGTAAAAAATTTTGAAGACTAGCTGGAAAAGAGACAGTCAAAAAAAGTGTGTAAAAATAAAAAAAAAACATTAGGGGTAGTACAGGACCGATCGCAAGAGAGGTACGCTGGGACTATAACTTTCTAATTAAGAAAATTCCTAATTAATTACTGATCACAAAAATACTTGTTTAAATTGAATCTAGATCAAGTCATGAGTCAGAGTGACGCAGAAACTAATGTACTATCTGTGCAGATATTCAAATTTGATGTTATATAATATGTTGCAGACAGAAGAAATGATTGATGTATTTAAAGTTTACTAAAATCTATGAACGCGACATAATTTTTTTAATACTTCCCGTTTTCCGAGCGAGTACACTCCGGCCCCGAGTGGTGAGCACATTATTACCGATAAGTATAACGGGGTGGAGTGCTCGTGAGGATTTTGAATAATATATTATATTCCTATGTAAAATGGCCGATTACAACCAGGCCAGAGATTTTTGCGGCGCCACAAAGAAAAGCTCCTTTATGGCACTTTATACGTTTCTTGTTCTTAAATTTCTCTTATTCCCGTGTATGTGCCGGTTACGAGGCCTATTGGATACGAAAAAAGTTTATTTTAGTCATAACATTATATGCGTGTACATTTTTTTCCGATGATACTCCTCGTAGAAAATGTACAAGCATATTATTTATGACCTACTATAAGCGTAAAAAACATTATGCGACGTAAATTAATAGTGATTGGCCCTTTAGTCGACTTTAATTCAGAAAAGGGAGAATTGAAATCACAATTCATATATTTTTTATCCGTCAGTATTTTTTTTTAACATGGGAGGAAATTCGTTTATTCATACCGGCATACCTCGTCCGCCGGGCAGGCGGATGTCGGATGTCGGGCTAACTAACCTCCCATGGTGAGCCATCGTCCACCATGATGGGCGTGATGGGGTCGCGTTAGTTTTCACCATCTCGATCTGTCAGTATTTATCTTTTTTTTTTTTTTGATGAGGAGGAAATCTTCAGAAAGATACCCCGCCTTCTGGGGGGAAGGCGGCGGTTATGTGGGGTTCTTACCCACTAAAACCTCCCCGGTGGCCCTTTCCTCGGTGCATGACGAGGGGCTCCGGGATCTCCAGTGGGGGGGAGGTTTCTCCCTTCCCCCTCATAGTGCAAGGCTACACGGGCCAGCCGATGTCGCCTTCTTCCCGGGTCCACCTTAGCGGAAGACAAAGGCCCCCACCCTTGTCGCCCAGTGAACCCGAGGCCCCTTTTAGTCGCCTTATACGACAGGCAGGGGATACCGTAGTCTTATTCTTGAGAGCCCAGAACTACAGGGCTGGTCAGTATTTACCATAACTTAACCGTTGCCACGCAATCATATTTCGACCGTATGTATATGTATAAAACGCATGGTTATTTGTATAATATTTTTTTAATAATTAAAAGAAAATAACATTCTACACTTCTCTATATAAACTGTAAGTGTGGGAAATTACAAACTCTAGGCAATGTTCGTATGTAAGGTACATAGTTTTACGTATTAATATACAGATGATAAACATTTTTGGTACCTCAGTGGTCCGGTCACACCCGAGTTCTATCCCCGGTGTCGGCGCCAATAAATTTGTATGATGACATCAATTGGTGTATATTTCAAGTGCTGTTTTACCACTCGTTTGGTGGTGAAGGAAACATTGTGAGGAAAACTACATTTGTTACAAAATTTTCTAATTTATGTGAAGTTTGCCAATCCTCATTAGGGCTGCGTGGTGGACTATGCCCGTATATCCTTATTACAGAGCAGGGCCTGTGTCCAACAGTGGAACATACATACGTACATTGGTTATAAGTTTAACTTTTTTTATATATTTTATAATGACCCCTTTTTTGTGGGGTTCCGCAGAGTTGTTACGTTTATCATCATTGTGGAGTGTGTAGTTTCTTCCAGAGATTTTTCATCTCAACATTAATTTCATCAACAATTACGTAATGATTCTTTAACGGTTAAATTGGTTAACTTTTTAAACCAAAAAAAGTGTACGTTCCTGATGAATCCAAAACAAATTATTAAATACTAAAACTTTATAGCATTATGTTAAATACTTTCGTATTTTTTGTTGTAACAGTTGGAAAAAAAAGAAAATTGACCCACCTATTAATATTAATTTAATCAATTGGTTATTTGTAAGTTGTTAATATATTTATAACTATGTAACTATTTAAATAAATTAAAGTGAAATAAAAATAAAAGCAATAATATAATAAAATAAAAACTTACAAGTAATGTTACTTTAACCAATACACGGGTCACCGCGAAACAAAAAATACACCGCGGGTAGAGGTATATTATTTTATTATCTCAAACCAGCCAGGGCCGGGAGACGGCAATATCACCGTATATAGATTCGATTTTCTACGTGAATTCGTTTGACGGCCTTCATAATGCGACATATAAAACTGGGGACTTACGGACCCCGAAACCAATTTCGGGTTATGACCCGACGACTCTCTGATAATATTCTCGCGTTATTAGGTACGGATAGGAGGTTTTACTATGGCTATTTTTTCTGCTGACGGTAGATTATTGGCAAAGAGTTTACGACTAACAGTGTATACCTATCCTTTGACGGAGCTTACGTACTTTTTACGGCTGTGCTCCAAAGGATCTTGTCAATAAGTCATTTATATAGTCTGTATATACACGATATGTTTATATACTTTTGCATATTACATACAAAATAACTTGTGGCACTGTCAGTAACCGTGGTCGCTCAGTGTCCGGGCGGTCGCCTAAAATTGCATAGTACGCTAGCAACCCGAGTTCGATTCCTGCCGGCACCAATAAATTTGTTTGTGGTAATTTAAGTGCTAATTTATCACAAGCTCATCAGTGAAGAAAAACATCATGAAGAAATCTACATGTGTTTGAAAAATTTCTAACACATGTGAGGTCTGCTAATTCGCATTAGGGCCGCATTGGGGCCGCATGGCGGACTATGTCCTTATACTCTCTTTGCAGAGAAGGCTTGTCCAACAGTTGGACATACTTTAGATGTAACTTTAACTTCTACTTTTATAAAACTACCATGTAAAGGAGTACCCTTAATCGATGATTATGTATGGATGTGAATGAAGGGAAAGAGAATGAAGTTCGCGATCGCTACCTACCCCTCCTGACGAGTTTGTACTGTATTTCCTGTATTTGTATAAACCTACTTTATTAAATTCAAGAGTCAAGGTGGAACTAAGAAGAAGGTGACATCGGCTGGCCGGTGTCGCCTTGCACTGCGAGAGCACAGGTGCGGAGGGATTAACCTCCCGTTCGGGACGTGCTCTCCGAGAGCACAGTGCGGGGGGACTCTGGTGCGTTCCACTGGAGATCCCGTAGACCCTTACCATGCATCGAAGAAGGGCCACCGGGAAGGTTTTAATAATAAACCCACCTTCCCCCCAAAGAAAAACAAAAAGAGGTTTATAAAAAACTTTATGCTTTTGGTGGCATTCTTTACCAGTCAAACATAGGAGAGAAAGAAAACCATATTGGTAGCATACTGCCAAATAAAGAATGTAGTCTACAGTTTACACGACAAGCAATTTAAATAATGTTATTTCTTCATCTTTTTTTTTGTAATAACCATCCTCGATGTTGCTTTCTAAAAATAGGTTGTCTTTATTTAAAGTCCCCTTCACACCTCCGAATGGTCACGTAACATTTGAAGTACGAACTGTATAGAGCCTGTGATTGTAGCTCGATCGCGAAGCTTTTAGCGGTATGCGCGGGACGTGAGCAGACGCCCTAACTGTGTTATGATTATTTTGTTCCCTTTTATATCTAACAGTTGCGTACCTTATCGCCCTTATTTGTTTTTGTATGACACTGTCTTTATGGATATATTTTTTTATGTTATGTTATTTATTTATAGCTATGATAGTGTGTGTCAAATATATTTACAAGTAAAAATAGAAACCGTAAAAAGAATTTTACGAAATAATATTAGACCTTTGAAGTACGTCCTTTTCTAATAAAAAAATAATTATCGAAATCGGTTCACCCAGGAGAAAGTTATGAGGGAACAAAAATAATAAAAAAACATACAGCCGAATTGAGAAACCCCTCTTTTTTCAAAAGTCGGTTGAAAAATAAACAATAATTCGGATAAAACGTTGTTAGACTAAATTGAAAACTCTTTCTTCTTCTCTGTCGTGTACCTTTGTAAATAACATTCAACACTTATTAACCAACAATTTTTTTTTGACGAACTACACAGATTGGCCAGGGAATGAGGGCCTTGACTGCTTCACCGGATTGATGTCATAGCTCTTAGATATATTAGCCTGAACGTCTATTTCACTGTGTGTTGGTTTTTGTTGTTACTGAAAGATATACTTGTCCATACATCAGAAGTCATCAACTTATTTTTAATCAGTATTTCCTTGACAGGTAAAATAAGAGGACTAGTAGTGTAAACTCCATAGGAGTATAAAACCATATTTTAGTCAAAAAGGCCCAATGCTTTTATATATTTCATATATTTTTAATTATTAATTATCGTTTAATTTATTTAACTTATATTAAAAACTTATTGTACGTGGGACTTACTGTTTGTGACTCTGGAAGGCACTGTCTCCTGAAATACAGGTACACTGTACCTAGTTCAGGAAACAGAGCTCCTGTATATGTAACATGTTTGTTTTTGTGATTTTAATAATAATAATAATTATTATTATATATAGATACAATTTACAAAAATACATAAAATTAAACCTTTAATTTAAGAATCATAGGTAAAAGATAACGGAAGTATATTTTTGTAGGCGGAACATATTTCTGCGGAGCGGCGAATAATTTGTCAATATGGAGGCGGAATACCAAACGCACGGAACATCGGCCGAAATCTCGACGTATGGAACACAACTACTTTATTAAAGCACACTCTATATTCATAACGCTTCAGCGGTACTATCGCACAAATAATATCTCCCCTGAAGATGCATTGGAAAAGAAATGTATCAGAAAATATATAAAAAAGCTGTATTGTGGAGTATAGATTACACGGATGTGCTGACACTGGATGCGGTAAATTTTTTCATGCGTTTTTTTATTAAAATTGAATACTCGATACTGTTGGTTTATGTGTCTTTTTGTTATTTAATCCTTCATTTATTACCGTAACTTTTATTTGAGACAAAAAGACAAAAGTAAACTTATTAGTATCACTCGCCTGTGCGTGATTGTGCTTTATTATGAAAGGTTATTTTTTAGTATATTTTATTTGGAATAACAAATGAATACATATTGAGAAATTAAGGTTAAAAAAAATACATAACGTAAAAAGAGTAATAAATATGTATTCTAAACCGTTATCCACATAATAATAATGTCCACAATATGTCTATTGAACTACACAGACTTTATTATTTGTAATTTAAGCACACAAGAGCCGTGGTAGCTCAATGTCCGGGCGGTTGGCTCAAGTTGCATAGTACGCTAGCAACCCGAGTTCGATGCCCGGTGCTGGCACCAACAAATTTGTTTGTTGGTGCCAGCACCGGTGCTGATTAACCACGCGATCGGCGGTGAAGGAAAACATCGTGAGGAAACCTACATGTCTTAGACATTTTTTTTCGTTGAAGTCTCCCAATCCGCACTAGGGTCGCGTGGTGGACTATGCCCTTATACTCTCTTGACAGGGAAGGTCTGCGCCCATCATATATGTTATATAAAGGCTGTAACTAAGCACATTTAAAATATCCAGAGTCTCTTTTAAAGATGTTTTTATAAGAGCAAAGTTTCTCATCTCGTCACGTCTCTTTTCATACTTTTTTAACTTTACTCTTTCTCTTTCATCTCAATTGAAAAAGGTATATATATGTTTATTAGAGGTACACGGGCATTCAGCTCACTTATTCTAAGTATCCACAGCTAGCTACAAACACCTACTATGGGAATTTGCCAACAAATTTGACGAAGAGAAAGGCCATCAGTATTCTGCGATTACGTGGTGCTGGAGAAGAACCAACACTTTCGCATGACAGCAGAAGCTACTAGATACTAATAAATTTTCACCGAATTTATTAACAATCTTTTTAACCAATTCCAACACAATGTAGGAAATGGTTCAATAATCAAATGTCACTTCCAGTAGCTGGTACTGACATCAAAGATAAATACTTTTGCGTCGGCGAGCGTGTGATTCTCGTAGGGAGATACGGGATCTAGCGGAGATATAAACCGGCCTTACTTTGGACATACAGAAGGGGCTGTGTCGAATCGGCGTCACATAGATTCTCTATAATACTAATTTTATGCCTTTGATCTCACTTTCATATTTTTGATACACTATTTATCCAGAAATATGTTTAGTTTTATGTGACGTCATAAGAAATAACCAACACATGTATCTCGGATGGAACTGACGAAGGTAAGTTACAATTACTCCGTCCATTTTCAATGATGAAAGAAGACATACTTGGTCATGTTTTTTAAAACCATAGCATATATTATCTTAGTAGTGACTTAATAGTGGTCAGACAACGTTTGATACGGGCAGCGTTTCAGTGACTTGCGGTAACAATTTGACAGGGGGATGTTTATTGAATATTTATCTCGTAACAATAAAAGGTAATCTGTGACGCGTGCTAAACTTGTTCTGTGAATGAACCGTGAAAAGTTTTTGGAATCTATTTAAATATTTTTGAATGTAACATAACATTTGACATATTATACGAAAGTATGAAGGTATTTTTAATGTCATTTGAACTAGTCGTATTAGTAAAATAGACGTACTATGCGAAATTATATAGATTGCATTTAAGCAATTTCACCTATTTGAAACATTCCAGGTATCTTTCGGGCCTAAATTATGGAAAGTTAAGTCGCGTAAACTTTACTCATTGGGCGAATCGCAGAAGCATTATATACCTCTCTTCTCTCTAAATCATTACTATATATATTGCAAGGTGACTATATATACACAAGGTATATACAATATGAGTGTTTTCAATAGTAGAGTGAATAGGCATTTACTAAGCTGGTTCGCCTTACTATGCAGTATGTTAACATTTGGAGTTGATCTTGGTCCTTAAACATCCATAGCACCAGAGGAGATGCAGGTGCGTTGCCGGCCTTTGTGATAGGAGTGGGCTCGTTTCTTGAAGGTCCTCAAATCGTAAAGTAAATACTGTTAGTGATCCAGCGGTGTTTCCGAACGTTCAACCTGTGGCATCAACGTGGAAGAAAGTTACGCGAAAAACGTACAGTCGTGGAACGCTAACCATCAAGTTAGTGGCGGCGGAATTTGGAAGTCTGCCGAGATGTGCGGTAATAGAAATCGGTACTTGGGATGATTTCGAACAATTCCTCGGAACGCTCTCCATGGTAAATGCTACAGAGAATGCAATGAGAACAGACATCTCTTCCCAGACCCAGAGGGCAAGTCGATCGGCATAACATACTTTGATGATGCTTTGTAGATTCCTTAGAATGATAATATACTGCTGGAGTAGTAGAAACGGTTAGGTTATAAAGATCTCCAAGTAACTGGAATGGTTGAAATGGAAATATCTTATTACGGCTTGTACTTCTGGGACACGGACAATTACTTTTAGAAAGGGTATATATCATCAAATTATATATTTATTATTATTTTATAGGTTATACTATACTGTAACATCAAAAATATAACTCGGACCAGTGCCATATGTAATACAATGTATTACTAAAATAATGCAGGCGTGACGTCCCCTGCCCCACGTCGGGCGCCAAATGGACGATTTTTTACATTCAATTATTCCCATCCCTCGTTTATGCTTTATATAAATTGATCTGTCTGTCGTTTATAAATGGCGTCTCGGAAGTAACACCGTGTGGGCGGTGGTGCTGATGAATGGTGCAGATTGTGTTTGATTGGTGCGCTTTTCTATGTGTGCTTTGTTGTTGTTTCTTTAAGTTATATTTAACTGACTTCAAAAAGGAGAAGGTTCTCAATTCGTCTGATTGTTTTTTTTTCATGTTTGTTACCATAATTTTAGGTGAACTGCTTTTGATGATTCTTTTTTCATTTGAAAGCTTGTACTTCCCGTGTGGTCCGGTGTCAGTTCAGCTTGGTTCAATTCTAAAAATGGGATTTATGTGAAAGCCTTATAATAAAGACGTAAGTCTTAATTTGCTTTAAATATGCACACGACAAATGGACGAATTTTATATTGGAAAGAATATACTTGAAGGCTAGTTTAATGAGAGTTTGGTTGGGTTTTGATTAATTTTATTTGGTAATATTGCTACGATAATTCGGAAAATCAAAGAGGGCGTCCACGCCTAAAAAATTGTTGAAAAGATCGAGACAGCTAATATTACACTCAGCCCTGTAGTTCTGGGCTCTCAAGAATAAGACTACGGTATCCCCTGCCTGTCGTATAAGACGACTAAAAGGGGCCTCGGGTTCACTGGGCGACAAGGGTGGGGGCCTTTGTCGTCCGCTAAGGTGGACCCGGGAAGAAAGCGACATCGGCTGGCCCGTGTAGCCTTGCACTATGAGAGCACAGGGGGGAGGGAGTAACCACCCCTCTGTGCTCTCCTGAGCACAGTGCAGAGGACCACCGGGGAGGTTTTAGTGGGTAAAAACCCCACATAACCGACGCCTTCTTCCCGATCTTTTTAAAGATTTCCTCCCCGTTAACAAAAAAAGCTAATAATATACAATAACTATACCCAAAGGCGAATATAAAAATCCTAATTTCGTAACAAAGTCTCGTTTCCACCGATATCCTGATTAGGCAATTAAAATCTTAGTATTCTGATTATAAGTCCATAATGTCGATGATATTTATACCAATATCTTCAACAGCATCTTACACTCTATTTTGAATATATTTTCCCGAGACTATACGATAATGTTTACAAAATCTCTTCGAACCTGCCGTAATGGTTTCCGGGAGTAGGTCTCCAGCGGAGAAGGATTATCGGGAGTAAGCGCATCTCCGCAAGATGGGATCGCCATTGTCGGCGGAGATCACATATGAAGCATAAAATATTCAATGGAAACTGGCATGTATTCGAGTAATATTTACTCTGCTTCTTTATTTGCAAAATACTATTCTTTGTATATATAACCTGGAAGGAAGTAGTCACAATTAGCTTAAAAAGCTCGCATATATCGTGTATAAAGTGATGGTACAATTCGCGTTTTACATATGAGTACGAAAGTTTTTGTAGAATTATTGACCTAGTTTACGAATTTTTACAGATTTATAAGAAGTTGTTAAAAAGAGTTAAAGTCACATTTAAGCGTATTAGTAATTATTAACATTTAAACTTTGCCAAAATGATGCACATCTGGTTATAGGATGAAAGGCGGTTATGTGCTATTGGCACTTATCGATGATACTGAATAAATTGTAAAACAATAAAAATGCGTCACGTACGGATCAGTGGTGGTCATCAGCACAGTGACGAAAAAAACTGCTACTGAACGACAGCGTCCAGCAGTAGTGGCGTCATCTCGACACACAGTCAGCTAAGTAAAACTAAATTACACAGATGACTGTGACGACGCCACAGGAAGAATGGTGACAAGGGCAACGGCCGCATCAGAAGAAAAAAATAATAGAAGACAATTTTAAAATGGCCATGAGAAACAGGGACGCAGCGGTCGCGGAGAAACTAATAGCATTGCAACGGGGCGTCTACGACGCGTGAACCAGAGCATTCTCCAACACTACCTTTCAAAATCGGGTATATAAATAAAATAACACGAAAGCACTGTAGTAACTGTAGAGGTATCACTCTTTTTAACAAAACAAAGTACGTTTGAAAAGAGCACGGACACAAGTCTGTGGTTATTGAATATAAAAAAGTAAAAAACAATTATTCTTCTACAATCTTTATATCGAATAATAGGTAAACGAGCTCTTCTTCGTACGATAAATTCCAGGTCCTTACCACCACCTTACCTTTTTATGAAGATTTAGGCCTTAGCTTTTTTTTTTTTGTTGACGGGGAGGAAATCTTCACAAAGATACCCCGCCTTCTGGGGGGAAGGCGGCGGTTATGTGATCTTACCCACTAAAACCTCTCCGGTGGCCCTTTCCTCGGTGCATGATGAGGGGCTCCGGGATCTCACGTGGAACGCACCGGAGCCCCTCTGCACTGTGCTCAAGGATGCACGTCCCGGGGGGAGGTTACTCCCTCCCTCCCTGTGCCCTCGCAGCGCAAGGCGACACGGGCCAGCCGATGTCGCCTTCTTCCCAGGTCCACTTTGGTGGACGACGCAGGCCCCCACCCTTGTCGCCCAGTGAACCCGAGGCCCCTTTTGGTCGCCTTGTACGACAGGCAGGGGATACCGTAGTCTTATTCTTGAGAGCCCAGAACTACAGGGCGTGCGAGACGCTTATGTATAATATAACTAAAGTATATATTATCCTTTAAGCTGATATTCTATTAGGTTGTGGTATTTCCAAGACTGTTCCGACTGTGCTACTTTAGAAGCTTTTAAAGTGTCTGTAATGTGTCTGTAATGTTGGACTTTACTTTTGTTACGAATTTTATTTTATTTTACATTAATCTTGATTAATAACAAAGCATGATTCGCGATGGTTTAGATTTCCATTTTTTTTTTGACGAACTATACAGATTGTCCAGAGAAGCTGGCCTTGACAGCTTTAACGAATTGAGAGGTGGCATAGCTTTTAGATCGCTTAGCCTGAACCTCTATCGCTAGTTACTCGACACAAGGGTCCCTCCGATGAGGGGTAACCTCGGCTTGGACGGTTACTATGTTATGCGTAAGCATTTCAAACCGCCGAACCACAACTCACGGATTTTCTATTCACACTATTTTAGGGATAATCTAAAGGACATTCAATAACTAGATTTCCATTTGAACAAATCATCAAAAAATATATAAACCTGGTTTAAATAATGCACAAGACAAAGCGTATTTAAATTTCTATACTGAGTACGAACCGTTACTCAGAGTTGAGCAAGCGACCGCTATAAAAAAAAATTGAAAGCGTCACCGTTGTATAGTAGTTCTCATTACAGACCACACACTCATCCCGCATAGCATCCGCCGGCTGAACGCGGCTCAATGGTGCGTTTTTTTTTTATTCAAAATAAGTCCTCAAAAAAGCGAGCCACCCCAGAAGCCAAATGGCCCAGAATTTGTTTAAATTGTCACGTACAGACACCGAGCGGTTACACAATCCATGTGCACCGGCTCTCAAACTTTTATTGGCGTGTTTGTTGTTAAGTAAAATAAAATTGTTCACATAATATGTCTGTTTACTAAATTAAAGTTTCACAAACCGAATTTGATTTAACGTAAAATAAAAAAGGAAAATGGCACAATATGTTTATATATATAAGATACATAGAGATATTTGACTGTAGGGGATACCAACGACTGGGAAAATAGAAGAACAGATCCTGGCAAGTCGATCGAAGCGGAGACTAGGCTAAGTAAAAGAAGAAGAAAGAGAATGCCTTTTGGCATAAAGTCCACCATCTAGTACGCTTTTATTTTGGGCAAATAAAGATTAAATAAAAAAAATATCTTAAGTTTCTAGCTCGTTTAGCTACTAGAATTGAGATTGAAATTTCTATGAAAAGCGGATAGTGATTACTGTCTTTGACTAACTTACTAAGATTGAAAAGGATGTGAGAGATTAAATGTCTCTTACTGATACTATTATATAGCATATAGTTTGTATATAGATCATCTCTCAAAGTGCCAATTTATACAACTGATGTAATATTTTCTTCATTAAATAAATCTCATGATGTTTTGGTTCTATCCCCGTGTGTCAAATCAACAACTTTATTACTGCTGGAGTCTGGGAAAGTCAAGTTGTTTGCGTATATAGAACTATAAATTTAAGTCAAGCGTTCAGAAAGTTAATAGAGCGCAGTCAACTTACCAGTCAATTGTTACAATTAGCCTAGTTTTATTAAACTGTAAATATTAGCAGCCCAAAGGGTGCCGATGAACTCTAAATGTATATGAGACTACGATTGACATGCCGATGGTACGCCCTACGGTAAACCATAGTGTTACCAATGAACTAGTAGACGACCAAAACTATCAAAAATTTACCGATGAACGTTAATTTCGACAACAATTGGTTTAGCAGACTCTGGGCACTGTTTTCTGTTCTTCAATGTTATCTAATATGTCTTATTTCAATAATTCGACAAAACACTCCTTGCGAATACAAGATTTCATAATCGCTTAAAGGATATTAAGAGATGTTAACATAACATTTTGAGAAGCACTGCCCATTAGAGACATACGGTGAAGGGTTAAAAATGCATCGTAGTGCTATAAAAAAATTTCACTACAGATATCGGATTTTAAATTTTAAAATGTGCATTGTATTGAGCCGCGGGGTTCGAAAATCGATTTGTGCCAGAGCGATAAAGGGTTAACCATTAATAATAAAAAAAAAACCCATTGATTTTAGATGCGACAGCTTGCGTGTTGCATACGTTGCTCCGATAATTCCTACTTAACCTACACACTTAGCCGTTTTAAGCATATGCAAATAGAAATATAGTATATTTTCTTCTAAATTATTATAATGATATCCAATAGTTTTTTTTAAAGACTTAACAATTTTGTTTTAAGAATTGGAATGAGGTAAACGAGCTTTTGACTCATTCTTTTGATTTAGAGCGATTCATACTACATTTAATTGTAACCTCCTTTTATGATTAATTTTAGAATGCCTTTTGCAACATTAGACTATCGCTTATTTATAAAAACTAATAAAAGATGAATAGCTGAAAGAAACTTGACTGATCATTCACTTTTGTTTGAGTAATTTTGACATTCTTTCCAATCCTATACGAGTTGGGGTCCTTTAAGAAACGAGGTTTCTCTTTACTCAAACGCCGGCAACGCACCTGCAGTGTCTCCGGTGTCTTAGATGACCACATTATATAGGACCCTTGTAAGGAATGAATATGTGAACATTAATTTATTATACAAGTCTTCTCTTAATTACAATAAGTGCGTGCCGCTCACTGAGCGATAATTGAAGTACACTATGGGTTGGTAATGGACCCCCGCTAAGGTATTACATAAAAGGGTAAATAAAGGTGATGTGAGGCCACAGATGCTGTTGAACACATAGACTGTTGTAAAACAGCCCTGTACTGGCTTTAATTAAATCTATTTAAATAAAAATATTATTCAAACATTTATAAAACACATTTAAAAATATATACGGGTATATAATTATGATAACATTGATATATATGAAATACATTTATTCCTTATGTTTTTTTTCTACCAAAAAAGTGAAAAAAATTTGTAATTAATAATATTTTTTTTAAGTATAAGAGCCCTGCATAGTACGCTAGCAACCCGAGTTGAATCCCCGTTGCCGGTAACAATAAATTTATTGCTGCAATTTTATATGCTAATTCACCACGTGCTCGGCGGTGAAGTAAAACATTGTGAGGAAACCTACATGTCCTAGAAAAATTTTCAAAGACATGTGAAGTCTATCAATCCGCACTAGGACTTCGTGGCGGACTATGCCCTTATACTCTCTTTACAGAGAAGGCCTGTGCCCAACAGTGGGACATATATAAAGGCTGTAACTTTAACTTTAAAGTATATATACATGAATAAATTAATGTTTACTTTTATTTATTTTAGATACTACAATTTCGTATTTATTTATCTGACACTGATGAATTTTAAAATAAATGAAAAAGTTCTAATAGATCCGACATGTAAGACACGTATGTAACCTAATAAGCTAATAAACATAAGAACCGCTATCCTTTTCTTTATAAGTTTACTTTAAGCTTAAGTTGTTTTCACTTAGTTTGTTACGTAACATTATCAAAGTTACATTATTTTTTTTCGAGTCACATAATTCACAACGCAAAATTACTAGTCACCGTACTGGCGACACTACTGCGTTCAACAAATATAGCATACACAGAATTCACTCATTAGTTGTATTACATTACCGCTTTCATATGTATTTGTAGCACAGTTATACTCTTAAAAGCATCAATGTAAGCTGGACAATTCGATTTCATTGAGTATTTTCAACCCTTAAATTGCCTACAGGCATAGCGTTCATTGTATTCTATGTTACGGTACCATTAATCAGTCTGTGCTGGAACCATCAATATACCATTATACTGATAAGTCCAAGCACTCGATTCGATATGCGATGTATCGATTATATATCAGTAATTCGGTTATGCCGAGTTGAAACGTCGAGAGGTAGTTCATCTTCTTTGAAAAACGTCTCTGTCGTTTGTTACACAATGTAGGTCATATAGTTTCCGTTTTTTATCTCCTATTCTTTTGTCCATGTAGAAATAGCTAAAAATACCGTTACAATGTGATATATTTTTTATTATTTATAAATCAGTAAAATAAGCAGTATTCATTTTTAACCGACTTTAAAAAATGAGAAGGTTCTCGATTCGCCGCTATCGTTTTGCTTTTGAAATCAAAGCCCCGTCATTTATGAACTAATTATAAGTAATTAGTGCTACAAATAATCGTATATAATTACTAATATTTAGTATTGGCGTGTAGTATAAGGGTAGTGACAAGTGTTTGCAGGAAGTCCTTAGCTCTCCGTAACACGGGTCTATGACCTAACACGGCGGCTAATGTTAGTAGTACTCGTAAGAGTAACTCTGTATTGCCTTGTATTTGTATTTATTTTAATTCGATATGTTATTCTTATCTGTGTATATTTTGTTTGTGCTTTTATATGGATAAATAAAAATTTCTTTCTTTCTTTCTTTCTTATCCTGTGCACTAATAATGTTATCAGTGACATCTAGCAGAGCTCTGGTTGTGCTATGTTTTTTTTTTCATTTTAGGTAGATGACGTCTTAATAATTTGAAATGGTTTATTCTGTAATTTGCCTTTTCAAAGCTTTTGTTTAGCGTATGCGGATTCGTAACACTTTGTGTTCCACTAAACATAAAGAAATAAACCGAAAATGAACAAAAGCAAGCAATGGAACAACATTAGTTGAGAGCAGAGCGTCCAGGGGGCATTAGTCATCCCTGTTGAAAGGTATCCTGTGGGAAATTACGGCGAGCCGGAGCGACCGCCGCGGTGCCGGCTTGATGTAATATTCTTGCTTTGCATTTGGCCGTGTTAGTGTCTCATCTAGGTTCGTTTTTTTGAATTAATGCGGCCAGATCTTTGGAGAATCGAGAGATTAGTTTGCACGACAAGCAAAGCACTATACGTTTTCTAGTATTTAAACTGTTTACAGATCTTTACGTATTTAAGTTTGCCTGTTTATATGTATTTTAGAAGATTAAAGAATTTATCTAACTATCTATGTATTTTTACATATTAGTTTTAAATCGAGATGCATTTTTCGAATGAATGCTGCCTAGTCTACGGAGAATAGAAAAAGTATCTAGTATTTAAGAAATAAATGGCTAGGAATTTTAGTTAAAAAAAGTTATTTATTATTTAAGATAATACCTTCCTTCTGATATTAAAGATACCAGAAGGAAGGTATTATCTATGTACTACAATTATTAATAATAGTTCACGCGTGAGGTTTTTCCGACCGAGCATTCTTGGGCCCTAATGAGACACAGACAGGATTTTGGGGGGCATCCGGGGTCACAGCCCCAGATCCTCCACAACTGAGACTTCATAACCACTTAAATTTTTTAGACAATTCTTATTTTTAATTATATATGTATATGTTTGTTAATTGAAGAAAAAATATATTATAGTAATCGGTTATACAATTTATTGTTTAATTAAAATCTCATCAAAAAAAATTGGTAACTTTGTATCAAAAATAATTTTACCAAGAGGCCCTCAAAACTACAACAACCTCAAAATTACAATATTCTAAATCCGGACCTGCTCACTAAGCAAAAAGAGTGTGTACACACACATTACGTTTAATAATTCTTAACAGAAGAGTGTAGTATTATACTTCAAATGTGCAAAAATTGGGATTAAATAACGTTATAAAATACACCGTTAGCGAAACAGCTATCTCCAATGCGATTTGGCGAAATTTCCCACACCCGACAAAGGGTTAAAAGCCTCCTCTCTATTGTAAGAGGATATCTAATTTCCTTGAAAGCAAAATTGGCGTAGCATTGCTGAGGTGAGTATTCTTTTTTATAGAGACCTTTGCCGGTGCGTTTGTCGGGTGCTTTTTTATTCTTTTTTTTAAAAAGCGCAAAGAAAAGGCGGTTAGTTTATATCCGGCCTCTTTTGACATTTGGAGGGTTGGACAACGTGATCTCAATGAGAATTAATTACTTCAAGTGGGATTTGGATCTCGAGTGAGTTGACGGGTATTATAAGAATTTTGATGCGTGGATTCAAATGGTATTTATAAAAGAAAAATGTTATCCATGTGTATTAAGTTTCTTTTTCGTTGCCAAAAGTTTCTAAATGAATATTGCCAGTACAAAAATTCTATTTATTTATTATTCTACTGACTGGCATAACATGATCGGATTAACTCCACTGTTTTTAACAGAACAGAAGACTATCTAGCAGTTAAATATTATATATAAAAATACTTATTGTTTTTATGGTTAATAGCCTGAAGGCGGTTAAATTCTCACATTGTAACTTAGCACAAGGATTTCCGATAGCGGCCCTTAACTTGGGCTTTCGCCTTACAATCTATAGCATTCTAATACTAAAGACCATGATAGTATTGAACGACAACTGTATAATTTCAATCTGATGACACTCATAAATTTTTCCCGCTGCTGAGTGTAAGGTAATTTGTAAGCTAGGATTTTTTGTTCCTTTTTTTTTTGTTTCCATTATAATTATTGAAACAAGGATTTCGTTCGACTAATTTGCATTAATTATAGACAAATGATATAAATTTGCATGCCTGTGTCATGAATTTCACATCAGTGTTTATTATGTTTTAGCAAATAGATTTAAGATCAGCCTATGAAAAATTTCTATCGACAAAAATATCCCACCTGATGTTAAATGGTGATATAGTCGAAAAATGGTACGCGCTAGTTAGTAGGTGCCTATTCACTCTAATCTTGAAGACTCGTACGTCGTACTCGGACGAAAAGACGACTTACCTATCGCTCATTACATTTGCACCATCATTACATTTGTACCGTTACATTTGTATTCCTGCCCACAGTTTTATATACTCGTATAATAACGTTAAAAGAATATATTATAAAAACGCCAACAAAGCACTGTGTATCAATTTTGTTTGTACACTCAGTTTACCGAACCTTCACAAATAAGTTATCATAACTTGTTATAACGTACTAAAATGAAAAAATACGCTCATGTTTATTCGCCGTCAGACATATAGAACTATTATCAAAGATCAAGTACAGAACAGACAAACCACAGTGTTGAAATTTTATATACTCGCCATTTTCTAGGTTGTAAATCAACTAAATCTTTATATGGATGGATTTAATTTATAACCATCATAACTCATTACTAGGTCAAGATATTTTGATTTCCTTGAATAATTATGTTCCAAGAATGCCACAATTCTACCACATCGTCGCTTTTAAAATTTATTGTATTTTAAAGTAAAATATTTACGAATAATTAGTATCCAATGATTTGGTATGTTATTTTATTTTTGTACAAATTGTCACACTTTCCTTAGGATTTCGAAATAAACATTTATTAACTTATTTCTAGACAAAGTTTAATTTTTTTTTCTGTATAAACAGTGACCATATTGGCAAATAATAACCAATCATAGACTAAAATTCGTAGAGCAGACTGTCATTCTTGTACGCGACTAGGAGTTTTTACTCACTCCATATACTGGAATAAAAGCTTGCATGACCTGAACGCTGAGACATTTATCGGTGTTTTAAATTCTGAATACACATTCGATTTATGTAGACTACCGATTTTTTTACAGTATACGGTTTATGTAATGTAAGTTTTATTTTTGGACTTCTATGATGTCGTTTTAATGCCAGTAATTTTGTTTTTTTAATGAATTTAATATTTGTTTTTCACAATGTTTACATTCTTGATAACTAGTTCGACTACGCTTAAGATGTGTTAGGAGATGGTTCACTGGTCGAATGGTAGTAATACTTGGTGGTAATGGTAGTAATGGTAATGCTTGTAAGTATAATTATACAATTATATTTACAAGCAAAAAAAAAACCGACTTCAAATCGAATCAAATTTGTTATTACGTGGTGGACGTCCTCTTTGAATTTCTAGATTAGTGTAGTAATTTCGAAATAGAATTCGGAACCTAACCAAACTCAGCAAACTAACATTGAAGTACATCTTTTCCATTAAAAACTGAATCATCGAAATCGGTTGGCGCGATATTGAGTTATTCGTACATTTGTAGCGAACATACTTGAATGAATGAATGAATAAATTTACTTTATTACGCAACAATTAAAAACAAAATACATCACAGAAATAATAACTATACAATTTTCACATTAGACGATGTCATGCATGCGCAAAGAGTGGTGGTGGTACTTGATGCAAATTTAAAACTTAAATAGATTCCACTGTCAGAATTGGTCCCAATTTAAATTTAAAAAACATACAGACGAATTAACAACCATCTCCTTTTTGAAGTCGGTTGAAAATAGTTGAAAGAATGTTCTTGACTCTACGACTATCGTAACAAACCGAGGGTATCCCCTCAGCAAATACAGTTGTGTCAACTTAACCCCTTTACGCAGCAAAAAAAAATAGCAAAATCCGGCGTCATCTCGTGAGAACGCGGAAGACGCAAACCACCTGGTCTTAGACCGTAATATAACTGTTAACGAACAAAAGGCAAACCCTTTAATATCCGCTACGGGTCCGCAAGACCCCGTAGTGTCAGAAAGTTGAAGGGTAATCAAGGGTTAGACAAATAGCAGGTGGCGGCAGATGCGCCAAGATTCGCGTGAAATTATATCTCTTTGTGTTCTTCGGCATTCCTTTTCGTTATTAGATCTCACGTTGTCTGATCAAGTGTGAAAATTAATAGGTTTCTATTCAATTTCGTCGGTAGATTACGATACGGATTATTAAACGTATAAAAAATAGTATAGATTGTTAACGTCATGTCTTAAGTTTTATGGGTATTGAGAATATTATTATACGAGTATTTATAACGGTACGAAGGCTAGTGGCAGAGTGTTTAACTTTCGAAGTGATGGTTGAGGGTCTTAACTGTATTGTTACAATGACCCTCAGATTTGCACACTAAGTAAAAATAATAATAGCCTACCTGTTTTAAGTTTCTTGCGTACTAGAAAACTGCCTAAAAATTGGCCGGTGACGTACAGGATTTTGTTAATGTATGGACAGTGTATGCTCTTTCTGTCTATCCTGATAAAAATGAGTTAAAAGAAAGTTCTTTTAAATCATTTTCTTAAATGCTTGACTACGATCCCACCTGTTGTTAAGTGGAAATGCAGTCCTGGATAGCAAGGCGCACTAGCTAAGTAAATGCCTATTTACACTACTATTGAAAATTTCCACATTGTAATCGGAAGGAAAGACAGACGCAGGCAAATTATTCCAGTCACTTGCTGTATGAACAATGAAAGACGAAGCAAATAGCTTCGTTCGGGTTTGAGGGATCTTCACAACAAAAGGATGAAATCCTGCTGTGCATCTTCAAGTCCTATGGTGGAACGGTAATTAGATCATGTCACACCCTCCAAGATGCAATCTGTAATACCTTGACCGAAGAATTTTCTGTGACTGTTGTAGGTAAAATTCACAGAAAATTTACATATTAAATTGAAGCGTAGATAAATAAACAGATGCGACGTTCTTTTGAATGACTATTAACCAATCGATTTTAGATGTCGTCGCCAGACATACGCTTTATGCTGAGCAAACAGCGTTTAGATGTATTTGGGTAAGGTTTGCGAGGAGACGTGACGCCGGCAGTGGCCGATGGATCCGACATCGCAAATAGCGTCTGCCGATTCGCAAACAACTCGCTCTGGCTATCGCGTTACTTGATATCTCCAGAGTGAATTTCTAATGTGGCTCGATCTAATGATGCGTGGTATATGAGCGAGACTAATTTTTAAGTCAATCTGTGACATTGTCACACTAAAATAAATAATATATTTGTATATAGGAGGCATTTGGAGTAAATATTTCTATTAGTAAATAAGTAAAAAAATTACAATCTCAAATATATAAACACTATCAATTTTATTTAATTTGTTTCACTCTAAGAAGATATTAATTTTTATTTCCTATATGAAACATTTACTTTACATTGTTCCTATATATAAACATATTATTTATATAAGTAGGGCACCCCTCACCGTGGGGGCTCTTGTGTCGAGTTACTACCTAATAGAGGTTCAGGCTAAGCGACCTAAGAGCTATGCCACCTCTCAATCCGGTGAAGCAGTAAAGGCCAGCTTTTCTGGCCAACTGTGTTAGTTCTTCCAAAAAAAAAATAAGCAGGACACAGAACTATTTATGAATTCCTTAAGCTAGTTTGGTTTTAGGTAAAGGTACTGCATTAGTTTAAATATTAACGGTACTGTGCCAAACCCTTCATAAACCAAAATCAATATAGATACACACTGTTCTTATTTTGTCCAATAAATATATTCCATTGTTTCTTATAACTGGCTACACTGATAATATTTATTTATTGAAATGTAAGATCTTCGTCAGCCAACTTTAAGGAGAGAAAAAAATCCGATAGATATTGTAGTGTATCACCTCTTTCATAATTAAGTTACTGGCCGGTAAGCCAATAAGATTATATTATCAATAATGTGTCAACATTATGTCATTAATAAAATGATGGAGATATAGACAACAATGTATTTAATTTCTTTATGTATATTTAACAGATATTTTTAATACGAAAAGTGACAAACGAGTTTACGGCTCATCTGATCTTAAGTGATTTGTCACATTTTGAATCGGGATAGGCAGAATCAGCTATCTGCTTATCATTGAGGTTATTGGGTCTCATATGTATCAGGCGGTGAGCCTTACATCGGGCACAAGTTATGCAAATTATTTTTTGATGAATTAAGTGATAAAAACTGCATGTATATTCAAACCTACACCCATCAGAGATTAGGGAAAATCACTACCTATTAAACTACAGGGGAAAAAGTGTCATGAAACGCCGACGTAGTGTAAATAGAATAGCGAATCCAAAATTATTCGAATAGGAAGCCATATTTTCCAGCGATATCCACCCCGGCAACCGTACGTCCGAAAAAATAGTAGATAATCTAACTTTTTTCCAACGCCCCCTGCCCTGTAACCTGTCCAATTTAGCTTGGCCCGTTGTGTCCATTTTCATCAAACGCACCGTTATGTAGGTTTGTTAATGTATAGTTCAGCGAGGTTTGGTGATAGTTTGTGGGGGCGTACGGAGGGAAAGAAGCAGCAAATCATTACTGACAGTTGACCAAACGGGGTGTGCGCCCTCTAAAATATGTATGAGGCTAGAAAATGCCTGTTATGGTGTCCGAATGTTGATAAGCCAAGTATTGGGGCTGCGAGATTGGATGCCAATAGGGGATGGGGTGGAATGATTAGGATTTGTCGCGAAAGTTTTTTGCTTGTCGCAGATATAGTGGAATTTTGTGGAAAAATGTTTGATGATCTCCGCGGCTGGGGTGTATTTATGCTTAGCTTCCTTTGTTATTTGCATGTGCATAAAAATAATACATATTATATTACGTATTGCAATTTAGAGCAATCAGGACTTTTATCTCTGAATCACCATAGATAAAAATTATCTGAAATATCGTTGTTTTACCTTTTGAAAAGGCCTCAAGGAATGGTAAAATCTAATTTTACAGTAATTTATCAATCTAATAATAATATTTAGTTATCATATGTATTAGCGTTAAGTTATTAATTAACAATCATGTTTGTAATTAGCATTGTAATTGGTTATTACATATGGTTAATGATTACACTGTAATATAATATCCATAAACGGGTCGTTAAAATAACAGAATTTTAATAAAGATGATTACATATTATTTCGTATTTTTATAGTCTGTTCTTGAAACTTCAAAAGGCAATTGATTACGTTAAATAAATATTATATATTTTAAGTAGTTTGCTACGGTTTTACGCGTGGAAAGAGTTATAGGGAACGCCGCTGACTTGTGCGTGGGAATTAATAGCACTATAACGTATTCGGTATTTATTTGATTGATAGGACTTACTTGCAAAAAATGTTAATTTGATATTAAAATGAAATATGACTTGCTGAAGATAATGTCATAAATAAAATTATCTGAAATACGTTGTTTCAACTTTTTAAAAGGCCTCAAGGAATGATAATATCAATGAATCAGTAATAATACTAATTGATAGTACTTAGTTTTATAATACAATACATATTTTGAATGGTAAAGGCGTGCAAAAATGTTAATATGATATTGAAAAGAAATATGAATTGCTGAAGAAAATGTCATAAATAAAATTATCTGAAATACGTTGTTTCAACTTTTTAAAAGGCCGCAAGGAATGGTAATATCAATGAATCGAGTAATAATACTAATTGATGGGACTTAGTTTTATAATACGGTACATAATATGAATGGTAAAGGCGTGCAAAAATGTTAATTTGATATTAAAATGAAATATGACTTGCTGAGGATAATGTCATAAATAAAATTATCTGAAATACTTTGTTTCAACTTTTTAAAAGGCCGCAAGGAATGGTAATATCAATGAATCAGTAATAATACTAATTGATAGTACTTAGTTTTATAATACAATACATATTTTGAATGGTAAAGGCGTGCAAAAATGTTAATATGATATTGAAAAGAAATATGACTTGCTGAAGATAATGTCATAAATAAAATTATCTGAAATACGTTGTTTCAACTTTTTAAAAGGCCTCAAGGAATGGTAACATCAATGAATCGAGTAATAATACTAATTGATAGGACTTAGTTTTATAATACGGTACATAATATGAATGGTAAAGGCGTGCAAAAAATGTTAATATGACATTGAAAAGAAATATGAATTGCTGAAGAAAATATCATAATTCGATAAATAAATTAAATTAAGTAACATTATTAAATCATTTCCATACAAGCTAGGAGTAAGTTCACGTCAATAAAGGAACGGTCGGTTAGAACATACGACCATAAATGTATTGAAGATTTTATTAAGTAAAAAAAAAATTCAGTTGTAGGACATTTTAGATTTTATTAATTCTATTAATCTATATTATGTATTACAATAAAAAATAAAAAAAACGTGGGAAAACTAAAATACGCTCGACACTAAATCAAAACAAATACGATCTCCACAAATGTCATTGTTGCCACAACAAAGTGTCTAAATCCCTTTAAATCCGAGAAATAGGATTTTGGAAAAAAAAAACTAATAAAAAAAAGTGTTACTCGTTGACTCTAGCAAAAAGATACAATTGTTAGGTGCGAGGCAAAAAAAATTGTTCAATGAATGACGGTGTAAGCCACCATAATACTAAACACAATCCACTGGATTCTTTATACCCATTTGCTTTATAATTGTATAGCTTCTAGCTAATATTTCACTATAACTATTTTATATATTACCAGCGCACCCGTTTTGCTTTATTTTATTTAAATAATAAACATACATAATTAAATATTTAATTTAACTCTCAATCAAATTTAACTCTATTTCTCTTTTATTCTCTTCTCGAACGGGTGAAGATCATTACCTACACCCATGTACATGCAATATACTGCATTGTACTTAAATATGGTTCATAATGACATAAATATACACAACGCATGTGTCAATATTTGGGTTATGAAACAATAGAATGTCACCATAGTAAATACAAGGTGTATTTGACACTTCAAAAAGTGAGTGTTACGATTGTCACCAAACTTTACAGGATTATTCGCCAGGTCAATCTGAAGATTCCCTGAAAGTTTCATTGATATCGGTCCAGCCGTTTCGGAACCTATATGGAACATACCCAAACACTTTATATTTTATATATATATATATATAGATTGATGCTGCTCTTATTGTCAGTTTTAAAATCAAAATTTCAGGGCCCCAGATGACCTCTATTTCAATAACTAGTGAATCACGACCACTATGCTGCCAATGAACGTTCATTTTGTACACAATTTATGTAATTGGCTTAGCAGACTCGGAGTCCAGGACATTTCGAAGTGTAATTATATGATTTTTGTATACATCTGTAGACAATACTTCAAATAACAGAAAAATACACTTACACTTACTTCTGATATGATATACACACCATATTTATACTTCTGGTGTATCGTTTTTGTACAAAACAGACGAGCTCACCTAGTGTGAAGTGACAATCATCATGAACGTTATGTTGTTGAAATGTCAGCCACATGGAATTCTGTTATGAGACGCAGTAGTGGAAATTTCCGATTCCGAATAATTCTAAATGGTTATTGTTTTCAAAAAGTCATCATTTAATGAGCAAAAATTAAGGTCAAAACGCAGTACCATATACCAATTATATCCAAAATATTGAAAAGGGTAACAAATCACCCTCACTGCAGCATCCCATACAAACGTAATTAGTGTTGTGCCAAACAATTTATCACATTTTTTTTCTGTATCCAAACATGTCCTTTTAACCCCGTTTCCCCATTTTTGGTATTTTTTGCTTCAATCGGCAAAATCACAATGTTCTACGGTGTCAAGAGGCGATCGGTGTGAAATTTTCGAGAGTTCTCATGACCCTAAACGACCTTGTTTTTTTTGTATTATACGATTCAAATTCAACAGTTTTATTTACTTTTATAAGTATTTTGAAAAAAAAGTATATCGCTGGTAAAATTCTTCGTTTTTTTTAAATATCCAAAAAGTCTTAGAAAACATTTTCCTTTTAATTTATTTTGTACTAGCGCACCCAGACTGATTCGCCGGGCTAGATTTTGCTTTATTTTACCTAAACAATACACTTACATTATTAAACAATACACTTACATTATTAAATACTTAATGTAACTTTCACAATATATCAAATTATTTATTTAACTCCATACTCATTCTCTTCTCGAGCGGGTGAAGATTATTACCTACTCCCATGTACTTATCAGTAAATACAATATCATTCTTATCATTTAGGATTGTACTTTAACATGGTTCATAATGACATAAATATACAAAACGCATGTGTCAATACAAATTTGAGTTATAAAACAATAGAATATCATCATAGTAAATAAAAGCTGTATTTGACAGTTCAAAAAGATTAGTGCTCCGTCACTAAACTTTACACGATTACTCGCCAGGTCAATCTGATTTACTGAAAGTTTCATTGGAATCGGTCCAGCCGTTTCGGAGCCTATACGGATCAAACCCACACACTTTCTCTTTTATATATATAAATTTTATGTTTTGTTATTCATTAATATTTAAATTTACATCTAACATCTATGTACGATTTTCGGTTAAGTTCAGTGTATAAATGCCCTTTTATAGAAAAATTTACCCAACAAAGACCAGTTAACCCTTACATTATGCTCGGGCTAGTTTTATTATTTTATTATTTTAATGTTGCAATTTTGCTTATACCTGATCTATGACAATGGGGAATCGAACGCTCGCAAATCTTCTATTCAATTTTTGCATAGACCCCTCTTTTAATGTTTAGTTAGAGAGAATTAGAAGCTTGCTCGAAGCAGATGCGTCTGATAAATGGAATAAGCGTATTCAAAAACGAATATCGAATACCCTTACTATGCACACGTATTTTTTATGGTAAACTCGTTTTTATTTCGAACTAACTTAAAATTTAGATAACGTTAGCTAATTTTAGTTTAGTTAGTTTTATTTGAAATGCATTTTTTTAATGATAATGGCCAGAGAAGCGGGCTTTTACTGCTTCACTGGATTGAGAGGTGTCATAGCTCTTAGGTCGCTTAGCCTGAACGTCTATAGCTAGTAACACGACACGAGGGTCCTCCCGGTGAGGGGTTACCTCGGCTTGGACGTTACTATGTTAGGCGAAAGCTTTCCGATCCGAGGGCCCTGAGAGGGCCGAACCACGACTCGGTCGGTAGCTATTTTAATAATTAAACTAATTAAGACAATCTTAACTAAACTAATTTATAAGCCACTCGAAGAAACTTCAGCAATGCTCCTAATCTTATCTAAGGGGTGGGGATTTTCCATAAAATAGCAAGAGCGCGCAAGGATTATTCGCGACCTCCAACAGTCGCGAACGGACTCTTTCTGTACTTGTGCGATGTAGTCTATGCAATGGTCTTCTTAATCGCTATTTAGTGATAGAGCCTTGTAAGTGGCGGTACTTACAAGAAGTTGTAATCTTATTCATTCTTCTTCATCTTAAATTGACTCTCCGACTAACGTTCTAAGTCAGTTCACTCTCAATCAATCTCTCTCTGTCTTGCGTGGCGAATCAAATGGGTGGCACTCGCAATTCCGGTCCACAATCCGATGTTACGTAGCCACGATTTCCTACTACAACCACCACTTCTTTTGCCACTTTGCCCATCAAGATAAGTTAAAGGAGGTCATATCTCTCGTGCCTAAGCACACGTGCTCCTAGGGACCGAGGTACGATACTTTTCCCAAATTAACAGTCTGCGTTTGAATGCATTAATAGATTTGCTTGATAACCTCAATCTAAAAACTTTGTACGTTATATTGAACCTTCATATCAAAGTAAGAATCTTAATTTGTATGGCCTTAGCTCTCAATACGTTTGCTGTATGGAATCAACAACGGAAGAATTAAATAGGTGTATTTATGGATATATGTATTTTAGTTTATGATAAATATAAGTGTAATTTACTTTATAATATTATGGCCGTGTGGTGTCGGCTTAGAATAGCACCACCCCCACTCTTCCCGTGGGTGTCGTATGCCAAAAGTCACATGCTTACTGGAACACTGGCAAGTCACTGCACTCCCTGCCTCCATCAGTCGTGTCGGTCACCCGATCCACTGATACTGGGAGGTTTGGGAACGAGAGAGTGGATCTACAGAAGAGCAACTGTTTGTTCACTATAATCTCATCACGCGCAGATGACCTTTGCGAGCCATATCAGGGCTCATGCCCGAAGCTAGTCAAGGTCGCCGTTACCGGCCACGGTGTGGACTATATATATATATAATATTATGAATCTTAATTTCTGATAAAAAACGTACTTAAAGTAATCACTTATTCCCCACACAACGGTTTTATTTTTTTGTTAACTTAAGCACCTCTTGTGCTATCTGATGATCTTATATTAGCATACAATGAGCCAAACTAAGCGAGTAATTTGTAAGTGCAGCCATTAGGGTACATGTCAAGTACGAAATCAATGCCTTTTGTGTTTTATCTACTCTCAAATCTAACGTCGGTTTGATTGTATAATTCAAATGCTTTATTGCCTATATTACAAGCGACATCAATTAACATATGATTAGTGTATTTGATTTTTTTTAGTAACGCTAACAAATTTTCAGAAGACTTTCTAACTTCAAACTAACTTTTCTACCATCTCCAAATAGACCGTCGGAGGTTGCGAATAATCCTCGCGCGTTACCGCTATTTTATGGGCAGGCCTCACCCCTTAGATGCTAGGAGCGTTGCTGGAGTTTCTTCGGCCACTTCTTCTCCCAGCGCCAACGCTTCCCGAAGTGGCACTCAAAGTTAGTTTAGCTTTCGAATGTCCCTTAGATTATCCGTGAAATAGCAACCGACCGAGTCGTGGTTCGGCCCTCTCGGGCGCCCTCGGATCGGAATGCTTACGCGTAACATAATAACCGTCAAGCCGAGGTTACCACCGGGGACCCTTGTGTCGAGTTACTAGCGATAGAGGTTCAGGCTAAGCGACCTAAGAGCTCTGCCACCTCTCAATCCGGTGAAGCAGTCAATGCCAGCTTTTCTGGCCAATCTGTGTAGTTAGTCAAAAAAAAAATCTCCAAATAGACCAGGAAATCGTTGATGTCGTTAGATGAATAGTGGTTTTCAGTCAATCTCATAGTTTCCCGACAATCTGTCAAGCTATTAGTCTAAAGACGCATTAGATGAACTCAAATAAGTAGTAAATAAAGTTAGGACAAATGTATTTTTTTTTAATTTATGTATTGGAATGTTTTAAAGCGTCGGTATTACATTTTGGAAACGATTTAAAATATTAATCGATCATGCTTCAGTTCAAATATCGAATGTATTGCACCAACGGTTTGTTATTTCTAAACTGATTTATGGTCAGATACAAAGTTAAAAAGCGAACGCGTTTTTTTTTTTCAAATATTTGTGTTCAAAACGGGTGTTTTATTTGTGTCGCGAAATTTCGCAAGGGTTGCTCAGACAACGGCTCTGGTATAAAGGGTATGGTTATTATTATTACCAGAGAGCAAGTTAGTGTTACCATTGTTGTATAATGAATTATTGGGTTCGAAACTTTCAGGTACATTAAGCTACATATGAAGGGTTACCTCTGGGTTATTGTACGTAATTGACAGTCAAGTTTTCACACGCGAATGTGAAGTCGGCATATTGTAAAAAAAATTTTTGAATATCAAATTTTATATGCGATTTACTTATATTTATGAATTCCCGACGTTTCGAGCATTTTACAGTGTTCATAGTGAGACCTCATCGTAGAAATCGAAATGTCGGAAATTTTAAAATAACATTACGCCACGATAACGACGTAATTTTATTCCGTGAGTAATATTCACGCAAATATGATTCGTAATCATCCAATATCCATTAGTACGCATTGAGTTCCCAGGGCCTAAATAGTAAGAAAAAATAATTTTAAAAAATTAATTTCTTTTAAAAAAATGGTGTGACTTTTGGGAATCAGTTCTTGAGAGCTTGAATTAGTTTTTAGGTTTTAGAAACTTTATTCTCACTATAGACATTACAGGTCACTTACATGAGAACAATAAAATAACTAATATTATAAAAACAATAAGTTCGCTGTCATATGGAAGAACTCCTAACGCATTTATTTGCTTTGGGACGATTAGCTGTCGTTAAGGAATTTAACAAGTTGCATTTTGAATGCGCTAAGTGTGTCTACCCTCTTGACGTGCGCTGGTATTTTGTTATACAGCTGTGCTCCTTCAAAACACATTGATCTTTTACCGTAATAAACTTTTGGTATGACAAGGTCACTAGCGCGTCGGTTGCTGCGTTTTTTAGTATTTTTAGTAAAAGAGATGTTGGTATTAAATGTTTTATCTATAATTTTTCCTAATGCGAATACATATACTGTATTTATATAATTGCTTTCATTATTTTCGTCGTTTTGTAGAGATCAGAAGTCGGTGTCAAGGAAGGGAATCGGTAAAGAATTTTTATAATTAAATATTTTATCCGCATCTAACGTATAACGCGTGTAACCTCATCGTAACCCGAAACTTATGCGCGACTTTGTGCTTAACCCTTTAATAATAATTACACCTTTTTGTCAGTTAACCCTTTAACGCGCCGGTAATTCTTAAGCCCCGCTACCTGACCCCGCGGGTCTGGTTTACCTTACTTCCTGATCCATTGCCTTTTTGAATCTTCTCGTGAATGCGTGTGCGCAACGCATTTGTTATGAAACTTCTGATAAGAGATGTGATGAAATATTGCCATAGAATAAAAGAAAATTAGTGTCTGTGTAAATATGTGAATTATTGGTCATTTTGTGGTGAGTTTTTGTCCTATTTTTATTGCTTTTTAATACAAATATTGCAAACTTATAATAAATAAATAGAACAAAATATTTAACTTAATTTTTAATACCTTATTCTTAATAACAACCTTTAATATTTTGATGATAATTAATTTAACTGTCTTAAGAGATTATTGTAGTAAGAATATCAAAGTGTAAAAGAGTTGGGTTTTTCTTATTGATGCTTCAGTGAACCCATATTATATTTATATTAATAGCCGTAGCTCAGTGTCCGGGCGGTCGCCTCATGCGATTGCATAGTACGCTAGCAACCCGAGTTCAATCCCTGGTGCCGGCAACAATAAATTTGTAGTTCCAATTTTATGTGTTAATCTACCACACGCGATGTCTTAGAATTTTTTTCTAAGACATGTGAAGTCTCCCAATCCGCACTAGGTGTGCGTGGCAGACTATGCCCTTAAACTCTCTCTACAGAGAAAGCCTGTGCCCAGCATTGGGATATTATTTTTTTATATTTATGTATGTGTGTACTACCGTTTATTTCTTAATGCTAGCAATTCTCACAATACTATCAGTAAGCAAAGTTTAAGTTACAGTGTCTATACAAGCTCCAATTTTAGTCACAGGCCTTCTCGAGGTACAAGTGCACAATCCGCCACGCAGTGTGGAATGGCAGTCTTCTAGAAATGAGAATATTTTCAAAGACATGTAGGGAAATAAAGGAAAACGTCGTAAGAAAATTACAACGTTTTCCTTCGCCGCCAGGCTTTAAATTTCAACAAACAATTACATTAGAAGCATTAAAAACAACAATTCATTAGAATTAGAAGGGGACTTCTTCTTATATAGATTGGAAAGGCAATTGTAATTCCCTTATAAGGTTTTCACAAATATTATTAACGTCCTTGTTAACCATTCCAAATAAGCTTAGCCAAATCCACGACTTCACGATTCGCAGACCAGCTTCAACACGATGCACTACTTTAATATAAGCATCTTTCTGTGTCAACATTATCTCCTGCCTACACCACTGGGTCACGGTCGTGATTGATTAATTATTTCTTCCACTAATAGTACCGTCGTTTACATTACGCTCCGCTTTAGTGAATCCAAACAAAATTACCGAACACATCGGAGCGTGAAAGGCAGAACTCTGTTCGCAATTTCGCAAATTACATCGCATCGTAATAAAACGCTTCATAATTTTATCCGTGCGAGACAAAATAACAAACACGAAACTCTTACACACGTCAGCAGCTTTCTCGAGACAATAAAAAGAGGCTGGACTCGTCAAAATACGAGTGTCCTTATTCCGTTTCTATGCAAAGGATACTCTGTTATTTCCAACATATTCCAATATATTATTTTTTATTGCCCACCCTCGGTGAGCGGGCGGGGTGGGGAGTTGTGTCATGCGTGATATTTGATATAAAGTCGGAACTCATCTTCGTTATGCGATATTCTTTTTTCAAAGGACAATGGCTCGATACCGACGCAACATATTTTTGAGGAAATAGTGGGATATTTTTCTTGAGCCAGTCGGATGGGTCCAATTATTCTTAACATAGGAATGTCTGGGAGTTTGTTAGTGAACTTGTTTCCAGCGTAAAACGAGCCTCGTTAGCGTTTGGGAATCCTTATTCCCATTGTATTATTAGTTTTGATTTGTAATGGAAGTTGAGAATGTTCCATATTTTTTTCTATTTACGTATATATATATGTTTTGTTATTAAATATTTTAGATTTATTTTGTTATTATAAAGCTAGTTGTATCTCTTTTTTTCTAAAAATATTACTAACATTCTTGTTAACCATTTCAACTGTGCTAGAAGATGGTTTACGTCAATAGTCGAATGGTGGATTTGAACCTACGACCTTTCGAATCGCAGACCGCTAAATCATTAGGCTATTGACGCTTACAAGATAAATGTAAGTCCAAATGTGATTTTCTAATTACATTCAAATTATTTATACAAATAATGGAGCGATGTTCTTTGTAACCTTATACTGTAAAATCTACAGATTTCTTTTAAAGTGACGAACCTACAAACAAGCCGACTTTGACAATTTCACTAGGGCCCCAAATCTGTTAAACCAATTGTGTACAAAATGAACGTTAATTGGCATTATAGTCGTCGATATTTGCTATTTATAAAGTAATCAATATATAAAAAAAAACATTTTTTTAAAATGAATAACTTTTTGAAGATATTTCTTTATTGTTCAAATTTTGTGCTCCGTGTATTAAATCTAGATCTCGATTAAAAGAGAGCTAAAAGAAGCAAAAAATAATTGTATATATCGAAATTCGACTCGCATACAACTAAACCCGTTCCGCCATCACACGCGCATAATATTCGCAGTAAATAGGCCGGCCTGAGGGGTGTTGGTCAGTATACCCCACTGGACCCGCCCTGCAGGCGTTTGCCCCCGTCTATTGTACCCCCGACTGCATTCAGAGGGTTGGGGAGGTTGCTAATATTTTTCGTACGTTATTCGTGTTTTGGATAGATAGATTCCGTAGTGGTCACATTTAAAAATAACCACAATCCAAGTAACAAGTATCGAATCGAACGTTAAACGTTATTCCGCGATGACGCTCTCTTTGTAATTCCGAATAAATCAGAACCTAACATCTCATCAAACTACTCCAGAAGTACATCCTTTACAATAAATATTTTATCATCAAAATCGGTTGTTTTCTTGTAAATTGGGTTCACTGAGTTATTCGTCCTTTTGTCACGCACGTACTTCATTGAAATTGAAGTCATATGACTCTTGGATACCATTGTCCGGATTGGACCAAATTGAAAAAGGACCACACCAAAGCCAGCTGAAATAAAATGAAAAAAATAACTATCAAAATCTGTTTACCAGTCGAAAGTTATGAGGTAACAAATATACAGACGAATTGAAAACCTCCTCATTCATCTTTCTTCTTCATCAAGTTAGCAATATAAGCTTTATCCAAAAATTTATAACTAATTAAGGCGTTAAACTGTTCTGTGTTCGATCTCCGGTAACGGCACCAATGTTTGTTGCAATATTAAGTGCTGATTTAACAAGCACTCGGAGGTGAAGGAAAAAATGAAAACTACATGTGTTCACAAATTTTCCAAGACGGGAAGTCCGCTAATCCATACTAGGGATATGTGGCGGACTATGCCCTTACACATTATCTTTTTTTTTTTTTTATAATTTCTAAGCAAGTGCTTGACTACGATCCCACCTGATGTTAAGCGGAAATGCAGTCCTGGATGGTAAGGCGCACTAGCTTAGTAAATGCCTATTCACTCTACTTACTATTTACTCTCTTTACAGAGAAGGCCTTTTTCTTACAGTAGGATAAATAAGCTGTAACTTTAACTTTATAAATAAATTAATATAGAAGAAAAATTAAACAAATTAGACTAATTTATAACGTATAACAATTTCTTTAATATCCCGACAAAATGCAGAGACACAAAATGTTAAGAGACTAAATGAGATGGGTAACTGAACATTCATCTACTTCTAGCTATAGCTGTGCGGGGAAGTCGTAGACAAGCAACAAATGTCGCGGTCAGTGGAGACCCCCTGTACCACCCGCCTTCCTAAGCCCCCCAGACAAAATGCTCACGTAGATCGCTATGCATGAGGCAACGGTAAAATAATTTACAGCCACTAAAATGCATCTGGACATTGAACAGCAATGACGCTACTTTAACCGACTTCAAAAAAAGTGATTCATCTGAATGTTTTATGTTTGTTACTTTAAAATTTTCGATCGATTCTCATGATTCTTTTTATATTTTAAAACTGTTGCTCTCATTCCAATTTTGACCAATTGTGACAATGGCGTCCATGAGAAAACCATAAGTCTTAAATTTGCATTTCCAATGTGCACGACAAATGGACGAATAGCTTAATATCACTATGAATTATTTGATCTCTCATCAAACTATCCGATTATAATAGATAATAAATATAACCAAACTTTCCCATTTTCCCAGGTTCCGATTAATTCGTAATATTCTTACGGTAATTCTGTTTCTTGTTTTTGTTCGTAAATTTACTTGTCTATGTTCTTCATTTATTATGTGAAGGTTTTAATGATTTAGAATTTATTGATAAAAATAAATATTTTTTGAATTAATAATTTTTTTAAAAGCTCAATAAAAATAATTCGATAAACAATTTATTCGTAAGTAATTATAATTTTTTATCAACTTGCTTGCAGGGCTGACTTTTCCAATATGGCTTCCCCTTTTGTCAATAAATCTCCTAACGTAATTCATTCGAATATGGAACGGGGTGGAATCAATTAGAGCGGACGCAGATTTCGAAATTCGAACTGGCCAAACGGCCAATAAAGGCAAATGGCGCGATGTTACATTTGAATCTACGCATCTAGAATAATCTGATCTCTGGCCGCCTACTGTTTTTCCTTTTAGCGAAGTAATGTAGTTAGCGATGCGGGAGGGGCGGTATATCAAGTTAGATTGGCGAGTTATAGCCAACTTTACGACGCCATTAGCGTGTTTGCTATTTGGCCGGGCATTCATTTTTGCTACCATCGTTTTTGGCCGCTACCCTTATTGACTTTGTTATGTTATTACCGGGGAAGGGTTAAGTATCCCTGTTTTTACAGATATTTATTCACGTAAGAATCGTAATTACGTAAGGTACCGTACGGACCTGTGCATATTTAGTTTTAGCATTATATAAAATTTGGTCAAGTATCTAGTCATTATTATGTTTTTGTATCCTAAAGGAGTTATGTAGAGTTTAAATGATCCAGGCTATACAGAATTCTGTAGTAATAATATAAGGTATTTTCTTCCGAGATGAGATAGAGATAAGCAAAACCCATCCGTGCTTTCTTTTTCCAGCATCTCTTACTTTCCATTTAAATAGCCCGTAATTTATAAATAGGTTACTGTTATTATCGTCTTACAGTTATGAACTATGCCGACTTTCAAGTTGGAAGTGGCCTTTATCCGTCTTTTAAGTTTGTCATAATTGGATAGCTTTAAATACATTTACAGTGTAGGTCTCTAGCATAATAAGTAGCAGTTAGGAATCTGCGTTTTTGCGGGGTTGCCTAAATGATGAATGTATAATCGTAATCTACAGACTTTCTTGGAACTAATTTTCGAGGCTATGGTATAATACTCTTTTTCCGAGGGAAGACACGGTTATGTGGGGTTCTTAACCACTAAAACCCCCGGCTCCGGGATCTCCAGTGGAACGCACCGCCTCTGCAATGTGCTCTTCGCAGAGCACGTCCCGGGGGGGAGGGTAGTCCCTCTCTCCCTGTGCCTTTGCAGTGTAAGGCGACGCGGGCCAGCTGACGTCGCCTTCTTCCCGGATCCACTTCGGCGGACGACAAATGCCCCCACCCTTGTCGCCCCCAATGAACCATGTGAACTGGAAAGTGCTGGAAAATAATTCAAAACAAAAGTAAACCGTCATGGTTTACCTAAATGTAATAATAATTTGTTTTTATTCAATTATTATTTTTATTTCTAAATTTATTTTAATGATAAAATATATTTTTTTTTGTTCACGCGGGGGAATCTTTTTATAGACCATCCTCCGGTACCCTGGGTGGGCCCGGAGGGATGTGTGGGACTCGGCCTGGGCAGCCCCTACCCACTAAACCTTCCGCGAATGCCATCAGCCGTTATGAGCGGGGTGCCCCGGATCTGTCAGCGACAGGACACCCCAACGACCGGCCGGTCCCGGGTACAACCTAATTAAAAAGAGAAATATTTACAATATAATGGATATTTTAAAAGATATTAACAAAAATATAACTGTGCCAAACCGTCGTCGCTTGGCAGCGTGCCCAGAATTCAATGAATTATATTGTTATAGTATAAATTAATATTCTTACATCGTGAGCCCTCACCTTTAGTAACGGTGGACTAAGAGGCAAAGGCAGATAGAAAGTATTTAGGGGACAATTGAGGTAAGTATCTTTCACTCCAATACTTGTGTCACCATCGCGACCATCACTAGGCAACACCGTATTAGATTATATAACAGTTATAAGATTTGATTTCCCCTGACTAACGTACGGGGCGTAGAAAATAGCCGCCGAGCTCTGCGTTTCATAAATTACTGGATGTGTCACAATCATTGGTATTTAGAATAGAATAGAAAAATACTTTAGAGGGTCGTGGTAATTTTAGTTAGTAACTGAATGGTATCCAAGAGATAGCAAAACCAATAGAGGTAGACAAATTAAAAGATGGGAAGACGACTTTAAGAAAATGGCTGGTCCGCTGTGGAGCCGGTTAGCAAAAGAAAGAAGTATGTGGAAATCTTTAGATTCGATTCGATTAGATTTCGATGGTCAAAATAAGAATTATCAAATTAATTAGCTAATAGTAAGTAGGTAATCTGTATTTATTGTAAAGAAATTTTAAGATAATAAAGGCTATTTTATTTTTATTTATTTAAGAAAAAAACATTTATGTCTATATTGTCTCGAACAAGAATACAGAAACGTAACAGGTATAACAAGAAAAAAAATAAAAATTAATATAAAGAAAAAAACAAAAAGGAACCTCGTGTGTTATCATTTAAATTTTATTACATACGAATTGGTAATTTTTTATGTTGCAATATTTTCACCAATCTATAAAATTTTAATGTAATTCTGTTCTGTTTATAATAGTATACACAACACAACAGATAATTTAATAACACAGTTACAAAGAAAATATAATAATAATAATAATAATAAATTTATTTATTTATCTTTCACAAATTTAAATGCACAGTTTACTTATACGTTTACAGTTTACGTAGATCTTAAATTTGTGAAAGACTGGTGTCTGAACTAGGGTACCCTGTAAGACAGATCACCAGCCCCCCACCATACTTATAATAGTTCTGAATTTATTAATATTGACTTACGAATTAGCATGCAAGAAAGAAAGTGTGTGGTGTGTGTGTGAATGTGTGGTGGGTTTGTGTGGTGTATGCGTGGTGTGTGTGTAGTTCATGTATGTGTGTGTAGTGTGCTTTATATGTTATTTAATTTATGATAAGATTTTTAACGATAATATAAAACAAGTAGACACAAAACCGATATTTTTTTTTATGACGAACTACACAGATTGGCCAGAGAAGCTGGATTTGACTGCTTCACTGGATTGAGAGGTGGCATAGCTCTTAAGTCGCTTAGCCTGAACCTAACTCGACACAAGGGTCCTCCCGGTGAGTGGTAACCTCGGCTTGGACGGTTACTATGTTACGCGTAAGCATTCCGATCCGAGGGCGCCCGAGAGGGCCGAACCACGACTCAGTCGGTTGCTATTTCACGGATAATCTAAGAGACATTCAAAAGCTAAACTAACTTTGAGTGCCACTTCGGGAAGCGTAAAACCGATAATTTAGCCAACAGGTGCATAACTACATTATCAGAGACAATTTATGAAAGTCAAATTTAGAATCACCAAGTATACACGAATATAACAACAATACACGGAGACTTACATTTCAATGTGCAATCACTAAAGTTAAGCACATCATTTCCTACAAGTTACATCCCATTTTTTAGCTTATATTAAATAGATAACTTCATGTAAAAATAATAACGTAATTAAAATTATATACGTCATTAAAGCACTTAAATATGTATTTTAACTATTGACTATTATCACACACACACGGTATAAAATATAGGTAATACATAAGGTATTGAAAATATTTTTTATAGAATCTTGCAGTATGAACACACACACACAGCAATATGTTTGCAGTAACTGCTTTTTTATAGAAAAAGGAGTAAACGAGCTTACGGCTCACGGGGTCTTAAGTGATCATAGTCGCAATTACAACACTGTAGGTAGTGTAGGGCGTTGAGAAAGAAGTATGCACGTTTATTGAAGGTCCCCAAATCGTATAGTTTCAGAAACACCGCTGACGACAGCTGATTCCAAAGGTCGACAGTGCGTGTAATGTCTACCATTAAGATGGTGTCGAGATAATTTGAAATTGCTTATACCATCAGTTTGATAAGATTAAAATTGTATTAATTTTCAAAATCTTAGTACCCATCCAGTATTCACTAGATCCGCGACGTCTAAGGTAGTGGGACAGTTAATATATTTGAAGTAAGGTAGAAAAAGGGTTTCTTATGCTACCTTTGTGCGGAGATGCCCTTTAGTGGGATCTAATAAAACCTTGTTACGGCCAAAGGGATACCAATTCCAATATTGAAAGTGTTCTTTTACATGATACGGAATTTAGGGACTTCTTTCTGATATTAAATCGGGGGAAATCTTGTTCCTGTGATGTCGGATGAGGTAACTTTGTTGTGTGGTCGCTGATTTTTTGGAAGACTTCCTTTACTAACAGATAACGCTCTCTTGATATAAGGCCTCTTGACGTTATTAGGTACATAATATTAGTTGGATTAGTGTAATTACAAGTACATTTACGAGCAAAAACAAATAAAAAGCTATTACGCGATTACCTCCTCTTTGTATTTCCGAATTATCGTAGAAATATTACGAAATAGAATTAATCAGAACCTATCCTAAAATTGGTAAACGCTGCTCAGTGTCCGAGCGGTTGGCTCAAATTGCATAGTAAGCTAGCAACTTGAGTTCGATCCCCGGTGCCGGCACCAATATATTTTTAAAATTTTATATGCTGATTTACCATGCGCTCGGCGATGAAGGAAAACATCGTGAGGAAACCTATATGTCTTAGAATTTTTTTTAAGGCCTGTGAATCCTTATCTCTCCCAATCCGCAATAGGGCCGCGTGGCGGTCTATGCTCTTATACTCTCTTTACAGAGAAGGCCTGCGCCAAACAGTGGGACATATATATAAAGGCTGTAACTTTAACTTTTTAACTATTATCCAAACTTTGGTCAAACTACTCTTATCATCATAGTACATCTATTCCAATAAAAAATGAATCATCAAAATCGATTAGCGTGATATTGAGTTATTCGTCCATTTATGGCGCACGTACTTAATGCATATTTATGACTTACGTGGTTTTCTCATGGAGGCCATTGTTAGATTTGGACCAAATTAAAATGGGACCACTCAGGAAGCACTAGCATTCAAAGAAAAAGAATCATTAAAATACGGTTCACCCAGTCACAAGTTATGAGGTTACAAACATAAAAAAAAACATATACAAATTGAAGACGTTTTTTTTAAAATATTTTCTAAGCAAGTGCTTGACTACGATCCCACCTGCATTTCCACTTAACAAGTGGAAATGCAGTCCTGGATGGTAAGGCGCACTAGCTTAGTAAATGCTCTACCTCTAACTCTACTGTTGAAAATACCCACATTGTAATCGGAAGGAAAGACAGACGCGGACAAACTATTCCAGTCCTTAGCTGTACGAAGAATGAAAGACGAAGCAAATCGCTTCGTTCGGGTTTGAGGGATGTTCACAACAAAAGGATGAAATCCCACAGTGCGTCTAGAAGTCCGATGGTGGAAAGGGGATGGGGGAATTAGATCATGTAGTTCCTGAGCACACTCTTCAAGACTTCCTCCTTTTTTGAAGTCGGTTGAAAATAGAGTTCGTTCAGTTATGAAAATAAGATAATCCATAAAAAATGCTTAAGAAACCAAAAAATGTTAAAAAACTTATATGGCGGGGTTTAAATCCCCGACCATCGTATTGTTAGTAGAAAACTCAGTCTCTACTTTAGGACCAGATTCAGATCTCTACTTGTAAAGCTTTATTCTTCTTTTAATTAGGAAATTATAGCGTAGTCAAAATTCTAATAAGAGTGTGCATACAATGAAGAATACCTATAGAAGAACTAAAGAAAACTTTTCTGTCTATCGCATTTAGAATTAGACGCTCGATGAAATATAGATTAGAATCTGTCTACGCTTCACCTTAGTCGTTGTATCTGCACGAAAATTAGTTTCCACCACCATTACGGCGAAGTACGTACGTGTATGCCCCCGCTATAACTGTAGCCTGTAAGTTATACGTGCGGAGGGAGGTTGCAACAAAGGCTCGTGAGATGGCAGCACGCATGCGCCGCCTCGTGGCTACTACCTGACCGCGGCCGGACACTGATCAATATTAAAGTCCGAGGGAGGATGCCGGGGGATGTCTGTTTGTCTGTAGGACATCTATAGAGTTGTTATTAATAAGATGCTAATTTAATTTCATTATTACCACTTATAAGAGTAATTCGCTACAGAGTCGCATAATTCTTGGATTCTCCTCCTAGAAAATGCATTAGAAGATACGAAAGAATTTTTGGTGTTTTGAATTTAGATATGCCAAAGAGTTAACCCCATGTTACATAGGCCTAGCAGGCAATGAGCCAAAGGGGGATCCCAGAAGCTATTGGTTATAGAAATATGTTTCAGTAAATTAATAAATTACCCACGCCCTTGACCCAGATGGGAATGGCAGATGAGATTTTTGCATGCACTGCTGCTGTCAAGCTTATAGCAGATGAGATTACGCATCTGCATTATGCATGGTCATGCCAAACAGTCTCTTATCTTCGAATACATGTCCAAGGGTTGCGTTTGTCGTCCCTAGGGCATGTTCTGCCTCTTGCATTTGCAACAAAAAAATCTTCGTATCTCTTTCTTAATTCATCCGTAACACATACTCAAAGCGCCGGAAGCATACCTTTCTCTATTTTATTCTAGTTCTAATTTAGTCTTATTCTAGTCCTCTTTCAAGCTACACTTTTTCCTTATCATACAATTTCTAGCTCTATCATTTGGAGTCACGTCTAGCATATTTCTTAGTGACCATAACTAACTCTCATGCTTTTTCTGCATACTCAATTCTAACTTTGATACATTTAAATGGGCACCAACACATAATTCTGTATCGACAGACGGCTTTATTGATTTTCTTACCGATACATACACATAGACTTAAAATAATTATTTAAAAAATATATGTTGGGACAAATTGTATCATCTCTATGAAGTTCTATCTTAACTCACCTTTCCGCGGACACTACGGGGAGGGTCCAAGAGAAATGACGACCCTTAACTAAAACACACACATACATATACGCACGGCGATCTCACCCACACAGCTAAAGAGCTGAGTGCCGTTTGCATGTGTTTGTCTGTCTGTGTAATGCAGACTTTGGCTATGTTTATTCGTGTGCGTGTCCAGTTTCCGCGCGGCTGGGTTTTGTTAATTTAATTAGAGGCACAAAAAGATTAAGGTTTGCAGAACACGGGCGTTTGGGAGACCGCTTTTGTTGTATATATATAGTACGCCATAATGCGCTGTGAACGAGTAGCTCTTTTATAACTACGCTTTGATTTACGTCGGCCGTATTATTGCATATAATGGAGAAAAACTTAGATTCTTTAAGTAATAATCTCAGATTCCAATCTCAGTATAAGAGTAATTCGTCCTTTATATATAAGGGAGGCGCATGAGAACGCAGGGTAGGCGTGAAAAGTCATCTGATTATATTTGGCTTTCTTACTGATGACCAGACAAGGTTGTTAGCGAAAAATTAATTAACGATAATCCTTTAATTGTGCCAAGATACATTTGGGTAGAAGTAATTTAAAATCCTGGATAGCTTTATAGCTAATTTTCTAGAAGTAATTGGTTACAGACAACTGTTTCGTCATCTTTAGACAAGTTTGTCATTACAGATCTTAACCCAATAATGTACAATACAAGTAACAATGGGATTCTAATATACATAAAATTTATAAGATTTGTGATCATTATATCACGATGAGCCCTTGTCACGTTTTGTCATTGGTAAGCTGGGTCATAAGCAGACAGCGATTGTTATTTCTACTTACCCCGCTGGGATAAATGGGTCGTGACGTTTTATTTTTATTAAAAGCCCATAGGCATTTCTCACGGTATGTTGATTCCCAAGTGGCGAAACACCAATAAATGTTTTGTAGGCCACCATTTTTTCGTATATATCTCATGCTTTAATACTCAGTCAACATAGAGCGTGTTTGTGTAGAAAACAGCGGGCCGTACCGTGCGTCGCGATTCCGCCGAATATAAAAAGTAAGTCGATAGCTTACCGCTGGAATTTATACTTTTGGATATTCGAAATATGTTACCTTTACCACTATAAAGTGGCCCGTATCCCTCCCTCCGACGAGACATACGGCGGACGTCGCCAACGTAAGCAATAGGGTTGGAGGTGTCAGGTTATTGTGGTAAGTTGAACATTGAATATATCGTATAAATTCAGCCCACGGGTGAATATAAGCGTGGTAGTCTCTGGCTTGTTTTCACATAATAGAGCCATTTCCTTTTGTTTTTGTTGCGTACGCCGTGTCGTTATAGGTAGGCACAATGAAAACAAAAGACGGCGTCTCGTTTCAGATTCGTACTTTCGGTTGTTTTCGGTGTGTTATTTCGCGGAACAAGTAACAATTTTCGTGGTTTTTTTTTTATTTTTCTAATTTTCCCATGAATACTCTTTGGTAATAACAAACAGTATTATACGGGTACGTTAAGAAGACACTTATGAATGATAATTTCTGTAATAGTTATAGATAATCTTCATTTATCTCAACTCTGTGTTTCAAATTCCTACACGTGCTAAAGTTGCCATGTCAGGCAATCTACGATGCTTTGTTCGTGACTCATCGTTGTATCTAAATGCGCGTTGGTTATCATATTATGAGACTTTTAACTGACTTTAAAAGAAGAAGCCGAATTCAAATCGAATCAAACGACAAACATTGCATATTTATATTATATTATCTAGATCTGGCGACTAAATTTTCTTTCTTCTTCCACATTTGTATTCTTTATCGTTAGGTCTTTTCTTGGTTTGTCAAAAAATGATATATGTTCAAACCCCAAGGTTATATCCCAGCCAAATCCATATGGGTTCTAATTAAAAACAAATCTTTTTTTGAGTTCAAAATCAAAAAAATTGAGTTCATGAATGTCGGCGCTATAAGTGCACAAATGTTAAAATAAAAATACAGATGCATTGAAAAACTCCTCCTTTTTGGAGTTGGTAAAAAACAAAACTACCTTCAAATGTGAGGTTTGGTGTAGACAGAGGAAGAAATCGTAGTTTCCTTGTCGCGAATTTATTTTATAACATTTGAATTACATTCATTTATTTTATTAAGAGTATTCAGGTTCTTTTCGACGTATCACATGATAATTATTTGCGCATGTTCCTCTTACGTAAGGATCCGAAGGACAGAGAAGACGGAAACCAAACGTTTCAGATTCGCAAGATCTTGCGATACGGTCGATGTTTTATATTTTAAAGTAATCCTTATCTCTAAATATTTAAATAGCTAAAATATGTTAAAACGTCTATTACAAGGTAGTAAATGCAAGCAATCTTGGTCCTTATTGATAATATTACACGTAACAAAATAGGTACAAATTGGTTGGGATGTCGTCTGAAACCATTAGACGACTAACATTCCCAGCGTCCAGCTTTGGTCTCGTCGTTGCAGCTAGAAACGGTCGGAATTTAGTTCCATTCAGTTAGCGTTTCCTCTCTAGCCTTTGGCAGCTGCTAGGTGTAGGGTGACAATGCTTTTATGAAATAAAATCATGAATCGAAACTACTTACTTATGACAAACTGCTTGAATAAAATTGACTAAGTTTATTAGTAAGTTATAGTCTAGTAGCTTAGCATTCATCTTACAATTTGTTATTAGTGATTCGATCATCAATTAGGTCTGAGGAACAAAAGAATAATTAAAAACAATTTTAAAAAAAAATAATAAAAAATAAATGACGATAAACTGACATATACGACTCAATAAACTTATTGATAAGCGGTCAATAAACGTCCATCCCACTAAGTTAAACAGGGTGCTCAGGGTTGTTCAAACAATGATAGACTGATATATGTACACAGGGCTTGATAGCTTATTTTATATAGTTTAATATTTTTTTATCTTGAGAGATAGGGTTCTGACCCAGCATTTTAGATAGAAACACTGTTCGACAGTGTACGAACAACCATACCATGCCGCAATCGCTCCGTTAAAACAGATTAATAAGTATTGACTGATCAATAAATAAAGGGACAAATAAGAAATAATAAAACAACAAATATAAATTTCATACACTCACATCCGTACATCCGTACACTTCAATCACATCCATGTATCTACGTAAATATAATCATCGGTTAAGGCTACTTTGCTGCAGGCAAAGGCCCTTAATAAAGGCCTCTAATGTCAGCCCTGTAGTTCTGGGCTCGTAGAATAAGACTACGGTATCCTCTGCCTGTCGTAGAAGGCGACTAAAAGGAGCCTCGGGTTCACTGGACGACAAGGCTCGTCCGCCAAAATGGACCTGGGAAGAAGGTGACAGCGGCTGGCCCGTGTCGCCTTGCACTACGAACGCACCTGAGCCCAGTGCAGACGGGCTCAGATGCGTTCCACTGAGATCCCGGAGCCCCTCACCATGCATTGAGGAAGGGCCACCGGGGGTTTTAGTGAGTAAAAATCCCATATAACCCCGCTTTCCACCCAGAAGGCGGGGTATGTTGTTGAAGATTTCCCCCGCGTCAACAAAAAAAGGCCTCTAATGTATATATAATTATGAGTTTGATGTTCACGATTTAATTTATAATTTAAGTTTATATGTAAATAAGAATCTCAAAGTTATTTAAGTTCTTGGTCACCCTAGCGATCGGAAACTTGCTAAAATACAGCGCAACTTGTTACCGGTCGGTTTCAGTGCAAATTCGTAATGTTGCAATTTCTGTCGTCGTACCTACATTTGAAAATTTCGAGTGTGCAAATTTTAAGTTAGTAAATGTTAAAAATTGTTTATTTTTTATTTCAATTTTAGTAGTCGCCGTCGTTTTATATCTAACGGGGCAAGCTAAATTTAAATGTGGAATTATTCGGGAGTGGATAAGCTGTTTTTTTAACGGTTTTTCCGCTTTTTGCCGCCGATTTTATATTTTAAAACAACCATGCTTCATCCATCTGTAATTCTACTTTTAAAAATTATTTTAATTTGCATAAAGTATGACTCTAAAGTAACGATACCTGAACATGTTATGAAATCTCTGCGAACTGCGCCATGTCTTTTGGTTATTAATCGATTACTTTTTTTAACAAAAACGAGAAAACGAGCTAATTATTACCTTATTTTAAGTGATCACCATTGCTTATGAATATCCTATACATGTACATTACCGGAGAAGTTGCGAGTTGCTGGCCTTTGAGAATAAGCAGGTTTGTTATTTGGAGGCTCTAAAGTACGTGAAAAGACATAGGATGTGCAAGTTGGTTCCCTAAAAGGGATCGAATATATATACCTTTACTTTGAGAATTAATAAAAAAAATTAAACCTATAAACCGAAAATATAACGAGTGTGCTTGTCCACGTGTACGTATACATTTATCTTTACATATGTATAGTTTTTTTTAATGACAAACTACACAGATTAGCCAGAAAAGCTGGCCGTGACTGCTTCACCGGGTTGAGAGGTGGCATAGCTCTTAGGTCGCTTAGCCTGAACCTCTATCGCTAGTAACTCGACGCAAGGGTTTTTCCGGTGAGGGGTAACCTCGGCTTGGACGGTTACTATGTTACGCGTAAGCATTCCGATCCGAGGGCGCTCGAGAGGGCCGAACCACGACTCGATCGGTTGCTATTTCATGGATATTAATGTTCAGAGAGAAATAAAATGTGCGCGCGCACTTCTCTCTCTTGCTCCTACAGTGTGATACAGACAAAAGGCCTGCACTGCGTATTAGATATACGAAACATAATTCTCTTTCTATCTTCAGTAACTTATATCTCACTCTCAACTCCAATTCTCTTCGCCCGATCACACTTTTCGCAACGCATTCACCAGCTTACACGACAATTCAAGCGTGAGTAAGAAAGTATTACTTGAATAAATTTCAACTGAGACTAAAGATATATTTATTTTTGTAATTTGAATAATCAAATACAAGAAGTTTTCCTGCCAGAAGTGTCACAAGTGACCCTCTTCAGTTGTTATCTGCCGCCGCGTCCGAACGCTGACGACGGTGCTCGGTCCAAGTGATCCCTGTCACACTTTCCACTTATCACTTTTGTAATGTTTTCGTCTCAATGGTAAACTTTGATTTGTTTACGTCACTATTTATTATGATTCTGTAATTTTTTTAAACGCACGAGTAGGACATAGGCCACTCGGCCTTGGTAGGTAGACTTATGACTTGTCACAAATTTCAGGGATGAAGGTACAAACGATTTTATTTCCTTCATCGCCGAGCTCGTGGTAAAATAGTACCTAAAATTATGCCGAATACCAACCACGGAACATTACAGTTCAGAAACAAATGAAGTTTCATTTTTTAATTATTAATAAAAAAAGTTTTTAATTCACTAAATTAGATATCAATTTGCCACACACTGTTTGTTTTGGCGGGCAAGAACGGGAGTATGCCAGTCAAACACAAACAATCAAACTGGCGACTGTTTTATTTTTAAAAGAAACCTAACTGTATTTTTTTTCAGCAGAAATATTACAAACATTCTTGTTAACCATTCCAAGTAAGCTTAAGCTTGTGCTACGACATAGTTCACGTTAATAGTCGAACGGTGGATTCGAACCTACGACCTTTCGCAGACCGTACTCTAAGCCAATAGGCTATTAATGCTTAAAATGTCGCACTAAGACATTTTATTATTTTTACGTATTCGCAATTTAGCATTAGTATATAAACGTAAATAATAATATAAAGAGACGGAATAAATAAAGCAATAAATAAAAAAATATCTCACCTATGCAGTCCTAACCTACACGAGTTCAAGCAAAAATTGCAACAAAAAACCGGGAATGGGTGTTGGGGGCGAGTCCACCCGCCGCCCACAATTCTTTCCCCCTAATATCTCAGCAGTCGCCAACGCTAATCTGTGTATTTTATGAATGTAATTTGTACTAAAGATCAGCAATACAAAACTATCTTTAAACGAACTACATAAAGTATGAATTAGGCCGACATCACACAGCGTACGGTAGCGTATCCGTTTTCCAAAACAGCAGACAACAAGGGGGGGTGAGGTCTCCTCTAAAAACGTGGAAACACTGATGAATGTCCTCCATTAGATGTTATTTATTTAGAATGTGGCCGAGAAAGGGACTTTGGCGTTTAAGTTTACCTAAAGTTTACTTAGGACAGAGTGTATTGGGTTAAGCCAGGGACTTTTCAGCGGCCGAGATAAATTACTGATAGTTACAGGGGTCCAGTTTTTCGTGTTTCCGTTTATGACGTCACTTTATCACCCCGTTAGTACATTTTGCGGGTAATGTGCGATAGTTTATTCTCGGCTTGTGATGGCGAAGCTTTTGCTGGCGTTACTTTGCGCCCTATGCGTCTTTAATTCTACTGACTGTGCTTTTTATGATATTGTTCAACATTTTGAAGTTTCAATCAACTTGGTAGCTTACCGTTACTAACTTATTTTAACGTAATTATTACCTATAATTTCGTATCCAATAATTAAATATTGTTAAAGCAAATGTTCCCGGGCGTAGCGTGGCAGACATTTGACTAATATTCTGTTCGAGGAAAAATAAAAGATAGATTTCTTTAAGAATAATACTAAAAGATTTAAATACAAATACTACATTTTTTGGAATCATTACAAGTGATCTAATTAGCGACAGATATCGTTACCAAGAATGACGACATATATACAGCCTCCAAGACCCCAAATTTCTTAATACAATTTATTTTGACACAAGCAAAATAAGGTATTGCTAGCTTTGGTTATCTGTTAGTTCAGTTATGACACTATTTTCCAACAGCGTAGATATTATTAAATTAATAACAACTTATTTTTTTATTTTTAAGATGTATGAAGATAATTTACTCTAAATTATTTACAGGTAACATAAGAAATAGTTCATATTCTAAGTAATAACAGTTACATCCGGCTTGCAAAATTTGATTTATTTAAATCAACAAAAATTATAACACCGTTACAGATAATACCAATATGATGTTATAAAAACTTAGTTAAATATATATTATTAAAATTAAAACAAAAAAGCTGCTTTATGTATTGACAATAATATATAAATATATTAGAGTGAAACACCTTCTACGCATTTGTAGGCAGCTTCGATAGAGCAACAAAATATTTCAATGTGCAGTGAGATGGTATTAACAAACCCAACCGCGCGCGACAGCGGAGAGTTCATGGACAAGTTAGTCCTGGAGACAGGCAGTAGGAACAATGGTGGACGACGGCGCATGCACACGTTACTGTCAGGCGTCCGCAACTGTAGCGCGGCCAGCACTTCTGGGTGATGAACCCAGTTTATAATATAGCTGGAAACGTTTCTGGTGAGATTGATAGACGATGAAAACTCCATCAATTCGATTGACTTTTTGTGCGTCAGGTAGATTATGCTAATACGAATGGGTTCTAAAATTTCTTTCTATCTCAGCCTGAGTTCAAGTAAAACCTCCTAACTACATTAATCTTAAAGACAGTCCACTATCACAGGTTTTCGACGTCGCGTTTTAAGTGGTCAGGTTTTAGAATTATTGCCCTAGTTATATCGATACCTATGTACTGAAAATGTGATTGACATTGAAGAAACAAAAACAAGAATAAACAACGATATCTTCTCTAGGCTGACGGCAGATGGCGGAGGAAAGTCTTAGAATGGAGGCTGCGTGTGGGTCGGAGAAGCGTAGGGCACCTTCCCTCTAGATGGACTGACGACCTTATGAGGATAGCCGCAAGTGATTGGATGCGGAAAGCGGAAGATCGTATGTGGTGGAAGAATAAAGGCCAATGATGATGGTATGTGGTGGTACATAACTTTGGACTGGATGACCGATTTAGATGATTCATTTTTGATTTTTATTTGAAATCTGGAGCTTCCCATTTGTGGTCTTTGTTTAAATAAATTTGTTCCAATTCACAATGGGATCCATGAGAAAAACAAATGTCTTAAATATGCATCAAGTATATGCGCCACTAATGGATGAATAACACAATATAACGCCAACGGATTTCCATGATTTATTTTTTATTGGATAGGATGTACTTTTATAGTAGTTTGATTAAGGTTTCGTTACGTTCTGAATAAGTTTTATTTCGTAAATGATTCGATTCGAAGTTGGTTTTTGTTCATAACTATAATTGTCTCCAAACTCATTATGTATCTTATTTATGCTTCAAATATAATAAAATAAATAATTGACGAATGAAGATTTATTCTTTGAAAAATTATTGTCGAACGGAATAATTTTAGATTCTTTCGAGTAACCGGTGGTAGTGGTTAGACAGTACAAGCGGAACGCAGTGGTCTGTCTGTCGGTGTGTCAATAGGTAACTAATGGAACCCGGACCGCCCCGGCTCCGGGATTGATGGAGTCGAGTTTATGTGCGAAAAATTGTCCGGATACCGTCGCCTTTACACTCTTTGGAAAACCCGGGTGTGGATTTCACGGTCCGATAGCTGCGGATATTTTTGGATTTATTTACTATATCTGCATTGAATAATTAATGTATTGGTTACAAAAAAGGTTAGGTAGTAAAGTTATGAAATCACGATCAGTGGTATCTCAGTGTTTGTCAGTTTCACGGTTAGTGATCTGCGTTGCTTATACGGCACTAAATTTAGCCTGCTCTTAACTACCGAAAGTTTATCGTCATCGTCATTGTTATCGTTTGTCTTAGGAAATTCACTATTGGAAATAGGCCTCCAACGATTTCCAGGGGTTTGCATCGACTTTTGACGTCCGTCACTAAAACTTAGATGGAAGAAAATGATAACATTAAGTTTGCCTTCATACATACATGTACATGCAATAAAGGAATTATCTATCGATCTACGATACCATTACCCATCAATATCAGTTAGACGAATAGAATGAAGATCATTATCTACACCCAAGTACAAATCAGTAAATACAATATTATTCTTATCATTTATACAAAAACATATTGAGCTCAAGTTAATGTCAGAAAAAAAAGTACGACGTATGGCTCGTTTGACAGTACAAAAAGAGGAGTGATCCAATCGTTACCAAACTTTTTAGGATTACTCGCCAGGTCAATCTGAAGATTCCCTGAAAGTTTCATTGAAATCGTTCCAGACTTAAACACTTTCTCTTTTATATTTATATATATATATTTAGAATCTTAAATTTAGTATAGAAATAAGTTTAACAAAACGATGAGTAATCAGTAATACACTTTACATTCCACAGATAGCAACTTACATATTATATTATGTCGTATTCATGTCTAATGTATACTATTTTTAATACATCTACCTATCAACTCGCATTATGGACGAGCGAACACGGTACCGTCAACAAATAAATTAACAAATATTTCGATTATAACGGGTTTCGCCGAAATGATCATCACTTTAAAAAAACGATCGAAAAAATCGATTTAAAATAAACGAGGAGATTCTCAATTCAATCGTCTCACAGTGTTGTAGTTTATCTTCATTTTTTTTGTTTGAAAGGGTTTCAATTAGGTTCCATACTATATACGTTTGCATGAAATTTTGTTTTTAACCGACGTCAAAAAAGAAGGCTCTCGATTCGACTGATTTTTTATGTTTGTTACCTCAGAACTTTGTGATTGACATTGACAACTTAAAATCGGTTTTAATGATTCTTTATTTATATGAAAGCTGGTGCTTTGGGACAATTAATTTTATTTGATTTGAAATAAGTTATACCTTACTTTACGCGATAAACGTAGTTGATATTTCCAAATCAATAAGTATTATTGACGATATGATTAAATAATCGTATATTTTTCTGGATTTTGAACACACTTACCACAAGGGTTTCATCATTCAACAACACAAGCAGAAAGAATACTCTATATCATTTATTGATAAAAACAAGGTATTGACTAAAAGTTCATTCTCGTGGTTTTATGAAATGAATCTCATACAACTGCCACTACAGGGCATGGAATAAATTGATTTTTTATACTTCAAACGTAACGTAACGACATGAGAACTCATGTCACGGTCAAAAATAAGGTTTTATATATACCAATTATAATTTAAATTGTTTTGCAGTCCGTACCATCGCCCGTCCCCGGCAAATGTTGTGGTGAATTTCATATTTTTGTAAGTATCTACCTACGTGGTCTGTTTATTCTACATGTGTTTAGGTTCACATGAAATTTTTTTGATTTTTTTATGCTTTCATAGGCTTATGTGGGCGGCTGAATTTAAATCGCACTCGAACCCTTGAATATTATATTAGAGCTGTTAGCAGCTGAGTCATAGCGCTGATGGCAAACCACTTTTACTTAAGTCCGTTATAAAAAAAAAAATAATATACTCTCGACCGTGTACCAAAATAAATGAAATGTGATCACAAAATGTAGTCCTGTTAAATTATGGGAACTCACCATCATTTCATCCCTAGTAATATTATGGTTAGATCATAAGATTTCTGGTCATTCTTTTTGTCAAAGCGACAATAGACTATTTAGGGAACGGTCTGTGAACCGTAGCTTGTCCATCGTCCTGCCCTGTAGTTCTGGGCTCTCAAAAATAAGACTACGGTATCCTCTGCCTGGATTAAAAGGGGCCTCGGGTTCAATGGGCGACAAGGGGGCGGGCCTTGGGTCCAGACCCAGGAAGAAGGCGACATTGGCTCGCCTTGCACTTCGAGGGTACAGGAGGGGGAGGGAGTAACCTCCCCCCCAGGAAGTGCTCTCCTTGAGCTCAGTGCAGAGCGTCTCCGGTGCGTTCCTCTGGAGATCCCGGAGCCCGTCACTGAGGAAGACGGGGTATCTGGTTGAAGATTTCCCCCCTGTCAAAAAAAATGGTTATCCATTGTTCGACTATTATCGTAAACCATATCTGTTTAATTAATTTCAATTTAATTTTCCACCACTTTCTTTATCAAAGAGCCATGTCCATGTAACATCTGCTTGCTTATTTTGAAAAATGACCTCAAATACCCTGGATTAACTATTATCCTAAATGTCATTTCACCCCTTCTTAAACAAAACCTGGCTCTGAAGCGAACGGATTGCCGCGTACAACGTTCATTGTCTGAACAATTCTTAAGTGATCAATTGTACGATAGTAATGTCTTATAACAGTCTGCTAACCTTAGGATTTACGACCTTATTGCTGTAACTTAAAAACTATATTTGCAAAACAATGCGTGCACTTTTGTTTTTAAAATTTCATAAGCCACAGAACTAAAAGATCTGAAGTGACGTCGACTCATTATTTAAGATGCCACGCTAAGTATATCAAACATAGAGCTGCTACTCCTTTATTTAAAGCAATTTGAAAACGTCCCGCAGAGTGAATTTTTCAGAAATGCTCTATAACGTTATTTTAGCCGTTATTTTGCAAAACAATTTTAACTTTATTGTATTGGTTCAGGGTTCCAATTTGAATAAGGGGTGTTTTAGAAACTGGGCCGTTTAGTTGGTTACCGCTCCATTTGTTGGTCCATAACAAAACACATAAATTAAGTGCTCAATAATAAATGGAAATGTCCCTTGCAGAGGACAGGGCATTAGGGCGGGATTATGACGGTAGCCCTCTGCACTCTCTCGCCTCCGATCGGACGAGCGCTCTCTTCCAGTGTTATCTGAATACAGAGAATATTGCGAGCTCATTGTTTAATGCACGCTGTTAGAAAATAGAATAGAATATAATGGAATAAAAAAAACATTTATTCGACACAAGAACACAGAAACATAACAGATATAACAAGACAAAAAGTAAATTAAATTAAGAAAAATTAAAAAAACAAAAAGAACTTGTGCCGAAGAGGGTTGGCTCAGCATGTGCTGTGCTCAAACATGTAGCACAGCGCTGATTTTCAGCCAAAAAACCTGTGAAAACTAACGGAAGGCTTAACGCCATTCGGTTGTGTATAAATATTCACAGATATGGCATTAAAATAGTAATGTGAATAGTAACTCATATATCAATTTGTTTAAATATATTCATAAGTTAATTAATTTATACAAATAAATAAAATCGTTGTCTGTTTGTAATACGAAGATAACTGATTTTAACTTAATGCATGTAGCATTTGTACATTTACCAAATTAACATTTTTGTCTGTCTATTTGTCCCGGCTAATCTCTAGAATGGCTGGACTGGATTTTGTCGGGACATTCACTATAGATAATAACTAATGTAATAAGTTGTAACTTAGGCTACTTTTATTATAGAAAACATTAAATAAATATTTTTAGTCCCGGGTAACACCGCGGGGTGCTTGAAAATACACACATTGCCGCAAGACAAACGCGGGCAATCTTTTCTAGTCCTTTAATGTTCGATATTGTTAATATATTTTAGTCGCCAGGGTGAAAAGACCCATCCACGACATTGGGTAGTTCTGGCCATTGGTGACAATCATTTTTTTTTTGTTAACGGGGAGGAAATTTTCAAAAAGATACCCCGCCTTCTGGGGTGAAGGCGGCGGTTATGTGGGGTTCCTACCCACTAAAACCTCCCCGGTGGCCCTTTCCTCGGTGGGTGCATGATGAGGGGCTCCGGGATCTCCAGTGGAAAGCACCGGAGCCCCTCTGCACTGTGCTCAGGGAGAGCACATCCCGTGGGGGAGGTTACTCCCTCCCCGGGTGTCGGTGACAATCAGTGCTGTGGCAGCCTTGCGACAGTACATACTGAGACGGTGCCCAATGTTCTCATCATGTTCTATTTGTCCGTTCCTTCTTCCTTCAATTGTAATATGTCTACATTTCATTTTTTTTAATGTGTTACATTTTCTTTGTATATTATGATGCAAATGTTTATGTCTAAAGTACTTAAAACGTTTTAAAATATTCATAATATGTGAATACATTCCTAATATGTGTCGCGGCTCATTCACAAAACAGGTTAAGCACGAGTCACATCATACCATTGTTGTTGCGAGATAAATCTTCAATAAACATCCCCTGTCAAATGATTACCACAAGTGGTCGAAGCGCGGCCCGTGTCAAACCTCCATTCATCTGAACATTGCGTGAAACCAATCCACTAAACTGTTTATTCGTAGATATAAACGCCATCATCCGAGGTCCAGGGTTGTGCTTAAAAATAACCAAACCTGTCTACCACACGAAAGTGTACGGAAACCATAAATTACGAGACACGTCGGACAATCCTATCTTTATTATTTAGACAGAGATAGATAGACATTTTATTTATTGGCATCATGGTATACAAACAAAATATTACACATAAAAAGAAAGAAAATTACACAGAATGCAATTAAAAGAAAGACGGACAGACGAAAGGGACATATGCCAACATTAGACTTCACTTCACTTCGCTGTTGCTGCCTTGTGACAGCATTTGCTGTCACAAGGCAGCAACAGCGCTGGTCTTCAGCGATACCCAGGAGAAAGGAAACATAAGTTCGAATATTCATTTTAAGGTAAACTAAAAAAAATAAAACTCATTGCGATAAGCTGAGAGATTCGAACACTCAACCGTAAGATTGTAAGTTAAACACATCACAGACAGTCAGACACTAGAAGGTTGTCATTGCTTTTTCACTAGTTGTATCTGTACTAAAGTTGGCAATACAATCTCGAGAGTTACAAAACCTTTTAAATAGGATATTTCTGTACAAATTAGTCGTTTAGTTGGTTCATAATAGCCACATATAAACCATGTGGGACATTCAGAAGTTCCATATTTAAATGATAAGAACGTTAAAGCCCATATAAATATATCCCACAGTTGGGCACTGCCTTTCTCTATAAGAGTTTAAGGGCATAGTGCCCTACGCAGGCCCATTGCGGATTGGCAGACTAGACTTCACGTGTCATAGAAAAATTTCTAACACATTAGATTTCCTTACGATGTTATCCATCACCGTCGAGCGCGTGGTATACATAGAATTAAAGCACTTAAAATTGCACCATACAATTAATGCGACTGAGATTTAATGTGCCAGTACCGGGGATCGAATTTGAGTTGCTAGCGTACTATGCAACTTGAGGCGACCGGCCCGACACAGAACTACAACGGTTCATATTCCATGTTTATTTATGGCTAAAAATTATATATGATTTAATTTCATAACTTATTTACATAATAAGTTTTAACATTTCGGATTGATTGTGTATGTAGTGGTAAATAATAAGTCCCAAAAATGTTACGTTTATTTATGGCAACTGTAAAAGGGTCAATACTGACCAAACGCGGTGGTCGCACGCGATGTAGGGTGTGCTACCGGTCAGCCATTGGCCGGTGAGGGTAGATCCGAATAATCGACGCATGCCGTTTTCCATTGGTCTTTGTAACTTTGGCAGGTGTGAATTTACTCCACGAGGAGAAAGCTCACTGGTGAATGCTTTGAAGTGAGCTTTTAATTTGAGATGATTATATTTTAACTGAAATCGGTTTTAAAGCAAAAACCGACTTCAAATCTAATCAATCGTTAGACGCCAATACGCGCAGACTGAATAATTTCTAAGTTATCGTAGGAATATTACGAAATAGAATTAATAAAAACTAACATTAACAAAAAAAAAAGTGTAAAATGATACTGTCAAAATGAAAGCAAACCCGTTCCAATAAAAAAAAAATCGGTTCATAAGTGACGGCGCTATAAGTGATGTGCACTTAAAAGATATAGACGACATAGAACCTCCTTTTTTAAATTCGATTAACAAATTAATTATAAACACTGCACCATCGTCACACACGCACACACACGCAATTTAAACCTGCATCGCTATTAAAAAGCGACTCTCTGTTTTTATTTCCGATGCAAATGGAATTGTAGGGGGCGAGCTCAAGGAGGCGTGCGTCAAATGCGAAATAAATCCCTTTGAAATTTAATATGTCGAGCTGAATGCGCTCAAACATGCAGTCACGCGTGCACGGAGTCACTCGGCCGCGCCGGAGATACTCATCGATTCTACACGAATAATTCTTAATATACCTACATATTTACGCGTAATATACATAGCTACGATAAAGCATTGTCCATCTCTGACTGAATTTTCAATATAAACCATGATTTAGCTCGTAGATTTAAATAAGCTTTAAGCTGAAATCAGATTGAAAGAACTGACAACCTTCAGGTCAGAATGTGATCGCGCTTAGAGTTACTGTAGAACTAAATAAGAAACTACAAGAAGAGGTTCTTCAAAGAAGGCCCTTGTGTTAAGTTGTAACTTAAACTTAAGGCTTATCTGTTGTGGTTACAAAAACCACTGTCTTAATAAATCAGAGAGAAAAACTGTTCGCACCAATTTGGTGTAATTTTAATTACAAATGGACTTACACCGACTCAATTTAATAACCACTTTTGGCAGTAATTACGTACAAAGGGTTCTTGCTAGTTTGAGAATAAATTGGCAACCGAAACTACAGATCTAATTTTGTTAGTGATTAAAGGACATTTAAATTACTATCCTACATATTCACAGAATTAAGAAGGGGTACAGGCTCCAAGGGCCCCTGAGAGGAACGGTGTTTCCTAGGCTGTTACTATACATAAAAACATCGAAGTACCTGTCTTCATTTACAATATTGCATCGCCGCCGCGGCCGTTTCGACCGCTGGCGTCACTAAATTACAATTTGAAGGGTCGTTTTGGGAAAACAAAAAACATTTATATCAATGGCGGGCCGGTTCTAAATTTACTAGTCATTGACAGGCCGTAAAGAGGCGGGGCGGACGCCCGAGGGACTCGTTCGCCTATATGTTGCGAAGTAAGTAGATAAGAAAACTGGAGAGATACTGGCCTCGTCTTGTTGGGATCGTGGTCTACGGAACTTCGTAGAGCTGTAATCCAACCGTCATTTTAAAGTTATTTAATTCTAGTAATTCAGCCCGCTCCGCCGGTCTAGATTTTGCTTTATTTTATTTAAACAATAAACTTACATCATTAAATATTTAATTTAATTCTCACAATATAGTAAATTATTCATTTCTTTCCGTGTTCATTCCCTTCTATTCTCTTCTTTAGAGGGTGAAGATCATTACCTACACCAATGTACATATCAGTAAATACAATATCATACCCGTAGTAGTAGTATCATAGTAAATAAAAAATGTATTTGACAGTCCAAAAAGAGAAGTGCTCCCATCGTCACCAGTCGTCAGGTCAATCTGAAGATTCCTTGAAAGTTTCATTGAAATCGGTCCAGCCGTTTCGGAGCCTATACGGATCAAATACACACATTCTCTTTTATATATTCAGATTTTATTGGTAATATAATAAATTACAAGTCAATTATTTACTACAAATTATTAAAAATTATTAGTATTACAAATTACATTAAATAATTGAATAGAAAAAAAAAATAGTACATCGAAGAAATAAAGTTATTTTAATTTGTAATTTCGTTTGTTAATTCCTACACTATAAAATTTCTCTCAACCAGATATCGTTAGATATATAAAGATATCGTTGTACAAACACAAAAAAAGGTCAAGAATGCAGCTATAATTATAAAAAATTACGAAAAACTATTACACGCATAGAGATAAGATGCTACAAACACGGTGAGCTTTGTGTATATGTATCTTTAAGATTTTAATGTTAACCATAATACGGCTGAGATAACGTTTTAACTTACTTATTCAAAATAAAAGATGGCATCAATCTAAAAGAAACATATTTAACTGAAATTATGAATTACACCCCCTTAGACGTTTTAAATAATGAAAGACTTGGGGCTAGATAACATATTTCCTCCGCTTCGCTTCAGTTTCCTCAATGCTGAGAGAACTGTCGGTGGTGATCCGTTACTACTTTCTCTGCAGTCGTGTGAAAAGATTCGCTAACCGAGATCTACGAAAGAATCTAAAAATGGTCTTTACTCAGTCCAACGGCCACTCTCACGTCGAGATATTCCCCGGATTGTTTAAAAATTGTGAAAGATAACGTTGAAAACATTATCAGAGGTTCTATCATATTGTGCAAAGATACAAAGCACGAAAAATCCAACTAAACTGTCATAGCTATAAAAATATACCCGATAAGGGTAAAATAATACTTGATTTTACTTTGCTGTATTTTTTTTAATTCTCTTCAAAAAGAAAGTAATATTCCTTTATTTTTAGAAATATTACTAACATTCTTGTTAAGCATACCAACTAAGCATAAGCTTTTGCTAGGAGACGGTTCACGTCATTAGTCGAATGGTGGATTCAAACCTACGACCTTACGATTCGCAGACACCCTAAGCCATTAGGCTATTGACGCTTCGTTTTGTATCCTTACTAAGCATTTTGAAACGTATTTGTTACTATCTCATGTCTGTCAAATAATTGGGATAAATAGGTGGTAAATCTAAATATAATCTTGTGTATTCAGCTCTGTGTATGTGACATAAGTGAGGGTCAAATGCAAACTTTTCGGACGGCGGTTACCCGGGGGACTGCCCGGGGTTCGAGTTCGGGATAAAACTCCGGGTAATTCTCACGTACTATTCTGTATTTGTCATTTGAATCGAATTCTCCAAGTTTGTTTTGTGCGTATTACACTGTACGTCCATGTTAAATGTATTATCTATTGGACTAGAACGTAATATAAAGTGAATTCTTATTACTACGTGGGTGTTTAGAGTAACTAAAATAGCGCGTTTTATATCCAGGACTGAATTTCCACTTAACATCAGCTGGTTTAGTGGGCAAGCGATATACGAGTGTATTGAGATACAAGCCGCCGAGTAAGCTAAATTTAGCTTTAAGATGAGAGTATGATTTGAAATACCGAGGAATCGCACACTACACCGCTCTAACGGACCACAGACTAGACCTCAGTCTGTGTGCTTCCTTAGTTTTCGAAGCATTTTAATAACTTCACGTTGTTTGCTTTTTGTACTTTTGTGGCAATGGCATTTCAATTAATTTCAATAGAGAAAATTGCTTTGAGATACGAGCAATTTGACATACGAACAAGGTTACGGAACGTATTAAACTTGTATGTCTAGGTACCCCTGTATAAAAATACTGTTAACATAACTTTGATCTGGTATGAAGATCGCTGTTGCTAGCTGAAATTATTGTGCCAACGTTATTACGGCTACTAACGCTTCTTCAAATATTTACATTGCCACTGGTAAACATCTACGTTGCTAACTCCATCTATCAAACCCTTTCCTCCCCCGGGATCGGCCAAGTAGATCAAGGAATATTAAAGTTCGGGAGCTCAAAATATTTATGAACTGATTAAATTTTGATTTCAAATCATATTAAGTATTTTTTTTTTCTAAAATAAAAGTAACTTACTCCCTATTACTTCAGCTATCTGCCAGTAAAAGTCCTGGCGAAATAGGTCCAGCCGTTCCAGAGTTGGCGGAAGAAACAGACGGAGGAAAATTGTAAAAAAATATTTTGGTATGTGTGCTTTATATACATTCTTTTGTATGAAGTAAAAAGTGGTTATTATAATATTGCAAACAGCACTCTATTTTTATTCACTTGTATATATTATGTGTACCATGCCAGTATTGACGTGAAGCATCCCAAGCTTAAGCTCAGAATATAGTATTGGGTGTATAGCTATAGCTTAGAATATAATAAAGTATTTATAGCTGAGTGTATAGAATAGAATGTTGAAATGTTTGTTATAAGTGTTAGAAATAATCGTGTTAGCCTTTTTTTTTGTTAACGAGGAGGAAATCTTTAGAAAGATACCCCGCCTTCTGGAGGGAAGGCGGCGGTTATGATGGGTTTTTACCCACTAAAACCTCCCGGTGGCCCTTCCTCGGTGCATGGTGAGGGGCTCCGGGATCTCCAGTGGAACGCACCGGAGAACGCACCCTCTGCACTGTGCTCAAGGAGAGCACTTCCCGGGGGGGAGGTTACTCCCTCCCCCCCTGTGCCCTCGCAGTGCAAGGCGACACGGGCCAGCCGATGTCGCCTTCTTCCCGGGTCCACCTTGGCGGACGACAAAGGCCCCCACCATTGTCGCCCAGTGAACCCGAGGCCCCTTTTAATCGCCTTCTACGACAGGCAGGGGATACCGTAGTCTTATTCTTGAGAGCCCAGAACTATAGGGCTGGATCGTGTTAACCTATCTAGTATAAGCTGAAAGTTGCGAGATGATGCTTGAAATGTTTGACGTTAATACTTGCATGGCGCACGTCATCTATCATTTCTATAACAACAAAGTTGAGCCGTGGTATTTCAGTGTCAGGTCTGTCGTCGTGAGTTGTATAGTAACGCTGGTAACCCCAGTTCGATCTCCATGGTGCCAGCACCATGAATTTTAACCATTGAAATTTTAGGTGCTGATTTGCCACGTTCTCTACGGTAAAGGAAACATCGTGACACCTGAATGTCTTAGAAAAAAATTCTAATATATGGAGTCTGTCAATCCGCACGAAAGCTGCGTGGCGGACATGTATAAAGGCAGTTTGTAAAGAAAATTGAAACAAACGTTCAAAATTCTTTTTCGTCCACATTCGAGCTCGTTATCGTTAAAGTGTTACATAGTCTTGGACTGTTATAAGTCTACCAATAACTCAAACAACAAACATTGTTCTACACGATTTTATTTTTCCCTCGTGGTATCTCATCTTCCCTCGTTCACCACCCTATCTCAACAAAATCAATATACCTAATTTGAAGTTAACCCTTTGAAGTAATAAACAATTCAAAATCTTTAAGCTGGAGTGTACAGTCGTTACGAATTGTGAACCGTAAACCTCCTTTTTCAAAGTCGGTCCAAAATCATCATCCAGCTAAAATAAAATATTTCTAAAATCTTTTGATCTGCCAGTAGTATGATATCGTATCTAATTTAAGTGTTTCATAGAAATAAACAGATTTTTTGTATAGACAATGTAAAAAAATTCTACCTGACGTATAAAATTCACGTAGGGACACTTAACCTTTCCTTAAAGATACATTATTGAGAGCGGTTCCAAAAACAACATTTTTACGTCCATGCCGTCCTGCCCTGTATATTTTATTGCGGGAACCTGGGATGACCCTCGGACTTTAAAACGGGAGCAGTGTGGGTTACCCTTTTTAATATTTATGCTCTGAAGTTTCACTCTACTTATTTAATATTGAAAAACATATGTGATGCACACACTCCACAAAAAAGGCAATGTAAGTTTGAATTGAGATCTTTAGGCCGTTTATTTGTGTCTTTGTCGACCGGAAAATATACCTTGGTTTTGATATTGGTAGATAATAGCTGCGCCCCGAGGTATTACCCGCAAATAGTTACTATTAATTAAAATTTGCCAAAAGGCCGTGGTAGCTCAGTGTCCGGGCGGTTGGCTCAAGTTGAATAGGACGCCAGCAACCCGAGTTCGATCCCCAGTGCCGGCACCAATAAATTTGTTGTTGCAATTTTATGTTCTGATTTTCGCGCGCTCGGCGGTGAAAACATCGTGAGGAAACCTACATGTCTTAGTAGAATTTTCTAAGGCATGTGAAGTCTGCCAATCCGAACTAGGGCCGCGTGGCGGACTATGCCCTTATACTCTCCTTACAGAGAAGGCCCGCGCCCATCAGTAGGACATTTATATTATATATAAAGGCTGTAACTTTATATTTAATTAAAATTGTTTAGAATAAAAGTGGCCTAAGTTACTCCTTATTACATACAAAAATGACAGACAAACAAAAATGTTATTTTGGTATATGTACCGTATAAAGGTACATTTACATTGATTCGTATGTATGTCTTTTGTATGTTTGTTACTTCAGAACTTTGGACTGAGTGAACCAATTTTGATGATTATTTTTTCATTTTAAAGCTGGTCCTTCTCATGTGGTCCAATTCTGACAAAATTTTTTTCATTATATCCCCGACAAATAGACGAATAACTCAATATCACGACAACAGATTTCGATCATTCATTTTTTATAGGAGGTACTACTACCATTTAGTTGGATGAAAGCTTGGTTAGGCTCTGATTAATTCTATATCGTAATATTCTTACGATAATTCGGAAATACAAAGAAGAAAGTCGAATTTGAAGTTTTTTTTCACTCGTAAATATACAGTATACTTGTGTTACGTGCGTAAAAGAAATTACGCAATAGGTACGCGTTTGCAGTTTTTTATGCTTACGAAAGATTTACACAAAACTTTACCTAGTCATATGTCAAAGATGCTGATATCGTGAAAGTTTAGAAGATATCGAGTCGTCCGGATCATTTAGTCGGGGACATCACTAGCGTTATCTACCAAAAATTTGCGTCCCACTTACGGCACGTAACTCAGTGAACTATCGGCTAACATTCACTATCAATAAACTACGAGCCGTTGGGCAAAGGGAGTCGGTGATCGATGGAACTTCTAATTTATACCCAATGCCCTGAGGCCGTATCGATTACACCCGTTAACTTTGCCGGGCGCGATGCTTTTTGTGAAATTTCGCCAGACCTCTCCCGAGGATTGCTCCGTTACTGAGCGTGCAATCTGGTAAATGTGGAATTTAATTTGATTGAAAATATCACACGCCTGATGACCATAGCACGTAGAAAATATCAAATGTATTTTTTTAATATTTCCATATATATTGCTTTTCTTTTGAAATATTACATATATATACGTAATTTTAGTAAAACAAAAACAAAAACCGTTTTCAAATCGAATACAACATTAAACGCTGTTACGCTAGTACGTCCTATTTGCATTTCCGAATTATCGTAGGAATATTGCGAAATAAAATAAATCAGAACCTAAACTCTCACAACACTACACTTAAAATTCATCCTTTTTAATAAAAAATGATTCATCAAAATCGGATGTGTTGGATTAGTGGCGCACATAATTCATGCAAATTTAACTGTTATATGTTTTTCTCATTTATGCCATTGTCAGAATTGGACCAAATGGGAAGCACCAGCTTTGAAATAAAAAAAAGAATGATCAAAACCAAATTAAAAATAAAACATACAGACGAATTGAGATCCTCCACTTTTTTAGGACGGTTGAAATTCAATAACAATGGTCTTCTTAGTCTGCCTTTAAAATATAAATACATATGATTGGTATTTTACTACTTGAGCAGAGGCACCAGAAATCGATTTTATTTCTTTTTTTATCTACGATTTTATTGTAATTTCTTGGTAGTACTAAGTTCATATTTGATGACTCAATATTCTAGTAATTTTGATTAAACACTATTAAAGTTCCGTTATAAATTCGAAATCGCTTATAAACTATAGTCTTTAACAATTTTTTAAACGCAAACGTTGACAACAGAATGTTAACAATACTATATATAGTATATCAGTATAAGGACTCGAAAATGTAATTACTTTAGAAGCCAAACTAATAGTAAAGACCAAGCTAGCATAACCGATTAGAATATATCCCTTCGACACGCACACAGCTACATCCGTCTTTGTAAAGAAAAGGTCATCCCACGGGTCAAAACTATATTGCTTATGATAGATTATGTTGCTCAAATATTAATAGATAACTTCGTAAAACGATTTGCTTACCCCGATATATGTATGCTTGTTAACCAAGATGTTTAATATTTAATATCGTCTCTTTTATAGTGGTATATAAGTTAGTTTAGCTTAGATTGTCCCAATAGTGCTAATAAAATAGCTACCGACCGAGTCGTGGTTCTCTCGGGCGCCCTCGGATCGGACTGCTAACACATAAAAATATTAACCGTCCAAGGGGGACCCTTGTGTCGAGTTACTACCTAATAGAGGTTCAGGCTAAGCGACCTAAGAGCTATGCCACCTCTCAATCCAGTGAAGCAGTAAAGGCTAACTGTGTTAGTTCGTCCAAAAAAAAAGTCTCTTTTATATAAACTACATATATAAATGCATGCTTAAGTATTTGTTTCTTGACGAAAACTGGAATACGCATATGAATGACATATGGCCCCAAGCTTGCTATACTTTATCTATTTAATTAGCCATAGAAGCGTTATGTGTACAAAATGAACGTTCATTGGCATCATAGTGGTCGACATTTGCTATTTTAGAGTCTTTTAGTTTATTGATGCCACTATGATTTACAAACACCACTGTCAAAAATCTTTAGTCGACGCATTTGTAGTATTGTTTTGGTTGGATAGATGAAAGAAATATTTTCAATAGTTATAAACAAGAGCCTCTATACATGGTATGTGCTCGTCTTTGAAGATCGCAAGTGAGTATTTAAACGAGTTAAGGTAGGGTCATCCTACGGGAGCAAAACTCCGGAGATTCCAAGCGATACAGGATTAATTAGGGAATAGGGGGAAACGTGTAGTGGTCGGCGATACGACAGGTACACTCGCTACAAAAAGTCGTTACCTAATCACGAATTATTTATGAAAGGTGCAAAGGAAATAAGAGTATTATGCACTTTTTAATTGTAATTGACAATTGCTTAAAGCCTTAGCTAATTATTTTCCCAGTAACAAAAAAGTAAGTGATATTTCCTCCTCCATGTCCTTAACGTTTCGTGGGAATAGCATGACATTGGTGGTCCTTTCACTTTCGCCTAGCAGCCGTATGCAAAGGTTTGCTACCCGAGGGACCGAAAGTAGTGTGAATCTGGTCAGTCTAACGAGTTATGTAATAGAAATCCAACTAAAATCTCTGGATACTGTATTACCGTTTTAGGAAGGTAAAATAATAAATAATATTTTTGTGAATAAACCGAAATACGGAAACTCTTTGGTAAAATCTCGCTCAGATTAGATCTCCCGACAATAAAATCGTGAAGTGGGATGCTTAACCACTAGATTATCAAAAGAAAATAGAAATATTATACTCGTTTATATAAACCACAGCGTATTTTCACTAAAGCAATAACTATTGTAGCTTGTGTATTAATAAAACGACGATAAAAATATTTTTATTTAAGTAAAACTACTGTAGTCTTTCCCGTTCTTCTAATAAGCATTACTGGTATCATATTTGTGTTTCATTTTGAATGGATATAGAATATACAGTTGAAACTATAATTTCTTATTCGTTTGCTTCCCCATTGCTGGGGATTGTGACTCATTGTTGGACGCTCAGTAATCTGCCCCTAGGCACTCCGTAGATGTCTTCAGTTGTCGGAGATCTGGTCCGATCAACTTTTCGCACTTCTGTCTCTAGGTATGCCTTCGACTAACTCTAATATTTTTATGGGGTATAAACCAGTGCTTGACCACAATCCCACCTGATGTTAAGTGATGATATAGTCGAAAGATGTGCTAGTTTACTCTTGAAGGCTCCCACGTCATACTTGCATGGACAGAGTAACATCGGCAACTTGTTCCACTTGACGTTGACTCACATAACTTCGTACTACTCTACTTTTGCCTTCAACTATTCAAATGTCATTAAAATAAATAAACGAAGTTTGCCACTTGTGTCGTCGGTAGTACGATGTGGATATTCGTCCAGCGGTTGTCTAACTGAATTACCTATCATTTTGATTGAGCGTTTGAGCCTCAGGAGGTCCTATTAGACTGGATCGCTATTTACGTAGACGCGACGTCCCCGCCTTACTTTTACCGAGTTAGCTAGACTTGTATCTCAGGGTATCGACACATCGATGATGATGCAATTTGTTTCTAGTGCGTTAAGACATTAGAGTTAAATTTTCGCGATATATAAACAATTATCGTATTAAACAGTCCTAAGACTCCAATTCTCTTTCGAGAAGTTTATTTTATTAGTACAAGTATATTTACCAGCAAAAACAAAAACCGACTTCATAGTGAATCAAACGTTTAACGCTACTACGCGCGGACGACTTCTTTTTAATTATGAATCGTATGGGTTGTAAGAATATGATTTATGTATCGTATGAATATTACTAAATTTAATTGTTCGGAACCTAACTAAACTTTCATCAAACTACCCTTGAAGTGCATACTTTTCAATAAAAAATGAATCATCGAAATTAGTATACAGGTCCCATGGTGTAATGGTTAGCACTCTGGACTCTGAATCCAGCGATCCGAGCTCAAATCTCGGTGGGACCTTGTCTTTTTGTATAAAATATTAACAATTATTTTTACACCTCACCGGGGGGACCTTTGTGTTGAGTTACTAGCAATAGAGGTTCAGGCTAAGCGACCTAAGAGCTATGCCACCTCTCAATCCGGTGAAGCAGTCAAGGTCATTCTCTGGCCAATCTGTGGGAACTACACGTCATTAAAAAAAAAAGAAATTGGTTGGTGTGATTTTGTATTATTCGTCCATTGGTGGCGCACATACTTGACGCAAATTTGACAGTTTGTTACCGCATAACTTTCGACTGAGTAAACCGATTTGGATGAGCCTTTATTTGTTACAAAGCTAGGGTTTCCCGTGTTGTTCAATTCTGAGAATGGGATAAATTTACGGTAATTATGTCCTACCCAATATTACGCAAATCGATTTCGATGATAAATTTTTTTTTGGAAAGGATTTACTGGAATAGTAATTTGGTTAGGTGCTGATTAATTCTATTTCGTAATATACGTCCTCGTGTATAACGTTTGATTCGATTTATAGTCGGTTTTAGTTTTTACTCTTAAATATTATTGCAATTATTTAAAAATTTGCTAAGAGATACTTCATTAGACGAATTTTTGGTTTGAACCTTGTGTTGTACAGACCGCATCCCGAATCATTAAACAATAGTTAAAGGTAGGTATTTTTACACAAAAGATATAGAAATGTACGCTTATTATAGGTATATTAATAAATAGTCCAACAATACACAATATACGATATTATACCAATTAAAATGTATATTGAAAAAATATTATACATATGAAATATTAATCTTTCTCTAAAATACCTATAAAAAAGAATATTTAATGTAATACTAGTGAACATGCAATATACACAATATACAGTTCTACAAATTTGTTAGAGTACAACAAAATACGGGTTTCGGGCACAATACACGTCTTAAACAAATATAAGAAGGCTGTGGCCGGTGACCTTTGTCCCTTTTCTGTTTGTGTGAGTAAGGGACAACGCGTGTCTACGAACGAACACTAGCATAGCGGTTGTATTTGCAAATGTGAACCTGTAGACTTAGGAAACTATTAGATAGATCATATAATATTTACTAAAAACTTTTAGCTTAAATATTATAAACGTTATTAAAGTTATTATAACGTATGTATTTACTTGACGGTAGAAACAGACCTGTTTCTAAGATTTTATGTATTTATTCATTATACTTATAAGCTTATACCCAAACAGCATGCATAAAGTATTCATATTTTCTGCTCGTTGTGCTCTAGGTAAATAATCATTCAGAATTTCGATTAATATTTTCGTCGGTTAAACAAAACTACACTTAGGCATTATAATTTAAATGTTTTATGTTATTCACAGAGCTCATGGCCACTATGGTCTAATGATTTGTTAGTACTGTAAAGATGCCAACATCGAGGACTTATAGAATGAAAAATCCAGACAGAGTTGCCGACTAACCATGTAACAAGAAAGAAAATAATATCGTCAACTTTTTTTTAAAGTTTTTAAATCTTTGTCGTGTCTAATCGTTGTATGGCGATGGCTCTAAGCCCGTTAAGACCGGGCCACCTTCCGATACAATAACAGCCGCTGTCCCGCGAACCCTTTCCTTGCCCCGACCCGTCTCCTTATAAATTGCGGTGTCCATTGGGTACTGTCGCAACAATTGTTTGTTTATCTGAAATATTGCACGGTATGTTCTCGTATTATGTCGATAAGACAAAGGCATTCTCAATTGACCTATTTCTCTTTATTTTAGGCAGTGCTTTACTTAAAGCTAATTCTGTTTGTTTCCAAATTTCGACCTTACCTTCTAGAATGGAAAGCGAGGCTCTTTGGGTGTTCTAATGAAATTAATTTAGAGTAAGGGTCTCCGAGTGGTTACTTCAGCTTGGAACTCTTAGCTACCCAAAGGACGCTAAAAAAGGTGTAAGCAGACTACGCGGCCCTTTTGTAAATTGGCAGATTTCGCATGTCTTAGAAAAATTTTCTAAGACATTTGGGTTTCTTTATGATTTTTTCCTTCACCGCTGAGCACGTGGTAAGTCGGCACATAAAATTGCAACAACAAATTTATTCCCATCTAATAAGGGCATCGAATTAGGGTTGCTACCGCCCGGACACTACGCTACTACGGCTTTTATGAGTAAAAACCTACCTCGAATCAAATCAAACGTTACAATCATTAAACGCTACTACGTGCGGACGTTCTCTTTTACTTCCGAAGTTATATTACGTATTTCTAATGCCGATATTATCTTTCTTCTTTCAATTCCGTACTCGTTGTCATGAAGGTGTACTTATAGAGTCATGGATTGTGGTTAACCTACCAATATTTTAATAATTCTTCTATACGATGATTAGGTTTCCTGGTATATCTTTGTAACCCAAGTTGCAGTCTATTTATAGACAACTATATTAATATGAAACTCTTCAAATGAAAGTCGGTTAAAAAGCAACTGTAGCTTGTTGCCGTGAGTTCACAAGTTGAAATCCCAGCCGGCTTGAATCGATGAGTCTCAGTAACTTGAACGAATGTTATTAAATGAATTGATTTCCGATGACGACTGTACTCCGTCGGACCGCGGGTTTTCATTCGTCCGTTACCGAAACAAATATTGCTACATTACCCGACCCTTGCCTCTCAACTTGTAATAAAAAGTCAGGACGTCTTGTTCCGGCCACCTACACTCGTACTGTTTACTCTCGCCGCCCTACACCGCCTTACACCGCCTTACACCGGATGGGCCCTTTTAGTTTCCTAACATAACATCATGTTTTTTTTATTAAAATACACTCGGGCTATACACGCGACCTACTTTGCTTGCCTATAATTTTCTATTTTAATTTTACGACGAACTACTTTTTTTGTATTTTAGAACTTGCGTCTCACCTCAAGTGAAGTGATAATCTCGGTTACTACACCTTCTTCCGTTTTCTTCATCGGGAAAAACACGGAAGGAAACCTTCTCTCCACACAAGCTTTCTATGAGTTGGTGGTGGTCATCATCGGAAGAACGGTGGCTTTGTCATTGTTAGTTGATGAATTAACAATTCCGAAATGGTTGTGAAGCATTGTAGTGAGGTATATAGCATAAAATGAGGAAGCCCGGGAGTACTTGCAAATAATATGCAAGAGGCTGCATTGGTGGCATGGGCACGTTAATAAGAAGCTTTCCGATTACGTAGAAATGAAAAAAAAAATTAAGCGATGGGTTCTCCCCTGTCTTATGTGATATTGTAATCTTATAAGCTCAATGAAAAATGTATGGTAATTGCCATCTTTGTCTACTCCAATAAGATTCTTCTTCTTCTTAAAGTGCCTCTCCGACTAGCGAAGGTTAGCAGTCAGTTCACCATATCTCTTTCTGTCTCTTGCGAGGCGAAACAGTTGGGCGGCACTCGCAATAAGATTAAAAATTAAAAAATGGGTGCGTGTACTTGTACACATGTGAGAAGTTACTTCTTTGGCATCAATAAAAAATCGTTTTTAATTATAAAAAAATAATAAAAGGCCTGGAAAAGGATATTCAACACAGTCAATATGTTTGATGAAACTTGGTTACTCTGAAACGGAAAATATATTACAAATGATTAGCAATACTCTACACATCTACATACTCACACACACACGCACGCACACACACAAAGTCACATACGCCCACTACAAGACTATCATATATTCCTACACATGTTTATATACATATCTAAACTTATACTTCACCAAAATGAATTCGCTTAAAATTGTGTTTTAATTAGCTATGTACACTACTTTTTTTTGTTGACGGGGAGGAAATCTTCACAAAGATACCCCGCCTTCTGGGGGGAAGGCGGCGGTTATGTGGGGATCTTACCCACTAAAACCTCCCCGGTGGCCCTCTCCCCGGTGCATGACGAGGGGCTCCGGGATCACGTGGAACGCACCGGAGCCCCTCTGCACTGTGCTCAAGGAGAGCACGTCCCGGGGAGGTTACTCCCTCCTCCCTGTGCACTCGCAGCGAAAGGCGACACGGGCCAGCCAATGTCGCCTTCTTCCCGGGTCCACTTTGAAGACGACGCTGGCCCCCACCCTTGTCGCCCAGTGAACCCGAGGCCCCTTTTAGTCGCCTTGTACGACAGGCAGGGGATACCGTAGTCTTATTCTTGAGAGCCCAGAACTACAGGGCTGGTGTACACTACTTATGATAATGTAATGGGGTGGAGGGTTGATTACTTGAGACACAGGATCCGTACTAGTTCAAGTGTCAATCCACCATAATCTTTCTGTTATTATGTCTCTTGTTCCAAATGTGTATATGTTTTTAATTATATAATTATCTAAAGTAACTACTGTGGATTATGGTGAGGAATAAATGATTATTATTATTAATAAAGTTCAGTTTATATTTGGAAAATTAAATTTATAAATATTATATACTTTATTTATTTCAATAAATAATACATACGGATGGTAAACCTTAATTATATTGGAGTACTTGAAAAAGTATGTAAATACAATTTATGGAGGATATACATATCAATATATTAAAAACATTATCATAATAATTTTATGTTACAATAAATAGATATATTAATAAATCTATACATGTATATGTAGATTTAGATCGATAAGGACAGAAAAATTATGCATTTGTTATAGTATGCATTTAATTACTTTGAGTTTCGCGTTAGTTCTCATAGTAAATGTCTTTAGTGTCCCTTCTACCACTATAAAATATTATTTTTATACAACTATTTGAATAAAATTAGAATTAATTTTAGTATTCAAAGAAAACAACTAACGCAAATAAGTTAAACTAATTTAAACCTACCAAAAGGCTTCGAGATATCTGTCCTTAATGTATGCACAACGGCCTTACCCGTGCTGCCCCGTCCTGACCTGCGACATCACTTGACTAATCCAACAAGAAGTAGCATCATTTCTCTAAGACATATAACGTAACGTAACTCTGTCGCTTTTACTATGGGAAATTATTCAAATTCAACCCAGATATCGACTTCCATTATCGCACACATCACGGCAGAATTCCAAATTCCAAAAAGCCCTGTAGCTCTGGACTCGTAGAATAAGACTACGGTATCCCCTGCCTGTCGTAGAAGGCGACTAAAAGGGGCCTCGGTTTCACTGGGCGACAAGGGTAGGGGCCTTTGTCATCCGCCAAAGTGGACCTGGGTAGAAGGCGACATCAGTTGGGGCACAAGGAGGGAGGGAGTAACTTCTGTCGAGTTATTAGCGATAGAGGTTCAGGCTAAGCGACCTAAGAGCTACGCCACCTCTCAATCCGGTGAAGCAGTCAAGGCCAGCTTCTCCGGCCAATCTGTGTAGTTCGTCGAAAAAAACAATCATATTTTTATTTCATATTCTATAGCATATCTTATCTGTCTCTCTTTTACATGATATTTATTGATTGCCTTTCTCTACTATCATTTACCTTACTCTACTATTTCATTCCCTTACTCTATTGTTTTTAATTTTTATTTACTACATATGTCCTTAAAAATATTTATAGTCATCATATTAGAGACATTAACATTATAGTAGTTCTAACACGGTTAAAACAGTAAAAAATCGTTAAATAATAATTTGCAATACTTAGCAAGTAACCACTCACGTTCAAACGAGGCACGGCGGACGACCCTTTGCGGGCAGTTCTCCCCCCGTGGGCAGTACACCCTCTAAACAACCTCGGCACACAAAAAACATTATAACGGACCTGTAAATGTATTTGGAATTGATCTCTAAATGTATCTAATTAAGGTGCAATTTCGTGGTATAGTCTTATTGTGGGCAGTGAACACTAAATAGCAGGGGGACGGTCGGATCGACCCATGGCTAGTAAGTACGTTTGCGTAGTTTTGATTTCGATTTGCTTTGCGATTTATTTATTCGCTGTTTATATTCAAAGAGATAGTGTTGTGGCTGGCAGAATTTTCTAGATGGCTTTATATGTTGTGTACTTACGCGCTGGTTTTGTATTAAAACTTGAAATTTAAAAATAGTCAATACAGCGCCTGCAGAATTCATTATTACGTCTGTAACTTCTAAAGTTGCGCCGATTCTTCGTATCACATACGAGTATAAGTTTAAAATAAGTTTATCAAAGCCCAATGATCTACGCAACATCATTTAAATTCCAATATATGTATAAGAATTGCTCGTGATCCTGTAATTACAATGAAATCAATGTACGCTTATTTTTTTAATTTACTGTGTTGTAAATCACAAAAATACAATTGAAGAACTCTCTACTTTTATATTTAAATTCTTTAAAAACATTTAATATTATTTTTTAAGTTAGTATTATCAGTAAGTTTGTATAATTGTAGTTAGATTCATGATATAACATAATACTGTGTATATTTGACAATTAAATAATCTGAGTTAATTCCTTTAATTAACATGTTTTAAATATATTGTTTTTACAACAGTTAAAAAAACGTTTTTAACTTTCATATAAAAAAGCAGCAGGTCTTAGACTTAACGTAACGGGTTAAAATCTAATGTTTGTTAGGTTTTTAAGTACAAAAAAATCACTTGCATAAGTTTGTGCCGGGTGTATGGCGATAGGATCGCCTGTCACATTTGGGATGTAATGAACTTAAAAAGCGGACGAGCTAAAGCTGTCTCTGTCCACCCCTGTCTCTCTGGCTGGGGTTGGGCCGGTCTTACGGTCACCATCGTCCATGATCCGGTGAACCGTAAGCTCTTTTTCCACTTTTCCTGTAAAAAACATCTTACATTGCAAGTGACAGTTGCACTGATGTGGGCACCGATGATTCAATTTGGGTTGCTAGCTTTTTATAAAACTTACAATGGCAACTGTTTAGCCGTCAACTGTAATTAAAATAATTTACCTACAAAATTTAAACATAAAACTTTAACGAAGTAATTCCTTAACAGTTGCCAAGAGTTTGGAAGCACTTGCTAGTGGTAGATAAATATAATTCACATAAAATATTCTATTGAAAGGTCGTGAAGGGTTTCTTGGACCGCCAGTTAACCGGAGACTTTTTTAAAGTCTTTCGGAATTTATTTACGATAAATTTAAAAATCACTTACTTATAATACGAGTTTTATTTTAAAAGCTGTTCCTATAAGGTACGTACGACGGTCATGAAGTTAATTTTTTCTATATTGATTTTCTTTGTTTTATTCAATTTTACATTTTCTAATTTGAAGCTTGTAAGCAGCAATTCTCTCCCTTAAAAGAAATCTTGTTAGAAAATTTCTAACGCCATCTATTATCGAGTAGTGGTAAACTAAATCGTGTATACTGTTCAACTTATATAGAGGTCGCTAGCCCATTACCGCCCAAATTGTAGGAGCTTCAAAAGCGAAAGGGAAGAATTATCTATATCCATTCTATTAAAATTATTGAACACATTGTAGCAGAATAATTAAGTAATAAAGTAAAGTTTTGAAAAAGTTAAGTTTAACTATACACTTAACCTGTATTACTAATTTTCACTTATATAGGATAAAGTAGATTCCAATACATACATCACGTATATAAGGCTTAATATATTCTTTGCATGATTTATCAAGTTTTGCCATCAGTTTTGAAGCTGTCAAACGATATGATAAATTTACATTGGAAGTTCTTTATGAAAAAGGAATAAAAAGCTCTATGTATATTGTTTTTTTGTATCTTTGTTACGGATTAATTTCCAAATTATAAAACCGATTTTCATAATTTTTATCCATTAGGAAGCAGTGCTATTCATAAACAACATAGAATATTTTTTATTATATTAATAATAAGATATCACGTAAATAATAATGATTATATGTGAAGAAAAAACGTAAATAAAGTGTGCAAATTATATCTCTGGGGCTCCGGGATCTCCAGTGGAACACACCGCAGTCTCTCTGCACTATACTATACATCACGTTCCGGGGAGATTAATCCCTCCTCCCCAACACCCTGGCAATGCAAGGCGACACGGGCCTGCGGATGTTGCCTTCTTCCCTGGTCCATTGTAACGGACGAAAAAAAAAAGCCGAGGCTTTATTTAATCGCCTTCTATGTCAGGCAGAGGATACCGTCACCTTTTTCTACGAGTCCAGGACTACGGGGCTGCGTACTTTCATAACATAAATTAACCCTAACGTGTATTATTGTAATTCAGTAGTGTTCACAATATTTGTTCCGCTAGTATCGAGATACGGATTTAGTTTTCAAAGTATAAGACGTACCTTTAAGAGGCACAAGTTTTCAGTGATTTCTAAAACTTGACGGGCGAAAGTGGCTGCGGGGCGAAAAATGCAGTGAACTTCCGACGAAAACGAAAGTGACCGACACCTTGAACGCTTTAGCTTTTCATCTCATTCACAAATTCTTGGGGGCTGTCATTGGGTACAGTTCTTTTTATAAAGAAACTATGAGAACTAATAATCAAAAAAAGTGCTCACGTCAAACATTTTTTTTTAAGAAACAAATTCTTGGAGGCTGTTATTGGGTCCTTTTTTTAGTATTTTCTATCATACTTTGTAAAAAGTGTCAAGACTACGTAAAAAAAACTAAAAAGAAACTTTTTTAATAGTGTTGACAGAGACCACAATGACTTTTCATCAAACTTGTAAGGTCCCTTATGTTGCAAAATAGAAACCGCCATCCATAATAAGGTCGTGAAGTCATGCAGTATATAATGTTAAATAACGCACGACAATTATTAGTTCTGGGCACCGCTGAATATGAGTTGAAGCTGCCGTGAAAAAAAATTGTGCTTATATACTTTTCAAGTGCTCCTATATAATTGAGGTTAACTATCAATGTGTATTATTTATTGATATAAATTAAAATATTAGGTATATAATGAAAAGAGTACGGAACACACACAGCAATAATCCCCATTGTGGTAGATGCAACAGGGGTAGTAGCAAAAAATTAAGCAACATAGTGTGAAAACCTTGACGCACAACATCAGCATCCTACAAAAACAGGCGGCCATACATCAACAATAACAAGCAAAGTCGCAGGAAATATATACAATAGCAATGATTTAGACACAGCAGACCAACCAAACAGGGTTTATTATTATAGGTATTTATGATTGTTTACATGTATGTATCTATATGTATCTACTCGTATTTAGTAGCGATTGGGAAGTCGTATTCTTTAAAGTCTCAAGACAGTGTATTCCGCACACATACAATGGCTAAAAGCTGAGAAAAAGGGCTTCATTCATTTATTTTAAATTGAACTTTGACTGTGTGGACCTTTTTCCACTCCTTTTATTATTTTATTGTCTAATAGTTTTCAATATTAAATGCAATGCAATTAAAAACTATTATTAATGATGCCAAAGAAACTCTCACTCGCGTACCTAAATACATGCACCCATTTTTTACTAATGTGTGTCATATCTTGTTTGTATATGTTACCAGTTAAATAAAACGTCTATATCTATGTCTAATCTATATAGAATGTATTAATGATCATAGTACACAGATCAACAAAGTGCAATCGTAGAACACTCCGTCGTACCATTGCGGCGCAGGCGATATTGCCCATTTCCTTAACAAAAACTCATTTTGCGGCGAGTTAAAATAGGCGGTGCCCGGGTGGTGGAGCGACGCCATATCCGGCGAGGCGAGATCGAGTTCCCGACTTGATTGATCAGCAACGCGGACTGATTGACTCGGATCGATTTATTGGACGCATGTGGCATGTGGACGACCAATTTGCGTTCATTATCGAGAACTTTCTAGACATTTAGATGTTACATTTATCCGTTGTGTGTATATCTATATACATGGGTTGGTCTATCATCATATTGTCTTGGGTTTTATAAGTAAGATGTTAAGTTAGACAAGACCAAGACTCTCACTTCAGGAACTGAAATATTAAGACACATATATATCTATACACATATATAGTATATTTATGAGCAAAAACACAAACCGATTTCAAATCGAATCAAACGTTAAACGTTAGTACGCACGGTCTTTCTCTTTACATTCCCGAATTAATCATTTTCATTCCGTAGTCATTCTCTTCTCGAGCAGGTGGAGATCATTACCTACTCGTACATCAGCAGCTTCAGTAAACGGATACATTCGCGGCGCTATAACTTACCTTGAATACTTCAAAATACTCCATTGTACTGTTACTATATACTCAATATGGTTCATAATGACATAAATGACATAATGAGGAGTGCTCAGATCGTCATCAAACTTTACAGGATTAATTGCCAGGTCAATCTGAAGATTCCCTGAAAGTTTTATTGGAATCTTTATATGGAACATAACCACACACTTTCTCATTTATATATATATATATATATATATATATAGATTTTGATTGAAGTATACTTTGTATATCCTATACCCGGATAGGACATTTTCTTCTAAAAATGAAACTTTTTTTTGTTAACGAGGAAGACTTACAATCTTTAGAAAGATACCCCGCCTTCTGGGGGGAAGGCGGCGGTTTTGTGGGGTTTTTACCCACTAAAACCTCCCCGGTGGCCTTTCCTCGGTGCATGGTGAGGGACGCCGGGATCTCCAGTGGAACGCACCGGAGCCCCTCTGCACTGTGCTCAAGGGAGTAACCTCCCCCCCTGTGCCCTCGCAGTGCAAGGCGACACGGGCCAGCCGATGTCGCCTTCTTCCCAGGTCCACCTTGGCGGACGACAAAGGCCCTTATCGCCCAGTGAACCCGAGGCTCCATTTAGTCGCATTCTACGACAGGCAGGGGATACTGTACGGTAAAAATGAAACCTAGCTAGATCGATATATCGCCCCCGAAATCCTCTGCATGCTAAATTCCATGAAAATCGTTGCAGCCGTTTCCGAGATTCAGATTATAATATACAAATAAAATAATATATACAAGAATTGCTCGTTTCAAGATATTAAATAACCGACCGAACGGAGAAAAATATTATTCAGTTACTTTGTTGTTGATAGCAGGACAGCAAGTCGGATTAAATTCTCAGCTAAATTAGACAATCTATGCGAAAGAAGTGGTAATAGAGTTACGACCCTTCCGCCCTTTACTACCGGCTTGTAAGACTTCAGTTAAAGTGGGCGTTTGAATTACGTTTCGATTAGAGTATTCGTTGATTTCATTCTCGTAGACTTAGTTTTCTTCCAAATAAAATCCACAAAAAAAAACTATTATTTTTAAGGTTGCTTACTTGCTTTATTATTTTCCACAACATTCAACTAGACTGTTATAAGTCTCTTCCTCTTCAACCAGTGCGTCCTCCCATCCATGACCTATGGTGCAGAGACTTGGACTCTGATCGCTGGGCTGGTCTATAAGCTGAAAGTCGCACGTGATGGAAAGAGCTATGCTCGGCATTTCTCTGAGGGATAGAATCCGAAACAAAGGAATTCAACGGAGAACAAAGGTAGTCGACAAAGCTCTTAAAGTCAGTTGAAGTGGCAGTGAGCCGGGCCACATCTGCTGAGTCAGTGACGGCAGATGGGGGAGGAAAGTCTTGGAATGGCGGCCGCGCTTAGGGCGGAGAAGCGTGAGGCGCTCTCCCTCCAGATGGACCGACGACCTCATCAGGATAGCCAGAAGTGGCTGGATGTGGAGGATCGTATGTGGTGGAAGGCATTGGGAAAGGCCTATTTCCAGCAGTGGATAGACACAAGCTGATGATTATGCTATAAATCCCTACCTACTTTTAAAAACCTGTTTTCGTCGCATTATCAATCAATATCTTCGGGATTTTGATATGTGGATATTTTATGCATTACAATATTTATTGATTAACTATATATGTAGGTATATTAAGGGTAGATTAATTATATGTATAGATCAATATATTCTTTCCCGTCGTCCCGGTTGGTCATTATCCTGTCCATACGAAGCCTTGAAGAGATCGCTCCCGTTGTGCTTGACTACACGCATGCCTACACTTTTCAACCAACTTCAAAAAAGGGGGAGGTCCTCAATTCGTTTGTTGTAAACATAAAATTATGACTTTCCCGGGTGTACCTAATTTTGATGTCTTTTATGTGAAAGCTGGTGCTTCCCGTATAGTCCCATTTCCAATTTGGTCCAATTCTGATAATGGTAACCATAGGGAAATCATGTAATTCTTAAATTTGCGTTAACTATATGCGCGATAAATGGACTTTTTATTTATTTTTAATAATGTTAGATAACGGAGTATGTCACGTAACATAAGAAGAATTTTGCGGTTCACTTCCTTTTATTTCAATTAAAAAAATACTTTCGGAGATGATTTTAAATTAATAAATTCTTTTATTTCATCAATAACTTTTTTTTTGTTGACGGGGAGGAAATCTTCACAAAGATGCCCCGCCTTCGGGGAGGCGTCGGTTATGTGGGGATCTTACCCACTAAAACCTCCCCGGTGGCCCTTTTCTCGGTGCATGACGAGGGGCTCCGGGATCTCACGTGGAACGCACCGGAGCCCCTCTGCACTGTGCTCAAGGAGAGCACGTCCCGGGGAGGTTACCCTCCTCCCTGTGCCCTCGCAGCGAAAGGCGACACGGGCCTGCCGATGTCGCCTTCTTCCCGGGTCCACTTTGGTGGACGACGCAGGCCCCCACCCTTGTCGCCCAGTGAACCTGAGGCCCCTTTTAGTCGCCTTGTACGACAGGCAGGGGATACCGTCGTCTTATTCTTGAGAGCCCAGAACTACAGGGCTGATCAATAACTTACCCTAACAAATCAAAACAAATCTCTTAAATTTACGCAAATATCTCTTATATCATAACTTATATATTAACATTATTTTGCAGGTATTTTTTATTAATGTTTGGCTAGTTTGGCAATATCAGATAACTAACTAACCCTCACTGCCAATAGTTACAAGAACTGTATGACGGTAGAGTCCGAAGTGGCACTCAAAGTTAGTTTAGCTTTTGAATGTTTTGAATGAGGTTACCCCTCACCGGGGGGACCCTTCGAGTTACTGACTATAGAGGTTTAGGCTAAGCGATCTAAGAGCTATGCCACCTCTCAATCCGGTGAAGCAGTAAAGGCCAGCTTCTCTGGCCAATCTGTGTAGTTCGTCATTAAAAAGACGGCAGAGTAGTGCGGCCAGTTTGTTGTTTACGTTTAAATACGTCACACATTGTATGAGAGAGTTTAAAATATAACATGTAACTTAAGATACAAGCACAAAATGATATAACAGTAATAAAAGTATTGTCACAAATGATTATATAAACGTAATGATAAAACCCTCGTCCTTATTCAAGAGACATTTTATTGCTCCAGCCGTCTGTCTACCAATAGTCTTTGTCAAGTATAAGTAGTTGCCATCTCATTATTTCTGCCTTCTCATGTGTAAAGGACGCTGAAGTAACTTTGAAGTTGTCAGTCCAATGTTTTGCACTCCTAAACTTTTTGGTAAGATACGTGAGGGGTCATTACATACAGCCGCGTGAGCGTGGCACGGGGGAAGGGAATTTGTAATTTTACCAAATTGGATATTTCTTTAGGTGAATTAACTTTTAAACCTTACTTTGAAGTAGGTACAGTCAGTAGAAACTAAACTCAAAGCCTAAATGTGAACAAGGCGGCGTTATTTATATATAACCGATAATAATATAAACGATATCAACCCTGTAGGAAAGGTTGAAGAAATAATTAAAAGGTAACAAGAAAGAAAACAAGAATAAATATATAAGACCAATAATTATTTGTAAAAAAGATATCTGATCTCTATTTAATAATATTAGTTGAAGTTCAAACGAAGCGACCTAACAGCTTTAGCCACCTCTCAATCCGCTGAAGCAGTCGCGGTTCGTTATTACATTGCATACGTAAACTTACATTACACAGCAATAAAATTACATACGTATGTACAAGGAAAATTGTCCATAAATAGTATAACAAAGTCACTTCCCGCTGTCTGTCTATATGTTCGCGATAAACTCATAAACTACCACTCTGATTTTCATGCTGTTCTAACATGAAACAGATAGACCGGTTCTCGAGTACGGTTTAAGTATGCAATTTAATAAATTTTCTAAAATATAACGATATTTTGGAAAAATATAATTCGTCTGGAAGTTTTCGTTGAAAACTTTGAGATAAAACAAAGTACTGTATGATGGAATTGTGTATCATGTATGGGCCATATATCCATCTCTTTAGGCTAACATACAAAATCCATATAAACACTTTTAAAATTGGACAATTATAGAGCGGTAATTGGAAAGCTAATTAAACAAATACAGTATTAATTCTTAATATTTTTAATATGTTAGTTGGCTCGAGCATTTTATGAATATTATGTTTTCTTTACACCATTCAAATTAAATTAACACCTTAGAAGATATAGCAAAATCAAAATAATATGCAATGAAATTAATTTCGTATCGTCCTGATTGAAACGAACCTCACATTCGCCTCTAAATCCTAAAAAACTGAGCCGTGGTAGCTCAGTGTCCGGGCGGTAAGCTCAAGTTGCATAGCACGCTAGCAACCCGAGTTCGATCCCCGGTGCCGACCAATAAATTTGCTATTGCATTTTTATGTGCTGATTTACCACACGCACGGCGGTGAAGGAAAACATCGTGAGGAAACCTACATGTCTTAGAATTTTTTTCTAAGGCATGTGAAGTCCGCCAATCCGCACTAGGGTCGCGTGGCGAACTATGCCCTTATACTCTCATTACAGAGAAGGCCTGCGCCCAACAGTGGGACATATATTATATATATAAAGGCTGTAACTTTAACTTTTTTTTAAACTAAATAACTTTTTATTAGGTTCCACGAGAAAGGAGTCGCAGGCCCAGCTAGTTGGAAAATAAAAACAACAAATTATTTAACTGTATATACTATACTGTTATATAAATATTGCGTTAAGAAACTATTTGAATTTAATTTCTAAATGGTATTTGCTTTTTGACCACATTCATCTCAGTAGATCTTATTAGAATAAGTCTTATTTGTCTCTCACGGTCGCTGCCTTTGAAGTCGTGAGTTAACTTCTTCAATCTAATAAGATGATTAATTACTTTTCTAATAAGCTTTTTAATTAGAATCATGAGTGTGTTCATCACTATCAGAAATTTTGATTATAATTAAAAAGTTAGTAAGTCCAAACATCGGCCATGGATAGATTTTTCGGAGCAATCACTGTGAAAGCGCATGAAACGTCGGGAATTTTAAATCATAATAATATGTATATTTACGAGAAAAAAACAAAATACGACTTCAAATTGAGTCAAACGCACAGCCTCTGTATTTCCGAATTATCGTAGGGATATTACAAATGATAATTAATTTGAACACAACCAAACTCTCATCAAACTACTCTTGAAGGGCATCTTTTCTAACAAAAAAATAATCATTGAAATCGGTTGGCGTGATATTGTGTTATTCGTCCATTTGTGGAGCACATACTTGATGCATATTATAGACTTATATGGTTTTCTCGTGAATCCCATAATCAGAATTGGACCAAATTTTTAAGGAATCCTCAAAATCGGTTCATCCAGTCGAAAGTATAAAATAAATATAAAACTCTCTCAACTCCTCCTTTTGGAGTCGATCGACGAAACGCGTTCTTAAAAGTTTTTCGTGTCTTCTTGCTTCCGTGTATATCACTGTGTATATCATCATTGTTATATACTTTTAAAGCGCTTAAGCTAGCCCTCGGGGTGTATTGGCCACTATACCGCGTACCAACAACGGAACGGCAAATTTATTAAAAGAGTATCAGCGTTAGCTTCACAGTTAAACAATGCTAAGCTAGCCTAGTCGATGCCGCATTACAAACAATATTTTTAATTATTGTATTTATTTTTTCTCTTTACGTTTGTCAATCCACAAAAATAAAAATTTGCGTAAATATAACACATCATTTATACAAATGAATTCTCCTTTTATCCAACTACGCTTAACAAAAGAGCACAAATTTCAACGCAGTGCTGCCAAGAATGTAATTTTAATTTTAACCGACTTCACAAAACGGAGAGGTTATAGCGACGTCATATAAAAGGGAATCATGAATTTTATTTCGTTAGGTAGGATTTGGTTTCAATTACGTATATCAATTTTTTTCGCTAATAATATTAAGTTACAAAAAAATAACAAGGAACTTCAAAGAATGTTATAGAAGTTTACTTATGGATTGAGATATTGGTAGGTCTAAAACAGTGGCACGCAAAATTTTTGTTTGGCGGGCCAGAAATTGTAAAAAAATTTAAACGTGCCAAAATTTGAACGAAAAATAAATGGTTTGATTTACAAAATAAGGTTTATAAAATCTATTTAACAAAAAAATTACGGGCTGGTTTAGCAAATTACAAAAATTTCTGGTGGCAATATATTTTGGGTTTTTACGTAAAAATTTACGACGTTATATGCTTTTTTAAATAAATCAAGAAGATTTTCAAACGTTTTAAACCTTATAATACTGACTAATATAAATGCCTACTGAGATAAATAAAATCAGAAATATTTTACAATACCATTTGCAACACATCAAAAATATTATTTACAAAAATCGTACCCCTTACAGTGATATATTAAGGGAATACAAAATTTTACCCTTGAAATCAAGGAGCATGCTTCTTCAAACCATGTTTCTACATGGATTGTGTAACAATAAATTTGACTGTTCTTATTTAGTAAATAATTTATGTTACGTTGTACCCAGAACAGTTTATCGGCGAGAGGTGAGGGCATATAATTTATTTTCTTCAAACTCCTGTCGTTCCAATGCTGGTGTGCGTTCACCTCTCCGTCTCTCGTCCTCTCCGTCGTGTGGTGGATATTTACAATAAGTACTTCGCTTTGATTTGTTTTCATTGCCTACTACTAAATTTAGAAAATGTATTAAAGACAGCTTATTTAGTTAATTTAGTTAATAAGTATTTATAAGTTCATTTTTTTCCGTATTCTTCTTCTTAATTTAAATTTTGTTGATAGTGTTTTTGTTTTTTAAGTGTTGCACGTTAAAATAATAATGATAATAATTTGCGGATAATGTTGTTGGTAGTGCAGTTACATATTTTATTTCTATTAAGTATTTTATAATATCAATTGTGCTATTGTTTATTGTCCCAAATAAAGAGAAAAAAAACAACTCTTGGCGGGCCGGATGCAATGCTTTAAAGGGCTAGATTTGGCACGCGGGCCGTAGTTTGCCCGCCACTGTCTATGACAACGATATCCTAAATGATTCTTCCTGAACTTCGTATTACAACTATACGTAACGTAGTAATGTTTTGTTCATTGTTTTTGTTTTAAGTTATTTGTTTAATGATTGATCCATCACGTTTTATTTAATTTGAAGTCAGTTTTTCTTTTTACTCGTCAATATATTTATTATTTACCAGTTTAAATATTACGACTTGAAATCATATACTAACCTTTTTGCCTTTTGTGTTGCACAAAAGGTTATGTCCGTTCAAATGGCACATGGCCCCAGGATGGCATGGGGTGAGGTGGGTGGAGTGAGTGAGAGCTACGAGCGAGTGAGACGGCAGATCGTAATGGTCGAACATTAGAATGGCGTCACTGTTCAGGACATTGCCTAACGAGGGTGTAAATGCATCTACTATGGGACGTGTGTGAGCGCCTTTATAATTGTTTTGACGGTAGAATAAAACTTGGGTATGAGTACACACTGAAAGGGTTTTTATGACGTATAATTATAGCAGAATCGGAAATAAATTGTACTGTAGCCTCGATTTTATTTTACATATTAATAAACGTTTAAATATTCTTACTGCATAAAAACATTATATTTGGCTGAAGTAAGAAGCATTTTAAAGTGGCATACTTTCAGTCAAGTACGGTCTCTGGGTTTCACACGCATTCGATGGTGAAGGAAAACATCGTGAAGACCGCCTATCCGCACTAAGATAGCGTGGCGAACTAAGCAGTTATTGATAGTTAAAGTTAAAGTTACAGCCTTTATATATATAATATATATGTCCCACTGCTGGGCACAGGCCTTCTCTGTATAGAGAGTATAAGGGCATAGTCCACCACGTGGACCTAGTGCGGATTGGTAGACTTCACATGCCTTAGAAAATTTTTTTCTAAGACATGTAGGTTTCCTCACGATGTTTTCCTTCACCGCCGAGCGCGTGGATAATCAGCACATAAAATTGCAACAGCAAATTTATTGGTGCCGGCACCGGGGATCGAACTCGGGTTGCTAGCGTACTATGCAACAAGAGCCAACCGCCTGGACACTGAGCTACCACGGCTTTGATTGATATTGATAGTATATACAAATAAATAAAACTGGAAAGTATGTTTCTTAAATATTAAAATAAGCACTTTTACTAAATACATATCCCAAAGTAACATTGTTTTACAATTTGTGTCTGTCTGTTGGCATTTTGACGAGACTATCACTGACAGATAGCTCATGTTACAAGGAGTAACTTAGGCTATTTTTATTTTCGAAAATTTAAATATATAGTTTTTAATCGCAGTCAACACTGCTGCAGCTAAAAGAAAGTATAGCCGTGTGTAAAAATAAAGGGTCAGTTAAGAAGCTAGTTAGTAGTTAAAATAAAATTTAATGAAAAATACTATATTATCCAAGTTTACGTAAGAAATCCTTTTTCGTTTAAGTTTATGTTTTTCAATGAAATATGAATAAATTATAAAAAAATATTTTATTTTATTTTAAGGATATTTAATGGTCTATCATGCACAATTTATTTCAGTTAACTAGCGTCTTTATGTTTCGAGATATTCAAACTTTCTTAACCGACCCTTTATTTTTGCTCACGAGTGTGTAAAGGCATGGTGTTGGCTAATTAGCGGTTGATAAACTTATAATTTGATAGTTTGGGATTCTAAATCAAAGTGAAAAATGATGACTAAATCGATTTTTTTTAATTCGTTAGCTTTTTACTTATTCTTACGTATGATTACAGAAAAAAATCATATTTCTGGATATTAGAACTTGCGTAAGAGGCGTAACTCGTCGAACGTTTCATTACATAGATTAATTAACAAAAAGAGCGTACATAGGCTGGTTCGGATTGCGGGCGCGTAGTCCGCCCAATGATTAACGACCGTCTTTCCGGCCCCACGTCACATGATTAATACGTAACGGCGCATTGTGGCTCTTTGTGGATGTGCGGCGACTGCCAGCGACATATACATCGGTACGTTGGTATATGTGTAGGATTGATGCGTCTGTGTCGAGCTTAGTCTGTGCAAAATTTGCCGAAACCGCGGTATGCTGAAATTAAATTAATCGCGATTCATTCATATAATAATCAAAATATCATTAACGCGAACCAATTTAGGAGAAAAGCCTTCTTATGAGAATAGCTTCGTTCATTTCTTTACGTACTAGGCTAGTCTAGTCTCCTTCTTCTGCCTAGCGTTTTCCCGGCCTACAGCCAGGGTCCGCTTTCCTACTTAGTCTTCTCCACTTTGCCCGGTCTTCGGCATCCTCGTTTGTTAGGTGGTTCACTAACATGTCCGCTTTAACTACGTCCAGCCAGCGTTTCTTGGGCCTGCCACGGGGTCTTGGGTCTTGTACATTGAGGGCTAGGCATCTATGTCCGACATAGTCAGACGGCCTGCGGTATATGTGACCATACCATCGGAGACGACTTTCCTGCAGTTTGTCTGCTACGTCGCGGACTCCAAGGCTGCCCCGGATGTGTTCGTTACTTATACGATCTAATCGCGTAACGCCACACATCCAGCGCAGCATCTTCATCTCTGCAACGTGCAGCTGCTGGACATGTCTTCCGAGGGCTGGACACGTCTGACTGCCATACAGTAGGACTGGTCGGATGATGCTCTTGAACACAAGGCCCTTTAGCTTCACCGGTATCCCGCGATCACATAGGACACCAGTTACTTCCTGCCACCGGACGTCGTGGTCTATTGAACCAGATTTACTGAAATATCGTTTCACGACTTGGGGCAATTATTTAACATTTTCGGGATGTTAAGCAAAAAGAATAAATACCAACTTTTGATATTTACTTACAATAATTGATAAGAAAATAATCAAGACTAGACAAAAAATTAGACAGGAGATGTCTAACGCCTTAGTTGGCGACTACCCGTTAAAATGAACGCGACAAAGTGTAAAAATCAAAAATAAATTAAAAACGCGAAAAATCCGTAAAAGTAGTTATTAATAAGCTTAATTACCTTGTAACTCAAATTTTAATAAATGATCGCTAGTAATTACAAATGAAATCTTGCTTGTGTTTTACTAATTCTTGCCTTTCTAGGTGCCGGTTCTAAAGGAAGACGGCGGATGGGGTGGCGGGTGGTGGCCCCCTTTTCTCCCCGCGGGAGGAATTTTGGCGGTTGACATTCCGCATGGTCATTCCTTGAGTCATAATTTTCTGGAGCAACAGACAGGACGCGTGGAAGTAATTGTTTTTTGTAGGTGCAGGAATTCTCATGTGAAGTGTGCGAGAAAATGTTTCTATATTTCCATATACGATTGTAGTTTTTAGTAGCTTAATATATATATAATATGTTTATAGTTGATTACAAATTATACAACGACTATTTTTCTAAAAAGACGTGTCTTGTTTGAAACGAAATAAATAGACATCCTTAGATGACAACTTGACATGATATTGAAGGCAGATTTAAGTTTTTTTTATAGTAAACAAATTGATTTAGTTTGATTTTCTTAAATCAAAACATTTATCAACGTCAGCAGTAAAAATACTAATCCTTTAATAGTTTTATTGAATAATTTTATCAAAGCGTAGAAAAGGTCCAACAGTGATATGTTTTTTTTAATTCGTTAGCTTTTTACTTATTCTTACATATCAAAAATCTTATTTGTGGATATTAGAACTTGCGTAAGAGGCGTAACTCATCGAACGTTTCATTACATAGATTAATTAACAAAAAGAGCGTACATAGGCTGGTTCGGATTGCGGGTGCGTAGTCCGCCCAATGATTAACGACCGTCTTTCCGGCCCCACGTCACATGATTAATACGTAACGGCGTATTGTGGCTCTTTGTGGATGTGCGGCGACTGCCAGCGACATATACATCGATACGTTGGTATACGTGTAGGATTGATGCGTCTGTGTCGAGCTTAGTCTGTGCAAAATTTGCCGAAACCGCGGTATGCTGAAATTAAATTAATCGCGATTCATTCATATAATAATCAAAATATCATTAACGCGAACCAGTTTAGGAGAAAACCCTGCTTATGAGAATAGCTTCGTTAATTTCTTTACGTATTAGGCTAGTCTAGTCTCCTTCTTCTGCCTAACGTTTTCCCGGCCTACAGCCAGGGTCCGCTTTCCTATTTAGTCTTCTCCACTTTGCCCGGTCTTCGGCATCCCCGTTTGTTAGGTGGTTCACTAACATGTCCGCTTTAACAACGTCCAGCCAGCGTTTCTTGGGCCTGCCACGGGATCTTGGGCCTTGTACATTGAGGGCTAGGCATCTATTTCCGACATAGTCAGACGGCCTGCGGTATATGTGGCAATACCATCGGAGACGACTTTCCTGCAGTTTGTCTGCTACGTCGCGGACTCAAGGCTGCCCCGGATGTGTTCGTTACTTATACGATCTAATCGCGTAACGCCACACATCCAGCGCAGCATCTTCATCTCTGCAACGTGCAGCTGCTGGACATGTATTCCGAGGGCTGGCCACGTCTCACTGCCATACAGCAGGACTGGTCGGATGATGCACTTGTACACAAGGCCCTTTAGCTTCACCGGTATCCCGCGATCACATAGGACACCAGTTACTTCCTGCCACCGGACGTCGTGGTCTATTGAACCAGATTTACTGAAATATCGTTTCACGACTTGGGGCAATTATTTAACACTTTTCGGGATATTAAGCACGAAAAGAATATATACCAACTTTTGATATTTACTTACAATAATTGATAAGAAAATAATCAAGACTAGACAAAAAATTAGACAGGGGATGTCTAACGCCTTAGTTGGCGGCTACTCATTAAAATGAACGCTACAAAGTGTAGAAATCAAAAATGAATTAAAAACGCAAAAATCCGTACAAGTAGTTATTAATAAGCTTAATGAACTTGTAACTCAAATTTTAATAAATGATCGCTAGTAATTACAAATGAAATCTTGCGAAAACCTACGATGTTTTACTAATTCTTGCCTTTCTAGGTGCCGGTTCTAAGGGAAGACGGCGGATGGGGTGGCGGGTGGTGGCCCCCTTTTCTCCCCGCGGGAGGAATTTTGGCGGTTGACATTCCGCATGGTCATTCCTTGAGTCATAATTTTCTGGAACAACAGACAGGACGCGTGGAAGTAATTGTTTTTTGTAGGTGCAGGAATTCTCATGTGAAGTGTGCGAGAAAATGTTTCTATATTTCCATATACGATTGTAGTTTTTAGTAGTTTAATATATATATAATATGTTTATAGTTGATTACAAATTATACAACGACTATTTTTCTAAAAAGACGTGTCTTGTTTGAAACGAAATAAATAGACATCCTTAGATGACAACTTGACATGATATTGAAGGCAGATTTAAGTTTTTTTTATAGAAAACAAATTGATCTAGTTTGATTTTCTTAAATCAAAACATTTATCAACGTCAGCAGTAAAAATACTAATCCTTTAATAGTTTTATTGAATAATTTTATCAAAGCTTAGAAAAGGTCCAACAATGATATGTTTTTTTTAAGTAAAGCAGAAATACTAAAAGAATTATAATAATAGCCTTTCTTGCTGACAAGTTACAAATAATATGTGTGTGATACTATAAATCGGTCTTTTTATTCGTCAGGTTGTCCTCGGACATAGGCCTCCTCTAAATATTTCCATTCGTATCTATTTTGCGCTCTTCTGGTCCATAAGGGCCCCGCAATTTTTTTTATGTCATCCATCCACCTAGAATTAGGTGTGTTTAAAGTTTTTAAGCTGAAATAGGGAAGATCCAGGTAGTAAATGATCAAGCTATAGCATTCATACACGATAAAGTTGCAGTCGCGTTGAAAACAAAGAATTTTTTTTTTAAAAGAAAACTAGCAATATTTTTATATTCTATCCGAAGTTTCTTTTTTCTTGCACTAGGCTACTTTTAATACACGTTTAAACTTAGCACCCAAGTTAACTTAGTCAACTTTCAATCGGGCTCAGTAGTAAAAGATGGAATGTCAGGCTCAGGGCCGGATTTATAGGTCTGGAGGCCCGGGGCATAAAAGACAGCCACAAATTATTTTCGAAATAAAATTACCAATTTTTTTAGATTTAAAACCAAGTAACAGATTTTTTCAACAATCAACAAAAATAATTTAAATAAGCCCCGAAGCCTTTCTTGTGGAAGCCCCAGGGCCATGGTCCCGGATGCTGGTCCCCCTAAGTCCGTTTCTGGTTTGGCTATCAACTTCAATTTGGCTTGTTAGTAAGTTTACCTGGTATTCTGTGAGGACATGGTCGAGCTGGACCATTCACGTATGACGTAACGCAGCTTGAATACCATTAAATGCGAATTTTTACCTATTCGTAATATTCCAATTTACAGACAGACAAAATAAACACAGTTTTATAGTAACCTGTTAGATATTTACATTATATATCATCCTATGTCCCCTAGGTGAGGCAGAGGGCGTCCACAGTGGACCTCCATCGCGTTCGATCTTGTGCTTCACGCTTTATCTCGCTCCATGTCTTCACGATGTTCTTCGCCTCGTCTGCAACTGTGCGGCGCCACGTCCACGTTTAGGACGGCCGCGCTTGCGCTTTCCTTGCGGATTCCAATCAAGGGCCTGCTTGGGAATGTGATCGGCATCTCTTCGGAGGGTATGGCCAATCCAGTTCCATTTACAACGCCTTATTTAGAGGTTGATCGGGCTTTCACGACAGCGCTCCAGAAGACATATTTACATTATTTACCCTATATTCGTTGTATTAGTGATCTCTATTATTGTTATATTCATGAATACGAACATAAAATATTGCGGTAAAATCACCTGGAGAATAAAAAAAATATTTTACGACCCTGTTCGATACACGCGGTTTATATGCCGGTCAATAAATACGCTCGTAAGGCGCGACGCCGATCCTGATAAAATAAAAGCACATTTTTATCCCCATCATTGGATTCTAAAATAAAAATTCTTATGTAAAATATTTTCTTATTAGAATTTACTGTTGGTCTGTTACAGTCGTTAATAAGCATGCTAGGCGTGAGCCTAACAAGACTAGAAGGTGTATGTGTAAGGGAAAAATGTGTCTTGAGAGAAGAAGTTATGACTAGGATAGTTAAAGGCATGCTTGGGTGTTTTGTGTATTCAGAAAGAGAGAAGTAACTATGAAGCAAATATGAGTAGCTGCTTCGATCTGGGACATCATTAGAGAACGTTAAGATACTAAAGGTTTATTAATTTTCAATAACCGAGAGATGTGTGCCAGAAACGTGACATGGAAATCCGTCATCTCTGCCTACCCTTCTTGAAGGACGTAATGGACTCTCCCCGTTTATTTTACTCTATGAGTATATTTTACTCTATAATTCAATTCAATGTTTCTCATAAGATTTCCCAGAATTATTTTAAAACAGCTCGTATATCGCGGAAGTATCCAAAGAAAATTTCATCAAACAAAATCTTATAGATTATAAAGTTTTCCATTTAGTACAATCCTGCCACAAATCTTTCTCTACATTCAAATTCATACATTTGCGCATATTTTTCAGTATATTGTTTCATATGCTACCCATATAACCATAACCATCGGCTTTGAAAATATAATTTATCCCCATACTCATATATATAGTCTATGTGTATATCTTTACCGATTATTAACATAACCCATCTTTTTTTTTTAACGGGGAGGAAATCTTCAAAAAGATACCCCGCCTTCTGGGGGGAAGGCGGCAGTTATGTGGGGTTTTTACCCACTAAAAACTCCCCGGTTGCCCTTTCCTCGGTGCATGACGAGGGGCTCCGGGATCTCCAGTGAAACGCACCGGAGCCCCTCTGCACTGTGCTCAAGGAGAGCACGTCCCGGGGGGGAGGTTACTCCCTCCCCCCCTGTGCCCTCTGCAAGGCTACACGGGCCAGCCGATGTCGCCTTCTTCCCGGGTCCACCTTAGCGGACGACAAAGGCCCCCACCCTTGTCGCTCAGTGAACCCGAGGTCCCTTTTAGTCGCCTTCTACGACAGGCAGGGGATACCGTAGTCTTATTCTTGAGAGCCCAAAACTACAGGGCTATCTACTACCCATCTATTCTAACGTCATTCGTTTACTAAAGAATGATTGAATAGTAATACTTGACGGGGTTTATCTATATGTATTTGTATATTTGTTATATTATATAAACAATTTTCGTAGGCGGAAGTAAAATATGTTTAATGTATTCGATGTCCCACATACCGAGGGGATGTGTGAAACTAAAAACATTTACAGCTACCCTCATCCTACTCTATGCTAATAGTATTCCTCTCATGGAATTTTGATGCTTACTATTTCGCATGGTCATTGCCATTTCCACAATTTCAGACCGTACCCTCAGTGAGGCTAACCTAAGTGTGGAGTGACATTTATTAATATATAAGTAAAAGTGAAGACCTTGAAATGCCATCAATGGCGGAATAAAAACTGATACTCGAAAACATTTACATTAGAGAGCCATTCATATATCCAAGGAGTCGTTGTCGTAGGATTTTTAATGTGCCGCAATCTAAAACCAACCTACTGTCGCACTCGCCATTGCCAAGGATTTCCGTTTCCTCCTTTATACTAAGTCCACGTCGGTTGACATTTCACTAATTCACAATTCCTTAGTGTTAAAAATTGTGTAATAATGTTGTTTAATTTAATTAATTTATTACTGATTTTCCTTTTTCTTTATAATTTATTAAAATATTTTTGTAACTATTAAAAATTAAATCGTTACGTTTCTTTATAGAGAATGTTGTGTACACCTGTAATTGGCATACACAACAGGACTTAGTTTGTAAATTTAATTATTACAACAATGTATGCTTGTGCAATGCTGTTGGTGTATCTTATTAAATAAATAAATAAAGAAGAATATAAATCTAAGATGCAAGTAAATAAACAATTTCTTATGGTTATAGATAAAAAGACAACGATTTGTTAAAAACATCCGCAATATTTTATATAATAATAGCACAAGGCAATATATAACGATGTTTATTATCAATTCTTAGATCGATATTCTTCTCTGTTTGATAGGATTGAGATTGAAGACCACTTGAAAACCAATAGCGTAGGCTGTGAATCGGCGTTTCTCTTTAATAATGTGGTGTATCCTTTTGCTAGATTTTCTGAAGTCTATATAAAGGACATAAGAACACCGTTCGTTTTGGAAATCGAAAGGTCTATGTCAAAAATACTACGGCAGAAATTAAGACAATGACGATGATTATAGTATCTAAAATTGTTAAATAATTAATGACAATAGAACACACTCTTGTATGGAAGTCTATTTCTAAACAATATGTGTATTTATGTTAGCGTGTGATACTTGTGGACTTAAGTTTTCACTTCATAAAGGAAGTTGGGTTTAGTAAGAGATTGTAGCGGCTTCTACTTTTGCATAAAAAATAAGCCGAAATTAGCGAAGTACCACGTCATTGAAGAATTGGCGAGTTGAATGAAATGACGGCCTATCTTAAAAATCTCAAACACACAATTTCTCTGATGTTGTTTGTGATAGGCGGCGGTAATACCTAAACAACAGTTGATTTGTATGTTAATTTGCCCTATCTCTTGCATAATATTGAACGTGTTAAGGAGATAATACTCTTTAAACATCTATAGAAGTAGACTTTGCCGTATAGACAATTTTATTTGTTTTGCCAATGCTACTAAGTATAATATAAGACTAGCGTAACCAGCCCGTATGGACGGGTTTTGCTTTATTTTATTTAAACAATAAAAGTTACATCATTAAATATTTAATTAAACTCTCACAATATATTAAATTACTAATTTCTCTCCGTATTCATTCTCTTATATTCTCTTCTCGAGCGGGTGAAGATCATTACCTTCACCTATGTACATATCAGTAAATACAATATAGATATAATAGGAGCGTTTACGGATCAAACCCACACACATTCTCTTTTTATTATAGATTTTAAAAGTCCGTTTCCATATCTGCGGCGGAGGATATGCGCAGAATGCGGGCTCCGCACTGGATATTTTACGCGACTCGTTTTAAGAGGCCGTAACACATTAAACGAATAATTATGCGTTGTAATTACATAAGTTTCAGTACGTAACGCATGCAATCGTGCGTTTATTTGCGTTGAACACGAATCTAATGGATTTATCACTTATCACGATCATTCGTAGCATGCTTACGTTGTCTGGAAATAGTTTTAAATAAATGCGAAGTATATTTTTAAAAACCAAGACTGATTTCCAATCAAAAGTTACGACGTTTCCTTACATTTCCTAACTGTCATAGTTCCGTTGTATATTCCGAGATTCCGCGTTTCTTTCTTCTTGCTACCATTAAGGAGTACTTAGCTAGGAGGTCTTAAAAATTCATAAACCTTTTTTTTTTGTTGACAGGGGGAAATCTTCAAGAAGATACCCACATAACCCCGCCTTCTGGGGTTATGTGCCTTCTTACCCACTGAAACCCTCCGGCGGCCTTTCCACCGTGCATATCGAGGGGCTCCGGGATCTCCAGTGGAACGCACCAGAGCCCCCTGCACTAATCCCCTGTGCCCTTGCACTGCGCAAGGACACGGGCCAGCCGACCGGGGAAGAAGGCGACATGCCATTCTGGGTCCAGTTCAGCGGACGATATGCGAAATGTAAGGTCTTAAGTTCGAACCTTCTATTGGACTATTCACGTGAACCATTTAAGCTTAGGCTTAGTTGGAATAGTTAACAAGAACGTTAATAAATATTTGTGAAAAAATATTGATTAAGATCTTTTCATAAAAATACATATACGTACTCATATGCGGGATCTCGAACATCATCAATAACTGTCTGTGTTGTTGTGAGAGCTTATTTGTGTCCACTTCAATGTTTGGTTGTTTTACTTTATTCTGATGGTACTTTACTTTTAACCAATTATTTAAAACAAACTTATTATATGTTCTCTTATACGGTACACCCCTAACACATAACTCATCTATATTTTTGACAAACGGCATCCGTAAACAAAATGGCGTACAATGTTCGACCAGACTAATTCCGCCGAAACCTTCGCTACGTCCGTACTAAATCACCGCACCTATTATGTACCTAACAGAGCCTCATCCAACACGGGTGTCCATGTACAGCTACTACAGACGTACATATAAATATTCTAAATATATCTAAAATATCGTACCGCTCCTTCAAATTGTTGATATCATAACTCCAATGCTGAATACGTTGAAATTTAAATCTACAGTCAAAGTATTAAGGTTGGAATTAAAATGGGCTTTATCCGGAGTTGGGTCAATTTCGATGTTAACAAAGCAATCCTTACAATCCTTTCTGTTAAACTATTCTCTTTGAATAATTGCCGCGTGGACCTGAAGGGTTAAAGCGCATATTCATGCTCTGTCCTAACCACTGTGGTTAGGGTCTAGCCGTCTGTGTACAACGTACATTGTGTAGGTACCATTATATATAGGGACGTAAATTTTGTGTGTGCATGCAGCTTCAGTTTTTGTTTTGGAAAGTAATTAGTTCCTTTCTTAAATATGCGTTTTTAGTTAACGTTGCCTCCGCAGTAATTATTTTTTTATTATTTTTATGGGTTAAAACGGAGAATTTTTCACGAAAAAATATGTAAAGTAGTTGTAAATATAACATGTAATATACAAATGGCTATTGAAATGTAACCAAAATTAACACGAAATTTGTGTCCTATGTACAACGCTAGTCTGACCACGTATATCTGTCAGCTAGCAACACATGACACCCAGCGATTGCTATGCACAATAACTACTTCCAATGATATCTTAGTGATTTACCTGAACCTTTTTGTATTTTTAATCCATAATTAACAATTTACTTGATCGTCACATTAAATTGGCATTGTAAACAATAATTTAACTTTATAAATTCGTAATCTGACTTTTAATTAATTTTGTAAAAAGATTGTGAGGACGCGCAGTTGTGTCGGTATTCGTTAAAATAATTCTTTGTACAACATTACACTGTGTGAATAAAGCGAGTGTATTAGTTGTTGGACTATTTTATTCCACAAGACCTACAAATCATTACATATCTCTGTCCACCCGCTAGGGACATAAAGTACAAAGTAAATGTTGTAACTGAATATTTATTTTATCTGTACTTTTAATACAATCTCTTATAACACTGAAATTGAAACGTTAGTTAATTGCCCGTCCCGTGCAGCTCCAATATATGACTTAACTTCATTATTTGCCATGTTCCTAACCAGACAAAGAGTCGGAGCATCACGTTCGAGATAAAACTACGCTCCTTTAACCTTAAGTGGAGCTTGAAGCAATAATTGTAACGAATGTACTCGAAGTTTGTTTTCGTACCGTCTTGCCCGGGGCCCGCCACTTACCAACTATCTCGAAGATATGCAGCGATTAATTTATGGGATCCATTGTGTAACGAGACGCTGGCGAGCTTCTGAGCTTGGCGGCTTGTACTGTGCTATTATGAACGTCTTGAATGTGGTCGTTCATTTGACTATACGCATATATGTTATTCTTTGGAAACAATTTTCGTACTGTATTCATAGTATTCATGTTTGAAGTCGATGGTCAAATTAAATGAAATCAAAGGATGTACTTCAAAGGTAGTTTGACTAGATTCTAATCAATTCTATTTCTATTCCAACGATAATATAATATGGTAAATACTTTAGTGACTTAGTAAAACTAAATATTTAAAAAGATCTAAAAGAATAGTGATATATTAACTGGCTCCCCTCTCGGAATACAAATTTATTTGACCTGTCATGACCATTTAACTTTTAACAAAGAGATGTCCACGAGATGAGGAGCGAACCGGTCCGACGCTGATGCTGTAATGATTGGTCACAGGTGAAAGGTTATGACCACTTGACCCGTTTACACCGAGGGGATGCTGTGTTGAATTATAATGAGAACGTCAGATGTAATTAAAATGGTAAATATGTTAAATGTGATACAAATTATTTATTATTTATACGTTTTGTTGACACGTTTGAATTATTGTGAAATAATACTTTCACTGCTTGATTGGTACACTTCAAATTTTCATTATTTTAGTTTATGAATATTTTATGGCTTGGTAACAAGACCTTTAAGCCAAGTCTTTTTTAAATCACATACACTTATTTCTTACGTCTAAGATGAAAATGAAAATGTAAGTTAGATGATCTCCCCCCATGAGTCCCCAATGATCCATTATTTAAGATAGAGGATGTAATTTGGTTTTCACCAAACTTTTTAGGTTCCGCATGTGACAGGTAGGCAATCATATAATTTAATTTATTCTTTAAAACAAAAGATAAAAAAATATTTCTTTATTTATCAGTAAGTATCTATATATATAAAAGAAAATTTGTATGGATTTGATCCGTATACGCTCCGAAACGGCTGGACCGATTTCAATGAAACTTTCAGGGAATCTTCAGATTGACCAGGCGAGTAATCGTGTACTCGAGTTTGGTGACGATCGGAGGACTCCTCTTTTTGAACTTTCAAATACAGCTTTTATTTACTATTACGGGTATGATAATTATGTATTTATTGATATTTACTGATAATTATGTACATGGGTGTCGGTTATGGTCTTCACCCGCTCGAGAGGAGAATAGAAGAGAATGAATGCGGAGAGAAATTAATAATTAAATATATTGTGTGAGTAAATTAAATATTTAATGTCAGAACTGTATTGTTTAAATAAAATAAAGCAAAATCTAGACCGGCGAAGCGGGCTGGGTACGCTAGTCTGTTAAAAAAAGGTTACTAGAATTCTTACCATACCAAATAAGTTTAAGCTTGTGCTAAGAGATGGTTTACGTCAATAGTTAAATGGTGTGAATCTAACTTACGTTTTGCTCTCTCTTTTTAATAAGACGGCTGGGATTCGAACCCATAACATCGTATAGTGAATGCTCAGCCATTAGGGTATCAGTATTTAATGTACATAAACACAAGATGTAATTATAAGAAATCATTGCTATTACGCAGCATAAAAAGCCCAGTCGAAGTTCTAACAACGCAGAGTACATAAAGAGGCGTACCCTCTTACATTTAATACCTTAGGTATCTTTTAAGGCATGCAATTTCCTCGTAATTCCGATTCTAAATACTCGAAAGCACTCTAACAAAATAAGTTAAAAAAAATAAGCAAAACATAGAACAGTCTGAGTCCGAGTAATTAGCGGTGGCCGGGTGTGCCCAACGGTCCATCGAGCCGGAAGGCAGCGGAATTGAAACGAGACGCGCCGGGGGAGACCGGACAGAGGAACAGATAGGAATAGTAATCGAGAAGACAGGACAGTGGGGAATAAATAATTGCAATCCTGCGTTTGTTTTCATCCTCCAGAATCGAGGTAACAATAGTGCTCTGTCTGTATTTATTCTAAATTGTCTATTTTCTTTCGCCTTAAGCAACTGGTATATAATATCATCTTCTATTTATCTATGTATATGTATATTTATGTATCAATATAAGATACTTAAAATGTTATTTTAAGCGCCACTACCCTAAGCCTGCTTTTAACCACAAAAGGGTACGAAGAAAATATTAAATAGCATGAAGTTTTATTTTATGATTATCAAGTTATGAGCTGTGATAGCTTAATGTCCACGCCGTCTTCTTGCGTAGCACGCTAGCAACCCAAGTTCGATCCCCGGTGCCGGCACAAAATTTTTATTTTAAAATTTTCAAAGACATGTGAAGTCTGGCGGACTACGACCTTATACTCTCTTTACAGAGAAGGTCTCTGCCCAGCAGTGGTACGTATTTAAAAGCTGTAACTAACTTATAAAATAATTACGTAAATCATTATAACACCCCTGCCTCAGTTCAAGAGCAAAAGGAATACAGTCGGCTACAATTTATAGTAACAAGACGTACTCGTAACAGCATATAAGTACGGAATAAAAATGTCCGGATATTTTCCAAAGCGCCGTAGAGAGTCCGTCGGTGATGCAGGGTCGGATTCAGTTTGTTCTTATTTATTGATTATTTTTTTGATTTCATTAAAAAAAAAATATTTAAATAAACTCTAAACACTACTACGTATGTTTTACGAATATGCTACGCCAGCATAAATCACTGCGGTTGTTATGTGGTGAAGAAATATTTTATTTTATTAATTGTTTTGATAAACAGATAAATAATTTAAAATATATGTAAATATAAAAATGTAGATTGTATTTTCTTAAACAGAGCCCATTACACAGTCCACAAGGCTCATTATTTTGTTTTTAAGTTAATTATTTTTCTATTTAAAAACTGAAATACTCTTAGGTGCTAGCAGAAAGATTTGCCTGGTGTATTGTTATGGGTTCACCACTGACGTTAAAGGCGGACAGCGAATTCTGTCACTGTCTCCCTATGTCCGTCTACCCTGATAAAAAGGGTTAGTGGACTTACTAGCTTTCTTCGTTAGTGTTTCTTGTAGGTTGCACATTGAAACTATTTTTATTATATAGTATGTATACTTAGTAGCGGTTTAATTTTGATTTGAATGCGCTCGAAACTTCGGTATTTGTTTTTAACTATTGATAGTTATTTTCTATGAAATAAATAAAATTTATTTCGTTCTATAAAGTAGTCGTGCTAGTCCGGCGTGCTTCGCTGGACTTATTATAAAGGTTACGTTACTCATTATATCAACTTTCTCCCGTCAAAATCAGTCCAGCTTTTCCAGAGATTACCCGGAATACACAAACAGACACAAAATTGTAAAAAAAAATATTTTGGTACATGTACCGTATAGACATTCATATGCATGTAATTAAAAGCGGTTATTATATTATTACAAATAGACACATCAATTTTAAATATTTATATGTATAGATATAGATTATTTTGATCGTTTCTACTAATTTGTGTTGCAATAATATTTGGATTAGTCCGTGGACTGAGTTATGTGCAATTGTAACAATAAATTACGCATTTATAATAACTCCAGTCACAATGTTAACAATTAAAACTAAAGTCCAACAAAACCGAACAGCACTTCACGGAGAACAATTCAACAAAGTTCGGCCCAGCGCATTGGCCGACGGAACCCTTTCCCATCCTCTTCCCCCACTCGCCCCTCGCCTTCCCGAGTTTCCGAATTAATTGCAATCAAAAGGAAGGACACGAGTGTAGTCCACCCCTAACTTGGTGTGCCATGTTGAAAATTTGCTAGGCGTTACCGTTGTGTGCGTGAATGTGTTATTCTGTATGTGTTAGTTTGTGCATAATTCTGCATGTGTGCGATTGTGCACGCATTGGAGCTGTGTTCGTTACGTTCAAATTTGGGCCTGTGCTTTTAATTATTTATTTCATTATCTCTTCTACTTTTTGTAATAATATTGTAAAAACCTAGGTCTCAGACCTAGGTTAAGATACGTTAAAGGACAATACAAAATACACAGACGTAACCCAGTGTACCGGCGGCAGCGAAGCAGGACCCAAGACAGCTGCGTTTAGGGCGATATCGAGACTTCCTGATGATGCGTGCCGTATCCAGGAGTTCCGCCTTCTGTATCTGACCCATGACCCAGCCATCTAGCGAAAATATCTTGAGGTGTTGTTCGAGACTTTTCGCTATAATTATTTATTATTATATTTTAATTTATAAGGTAATTTATTCCTAAGAATATGTCAAGTCTGTTATCGAGAGCTTTTCCGCCCACGTTTATTATATGCATATAACTAGAGACTAATACCCTACAACTAAAATCTATGCCCGATGTATGGTAATGGATTCACTGCCACTTGTAAGATTTAGTAAGTTTGGTAAAAATTGGACAATGATAACCTCTGTCTACACTAGGGCTAAGAGGATCCGAGAGCTTGTTTTGTAATAATAATAAAAAAGCAAGTAAAAAAGAAAGCCTATGTCTAACTGTGGGACATTTAAAGGTGTACCTTTATAATAAATTTAAATACAGAATGTGAAACAGAAATCGATTTAGATCAAAAGTCCTAACAACAATATCAAATATCCCAGTCTATCTTTGTATTTAAAACATTCTTTTTTCTATATCTGCTTAGTTAGAGCCTCGCCATTCTATGTTCACATATGCGTAGGCAAGTTTCATATTGTTATGTGGGAGTTAAAAATGTTAGTGTTAGTTAGCAGATAATTTAACAGTTATCAAAAAGCGCAAGACTTCTCAAACTTTAAGATAAGGCACTACCCTCATCCTACGGAGTAATCTTTACACGCGCCCCCAAAGCGAAGGTTTCCAACTTGGGAACAAAGTTGGAATAACTTTGGAAGACCAAGGGCTGTTTGGAAAGGACCCCAACTTACGCCCGTCTCTGAAATATTAATGTAGTTCACAGAATCGTATATGAGAGGTGTGTGTGTGCTTTCTCTGTATTTGTAGATGGATGTCAATGTGGTCAGACTATCGGGGATGAGTTTCAATAGTTCAGAATTGTGTTTAAAGAATTCCAGTTCAAATTTCATATAGTGATTTTTTATCCGTAAGAAACTCGAAAATCCGAACTGGCAATAATAAAGTTAGTTAAAGTTACAGCCCTTATATATGTCCCACTGCTGGGCACAGGTCTTCTCTGTAAAGAGAGCATAAGGGCATAGTCCACCACGCGGCGCTAGTGCAGATTGGCTGACTTCACATGTTTTAGAATTTTTTTCTGAGACATGTAGGTTTCCTCACGATGTTTTCCTTCACCGTGTACGTGGTAAATCAGCACAAAAAGTGCAACAACAAAATTTATTGGTGCAGGCACCGGGGATCGAACTCGGGAAATACTAGCAAAGTATTATGCAACTTGAGGCGACCGCCCGGACACTGAGATACCACTTATTGTCAATAATACGATATACTTAAATACTAAAAAATGCTTTTACGACAGTTTGCTTAAAAATCTAATCTAATGTAAATTAAATTTACATCTGATCTGCACAAACTACATATTAAATTACACCAACTGTAAACATTTTAACGCCATGACGATATTGATACGTCAGCTATCAAACACGGCTATATGTCTGGTTTCTATCAGAGTGGATACCGTGAAAGGTATCTGGCCGCAAGATTCTTACCGTCATCTGTAAATCGGTGATAAATCTGACAATGTACGTGTGAAGTCCGAAGGACCGGATGCCGTGTAGAATGCACTTTAGAAACAAAATATAATAGTTTGTTTTCTTCCTAAAATGAACTGCATCTCAAAACAATGTAAATTGACAAGCCGCGCTTGTAAACGTCTATTTATATAACGGAAGAGTAAATATGCAAATCATAGTTTGAATTAACTTGTTAGATAATAATGTGGTGCTTAGATGCCTATTGTTGCTAACTATTCCGACCGATACCATCTTTCTACTCGGTGGGCATATGCGTACCGTTGATATGCCTCTTAGAACCACCACTCTTGCTTAGGGTTACCATATTAATTCTTAAGATAGGACAGTTGTATAAATTCATTTTTTTTAAACAATGTAAACACGTTATAATCTCAATAAGATCACGGACTTCCACTTAGTACTATTTTGCCACTTTCTCGCTTTATTCAGATCACATACATCAATGCACACGTAATCGTCAAGTAAATAATCAAAATAAACATTGTAAAATTGTTCTTATTTAATATTTTTTCTAATAAAGTGCCTGACTACGATCCCATCGGTTGTTAAGTGGAAATTAAATCATGGATGGTATCGAGCAATACACTAATTTAGTTTAGACCTTTTTAATATTCGCTGGAGGTACAGACGCGGGTATTCTTTTTGTTGACGGAGGGGAAATCTTGAACAAGATGGGGTACCTTCCTTCCCCCCAGAAGTGGGATTCTTACCCACTAAAACCCCTGTGGCCCTTTCTCGGTGCATGGTGGTCGGGAACGCACCGGTGCTCCTCGGCACTATGCTCTTCGGAGAGTGTCCCCCCTTGTGCCACGGCAGTGCAAGGCTACATGGGTCAGCCGATGCCGCCTTCTTCCCAGGTCCACTTCGGACGACAACGGCCTTGTTTCCCACTGAACGCGAGGCCCTTTTTAGTCACCTTCTACGACAGGTAGGGGATACCGTAGTCTTATTCATGTGAGCCCAGAACTACAGGGCTGAAGTAATAAAGAAAACGCTGGTCTTCTTTATTACGTCCCAATCTGTCCCAATGCTGTAAGAACAATGAAGGAAGCAGCAAAGTGTTGGAAAACATTGGCAAAATTTTCACAAGTTCAAATTTGCTTTACTAATAAACTGTTCACTCCAAATCCTTTGGCGAGTTTTTCATTGTCACCCTACTATGTACTTGTATGTGGCAAAGTCGAGGAGGCAACGAGATTTTGACCAATTTACAGCGTGCCAAGTGGAAAGATAAGCTAATACGGCTTAGGGTGGGCTTCTGTATTGGAAAACTAATTCCCCACAACATATACCGTCTACAAGTACACTTGTCGACGTCAGGATTATTGCATGTTTACCCTACGACAGGTTGATAGATCTAAATATTTTTCTAAGTATAATTAATATTTATTTAGATACCATAACGTACTGTTTTAATTACTTTTCAACCAACTTCAAAAAACTGTACTACTCGATTAGCCTGTATTATGATGATTTTTTTTGATTTTACCAAAATGATTTTTTTTAATTCACACGAGAAATAGAAATTCTATGGTTTAAGCCCATTGGGATTTAATTATATGACTATCGTGGTATAAAGTCGTATTGAGATGGTTTTGTACATTTTTAATAAAACATTTTTATTTTCTGTTTAAAAGCTTTAATACTAGTCGTCGTAAAGATTACGGGTTCGAATCTCAAGTAGCTTGTCTTATTCAGGTTCTGATTTGATGGTATTAAATTACGTAAAAAGTACCCTGAAATATTTTGTCACCTATCACTATAAGGACTTAATAACCTCTGAAAAACATTGTAGTTTGCATTCCTAACTTCTTGTTTGTATGAAGTGTAATTGCCATAAGATAAGTTTCCTTTGTACTATTACTCGTTGTGTGATGTATATATGGGCGCAAATCGCCTAGTATCGAAAATACTGTTTTTAAAAGTTTAGCGCCATCTGAGATGGGACTGTGTAAGAACGATATTTGTTCATACGAAATTAACGTAATCATGTTAAATAAATCATTGAAAGTTGTGTTAAATTCATTTACATATTTAACTATATTTCATTAATTATTTGTAGTTATTTTATTTGTTTGTTACAAAAGAAGTCAAATATTCTGTAACAGTTTAACTTATTGAGAGATCAATATAAAAACGACTGTATTTTGTAATAACGTGACATTATCTTACCGACCGTCGTGATACAACAAGCAAGCTAACATTCTTGTACTGACCGTCGTAAGCAAGCTAACATTCTTGTACCGACCCTCGTGATACAACAAGCAAGCTAGCAAGCGGAATCTGGAGTGGGTACTTCATTATGGATTCCGACAACGAAACCCCTGGCGTAAACGCCGACATATACATATGATGTTCTAGTACCTTAATCAATTTTAAAAAATGTGAGTTTTTTTATGGAGGACATACTAGTGCTTGACCACGATCACATCTGATGTAATGAGTCTAATTGCCATTGTTTCTACAGTCTTCTTCGATTCGCACAAAACTTACGAATGGTTGTAAGAACATTTTTACCCAAGAGTCATTCAAAAAACTAATAATATACTTGGTTTGTGACTTTTGTAACAAAATAAACAAGATAAATAATATTTAAATCCAAAGTAATTCCATTTACATTCTTAAAAACTGCGTCGCAAATATTGGAAGGGAAATTAAACAGGACCTTTTCAACATACCTTCGCTGATATAGCGTACACTAATGACTTGAAGGCACGCGCTTGGACTTCGAAGGGTGACCAGCAAGGGACGAATTTCCTAAAGGGTAACCCTAAAGCTGGGGACGAGAAGCGATAATTAATGCTTTAAACGACTGTGTTTAAACAAGCATTGCGTATTGATTTTGAACTCTAATCCATTGATTTAGGGTCTGGTATTAAGTTGTATATACGTACACGTTTGGTCCAATTTTATAGTCTGGGGTGGCGAATAATAAGAGGTTTAGGTACATACAAAGTTGGAAGCGAGTTGTTGATGAATGACACTCCATGGACCCATTGCCCTTCGGATGTTTTAAGTGGGTTGGGATAAGAAATGTCGGATATCAAGTGAAATATTTGTTGGGTGTGTGTAGTCAGATATTGTGTTTGCTTATACCGGGTAATTAATATGTAAAGTTGGTGGAATTGCTTTGTCCGTCCCCACGATGTGCGGCTGGAGAGTGATTGTTTCTGAGTTATGTTTCATGAAATTTGTTCTTAACATATATTTACTATAAACAAAATACTAACCGCGCCCACGTTTTATACATTATCAGTAACCTCCTTATTTGAAGTCGGTTAAATAAAAAGTGCCGGGTATAGGGTATAGGGTGGGTGCCACCACGAATGTGACCGATTGACGGCCAGCATGCGAGACGTCGTGCGGCGGGTGCTGACTGCTGCACAACACACCGGATCATGATGGCCACAACCGCAATGACATGAGTCAGGCGACCAAGAAGAAGAAGAAATATAAATTATGGCTATGTGCTATTCCAAACTATCTGTCTCTATGCTAAATTTCATCCAAATCCATTCTGGCGTGACTGAGCAACAAACATTAAAACTTTCGCATATATATCTATATGCGAAAGTTTGGATGTTACACAAACATATATAAATATATATGTTTGTATTATAATATCAATATATATATAACATGTAGATACCTGATTCCCGCACGCTTTACTGGACAGAGGACAACACTACCATAAAGAATTCTATTGTGTGTACATAAAAGTAAATTTTTTAAATACAAACAAAATCCGACTTCAAATCGAATCACACGTTAAACATTATTACGCGCGGACGCTCTTATTACCGAGTTATTGCAGGAACAATACGACATAGAAATAATCAGAATCTCCCCAAACTTTCATCAAACTATCCCCAACTACACCCCATTTCATAAAAATGAATTATTAAAATCGGTTGGCGTGATTGAGTTATTCGTCGATTTGTCGCGCGTATAAGTACTTAATACATAGTTAAGACTTCTATGATTTTGTTCTTGACTTGTATGATTCATCTCATGGATGACAAGGGAAGCACCAGATTTCCAATAAAAAAAGAATCGTCAAAATCGCTTTACCCAGTCCAAAGTTATGAGATAACAAACATAAAAAACATACAGACGAATTGAGGACCTCCTCCTTGTTTGAAGTCAGTTGAAAATCAACACATTTTCCTCGGTAACAAGTTTAGGTAGATTTTTTTATTATTAACCTCGAACAATTGTTTTTTAAAAAAACTATCTAATGTTTAAGTCAGACTAATAAAGCTCCGGGATAGTCTATATTATATAAAAGATAAAGTGTGTGGGTTTGTTCCATATAGGCAACGAAACGGCTGGATCGATTTCAATTAATTTTTCAGGGAATCTTCAGATTGACTTGGCGAGTAACCCTGTAAAATTTGATGACGATCGGAGCACTCATCTTTTTGAACTGTCAATCAAGCAATATGTTTTTGTATAATCGATAACAATGATATGGTATTTAATGATATGTACATGGGTGTAAGTAATGATCTTCACCCGCTCGAGAAGAGAATTAATACGGACAGAAATGAATTTAATAAATTGTAAGAGTTAAGTTAAATATTTAACTATGTAAGTTTATTGTTTGAATAAATTAAAGCAAAATCTAGCCCTGTTTATGGTAGTTATTTACTAAAATAGTTAAATAATTAATACATGACCCTCTGTATTAAGCGATGACTGGCAACTACGCACCACGCCATATGCTGAGGGTGGAGATTAGACACGCTAATCATCTCAGTTCGCGAGATGCTGCACTAATGGCTATTACTTTTTTTGTACTTGGGAATTTGAAACTTTATGAAAAGGGTTACCTTAATATTTCATACTGATTTAATAAGTCCACCGCGCGCTGTTATTACGTATTACAAAAACTTCACATTCGTTCATAGATTCTTTCTACTACAGATGTAGTGAGAAATTATTTTCCATCGAGAAAACTCGGATCTATATCGGAATGCGATGACACCCTTACTGTAAATGAATAATCGTATTAAATGAGTGACATTTCCATATCCATTAATATGAAGCGATCTTTCACGAGAGAGCACGATGAATACGAAGTTTTCCGAAAAATTACGAAAGAAAATCTTTTCTCACTATATCTATAACAGGCAATGACATGTAAAAATACGACATCTTTTTTTTTTATTATTATTATTCTTATATTGCAACCACAGACCTGTGTCCGTGCTCTTTTCCAATACACTTAAATTGTTTACGCTGCATTTGTTAAAAGTGCCACTTCTACAGTTACTATTTTCCTTATTTTTTTTTTATATATATATATAATGCCTGAATTTGGAGGTGGCCAGAGACTTGGGTTCACGCGTCGCAGACGCTCCGCTGCATTGCTATTAGCTTCTCCTCGACCGCTGTGTCCCTGCTTCTCATGGCCATTTTCAGGTTGTAGTCCACTATCCTCTCCCTTGATGCGGCCATTGCCTTTGTCATCAGTCTTCCTGTGGCGTCGTCACAGTCATCTGTATAATAGACACAGCTGACGGTGTGTCGGAAAATACGACATCTTACATTATACGGCGATTATACAAAGTATGCATTTGAAAGTAATTTAATCTTTAATCTTACTTTATTGTATTAGTTTAATTATGTTATTATATTTTATTTGGAAATACGAATACATGTTGAGAACTTATGGTAAAAAAATACATAACGTAAAAAGAGTAATAAATATGTATTCTAAACCGTTATCCACATAATAATAATGTCCACAATATGTCTATTGGAATACACACACTTTATTATTTGTAGTTAAAGCACATCACACATTTAAAATATCCAGTGTCTTTTTAGTGTTTTTCATAAGAGTAAAAGGATAGAAATAACACATCAATGTTGGCGAAATGGTCATTATACTGCTTCATAACTCGAGTTAAAGGAGCGCGTTCACCGGCGTTGGTTCTCGTTATAATGGGAGGAAACATTTTGAGAGCGTATATATCACGAATGCGTTGGGAACTACAAGGAACACGAAAGTAAAGTATTAATTAACTCTGTACAATCGAATTTATTATGGCAGATTTTGTACAGAAGAATTTGATCAAGCCTTCTAATCTTCAAAGAATGTAAATTGAATTTTTCTAAAAGAATACAAGAGGATAGTTGAAAAGACGAAGAAATTTTGATCGTACAGATCTTTTTTTTAATTTTAACTGCTTTTCCACGGACTGATCGTCCGTGTCTTTTTTATTTGGATTTTTATTTGTTATATTTGCTCCGTTTATAAAAGAGCTTAAAGCTTCAACACTTCGCCTTCGCAGATGTCGCCAACGCCTTTACTTGATTAACGTGGTCTATCGCCTTCGGGTCCCTGTTCCGCTTGTACAGATCTTAGAAGTTTGCTGTATGGTCAGATGTTGTATATTATAAATACATATGTATACATTTCATTTATAAGACAAATAGTAATCGCGGAGTAAATCTTTAGAGCTCATAAGAACTGCTCAATTCATCAACGTGTTTATATTTCGATCATTAAACGCACAAAGCAGTTAACGCCTCGCCGTTGCAGGCTCCATTGAAATCCGAGCCTTTATGAAACTATGAAAACCTAATGACCATACGTCACATCGTAAAATACCTACCAAAACAATGGGAGCCCGCGACAGAAATTAATATATCATTATGTCAGACCCATGTACTGGCAACCCTTGCAATATGTCTGTCCCGCTCTGTCACAGGGGTTCCCAACTACCGTGATTATTAAATAATATGTACACATACGGTAATTAAATAAATAATAATAAAAATATTGACATTATGCAATAACTAATATTCAGGTTTCAGAACTTTATATACCTTTTAGTAAAAATACTTTTTTGTATGTTTTTCAGGTAATGGTCGCAGTTTACCAGGGGAGAATTTACAGTTTTAAAATACTAAAAGTTACCCGAGATTTAAGGGCGATCAGCTTTAGCCACCATTGAGTACAAGGGCGGTATAAGCGTTTATTGGCTTGGTTTTTCAAAATATATTCCATCACGTCAACACTTTTCCAAAGGTCGATTTCAGAGCTGATAGCTCGATTAGTGTCCTAGGACTAAGCAGCGGCGGCTACTTTTCACATTTTCTACCGTGGAACTTATAAAAAAAAACATGCTGTTATACCTTATGAACCCTAGTAGGGCAGACGAACAATCGATGTCATTTAAAAATAATGAAGATTTTATGAAGACATTGAAAAAAGCAAATTATAAGCGAACCGATATTTTGTAAACCCTGGCGTAGAGCCTAAGTTTTGCGCGCCATCTCTTTCTCCATGGGCGGCAAACTTCGCTATGAATACGCGAATCTCTCCCGTGATTGGGATTAGTTAATCTTCGCGCTGAACTGCTGGAAGTTAAAATTCTAATGTGTTACAGCGCCTTTGGGTAGTGTTTGTGTTTTGCTGCGGTAATTTACGGCAAACAAAGTTATAACAGTGGATTATGACAGAATTTATGACAAAACTTACGTATGGTTATCACTAACAAATTTCATTTTTAGGTAAAAAATGTAAAATAAAATATTATCGTACTTGTAATTTGGAATAGAACAAAATAGACAGGAAAACAAAACAGCTATACAAATGTAAAACGAAAACAAAAGAAATTAAAAATATCAAAACAAAAACTTGTGCCGAAAAAAAACCTGGCTCAGTATATGCTGTGCTACAAATAACTAAACACTGATTTTCATCCAAAAATCTAATAAAATGTATTGAAAGGCGAATTCCGTCCGGTTTGGTGTTATAAATATGTACAAATATATTTTATATACACTTATAATTATATTTCTCTCTATATAGAATATTTAGTGTATGTCACAGTGTAAATTAAATGAATATGAGCGGTTAAATATGGTAGATTGGTTATTTGACAAATAGGATAAGCAGCGCAGTAGATTTCTCTATTAATCTGGGAAAGTTCCTAAAACGGTGACGTTAGGATATAATACGCTACGATAAGACTACGCTGTACCAGCCCTGTAGTTCTGGGCTCTCAAGAATAAGACTACGGTATCCCCTGCCTGTCGTACAAGGCGACTAAAGGGGCCTCGGGTTCACTGGGCGACAAGGGTGGGGGCCTGAGTCGTCCACCAAAGTGGACCCGGAAGAAGGCGACATCGGCTGGCCCGTGTCGCCTTGCGCTGCGAGGGCACAGAGGGGGAGGGAGTAACCTCCCCGGGACGTGCTCTCCTTGAGCACAGTGCAGAGGGGCTCCGGTGCGTTCCACTGGAGATCCCGGAGCCCCTCGTCAAGACTACGCTAATTCATTGGTAAAGTCGACTGGGTTCAACTTACTATCTGATGACGAGACCATTGAACCGATGAACCACTAGGTTTGCCAATGCTGCAACACGTACCATCTAAAATAAGAAAATAAAACTTACAATGAATATTTTCAACTGTCTTCAAAAAAGAAGGAGGTTCTAAATTTGTCCGCGTGTTTTTTATGTTTGTTACCTCATAACTTTAGATTGGGTGAATCGATTTCAATGATTCTTTTTTTATCGGAAAGGATGTACTTTAAAGGGAGTTTGTTGAGAGTTTGGTTAGGTTCTGATTTATTCTTAATATTCCTATTCTATTTGAAGTTGGTTTTTGGTTATACTCGCAAATATACTTCTGTCGTTTGAAGATAACTTATGCTGTATTTAGTAGCGTGTACATTATTGACATTAATATATCGCTGAGAGTAGATACAAAGATATCAATATCAAAGATGTCTCATAATTGGACGACGATCAATGCCTTGAAAACATTATACGTATGATATAATAAATACAAACACGCTTGTCACACAGGGTGAGCGAAGATCACATACTCCATAGTATGACGACATCTGGACCTTAAGTAAATTAAACCAATTGTGTCAAAACGAACGGTCACAGTACTGTTATTGATTTTTCCAAGTTTTGGTATTCTGTTAGTTAAATTGTGCCGCTATTGTTTTCCAATAGCGTACCACTGACACATTTTTTCAATTGTTGCTATTTGTTAATCTTGTTTAAAGATCTTCCAATTATGCCGTTTTGAATCAATTAATCATTACCAAACAATTTTAAACTAATTGATAATTGTATGTCAAAAAATGAAATAAGTAGATAACGGTTCAGGACAATGAAAATTCAATTACAATTTGAATTGCTCATTTTGCATTTTGAAAATTGCTTTAAATATGTGTGCGACAAATGGACGAATAAATCAATATCACACCAACCGATTTCAATGGTTCATTTTTTATTGTAAAGGAGAGATTGGAGGGATGAGGGAAAAGATTCTTCTTCAGGGGTAGTTCGATGAGAATTTGATTGATATCTAATTTTCTATAAAAAATCGTAAATACAAAGAGGACGCCCGTGCGTAATAACGTTCAACGTTTGATTCGATGTGAAGTCGGTTTTTGTTTTTACTCGTAAATATACTCCTTATCATAAGATATTAATTATAATCTTAAGAGTTAATCCCATGTACTGAAAAGGTCACAACTTTTTTTTGCCATAAGTTCATCTAATTCTCATTTTTCTGGATCTCTCAATTTTCTCATTAAGTGGAATTGAGTTGAACCGGAATAACAATAACTACAATATATTTAAACATAGCTACGTCAGTTGTCAAAGAAACAGACCCGTGGTATGATTTAAACATTTGTACACCGCGTTTACAAAGCCACGTCTTGTCATCCATTGATCAACCAGCGAGCGTTATACAACGTAATGTACCGGTGAATTAAAAAAAAACAGTAATTTGCTAATGCCTCGCAAGTCGCTCGGAAAATAGGGTAGGATGGAGCGTTGTTACGTGGCGCTGTGCCGTCGCACTTCACGTCACAGGCTAATTTACACCGGCCCGCCACAAAGGGAAATACGCTAATTAAAAACTGAGTCGTCATAGTCGTCACAAAGTGTCAACGCAAACGAGAGCGCAGGCAGCGGCCGCGATGCGTTGCTTTGTTGAACGCGCTCTTCTGTGTGCATCCGTGAAGGTTCCTAAGCGAACCTTTATGACGCCAAATGTCTTTTGCACCGATAGTTCTTATAGGGAGGCTCTTGTCTGGAAGTTTCTCTTGCTAGGGTATTAGTGTATACATTTCTGTGTTCCTGAATGAAGGGCGGTGTACCCGGGAAATATCTAGACTAAAACGACGTATTAATTCCTATATATATAGGATATCACGTACGTACCAAGCCGAGGTTCGCTTTTTGAGAATTAAGCTAAATTCCTCATAAGCGCTCTGATAGCTCTGTCAGCTCCTCTTTACTTTACTTTACCACTTTAACACAAAATCATAAGATCAAAGATTCTCTACCTAGTTATATACATTAAATAGTATACATGTTACTTGGGGCATAAACAAATGCCTTCGTTCTGATCAGCATTTTTGCTTTATGATTCAGAATTAATTCAAGTGCTGATTTCTTGGGAGAGCTTTCGAAGTTTTTGTGTTTCTCTAAGCTTTTCTAAAGTTTTCGTTAAAATTAAAGTTCATCGGTCGATTTTTGTTAGTTTTGATAGTCGGCTAGGTTATTGGCTTACCGTAGGGCGCACCATCGGCATGTTATTCTGTGCATTTTGACGTATTTGGTAGTTTCGTACTTATTGTGAGTACATCGCCCCCTTCTTTCGGTAGGCTGAACACGTTAATAGTTTGTCGGCATTTGTCTAAAAGTCGTTGTTGCTATCAAATTAATGTATGCGTGGCGTGAGTGATCGAAAACGTTTGTCAAATCGACGCAAAGAGTGAATTTCTTCCTAAACGCTGTAAACATAATTCAAATGCGGAATATGCAAGTTGCGTAGTGGCATAAATGGAAAACGGAAAATGAGCATATAAAATAGAATTACAACAGAAATGGCCAAGTACACAGATTTTTTTTAAAAAAAATCCTAACATTTCTTTTCATTCTTTCTCGTAATAAAATTAAAAACATTGAGTTACCAAGCGCCTACTTACGGTTCAAATGTGCCATCATGCATTTGTTTGGGAAAACAAGATGTCTGAAGGAAATGATGCGGAGGAAAGACTTTAATGAGCTGATTCGAGTGCACTGAATGCAGCCTCCATACTGCCGGGGCTCGCAACAAAAGACCCTTTCCATTATGCAAGTTTTCAAAGGAGAAATGATGCCAGTGTACTTGGTTTGTTGGGGTTAGAAATGTACTGCCTAGTGTTCTAATGCGGATGGGTATTGTGTCAGTTAATGTGAAATGTTGATTGCCTGTGTGATAGAGTGCTTTAGTTGGAATGCGAATGCGGATTAGATTTTTTTTTCCATTAATTACTTAATACCCTTTATTAGCTGCGGTGAATTGCATTCCTGGTATATTTTCTACGTCGACGCGAATGCTTTCATTCGAAAGTAACATGTAACATGTTTTGTAAGAATATATTTCATATTGAAATATGAATTTAGGGGACAATCATGCAGCTCATCAGATGATAAGTGATCCTGCCAACCACAAATAAAAAGATTGATAGGTGAATCAAAGGGATTGTAGATGTTTGCCAATCATATAATCAAGAAGGGTTCTGTGCAGTCGTACTTCCCCCATCCATCCTGCAACTACAGAAGCCGCTGCATAGCGTTGTAAGTATAGAGTTATTACCTGATGTACGGTTGTTCAATTTGGGAATGTACAGGCTCGGATGGAATTAAGTAAGATAAAAGTAAGTATTGTGCCGTACCAACACACTACGTTACCACATATTGTATGAGGTAACGGAGTGAGTTGCGGAAACAGCTATATTCAGAGGTTGTTTCAAACCCATAAAACTTCAAGACAACTCCTTTTTTTCTTTTCCCACACCTAGGGGATACTTATGCCGGGTTACTAGTTATAGAGGTTCAAGTTAAGCGACCTAAGAGCTATACCACCTCTCAATCTGCTGAAACAGTCAAGGTCAGCTTCTCTGACCAACCTGCGTAGTTCGTAACAAAAAAAAATCCTTTTTTGGTGGCGTGCAGCTCACCTGACCTTAAGTGATTCCGCCAATAAACACATATTGAAGGAATTATAGGTGCGTTGCAAGTCGTTGTACTTCCCCGTTCGTGCAGGGAGCTACTGCCCCCTATCACTCCTTTATCAAAGGTCTGGTCTACTGCAAGCTCTTTCGTTCTCATATCAAACATACATAAATCCATACAATATGTATCTATTCAGAGTTGAAAACTTAAGACATTCTTTGTAAACATGCTACATTTCGTTTTATTTTTGCAATTGAACAATCTTTGTTTCAGATCAACGTATTGAAGCGGCGAATGTGGAATCCATCAAGAATTAAAAACCTCTTAATAACAGCTTGCTGGAAGACTTTAGCTTAATATGCCGTTATGCAAGATTGAAGCAGTACATTTAAGTATTTTATCTTAAAGAAGTTATACGAAGAAGGCGTGAACTAATAAATTATTAGGGAAGAATAGTTATATATACATAAACATAGAGCCGTGATAGCTCAGTGTGCGGGCTGTCGCCTCAAGTTGCATGGTACGCTAGCAACCCGAGTTCGATCCCCGGTGCCGGCACCAATAAATTTTCTGTTACAATTTTACATGCTGATTTACCACGCGCTGAGCGGTGAAGGGAAACATCGTGAGGAAACTTACATGTCCTAGAATTTATTTCTAAGACACGTGAAGTCTGCCAATTCGCACTAGGGCCGCGTGGAGGGCTATACGTGGAGGGCCATGTATAAACATAAACATAGATGTAATACGCTTGTGTACTCCGTCTGTTACACGCGGACGAATATAATCATATACATCCACACAAGTTGTAATGAAAATCTTTACTTTTTATTAATCAAGTTTTTCGTTTTCGTGTAAAATATTAAGTGCGATCACAGGAAAAAAAAGAAAAATAGAGAAATCAGACAATGATTTCTTTTGTAGAGATGACGAAATAAAATCAAATATAATGAAAATTCATACACCCTCTTTGCAGAATGCCATCCCGGTGAGTGCTGTTCCCATTTTAGCCATAGATGGTTTTATCCGACAACGGTTCAAACAAACTGCTACCGAGGTCGATAATTTCTATTATTGTTTCACTAAAACATGCACTTATTCGCGAAGGCAGCCGGGTTGTAATATCGTATTGTACAAACTGATTGTTCACTTGCTTTCGTACCTTTTTGTACGGCTTTATCGACTTGGTTATGACTTACTACTTAGTCATAAATGCAACGCAGAACTACTTTCCTATTTTTATGTATTAGTAATAGTGATCGTTTTAACCGGCTTATCTTAAAACTAGGTTATGTTTCTAAAAGGGGCCTCGGGTTCATTGGGCGACAAGGGTGGGCTTTGTCGTCCGCCAAGGTGGACCCGGGAAGTAGGCGACATCGGCTGGCCCGTGTCGCCTTGCACTGCGAGGGCACAGGGGGGGAGGGAGTAACCTCCCCCGGGAAGTGCTCTCTATGAGCACAGTGCAGAGGGGCTCCGGTGCGTTCCACTGGAGACCCCGGAGCCCCTCACCATGCACCGAGGAACGGCCACCAGGGAGGTTTTAGTGGGTAAAAACCCCACATAACCGCCGCCGGTATCTTTCTGAAGATTTCCTCCTCGTTAACAAAAAAAAAGGTTATATTTGTATACAAAACGGAGAAAGGGTTAACTTTTATTTAGTCACCAAATCTAAACTAACGAGGTAGGAGTAGGCTATTGGAAGGTCTCTGACAGCTGCTCCTTCAGTTGTTTGAATGGATAGGCATGATCGGGGTAGTATTAAAAATTCACAGAATATGATGTATTACTTCAACTGTATGTAAATTTCGTAAAATTTTGCTGCGGATAAAAAAAATATTTTTAAAATATTTAATATTAAGTACACATTATAAGAGGTTGGAAACATAACTATTTGTCTATTAGGTAATTATGGGCGACAATGATAATTTTGATGATGCTAATGCAAATTTGAAAGAGAACCGCGTGCCCTAGTATATTATAAAACACGCTTTTATCCCTAGAAGGTGTCTAAGGGCAGCTTTCGCTGTCCGATTTTTGCCAGTCTTATCGAGTGCAATATATGACAGGGGGTGAACCCATCGCCATACATTGCACACATTATTTTTGTATTTAAAAACAGGAAGAACTGCAATTATTTCATAAAAGCCGACTTGGTTCTATACTTTTAAAACTATCTCTACAACTAGATAAAATTGGAGAGTCTAATTGTAATATTAAAACAACCGGTTATTACTAAATGTATATAAGGTACATTTACCAAAATAACTTTTTACAATTTTTGTGTGTATGTTTGTTCCGGTTAATATCTGGAACAGCTGGACCAAATTTGGCACAAATTTCACTGACAAATAGCTGATGTAATGAGGAGTAACTTAGGCTTTCATTTTAGAAAAAAATTATAAATAGTTTTAAATCGCGAATAACACCGCGGGGCGCAGTTAGTATTGTATGAATTTGGCTAACAATGTACCTAACATTCCTGTTAATCATCCTTAACATATCTATTCTGCTAGAAGATGTTCACATCTATAGTCAAATGTTGGGCTTGAAGTCACTTAAAATGAATGGACTTTTAAAATGAAACTCTGCTTAATGTATGAAAAAGTAACGTACAATATAGGAAAAAATTTGCTATACGTTTTCAACAGTCACAATTACATGCAATCACCTTTAATTGGCACATCGACGCACCACGTGACGTCACTGGAATCAAGTTTAAAAAAAAGGTGAAACCCACAATCGGGGGGAAAAAGTGGCAATTGCGAAGCACTTAGTGTTGCTAGCATTGCGCTAATTAAAGTGTCACAATATCGCACGATTCAGTTTGTTTTAGGGTTCCTTGGGAGCAATACAATTTTTAAACCTTTATAGTAGTTTGTGACAAAACCTAAAATATTTCTGATTTACTTAATGGTATCGCTTTTTCTAATTTTAATTAAAAAACAGTTGTCATTCACAACATTTATCAATATATCTAATATACCTATGTCATAATTAAGCGTGACGGATTTAATTAAATCTAGTAATTGAATTAATTGGTCAGCAATAAGTGGTATTAGAAACATTTGTTTATTCGCTGAAGAAAAACTGTATTATTTTTATGTTAATCATTTTTTTATTATCATCGTCATCATCATTTCAGCCATAAAACATCCACTGCTGGACATAGGCCTCCCTTAACGATTTCCTGCGGCCTTTATGAGGTCGTCAGACCAACTTACGGGTGGACGTCCTACGCTGCGCTTGCTGGCTCCAATCGAGAACTTTTCGGCCCCATCAGCCATCTGTTCTACGCGCTAAATGCCCTGCCCATTGCCAGGTCAACTTGCTTACCCGCGCGAGCTATGTCGGTTGTCTTTGTTCGTCTACGGATCTCCTCATTCCTGACATGATCTCGTATCTCTAGTTTTTATTATAATATAACGCAAATATAAAAAGTTGCAGGTTCATAATAAGGGTAATACGAGGGTGAATCAAAAATTCTTGGAATCAATATTAAAAATGCAAAGATTTAAATAATAATATTTTATTTTTCTACATAATCTCTTTCATCTTCTGTCTTCCAAAACCAGATTCTCAATCTTTTGACATTTTCTTCTGTAACGGAGGTTGAAGGCCGCCCAGAACGCGGGTCATCTTTACAGCTTGATCTACCTCTTTTAAATTCAGCCACCCAGTACGCAACCGTAGAATAGGGTACAGCATCACCCCTAATGTCTGCTGAATGTCCAAAAATTTCCTTCGTAGACATTTTTTCAAACTGAGATATTTTATCACCGCATGTAACTCACTTTTATCCATAAATTTGACTTTTAGCAACTCGTTGCACAAAAATTATTACATGCGAACGAACTGACAAAAACAAGTGACAGTCTGCATAAATATAGTGTGATAGACACTCTTTAATTTGAATATCGAACTTGGTCCAAAAGTTTTCATATATATGCACTTCTAAGAACTTTTGATTCACCCTCGTATAACTGGATCGGAAATTCTGAGAAAATGCAGATGTATTTAAATAAAGATGTATGTAAATGTTATTATATATTAAACATAATTGTGGCATAGAACTGCGTTTATACGTTATACTGTGCATACCTTTGTTTTTCTTCCTTATTATCTTTTACCTTCTTCCTTCTATTTCAGGTGAATTAAGCGATATTTCATCGGTGAACTGGTAAGGAATATTAACAGCTTGACTTGAATCCTATTCGGCCACATATATTTTTATTTATTACAATCACTTCGTCAACAACAAATCTTTTATCTTCAATTATACAAAAATTTATTCGTCAATAATATTTTTTTTTCAATTACATATTTGTTCCACCTCCAGCGAAAAAAAACTATACAAGTAATCGTTTCCTAATCAGAAGTTTGCACTATTACAATGACAATATCTGCAACGTGGAGGACTTAACTTCAGAAGTGGATATATTTAGCAACTCATTTATTAGGTTCAAAACTTTCATTGTAAGTAAATTCTCCTGATTGGATTCTGTTTGCTTCTTCTGGTTTGTACGCGGATGCAAATTGCAAATGATAATAAACTAAACATTCTCGGCACTGTTGGTCGATAAGAACTTGTAAAAAATATATAATGTAACATAATAGACAATAAGGACTCTTTGTTGCCACAATAAAGAGAAAAAAAAAACATGATAAAGTAAATTATTATTAAATACGTCTTTACACATATTCATAGCATCTTAGTGTTTGCTTAGTATGAGTAAAAATATATTTTGTAACAATTTATCGTAAATGTTGTTGACGACTATACTTGGCCTTATATACTCGTATAGCAGAGCCGTGGTAGCTCAGTGTCCAGGCGGTTGGCTCTTGTTGCATAGTACGCTAGCAACCCGAGTTCGATCCCCGGTGCCGGCACCAATAAATTTGGTGTTGCAATTTTATGTGCTGATTAACCACGCGCTCGGCGGTGAAGGAAAACATCGTGAGGAAACCTACATGTCTTAGAAAATTTTTCTAAGGCATGTGAAGTCTACCAATCCGCACTAGGGCCGCGTGGTGGACTATGCCCTTATACTCTCTTTACAGAGAAGGCCTGTGCCCAGCAGTGGGACATATATATTATATATATAAAGGCTGTAACTTTAACTTTAACTTTAACTTTAACTCGTATAGCTGATATACAAGAACATTTTTTTTTTGTAAATGTCTTGTGTATTGCTGTTGGCGTGTGATTAATAATTTTAAATATTACTTTACCGTAACATTCTTTTTTTACGTTTTATTTTAATATTTTCCTAAGACTACTAAGGTGTTTTAACTCAATGTTCGTGGTTTTTGTGTGGGTATTCTTATAGTGTTTTATTAAAGAAGAAATTGAACTAGATAAATATATTTTTGTACGGAACCAATTCGATTTTCTAAAGCGGCGCCAATAAAAGACTTTTTTCATTGGCACCTATGTGAAAGCTTTCTAATTGGTAATTCTCACTGCAGTCACGGGCTGCACTTCTGTCGTCATTGATCTCGCGCAACGTGACGACAACACTGTTTTTTTTTAAATTTCCAACTCACTGACGAAATGCACTAATTGAAACAAAATATTTTTTAAATTCAATAACCAGGAACGTGTGAATAATGTACGTAAATTCAAGCGAAATAAATTCGTGGTACCCTTAAAAAATTTCGCAAAATACTGATGGAAAGTGGAGATATACTGCGTTTTGCTCAAGTGAATGTGTTGATAGCTTAACTCTTCTTAAAAACTGTAATAACTCTAGTAGGTGTTAATTAAAACAAGTTTTGAAAAAGGAATAGACTCGTTTCTCTATTTTACTGTCACAGATATTACTGTTAGGAAGCTTCCACAGAACATCTAAGCGTAAAAAGAACTAAACTCTCACATTCACGAGAAATATTCAGAAGAATGCATCCATCTAGATCAGTGGCGGGAAAATTTTGGTTGGCGGGCCGGAAATTGTAAAAAAAAACTTAAACGGGCCAAAATTTGACCGAAACAGAATCTTATGATTTATAAAAAAGGTTTATAATATTTATAATTAAAGGCTTTAACGGGCCAGATTTAGCCCGCGGGCCGTAGTTTGCCCACCACTGATCTAGACAATGTAGGTGGAAATTGGAGTTTTGTCTACATGTCCATAAACGGACATGAAAGTCTTCGAGCGCAATAATTCTAAGCAATTCTTTGGAACACACCTCCTAGTCATTCAGATGGGAGATGCTTAGTACTGCAATCTCTTTTCGCAAGGCCAAAAATTTGACCGCATGGTACGGAATCGAGAAAAACCATCCCACAGAAACCAAAACGTGTGTTATATCGTCACCCTAAATTACATTAAAAAACTACAAATAAACACACATAACAAACCTGAATAATGATCGATGACGTAATATCACAACCATCAACACTCGTTAATTTCTACTGGCAACAATTTGTCAACTAACCCCATAATGTGGATGGGGCATCGCGCCCAGTGTTGACAAAACTTTATTACCGAAAATTGGACAATATTGCCCTAAATCGGGTAATAGTTTTTTTGTATACCCACCGCGCAGTTGGCCGTTCGTTGCACAAAAGAATGATCTAGTTACGTGACCCCGAAGTACCGCTTTGAAAGGTGACAATGGAAACGAGAAATTCCGGTCTTTTTTTCATTTTATCTAATTTTTATTAAAAAGCTAGGACCATACCGATGACATGATTTAGTTAAATATTGTAGCGCCCCATGCAGTACGATAAAATTCGATGCGTCTTTTAAGTGGCACGTTTTCTGTTTCGTAGGCATTTTTTTATTACCTATGTTTAAATGAGTTGTATAATGGACTTAAATAGAACAGATTAGAATATTGTCTGTACATGTACATACAGTTGTAACAAACACTATAATTTTCACACATATAATTTCATTAATTCGCACATAAAAAATTATTAATACACAGTCACATGTTTGGTCATTTAAGTGGTAAATGTTTATATTACGTCTGATAAGGCAAAGTGTTGGTAGAAATAGAAATTAATTGAACAGTTGTTTTTTTTTAAATATCATGAAGTCGTTTATATAGCCTGCCCTTCAACAAAAATCAGAATATCTGTGGCTAAAAGAGATATAAAATTCAGACAGCATTTTAAATGTCACTGCTCTAATTTTCGCGGCCGCAAACGGAATAATACCTGCAACAGATCTCACAATAAAAAAAGCATCACAATTATCCATTGACACACGGCGCTATTAAAAATTTAAAATTAGAAAACGTTAAAACAATGGCGACATTCGTTCACTCACCGCGATTCGGTCCGTCTGCCGCTTCGGCCGAACAAAAGCCCGCCATTGTTCCAGCGTCCATTTTAAATGGGCAATATGGCGACTGCGAATTCAAACATTAAGGGTTGCATCACACGAACAATAGTTTCGCAAACTATCGATTTCTAATAAATTGCAATATTCAAATGTTTAATTCAAAATTTTAGGCGCATTGTCATAATCTTATTTTACATTCTGATAAAACGCCAACGAGTTATATTTAGATGTATGGTCCACTCTGGTATTTAATTCAAGTTGACCACAGGAAATACAAGATACATACATTAAAGTCATCCCCCTCTGGGGTAAACAGAAATCGCAGACCTCCACTTAGTACGTTCCTGGCACGACTTCGTTGGCTAATACGAACTCCTTACGGGTCCCTAATTTGCATAAAAAATATATATCTTCGGCGAGCCTATAACAACTTCAATGGTATTTCTAGATCGATGGATAATGATATATTTGACGGTAAAGTGAGACAGTCACAGTGGGAATTATTTTTACGCGTTTGTATGCTACAATTTATTTCAGCGTTAAGTGTTGCGTGTTTTTTTTTTAAATATCTAGTCTATTTTCCAATTCAGCTCTATTTGTGAAGACTTGTAAATGGTTTTATGTTTTTATACACATAGCTCTAGTTTGTAGGATCTCTCTGTTGGCCTTCCTTATAAATAAAATAAAAAATACTTAGTCTGGACAATATATCTTTTTTAAAAAAAAAGAAAGCTAGCAATATTTCTTTTATTTTTTTTTTCAGAAATATTACTATCTTGTTAACCATTCCAACTAAGCTTAAGCTTGTGCTAGGACATCGTTCACGGCAATAGTCGAATGGTGGATTCGAACCCACGACCTTACGATTCGCAGGCCGTACCCTAAACCATTAGGCTATTGACGCTATCTCTTTCTAAGGCGCCTTTTATCGACTACCACTCACTTACGTGCTAAATATTTTCTTTGTCAATCTTTCTTTTTATTCATAAGAACATATAACATTGTGATTCCAGGGTTCCTTTGTATCACGTTTAAGACAAAAATTTCATGTTACCCTTTTTAGCGGACCATTCATCCAGACAGTCTATTAAATTGGAACTCTTTGAACAGAGAAAAGAAATCACTTTTCTCACAATTCTTGAGCACGTTAGTTGTCACAGCAAAATATTACTTGATGTAGAAATTAAATAGAATAAATCTATCATGTGTCGCACCCCTAAGCTTTAAAACATTTTAAACAATACTTTTATCGCCGTGAAGAGTTAAATGCATACTATTGGTCAACTCTACCCCTTCGGACAGCCCGGGTTTGGGTATGCGCTTGTGTGTGTATGCAAAATTCTCGCATCGACATTGCTTTGCCTTTCCAAATATATTAAATCTTTAATAGCTTAAGAAGTTGAGAGTGTAGGGGGCTTTATTTTTGGTTACATTTTATTAAGTGAAATAAGTATAATTAAGCAAATTTTTTTTTGAAAACTTAATTTACTGATAGAGAAATAACAACGTAAAAGAAGCACGTTGATTACTTAAACGAACTCTTATCCCTGTGGACGCAAATGATCTTGACTTGCTGGGATTGTCATGGTTGTGTTTAACCATTTTTAAAACATGGAATAATATTTTGGGATTTAATTTTGAGCGTTTATGCGTAAATAAGTAAATAGGCAAAGTGTAAATAATTTGTAGAGCCGTGGTAGCTGTGTCCGGGCGGTCGACTCAAGTTGCATAAAACATAAGCAGCCCAAGTTCGAACCCTTGTACTACACCAATGTATTCGTTTTGCAATTTCAAGTGCTGATTTACCACGCGGTCAGCGGTGCATGAAAACATCGTGAGGAAACTTACATGCTTTAGAAAATTTTCTAAGACATATGAAGTCTATCAATCCAGACTAGGGCCGCGTGATGGGGCTTTGCCCTTACACTTTCTCCAAGCAGAAGATGCCCAATAGACAACAACGATCACCATCATGTTCAACTTCACAGGCCTGCATCAGCTGATCTCGATCCTCGGCAACTCTCATCCAGCAAATATGTTTATATCATATATAGGCTGTAATTTTAATTAATAACCTCTCAATCCTTTTAACTCAATTGAGTAGACAGAGCTAGTTGAATGAAACGCATTTAAATAACTTTCGTACAATTTTTCAGCCTGCGGCCAAATATGTAATTCTATGTACTTAAATTCATTGGATTCAATGGTACCAATCCATCCAAAGAACCAATATACCAATCCAAAAGAAATTAATATGTCAATGAGCAAATCATTTTATAATAGACAAAAATAATTCGTAAACTTCAGCGTGCTAGATTCAATGGGCGCGAGGCGTGACAGTCGAACGCAATCAAAACTTCCCCCGGTAACGTAGTCGGCCTACACGTCCCACTTTTCTCCAAAGAGTATTATTTGAATGTTTCAACCCGTGAGAAGGGTCCAAACACCCCCGAACACCCCTCACGCGTGTCCCGGCCTGATAATGTAATTAAAACAACACCTTTATTTGGGACCGTCGTTTTGTAACGAGTTTTAGTTTGACATAGGTCCTCTTCAGATTCAAAGACATAGCTCTTTGTTGACAGATGATTTATTTTATATGTACCCACTCAAAAATAATTTCCTTGCGGTAACACTGGTGTTAATAAAAGCCGTCGGTTATATACAAAAATCAACTGCTAAAAATTGTGCACGGCATCTAGCAACGAGAGAAAGCGCCTGTAGCATCTGTCTGCTCAGCTAGGATTAGAATGTCTTTTGCAGTGCTACACAACTTTTAAGAATTTAAAATCCTGCGTAGCAGTGCATTAAAGACAGGGCGCCACAATTACCGTCAAGTTGCAAATTACGCCTAATAGTTCACGGTCTACGAAACGTAAGGTAGTGGATTCTAATCCACCATTCGACTATTAACGTGAACCATTCCTTTTTTTGTTGACGGGGGGATATGTGTTCTGAAACCCCCCCGGTGGCCCTTCGTCGGTGCATGGTGTGAAGCTCCGGGATCTCCAGTGGAACGCACCTGAGCCCCTTGCACTGTGCTCTCGGAGAGCACGTCCCGGGGGCCAGCCTATATCGCCTTCTTCCTGTGTCCACTTTTTGCGGACGACAAAAGCCACTCGTTGCCCAATGAACCCGAGGCCGTTTTTAGTCGCCTTCTACGACAGGCAAAGGATACCGTAACCCTATTCTACGAGCCCAGGACTACAGGACTGAACGTGAACCATCTCCTAGCACAAGCCTTAGTTTAATTAGAATGGTTAATATTCGAGAAAAATAATGTTGTTAACATTTACAAAAATATTTTATTTGTATATTACAAAAACTGACGACTATTATAATTGTAACCAAATTTTTAACTGATTTGATAAGGCTAAGTGCAGTCACGTTCCCGATATATATCTTTCGCTTAAGCTGGATTGCACTAATGAGTCAGAACAAAACAAGAACAATTTGCTTTTATGTGATAATAATTGTAACCTAATAGATTCGGTGAAATGTCAATAGCGATAGTTATCTTTATTTATCCCGCTTTGGTGCAAAGGATGTGGAAATAATATTACAGGCGTAAATTTAACATTAGCAATCGTGTATACAGGCCATGTGTAAGTTTCCTAAAGTCAAGGAAGCATCTTATTACGCCAAGTGTAGTAACAAAGCATCAACTCGCAGTAAATGCGAGAAAATCGGAGTTGCGGCGAGGCGGGCGGTGTTTTCCACGAGAATTTTCGGGGTAACATTATACCCGTACATTAGAGCTAAGTGATAGCGTCACATTTGTTGGATTAATTCATCATCTGAATTGCCGTGGCCAGACTGATGGCCCGGAACGCCCGTTCTTAACCCCTCCCTCCTTGTACCCCCTCATCGGAGCGGAATGGGGGCGCATCCTTGCCGCAACTTTCCTTGGAGTCTGTTCTACGTATGAGGATTTAAATCACAATAACAGTGAACTTTTAGCTTATTTTAAATAAATAATTGTTTTTATATATAAGTTGTGTATTAATGAAAAATTACTTTGAACAATTTTCCAGCTTTAAAGTTTTGGGAGTTATAGCTCACTGGCTTTTATCTGGTACAGTCTCGGATCCTTACTTTTTCACGTTTAGCGCTGAGAGGAGATTTGTATTGAGTGACTTGTGGTCCAGTAAAAGATTGAGGGTACGAGGCCACGAGGAGGATCGCCTATAAGATGGACTGACCAGATACAAATATATTTACGAGTAAAAACGCAAACCGACTTCATATCGAATTAAACATTAAACGTTATTACCCACAGACGCCCTCTTTGCATTTCCGAATTATTGTGGGAATGTTACGAAATAGAATTAATCAAAAATTCATTAGTACGAATTTTTGAAGCCGCTAAGCCAGTAGGCTCTTCTTTTTCTTCTTCGTCGGTAGTACTCTTGACCAATGTCCATGGTCATCACTCCAATTGTTAGTGACAAGCTTCATAATACGCCTCCACCCTTCTCTGATAGCCGCCTTTCTCGTGCATTCGTTTAATTATAATAAGCCCTTTACCGCCGCTTTTCAACCGACATCAAAAAGGAGGATTTCAATTCTCGTCTTTATTTATGTTTGTTACTAACTTCCGACTGGGTGAACCGATTTTTGCTGTTGCTTTCCGTGTGGCCACATTTTAATTTGCCAATGCTGACAATTCTGGCAGTGGCATCCATGAGAAAACCATGTAAGTCATAAATTTGCATTCACCATGTGCGCGAAAAATAGACGAAAAACTAAATATCACGCCAACCCATTTCGATGATAATTTTTTAGAAAGGATGTACTTTAAAGTGGTTTGATGAAAGTTTGACTCTGATTAATTCTATTCTAATTTGGAAATACAAAGAGGTCCGCGCGTAATAGCGTTTAACATTTGAGTCGATTTGAAGTCGGTTGTTGTTTTTGCTCATAAATATATTTCTTCAAATATTGTCTAAGATGTCTCAGATGACATATATTTTTTCCTTAATACTTATCTATTAAAAATGTAATAATTTCATGACAACGCAAACTACACGACCATTCTGACACCTGAAGAATACGTAAACGACAAACTTTAATATGCCAAATAACCACGCCTAAGCAAAGAATAACTACACAACAATTTAAAAAGTGAAATTAACGCCTTGTAGCGCTTAGCTGGTTGCGCTAGCGCCCATTGCCCTTTGCCCCCCGAATTAGTCTCCCATGATGGGGAGACGGGCCCCCACCTCCACAGGACACTGCGAGTGTAAGGATAAATGGGAGGGCTGGCTCTTCTGGTTGAGTGTAGATTTTCCGAATGCGGTGTTGATGATGGCTGGCTAGGGATTGACGTAAGTTATCGATAAAATGCTAAGTAATAATATTTATAAACAGATTGTTAAAAATATATATTGAGGAACATCCGTACGATCGTCATAGCACGATAGTACCCAAACTTATGAATTTCCGAGAAGGTACCATATCTCGAGGATCTACTATCTACGCCGCTATTTAATATCTTGTATAATATAATAATATCAAAAAATTATATTAATTTCAAATTCCAGATGAAAACTATGATCGTTTCATGTCAGTGACATGAAGAACTGTACGATTTATAGAAAAAAATTATATAATTTTGATTTTTTTTATTAAATTATAATATGACAAGTTATTTTCCGCCATAAAACCTTAGTCTTGTTTATTTTTTATTAATTCTTTATAAGCTATGCAATTAATTTAACGTGTAACGTAAATAAATGTAACGAAAAAGTTGCAAGAAAATAAAATAGATAGGTCTCATTAGAAATTAAACTTGTTAGAAATAGCATTTTAAATCCACTACACTAGTTATGATAACCATAGGCTACGATAATATTTTTGTAAGTAATATATGTATAAGTCACAGAAAAACACGAAAAGCTGGTGAGGTCGTAACAAAATTGGTTCAGAAGAGTGTTTAAAATTCCGCTACAATTTTAATGAAAACATTATTATCGACATTCGATATATGAGAAAAACAATTCATTGATACCACAGCACCTCCCTAGAGACACAATTTCCCTAGACCGTTGGACAGCCGGTTGTAAATACTCGTGTAAAATTGTCCACGCTCCCTCCCTGGAAGCCTTTTGTGTTACATATTTCTTTGTTATTTACCTTGTACTACCGCAGCGCCACCTACCTGCGGTTGCGGATGATTCATCTGTGTCCGGGTTTAATACTTAGTGAAATAAGTAGCGTGGCGGTTTGCTTTTGTGTTACAAAGAAAAGAAAATTATAAATAAAAGATATAAATTATCGAACATAAAATGTAACACAGAGATTTTATTCCGTTTCTTCTTACTTTTATCATATAAGTAGTACTCTTATAATTTATAAAGACCCGTCGTAGATCAGCATCAGGGCGGTTGCATAGTACGCTAGCAACCCGAGTTCGATCCCTGGTGTTGGCACCAATAAATTTGTTGTTACAATTTTATGTGCTGATTTACCATGCGCTCGGTGATGAAGGAAAGCATTGTGAGGAAACCTTCATGTCTTAGAAAATGTTCTATGACATGTGAACTCTACCACTCCGTACTAGAGCCGCATGGCGGATTTTGTCCTTATACTCTCTTTATCGAGAAGGCCTGCGCCCAGCAGTGGGACATCTATACAATATATAGGATGTAACTTTAACTATTCTTAACTAATGACCGATTCGCGCGCTAGGCTACTAAATGGTCTGACAGGTACGTGCCCGGGTCCGGTCTACTTCCGCAATCTGGTCTCCTCGGAGGGCAACTTCCTCAAATTCAGGGAATTTGCACACGCTTGGCACAAAAGAAGGACCCGCTAATAAGTCGTCTGGCGCCGTCGAGCGAGCCGTTATGTTGCGTGCCGTAGAGCTCCTTAAGGGGTTGAGCTCCACGGCTCTAAATAAAGGCGAATTAAAATATTTATAAGCCGACAAACAGATAATGCGAAGGTACGGGATACGGAATTGTCAGAGAAATGTGTGAGGACCGTGTAAGATAGCATCCATGGCTTTTAAATAATTAATTGCTATACTTTTTAAATTATTGACGTTAGCGACGTGCGGAGTAAGACCACGTAATATTGGGATCTCTTATGAGTTCGGCTCACGATCCCGCGGGTTAATTGCTAAGCACAAATGAGCGGGGCGAGCTACGCCGGTTATTGTCGACCGACCGACACCTGCGGTAAAGTCTGTTACACACTGAGATCACAAGTAAACACAAAACAGACTTAAAATAAAATGTACGTTAAAAGTGGATAGATAGGTACAACAAAAACCGACTATTACGATAGAATCCGAATATTACGAAATAGAATTAATCAGAACCTATGCAAACTCTTATCAAACTACTTGTGTGACGTACACAACCGGGTCTGGATCCCGCGGCACTCACTCTGGGCCTCGTAAGCAAGCTCAAAGTGGCACAACGAGCTATGGAGACGGTCACGATCGGACCATATCTACGAGATCATATCAGGAATGGGGAGATCCCTAAACGAACGAAGGTAACCGACATAGCTCGCCGGGTAAGCAAGTGGCAATCCGATGGGTCCAAAAAGTTCTCGATTGGAGAACCCCGGACCGGCAAGCGCAGCTCAGGACGTCCGCCCGCAAGGTGGTCCTCATAATGGCCGCAGGATGCCGCTGAATGCAAGCCGCTTACAAACGGTCCTTTTGGAAATCGTTGGGGGAGTCCTATGTCCAGCAGTGGATGTTTTACGGCAGAAATGATGATGAACTGTATTGCACTGCTCCCCGTAAGCAGGTTGAAATCAAATTAAGGACGTCACTTTTATATCAAAATAACAATTTTTATCAAATTTGTCTGTCTATGTGTCTGTTTGTTCCTGCTAAACTCTGGAAAGCTGGAGCGATTTTGCCGGGACTTTTACTGGCAGATATATGATGTAAGTAAAGTGGAGTAACTTGAGCTATTTTTTATTTAACCGGCTTCAAAAAAAGCAGGTTATTGATCAATACTGTAAATTATTTAATAAATTCGTTGTAAGGTAAAATAAGATGAAGTGAAACGAGGGCTAGCTATTTTAGTGTAAAACAAAATAAACAATACAACGATTTTATAAAGGAAATAATTAAAATTAAAAATATAGGTGACTAGACATCCTCTTGATGTATTCAGGGCTTTGAAGAAAATGTCTCCCTTTCACCTTCTACTTTCGCTTGGATAATCTTATTTTTGAAGCAAACACGGCATTGTAGCTGTTACATTCCTTCAAATAAAGTCTAATATACAATATCAAAGGCAGAGGAGTTAAAATGTATTACCTTTTATTGTGATCCTCAACACGGATTAAGAGAGAGCGCGGTTTTGAATTTTGATTCGGATTGTGTAGCAAGCAACTTGGCCATTCAAATTAGAGCTCTCACGGATTATTTGTTGCCCTCATTCTAATCTGATTGTAGAATATTCGCAGGGTGAATGGGGTCAGGGTGAGCTGGTCGTTTGTAACTATGCGCACCTATTTTGTCTATTGCTTTGATTACATTCTTGGGACGCTCTTTAATGAAGATTTTGAATGTCGATGGCGCGGTTTTCAAAGTTTCGGAACGTAAATAACTGCTTTGTTATATTACAATATAGTTTCTTTATTCGTAGCAAAGATACTAAGCTACTAAGCTAATTAATAACTGTTTTATCAGGTGATACTATAGTGTGATTGATTGATAAACGACCATTTCCAATACGTTTTTTCTTTCAACTTGAAGAATTTTATAACCTAAACGGATTGTGTACTGGCGAAGCTGTTAGAGAATGAGTGAAAACGGAATCTCTGTTACGAATTCTTACCCGGTCGGACCAGCCAACGAATATACCATGTGAGATTCCTTTTTATTTTTGTTGACGGGGAGGAAATCTTTACAAAGATACCCCGCTTTCTGGGGGGAAGGCGGCGGTTATGTGGGGTTCTTACCCACTAAAACCTTCGCGGTGGCCCTTTCTTCGGTGCATGACGAGGGGCTCCGGGATCTCACGTGGAACGCACCGGAGTCCCTCTGCACTGTGCTCAAGGCGTGCCCCTTTTAGTCGCATTGTAAGACAGGCAGGGGATACCGTAGTCTTATTCTTGAGAGCCCAGAACTACAGGGCTGACCATGTGAGATTCCTTGCTCAACATCGCACTCAACATAATTTATATACTAGATTTTATCAAATTATTGATAGCTGAGATATCAAAATATAGATTTTAGCAAAACATCAAAAGTTTTAGAGGTTTCCTGACTTTGTTTCAGAGGTTCACTTTTAAAGGGCTTTTCCTCCAGCATAACACATTCTAAACTATACACTGATCGTCTAAAGAACCTAAAGCACGGCGAAATCGCGTAGAGGTTTTTCGATCTCGACTGGAAAAGGATAGTCACTTACGTTCAGTATATATAAATAAATATATATATATATATATATATATATATATATATATATATATATATATATATATATATATATATTATTTATTGATATATATATATATATATATATATATATATATATATATATATATCAATAAATAATACATACGGATGGATAGTCAACCTCAATTATATTGAAGCACTTGGAAAAGTATTTTCATTGCAGCTTCAACCTTATTGACTTCATACAAACACACAAAAAAAATATGAATCTCACAAAAAAACGGACAAACAGGACATGCTGGAAAAACTGGCACAGCGCTGGTTTTCAGCAGTGCCCAGGACTACCTAATGTCGTTCGCGCGTATGGCTTCTGCCATTTTTATATAAACATAATTATATTACCATTATATATTTATGTTATATAGAATCAGAACAAAGCTGAATATACAATAAATTTAATAACCTACATTAACAAATTTTAAATAAAATCCATACAGCTATCAAATCCAGCCAGTTCTAATGTTCATAATAATTAAAAACGGTACATTGACGACATTTACTATATAACCGGTTTGATTTGCAGTTACATTAGGGACCTTTTCCTGTTTTGTAAGGGAGCTACAACCCTTTACTTGGGCCCCCAAACATACTGACCTCTCCGACCCATTTCCCCGTCTTTCTGTTAAAACTATAACACGGTCGGCGCGTGCGCTTTGTGGGGTAAAAATGTTATTTTCCTGTAATAAAGTTTTATTATTTATTTTGGAACATATGTCCATGCGTGTTGTTATTAATTGTCAGTGTTGATACATTGATAAGTTATTGGTTTTGAATTAGACTTATACTGAGGGTCAGTTGCTTATATAATTAAGTTTAAAATGCATATATATTTCTGCTATCAAAATATGTTGACTATATTACTGAATCTGAGTAAAATCATTATATTTCCTAACTTGTTACCTAATCTTTGAAGCGTCAATAGCCTAATGGTTTAGGGTACGGCCTGCGAATCGTAAGGTCGTGGGTTCATGTCCTAGCACAAGCTTAAGCTTAGTTGGAATGGTTAACAAGATTGTTAGTAATATTTCTGAGAAAAAAACAAGAAATATTACTAGCTTTCTTTTTGTAAAAAAAAATCTTCTCTTTTCTGAATGCTTAATTTTGCAATTAATTCAAACGTTTTTTATATTCTATTATTTTACGAAGTGATCGGAAAGAGAACTAAGATGATCGACATAGCCCACCGAATTAACAAATTGAAGTGGCAGTAGGCCGGCCATATTAGCCGTAGATCGGATAACCGTTGGCCGAAACGAGTTCTCGAGTGGATTTTTTTTATGATGAACTACACAGATTGGCCAGAGAAGCTGGCCTTGACTGCTTCACCGGATTGACAGGAGGCATAGCTCTCAGGTCGCTTAGCCTGAATCTCTATTGCTAGTATTTCGACACAAAGGTCCCCCCGGAGAGGGGTAACCTCGGCTTGGATGGCTACTATGTTACGCGTGAGCATTCCGATCCGAGGGCGCCCGAGAGGGCCGAACCACAACTCGGTTGGTTCAAATCTCGAGTGGAGACCGCGGAGTGGGCCGCCCAAAGACTAGGTGGAGCGACGATCACGACGGACGGCTGGCAGAAGCTGGATGAGAGTAGCCGAGAATCGTGTTCAGTGGCATGCCTTTGGAGAGGTCTATGTCCAGCAGTGGACTGATACAGGCTGATGTTGATGTGACATTATTTAAAAAAATACTTTTTTTTAGAGATTAGTTAATACTATTTATTTTCTTCTACAAAACAAACTGCTTGTTACGATTTAAGTAACATTTTAGTTTTTGCAATAAAACATAATAGGTTGTCAAATATCTCCCTTCCGCCTTTTTGTCTTTTGAATTTCGCGGCTATGTACAAAGCGCTACAGAGCTCGTATCTAGCAATACTATACATAATTTGAATCAACGCCTGCGATATGCTGCTGAAACGGAACGAACTCGACCCATTCTTGAAGCGGATGGTGACTGGCGACGAAAAATGGATCACATACGACAATATCAAGCGAAAACGGTCGTGGTCGAAGGCCGGTGAATCGTCCCAAACAGTGGCCAAGCCGCGAATTTCGGCGTTAGTGAAGTCCATGTTTACACGTCTATAACTGTTGAACGCAATATCCAAACTAATTATGCATAGCGTCGTTTTGTAGGTTATGTCAAAACTTTTCAAATTATGTATAGTATTGCTAGATACGAGCTCTGTAGCGCTTTGTACATAGCCGCGAAATTCAAAAGACAAAAGGCGGAAGGGAGATATTTGACAACCTTTATTAAGGAAATGTTTGCATTTCCTAGTATTTTATGTAATTAGTATTTAATTACATTACAATAATTTTAATTACAACAGGAATTAAGGCTCGGAAACGCAGTCTGGAAACGTTATCTTAACAAGGAATAACGTTTATATTAACCGTCCCTATTCTAGACATATGTATTGTTATATGTATATCTAATTTAATGCTGCATATATTTATTATGCTTATATTTTTTATGATTTATTTGTATACAGGTATGTCCACATTTCTATAGTTATTCAATTATATTTCAAGATTGCATCCGTCTATGTGGCTTTACACGAAAAGACGACTGGCAGATAATTTTGGCATTAAGTCCGCCTTTTTGTACATCTGTTAATTTGTGCAAATCAATAAATAGATTATAACATTTTATAACATCATTGATTTATACTTGAACTTCACGGTTACGTACCGCTTTAGTGGAAAGGCACCCTTACTTCGGCTTTATCTAATAACTCTTTTAATATTTGCAAGTGAAGCTAGAAAAGTGCAAACTAGTTTTACATGTCGCACTCACCCTATATTTTTGCACATGCGAAATGTTACCGACGAAACTGCGTCCATTGTGTGCGATAGCAGATGGTCATTGCAAATAATGGACGATGAATATTACAATAACGGCACATAATTCGTAAATATAATTGATGGACGTATTCTTTATTTACAAGTACTTTATATGTTAGGAGCGCTGCTGGAGTTTCTACGGCCACTTCTTCTCCCAGCGCCAACGCTTCCCGAAGTGGCACTCAAAGTTAGTTTAGCTTTTGAATGTCCCTCCAGAGGGGCTCCGGTGCGTTCCACTGGAGATCCCGGAGCCCCTCGTCATGCACCGAGGAAAGGGCCACCGGGGAGGTTTTAGTGGGTAAGAACCCCACATAACCGCCGCCTTCCCCCCAGAAGGCGGGGTATCTTTCTGAAGATTTCCTCCCCGTTTACAAAAAAAAAAAAGCTTTTGAATGTCCCTTAGATTATCCGTGAAATAGGAACCGTCCAAGCCGAGGTTACCCCTCACCGGGGGGACCCTTGTGTCGAGTTACTGGCAATAGAGGTTCAGGCTAAGCGACCTAAGAGCTATGCCATCTCTCAATCCGGTGAAGCAGTCAAGGCCAGCCTCTCTGGCCAATCTGTGTAGTTCGTCATAAAAAAAATCACAGAGCTAATCAATCATTATGTATCCAATTTTATACTAATGTAGAAACAGGATATAGATATTAAGTATTTTTAAACTGCTTTAAAATACTGGCAATATTTATTTTTTTCACAAATATTATTTATTTTTAATCATCTTTCAACCGACTTCGAGGTTATCGATTCGTCGGTATGTTTCTTTATGTTTGATACCTTATAACTTTCGACGAAAAAGAATTATATATTACATATTTTATTATATTATCAGAATTATATTATTCTTTATATATATATAAAGAATAATATAATTCTTTTTTATTTAACGGCTGATGCTTGTCGTATGGTTCCAATTGTCCATTTTTTATAAATGGACGAATAACTCATTATCACGCCAACCGATTTCAATGATTCATATTACTTCAAGGCTAGTTTGATGAGAGTTTGGTTAGGTTCTGATTAATTCTATTATTTGAAGTCACTTTGTGTTATTGCTCGTAAAATACCTGTTCATTTCAAAGATGTGATCGCTAATAATTACTTTTTTTTATGACGTACTACGCAGGTTGGCCATAAAAGCTTGCCTTGATTCACCGCATTGAGAGGTGGCATAGCTGTGGTCGCTAAGCCTGAACCTCTTAGTAATTCATTCCAAATTCCATGTACGATACATTGTATTGGAAAGTTTATTAAAGTGGCCTCGACGGGCTATGTTTCAATCGATACTGTCCGTCACTGTCCGGTCGTCAGGCGGGGTTCGAGGTTGCAACCCTCACACCATTTGCCACTGCCTATTGGTCAGCTCTACCCCGGTCACTACTAAAGAGTAGGGTGTCCATGGCCCCTTCCGGATTTATTCTTATTGGAAGGTAAATAACCCGAACTATTTTACTTTTATGTCATATGGTATAACTAAATAGTTTTTCAGACCATTGTTATTATTGAATTGAATAAAAAACAAACGATTCTTTAGTATTTTCTGTGTAAATAATGTCAGTTAATACTTTTACAAGTTGGTTTCCAAACGCTCCTCTACAAGCTACCACATACTATACAATCCTAAGGTATCATTAAATAAACAAAAAATTAAGTTGTTCTCTTTATATTGTGAGCTAATTTCATATTATAAGGAAACTCACTCTTTGGCAATCAAACGCACTGGCAACCCAGCGGCTGCCTATATAACAACCAGAGGCAATTTGACACTTCTTTGTTACAGTTGTCGTTGAGTGTCGAGCTGTTTCTGTCAGATTCATTAGGCTTGACTATGTATGAAGCACAGATCCGCCCTTGTGCGGAGTACTGTTGTCATATCTGGGCAGGTGTAGCCAAATACCAACTAGCGGCACTGGATTCCATGGAGAGTGTGCACAGGAATTATACGAGTTACTTCCCCCATCCCCATTCTACCTTTAGACGTTTAGACATTCGGCGGGTCTCCACCCTTTCATAGTCGATGTTCCGGGCGTCCGAACGAAGCGTTTTGAGTCATCGTTCATCGTGCGTACAGCAAAGGAGTGAAACAAGTTGCCGGCGTCAGTCTTTCCGTCTAAGTACGACGTGGGAGCTTTCAAGAGTAGAGTGAATAGGCACTTACTAAACTAGCGCGTACTATCTTTCGACTACAATACCACTTAACATAACCACCTAACAGGTGGGATCTAGTTTCTACCCTCACTAGTTTACACCCCATAATAAAAACAGAGTAAGGCAGGTTATTTATTTATTTCTCGTTATAAATCGGACACAATATGATGCTAATGTATATTCCCATTGCCGATATAACTTAAGTTGACAATAATCCAATTTCTCTTTGGTAATAGTTATGAGAACACATATTCTAATCGGTTAAGATATTAATAACTGTTTCTGCTTATCTATCTGAAATATGTACGGGATTCATCTGACCTAGGACAGTCAATGGCAAACGTTTTGACGACTAAACGGTGCGACCGTAATATCTTTACACGAAAATTCGTTGCAATAATTTTATTTCTAGAAGTAGGAGATTAATTTAGGTTAAAATACGATATAACAAAAACTGAAGAAAATAAAACTAAATCTTAACACATTCCCCCTTCAAACCTAGAAGACCAAACGTGAAGACCTAGGATCTAGGATCTAGGTGCACTATCTGACCATTCAGACGATTTTGTCCATTTTAACACTTAACAAGAAAGATATTCCAAAAATAAGTGACGTCACGCCTGATTAATTCCACCCATTAAACTCTTACATTCATTTGAATAGCATATTTTAAAATGTCCACCCGAATACAGAGCATGTTTGTCCAGACCATCATAGAATTATAGACCTAAATGGAATGCGAATACGGAAGTAAATCGGACGTATGGCGTTCACAAATTACGGTGCAAATTAGAGTGATGTTCAGAAGTTTTATCTCCCGGCCTCCCCGGAGTCTGACCACGCTGCTTAATAATGTAGAAAACATGACAACTTCGGTGCTTCATTAATAACTATTATGGCGCAGTGCAGTCGTCAGAATCCCATTGCTATGTGGGCAGTCTCCGTGCAGTCGAACTTCAACGATATCAAAGAGAAATGGTCTGTGCATTTTGTTTAATGTCTCCATTATAACTTAGTTTTCCCTCTTCTAAAGATATACTGCAGATTATTAACTTTGCAACATTCATACCAGATTGTATGAACAAAAATATGACTTGTTAAAATGTGCGTTCGGTGTACGGCAATAGGGTGAAATTACACGTTTGGGGATGAACAAGATCAAGGAAAATCTAATAGCCACAAGTGTGGAGCTATTTTACTATTGATGATTATTACTACGACGATGCAAAATAGATTTTGATGCAGCAAAAGCACGAAAAATCAGAAGATATTCAGGTGTATTACTGTCGATAAAAAGTTGACCAGGGTGACGACAGTGATACTACTGGCTATAAATAAAAAACATGCAAACTACTGTTTGAATGTGGAAAGAAAAAAACTATCGTTTACTGCTTTTGACCGGGTTTTATAACGACACACCAATGTCAACATAAATGCAGTAGTCACATCTGGAGCTATTACTTTGTTGTTATTGCGCCATCTGTTGTAAATTCAGCGTACTAGCTGAGCAAAATCCAATACTATTGATTTAGATCTACAAAAGTCTTATAAGACAATTAACATCTATATTTTCTTATAAGATTATTTTGTGGCCATGAAATCTTACAATCAGTGAACAATAAATAATTATTTTCATTTACATTATTCTAAAACAGTTTCTTTGGTTAATTTCTTCTTTAACTCCAAAATACATTCTTAGAATTAATTTTAAAAAATTTCAACAGTCTTTGCTATTATTTTTTTAACTAGATTATTTAGAAGTTTAAGAAGATTTAGAAGTAATAATCGAATATAAAATAATATTTGAAAATTTAACACAATTTTAACATTAGAACATAGTTTGAGCTATCCAATAATAGATGGCGCTGAAGTCTATGAAAAAATATGCAAGTATTTAATTCATGATTAACCATTCGTTGTATTCAAACACTTTTACTTGATATTCGAAAATATTTTGTACCACTTTTTAATATTACACTTAACGACTCTTATATATGTCATTGGTATGGGCTTAGATAGTCCATAATTACTAATAGCCAGAAAAAGAAAATAACCTTTCTATCGGTGAGCCCACCATACTTTACTGGGGACTCATAAAAGACACAATATAGGTAATATAAAAAAAGAGTTTGCAAGTAATTATGTTCCCACATCATCTACATAATTATATGAAAGCTCTGAAGAAATATGCTGAATACATGTCCCAAGCTGGGTACAGGACTCCAGAGTTAAAGGGCAGTATAATCTATTATACATTCCCAGTATATATTAGCACACTTAACGTCTCTGTTTTTTTGGTAAAATATTTTGATTCGCCAGGAGGCCTTTATTGTTTGAGGTGACAGTAAATGATGAGACGCACTGGGATGACATATGGGATAACATGATATGAAATATAATGAGTATTTTATTTAATAAGTAATCAATATATTTTTGGCTAGTAGTTTAGCATAATTGCTTAGCCTAGCATTTATTATGTGTAACCATTTTGTTTTTCTAACCTGTCATACATGCATCACCTACGGTCAATTGTTTGGACTAATTTTCAATAAAAATCGTTTGCTGCACTAATAAATAACTTTCATTGTAATACAGTGAAACAGCCATGTACATAAGTATAAAATAAATGAGCTCTCTAGCTCCTACTAAACTAGCCTCTATTTGTCAAATTACTGTTTGACCTTTCAACACTAGATGGCGTTAGACGTTACGGAACGTTATGGAGTCTCCAAAGTGGACATGATAAAAATTCCAAGACAGTTAAATTTGAGTATGATACTTTTTAGTTTGCCCGCGTTTGTCTTTCCCTCCGATTACAATGTGGGTATTTTCAAAGGCAGAGTGAATAGGCATTTACTAAACTAGTGCGCGTTACCATCCAGGACTGCATTTCCACTTGACATCAGGTGCGATCATAGTCAAGCACTTGTTTGGAAAGTAGAAAAAATATATTGTTTTTGTCTTGCAAATATTAATGAAGACGAGGATTTGAACTGCGAATCATTAATAAAGAACGCAGAAGGAAACTTCCATTGCTTATTTGTGTTTTACATTCGTTAAAACCAACCTGCAATTTATGAAGACTACAGACTTTTTCTATGTAAATAATTAGAACTATCTTTTAAAAATTCATTGCTCGGTAAACGTGGCCAATTGTTTTGTTAATTGTTACTTTCAACTACCTTTTGTTATAACCATGTCAACCAGTAACAGGCAACAGGGCTTGTAACCTACTTACCCCAAGCATTGTCGTCTTCAGAAATTATTTTGGGTCATGGTTTAGTCATAGAAATATCGTCGTACATACAAAGAACAAGGGGTAAAATGAACGAGTTTTTTTTAATAACAAAATAGGCTCACGTTTGGCTTCTATCTCGCTTGATGTAACGCGAAGATGAAGCCTAGGATAGACAACGTGAGCTTATAAGGTGTCTGTTAACATTGTATTCAAAGGTGTGTAGATTGTACCCGTATGGAAAGACTGATCGCGAGAGAGTTCCATTCCTTAGCCGTCCGCATAAGTTTCTGCGTTATATTTTGAAAAGCCAGAATAAATCGAACAAATCCATTACACAATGTTCCTATCGGTGCCCAAATTAATACATGAAGCCGTAGAAATTAGGTGAAAAAATATGAAAGTTGTATTTGTTTGTGTTTGTTCGCTTTCTTGTCGTTTCGATATTGTTTATCTCAATGATAACTCTTTGTTATGTATCGTTTTTTGTCCTTTGTGAATTATATTATCTATTAAAAATTCCTCTTTGATAAATAAATTTAAAAAAAAAACGACGTTCTATTCTGGCCCCCATTTTCTTTTTCTCCTTTCAAATCTGTGGTCGTTGACGTTAAAAAGTATAGATATAGTCAGTAAAGATTTTCCGTCGTATTTTTTCGGAAATGTTCGTATTTATCGTGCTCTCTCAAATAGGTCCATATTGATATGAAAATGTCACTCATTTAATACGATCATTCATTAACAGTACGGGAGTCATCGTATTCCGATAAAGATCCGGGTTTTCCCGAAGGAAAATAATTTATCACTACATCTGTACATGCTTATTGTTTGTGCTTTGTAATTGTCTTAAACCTATAAGTTATATTCTGTTTCCAGGTATACATTAGAAACCAAGGTCATATGCCAATAAAATTGATATGGATTCTAATTAAAAGCATCCAGAAATAGATTTATAGCTGACAGTGCTATGAGTACATTAAAAAATGTCCAATTGATGACCTATTTTTCCTATAAATCGGTTAGAACTTATCCAAAAGACCTATTTTTAAGTCATTTAAGAAATATCGTCCATTTAAAGTTTTGCTTATTAATAAATCTTTTCCAGAGGAATACTGCATTCTAAAGCTTCTACTCAGGACGATAGGAGAGACTTGTGATTACTACGGTGTAATAACTGCACTTCGTTCATATTTTACTGCATACTTCCGTTATTCATAAAGCGTAATGTTAGCTATTACTGTTCAAGAAACCATATAAACTCTCTAGACTTCTCTATGTAAGTCTTTGTAAATTATAAAATGCTCTGCAAATTTACTAAATTCTTATAATAAGAACTTAAAAAGATTTTTTAGAGAATAATTATCTTAGTGTTGCTATATTTTCTTTAAGTATGTGTTATTGCAGAAACCGGATTTCCTGTCCACCTTAGGAGCAAACTACACTCGTGAGCAAAAATAAAGGGTCGGTTAAGAATGTTTGAATATCTCGGAAGATAAAGACGCTAGCTAACTGAAATAAATTGTGCATGATAGAAAATTATCCTTAAAAAAATAAAATGCCTCCATGTGGCGACACTAAGTACTAATTTTTTTTCGTTTAAGTTTTATAATGAAATATAAATAAAGTATTAAAATATTTTTTTTTCTTGACTACGATCCCACCTGATGGTAAGTGGTGATATAGTAGAAAGATGGTACGCGCTAGTTTAGTAAGTGCCTATTCACTCTACTCTTGAAGGCTCCCACGTCGTACTTGGACGGACTGACGCCGGCAACTTGTTCCACTCCTTTGCTGTACGCACGATGAACAATGACTCAAATCGCTTCGTTCGGACGCGCTAAACATCGACTATGAAAGGGTGCATACTTTTATAGGAGACTAGCGTACCCAGCCCGCTTCACCGGGATAGATTTTGCTTTATTTTATTTAAACAATAAACTTACATCAGTAAACGGATACATTAACGGCGCTATAACTTACCTCGAATACTTCAAAATCCCTAATTATTATCTTTCATATACTTTATTATACTTCAATATACTCCATTGTACTTCAATATGTATTATATACACAACGCATGTGTCAATTTAAATTTGGGTTATAAAACAATATCAGGTCAATCTAAAGATTCCCTCAAAGTTTCATTGAAATAGGTCCAGCCGTTTCGGAGCCTATATGAAACATACCCACACACTTTCTCTTTAATGTATATAGATATTTAATACAGTCACTCTCGGATCGGAATGCTTACGCGTAACATAGTAACCGTCCAAGCCCTTGTGTCGAGTTACTAGCAATAGAGGTTCAGGCTAAACGACCTAAGAGCTGTGCCACCTCTCAATCCGGTGAAGCAGTCAAGGACAGCCTCTCTGGCCAATCAGTGTTACCTAATATCAATACATATTGTGTCCAACTCTTAACAGTTTTAGATCTTACAAATCCACAAAGCGTCCATTCGCGACCGTCGGAGGTTGCGAATAATTTTCGCGCGTTACCGATGCCTATTTGATGGGCAGGCCCCATGTTATTAGAATCGTTGCTGGAGTTTCTTCGACCACTTCTTCTCCCAGCGCCAACGCTTCCCGAAGTGGCACTCAAAGTTAGTTTCCGTCCAAGCCGAGGTTATCCCTCACCGGGGGGACCCTTGTGTCGAGTTACTAGTAATAGAGGTTCAGGCTAAACGACCTAAGAGCTGTGTCACCTCTCAATCCGGTGAAGCAGTCAAGGCCAGCCTCTCTGGCCAATCTGTGTTCAGCATCCAATTCAGCGGTGTTCTAATTAGGTAACGAAGTATCTTGAATAAAAAGCAATCAAACAACACATTTGAATAACAAATCATGGATATTTATTGAAATAAAAATAATAAAAAATGAAAAATAATAAAAACAGTTCATCTTTCACATAGTTACACGATAAAATTTGTCTTAGTTTTTTTTTCGTTTCGCTATTTTGTCTCCGCACGACGCCGGCGCGACGACGCGCTTGTACTAAACATTTGGAATTAACTTTACAACTATAAACATTTGAAACATTATTAAATTACATCTCCACAAAACATACAATCTAATTAGATAAAATTAAATTAATAAAACAATTGCAATGGTGGATGAACACGTTATTATATGTTTTGTGAAGAAGGTACGTATCGTTTTAAAATTATTAATTAATGAGCAATGAGATAATTTAACGATATTTATAATTTACAGAAATTATTTTTTACATTTATTTTAGATTTAGGTGGCAAGCATATTATTAAAGACAATTTCAAATTTATATCAAAAAGTCATTTTATTGCTTTAAAATGGCTAATTGATTATTTTGAAATAGACAACATTTATTTTTATACATTTGTATTGATTAGGACCAGTCCACATAATATATGTTTCATGTTGTTATATAGTGTGAAGAGGTCCTAATTTGGTTTTTAGGGGTTCGATTTCGGAGACAAAACGTTTGCTATTAATAATTTACTTACAATTATCTAATATAAATTCTATTATAATTTACATTAAGTACGTATACTGAAAGATTTCACACTTGGACTAATTTAGGTACTAGTGAAATTACTTCCACGAATTCAAAATTACAAGGAAACGTAAAAAAAAACATTCTGGAATATCGTTCAGTCTTAACAAAAACACTAGTTCCCATTTGTAAGAAAGAAAGCGAGGAATTTCATATCGAATACTCTTCAAAACAGTTTTTTTTTTAATTTAATCGATTTAAACACTTATTGAATATAGAAATACCTTGTTATGATAACACCTACCCATATAATCGATACCAATTTCGCTTTCTATATCGTTAAAATTATTCGATTACAGGAAACTCACCGTATTTTTCTTTGCCGAATATTTGTGATTATTTTTTTTTATATTTGCCAATTGTCAATGTTGCTATAAACATGAACATCAATAGGTAGGTTCTCGATTTAAATGTTACATTAGTTTTAAATATTTACAAGAGTTTATCTAGGATAGGAAACATTTGCTTGTACATAATATCCTAAAAATTAATAAACAACTTACACCGAAAAACACATAATACTACGGAACTATGAAGATCTTATTAAATACTGGAAAAATTGTATTAATTGACACTGTACAGTTTAAAATAATTAAAATATATCGTAAATCAACGTAGCTAACTTTGGCATTGGTTTCCTCGTCATTTTTTACAATCATAAAAACGATAGAATGTAACATAAAGATCCTAGTACAGCCTCCAATGATAATAACCAAAAAGAAATCGATCTAACATCAACAATACAAATGGAACTGTTCAACACTCATTACACGAGATATGTTACTAATTCTATAGAATATAAGTTAATGCCCTTCGGTGTCTGATTTTGGGCCAGAATTGTTGCTTTATTAACTCCTTAGGACTAGAAATTGATTATTTGCCGACCCCAATTCGAAGTGAACGCAGATTAGAGCGTATGAGGCAGCGCTTTACGCATCGGCCCAAGTGTCAAGCTCTAGAAGATTTGGCTGGGCAGCACGGGTGGCGGAAGTCGAAGGCCACCCCACGGATAGAGTCACGAAGCCTCGTCGCGACACGCGTTCGAATCGTCAGACAAAGCCAGGGCCGCACCGTTACTTTGATTCACAACACATTTACGCATATGCTTCTCTAAGGTTGACGGTACTGAGAACGGCATCTCGCAGAATCTGCATCGGTAAACGTCCTTGCCGAGCCTGCCGTGGGTCTTCATATGCCTTGTCAGCTTTGAACTTTGGGCACACGCGTACGAGCACAATTCGCATTTGTATGGCTTCTCGCCTGTGTGCGATCGTCTGTGCACCGTCAGGTTTGAGCAGTTTTTGAAAACTTTTCCGCAGAATTCGCACGTGTCGTTGCGCCGTCCATCTTTTGATTTGAGCAAGGAGTTTTGTAGTAATCCGTTGCTGCTGCTTTTAATCCATCAAAAATGTTATCGGGAGGGCGCTGTGCATGTAATGTCGGCAACCACCAACCATCTCCTCTTTCCATATCTAGCTTCATGCGCTTTGATGCTTCAAAAGGGTTTTCAAAAGGGTTGAACAAAGGATGCGGTTGTGGTGGCATTTTTGCGAATTCCTCCTTTAAACGCAACGCAGCAGTTGGTGGCATTCCATTTGGTTTCTCAGATGGAGGACCATTGTTGTTGTCCCGATCCTTTGCTAGTTGCCACTTCAGTGAGTTCCCTGATTCTTGGAGTGCCTGCTTAAAAGCTTCGCTATACTGAGCGATGTTTGAAAGACCAAACTTGTCCATAAGTTCGCCAACAACGGACGCTGATGGTGGGTGAGCGGGTATTACAGGAGTTTGTTTACGAGTTGGAGCAGAAGGTGCACTGCCGTTTGAGATGGTCAAATCTTCCGCTTCCTCTACATCATCACCATCTTCGTTCTCTTCTTCTTCCTCACCATCTAATTCTTCGTCCTCCAATTCATCTTCCGTATCATCGTCGCCAGTATCGCCACCGGAATCGCCATCTTCCGCAGTTCCATCAGGAGCTCGGTGAACTTTCATGTGCCGTTTCAATTTTGATGCCTTTTCAAATGATTCATCACATTCAGAGCATTTAAAAGGTTTCTCGCCAGTATGTGTTCGCCGATGAACTATCAAGCTATTTTCAAACCGGAATTTTTTACCACAAAATTCACATGAATGCACGATTTCGTCGTTATTGCGTTTGACTATTGGCGTAGCAGTGCGCTCACTTGGTGGCGCATCAGCAGCTTGTGGTTCGATTCGCCTTTCTGGTGAAATTGAACTATGTGGCCTCGTGGCTTCTCGAGGCGCGTCCACCGTTCCGGGTCCGGCGCCCGCCGGAGGAGTCTGACCGACTCGGGAGGGCGACGGGGAAGCGAACGGAGGTGAATGCTTCCTGGGGCTAGGAGAGCTCGAATTGCCTGTGGCCGCCCCTGGACTGGTCGTACCGGCCAGTTGCCGCAAGCGCTGCGAGTAAAAATCCAGCTGGGGTTCAAGAGAGAGTGGTTGAGACACCGGTGGTGGTCTTTCTCGAGCCGAGAGAGATGTTGGTATCGCCGGGGAGCGATCAGCTGGTGATGGGAATGGTTGATGTGGCGGTAGAGAATTGGCAGCTACAGCTGCTGCAGCAGCTGCCAAATTGAGGCCATGATGTCGGAATTGCTCCGATACCAATTGCTCCATCCGAAAGCGATGGTCATGGTGATTTGGCCGCGCAAATAGCGGCGCAGGAGGGACTGACGGATGAGCTAGCGGTGGTAGACTCCCAGGTAAGGGCATTCGAAGAAGGCTTCCGACGCCGAAGGGTGAATGCAGGTCAGGAGGTGGTAATAAAGGGTGATGGCGTAGTGAAGGTGGTGGTAGTTGAGCTCCGGTAGAGGAGCATCCAGAGCTTGAAGATGAAGTACTCGAGGACGAGTGGTTCTGTTTGCTATGCGGCTGAGGCATACTCTCCACGTAGATTTTCACCCCATGAACATGTTGGACATGCTGAAGGAGTCTCCATGCAGAATGCACACGAGCTTTACACGTGGAGCAGACGTAGTTGCTTGGTTCTGTTGGCAAAAAGAAGAAAAAATAGGTTAACTTTAATAGAAACCGAAAAAGCGAAGATGAAAATGCTTCCCGATCGGAGATTTACAGCAATATTAACACGGGCAAAGTGTCTAGTAATAGCTCTCACATATCGCAGTGTTGGGCCTAGGGTGGATGCGTGGAGCGCATGCTAATAAGGGGAAGGTCCGAGGGCTCCATACGTCGGCAGCCGTGAGTGATCGCCCTTTCGTGTCCCGCGTGATTCATGCACCTCTAAGATCTTATGAAATATACGCAGGCCGGGATCACGTACGGATGCGGGTTAAGACTGTTGATATTGAAATCTATATGTAACGCTATCCCGGTAAGAGAAAAACGAATAGCATCTCTTATTCCTACGTGCGTCTCGCTTTTCAAGTAACCCGTGTTCTGATGAAATTGGCAACATTAAGAAATCCCATGGTTTTTCAAATTTCTAATTTATTTAATAAAAGGTTAAGCTCTCCGGCCTTTTTAGCCCTTTTTGCGCGATAGAAAGTGACTGAAAACACCGTCCACTTTTCATGAAGCCTTAGGTCCAAATGTGACAGGTAGTAAGACTTTCACCATACATCGGGAAATATAGCAAGTGGTTTTTTTTCGGAATAATTATTGGTATAAGTTAACTGATATCCGAACCATCACTTAATAAAAAAAATGGATTATGAACAACGAAAGATAATTATTTATCTGATATCTTTAAACGAGCAATTCTTGTAAATATATTATTAATACCTCATCGGATTCTCGGAAACGGTTCGAACGATTTTCATGAAATTTTGCATCCGGAAGGTCTCGGGGGCGATAAATCGATCTATGTAGGTTTCATTTTTAGAAACTGTTGTTTTACCCGGGTATACGATTTTACGAAGGAGTTCAGTAGATGGCATTACAAACAGTAAGTCAGTTAGTTTCTCCAAGATCTTATGTTTTAGCCAACGTTTAGGCCAAGAAAATCAGAAAAAAATTATAGCGCGTGGAGATAGGCTTTATTCCATCAGACAATGGTAGAAGATAAAGAATACATAGATCACAAAGTTTGAAGTAAAAAGATGGTACAGCCACTCGGTTAAGGCGAAGAATCACTAACGGGATCGAAGATCGAGTTGAATCTAGAGTTAGTCGAGCCTTACAATCTGGAGGTAATTAAAATTTTGAATTACGTTTACAAGATTTACGACAGCATTTTTTTATTATTATGTCGATAAGATCGAAAAATATTATTTATATTTTATCGTTATTAATTCGTACATAAATATAATTACATAAAAAATACCGACCAGAGGACAGTCGTCCAGGTCCTAAGTACTCAAATATCAATCAGTGATTTGACATCCAATTCTTTTAATGCTGCATCGTATATGACGATCTCCTGTATAGATAAGTAGGAAGAATCGAGAACACGTGGTCAAGGCGTTCCGGACCCGCTCCCCGATAGTTGTGGCGGTAATTTGATTGCTCATTGTGATGCCGAGACAAATTTTATCGTGGACACCATTGTATTGTATTACGACTCAACGGGCTTATAGTGATGAGCACAATAAACGTAATATCTAGTATTTATATTACGAAAATAAAATAAATGAAGTAGTACTTTCTAGAAACAAAAATGCATCTTGCTAAATTCCTTGAGCCGTGGTAGCTCAGTGTCCGTGTGGTTGGCTCAAGTTGCGTAGTACGCTAGCAACCCGAGTTCGATCCCCGGTGCCGGCACCAATAAATTTATTGTTGCAATTTTATGTGCTGATTTACCACGCGCTCGGCGGTGAAGGAAAACATCGTGAGGAAACCTACATGTCTTAGAAAATTTTTCTATGGCTTGTGAAGTCTGCCAATCCGCACTAGGGCCGCGTGGCGGACTATGCCCTTATACTCTCTTTAAAAAAAGAGAAGGCCAGCGCCCAACAGTGGGACATATATAAAGGCTGTAACTTTAACTTTAAACCTAAAAAATGGCGTTGTCTTAACTCTCCTTTGGAAATCCTGCTTGTTTCGTCTTAAAAATATATAAAACTTATTATTTTATTAAAACTTTACAATAGCCAAATGGCTAAGAATTCGCTTTTATTCGGCCTTAGTCCTTTTGTGAATAGTTAGTGTTTAACCGTAAAAGCTTAAAAAATAATCGAAATTCTCCGAATTTATTAGACAGCGACAGAAGTCGTATAAAATTACAGTATTTTTGATAGCTCCTTAATATAAACGTCCGTGTCAATCAAGTATTAAAACCAATCTTTGCAATAGTATGTTATATTGAAGCATTTTATTAAATGTAAAGTTTCCTATTTGTGCATCACTATTTCAAATGGGCGCGGTCGATAAGCGATCTTGACTGTTAAGACGATTATTGAATTGTAACGGTCAGATTGTGACCGACTAAAAAAATATACAGCGTGTTGTAAAATTTCATTGAAAAAACCGATTTTATAAGTTGTTACCAATGAGGTTAATGTCAATAAATTTTCCATGCTGTTCTTATTACGATAAATAAGAACAGAACAGAACTTCGTTCAACTTGAAATTAGTTCTAGTGTTTTTTAAATTATTATTACAGTCCTTTTTTCAACATCATAATAGGGAAGTATTGTTATTGATAATGATATTGGCCTAATATATTTAATTTTATATAAAATATATAAAATAAAAAACTCCTTTCGTCTAAGCTTCCCAAGGGATACTTCCAAAGGAGCAACGGACTTAACTGTGGAATTAACGAATCGATCTAATTTTGAAGAAATCTGCATGGATAGTAATATTCGATTTGAGAACAGAGATTAAAAACTTTTTACACACTTAGTTAGATTATTGATTTATTATAAGATTTCTATTGAAGATATAAATCGTATTTTCATCTAAAATCAAACAAATAACTGCAATGTTGATTCTGAGTTCATTATGCATGTAACGCAACTTTAAAATTAGACGTATAATTAAAAAAAATAGTGCAGCGATGTGCTCATTGCTCTTGTCATAGTTGGGATTCGAAGCCCCGACCGTAAGATTTTTTTAAAGATTTCGAACACTTAGCCAATTAGGCTATCACTGCTTCTTATTCATTTTTAAATCGTAAAACATCCTGTATTCTAAGTATTGCATGTATTTGTATCATAAGATCATAACACCACATTTTGACCTTTTTGTCAGAACCATTGTTCATTGTATTTCTTTGGTCAACGCAATGGTACTGGCCACACAAAAAATTCAATCGATATACTGAATAATATATTAAAATATTGATCAAAAGATAATAAATACTCAAAATGCTTTTACAATACGAGTAAAAATGGCTATTTTATTTAAAAATATCTAACACAAATTGATACTTACAGCTTCGAAAAAAAAATCCTACATTTTAGGAGATACAATTTGAAGTTTCTTTTTAATTTATGTGGAATTTGAAAAGGGATGTTGTGAGAAGAATAAAAATTAATGTTTATCATAACGATTGTATATCATGTGAAAATGCCTAGATTTAAAGGGAATAAGAAGAAAATCGTGGTATCCGTATGGTGCCAATCCATTAATGCATCAGGAGCAGGCTTAAAAATTAACGATTCCAGAACATTCTAAGAGATTATTATCTAAATAGTCAAATGGTGAGTTTAAACCAGAGGTTTTGCTAATCGCACACATAAACATACTGAAATACTACATCACACTAGATCAATTATTTCACTTCTCTTCAACTCCTATATTATGGCTGCAGAAAGGTGGGTAATTATTGTTTAAAACATGTCCTCTCTATCTACCCTACTGTGTGACAGTCATAGTGTTGTATTTTTAAAAAGATCTTTACGCCAGATACGTCAACCGTACAAAATCCATCACTGTCACATATCGAACATTTAAAGAAGCCAATAACAGAAGCCAATAGTTTAACACGGTGCCCTGAAGATCAAACGGGAGGGAGAGCCATTATAGATCTTATTACCACGCAATAAGATTCATCAATTGGCGTCGGGATCGAGAAACCAATCGATTCGGTTTTAAACCGATTACCCCCGATGAGTTTCGATTATTCGTACGATTAGATCGATGGTCAGATGTGTGATGATAGCCATAATTAAACAATACACCGTGTAGGCGCACGTGTGGCCCGGATTGAGGACATATTTAATTCTAACTACTTACAAAGTGTCTATACGTGGGCCGTATCATTGTATTGTAATACATTAGCAAGAACATGGGAGAAAGGGAAACGTAAAATATAATTAGAGATATTAAACAAAAACTGTATAATTTTAAAATATGAGTCCGACTTTGCCACGGTTTGGAGAGCAGATCTCGAGTCGCAAAACACGCTGTAGTTCCGGAATGGGTTAGGCACTATGTTAACAAAATTAATATGGGATATAATCGAAGGCAAACCTTTTCCAATTAAAAATAAAATAAATGACGGCGTTATGACGCTGTTTATACCAAATATCCCGCGATATATTTGATATAAATATACTGGCGATATATACGGAACATCTAAGCCCTTATAGATTAACAATGTATAAACGTTTAATCTTTTACTGGCAGTTTTAAAATGATAACATAATTTATTTTTAATTAAAAAAAAGATGCAAAATTTTTTAACATAAATTCCAATCAAATCAAACAATCTAACGGTACATGTCAATGGGTTTTAAACCTCCGATTATGGTTTACAGACCACACTCGAAACCATAATGTCATATATTAGTGATAAATTAAAAAACAAAACGGGTATCGTTTAAATTTCTTCGGATCCAAGTTCAAAAGGTTTCGTCATACAGTGGTATGCGGGACCCAGGACTAAATGTTTAACAACCGTTTCGATTTCAAAAGGCAATCACTGATTATGGGCATTGTGTGGGCCGCGAACCAGTGGCGGGTGAAATTTTTAAACACCACCCGTCTGGACCCCCACTCCACATCCGAAAGGGAGGTTTTCAAAATAGGCCGGCGTGGAAAGCGTTATCCGGTGGTCGTATTTACTACACGGACAATAGACTAAGCCTGATGGAATGTTGTTTGTTAGAATGCCTGTTTCAGAATTGTAAAAAGAGATTTATAGTGGATTCTGTTTTAACTTCTAATACTTTCTACAGGTAGAAGGCCTGTGTTTCAAAGTTAGACATAAATAGCCTGGTACTCTACTATAATTATATCATATTAAAACATGCACTTTAAAAAAAACTTTAAAAAAACATATTGTATATATACACTGCTACAAATTTGTACCCAGTGAATGGAGATGTTATATGTGAAATCTAAAAATTTTCGGGAAAAGCGTATAACAATTCTCGTTATTCTATCTAGCTGAAGTTATAACGTTATATATGGGTATGAAAAAAAACGCAACGTTTTAGCGACTAAAACGACGTGTAATTTTCATATCTTATTCGAATCTTGTTAAAAAAGAATAACAAATACTAACAAAAGAATAATTCGAAAATCGATTTTATAATGATTTTTTTATAGGAGTATAAACTAGTGCTTAACCACGATCTCACCTGATGTTAAGTGGTGATATAGTCTCCTTATAAAGCCCAAATAAAGTCACTGCTCCATATCAAATATCGCGAACAGTTTTCAATTTATTTTATATTTAATATTTATTTATTTGCTATTTTTTGTTTTGTTTATTTTTATTATATCATTTATTCTTGTTTCAATCATTTATATTTGTTATCCTGCCTATGCTAACATGATGCTGCTGCTGTACTGTATCGATGATTTTCGAAAAACAAATTTGTTCTCAGTGAGACAACTTAAAGGAATCATTTGTAATAATTTTTGTATGCTGTAATTGTTAAAATATGTCTATTATCTTTTGTTTCTGTTTGTCTCCAATAAATAAATATAGTATATATATGTATGATGAACGATAATGAAATTCTAGAGTACTTATTATTCCAAGCTTTTACGCCACTAATGGGAAATCATATCATTTAATAGACAACTGAAGGAACTTAATTCTCGATGATTCTTAAATCAAATTTTCAACAACTTTGCAAAAATGTACATCAAGTACGCGGAATGAGATCAGAAAGTAGAGTTAAGGATAGGCCCTGAGCAGGTGGTGCAGAGACGGTCGATTCAATTACTCTGTTTTGACATCGTTTTTATTGCTCACGATTTATATCTAAAGGTAGAAGTCGTGAGGTCTGCGTTTATCTGTACCCTGTACCGTACTCGTGCACTTGAAAATAATATTATTAGGTATACAGTTCACTTTATGTAGATTTTATAATAATAACTAGATTTATAAATGTAACAAATTGGTCTATAAATGTAATTTTAATTTATATTACTTTATCAGTAATCAACCAACATCAACAAGTATATTTTCGAGTAAAAACTAAAACCGACTTCAAATTGAATAGGAAAAATAAGAAATACGAAATAGAATTAGTCAGAACCTAATCAAACTCTCATAAAACTACTCTTGAAGTACACTCTTTCCAATAAAAAATGATTCATTATAATAAGTTGGCGTTATATTGAGTTATTCGTCCATTTGTCAAGTATATTTATGAGTTAAAACAAAAACCGACTTAAAATCAAATAGGAATATTACGAAATAAGAAATAGAATTAGTCAGAACCTAACCAACTCTTAATGTGCATGTTATTTGTAGTAGCAAATAAAGGCTGTTTTATTTTTTATTTTATTTTACGATTTATTTTATCTCAGTAAAGTAATAAAAGCTCGAAATATTCTATAAAGAAACTAAAAAAAAATGATTTCGTTTGCTTATTGGTATGATCTATAATAACACAATATAATCTACAATATAATTGTAATTTCCTCTTAGTGTTATACTGCTTTTACAACTTTTAGGCATAAAACTTTTAATGTTTAATATAATGCGTAGCAAACCTTGAAAACTGTTAAAAAAGTGAAAATAAGTAAACACTAAGAAAATACTAAGACGTGTTATATAGGCGCTCTGCGACCGGAAACCGCCGGAGCGACTTCCGGCGACGGCAGCACAGCGCACACCAGCGCCTCTGGCGGACATTTCCAGCTATTCCACAAATTTTAAGTGGGAACGACGTATAACTTTGGAAAGAGTGTTGCAGTCTGTTACACATTATTGTTCAATAAAAATTATACGATAATAGGTACGTATAATTCTTATGAGCAATTATGAAACCAACATTGTAGAATTACTACACAATGCCTTAAAAATGCTTAATAAACCAAAAGAAATGGACTAGTAACAATGGATTACTTAGAACTATTATTACAAAGCATTCATTAGTTCTAACGTGTTATTTAAAAAACATCAAATAATACAAAGCCATAACAAAATCTAAGTACGTAATCTTAGTTTAATACTATGACCTATAGACGCATTTATAATATTTTAAATAAGTATACAGAAGGAAGCTTGTATATAACATTGTATGTAGTTTATGTTTACTAAGCAGACGGATAAGTGTATAATTTTATACTTAGAAAATAATAAAAACCAGTATATTTACGAGCAAAACCAAACATCGACTTCAAATCGAATCAAAGGTACTACTACTATGCGAGGAAGCACTCTATGTATTTCCGAATTATCGTAATAATATTCCAATAAAAATGAATCATCGAAATCGGTTGGCGTGATATTGAGTTATTCGTCCATTTGTCGCGCACGTACTAACAGCGCACATAATGCAACTTTAAGACATACGGTTTTCTCGTTGATTCCACTGTCAGAATTAAGCATCAATAGCCTAATGGTTTAGGGTACGGTCTGCGAATCGTAAGGTCGTGGGTTCGAATCCACCATTCGACTATTGACGTGAACCATCTCCTAGCACAAGCTTTTAAGCTTAGTTGGAATGGTTAACAAGAATGTTAGTAATATTTATGAAAAAAAAAGGAAATATTGCTAGCTTTCTTAAAAAAAAGAAATAATTAGACCACCAGAGAAGTACCCGCTTTCAAAGAAAAAAAGAATCATCAAAAACGGTTCACCTATTAGAAAGTTATGAGGTAACAATAAAAAATACGGTCGAATTGAGAATCTCCTCTGTTTTGAAGTCGGTTGAAAAGATATTTCTTTATTGTTATCAGTTACCTATAGGTATTTAACTTGTAATAATTGTAATTAAAAGTAATCTTCACTCTCTTACGATTTGTCTTAGATACGACTGTGCAGTAGTATATTACACAAGTATTGCAATGATAAGGGTATTAAATTATCTTAACTTTTATTGTCTCATTACGTCTTCCACATCGTACGTTACGTTATGTTCTGTATTATACACATGGTGACTGTAAAACTGTTAAGCCCATTATGTAATACATATTTACTAAAAACACACAAATAAATACGGCTCTAGATGTAGTAGAGCCCAGCCATCTCTCAACTCCTGTGACACTGTAACTGAGCAGCTACTTTGACCAATTAGTGTACCCCGTAGTCCTGGGCTTACAGAATTAGGCTATAGTATCCCTTTCCTATCGTAAAACTGTGACAAAAGGACCGGTGCAGTGGATCAAGGAAAAAGGCTAAACTGGTGGTTCCCTATCGTCTTAGCACTGCGAGAGTGCTGAGGGAGGGAGTAATCTTCTCCGGGTCGTGTAGAGGGGCTCCAGTGCGCTCCAGTGGATATCCCGGAGCCCCTTGCCATAACCCGAAGAAAGCTACCGTTTTACTGAGTATGAGCCTCACATAAAAAACAAAGTTTCGTAACAAAAAAAATGTTTTTAAAACATCATGTCAATGATGTATTATCATGTACTTAATTGGTTTTTAGTATTGCTTCGATATATAAAGTAAATGATGATTTCAAATTGCAACGAGTAAAGTTGAAGGTGTCTCCTAGTTTGAAATAAGAACGCCGGGGTGCCGGAGCGGACTCGCCATCGACTTGTTATGCGGCGGATGTCCGTCGCGCCGCTGCTCTGAATGACCGTCTTCCGCGCCTCATCCCTCCCCATCCCCCCATAGCTCCATTAGGCCCACGGGGTTGAGTTATACACCGAACGATGCAAATTGCCGCAAACTGCGACACATATGTTTAACACGAATATTTACGATATTCACAAAAACCGACTTCACATGGAGTCAAACGTTAAACGCTATTATGCGCGGACGCCCTCTTTCTATTTCCTAATTATCGTAGAATTATTACATTTACATTGCCTTTCTACTCTCGCTCCAGAGAAGGCCTATGTCCAATAGTGGGACAATTATGTCTATTATTACTATGCGACTAATATATAATTATGCCTACTATAAATGTGTATATTAAAACAATATACACATATATAGTAGGTTGTAACTTCAACTTTTGACTTTATTTTTTTTTCTTTACAAATAAATCTTGAAAAGTCCACGACTTTGTTTTAATAATGAAATTAACACAATAAAAAAAAAATAAACGTATTTTACTTGATGTGATAATGTAGGAAACATCTTCTCAAGTATTGTTTTATTTGTTAAAGTTAGCCACCAAGATTGTGGGCTTCCTTTTCTGCTGTACGTGGTCTTATGACCCAGCATCCCTAAAACTATCGATCAACTTAACTCTTACACAACTTCGAAGTAACACGACTTAAAGCACGTAGCGTAAGAGTCAACCAAAATCAAATTTTTGGACTATCTACAAGACGTTAACTTAAACTAAGTAGATCGACCAGGCAAGATTTACTTTTAAAAATTATGTATTTTGATATTTTTTTTATGACGAACTACACAGATTGGCCAGAGAAGCTGGCCTTGACTGCTTCACCGGATTGAGAGGTGGCATAGCTCTTAGGTCGCTTAGCCTGAACCTCTATTGCTAGTAACTCGACACAAGGGTCCCCCCGGTGAGGGGTAACCTCGGCTTCAACGGTTACTATGTTACGCGTAAGCATTCCGATCCGAGGGCGCCGAGAGGGCCGAACCACGACTCGGTCGGTTGCTATTTCACGGATAATCTATGAGACATTCAAAAGCTAAACTAACTTTGAGTGCCACTTCGGGAATGTTTTGATTAAATTAGGGTTACCTAATATCAATACATATTGTGTCCAACTCTTAACAGTTTTAGATCTTCCAAATCCACTAAGCGTCCATTCGCGACCGTCGGAGGTTGCGAATAATTCTCGCGCGTTACCGATGCCTATTTGATGGGCAGGCCCCATCCCTTAGATGTTAGAAGCGTTGCTGGAGTTTCTTCGGCCACTTCTTCTCCCAGCGCCAGCGCTTCCCGAAGTGGCACTCAAAGTTAGTTTCCGTGCAAGCCGAGGTTACCCCTCACCGGGGACCCTTGTGTCGAGTTACTAGCGATAGAGGTTCAGGCTAAGCGACCTAAGAGCTATGCCACCTCTCAATCCGGTGAAGCAGTCAAGGCCAGCTTCTTTGGCCAATCTATGAAGTTCTTCAAAAAAAAATCTAACAGTATTTTTTTAATATAAAGAAGTATTTATATGAAAAATAAATTCAACATAAGTTATCATAACACGCCAGCGGTTAGTGGCTTATACATGACGCATCCTACATATGTCTCAGACATTAGCAAATAGCGGTAAAGTGACCGCTTCGACCGAACTATATTTTACACAAGTGTTTTTTTTTTGCTTAACAAAAGGTATGACAAACAAATAAATGACCCCGACCTCATTAAAATACTTTTTTGAGTTACGTTTTATAGTTTTAAATAGAATTATTAGACGTTTGTGTTTTATGTAGATGTATTTTTGTATGCATTAATTTTTTTAAATTTCTAAGTAAGTGCCTGACTGCGATCCGACCTAATGTTAAGTGGAAATGCAGTCCTATGTTATAAATTTCTTTGAGACACTGCATCACTCATTTTCCAGAATAAATTTTATCTTGGTCTATCTTTTCTCATGCAGAACATCGGAATCAATAAGCTATATATATTATTAAATCTTGAAACGAAATTAATTTGTCCTTTATCACTTTCCAAATATATTTTTTTCGAATTTTCTGAACGATGGGCTGAATCACACCCGAACGAAGCGCTTTGCTTCGTCTTTCATTATTCGTACAGCAAATGACTGGAATAGTTTGCCCGCGTCTGTCTTTCCTTCCGATTACAAGGTGGGTATTTTCAAGAGTAGAGTAAATAGGCATTTACTAAGCTAGTGGGCCTTACCATCCAGGACTGCATTTCCACTTAACAACAGGTGGGATCGTAGTCAAGCACTTGCTTAGAAAGTATAAAAAAATCTAGATACATCTAAAAATGTCTCTTAAAATTGTCTATGACGTTTAAAACTGAATAGAATGAACGAGATTGGTTATACTATAATGTACAATAAGTCACGTGATTAGCTGGCCAACCTTTATGTAGGCAATAAAAACAAAATGGCGGCCTCACCGCGCCCATTCTCTATCAGTACGTCGCTAAAACTTAGAATTCTGTAAACTATCGTGTTACTTCACAAATTGTTTCCTTAGTCACACCCTCGCGGACAAATTCGTTACGGTCTTCTCTAAAATATATGGATATCAGTGTCGGGGTATTTGATAACTTGTGAACATTATATTAACGGTGTTTGTTTTAATTTTAAAACATAAAAGACAGCCTTTTGGATTGTGAGCTTCATAGCCTAGCACGGCAGCTTAAGTATGCGATAAGTGTAAGTGTATTAGGTGAGAAGAGGCGAGCGTCATTGATACGAAATATAACTAAAACAAACAAAAAGGGGATAGATACAACAATAAGTTTTATTTATTATATTATAGACACACAAAGTACATTAAATTTTTTCACATTATTTAGTTTTATTTAGCTTGGTTTATAGTTTTACCTATTATTTTTGACCTTTAAGGCATACCCAACACGAACTCTTTACAATAATTGTGAGGTTCTAACAGTTCGGCAGTTATCAGACACGTCTTATGTAAACAATATCTCCGCTCAACATAGACAACACAGAGAGAAGACGTCCTACGAACGTCATAGCTCCATGCCTTGTCCGAACATCTTTTGCTAAGAGACAACATGGCTATCTTGCTATCTTTATAATAAAATGAACAAGATCTTAAACTTTCATCCACTGAACACATATAAATTGAAAGCCAAAATTAAAACTGGCTGTTGTCGCTCGATTATAAGCAGACAGAAGAAATTATGCTTCCACTTCCAATATAAATTAAATACCACACTCATCACACACACACACACACACACACATTCACAATATTACACGTCCACATTTATTTATTTACGAATATTTATTTAATTTTTCTTTAAATCTTCTATATCTTTGTCTAATTAAATTTGAAAATGAAATTGATGTATGGCAGTGGGAGAGGGCACTGATTCCTGAGATACAGGTTTAACTCCTAGTTCAGGAGTCAGGAGTTCGCGTATTTGTAAGGAAATTTTTGAATAAAGTATTTGTATTTGTTAATTTTAGTTTTAATTTAATATTATAATTTAATATTGTATAATATTGTTTTAAATAATGTAGTGATATAATTTGTTCAGTGTCTATAATATTGTAATAAATAAAACTTATGGTTGTATCTACTCTACTATCTCTCTACTATTCACAAAAGTAAAATTAAAGTAAATAATAAATTAAAATTGAATATAATTAACAGTGCAAAAAGAAAATAAAACAAAAAAATAATAATTACTGTTTACAACTTTTTAAAATTACAAATGCTTTCACCAAAAAGATCGATATTATTTAGATTAGTCGATTAGTCGATTTAGAGGTGCATTTTTACCTAGACTACCTCGACTTGTATACACTACATCTCAACAATTGGTATCGTGATAGTCTAGGTAATTGCATATCATTTGATGGTAATGCTCATTTTAAAATCATAGAGCTTGGTTAGTTTTTAAAATAAGTAACATTACACAATGAAAGAGGAGGGCGAGGCGTCCTCTGAAAAATTCTTATGAGACAACAAAATGCGATCTCCGAAATTGGTCTGTCCTTGTTGGCCAGATGTGAGGGGCTATTTTAAACTCGTAATAACCGTTGTCGACACGTGTGTGACGACCATTACCACATATTACAAAAAATTGGAGAAAAAACAATAAAACGCTCGAAGGGGGAGGGTTTGGGGACATCAAAGTGGACGCGGTTAAAATTTAACGTTTTAACGCGATGCTGGTTTCATATGAAATATTTTTTTTTGTCCAGTTAAAATAGAAACGAAATTAATGACGCCTTTTTAAGTAATTTCAAGCACGCCGACGCCTCTGATGAGGTGTCTACCGCGCTGAGATTATTATAGTGCGATTGGCGTTCTGGTAAATATGAGGGCACTTTCGCCTACACTCTGAACGTAAAATTTATGCAAGATCACAGGATTTTTATCTAATTAAATTAAAAACCTAATGAATTAGGGTAGTTCGGAAACGTAAGGGCGCAGATTCAAACTCATTCGACTCTTGAAGAGACGTGGACCATTTTCTACGACAAGCTTAAGCTTATATGGAATGGTTAAAACGAAAATTTGCCATCATTCTTTGTTTTTCTTTAAATATTCAAGGTCACGATAATCTCGTGTGCCTGCTATGCTAGATTTTTCATTAATTGCCTTATTGGGTTGATTTTTTAAATTATTTATTTAAGAGCATTTTTTTCATTCCACCAGTAATGCACTCCGCACGAAGGTCTGTGCCCAACAGTGGGACGAATATGTATATTTAGGCTGTAAATTATATTTTAATAACATAACAAACAGGCTCATCTAGCTTATTTTGGATTGGCCCACGTCAATATTTGTAAATATTTAGCAAGACATTTATCCAATAGCAGTGATAGCATAGTGACTAAGCGGTATGACTTACCATCTGACGGTCGCGAAGTTCTTATCATAGCGGCTTTTGATGCTAATGAATTGCCGTTTTTTCGGTTTTAAGGTACAGAAGTTAAAAATGCGTGCCACTGGTATAGGCTATGGGCTCACCACTTGTATAGCGATGGGCTCACCACTTATCGCATATGGAACCTAATAAGCTACCTATATGAATTTACATTTATCCAAGAGACGCTTAACTCTTCAATCATATAAAGTTCTCCCAAAAGCCATCTATCATAGAATAAATCTATGATATATTTACCGCAGCGAGCGCATTATCACCATTCCTAAATCAGCTATCAACGGACTCTTTTCACTAAAAGGGTGAGCTACACCATAGAAAAGGTTGACCCTTCATAAAGAGTTATCACTTCATATACAAAATAAGGTTCTACTAATCCCCGGTTAGCCAAGCGAAATGCGATGCTACGTTCAGATATCTTAAAGATCAATTTACAATACTCTCACAACGTAAGATGGGATCTCGTCAAACTTAGCGGTAGTTTTTTCACAACAATCTCCTCTCGGACTTAACTTACGTTATCTCGCCTACGAACGTCATAGAATAGAAAACCCGCACACACATAATAAGACGATATTTCTAAAGAAATTTAAATTCGCCCGCAAAGGTCCTGAGATAGGATTAAAGATTGGGCGTCGAGATGGCCCTTTGTGGCCGACCCTTAAGAAAACATGTCTTGATATGGAAATATCTCGGACGGAACTTTGTTGAGGAATCATTTACGACGGCGATAACAGAAACAGAGAACAGACGAATAAAGCTTGAATGTGCGTATTGCGTTTAATTCTCGTCCAGCGGAAAAATGGGGTCCTATCATGGTGGCGGTTATTTCGCATGACTGCTCGTGAAGTACGCCATTGTTCAGTAACTGACCTCTCGTTCATAGATGCGGTGCACCATGCAAATAATAAAGGATAATTTTTATCTGCGGCCAACGTAAAGGGTTGGCTAAATCGATATAACTAAAGCATCAGCAATTGAAAATGTTTTGAATATAGGATCTAGTTTTAGCTTAGCCGGGGGAGTCCTAACTGGTTCATTCATCATAAGGACATAAGTAAGACTAAATAAATAAATAGCTAAAAAGTTCTCCAGTCTGCTATTACGCTTAGAGTAGGTAAATATAAAATACCCTTTCTCTCAGTTACTCATAATAGAGGTTTAGAAATCGGCCATGTTAAAATCTAGTAAAGTTGTACAAGGATAATGATAGCAATGAGCTTCAAGAAAGCAAAAATTCACATAATAAGCGATTAATATATCTAACTACCCCGTGATGGCTGAAACGTGATAGCTTATTTAATTTTTTATATATCTACCGTATCTGATATTATCAAATATCAAAAATCGTCGGTAACTAATAAGTAAACCTCAGGTAATTAAATAAATTCTAAAGAGGCTCTTATATGAGATTAATCAAAATCCATCAAATAAACGTAAATCTACACAATCTAAATACGAAACAGCTAGCAAGTTGGACAATTCTACATTAATTTTTAAAGCAAACCAAAGCGAACAAACACTGGACCAGTCGCGCACTTGATTCAATATTTATTTTGATACAAATAAGTGACGGCCATCGGCTCTGGCCCGTTTTGTCATGTTAATGACTGTAACAATGACACCTTGTGGACACAATATAATATTATACGCAGCGAGCCTCTTTGTCTTCAACACGGCGAAGAAATAAAGCATAACATGGAAATACCACATTCACATAAAGATTAACAGGCAGCTGTGAAAAGTTAAATTTTAATCGTGATGCCAGTATGGCGCTTTCTTCTAAATATAGCCATTTACAGCATAGTCGAAGGCCACGCATTGGGCACGAGACAATCTTCCCCTCACCTTTCACACAGAAAAGACGTCACATCTAAAATTAAATCCCACTTATTTAAAAACCCGCCACTTAGCCACCTTCCCGGTTGTACAAAAACTAAAAATATCATCGACCATTGTGTCACGCTCAAAGAAGTTCCATAAGGTCACGGCAAACGTACGAGTATGTACCACGTGTCAGGAACACGCCAAACATTTTTTATCTTTGGAAAAAAATTATAAAAGACCGCTCTAACAATGGGCCCCGGTAGCATCTTTGACAATTATAATATCAGTTGTTCGCTTCCGCAACGACATTAACGTCAAGTAATCGTTCTCCGATACTAAGCTTTAAATAAATATCCTAAATGCTGAATATTCAATGACCGTCACACAAAACACAAACTCTTTTGTTAATAACATCGTGATGGTTAACGCAAGGGTCATCACAAAAGGAACAAGATAACAATGCGCGCACGTCAATCGTGTGCTCATGCAAATAATTTTTTCTTCCAAAACATCCCCTTTATCTGTTTTGAGAGCGATGGGGTTAATTAATATGTAAAAAATAATACAATTAAAATTAAAGTCCCCTATGACTTGGCACGAGGTCAAACTTAACTGTCACCATTAGAATAATCATATTTGACAATTTAGTAGATTTATAATGCATTTCGTTTTGTTTTTGTTCATCCGTTTAATATATTGTGATATTTTGTGAGAACGGAACCCTTTTATTGAATAAAGTTGCTTGACAGCTCTCTCGAAGGGGTTAATATGAACGTTTAGGATAAACTCAATAAGCCGGGACAACTGGTGTTGAAGCCAAACCTGCAATTGACACTTCGATGATAGCGCAATCGTATAACGAGACACCAGTACGTATTGAAGTTGTATTTCGATGGTCCGAAAACTTTACAATTGGTTTTTGGAAACAAAACTGAATTGATAACTTCAATAAATATGAAATAATAAATATTTCTGTTAATTTCGCATTAAGTGCAACGTTCAAGAGCAGAGTTCTTCTACAAAGCAGTTGACAGAATGCGGGTCGCAAATTTTGAACGGTGCACGATTTTCGGGTTTAAGAAGGCTTTTGTTGTGCAACGGCTTAATACAAAAGTGTCAAATGACGGCACATCTGCTCTCACAAAGGGTTACGCTCACGGATAGATTATTTTTCGAACCACCCCCGCAAGATTGCTCGCTTATACAGATGTTCCAAGTTACTTGTAGGTTTTATATTTAGCTTACTTTGTAATGAACATACTCGTTGACTTACTACGATAGTATTCGAAGAAATTCTTGATTACTATCAAATTGTACAATTTTTTAATATTATTATTTATAATGCGGCTCAGCGTGGCACTTACGATCAGGGGCAGTCTGGGTCTGAACGCCAGCTTTAACTTTTACTAAACATTTTTTTATTGACGAACTACACAGATTGGCCTTGACTGCTTCACCGATTTGATGTCACCTGCATAGCTCTTAGGTCGCTTGGCCTGAACCTCTGTCGCTAGTAACTCGACACAAGGGTCCTCCCGGTGACCTATATTAAGCATTAGATTTACATAGTATGGAGCATTAAGCCAAGCACCAATGAAATGACTACGGTCTGATCTTTTATTTTTAAATTGTTTCCATAATTGATCAAAAAAATTGGGTGATCTTATCGTATGTGAATTGATGATTTAAGTTTTACACTAATGGTCAACAGAGCTTCTTTTCTTTAAAGGTTTTTAAAATTTTCATGTGTCTATAATCGCAATAAAAATGGAACATGCTGTATAAATTGTGCCTATTTTCGAAGTGACGCGATTAAACTCCTATCCTAAATGTATGGACGAAGGATGACGTAAGCATTCCATGAACGTCCAGTATTGTTATTGTGCAACATCTTGCGCCATGTAGGACAAAGGAAACGGAGCGTGACGATAAAATTGTCTCCGGAGCCCAAAATCTTTTCCTGCTGTCAAATCATATCGCAGGAATCATTAATAAATTACTTAAATACACTCACAAGTTCCGATGACGCGGCATTGTAAACGATTTTGTCGCCTTTGTCCCTCATTTATTCGATCTGGTTTCTTACGTATTACGCAAACATTTGACTCTTTGTAAATGGTAAATTAAGTTGAAAGTCTTATTATAATATAGGAATTAAATAATAATATAATAAATAAAATTCAATTATTAAAAATAGCTGTAACGGCCTAACGGTGAAACATTCGATGTTATTCGTTTCTTACGTACAAAAATTTCTTGCTTAATTTGTGCCCGATGCACGGTCACCTACATGACTTATGGAACCTAATAAACTGGGTGAAAAACAGTCAGCGATTGCTGTCTCTGTTCGCTGTGTCCGAAAAAATTTAATATATTTTTATAAAAATCTATAAATGATTTCCATCTTTGTATGCCGTAATTTATCGATTCACACTTGTATTTGATTTTTTTCTATGATGTAAAAACTTACCACTATGCATTGTATTAGATTCCGCATCAGCTACTTCAGTTCTCGACTTCTTTTGGTCTTCAGGTGAACCGGAGGTGTCCATGTGTTCTTGCTTTATCTTAGGTTTAATGTCCTCGTCGGGAGAACTTGATGGCATAGGTGATGTAGACGCTCTTCGTTTAGGCGTTGAAGCTTCTGCATCAGCTTCTGTATGCAACAAACATAGGTATATATTTAAAATCTTTGTGGAAGAGGCAAGCAAGAAGAAGTGATATTTTATTTTATCGATTATTGAATGAGACACATCCACACTTCAATATTACTAAATCTTGGCTGGTTGGTGGTGTTCTCGCTTTTGTTAACCGTTGATGCGAGTGGTATCTTCATCTCGTTTCCATATCGGTAATAGACGAGCACCAAGAATAACTAACCATCCATCTAAAATATCGAACCAATAGTGTTAACCCCAGAAGAATAGAACCCTAGAGACAAAGATAGAGATCGTGAAGTGAGAAAGATGTGAAAAATTCTCTAAGCACCTATATTTGACTGGGGTGAGTTCATTGTGTAACACCAGACTTAAATCACAGCAAGTGGGTTATTTACACTAATGAAACGAAAAACTCAAACCAGCTAAAGCTGACTGAGATTCCAACCAATACCATAAGGCAATCGCTTACACCACTCCCTCTCTCATGACCTCATGGTGGGATCAGTCTGTCGTTGATGATCCGTCACCATTTACCCCTACCTGCAGCCCTGTATAAAGCTAACCAAGGTCACCAGCGCAGTTTGGATCTAGTCAGTCCAGCGTGTTGAGCTTTGACCTCTCGGTCTTATCACAGAGATTTGTCCTGTGACTACCAGCTTTTCCAAGTTTTCACTGCTTTTTCTGTACGTAGGCACTGAGTTAAAGATGTTTATTCTAAATATATTTTGTGATTGTGTGCTTACCATCCAAAAGTCGTTTCGGCGTACTTGATGCTCCACCATCTTCTAGGAGATCGGGTGGCGCAATTGATGGACTGACGAGAGGTGGGGTGTGAACTCTGCTGTTTGGGGGCCTTCTGGCTGTCAGTAACGACGGCCTTCGTCCACTCGAATTCCCTGTAGTTACTTGTCCTGTTCTTGAGCCGTCTTCTTGATCGGAATTAGGTCCTTGGACAAAAGCTTTGGTTAATAATATTATAAATACAACTACGATAAGTACTATTGGGATTCTAAAATATGCGGACCTAAATCAATTTCAAGTATCTAATTAGAGAAACTAATATAAATTTTCGATTCATATTGAAGATTTCTTAGAAATGGGCCGGCTATTCCTAAATTCATTGAAGTACCTAATAAATTGATGGTAATCCTATTCGACCTCCCAGGTACTAGACGTATATGAGACGTCTTTATAACCTTGCTCAACCGACTTCAAAAACGGAGGAGGTACTTCTATATGTTTTTTTTAAGTTTCTTTCTTCATATCCTCTGACTAGGTGAACCAATTTTGATGATTCATTTTTATTGGAAAGGATATACTTTAAGGGTAGTTTGATGACAGTTTGGTTAGGTTATGATTAATAATATTTCAAAATATTCCTACGATAATTCGGTAATATAAAGATATTTGAAGTCGGGTTTAATTTTTACTCGTATATAAACTTGTATGTAAAGTTGCCGACCACTGCATTAGATTGTCGCTGATTAGTATCAGGCAACGTGAAACTTACCTGCACTATAACAGTGGTAAGATGTTAAGTCTTTATCACAGGAGGATACTTTGTGCTGGATGAAGCGCACGATGTCTGCTAAGGCGAAGGCTCTGCGACAGGCCCCGCAGGTGAGGGTATCGGCAGGGACGCCTGGAGTAGGCGACCCTCCGCCCTCCGCCGCGCTGTCCGCATCCGCTGTTGAAAAGGCCAAATTTAAGTATCGAAGTACCCGCTTAAATAATATATTCCACCTAATTTTAAGGCATATTCTAATATAAATATTAATATCCTCAAATATTCCTAAACGTTTGCTGTATAATCAATAGAAAAAATACTGCCAAGACCCAACAAAATTAGCATAACAGTACAATTAGATTTGCGGAGAATAAACAAGCACGTCATAATGAATGATAGGAATGGAAACTGTGATATGGGAAAAATGTAACTTGATAGAGGATATTGGGAAGTCAGCCCTGTAGTTCTGGGCTCTCAAGAATAAGACCACGGTATCCCCTGCCTGTCGTACAAGGCGACTAAAAGGGGCCTCGGGTTCACTGGGCGACAAGGGTGGGGGCCTGAGTCGTTCACCAAAGTGGACCCGGGAAGAAGGCGACATCGGCTGGCCCGTGTCGCCTTGCGCTGCGAGGGCACAGGGGAGGAGTAAAACCCCGTAATGAGAGTGATGATAAAAAACCAGACGGTATGACTCTTATACCCTGGAAGATAGGACGGTTTTTAGTATGGGATGCCACATACGTCGATACTTTGGCACCGTCACATCTTCCAGAATCTTCTGTTGAGACTGGAGCGGCCGCTGCAACTGCAGAAAACCACAAGCGGCGCAAATATAGTAAACTCGATAGAGGTTTCATATTTGAGCCGTTTGCGGTACAAACTTTGGGTCCGTGGGGTTCTAGTGCACACCACCTTGTTAATGTGATAACAAAGAAGTTGGTCGAAACATCTGGTGACCAGAGGGCTGGTTTATACCTTGCACAGAGGCTAAGCATTGCCATACAACGTGGCAAGTTATATTTTTTGTAAAATACCTGTTATATTGAAAATATTACCTTTTTTTAGTTAGTATTATCTGTAATTAGATTTGTAATTAATATAAAACACAATTGTTTTTTAAAAAAAAGGCTCACAAAATTTAATACAAAGTAATACATTGAGCGCCTCAGGGCCAGAAGATAAAGGTATTTTAAAATTAAAACCAAGAAAATGTTTAAGCAACATATGGACTGTGACACTTCCTTACAGTCCTCTAAAGTGTAAAATTATGGTTAATGACCAGTTGTACCAGTCACGGTATTATGAAATAAGGTGTCAGGTGCACGATTGACTACTTATCTTTCAATGGACAAAAGGGTTAATAATTGTGTTTCGTTTGCGGTTAATATTTTTGTATGGATCATTACAATTCTGTTGCGACAGGAAAGTTGGCTCTCGCAAGACAGATGCCACATTTACTTTGACTGCAATTGATTGTTATACGTTATACAACAACCTAGTGGCAAGGCGGAGTTCGTATATGTCGCTAGCGTAACCAGCCCGCTCTGCCGGGCTAGATTTTGCTTTATTTTACTTAAACAGTAAACTTGCATCATTAAATATTTAATTTAACTCTCACAATATGTTAAATTATTCATTTCTCTCCGTATTCATTGTCTTCTATTCTCTTCTCGAGCGGGTGAAGATCATTACCTACACCCATATACATATCATTAAATACAATATCATTCTAATCATTCATACAAAATCATATCGGGCTGAAGTCAACGTCAGAAATAAAATTACGACGTATGGCTTGTTTGACAGTTCAAAAAGAGGAGTGCTCCGATCGTCACCAAATTTACAGGATTACTGAAGTCAATTTGAATATTATTTGAAAGTTTCATTGAAATCACTAAAGCCGTTTCGGAGCCTATATGGAACAAACTCACACACTTTCTCTTTTATATATATAGATTAAAGAATTGCAATGCGAAAGAAGTATGAAGTAGAACTATACTAGAACTCGGAATGATTGGATTAGAAATTGAGTAAAACGGAAGAGGTGTAACTTGAAAGAGGAAGTTGTGACTACAAAAGAGAAAAGCAAGCTTTGGTAGTATGGATGTGAAAGAGAAAGAAAGAAAGTATAAAAAGGGAAGAAAGAAGAAATTACGACGCAAAGTATAATAAGATATAAATATCAATTACTGATATTATAACGAAGGGCTTAGAAGTATTTGGACTTTTAAACATGGATGCGAAGATGAGAAGGTGCTAGAAATCTATGCACACCCTTGAGTTAATACATAAGTTTTCATTGTTATAATTATATTAATGGTTAGGCATATAGTGTGTGACTTGCGTCATTATACGAGTGGCTCCCGTCTGTTTCTACTCGCAAACGTTAACCCTGTCTAGGGTTTAAAGGACTCGAGAGCTTGTTTACTTACCAAAAGACAAATAAATCATCTTTTTTGCACGGAGATTTCATATTATGTCAACCCTCCTATAACGCGGCACTCTCAGAACGCGGTTTCCATATAACGCGGAGCTGAAATTGCGACAGCCCTTATAACGCGGTACTCTTACAGCGCGGTTTCCGTTCAACAACGTCCCATTAGTTCTTTCCGTGCACCCAATGAATGGTTTTAACTGCATATGTTTATATCAGCGTGGTTCACGGGTGGGGCTCCTCATGCGCTATCTTCCACTTCTATTAAGTAAATAGTTTCGCATCGACAGCGTGCCATGCGTGTGTGTGTCTAACGAAACTGTAACATGAAAGATATATATGTGATCTTTTGACTGCATTGTCGCGTGAACTATAGAAAAACAACGTTCTGCTTATGTTGCCATTTTCGACAGATTAGAAAATAGTGAAAATAAAACTCTTACTCAAGTGTGGATGGAATTTTCTATTTTAGATTGTATTAGAACCGTGTCATCGGCTTGCGCGGAAATTAAACCATCAACGCTTAATGCGTGTTGGAAACCTCTTTTACCTCAGATGGTTCAAGCAATACAAGATGATTCTACAATTTCACTCCCAGTTACAGAAATAGTAAACATTGCTTCTCGTTTAAACGATGAAGAATTTGCAGTAAACCATCAGGATGTAAGAGAACTAGTACTCGGGGAAGAAACTTTAGATGAGGAAGAACTGATGGAATTAATTGATGGACACACCTCAAATGCATTGGTAAACGAAAATAAGGAAAACGAATGGGTGCCAAACCTCGATTTACAAGATGTGAAAAAAGGGCTAAATTTGGCTAAAGAATTAGAACTTCATTTCATTGAAACTGATCATTCAACGGTGCGCAGCGCAAAGTTTAAAAGAGAGTTAAGAAATTGCTTAGCTCCCTATAGAGAGATTTTAGTGGAGTTAGAAAAAAAAGCTACAATCGAAAACCAATGTGAAGATCAACCAAGTGAGGAAGACATTTTGCCCATTAAAAGAAGGCGAGTTAGGCGACTCATATCTGACAGTGAGGATGAGTGTTGAAAGATTACATCATTTTACAAAAGTCTTTCTTTTGTTTTTGTTGGAAAACAGTTTTTTAGTTTAGTTTTTGTTTCATTTTTTTCATCATTTCCTTATATGAACTCTTCAATTCAATAAAAATAATTTATAATTTATCTTGTCTTTTGTATTTATTGGTCTCCATATAACGCGGTACGAATGATGTGATTTGTACTTATTCTGAGTCTCTTGTAGCGCGGTTTCCATACAACGCGGTAGACGGTTTCCATAGAACGCGCTACGAATTAGCCTGGTTTGTACGGTTAAATTCGAGTTTCTTATAGCGCGGTTTCCATATAACGCGGTACGCACTCACCGCGTTATAGGAGGGTTGACGGTATTACTATTACAACCATATCTGTCTGTTAGATATGGTGAAGTGAAAACTAAATCTTGAGAAGGTTAATCGCGAATTATTTTTTGTGAGTGGAACAGTAATATCGCAACAACACATCTACTAGGGGAACCGTTTACTACTGATACAATAACTGCAATATATTTAGAGAGGGAGCTATTATTTAATGTAAAAGTCTGAACTGTATTTGTACATGAAGGCCGCATGCGTTTTTTAATTACCTAATAAAGGCGTCGCGGCACCGCCATCGCCTGAGAATTATAAAGGCGCTTTCATACGCGAGCCTCGCACAATTGGTCGGTACATCAAAGCTGTTCGCGAGCTAATTTCACATAAGCACGGTACAGACGCCCTTACGTTCCGTCCTCTCTTATTATTATTATTCTTTCCTCAGTTTCTTTGTGAAAGAAAGTAGGCCGTACTTAGTATATGCAGGGGTGACTTGAAACCGGAGTATAAAATTAATATCGCGGTAAAAAAGTTCGTGATTCGACCGCTCTGTGTACAGTGTCGTACTTGGTTTATTTAGGGGGTTTATTATGTAAATGTGACGTTGTATTGACGTATTTTTTACCGATTTGTTTGAACGCCACGGCTCGTGGCGAACGGATATGTTTTTCATCACTTCCTTGTTTAATGGATTGTCTTTTGTAAGTTTAATTTGTTTAACCAGCGTTAATGACGTCGCGTGCTATGTGTTTGATATTATTAAACATAATAGTTAATGGCACGTCGTTTTTTATAGTTTCGTTTCTAAGGAAAGCTAAAAATATTTTATGAAGCGTGGTTTAACTAACTTACGGAGACAAGGACCTCTATATTCTAATATTTGAAGAGTTAATGTACCATTTCATAACTAACATTCTTGTTAACAATTCCAAGTAAGCTTAATCTTATGCTAGGAGATGGTTCACGTAAACAGCCGAATGGTGGATTCGAATCTGCCACTTCACGTTTCGCAGACCGAACCCTAAACCATCAGGCTACTTACGCTTACTAAGCGAAAGCTCTAGGCAAATAGATTCAAAACTGATTCACAATTTTTTAATTTAAATTATTTGAACCATTTTACATATAAGAAGGTCTCCAAAACCTAGATATATTATTTATTATTTAATATAATTTCGTTTATTGCTAACTTACTCTTAACTTAGATTTGTTTTTTAATTATTTTTTTAATCTCCCCTATGATCGTAGCCATTTGAAATCGCTACATAGTTTTGGTGCTAAATATTTAGTGCATCGGTCCCTGTAGCAATTAATCGCCGATTCCATTGGATATTGCCCCTCTCTGACCCATTTAGTGTTGTAAGTATTTAAAAATTAAAAAAATATAGACAAATTAACAACCACTTCCTGTTTTGAAGTCGGTTCAAAAGTATTATTTATTGTGTAAATGTAATAAATCATTGTGTGAAGTATCTGTGTACACGCCCTAACGTTTATAGTTCAAATAAAAGTGCCATATAAAGGATCAGTGGGTTATCGTGAACTAATTCTCAGGTAGCCACACCCACTGGCACGCGACTGGACAGTGGTCAGTTTACACATGCGCCCTTCAGTCCGACCTAACTCCGATAACACGCGTGATTTATTGGTTCTCTTTACACGATTTCAATGTATGAAGTGCCCTATTTACACAACTATAGTATCTGTAGCATTGTAGGTATTACTGTTTTGAAGTCGATTGTTCATATTATTATTACATTTTCTTCTATACATTCTCTTTTTAGCTTCTCCTATGTATCGATTTATCGGTAACATAATCTATTGTTCTTCATTTTCAACAACTTCAAGACTTCTCCTAATGACTTAACCGGGATGGTCTTAGCTGTTTGATCATCACAATGATATCTCACCACTTGTGCCACACTTCATCAGTCCAAAAATATCCAATAACTTCTGATCTCATAACTTCTTTCTTCGGCACAACATTAAATCTGACATGCGACCCGAATATGAATATGATCCAAGCAAAATTATCTACACGTCATTAAGAATGGTATACCAAATTTATCGAAAAAAAGAGATAATCAAGATAACAAATTAAATAATATGTAGAGATTATAATGACATAATTTGAAAGTAATTTATTCTACGATGATACGTCTTTAATTCAGATCGTCATATTACGAGTAGCTTAAACAATAATTGTCTTATATTATCTCTATTTCAATCGCTTTCAGTAGTAAATTAACCATTAAAGCTTATGGATAGAACAGATGGTATCTATTTGTCCAATTCATACTGTTGTCGAATTACGCATATATTCCGATAGCTTAAAAATAAATAAAAAAAGGAATATTTAAAAAAAAAATGGATATAGGAAACTGTCTGGAATAAATGAACTAGCACGGATATTGAAATTGGAACAAGTATCTTAATTAATATAAAAATTTCCACACTGTAAATTGCACTTTTTTTAAAAAAGGAGAAGGTTCAATTTCAATAAATTCTGACAATGGAATCCATGAGAAAATCATGTTAGTCTTAATTTTGCATTAAGTATGAGTATGCGTATACAAATGGACGAATAACTGAATTTCAACATTCATTTTTTATTAGAAAGGATGTACTTCAAGGGTAGATTGATGAGAGTTTGGTTAGGTTCTTATTAGTTCTATTTCGTAAGTCCGAAATACAAAGAGGGCGTCCGCGCGTAAAACGTGATTCGATTTGAAGTCGAGTTTGGTTTTTACTCGTACCTGTATGAGTTTAGCTTAGTATAAATGGTTCGTGTCGATTTATGACTTATAAAAAGTTAGTTAGTTAGTTAGAGCCTTTATATATGTCCCACTGCTGGACAAAAGCCTTCCCTGTAAAGAAAGTATAATGACGTAGTCCATCACGCGGCTCTAGTGCAGATTGGCAGCAATTTTTTCTAGGACATGTAGGTTTTCTCTCTATGTTTCCCTTCACCGCGGAGCGCGTTGTAAATCAGCACATAAAATTGCAACAACAAATTCATTGGTACTGGCACCGGGGATAGAACTCGGGTTGCTAGCGTACTATGCACCTTGAGGCGATCGCCCGGACACTGAGCTACCACGGCTCATAAAAAGGATCTTCTATTAAATAAAATCTTGAAAAGATCAAAACACTGACGATTGTCTGAGATATCTGATATGTAACCTTCTGAAATACAAAAAAAAAACAACTGAAAATATCAAAGTAAGTAAAAGGACTGTCAGAATAGAAATGATAACGGTTAAAATAGAATATGATAAAAATATATTTCTATAATATCACTGATTTATAGAAAACCCGTCTAGCCGCAAGGACAGTCGCCTCAGGTGAAACGGGGGGTGCCACCCTCAGGGCTGCTGTACCGAAAAGTTTAAATTAGCTTGTTACACATGTCACATGTTGGTAGTTGTGCATTGTTTTTTCGTACAGAAAAGGTCACTGCGAACCAACTTGTGTGTTAGCGAAGTTCCCAGGCAACCGTCGTCGCATAAATTATTAATTACAATTTGTCCCGGTCCGCCGTTGATCCTAACACGGTGTTAATTTGTGAAACGTCTGTTGAATTTACAAGGATTGCCGTGTTAAAAATGTTTCGGTCCTATATATAGTAGTAAATTTTCCTCTCACTAGACTTTTCATGGACTGCTTTGTCGAAACATATATTGCTCTTGTTTTTACTTCGACTCAGAGAGATAGGTAGAGATTACAAATTTCCATTTGGCACAGATATAGCACAACTTTCTCTCTTTTATTTTTTATTACATGCATCGTACATCTTCGCATACTTGTTCCATTGCACCAGAATTACACGAGTTAATTCCCCCATCTCCATTCTACCTTCGAACGTTTAGATATTCGGCATAGAACATAGAACAAGTTGCCGGCGTCAGTCTTTACATCCAAGTACGACGTGGGAGCCTTCAAGAGTAGAATGAATAGGCACTTACTAAACTAGCGCGTACCATCTTTCGACTATATCACCATTTAACATTAGGTGGGATCGTGGTCAAGCACTAGTTTATACCCCATAAAAATGTTCGACAGTTATGACTGTCGAAATCGCTGAATACGACTGTCAGCTGTTTTAAAAAACAGCTAGTAAGAGACAGTGAACAAGATAAAGATACAACAAAATATAATTAAGATGCTTTCAAAATATGGTGTTGGTGTTGAATGGAGAAAATTATGCAAAGAACAACTATTAATAACACAAACTTAGATTAGATGTCTAAAAATATATAAAACTGTACGATAGAATTTATCTACACAAACACGATTCGAAAACAACAGATTTGAACAAACAAAACCGTAGCGCAGTATCGAATGTTTCCATACAAAATAAAAATGACAGGCATTGTACACAGGCTCTAAAAGATTGATCACTGACCTATCCGTAATACGATGAGCGTCGAACAAAAATTCATTCAACTTTGACACAACTATGACCACCGTGTCCGATATTAATTGGCAGGGGAACACCGACGCCGCATTGTGGTTGCACGTTGAAACGAAACGCTTTGTACAGTCACGTGCATAAAACTTATGATACGATGGCGTTGTGAACCTTATGTTGTTGCGGTAATGTTTAGAATATTACAAAATCGTCACGTTTATTTCATATCATAATCGTATACACGAGTGTACCGATATTGTATAGGACAAAATCACAGAAATATCAAAATTGTGGGGGTGTTTTTTTTCGTCAGATTTGGTGAACTACGCGGGGGCGTTTTAATTGTCATATTTCACCCTGTATATAGATGTAAGCGTTATTATTATCACGAGTTTCACCAGATGAAATTATTTTTACATCCTAAACATAATAATAATATAATAAAGGACGCCATCGACCCATAGGGGTAGGCAGAAATTACGGATTTCCATTTTTCACGTTCATTTCCGCTCCTTCGCATCTCTGCATGCGTATTTTTTTACGAGACTTTTTGATGTCACATCTCTATAGATTATCACCAATCTCTGGATACATACTAATACCAACCTTTTAAAACCTTTATATTTTATTGTGGTTGTAAAAGATACTTTACAACCACTTGTAGTAATTCCGTTGGTTGGACTGTGTGAACCGGGCAAAGAAATTGGTACAGTAAATTGGAGGACTGTGGCCACGGATAGACCGAGGTGGAGGAAGTGACTTGAAGGCCAAGGCTCACTAAAGGGAGTAGAGCTAAAAGAAGAAGAAATAGTATACTATTGAGTTTTGGTCTCTGAGTGAGGGGCCGGCGACACAACTATTTATAGTATAGGTAGGCATGACATCTGAAACTCTTTTAGGTGTGGTCAGTTTTGAATAAGGATCATTTAACAACGTAGACAGCCGCTTATTTTTTTTTGACGAACTACACAGATTGGCCAAAGAAGCTGGCCGTTACTTCTTTATCGGATTCAGAGGTGGAATGGCTCTTAGGTCGCTTAGCCTGAAGTATCGAATCGCTAGTAACTTGACACAAGGGTCTCCTGGTGAGAGGTAACCTCGGCTTGGACGCTTACTATGTTACGCGTAAGCATTCCGATCCGAGGGCGCCAGAGAGGGCCGCACCACGACTCGGTCGGTTGCTATTTCGCGGATAATAACTAGCCAGCCGCATGCTCGTTTGCCCCTTTGTCCAACAACAGTTAAGAAGCTAGGAAAATAAAAAAACTTGACTATGTAAGCGAAGTACTGATGGTCGTTTTATTTCGCCAACAAGTCCAGCATGCTTTTGTTTTGTTTTTGATTTCGCTTTATGCTCCCGGAGCATGAATTTTGACATCAGTTTCTTTGATAACATCTCTTTTCATTGGATCAGGTTGTCGGAAATGGACATTGCGATCAAAGGCCCATTCGATATAAAGCCCTGTGTCGGCAAATTCCGATTAAACTTTAACCGCCTTGCTGCTTTATCTATGTCTTTTGACTTCTTTTTTTTTATAAGACATTAAAGCACAATAATTTAAAAGTTTGCTTGTGCAGCAATTTTTTAGCAATTATTTATTACTTTGATTACAAAAATACCTTTATATATATTACTTTCGGATTAAATATGATAGTTACAGATCATTTTGCCAGCCAATAAACAACAACAGACCAAAAAATTTACTGTGTTATTTTTTTAAGTTGGATATAATTTTTGAATTCAAATTGAACCCTCAACATGTAAGTAGAGTGAAAGTAAAACGAAGGGATAGTCCTTCTCTATAAAGAGAGTATCAGGAAAAATTAAGGTGTAAATAGGATTAGGGCATGGACTGACACTCGTAAGGTAGTAGGTTTTAATTCGCGTTTCAAATATTGACGTAAACCATCCTAGCACAAGCTTAGTTGGAATGGTTAACAAGATTGTTAGTAATATTTCAGGAAAAAAAAGAAATATTGCAAGCTTTCTTTTAAAAAAAATCTGATTCATTAATTATCTTTCCTAGTATTTCTACGATAATTCATAAAGACAAATATGGCGTCCGAGCGTAGCGTATAACGTTCGATTCGATTTGAAGTTGGTTTTTGTTTTTGCTCGTAAATATATTTGTTTAAAATTATGGCCAAGTTACAAGTTAACCTTTAAATAAAATATATATTTTTGACAACAGTTCTTCAATCAAATCTACGCTTGATTTCGTGCCATTCGTTTGATTATTTTTAAATTTATTTCTTTTTAAAGAAGAAATTAAGATACAAGTAGCTCCATTAATGCGATTGAAGTGATCATCGCCTCATTATCATATATATGTAATACTAAGTGCACCTTACATAAGTCGTGGAGATAAATTTGTTATATATTCAAAAATAATTGACTTAGACTTGTCATATTTCTTATTCACCTATGTAACTAGGAATAGAAACAATAGTGAAATATAAAACAAAGAGCAAATAACTTATTCGACTAAACGAGTAAACATAAAACATCTAGGGTCCATCAAATTATGATAGGCGCGCCTATAAAATACGATTAGCTCTTAAGGGGACGCTTCTCGCCCACCGATAGCTAATCAAATTATCCGAAGTAATTCCAAGCGGCGAAAACGCCTGATTATCGTCGCTTTGTATTTTTTGCACGATCCCAGAGGGCGCAAGGATCACTGTCCTGTGAACTAAGGAATTCTTTTTCTAAACAATTCCTAAATTTATATCTGCTGCAATTTCTTTAATTTTTTTGTAATAGTAACTTTGAAGGAAGTAACTAACATAACTACTATATTATAATACAAGCAATAACGCTTTCGACTTGAAGGTATAAGAAGAGATTACGGATTTTCATAACTGATTGTACTGGCGATGTACAAAATTATTGCTTCAAAATAATCAACGAATTACAAATATTCTATATCATTATTATTAACAACATGCGACAGTCTCTGTAACTGGACATAGGTCTTTCCAAAGGCTCGTCTTCGGCTGTTCCCAGTTGCTGGCAACCGCCTTGAGCTTCGCTTACTTAAAACGGTTTCGACTCTAGAATGAGTCCACTATAGCGGATATGATATAATACATTTATAGCTACATCTTTTTCAAAAATACCAAATCCAAGAAGCATTTACGAGTAAAAACATACGACCTCAAATCGAATTCAACGTCAAACGCTATTAAGCGTGGATGCCCTTTGTACTTCCGAACTATCTTGAAATATTGTGAAATAGAATTAATCTGAATCTAACCAAACTCTCATCAAACTACCCTTGAACCCTTTCCAATTAAAAATGTATCATCGAAATCGGTTGGTGTGATATTAAGTTATCAGTCCATTAGTGGCGCACATACTCGATGCAATTTTAAGACTTATATGGTTCTCATGGAACCCATTGTCAGAATTGGACCAAATTTAAATGAGTCTACACGGGAAGGCACCAGCTTTCAAATAAAAAAGAATCTTCAAAATTGGTTCACCCAGTCGAAAGTTATGCGGTAAGAAACATAAAAAAATACAGACGAATTGAGAACTTCCTCCTTTTTCTTAAGTCGGTTGAAAATCAAATTTATCCTAAATGTAACGATATAGAAAATCGGAGTAAGAGAATCATTCAGAATTTTTTAAAACGCAAAAAAATTGCCCCTAAAAAACGTATCGAGAATTGAGTATAAACCCACCGCTAAATAACATGCACAATTTGTAGTATGTGAGAAGTACAATGTCATACAATGTGTACACAGATAAAATAAAGGAAATTACAAATTGTCATGTTTTTATGTAACACAGGTAGATAAACGTCCTCTCGGGGGACAAAAAGAAAAAAATACAAACGACCACAGCGCTGTTTGATCAAATTAGGCTGGGTCAGTAATCGTGTTACCGATACCCAATACTGGCACGAACGTTACGAATAACCAGAGGAAAACAGCGCCCTCCCGAGTATTGTCTATCCTCTTCGTTAGAGAGATTTGAATTTTTCCATAGGATGAATTTTTTCTCGCTCAAGTTCGAAATGCGATCCGCTCCTGAGGGTAGATGGACAACCCTTAATAGAAAAATATTGGGTGTAAATTTTGAAATACTCCCGTGCCATATTTTGTTCGGTATGAAAAATGGAATTATGATCGAAATACGATGCCAACTTTAATGAGAAGCAAGATGGCTTTTTCAACCGACTTCAATGAAAAAAAGAGATTCTCAATTCGTTTTTATGATTTTTTTTATATTTACCTCATGACTTTGGACTGGATAAACTGTTTTTGACGATTCTTTTTGTTTCGAAAACTTCCCGTGCAGTCCTTTTGGTCCAATTCTGACAAAGGCATCCATGAGAAAACTATATAACTGTGTTAGCGACAGTTGGTCCTACTGAATGCCAATTTAGTTTTAAATATTCTATATTATAAATATACTATATTCTATAAAGTTAATGGACTGACTAATATAAAAGTACTTTAGTCAACTAAAGTACTTTTATCGGTTGTCGGCAACCAAGGCCGTTTCCGCTTCCGTCTTTGAAAGAGATGCATATACTAGAAATTTAGGATAAAAAGGAGAGGACTCTCTCTGTAGACAATTAGTATACAATTTAGAACAAGTGAGTTATGCTGGAGGAAAAGCCCTTTAAAAGTGAATCTCTGAAACAGAGTCAGTAAGTCTTTAATAAATTACCTCTAAGGCTCTTGATGTATTGCTGTTAATAATATGATAAAATATAAAATATGTTGTGTGCGATGTTGAGCAAGGTAGCTCACAATTGTTAAATTTAATAAAGTATGTGCGCCACAATTAGTCGAATAACTCAATGTCACGCCAAACGATTTCATGATTATTTTTTTATTGCAAGTAGTTTGATGAAAGTTTGGTTAGATTTTGATTACTTCCGATTGATTCCTACGATAATGCAAAGATGGCGTCGTCGCGTTATAGCGTTTGATTCGATTTGAAGTCGGTTTTTGTTATTGCTCCTAAATATACTTGTATTATATGACAGTTGGTGAGTCACCGGCATGCTCTTGATAAGATATAGATAAAAAAGAAACAGAATTTAAGTAGCATATCTAAAAATAGCTGGTCTCAAAAATCCAAGTATAATCTAGTGCTATTTTATTTTAAGCCATTCAAACTGACCTATATGACATTTTAAGGCCGCTATAATAAATTGCGTATACCGACATAATTAAACTGATATGGATAGAAAGGCGGTATATCAGTAAATAGGTATAAATATTACTCAGCCCTGTAGTTCTGGGCTCTCAAGAATAAAACTACGGTATCCTCTGCCTGTCGTAGAAGGCGACTAAAAGAGGCCTCGGGTTCACTGGATGACAAGGGTCCGGGAAGATGGCGACATCGGCTGACCCGTCTCGCCTTGCACTGCGAGGGCACAGGGGGGGGAGCAACCTCCCCCCAGGAAGTGCTCTCCTTGAGTATATGTATATATAAAAAAAACCCCACATAACTTCCCCACAGAAGGCAGGGTATCTTTTTGAAAATTTCCTCCCCGTTAACAAAAAAAAGTGTAAATATTACTAAAAATGTATAAAAGTGTGTACGAACGTAGTGTGTGTATAAAGGCTATGGAGAGAGCGTTGTGGCTTTCATTCGAAGGATATTTGTCACGGTACGAGTGTCAATAAAAACGCCACACCGGACTGTCTGCCACTATACCACAATACATTAGTGACGAGCCCGCTAGATTTCCCTTATCGATATTTCTTACTCTTGGAGAATAAGCTGGTGAATGTGTGACGAAAGCGTTACGAAAAGTTTGAACGGGCAAGGCGAACGGAAGTTGTGAGGGAGATATAAGTTAGTAAAGATAGAAAGAGTTAGAGTTATGTTTCGTATATTACTGAATAGGCAAGTGAGAGATGCGAGCACACATTTTCTTTTACTCTTTCTCCTATATCCAGTTACTTAATCTATGATACAATCTTAATCTGTTAATTCTTTAGTAGCATATCGGAACCTGTATTAGGACTCATTGTGCGCAAGGGCCCCCAAGACGGGACCGACCTCTACTAAACTGAGGTGTTATTTTTATTAATTTACAATGCAGACAGTTACTAATAGTTCAGAAAGGGAAAGCCCACCTCTAAACCCGGTAAACATATAAATGTTTAAACAGCGGTCAAAACAGGTCAAGGTAAGGTTTTTGAAACATAAAAATATTATACCGGCTGCTCGTAATGATCACACCCAGTTGGACAATATCGGATACCTTTTATAAAATATTATAGTCGTATATCTTTTTTTATTATTGATCATAAGTATCGATAGAATTGCACGACCCTATAACAATGTACCCGTTAAAGCGGACACTTAACCCCTAATCCTCGGCGCGGCAGTTTTACCCCGATGGCGAGCGTTTATGGCAAAAATCTTAATTCTACGGCAGCTCTGACGTTAACTGCCCGTCGGTAATTACCACCAGGAGCTGGCTGTATCTATTACATCGAGTGCCTTAGTGTATATCTATTTATGAATCAGTCTGTATTTATCTTATATTCGCATAGATAAAATTTTCTTACGTTCCATTACGTTCGATCCATTCAAGATACGCACATATATTTCAAGTTCTTTGAATCCTTATTTTTAGCGGGATATAGAGAGACGGACAAAGAGGTTCTTCCATATGTGAGTTTCCATTGCAAATTCATCGCCATACATCGGGTATAACTTTATAAAAAATGCCAACAATATTTTTGTCACAAATATTCCTAACATTCTTGTTAACCATTCCAAATAAGCTTAGGCTTGTGTTAAGAATTCACGTCAGTAGTCGAATCATGGATTCGAACCCACGGACCTTACGATTCACAGACCGCACCATATTGACTTAGGCTATTAACGCTTCGAAATTGTTCGATTGTTTTTTTTCCTAACTAAAGAACCCCAAAATGTAAATTCATTGGCCGGCTCGGATTTGAATCGACCTAAAAATTACTCTCACTCAACAAGAAATCAATGTTAACTATAACTACTGTATTAAACACATATACATATTGAATTAAGTCTTACGTTACCCAGACCATGCCGTAAACCATTCAGCGATTGCCGCCTTAAAGTAAAACGTTTTCAATAAATATAACGGCGAAAAAATGTTTATAATAAAATCTGAAAAAATCACCGAGAGAAGGTACAATGTAATTTTAATACCAAATTTTAATCCATTTCGCATAAAACAAGAGGGAACATTGTTCTCATGAAACATAGTAATCTCCACGGTATTGTTTTTGCGTAAAGCCAAAACGCATTCAAAAGTATTTTTGCGAAAGTACAAAACAAACGACACAGTTTTTCCTGAAGCAATAAAAGCGAGGTCATAAAGCGACGTCCGGTCGGGAGCACTGCCAGCGACCACCGTTACCCTTGCCGACTGCATCGCCATACAACATTAATAAATACTGGTCTGCGTGGGTTTGTTCCAAAAACTTCACAGCATACATTGCTAAAATTCGACAGAACAAACATTTTTTGCTAACGTTACGTAATACGTACGTTGTTAAATGATAAACCTTCCAATGGTTTTCAACAGAAGTGCACAATATATATCGGTATATTTGTCATAAAATATCGATATATGAATGCAATATATCGCTTTAATCCGATATACAAATATCGTAAGTAATAAAAAAATTTAATTCTTCCTTTTTTTTGTGGTTAACAAGTTCATTAAAAATAAAACGTTAATATAGCTGGTTGTATAAATGTTATATAAACGTGTAAAGTTTTTGCATGAACATCATCATTCATCATTTATCTAGGATTTTTTTATACTTTCTAAGTAATTCCTTGACCACGATCTCACTTTATGTAAAGTGGAAATCCTTTCCTGTCATGGTAAGGTGCACTAGCTTAGTAAACGACTATTCGTTTTCGGTATATAAGTAGAAAATAATCACTTGCAAAAATTTGTGCATGGCGATGGGTTTATCTGTCACATATGGGACCTCTCACTACGGGATAGTCACGGGTCAAGCGGGCGTGAGAGAGATATTGATAATTATACATTACTTATAATTGTACACTTGACTACTGTCTCCAATCCTGCATACCTAAAGCAGTATTCACAGGATTAAATTATTATAATACGTGTAGCGGTAAATGAAGGTTAATTATTATCATTTGAACCGGCACACTTATTCACGGCCTCCCCAGATAAATTGGCAGTAGAATTGAAACGATCCACAATTATTTATAGCAAATTTACGAAGACGGATATTTCATTTGCATTTTTATTAAAAAACAACAATCCAGTATTGAAGTAACGGCCGTATTTCAAGCGTGGACTCCACTTGGCCTATTACTTCGCTGGTCATTATTTTGACTTACGACTTTTGTGGCAAGAAATTTGCGGTCAATGCATTCGTGGAATGCAGTGCTATCTGGAATATAATTTTAAATATTGCCCTATGTTGATATAGTGTTGAGGTTTCATGGCGTAAGTGGTTTGCTTTGAACTTTGGATGCTTGCAGTTGACAGAGTTTCTCGCACAAACATCTATATCGTATTTTAAATTCGACTTCGGGAACATATTTTATATGCTCACGCGGGGAAAACCCATTTGAAAAACATTAAACGTTTACAATGTAAAATTTAAAGTATGAATATTATATATTCTAACTTTTTCAATGGTAGGGATATACTGTTATTTTTTTATTGTCTTTGACAAGTAAAAATATAACAGTATAGGTGCTTGACTAGATTCTAGACTTGACTTACAAAGTTATATCTGATAAAAATGATTGTATCTCGGCTGGCTTGTGCTAATAAGAATTCCGTTTTGTTATACAAAGAAAAGCTCTCACGCAGTTGGCCTAGACGGGTAGGCAGAGATTACAGATTTCTATGTATCACGGTCTAGGTACACCTCTCTCTCTGCACATACGTATATCTTCACATGTTCGTCGGTTTGTGTACTTCTGACGTCACTCTTCTTTAATATGTCACCAAACTGGTCTACATATATTGCCCTCCCTTTTTTATACTATGAACATTTTTAAAATTCATTTATTAAAATTTACAATCCACTATCGTATAAGTAACGAACAATCCGGGGCAGCTTTGAAGTCCGCGACGTAGCAGACAAACTCCAGGAAAGTCGTCTCCGATGGTATGGCCACATATACCGCAGGCCGTCTGACTATGTCGGAAATAGATGTCTAGCCCTCTCTATGTACAAGGCCCAAGAAACGCTGGCTGGACGTTGTTAAAGCGGATATGTTAGTGAACCACCTAACAAACGAGGATGCCGAAGACCGGGCAACGTGGAGGAGAGGAGACTGAGTAGGAAAGCGGACCCTGGCTGTAGGCCGGGAAAACGCCATGCAGAAGAAGAAGAAGACAATCCACTATTACCACTTTTCAAAATGGTTACCTATTAGACATATACGTTCTTTTACAGTATTTCTTTAGTTTTTATAGTTTCATAGATTCACTCGAATAAATATATTAATCTACAATTACCAGTTGTCAAAATAGTCACCTATTTCAAAACTGATATTTCCCTTACCATTTTTCTTTAATTTTCAAGTTTTATGTCCTCTTTTTACATTCACTAGCTAAAACTAATAATCCACTACTACCATTTTTCAACAAATTTTTATTTTCTATAAGAAATAAGATTATGATCACAATCACTGGTGACTTATAAGGCGGTTTCAATTGGATCAATCAAGAGACAACTCAATAATAAACATTTATACAAAAATTAATGATACCAATTTATGGCCCACAGAGCATTCGATCTGTAAAAACATACGATACACGGCTATAGTCCACTTACGTACTCATTTATATGTTAATGTAAATGACATTGGTTTCGCTGTGATTCGTACGAATGATACGAATCGAGAATAGATATCATTTTCACTGCCTTATTACTTTCCAATTTGTCTTGAGCATTGGTTATTGTCTCGTTTATTGTAGCCCTCTATATTAACTTGTTCATTGACTTCTCTATATACTGGTAACTGAACTCCAGACATTTGTAAATATCTATCTAAAACAATGTATGTTTGAGATGAATAATTAATTGATTTCACTTAAAATACCTTTTCGTCTTAAGTCGATTCCAGAGTCGAAAAATCTTGACTTACTCCTTGAAGATAAATCCATTTTCTTTTAAGATTGTTGCAAAAAAGTTTTTTAAAACTAAAACTACACTAATGAACACTGTAACTAGAGATCAGTAGTACCAAAGACCACTGACCATTTCGCGCAAGACTCCTTGAAGTCATAAAGCATGTGATCATCTTCGCAGATGAACACAGACTGACTGGCTAGCTCGATAAAATTTGAGACCCATAAATTGAATGAAAAAACAGCCCCAAAGTCCCAGGTAAAAAAATCAAAACCGCCGTTTCCTAGTGACCCCGATCGCTCTCCCATCCCTTTGTTGGGCTGCTATTATTTATAATAGTACATTTTTTTCACACACGGCACCCCTAATAACGTGTGAGCGAAAATATGCGTAATCGTATAGTACCGAAGCGTAGGGACCGCGGCGAAAGCGGCATATAGAAAAAAAAATCAACTGTCCCCTATTTGAATAGCAAAAAGTGCACGTCACTACGAAAATTGTATTAGTGAATGAATATGATTTTCTACAGATCTAAATGGACGGATGACTTATAATTGTGTCGCGTTATATTTAGCATGAATTATTGGTTCGATGATTTATTGTAGCAGTCGGCTAGAAAACATCGCGGATTGTAATTATTTTTAATACATAGTAACACAATTTAATTAGACAAATATTAAAAAATAAAATACGGTTGACTATACATAATTGTTTTCATGCGACGAACTTTCAGAAATAAAGATATATTATTATATATTGGTATTAAATTTACGTTTATGGCCTGTTAAACTTAAGGTAAAGGTGAACGTCGAACGGTGAATCCACCATTCGACTATTAACGAGAACTTAGCAGAAAATTAGTTAAGAATAGTAAACAACAATATTAAAACTATTTTTTATAAAAGAAATGTCAAGCTATTTACAAAAACTGCTTTCTTATTGATTCTATTATATTAATCTCAGAAATCGCTGAAGAATTTTGCAATTCGTGCCCGTTATTAACCGTAACGATATTACCGCAATGAGATTTGGCGACCAAAATGTGAGCGAAGTGACCCCAGTGAGACGTAATGTTTGCTATTTCTAGGTAAACAAACATAGAAGAATTGACATTGAGTGTACATCTGGTAGACAGAAGCAAATAATAGGGGAAGCGATAAACAATATATAATTTGATTTGCTTACGGTTGGGTAGGACAAATTGCGTGTGATGTTTGATTCGTGGAAATTGCATTACATATTATTTTTCTTTATGTTTCGCAAATTAGTTTTTTTTTTTAAGTAAGCTTGAACACAATCCCACCAGAAAACCCTCCAGTTAAGCAGAAATGCAATCCTGGATGGTAAGGCTCTACTTTAGAAAACATCATCATTTTTTTTGAAAGAAAGCTAGCAGAAATATTACTAACAATCTTGTTAACCATAACATGGTTCATGAATACATTGAGCTAGTTATGTTCTTAGCCGCAAAGGCTAACGACTCAATAGTAGCAAGAAGAGGAACGAAGAAATATCCTTAAAGGAGGAAAATATATATATATATTTATGTTACAAAGGGGCCAACCTGCTAAAATTTGCAGCAACAACGCTCATAGGGCCCTAAATAGGGCAAAAAAAAAACCATAACATGGTTCACGGTTGGTTAACATGGTTAACATGGTTAACACACCCACGACCTTAGGATTCGCAGGCCGTACCCTAAACCATTAGGCTTTTGCTTTATCTTATCATTGTAATCGTAGGGGTAAGAACGCGGGCAAACTATACTAGTTCTTTGCAGTACGAATAATCAAAGACGAAGCAAAGATCTTCGTTCGGGTTTGAAGGATGTTTGATACAAAAGGATGAAATCTAGCTGTGTGTCTTGAATGGTGGAAAGGCGATGGGGGAATCATATCATGTAATTCATGTGTCATGAAATTGTGTCTACACGTAAGCATTTGATGTTTTTGCAAATAAACTATATTATTATTATTATTATTATTAATAAAACAGACTACAAATTATGAAACAAATCAAAAAATGACTACAAATCGGAAGTCCTGAGGACCCTAATTAATGGTCAGTATATTAAACTGTTTCCATTATTACATAACATTGTGTGTACATATTTTCAAGCTATTGCGATTTCTGAAAGTGGGTGAGAATCAAATTTAAATATTCCGATGCATAATAAAGGTATTTATTGCTAATAGAGCAATTTATTGTAAGCAAACAATCATTGGGAAATTTACTGACCAAATTTACTTAACACATAGAAAGAATGCTAACAATACTTTTGTAGAAATATTACTTACATTCTTGTTAACCATTCCAACTATCTTAACCTTAACAATAGTCGAAAGGTGAATCTATCTTGCCCTGTAAATCCTAAACCGCTTGGCCATCGACATTTTTTTTAATCTGGTTTCGCGCAATTTGCGCATTGCCATCTAACAAATAGACACTTGTTAAAAAGCCAGTCTGTCCCAATCATATTTAGGAACAGAAGAACATACTTAGTAGCACATAATAAATTTGATAACTTTTAAAAAACCGAAGCAACCGAATAACAGGCCACAGTTATGAACAAAAAAAAAGATACTGTTACCACGCGAACCGTTGTCCGAGATTATGATCCAAATTTTTCTGGTGAGGTTACCTGGCTGGTGAGGCGTGTGAAAACAGAACAGGTGGCTGCGGTCCCGTCTTCCGTCCGACCCGGTAATTATAGAACGGACGGACAATGGCGACGCGTGATGCGCGGGAGTGGATTGGCGCGATGTTCGCGGTTTTTCTGCTCTTGTGTGTGAATGTGCGCGAACCTTGTGTCGGATTTCTTACTGTTGCGGCTTAAATTGTTGTTTTTAAAGAAAGTTAACATTCTTTGTTGCTTTATGTATTGTATATGTGAAATTAATCTATTTCTATGTACAAATAAAAATCTCCTTTTTATTTTATACTAGCTGCTTTGTTTCCCGCGATTAGAAACTATTTATTTGAATTGGTCTACAATAAAAGTAACCTAAGTGACTACCTATTACATCAGCTATCTGCCAATGAAAATCTAGACAAATTTGGTCTAGCCGTTTCAGAGATTAGCCGGAAAAAACGGACAGACACAAAGCGTGAAACAATATATTTTGGTATATGTACTGTAAAATCATTCATATACACGTTGTAAAAAGCGGTTATTTTAATATTACAAATAGACCATCCAATTTTATTTATTTACATAGACAACAAATATTTTTTTTATAACGAACCTACACCAGATTAGCTCGCTCCATGAGGTCGCTTAACCTGAAATTCATAGTAACTCAACACATGAGTTCCCCAAGTGAGAGGTAGATATAATAATTAATCAAGGAAGGTCCTTTTAATCCTTTTTAGCTAGGAAGAAAGATCAGGGGCTGATGAAGGCCCTGCAAGATGCAAGCCGCTTACAACCGTTCCTTTTCAAAATCGTTGGGGAGGCGTATGTCTGCTGAGCCATGTCTAGAAGTGGATGTTCTATGCCTAAAATGATGATGAGACAGATACCACTATTGCTTTCCGCCTTTCACTAAATTTATAACATCCTATGTTATGTCCTATAAATCGATACGTCATTATGCAAAAAAACTTTCTCACACATGCGTTCCGATTCTGGTCAAGGAACCTTTTGTGGACACTATTATTGTGTGCACTGACGGTTTGTCATTTCAAAGGGTTGGATTCCACCTTTAATATAAAAAAAACTATCTGACAGCGTGAGAGACAACGAGAGGACACAGCAGATATTGAGTTTGAAATTTGATGTTTTTGCAGAAATTTGAGAGCGTTAAAAAAATTTTAACATTAGCAAATTTCACACTTGCAACGGCGAACGTCTTTGTGTTCCATGACTCAGAATTAAACTAAATTATTACCTTAGAGGGTAAGTGGCGACGAACTGAGGTTGGCATTCGATTCCTAGACAGCTTTGTACCAATCGCTTTCCGTTTTATAGAATAACGTGTAAAAAACTGTGTTCAATTTGAGCCTCATTACATCATATACAATTAATAAATTTGCTTAAGTTTGAATATGTTAAATTGATAGCATTCCGAGTCCATTAGCATTCTAAGAGGGCCGAATCACGGCGCCATTATTTTAATTAATTGAGGTAACGAAGCATTGCCTTGCCAGCGTTTAAGTAAAAAAGAAGAAACAGTAGATAGGTGAAACGAAGAGAGACCTGGCTTGGGACTAACATGAGTAACCTTTAAAATGCACTGATATTTCTGACAGACCTCTATGCAAAGCAAAAGACATTAGCCATTACTGGCGCACACTATTTATCCAGATTTTATTGAATCTCTACACATGAGCTAAGAAACTGAAAAGAATAAAATTACACTGCTAGCAGTTGTCAATTGAACAGCTAATAAATGGTAAAGCGAAGCGTTTCGTTTTCAATAGCTCAAGTATAGTTAGACGTTTGAATCGGTTATAGCGCAGACAATGGGCGACGCCGGAGTCGCACGCGGGTCACTCGGCGGTTATCTTCTGATCGGAAGAAAGCCGATCTCTGCGGCCACGCCGTCAAATTTATCGTACTGTTCGCCTCTAGCACAGTTACATACCACCTCTGTGGTCACGTGTAATCATACGTGCTGTCATAAAATTTCTCTCTCCTTAATTAGATGTGTTGTTTTTCATTTGCCTTTCGAATAAACAGTTTTCATTTCCAATAATATAGGTAAGCGTTCTTGGCGTTATGCCACATTGGCAAAATCATATGAAAACATTATTTCTTGTGTTTCGTGATATTTCAAGTAAATATTATTATTAAGAAAATTCGTCCGCAAATAATTTAAGGTAATAATGATACTTCAAAGCATTTTAACCCGTTACTGTCAATCTTAAAGGTTATAAGGGGTGAATTTTTGAAATTAAGACAAATTTAGCATCAACAAGACATTACTATCTGAAATCTGACGCGTCTTATCAGTCTTTGGTTATGTCCTTTCAGGTACCCTATTTATGGTAGATATCCAAACTCAATCAAAACCGACAAAAAGTGACAAAAATTATCAAAACAAATTATGATTATTTGTTTTTCATTCTTTTTTTAAAAAAAAAGGCTAGAAATGTATTCTTTTAAGCTTGGCACGCAACTAACCACACCGAACCTAATTAATAGGCTTAAAAGGCGACAAATCCTAAGTCTTAATAGACACGGTTGACAAAGTGAAACAGTCTCGATGGAGATTTTGCTCTGACCACCTAACAGTGCTCAACATCTGCTCATAGTGTAGCTGACTGATTGCACGATAAAGACAAAAAATGTTTTTCTTCAGCGCTATCGTCGTAAATAAAATAAGCTCCGACGTCATCAACAGAGACAACAATCGCTCTCCGCTTTTTGACCAAGTTTTTTTTAATAGGAGAAGCAGGCAAATAAGTATGTGGCTCGCCTGATCTTAAGTGATCCCGTTGCTTACAAACACCTTAAAAAAAAGAAATGTAGAGGAACAATTTACATCTATGTCACGTCAGTATTCTGGTAGGTCGTGGAGCATCCCTGATCGTGCCGACATAGGCAACTATGCAAAATTTTTCCAATCATTCTATTTTTCGATAACGTACAACAAATCATTCGCGTGATTGAAAACTTGGTTATATATATACATAAGAAATAATTGGTTTGACGGTCGCCTTCTTGCAAAAATATCCCGCGTTTTTGTTGACAGTAGCCGAGTCACATTTCACATGGCCTCAATTAAACAGTCATCACACAGACGGATGTAAGCGCACAATCTTGCGGCGGGTCATCGCGTTAACAAGGCGAGCGGTCACGAGCTGCCCGCTATGGGAAAGCTCCCAGCATACAATTGCATATTGATACAGATGTGTACTACCTCTGTGTCCGCTTCTAAGGCTTTTTTTTAATCTGTGGACGAGTTTCATTTTATTCTTGGCAGAACACGGCTTGTGTTAACATTATTATGTGCCAGTATTATTCAAATCAACGCTAGTACATACCAACTTAGATAAGTAACGGTCAAATCTTATTTTTAATTTATCTATTGATCTTAATATATATATAATCTGGAAAATCATTTGCAATGCTTCAATACTTTTCACAGCAGCAACTATCATTTGATGCTCTTCATTAAATTCTACTGCTAATTTTAAAGTATCTACTGTATCAACATTGTTCAAAAATCTAGAATATATATTTTTGGGTACTGATTCTTTTTCTACCTTATTTTCTAGTATTAAATTAAAGATCAGTTATGGCCTAGTGCCTAGTCATTAAATAAGTTAATGGTAGAAAGAAATATCTCAGTTAAGTAAACACAAAGGTTTTTTTTCATTCATCTTAAGGTGGATCACGGATCACTCCATTACATAAATACTAAAAATTTGTTCTATTCAAAACAAATAATTTTAATATGATGCTTAATGATAATTACACATAAGTTTGTAATAACATGGCCCGTACAGAATCCCTCTAAACAGCGTAGAGCGTAGCGTTATAAATCTCCAGGAACTCCCACGCAGTACCTCCGATGGAACGAACAATACACCAACATACAACAAACACAATATAAATCATAAGCGAACATCGGGGCTATCTTTCACTCCTTTGACTCTGTGTCTTATGATTTTTAACACCCACTTAATCTCTTTAAGCGAAACAATAAGCCTTTTAAGTCATTGCAACATCGGTTTAAGCTCGGTATAGCAAAACGTGGGCTGATAGTTACCATTTATAAACAAACTAGTATTTATTTTTTAGCGTCTGACCTGTCTTATTGTAATTAACTCTATAGTTCTATTTTGTAAATAGTACTAACAGCCTTTATATATGTCCCTATGATGAGCACAGGCCTTCTCTGTAAATAGAGTATCAGGGCGTAGTCCGCCACGCGGGCTTGTCCGGATTAGCAGACTTCACATGTCTTAGAAAAATTTTCTAGGACATGTAGGTTTCCTCACGTTGATTTCCTTCACCGCCGAGCGCGTGTTAAATCAGCGCATAAAATTGCAACAGCAAATTTATTGGTGCCGTGGATCGGAGATCGATCTCGGGTTGCTATAGAGTAGCATGCAACTTTCAGCCCTGTAGTTCTGGGCTCTCAAGAATAAGACTACGGTATCCGCTGCCTGTCGTAGAAGGCGACTAAAAGGGGCCTTGGATTCACTGGGCGACAAGGGTGGGGCCCTTGCTGCCCAGTGAATCCCATTTTCAACTGACTTCAAAAAAGAGGAGGTTTTCAAGTCGTCTGTAAGCTCGCTCGCCTTACATACAGTATTTCCACACCAGGTGGGATCGTGGTCAATAACTGGCTTAGAAAGTATAAAAAAAATGTTTTTTTTTGTTATGTATCTTACCTCATAATTTTGGACTGCGCGCACCGATTTTGATTCTCGATTGTTTAAAAATGGCAACCAGTAGAAAACCATATATGTAAGTCTTAAATTTGCGTTAAGTATGTGCGCAAATGTAGTTTGATGAGAGTTTTGTTAGGTTCTGATTAATTCAATTACGTAATATTCCTAAGTACAATTATTCGATAGTACGGAAATACAAAGAGTAGAAGTCAGTGTTGGTTTTTACTCGTAATCTAACATGTCATTACGACTAGAAGAGACCAATATATGTCCAAAAAACAGCCTTCTTTATAACTAAGTAATAAATTGAAACTCTTTAGTTTGGACTCAAAAAGTAAAATGCTAAGTAAAACGCTTAGTCTGTCTATCATTGGGACTACAGTGGCTCAGAAGTACCGTTAAATTTGTACATTTTACAATGAATTTAATATAGATAGACTAGTGAAATTGAATAAGTAATTAAGAGTGAAATTAAGGGAATCGACGATACTAATTAAATGTGCAAAAAGCTGACTATTGTTTCGGAGATAAGCCGCTATAACAACCGGCAGCGCTCGCACCAGTTAAGTATACAAACCCACAAGTCTACTGCATTCCGTGGTAGTTTTCGATATGCGGCGTCAAAATGGAATAACATCCCCCTGCATATTAGGACGTCTAAAACATTACCTATATTTAAAAATAAATTAAAATGCATCTTAACTGAGTCTCAACGTAACCACGCCAACATCAACTACGACAAATCGTTTATATAACACTATATTTATGATATTTATTATGTATTTTGTTTATATATATATGTAAAGAAAGTATAACTATATATATATATATATATATATATATATAACTGCTTTTTTAATATATACATTTATGTAAAATATATATGAAAGTTTATGTAATGTACACCATATTAATACACAACCGAATCGTGCCGCCTTAGTCTACACAGGTTTTTTGGCTGAAAACCAACGCTGTGCTACATGTGTGAGCACAGCACATGCTGAGCCAACCCCTTTTCGGCAAAATTTCTATTTTGTTATTTTTTTTATTTTGTTTCTGTTTACAATTGTTTATGTTGTTTTTTGTCTTGTTTTACCTGTTGTTTCTGTGTTCTTGTGTCTAATAAATGTTTTTTCTATTTCTATTTCTATTTCAATAAAACTATCTCATATTTTTTTAACAAACACTGAAATGCCTAACCAATAAGTTCAAAGTTAGGTTCTATACCATATAATCACATGCCGGTCGACTTCACTGTTCTCCGTCTTGTCGAATGGATGTAGAAAAAATAAATAAATCGAAAGATCCAGATGAATCAAAGGCATTGGACAATGGTCACGGGGAATCATTCAAGCGAATAGACATTTCGGGATGAAGGAACGCCGATGTAAGGGCACAGGTAGAATCCTCGCTGGCTTACGGTTGTCAATCATATAGAGAATATCGAATAACATACGTGAAAAGAAATATTTACAGTTTTTATTGAATACTGTCATTTACCGAAACCCTGTCAATACTAGTTTGTTTTAATGTATGTTTTTACATTGCTACGCTTTATAGAAATCTCATTTACATCGGTAATAAAATATGAGCATTGTCTGTTAGGGCGCTTAAGCCCTTAAACTAATTCACACATAAGAGATCTATATATATCACTACATATATCATAAGAGATCTATATAGATCATAAGAGAAAGTGAGTGGGTTTGATCTGTATAGGATACGAATCGGCTTCAACAAAACTTTGAGGGAATCTTCAGATTGACCTGACGAGTAATCCGGTAATGTTTGGTGACGATCGGAGCACTCCTCTTTTTGAACTGTCAAACAAGTACTTTTATTTCTGACATTAACTTGAGCCCGATATGTTTTTGTGTAAATTAAATGATATTGTATTTACTAATATGTACATGGGTGTAGGTAATGATGAATACGGAGAGAAATTAATAATTTAATATATTGTGAGAATTAAATTAAATATTTAATGATGTAAGTTTATTGTTTAAATAAAATAAAGCAAAATCTAGCCCGGCGAAGCGGGCTGAGTGCTGTAGTATATACTTTTTGTATAATAGTATTCTGACTAGACTAGATCCGATTCTTCAACGGGATTATATACGTGGCTACTTCTGTGGCCTAGGGCAATGAAAACGAGTGCTTTTTTTATGACGAACTACACAGATTGGCCAGAGAAACTGGTCTTGACTGCTTCGCTCGATTGAGAGGTGACATAGCTCTTAGGTCGCTTAGCCTGAACCTAAATCGTTAGTAACTCGATACAAGGATCTCCCCGGTGAGAGGTCACTTCGGATTGGACGGTTATTATGTTACGCATTAATTCACCGGCGCCCGAGAGGGCCGAACCACTCGGTCGGTTGCTATTTCACGGGTTATCTAAGGAATATTCAAAACTTTAAGCGCCACTTCGGGAATCGTTAGCGCTGGGAGAAGAAGTAACGGGTAACCTTCACTAAAAACATACAACATAGTCTTCTGGTCCTCTGCATCATTATACCAAAACGTGATTCTTCGCCAATAGAGGCAACCCCTACGCGGTATAACTTAAAAAACAGATATCAATTCATCCATTAATGTATATGACTTTTCTGTCAGTTTTTAAACTACCCACAGAAGCTATAACTAAAAGTAATTGCAAAAAAGTAAAAATGGAAAGTGACACTCGTAAACCCTTTTCTATTAAAGCGATGAAAGGATGACGAATAATGATACACAATACTTATTTAGCCTACGGACGAATTCGACCCTATTGGGTATTGTTATACTATTATCGGCCTTCGTACGTAGACGGACTTCTGCGCATATTTGGCCCAAAAAAAAACCTTTGACCAATTGTTTGTCAAACTCAGGTCGGATTATTTTTTGTTCAGGTGTTTATCGAAGTTTGACCATGGGAAAATATCGGAGATTCAGGTGCCTCTATCGAATTCGGGGCCTATTGTCAACCTGTTATGTGTTATTAGCGATAAAATCTTTGCAGCTTTTGTTTGTTAATATTTCTCTTCTACTTCTGATAATTCTGTTTGAGATAGAACGTTTATTGTTTATCGAGTCGTTCCTCTTATAATAGATACCTAAGTCAAACGCTTGATGTAAAGTGTACACCTACCAAAGTTTAAATCGTCGCAAGCGTTTAAACGTCGACATTTACAAATTAGTATCAAAGCCTGACAAAGATGGACTCTTGAGAAACTGTCCACCCACTCCCGGCCTATTGATCGTGGTCTGTTCACAATAAATTAATTCCTGTTATGAACGCTTTTTATTCCATTGTATTTTCCTATACTATTTATTTAACTAGACCCCTTAATGGAGTTTAATGGTCGGACATTGGTCAAAGTAAAGGTCTTTTATAATTAAGACCGAATAGGACGGGAACAAATGGCTTAAGCTTTATTTTACTTAATTCACTAAGCAGACGTTAAATACAAAATATTTATACCACAAAGCAGTGATTTTAAATTAAAATATACTTAATAATAAAAGTCTGATACAGCTGATATCTATATATATAAAAGAGAAAGTGTGTGGGTATGCCATATACGCTCCGAAACGGGTGGACCGATATCAACGAAACTTTCAAGGAATCTTCAGATTGACCTGGCGAGTAATCCTGTAAAGTTTGGTGACGACCGGAGAGACGTAGGATTTTTGAACTGTCAAACAAGCCATACGTCGTACTTTTATTTCTGACATTAACTTGAGCCCGATATGTTTTTGCATAAATGATAAGAATGATATTGTACATATCAGTAATGTACATGGGTGTAGATAATGATCTTCACCCGCTCGAGAAGAGAATAGAAGAGAATGAATACGGAGTGAAATTAATAATTTAATATATTGAGATTGATTATTTTATAGAGTTGAATTACATATTTAATGATGTAACTGTATTTTTTAAATAAAATAAAGCAAAATGTAGCCCGGCGAAGAGGGCTGGGTGCGCTAGTATATTTTAAATGCGAATGTTTGATGTGTGTTGCTAAATCACTACAGAATAGTTCAACGGATTTGGATGAATTTTGGCACAGGGACAGATTATGTTCTGGAAGAGCACATTGGCTACTTTTATTTAACCGACTTCAAAGAGGAGGTTAATTGATCTAGCGCAACTAGTATATCATAAAAATATATATGACCAAACTATTTCTTAATCTTGATCAGATTTAAGATTTTATCTCTTTTCCTATATTGGTACAGCTTATCCTGTCTATTATTCTTTAATAAACATCATATGAGACACCTGGTTTTTTTTTGTAAAAATTTAGGAAGATTTTGGCACTCGATAAGTTTTGCAGAATTGGCCAATTATCGTTCAGTTCTATCTTGAACGTTCGGATTAGGGTAATGCCTTAACAAAAAATCTTTGTTTGCCTGCTACTTTAATTGTTTGTAACACGATTTGTATTGTTGACAGAAATATTCCTTTCTCAAGTGAAAGGATTGTTTATCTATCGAATCCGGAAAAGTACTTTGATTTTTTTTTTCAATGGCGATAGTACATCGAAAGCAACATCACAAATAATAATTTAAAAATATTCCTCATTTTCCTAAGGTTTTTTTTTTTAATTTCTAAGCAAGTGCTTGACTACGATCCCACCTGATGTTAAGTGGAAATGCAGTCCTGGATGGTAAGGCGCACTAGCTTAGTAAATGCCTATTCACTCTACTCTTGAAAATACCCACATTGTAATCGGAAGGAAAGACAGACACGGGCAAACTATTCCAGTCCTTTGCTGTACAAAGAATGAAAGACGAAGCAAAGCGCTTCGTTCGGGATGTTCACAATAAAAGGATGAAATCCCGCAGTGCGTCTAGAAGTCCGATGGTGGAAAGGGGATGGGGGAATTAGATCATGTAGTTCCTGAGCAAATTGAACAAAATGAAGAACGGAAAAACATAAAAATAGAACTTCTTCTTGAGGAATTTTAAGAAAAATAAAATTGTGATCGATAGTAAATATTTAAGTCATAACAAATATACAAATCCGAGCCGTGGTAGCCTAGAGTCCGGAATGTCGCCTCAAGTAGCATAGCATCGTAGCATAGGCTAATATCCATATATGCCAGTTACCTGAGTGACCCCGGGTGCCAGCACCAATGAATTTGTTAGTTGCATTTTACCACGCGCTCGACGGTGAAAGAAAACATCGTGAGGAAACCTACAAATGTTAAAGACAAAATATTATAAGGCACGTGAATTCTATTAACCACTCGGCATGGCGGATTATGTCCTTACACTTTCATTACAGATGTATACATATCTACAGGCTGTAACTTTTTTAACTTTAAACATTCAAATAATATTGTATTATAGTAATATCATTCATCATGCAGAAACTGTTTTCTAATTCTAAATGACTTGCTTATTAATAAACATTTACCTCCAACGTTGTTTTGTATTACTTAACGGTGCCGGACTAATAAATCCAAATTAAATCTACCCTGGACCTCCGTTGACATAACATATGTAAATCCATACATCTTTATCTTTGGGATCACAAAAACAAAGCCGATGCGGACATTGAGAAAAAATAACCCACCAGTCCAGTCGCAAATTCAAAACGGGTGGCCGCCGTCCGCTCGATCATTATTCTTAATACGTAAAATTAACTTCATTCCCATAATTTAAATATCGACTACCTGCAGAAGATATCATTCATCCGGTCCCTCATTCTATGTATTCTCTACTTACCTAATTGAGGGCTGGATGTATTATTTAATCTGTTCAATGACCAGGGTAGTACTAATTTAATCAAATGAATAATTGAAGCGACATAGTTCTACCCCACCGTTTTCCAAAAGGAACGGGTGTAAGCGGCTTCAGTCCGTGCTGCGGTCTTTATGAGGTCGTCAGCCCACCTTGTGGGAGGACGCTGAGCTTGCTGGTGCGTGGTCTCCAATCGAGAACTACATATGTTCAAATTTAAGTATATAATTTTTATTTATAAATAAGGTGATTAAATATTTTTAAGGATTCAATAAGCTTTGAGGCTTACGGATTAAGTTGAAGTTTAGCCTGTGTATTTATATGTCCCACTGCCAGGCACAGGGCTGGAAAGAGAGTATAAGGGCCTAGTCACGCGGCACCAGTAGATTAGCGGGCTTCATATGTGTTATAAAATTTTTGTAAGACACGTAGGTTTTACGACGAGCGCGTGGTGAATCAGCACTTAAAATTGCTAACACACAAATTCATTAGTGCCAGCACCAGGGATCGAATTCGGGTTGCTAGCATTCGGATAGCTAATGCGTTGTCTTAATAGACGACAGCTCAGACATTGAACTACCACGGCTTTTAATTACGGATATTGACTGCTAAATCAATATCCACCCTGGATGAGTCAAAGATAAGATTTTAATTCTTTATAAACAAATCAAATTGCTCTGTTCATTGAATGAATGTAATATACAAATGAAATTAATTTGTTTTTCATTATTCGCTCAATTAGGAATATTACTAACAACGAACCGTCAACATTGACATATAATTATTAAACCAAATTTAATAATTCAGGAGTAAATTTCTCTAAGTTGGATGATCTTAACCAGACGGAATCGGTTTGAAGGATCAAGAACGCCGTAGCAGCTATAATTCTCAGCCAAGGATCAAGATTGAAAGTTCCGCTTGTAAATGCGGTGCTTCGATATTCGCTTAATGAAGACATATTGAATCGCTAAGCGGCGAACGAGATAGTCAACGTTTTAAATTGACATGCGGCCTTTTATGTGATATCCGCCCTCTCTTGTGAAAAGGTAAGAAATTGTAAATAGAATTGATGATGATAATTATATCTTTTTATTGTCTATCCTTCATAGTTATATTACACTCGGTCCATTGTCTTGTTTATTCTCAAAAGGTAAACCTGCAAAAGATATTCTGGGGAAAGGATTTCTACTACTCTTTTAATAAAACCCCTCGGTAGCCATCCTCGATGCATTACGATCTCCAGCGGAACGCACCAGGGCCCCTGTGCAATGATCTGCAGTAAGTCCCAGTGAAGGGACAGTCTCACGTTTGCTTTATAATGATAGATTTCAGACAGGTTCGGACTACAAGTCGTGGTTCGGCCCTCTCAGGCGCACTCGGGGGGACCCTTGTGTCCAGTTACTGGCGAGGTCCAGGATAAGCCGGTCGCTTAATTCTTTCAATTAATTCGTCAAAAAAAAATCTGACTATAACTTCATATAATATTTTCAGATAAAAGACACTTTTCTTTTATAAAAAATTACCTTTTTTTATAAAGGAAAATGGGCAAATGAACTTACGGATCACTTGATCATAAGTGATCACGGTCGCCCATGAACATCAACAGCACTAGGGCCGCTGCAGGTGTGTTGCCGGCCTTTAAGAATAGAGCCGGTTCCACGGGTTGACGAAAGACGAAAGTATGTACATACGTGTATATACGCGAAAAACGTACAATCATTGAACGCCTACCGTCAAGATTCTGCCATGATGTGCGGTAATGGAAATCGGTAGTTGGGGTGATTCCGAACAATTCCCCAGAACACTCCCCGTGGTAAATACGATAGACAACGCAAAGAGCCCCAACATCTCTTCGTAGACACAAATACATGCTGTTATTTGCGATCAGAGTGATGTAAGCTAAAATCTCTACCTACCTCTCTAGCGTTAAGAAGGACATGAGTTTTTTTATGTAAGTTACCTATACTATATACCTATACTTGACAAGCTGGCTAGGTAATTTTAACGTTCATCCACTATATCCCTTTTATATTATTGATGCTATTATAAATTGGTCATTAAAATAACAGATAACAGCTTCTAGACTCGAAAAGTTATTACCGACACTTGCATGATTGAGGCAAAGAGATCTTTGTTTAATTATTTATTTAGGAACCGAGCTCGGATCGAGGGACATCAACTTGTATTTTTAAAAGTTCGCAAAAGTTAGAAATGCGGTGTGGCCCGCCTTCGTACCTGATAAAGTAATTCGATGATTCCCTAATTCGCACCTTTGAGGAGGGTTAAAAAAAGGCATAAGGCCCTCGGTCCTCTTCGACAACTCTGTGCACGGTAATTGAGATAACGTTAAAATCTTTTTGGATAGTACATTTTAAATTACCCTCCATTTTGTTTTGGTGTACCCCCTCAATTCATACCTACAAATGGGGACACGCATTTTCTTGTCAGCTTTTTCTGCAAAAACTACCTAGGGAATAGATATATTACTTACACCATGAGATGCAGCTTTAGTTTTACTATAAGATACCTGTATTTTTGGTTTAAAAATGATGAAAATCGGTTGATATGTAATTCTATTGTTTATTGTCTAATTTGCCGCTTTGTAAATGTACTGCAAATCTCTAGTACGTTATATTTTACTTAATTACGAAATTTATTTGTGACCGAAGATTCGATTGAAAGTCTGTGTTGCGATAGGTCCGCAGTTTTGGGCATAAGTGAGGGAAGACTGAGGACAATTTACGGTGCAGGACACACTGTGGACAAATGTGAATTGAAATACATAATAAAAGCGACGTTAACCGTTACTCGTAACAGATGAGCCTGAATGCGTAGATGCGTAGGTATGAATGAAGTAAAAGAGAAGTGCCAGGTGAAGTGTCAAGAGAAGACTTAGAGTGAATGCTTTATTCTTCTATATATCTTATAAAATTACGGCCGGGATTTTGATTTGGCTTTTCACTTGGCCCACAACTTTTGTTAGACTCGCGTCGTTTTGAATTTATTTAAAGTTTTAGTCTATATATGTACCACTGCTGGGCATAGGCTTTCTCTTTAAAGAGAGTATAAGAGAGCATAGTCCGACACGCGGCTCTTGTGCGGATTGGCAAACTTGCAAAATTTTCTATGACATGTAAGTTTCTTCACGTTGTTTCCTTTCACCGCCTAGCTCGTGATAAATCAGTTAAACTAAGTTAATGATATAAAATATTTGAAATCGATTTCTCAAATCCCAACACGCACACAAGCGTTGCCAACATTCGAATGGGGGTGCCTTTGTTCGATGCGTACAAAAAGCGAGTACCTCGAGCCTCTTACGGTGGAAATAAGAACAAACGTGTCATCGACGAAATGACGCGTGTCGGCCAATCGGGCGAGAAGGCCGCAGACGGCGGTGACGTCACCTGGCCACCGACCAATCGTAGTGGCCTGTCGCCTCCGGTCAACTTGGACTAATTGGCGTTGTGTGCGATAACTCTAGGCTCGAGAGGAATCTGTGCACTCGACTCTGCGCACACGCATAACGACGTACACACGCTTGTAGCGTACACATGCAAACGCTGCGCAAATAAAAAATAACGCCTTTGAAACAAGCGAATAGCGTATGTCGAATATAATACAAACTTCTTACCTTAAACGCACTATTAAAAATAAGATATTTTAAAAAATCAAATTCGTTGATAAAAGATACCTAATAATATTAAAAACAAAAGTAATGCATGTGAACACAAGATACGGTTAAGAATTCACGTGCAATTATACTAACCGGCACTCGGACAGTGAGAACCGAATACAATAGGATAAGAATGTTAATGTATAATAATTAATATGAACAATTTCTAATATTTACAGCGTGCTAGGTGCAGACTTTTATGGCCATAAAATTAGCATACGACTTTAATCCTACTTTAGCGACTTAGAAATTCCAAGTTACTGTAATTCCATTTTTATGTTGCTAACCAACTAGAAAAATTAACTCAAATTGAGATATTTTAGGACAACTCGTTAATTTTATACAATATTTTCCAAACAATTCCAACAAAAAAACTAACAGAAAAAATTATTTTCTTATGTAAGACGGAAGAAATTCGGTTATAAATTCTTCAACAGTTAAATTGTCATTTTCTTTCCGTTATAGATTGTTTTTTCTATAGTTAAAAGCAATTAAATACTTAGAACAATTGACTCATTTTTATGAATGATGAATGATAAGTTTATTTTATTTCTTTGCAATATTCAAGCGTTAAATATTTATTAGAAACCTCAATAAATGTAATTTTTCTTCTGTTACATATCTTCCTATAGTGGGAAGCAAAAAGGTAGGCAAACTAATGAATGGCCGCAGTATGAAAATTAATTTCTATGATAGATAGTAATTTAATAGTGCTTATTACTTATGACCTGTACATCTAAGTCATTAGGTCTTATATAATGATAATGTGAAGAAAACCTCTGACCGTAAATACGAGTACAGTCCGCGGTGTGCAATTATCCGAGCAAATATTATAACGTGAGGAAAATTAAGTGTAGAAGTAAATTGATTTAAACTGATCCGTTATATAGAATTAATACATTGTTTTTGAAACGTGACATTATTTTATATTTATATTTTAAGAGGTCATAAAACAATTGACGTCAAACGACCGTTATCGGTTAATAATATATAACTGGTCAACGGCTTAAATGACAGTTTTACGATCTGTACATAGCCTTATAATAGCCAAACATAAGTTTTACAAATACTCGTATATCTGAAGTTAGGCTTCAAATCTTTTCTACTTGTTTTTTTTTTCAAAAAGGTTTCGTCGTATTTATGCGGTGAAAGTTTTCCTAGTGAATAATTAAATGCCAACTGAAACAGTTATCTTCGTCTGTATGTCACTATCCTTGTCTCTCCTGGACAGATGACCATGGTCCCGTGCAAATATTGACTCAAGAGCTTGACTATTAAGTAGCTCGTTGCTGACTTGAATAGAGTCTCGCCAAGGTACGCAGATGGGATAGCGTGGACGTGTGTGCATTTAAATTTTACCATTTTGTGTTCTAAATTCAAATTTAGTTTATTTTTAAAGCAAAATCTTGTTTGTTATTTATATAAAATACTACGTGCTAAAATAACAGCTATTATGGTAATTAGAAAAAAAACATTAAAAACTTTTTTGATGATTTTTTAAGAAAAAATACATTCAAAAGTTGCATGACGTATGAAATGTATAAACAAACCTTGCGCGATGCGTACAGCTGGCATCTTAATTCTCATCTTGATTTGGTCACCTATTTTTAGATCTTCAACAACTTCTTTATCCTCAGAAATCTTTATCTTAATATCCCGCCGTGACAACTGCTTGTCGTCCCACTTCACATATGCCGCCGTCGGTCCGGCGCTTATCGTCCTGTTTTTAAAACGATTTTGATAACAGAGATCGTTTATTCACTGTATTGTCCTCCACGAAAGTCCGACGGCAAGCTAACTTAACGAAATTTCTGATCATCATTTTAAGTCATTCATTATAACAGTTAAATGAACAATTTCTATTTTTTTCGCTTCATATTGACGATCCAGTCACTTGTCGGTCGAATGTTTACTTGCCGAAATGTATTAGTCATAAAACGATCTTATCAACACTTGAATGGACGTCTTAAAGCCCTATCTAATCTGCACGCACCTAGTGGCGATCTAGCAATGCAGCTATCAAGACGTTTTTCGCACTAATAAAATTTCATATATCAACTTCTTCACTTTTCAATAAAAGTCACAGATTTTTTTTATAAATTAATTTAAAACCGAACCGGAATAATGAAAATGGAACATATGTTAAAGGTAAGTAACGTAACAAAAAAAAAGAAATTTCCGAATAGTCAGATGATTGTTTATGAATTTAGCGAAGTGCCGTATCGCGATCGAGTATGTCGCGCGTGCGGAGCGGTGCGAAGCAGGTGCGCGGCCGTCCGCCCGCTCTCGCCCGATGTCCGAGAGCGTCTGTCCTGTGTCCCTTTGCGCGAGGGCTCCGCGGCCTCGTGTCCACAATTCTCGCCGTCTCGCTCCGCCGGCCGACAGTGGCGCGTGCGAGTCCGCACGAAGTGGCCAGGGGTTACTCGCGGTCGCCGACGCCTCGGCATCTCGACAGGGACGACACAATACACCTACAAACCCAGTTACCAACGGCGCGAAAGAGACAGACATTGATCACAAGTGCCGTGCGTTGGTGTGCGTGCGCGGGTGGGGCGAAGATGCAACGCGTACAAAAGAAAAGGGATAATATTTGCCTGCATATTTCATGACTCGATTAGGAGATGGAATTTTTAATTGAATGGACCTGTGACGGCCGGTCAGTCTACGCTTTAAGTGTTAAATTAACGTAGACAAATTATTTATTTTATTTGAAAAGAAGCCTTTACGACTTAAACACATTATGATAAAATATCTAAATAGTTAAATAAAAATGGTTAATAAATTACTGTTGGTATTAAAAGTTAAGTTAATTGTTATTTTACGATCAAAATAGTATAGGTGAAATATTTAGTAATTTTAATGGTACATTTATTGTTGAGTCCGGCACTTGGGTAATCTTCATGAAAACAATTCAGCGCGCGTAGCAATTAGCTACGTGCGTAGCGCATTTTCGTAGAGTTGTCTATTATATCTACAATGCATGTTTGCATTTTTGTTAATTGGTTGCATTTTTTTCAAATCGTCTACGTTTTTTTACTGTTTGTAAACAAACAAATCGAATTTAAAGAAGAGAACGCAACACGTTGGCGAACTGCACAGACGCCTTGGATCTTTCACTTTCACTCTTACAAGTTTCCGGGCGCATTTTTTCCCCAACGTTATTTTACTTAAGACGCTACGAGGAACTTATCTCGGTCGGTCCTTGACTTTAATAAGTTTTATGAGTGTCAGTCGAGACTTAACTGGCGCGCGAACGGGCGGCGAAAAAGAACTTTTTCATAATTGTTTCTTGACTCAATTCGTGAACTTGGAAGTGTTTCGTTCGATTATTGAATTGTTTTAGCGTTTGTATCCAAAATTATTTGTTTATCGTTATTCATTACTACCGTATTTTTTTCTACTTACAATTACCGTTTACATTACATTTCCAAGTTTTCTTAGACAAGTTACAATTTGTATTTTTAATTGGAATCTGTATTATAAATACAAAATACGTACATAAACTGTAATATTCTTTAAGCATCTGTGATTTTTTTGCATTTCTGTAGCTGAAGACAATGAGAGAACAATTAGACTGGTCAAACAAATAGGCTGGACATTAATATGTTAGAGGTCTGGGTCACTTCAACCCCGACTAAGTTGCAACTTGAAAATCATTTCATCTCTCTCTGATCGCAACGCACGTAGGATGAAAATAGAGAGGTAAAGAGTTGAACGTTTTCCCGAAGTGAAAACTGGGGTTATAATGACGTGTATGCCCATCTCATTCATATGTTGGGACATGTTAGTGACATGAAAGGGATGGGGCTACGTACGGAAAATGTCGTATGTGAAGGCTCTTGCTCTTACAATAGTTGAACGCTACTCAACGCTAGGCGGCGCGGAAATAGGGAAAATTCTTAAACCGTTTTCAAAGCTTTCTTTTCAATTTCAGATCAATTTAAGTTCATTGTGTGTTGAAATTATCGTTATAATTTGTAGGTCTCGTAGAATAAAATAGTCCAACAACTAATACACTCGCTTTATTGAGACAGCGTAACGTTGTACAAAGAATTATTTATAACGATACCGTCACAACTGCGCGTCCTCACAATCTTTATACAAAATTAATGAGAAGTCAGATTAGGAACTAATAAAGTTAAACTATTGTTTACAATGCCAAGTTTATGTGACGATCAACTAAATTATTAATTATGAATTAAAGATACAATAAGGTTCAGGTAAATCATTAAGATATCATTGGAAGTAGTTATTATGCATAAAAATCGCTGGGTGTCATGTGTTGCCAGCTAACATTATATTTAAAAATTACATTACAGTCAGTAAACTATAAATACTAAGACAAAAACATACGTTTTTACGTAATTTTCACCTAACCCTGGTAGTCGCTTGTAGAAATATTTATCCAGTCCATTATCCAGTCTTACCCAAATGATACACGGAATGAATTAATGCCTTAGTTTCAACTTTAAAAACGGAGGAGGTTTTTTTATTTGTTATTTTGTTACTTCATAATTGTGGACTGGGTGAACCAATTTTGATGACTCTTTTTTTTGAAACTTGGTGCTTCCTATGTGGTCCCAATTAGGTCCAATTCTGACAGTGGTGTCCATGAGAAAACCATAAGAAAGTATGTGTTGAATTAGCATTAAGTGTGTGTGCGGTAAATGGACGAATAAATCAATATCATGCCAACCGATTTCTTTTTTTTTTTATAATTTCTAAGCAAGTGCTTGACTACGATCCCACCTGATATTAAGCGGAAATGCAGTCCTGGATGGTAAGGCGCACTAGCTTAGTAAATGCCTATTCACTCTACTCTTGAAAATACCCACATTGTAATCGGAAGGAAAGACAGACGTGGGCAAACTATTCCAGTCCTTTGCTGTACGAAGAATGAAAGACGAAGCAAATCGCTTCGTTCGGGTTTGAGGGATGTTCACAACGAAAGGATGAAATCCCGCAGTGCGTCTAGAAGTCCGATGGTGGAAAGGGGATGGGGAATTAGATCCTGTAGTTCCTGATATAATTTCGATGATAATTTTTTTATTTGAAAGCTGGTGCTTCCTATGTGGTCTCAATTTGGTCCAATTTTGATAATGGTATCCATGAGAAAACCATAACAAAATATAAGTCTTAACTTTGCATTAATTGGTCCCAAAATTTCTATAGCAATGGGATCATGTCCCTACCTACAAGATGAAAAAAATTAACAAAAAAAAGGGAACCTACATTCTTTAGTTAAATATAAATAAACTATATTAATTTTTTTTTTGATTTTTCTTAAAAAATACGAAGAAACATTTTCCCAAACCTATTATGAACTAAACTGGACGTATGTGCCGTTGGGATCAATATGTCAGAACTTACATATATTTTTTTATATGTATAATATTTATATATGATAATAAGCTGTAGTCTGCTAACGATTATCCTAACTTTACGTAAGTTTTTTGTCACATATAATACCAATAGTCCTAATTTTATTTTTCCCAAATGGAGACAACCCGTTCGTTCCGATGCTAGAATTTAGCTGTAGCGTAAGTAAAACACATTTTAAGTAACAAGGACCATTCGACAAAGTTACATCCTTTTAAGTCTTCGCGATGTAAGACTTTTTTTTTAACATATCTATAATTACACGGCTCAACGGTAGCATTTTTTGCTCTCAGTGACAGATGCAGGATACACGAAATTGCTCAATTTGAGACTTGAAACGTTATATTTGTAAAAGTATCGAATTTTGAATTTGGTATTCGCATGTGAAAATTTACTTGATACTGTCACTTAATAATATTATTATTTTAATTACTAATTATACTATTAAATACTAATATGGCAATGTGAATTAAAAGGTATTTTATTTATAATTATTCTCTAACATAATTTTATATTTACAATATTATAGGTATTTTACAAAATATTTACAAAAAATATAACTGTGCCAAACCGTCGTCGCTTGGCAGCGTGCCCAGAAGGCTCGTAGTATTGCCACATTGTATGGCAATGCTTAGCCTCTGTGCAAGGTATAACCCAGCCCTCTGGTCACCAGATATGTCGACCAACTTCTTAACTATCACATTAAGAAGATGGTGTGCAGTAGGACCCCACGGACCCAAAGTTTTCAACCCAAACGGCTCAAATTTGAAACCTCTATTGAGGTTAGGCACCGCTTGAGGTTTTCTGCTGTTGCAGCCTGCGCTCAAGCCTCAACAGTAAAAGTCTGGAAGATGTCACGGTCCCAAAGTATCGACGCATGTAGCATCCCATACCAAAGGCCGTCCCAACGTTAATTATAAATAAATAAATATATTACAAAAAAAAGTATTTATATTTACTGTAAAGTATCATATAAGCTTAAGTATCGGGATAAAAATATTTTTTTCATCATGAAGGATCATCAAGGATGCTCGAAATATCAGATTAAAGTAATGAAATTATTGCATTGTCATTGCTTAATAACTAAACAGTAGTATAATATTATAGTAGTGATAGTGGCTAAGCGTTTCGACTTACGACCACGATGCGACTGTGGTCGCAGAATCGACTCCCAGTTGGCTTGTACGAACGATTTGGTTTTTCCGTTTTATAAGTAAAAAATTGTGCCGGATATGGCGACGGGCTCACCACCGTCCTATATGGGACCTAATAAGCTTAGCGAAAAGCAGATAGCGAGAGTTGTGTCTGTCAACCAAGCTAGAGTTAAATAACGTGAGAGCTTATTATATTATTATAATAAAAATACTGAGAACTAAATTAAAATTTCTAAGAATGAAAAAAGAATGATTTTTGTTCTGTGTCCTTGTTTATAAATACAGAATTGAAAGCAATGCAATGTTGAAAAATCAAACTCTACATAAAGTCCGCTCCACCTATAATTATATCGAACTTAAAATCTCAACTCACCCCATCCCCAAGCGCGGTGGTGGTTTTAAAATAGCAGCAGGCAAACGCGAGTCCCGTTCAAGGGCATATCCCAACGCACGTGTTTCGGACAAGGATTGATGTTGCCACATTTCGGGAATGACGAAATTGTACACTGTTATCACTTAAGTTGCCTGTTGGATCGATGTTTTAGAATTACTTTATGTCAGGTCACTAAAACTATTTGAATATGACAACCTTATGACGTATTAAAGTTACACCCTACATGTCCCACTGTTGTGGATAGGCCTTCCCTGTAAATAGACTCCAAGAGTATAGTCCGCCACGCGGCCCTAGATACTTACAGAGAGTAGAAGGGCATAGTCAGTCATAGAGTTTCACATGTGTTAAAATAATCTTGAAAGACATGTAGGTTTTCTCACGATGTTTCCCTTGTTGCAACACCAAATTTATTGGCGCAGGCACCGGGAATCGAACTCGGGTTTCTAGTGTAAGCAGCTTGAGTCGACCGCCCGGACATTAAGCAACTAAGGCCCATGCGGACCTAATTAAGCGTCAATAGCCTAATGGTTTAGGGTACTGCCTGCGAATCGTAAGGTCATGGGTTCGAATCCACCATTGGACTATTGCCGTGAACCATGTCCTAGCACAAGCTTAAGCTTAGTTGGAATGGTTAACAAGATTGTTAGTAATATTTCTGAAAAAAAAAAAGAAATATTGCTAGCTTTCTTTTTAAAAAAAAAAAAAAATCGGATTGGCAAATTTCATAGACCAAAGAAAAGTTTCTAAGACATAAGTTTCTAGACTTTCCTCGCGACGTTTACTTTGTCCATGTAAAATGTACTGAAACCAATTAACAATGCCTATCGGTAATAAGGGACAGTAGTTACGATATTACGCGGGCATGTTAGTCCATTCTCGATTCGGTTAGTTGTTAATTTAAGTACAGACTATAACTAAAAATAGAACTAAATGTAAGGGCGCGTTCCCACTATATTTTTAAATATAGAATGGTCACGGCTGTACAATATAGAAGCTCTAATGTCAATGTGCTTAAGTAAACAACTTAGATTAATGGTAAGCATCTTTTTGTGTCTGTTTGACCGGCATTTCGTTGTTTGAAAAATCTGAAAAGTGACTCATTTATCGTAGTTACACTTCAAGTTATTTTTATTTATTATCATTTCAGACATGACAATTGTTATAGATAGACGTATCTGTTACGAAAGTACACTTCAAATAAAATTGAAGCATAAATAATAGTCATCAATGTAAGCGTCAATAATCTAGTGGTTTAGGGTACGGTCTTTAACACGTAAGGTCGTAAGTTCGAATCTACCATTCGACTGCGTGAACCATCTCGTAGCACAAGCTTATTACCAATGGTTAACTGGGATGTTTCTAATATTTGTGAAAAAAATTGATAGCATTCTTTAATAAAATAAATAAAAGCTGTAAAGCGGAAGGTAGAATTTTTTTTTTAATGACAAACTACACAGATTGGCTAGAGAAGCTGGCCTTGACTGCTTCACCGGATTGAGGTGGCATAGCTCTTAGGTCGCTTAGCCTGAACCTCTATCGCTAGTAACTCTACACAAGGGTCCCCCCGGTGGGGGGTAACCTCGGCTTCGACGGTTACTATGTTACGCGTAAGCATTCCGATCCGAGGGCGCCCGAGAGGGCCGAACCACGACTCGGTCGGTAGCTATTTCACGGATAATCTAAGGGACAATCGAAAAGCTAAACTAACTTTGAGTGCCACTTCAGAACTGAACATGAACTGAACTGTTACATAAGTTGTTGCACTAAAGTATACCAACGACTACGCTACTCCCAGGAAGCCTCACCAAAGAAGTCAAATTTAAAATGCTTAATACCAAAGTCATTGAAGCAACACCCACTTAGCCTGTCGTTGCGTGGCGCGGTAGACGCTACATTAAATGTGTAAGTAATACTAATTAGGATGAATGTTAGCCTCGACTAGGTGTGAATCAATGTACGCCTACATTGGGCCTTAATCAGGTGCGTGCAAAATGAGACAACGGCGCTTGTGCCATGATCTAGTGATGTGCTTTTACTTAGGATTAGACTTCCATTCACCCATTATTCTCATAAAAACCTACGATAGAATTGACAATAAAATAGTAACATCATGTATATATAATACTGTTAAACATAAGCCGTCTATTTATATAAAATAGAAAGTGTGTGGGTTTGTTCCATATAGGCTCCGAAACGGCTGGACCGATTTCAATGAAACTTTTAGGGAATCTTCAGATTGACCTGGCCAGTAATCCTGCAAAGTTTGATGATGATCGGAGCACTCCTCTTTTTGAACTGTCAAATACAGCTTTAATTTAATATGATGATATTTTATTGTTTTATAATCTAAATTTGTATTGACACATACGTTGTGTATATTTATGTAATTATGAACCATATTGAAGTACAATGGAGTATGGTGAAGTATATTAATGATAATAATTAAGGATTTTGAAGTATTAATTTTATCAAGATAAGTTATAGCGCCGCGAATGTATCCGTTTACTGATGCTGCTGATGATATGGGTGTAGGTAATGATCTTCACCCGCTCTAGAAGAGAATGAATAAGGAGAGAAATGAATAATTTAATATATTGTGAGAGTTAAATTTAATATTTAATTATGTAAGTTTATTGATTAAATAAACTAGAGCAAAATCTTCTCCGGCGAATCGGGCTGGGTACGATAGTAAGCTATAAAATTAGTTCATATATCTTTGGAGAAAGATATAAACGAGCATACGACTCACCTGATCTTAAGTGATCCCGATCCACACAAAGGCCTGCTAGAGCAGAGGCAACGTTTCAATTGGTCACATGTCGGTATTTGCCATTTTTGTCATTTTCCCGGTCTTAGTACCTCCTCGATCATGTCGACCCATTCGTACAATATCATAAGCTGCTGAAATAGTACAATTGTTTATTCATTTATTTACGGGAGAAGAGTCAAACTACCACACCACCCACCACCCACGGAAACCTACTAAAAGAATTAGGTGCATTGTGACCAATAATGCTGCACAAGACTGAAATTAAACCCTGGCTAGCATTGCTTTCATAGTATCACTTACCTAAAATTAATCTATATAGATAAAAGGTATATAGCAGTGATAGACTGACGGGTCGAGTTTGCGATCTCAAGATCAAAGTATCGAATCCCAGCTGGCATATACCAAAGAGATTCCGTTTTTCTGTTTCTTACGTACAAAAAAATCAAGCTTGGTGATAAACGGATGGTTAATAATTAAAAATTACTCTACGAAAATCCAATGAATGAACTTTCCCTCTATAATAATTAATTTCGGTTCTCTTAATTTCTGTTAGATGAACTCGTCACTAAAATTGCCATTAGGATAATGCGGTAGTTGAAATTGCAGCCAACGCATACTATAAATTTCGATGAGTACCTTTAATATTTTACCTGCAGATGTTTAGACAGGTATATCTAAATATAAAAGGTGAAAGATCAATCGTATTTTCATTTGATACTTAATCATAAATTGATTAAAATATCAAGTCTCATGAAATAAAAATTGTCAAATTTAACCTCTTCATGTCTCTCTCTATCCTTCACTGAAGGTCGACAGTCAGTCTTCTACTCTTCTCCTTGTTCATTGCTTAGAGGAATAGTTCTTTGACTGTTTTATTCCTGCCTATTATTACCTATGATTTCTTCCTTCAGATTAAACTAAATTACTTGCAGTGAAAAAGTTTCTTATGTCTATATTTCGTCTTCACATAAAACTGTTGCTATCTTTTTATATATTAATTCTACTGAATTAAAAAAACGGAGGTTAAGAACCACTGTAGAATTAGTCTGTTTTTTTTTGTTTGTTATTTGAAAACTTTCGACTACGTAATAACCTCGGTGAAAAGATATTGCTACGTCTGTCCACCCCGATACTCCGTTAAGGTTAAAATGACATAGTACTCGGCTAGGATGAGAGCGTATAATGTTAAACAAAAAATCTATCATTCAAATTTTCGTTAAAATTTATTGTATTTGTATTTTTACAGTATACAATAATAAGAATGAATAAAAAATGGAAGTTTTATAACCGTTTAACGAGACAAATATGTATAATATATCTCTAATAGGATTATTTGTAATATATTTAATTAATAAAAACTTACGTGTACTAACAGATCTATGACTACGAAATGCCAAATTAACATATTAAATCAGTTAAACGAGTATCCTCGGGCCGGCACCTCAGCAATGCATCCGTTTACTCACGCCCACGAGACCGATATTCTCACAGCGTGACTCATCTCTTGCGAAACCCTTATGTTTTGTTATTAAACAATTATGTGCAATGTACGTAATATTGTATGTTTGTCTGATATACCAGTCGTCCCCAATGTGGTCAAAATACCTAGGTCTATGATGCCCTTATTCAAGCGTCAAATCTTCAAAAGATACTCTGATCGGGAAAGCAGCGTTTGTGCGATATTTCTACTCATAAAAAAATCCCCGTTGGACATCCTCGGATCATTGGGAGTGGCTCTTCCGTGATTTCTGACAGAACGGATCGGTATTCGTCTTGACTTAAGAAAATTCACCACTTCACCAACACCACCGTTACAGGCTGCACGTGACCACCAAGGCTACACGTAACCACAACAAGTTGTCTTTCTTCCAAGGTCTTTTAACCCAATGCCTTGTTTTTGTCATCTATTAACTCGGCCCAACTCTATAAGCCCAGGATTAAAGAACTGAAGGACGCCCTTTTACTTTAGCAGTGTATTTTGTCATTCTTTCTTCATCCATCTCCGTACGGAAACAGGGACAGGTACAGGTTAGGTTAATATTCAACCGACAATTATAGATTATTATGTATTGTTTGGATAGTACTAATTGGTCCTGAATATACCTCATCATTTAAGATAAATTAATTAAATAGAATACCATCTACTAGTTTGGAAGAATGATCACTTTCATGCAATTATTATATAAATCATTAACTTCAAAGTGAATTATATAATTGTAATGTAAGGTAGATCCGCATAGGTCAGTCGTGTGATGTCCAAGCGTGATTTGTGGTGGCTGATTCGTCACGACTAGAGATAACTTAGTCAAAATAACAACAGTGTGTCCATCGCTTTATTAATGGTCAAGCCAAACGATGTTTCATGCTATTTAGTCCGTCACGGATAAGTCAGTTATATTATATCAGGTCATTTTTTAAGGAAAAGTAAAGTAAGGTGGTGAATGCGTTACGAAAAGTGTAATCGGGCGAAGCGAACGGAAAGAAGAAGTAAACGAAGATAGGAAGAGAGAGTTACGTTTCGTATATCTAAGACACAGTGCAGGCCTAGTGTCTGTATCATACTGTTATTTTAAATAGATTGAACTAGAGATATAACTTCAATTGTGTGGTATAAATGAAACTAGGATTTGAACCCCTGGCCAAAAAATCGTAAAGGCGCTTCGCCACTCTTTTTAATATGACCTATTTCAGCTGTTGGTCAATTTTAGGTAATTATATATAGACGTTGTTATCGTTCGATAGTCATATTGTCATCTTGACCACTCTTCAGACACGCCGATTATTTCTTTATCTGTATAGGATATTTGATAAAAGTTGTAGCGTTGATTAGATTACATTTTCTTTGTTATATTTTCTATCCGAAATGGATTATAATTTTTATACTAATCTTTCTACTACATTAAAAATAAGTTTATTAATTGGAATCAAAATATCCATTTTTAATATAAATATTATTCTTATAATCGTTTAGGGTACGGTTTGCTAAATAATAGGACGTAATGTCAATCGCATTTATTAGAATGAAAATCAATTACATGACAATTTGTCAGAATGCGAGATGAATTTAATCTGTAGTTAAGTGTCAAATTGATGTCTTTTTGTATACTACATTTGCTTCCTCAATGTTGGCAGCATTGATATTACTACTTTTAAATTGCTGTTGTTTTATTGAATCCAAGGAGGTTACGAATGTAACTGGCATGCATTCAAATAAAAATATTTTTTAATTTGCTGGCTTTGCGCATTTATAGGTACAAATGTATAGATAAAAAAAAACATTACATCACAGAACAAGTTGTTATCTGTCTGTTCCAATCAAAGAATAATAACCCCAAAATTTCTATGCCTTAGTAGTATAAGCCAAAGTACGAAAAGCGGTTTGACGTTAAAAACACTTGGAACCAACGAATTTGATTGCAAAGATGTACGGAGGACTTAAATTTGTATTTAAACTCCTACGAATAAAATAACAACAAACAAATACTATGACAAGTGTATAATGCCAATGACTCACCTAGAAAGCAATAAATTGGAACTTATCAAATTTCCTTTTTTAATCTAATCACGAAATCAGCCAATACTACCCTCGCTGGTACCTGGTGGTGGCTGGTACCAGCTATTGACCGGCCTCGGCCACCCTGTCTGGCCTCGTCTCGTATCACGGGTCACTTTCCTGGTATTGTTTGTTTTTTTTTAATCATTCAACAACTGCATAATACATCGTATAATATTTATTATAATATTTTTTATATTTCGTAATATTATATTCATTAAAAAAATGTAAATTACCGTGTGTAAGTATAAATACCGCTAAAGTAACAATGTCATGGTTACATATTACGAATGTATGTGTGAGTGAATATATGTAGTCATACAAAATGTATGACTATACAATAATGTAACTCTGGACGGATAAATGGATAGTTTTCGTTTCCTTTTAGAAATATTTGTGCTACATGTTTCCAAGTTTAAATTAAAAAATAAATCATTTATAAATATAATATGTCGGCGCATAGACGGTATACGTATTTCAAGCAATAGAATAAATACGAAGGCACAAAAATAATATTAATTACTCAGTGGTGACATCTCAGTATAGAGTATGGATTAGTCTTTGGCTTCAGTTATAGATTTAACTGAATCCTATGCTAGCTGTGCTGTGTTAGTTGTTGGAGCCGTAATGCTGAACTACGGGTGAGGTGAGTTATTATTGTTGTACCCTTATCTTGTTGTTTGTATTTTAAATGTTTTGACGTAGCGTATCATATGCTAATTTCATCCCCTTAGAACTGGGCCAGAGCAAATGCCAAGCAAAGGGGAAACATATACAAATCCGGTTCAAAGATTAGTGACACGAATTTTGCAATTGTGATGTACCTACTTTAAATAATAACAATCGATCTAAAATGTCTATGTATCCACATTCTATCAACAGTAATATTAATAATGATATAATAATCATATGATAAATAATCCACCTTACTTATGTGTACCGCTCAGGTCCATCCAGGTCTCTTTCTCCTGACAACACCACGGCAAAGACTTCTTTCTATCTCCCACCTATCCCTGGCACTCGCAATTCTACCCCATAATGGACTGCCATTAATAACACATACAATGTATCAAAAGATATTATTCCGTTTTAAAAAAAAGCGATTCCGACCCTTTATAAAAAGAATTAGATTAGTATAGTGTGCGGTACGCCGTGGCACCGCTTACACTACAGCGTTAGGTCAGATCTACCCCCTCGATACCAATCGATACTCACCCCAGTAGTCCCAGGTAATTAATGTAGATAATATTATTTACTGTAGATGTTAGTTAAAGCTAAACACAAAAAGACTGTATCATTGGTTAGCAAACCCAAGAGAGGTAGACAGAAAAGGCAATTCCTGTCTGATTTTTATAACGCTCACGTCTCCATATATCGCATGGGGTGACTCCACATCGCATATCGTTGCTGAACATGAATAGCAACACAATTCTTTCAACTTAGAGCCCTTAGATTGGAATTCTACAGCGTCTCTATACACCCTACTAGTAATATAAATAAGAAGGTTTGCAAGAATGTTTGGGTGTACTCGTATGTGAAGTGTTACTGTTTTACGCAAACGCTACTGACGGCATTTTGATGAAACTTTACAATAATATAGTCTACACATCAGAGTAACACATAATATTTATAAAGATAATGTGTGAATTATCCAAGTAGGAAACAAATCTGCCTTCTGCGAGCTATTTGGCCGTGCGCCACAAAAGCCGTCAGAGTTACACAGATATAATGTATTACGGAAATCTTTATCTTCAATAGTAGAAAAAGTCCCCGATAGCATATATCTATACTATGTGTATACAATAAAAATTATAATTTATTTCTAACGAACATTTGGTAGTAACAAATTGATCCTTTTATCAAAATAAATACTTTTATCACATCTAGTATCTAAAGTAGATAAGGTACAGAAAAGGAACTTTTTAATCGTGGGTAATACCGCGGGGCGCAACTAGTCAAACACACACATTTAAAATTAATTTACTTCTATTTGCTCGTAAGCTCCTGACATATGAAGAAATAAAATGGGCACTTGGATTTTCATTCCTTATTTTCAACCCCAGCATTTCCAGGTTAAGGCTTACACCACCTCTGTACGAGTGTGTACTGTTGAAATCTGTAACTAACAAGCTGTCTCTAACATTTTGACTTTACCATATAGTAACATTGAAATATATCGCAAAACAGTGTTGTTTATATCTATAACAGTAAAATAAGATTCCTAATTATTGCTTAAACGAATTTAAAAATTAAACTTTACTGAATAACCGAATTCCGGAAGTTTTATTAAAGGATATAAGAGCTTCAGCCTTACCTTATCGTAAATAATCTTTGTTACCTGGGATTTCATTAACAACACCAGAGCAGTTACAGGTTCATTTGCCATCCTTGTTTAGTTGGCGTTCTTAAAAACCCTTAGTCGTGTTGTTTCGAAAACGATCGCCGCCCATGTATGATGTCATTAGAATTTGTTATCCCATCGTGTGTGTAAGGTATACAAATAGCTTATATACCCCACTGTTGGGCACATGCTTTCTCAGTAAAGAGAATATAAGGGCATAATCATTATTGGAGTACTTCAAATGCCTTACTTTTTTCTTTACTGCCAAACATGTGATAAATCAACGCATAAAATGACTAAAAATTTTTTTTACTAAACATTTGACGTCATTATTTTGCATCTTTTTCTATTCTGTTCTATATTTTGGGACCTTGCAAGCGTTTGCTTACTGGACTATCGCCGTTATAAGCTATTAAATATTGATTTCATAGATCTCGCAAGACCAATGTTGAGTTTTTTTTACCGCAAAAATGTATTGCAATTACTTTGTATGCAGTTACCAGTCCATAGTGCAGGTCAGTTATCGTGAATGTCCTTGTCTTGAGTGAAGTACTGGTATGAATAATAATTGCCATAATTGTTATGACCCGTATGACATTCCATGTAGAAACCTCGAGTTTTGCCGTGTTAAACACGAAAACTTTGGACTTGAATCAATAAGAGATATTTATATGAACATAAACAATAACTGACTTTAGAACAAGACAAACTTTAAAAGTCTTTAAATTTTGTCTTCGTCGCAGCTTTCAGATACTTTCAGATGATTTTCGACCGACTCCAAAAGAAGGAGGATCTCAATTCGTCTTCATTTTTGTTTAATGTTTGTCACACAACGATTTTGAAGACTTTTTTATTTGGAAGCTGGCGCTTCCCGGGTCCTATTAAGGTTTAGTTAAATTCTTACAATGGCATATAATAAAACCATATGTTTTAAATTTGCATTACGTATGTACTCGACCGATACCTGTCTAAAGTGCGTACTGTCATATTTCGGGCATATAATGCGTAGAGGGGATGGCAACCTTGAATAGCTGGTCATCGTTGGCAATACAGAAGGCAAGAGAACACGAGGCCGGTCGCCAACACGATGGTCTGACCAAGTAAAATGTGCCATCTCCTCTCCTAATCTCTACCAGCTGGTGAGGGCTGCCTCGGACCAAAGCCGATGGTTAGTAGATGGCTAGTGACCACGATCCTCAGAAATGAGAGAATGACAAAGAAGAAGAATGTGCGCGACAAATGGACGAATAATTCAATACCACGGCACCCGATTTTCGTGATTAATTTTTTATTGGAAATAATGTACTTCAAGACTAGTTTAAGGGGTTTTTGGTTAGGTTCTAATAAATTCTATTTTGTAAAATTCCCTAATATAGTACGGAATTAAAAAGAGAGCGTCTGCGCGTAATAGCGTTCAAAGTTTTATTCGATTTGAATTCTGTTTTTGTTTTTACTCGTAAAAATTACTTTTAATTTACTTTTTGTAAATAAGCTTTTAGGGCGCTTCAGTCTGAACTCCAGTAGTAATATAGTAGTCTCTGAGAGGTTGCCTCGGCTTGGGCTGGAAACTCTATTTGCGATAGTAACTTTCTCGACGATCCTCGAAGGGCCAAGTCTCGTTCATTCCGTTCAAATACTCGTATATCAGTCGGAAATCGAATCGGTGAAAACATATTTTTTGTTACTGTACTACGACAAACATACATATTTAAAATAATTTATTATGAATAACAATATAACATGTTTTTGTCTTAGATTATTTAATTTACAAAATTTTGTCTCTTAACTTTAAGAAACCATTGTTCTTTTAAAGTCACACAGCAACAAAAAAAAGTATGAAAAAGGAACAAGTATTTACAACTCGGTAAGTTAAATGTCAAGCAAACTTAATGCTTATTTCTTAGAAATTGTTGATAATTGTTAGTTATGTCAACGGCAAATAAAGGATAAAGATGGAATATTATAATCTGTACGCAGCAAAAACTTTGACCCTAACATATGGTCATTACTCAACGTTTCGTTTGTATGCAAATTCTAGGTTGCGCCTGACCTTGGTCGCAGTCATCAGGAATGAATTAGGAATCGAACTTGACCAGGACGGGTCAGTGAGGTCTCGGAATGACATCACTCTGACGACTACGCTTTGTTGTTTTTGTACGACGGTTAGTTACGTTTTTGTGTAATTATTATGTTTATGTGTGTTTTTGCTGTATTCACATGGCATATTTACAGTTTTGACGACTTAGAGTTTTTTTTTTAATTACTAAAAATCGACTTTTCACTAAGCTATCAAGGTCCCAAATGTGATTGCTGAGCCTATCGCCATACACCGAAACCAAATTTTAGCTTTTTATTTACAACCAACTTCAAAAAAGGAGCATGTTCTCCATTAATCTGTATATTTTTTTATGTCATAACTTTCGAGTGAGTGAACAGATTTTGATGATATATTTTTTAATATAAGTTGGTGCTTCCAGTGTGGTTAAATTATAATTTAGTCCACTTCTGATAATGGCATCCATGAGGAAACCATATAGGACATAAATTTGCATTAAGTATGTGCGCCACAAATAGACGAATAACTAAATATCACGTTAACCAATTTCGGTGTTTTATTTTTTAATGTAAAGGATGTACTGTCCATACTTCAAGGGTACTTTATGTAATTCAAGGATAGTTTAGTAAGGTTCTTAGGTACTTATTAGTTCTATTAAGTAAAATTCCCACGATAATCCTGAAATACAATGAGGACGTCCCCATAATAGCGTTTAACGTTTGGTTCGATTTGAAGTCGGATTTTGTTTTTACTCATAAATACACCTGTAAGGTTTATAAAAAGTCCCTTACGTCCTTTTAAGTTGAATAGACAGAGACATCAATCTGTCCGATTTTCACCAAGCTATAGTAACTCTCAAATGTGAGCCCAATGCAATACACCGAAAACAAAAGTTTTCGTTTTAAAATTTTCAAAAATTTAAATTATCAGCATTTTCTTTGTAAACAAATTGATACATATCGACTGGGACTCAAATCAACAACGATACGATTTTAAAATCAGTCGCTTAGCCAGTATGCTTCTTTTATTCTTCATGTCTTGCAAAATGTCTTCAAGTACAACAGCTGGGAACACAGACTGGAATTAACTATCAAACACTCAGCCGAACTGCAATTCGATAGCTGTTATCTTAAGATCCATATCTCTATCGCGTTCGTCAATCGCTTCTCCGGTGACTTCAATTGTCAAACCAAATGCAACCTTATTATATAAAGAACAGTTGAAATTAAAATAACAATATGCTATATCCATTCTCAATGGACCCAATAGCGTTATTAGTGTTAAAAGATCCATTGTGCGTATCTGTGAAGCAAAGTAAATATTGTGACAAAAGTCCGTTGTATGTATTGAGTCGTTTAAGGGACAATTGGGATGAATAGTGACACTAAATAGGCTGCTACTGAAAAAACATTGGCGTTACAAAGTTTTTACGTCTTTAGCGAAACCTGGGTACGTCAATGATATAAGAAAGGTTCCGTACTATATGATAAATTATATTGAAAAACGAAATTAAAGTTATTTTAATATCAAACATGCCAACAGCAGTATCGCGTTATTATTCATTTAGTAGTTTAGTTAATACAGTAATTTTCAATAACTGCGTCTTTAATAATTACATAACCGAAATGTGAAAACGTCACTAATACAAGCTGGCTGGAAATTGCGTTCCCTCGAAATTTTGGCTTGGGCAAGACATAGCTGCTTTGTTTACATAATATTTATTGTTTATCTCTTCTTCTCTCTTATTATAGAAATATGCATAACGTTGTGTGTCGTTGAAATTTCACTCTTTCACTGTCACACATAAAATAAAATATTTTATACTAGCAATGAGTATTCGCGTGACCGTGGCCTAGTAATCTATCCAACATGGCAACCTAGTACAAATAGATAGGTTAATAATGTATATTATATGTTATAACTAATTTGTATGTGAAAGATAATAAAGAACTATAATTATTATTACTCTCAATTGACATCCATATATCTAATCGTCGCCTTAGAAATCAGTCTTTTTTTTTGTTGACGGGGACGAAATCTTCAGAAAGATACTTCGCCTTCTGGGGGAAGGCGGCGGTTATGTGGGTTTCTTACCCACTAAAACCTCCCCGGTGGCCCTTTCCTCGGTGCATGACGAGGGGCTCCGGGATCTCACGAGGAACGCACCGGAGCCCCTCTGCACTGTGCTCAAGGAGAGCACGTCCCGGGGGGAGGTTACTCCCTCCCCCCTGTGCCCTCGCAGCGCAAGGCGACACGGGCCAGCCGATGTCGCCTTCTTCCCGGGTCCACTTTGGTGGACGACGCAGGATCCCACCCTTGTCGCCGAGTGAACCCAAGGCCCCTTTTAGTTGCCTTGTACGACAGGCAGGGGATACCATAGTCTTATTCTTGAGAGCCAGATGACTAAACTGGTCTTCTTTAACTTTACCTTCATTCTTTTTCATACGTATAGACCTGGCACTATTATTCTACTGGACTGGACTCTATTATTACAAATATTGATGAGCAGAAGTGGTCCTTAATATCTGATTATCCATTTACTCTTTCTCCTTCCTTAATATAAAATAAAATAAAGAGAGTTTAATTTATGATATCTCGCAGACCATATTAGTATTACTTACGCGTCGTGGTGTTACCCGCAATTAAAATGTATGTACTTTTCTGTTCCGTTTTTATGCAAGATTTCATGATGATTTTTTTTTTATATGACGAACTACACAGATTGGCCAGAGAAGCTGGCCTTGACTGCTTCACGGGTTTGAGAGGTGGCATAGCTCTTAGGTCGCTTAGCCTCTATTGCTAGTAACTCGACACAAGGGTCCCCCCGGTGAGGGGTAACCTCGGCTTGGACGGTTACTATGTTACGCGTAAGCATGCCGATCCGAGGGCGCCCGAGAGGGCCGAACCACGACTCGGTCGGTTGCTATTTCATGGATAATCAATTTCATGATGATTGGTTTATTAGTTTTAACGAGAAAGCGTTACAAAAAACATACGAAGAAACAAACAAACTTACTGTCGTACTTTAATTTCGAGTTTTATTTTATTAATCCCGTCCCTTATATTTTGAATAATTCATACTATTTCTTTATAAATTACAGCCTATGTGTTAGTCCCATGTATAATCTATATTATTATAAAATTTCATCAATATCCATTCAATAGTTTTTGCGTGAAAGAGCCACATCCATACATGAACTATCGTGTTTATAATATTAGTAGACACCAGAATATATCAAATTTATTATTAAAAAGCAAAAGTGTCTTACTTCATATGCTCTCTTGCAAGACATAAATCAACAAGACATTAGATAAGACCATTAGGGAAAGTACGCAATAACTTGATAACCCACAATCATAAAATGAGCTATATTTTCACCGTCCATCCAGTTATTAAAATTATGCGGAGGAAAAAAATTGGTATTCACACGGGTCAAAGTTAGCTGGGATCATGAACTGTATGACAAGCCCTCGGGTCTGTCGAAACATCAAGGATTCTCAATTGGAATAAAAGTAAAAACAATGGGTACGCGAGGCGAATGGCAAATGAGTGGCTGGCGTGGGCTGACAGCCATGTGGGCTGGAGGTCAACCGTCACACGTTCTAAATTTAAAATTGATTTTTAAACTGGGAACGGAGCCTTTAAGCCTGCATTAAGCAACACCACAGGCGCCAAGCACAGCGTTGGAGTAATCGTCAATCTTTAAAGTACCTTTAATCATAAGATCTTTATTATACGAAGTATAATTTACGAGTAAAAACAAAAACCAACTTCAAATCAAATTCAAGCTCAAAATTAACTTAGAAGTAGAAAATTCTGTGTCTAAATTCTGTTTTTTGGTCGCTGTTTTATTTTAGAAATTCCAATGTTTCATACTTAGGAGTGTGTCTCATTTTCTTTCTTCTTCCACATTTAGCTTAGCACTATACTACCTGAAGAGCGTGGTTGCACTGTTACGAATAAATTCACCTTTTCGTTATCTATCGGATAGTTAACATTATTATATGTTGATTTTTTCTCATTGCTTACTTCTAAATTTAAAAAATGTATTAAAGGTAGCTAAGTTAGTCTGTAAGGATTTATAAGTTCAGTTATAATATATTAATATTATATAATATATTAAATAAAACTCCTATTTACTATCATAATCATTACTTAACACGAATTATATAATTGTTAATCATAAATTTTCTTTAAATTTCTCTTCCCTTATTCATTCATTCAACTATTCAAGCGTATTAATTTCAAAAGATTTAGTTGAACTAACAACTGTATATAAATATACGTAATTTTCACTGTAAAGTGAAGATAAAGTTTACTACGCGGCCCTAGGCGGATTGACAGACTTCACATATCTTTGACAATTTTCTTAGAGGTTGCAGATGCAGGTTTCCTTTACCACCGAGCGCGTGGTAATAGCACATAAAATTGCAACAAACATATTCATCGGTGCCGGCACCGGGAGTCGTACTCGGGTTGCTGACGTACTATGCAACTTGCGGACACCTGCCAAAAAAGTACTAAAAAAGAACTAAGATTCTTGCTAACCAAACAAGCTTGAGCTTGTGCTAGGAGATGGTTGACGTTGATAGTCAATGGTAGATTCGAACCAACGACCTTACGTTTTGCAGACCTCCACTTAAGCCGTTATTCCATATATCGTATTTTAATGCATCAATAAAGGTAATAATTAAGTTATGTTTCCGACAATGGCTTAGGAAGGTGGTCACCGAGGCCGCATTGTAAGTATTGGAAATTAACCCGTCCGGTAATGATATGTTTTGTGCAATCCGTATGCGTCAACAAAGATACAAACGTTTCCACTTTCGCGGTCATAACAAATGTTGCATTATTGTAAAATATTAAACAAAGAAATCTATGGAGACACTAAACTTAAAATGTTTTTTATATGGTGTTTTTTTCGACCTTAAAGAGTATTCAATTCGTGTTTGTGGTAACACCGATTTATGTTTGAAAGAGGTTGGTTTCTATTATTTTGTTATTACATGCCGTTGGATACAAAAATATGGGATATGTAGGGTAACTGATATATTGATAGACTTAGACAAAACTAGGTAAGTAATTAATAACTACATCGAGCACGAGTGTGGAAGAAGAAATAGAAAATTGGTGCCAGAACTTCGTAATATCACTATAATATTTCATTAAAAGCGGCCCCGCGTAGTAGCGTTTACTGTTGGATCCGATCCGATTTGGTTTTCGGTCGGTCTTTGCCTTTAAATATACTGGTTTAGACATAGAGATAGACATTTTATTTATTTGCAAAACAATATACCAACACATTACATAAAATATAGCAAAAAAAGGAAATTAAAAGAAAGAAAAATAATCACAATACAATTAAAGGAAGAAACAGACAAATAGGATATACCAACATTGGACACCATCGCGGTATGTTCTGTCGCAAGGATGCGACAGCGCTGATTTTCAGCAGTGCCCAGGACTTTTTTTTTTGTTAACGGGGAGGAAATCTTCACACAGGGCACCTCCCCTGTGCCCTCGCACCGCAAGGCACCACGGGCCAGCCGATGTCGCCTTCTTCCCGGGTCCACTTTAGCGGACGACAAAGGCCCCCACCCTTGTCGCCCAGTGAACCCGAGGCCCTCTTAGTCGCCTTCTACGACAGGCAAGGGATACCGTAGTCTTATTCTTGAGAGCCCAGAACTACAGGGCTGGCCCAGGACTACCTCAAGTCGTGCGCGCGCAATACAAAAGACAACTTCGATCACTATCACAATTCTGTACTCACCAAAAATTTTATTCTTTTTTTGAAAGTTACACAAAACTCATGACGTCAGTAGGCCATGTGCAGGTCCCGTGCGGCCGCGGATTGCAATACAGTATTTTCTAAATAAAGTGAATATTGCGGTTGGCGTGTGCCCGTAGATTAAGTATTTAAGTCCGGTCACTGCGCTTTCACCTGTTGTGTCGTAATACGTTTGTTTTTATTTATTTATTTTTGGCAGCGCGACAACAGTTGGCGGGCAGGCCACACGCGGAAAACGGCGACCGCATTCGGACGGCCCAATTGCCGTTTCGACATATGATTATGTTATTTGTTTCGTATTTAGTGACGCCGATTTTATGACCGTATCATGTAAGTTATAACAATGGCGTTAGGGTGGTGTTCCGACTTGTTTGCTTTTGTTGTGCATCTAAGATTTGCAGCAGCTGGTGTGGATGCCGCTCTATGTTTACTGTAAATGTATGAAGTGGCTTTGAGGAAACAGCTTGCAATCGATGTTTCCTAATACGCCTTAAAAACGTACAAGAAGAGTCTATTTTCTACATAATTTTGATATTTTAGGGATAAGGTGCAACAATCACATTTGAAGGAATTAAAGAGCTTTGCCGACCTATTTTATGACAACCTTACTCACCGAGAGAATCGCATAAGTATAAAATGAATCCACGTCAAATGAATTGCCACGTCGTTATATTTCGGCTCACGTGCCAATCCATTCGTGCAAATACAAGCCTAGTTCTGTAATTTTCTTCTTGTTTGATTTTGGTGTAAATAAAGTTGTATTTATCTATTTATCTTCAAGTTAGTATAGCGGCCCTGACACTGATAGATTTTTCTTCGAAAATATCTCTATCGCGTCCTTAAAAGGGAGCGTCTTGAAGGTCCTTGTCCTAAGATAAGTTACCTAAGTTCCCCGTCTGTCTTTCCCTCCGATTACAATGTGCGTATTTTGAAGAATAGATCGAATGGGCATTTACTAAGCTAGTGTGCCTCAACGTCCAGTACTGCTTTTCATCTTAACATCATGTAAGATCGGAAGCTCTTGATTAGAAAAAACAAAAAAAAACACTCATAAATAGGATTTCAGGCTGAGATGCCCTAAGAAATTAGCAACTAGTCAAGTATTTGTCAAGTCAATTAGGTGAAGTTTTAAAGATTCCCAGGCTAACAACAAGGTCCTTCAACCGATTAAAATATGTTTTTAAAGAAGAATCCATAAATACAGTTCTAATCAACATAATTTCTTACTGATATATGTTCAATAGACCAAACTTTTTCTCATAAATAATCATTGGTGTAACAGTAGAAATCAAATTATTACCAGATAAGTGCTCGTATTCCGTTAGTATTGACCGCTGACCAAGTTCTAAAGATCCGAAACAGCTAAAACACCAATTGATCTTCCTTAACGGTCGATTAGAAACAGTCAACAGAAACAAAAAGCAATATAAATCACAGCCTCCTAAACAATGCATTGAATGTTATTACGAAAGATTATAATTGGTTTGGTCCATTCATAATGAGAGGTAAACGGCTCGTAATTAATGGAAATCGTGATGGGCGATGGTTGCTAAACGGACGTCTGCCCACCAGGCGTAGGATAGTGTCAGATTGTGTCGATTTTTTATTTTTTATCAATTGAGTAACTGTTATCCATACTAAGAATATAAATAAATCATGCTTTGTAATTAAAAGCAGAGGTAAAGTACAGTCGATGGAAAGTTTAATTTACGGTGTGCGAAATATATAAGGTTGTTTTTTAATAAATTTTAATACCATACAATTTATGAAAAAAAAAATTAAATTCCTTAATAAAGTAGGTACACGAAATAAAACAAGGACGTTGAAATTTGCTGAGGCTGAACCACTATTATGGCTTACATTTTTTTTTATTGGTTCGGGGGAATCTTCAACAAAATTATGACTTAGCGCAAGGATCACAGAAGAAGCCTGAACCCAGAGTCTACTAAACCAATAATGTATACGATGAACGTTCATTGGTATCGTATGGGGCGACAATTGCTAGTTTTAGTAATCTTTTAGTTCATTGGTACTCCATCGTATGTGTGTTGGTAATAGACGTATTTGGTAATGATGGATTAACAATTGATATGACTGTAATATATCAGTTTCAAAATGAAACGTCACTGGCTAATAGAAAAGCGCTATAGCATCCTAAATCGAATATACCCTAGAGAGAGAATTACAGTTCAGTGATGGGTGATTGTTTTGCATTTGTCAGCGCCTATTAGGGCACTTAAGGAAATATCGACTTATTGAAATGTTCTCAGTTACAATTAATCATATTAATTTAATTAAGGCGTTCAATTTCCTGTTTGCGAGAGAGAAAAAGAACACAAATCCTGTTACGATATGAATGGATCGTCTCTATGAATGATGACCCATTGAATTTATTTTTTAACTCGCGTCAAATAAAATGGGTGTGGTAACAGAAATGTACAGTCATCAACATAACAAAGTTGAGGAGTTTGACATTTCATATTTGTACTTATTAGCATACTGGCCAGTGGTTTGGACGCACCTTTGTTGGTGATTTAAATTTTTAAACAGCCTTTCACTGTTACGTTTTGTTGAAGCTTGTCACGTAAATTATTTTATGATTTATAGCATGATGCTGTATTTAAATCCGATCTCCTTATATTGTCTATTTATATTTATATTTACATAATTTATAAAAATGGATGAATTTTTGGTTTTTGAAGTAAAACGTTTTTACGCAAGCATGACTCGGGGAGTGGGCTGGTTAAAGCGTTACGAAAAGATGGGGCGAAGTGAATGTTAGATAATTAGTGAAGATAGAAAGAGAAATAATTACGTTTCGTAAATTATTGTAAGGGCAAAAGAGAAAGGTGCGATCACACATTTTCTTTGTCTCTTTCTCTATTATCCAGTTTTTTTTTTTTTTTTTGGACGAACTATCACAGTTGGCACAGAGAAGCTGGCCTTTAGTGCTTCACCGGATTTGAGAGGTGGCATAGCTCTTAGGTCGCTTAGCCTGAACCTCTATTAGGTGGTAACTCGACACAAGGGTCCCTCGGCTTGGACGGTTACCATTATTACGCGTTAGCAGTCCGATCCGAGGGCGCCCGAGAGGGCCGAACAACGACTCGGTCGTAGCTATTTTATTAACGAAATCTACTGGGACAATCTAAGCTTAACTTATATGCCACTTCGGGAAGCGTTAGCGCTGGGAGAATAAGTGGCCGAATAAACTCCAGCAACGCTCCTAATCCTATCGAGGGGGTGGGGTTTTCCCATAAAATACTTTGTTATCCAGTTACGTTTCGTATATCTAAGACACAGTGCAAACTGTATCACATTGTAGGAGAAAAAGAGAGCAGTACCTAGACGCGCAAATTTTTGTTCTCTCTTAAACAATCGTGTATATTTTCATTATTGTACTTACATATAGATAATGCAAAGTTTTACTTCAGTCGAATGGTCAAAAGGCACACTTTTCTTTTTAGCCTAAAACATTTTACAACAGCACATTGTAAAAAGGTGACCACACTATTAAAACCTCATGTTATGTAATTATGGGCTTGTAAGAGCAAGATATAGATAATATTTTAATATGTATTAAAAAAATCTTGTCCAATTAATAATATATTTATTTGTTACGTCTTCATAATCTTTGGAATATTTTCAAATTCTTAAGTCGTTTCAAAGGGCAGTTATTTTTTTTTTTACAAATATTGTTAACCTTACGATACCACTACCTTACGATAGTAACCCTAAACCATTAGGCTATTGACGCGTTTTATTAAAGGGCAGTTTATGGAACAAAAGATTTTATTTATTATTATTTAGACTAAAGAATCTCTTTGTGATCTTAACACAATTAAGCAAGATGGCTTGAAACAAGGTTTTTGATGAATTGTAAAAAGCGAACCCAATACTCATGAATGGATGAGCGCAGCGGCGCTGAGGCTGGGATAGGTGTGATTAGAATGAACCAGAGCGTGGGCAGGCGGCCTGTCATCGCGCGACGGTCATTGTGTATGCTACGAAGAGCATCGCGTTTGATAGAGCGGTCAAAATAATTACCTCTTTACTTTTTTTTTTAATTCTGACATTGTAATTAGAATATCAAGCATTTTTATGTGGCCAGTTGTTTTTCGCCCATTGTACTAGTCCGTGATTCAGAATTATTACTAAGTGGTTAACAAGGAGTTAACCACTCCAACCAAGCTTAAGCTTTGGTTAGTTATTTATAGAGACGGTTTTACTAAGGCTTTAATTAATACTTGTCAATGAAAAAAATTGAAAAAATTCGGATAACTGACTATCATTGGGTTACATGGTGGTCAGCTCTGCGCCACCATCTTGAAAAATCTCTTAATCCTTCATGTCTCTCGACAAAGAATACTGAAGACAAGATGTTTTGGGCCTTTCTATGGATCTTCGACCGAGGAAGGGTTGCAGTATCAGGTTCCCTATGTAGTCGGGAGACCTCTTTACGTGCCCTTATCATCGCAGTCTACTCTCCTGCATCTCGTCAGCGACGTATATATTAGTCGATCACAATTATTTATTGTGTCTATCATGTGCGCTCATTTTTTGACTTTTGCGGAATAGACTTTAATGGGTACGCCTGCCCTGTTACCCGGGATTATTTTTTTTTATTTTTTCTAAAATAAAAGCAGTAACCATTACTTACTTAGGCTGCTTATATTAGTAGGCATCAGCTATGTGCCGTTGAAAGTCCCGTCAAAATCGGTCCAACCGTTTTAGATTTTAGTTTTAGATTAGCCGGAACAAACAGACAGATAAATAGACAAAAATTGTAAAAAATGTTATTTTAGTATATACATTCATATGCATGTATTAAAAACGGTTATTTTAAAATGACTAACAGACACTCCCACTTAATTTATTTGTATAGGTTGCCATTGTTGTCTAACTGTAAGAACGCGCAGTCTGTATGCACAATAGAGTACTTAGGTTTGAGCTGAACGTTCTAGTTTATTTTTAATAAAAAATTAAAGAACCCCCATTAATACGTGAAGCTAAATTTTGAACCAAATAACTTGTTGCATATCGTTAAAATATTTACATGTGGTACTGACAAAACCTTTATCGACTGTGTCATGTCATGTCGTGTCTAACAATTCCCGAGCCCGGCGAGATTTGCATTGAATGGATGCGGGCTGGACACACAAGTACGGCGGTCTGTCATTAACGGACGCGCGCAATCTGTCGCCGCTCCACCACACCCTGCCCGAAGCCAAATTATTGTGTTTGTTGGAGTCGCGCTTGCGACACGCGCCACACGAATCACGCAGAGCTTTTCGCTGACTGTACTTCACGTGTATTTATTTATATATGTTGCCTATACAACTAATCAAAATTCGAGTTAAAAATAAAAACCGACTTCAATTCGAATCAAACATTCAACGGGTATTGTATTTCTGAATTATCGTAGGAATATTACGAAATTAGACTTAATCAGATTGCATTTTGGAGAGTGTGCTCAGGAACTACATGATCTAATTCCCCCATCCCCTTTCCACCATAGGACTTCTAGACGCACTGCGGGATTTCATCCTTTTGTTGTGAACATCCCTCAAACCCGAACGAAGCGATTTGCTTCGTCTTTCATTCATCGTACAGCAAATGACTGGAATAGTTTGCCCGCGTCTGTCTCTCCTTCCGATTACAATGTGGGTATTTTCAAGAGTATAGTGAATTGGCATTTACTAAGCTAGTGCACCTTACCATACAGGACTGCATTTCCACTTAACATCAGGTGGGATTGTAGGTAGTCAAGCACTTGCTTAGAAATTATAAAAAAAAATCTAATAAATCTATCTGTTTCCTTAGATGGTTTTCTCATGGATGTTGGGTGCTGGGTGAACCAATTTTGATGATTGTATTCTGGTTTGAAAGCTGGTGGTTCCATTCCCTTTTCACCTAATTCCATTCATTTACTCTACCTAATTCTAATGCAACCCATACTTTTACAACTGTTCTCTCTGTTCTGATTTTTCATTATATACAGTCGATCGGCGACGATATAGCGGGTAGTCATTGTTCCCGATAATTTCTGCTACCAATTCCATACACGATGAATTTGGATTACGATTTCTACATGGGCTATGAAGTAAAAAGAAGTGTTGTTTTTACAATTGTTCACGCAATTTTTTTATTATTATTAAACCTTTGTGCCTTAATGAACAAATGAAAAAAAAATCCAAATTGGTCTAGTCATATTTGAGTTTTATTAGCCCTTAACGGGGGGACCCTTGTGTCGAGTTACTAGCGATAGAAGGACCTAAGAGCTATGCTAATCCGGTAAAGCAGTCAAGGCCAGCTTCTCTGGCCAATCTGTGTAGTTTGTCAAAAGAAAAAATCGAGTTTTGCGCAAAGCAACATTTTACCGTTTCGAACACTTTACACCAGTCATGATCACAGAGGGACTGAGGCGGTCAGGTCAATAGGCGTAAATATAATAAGTCGTTATAAACAATGGTTACTTAGAAATCTGGTCAGGTATAGCACATTCGCTTCCATGCTACCTCCTACCGTAAGAGTTTATACGGTCATCAGAAAAAGCAGCATTAAAAAGTTCTTTGTGTACCGTCCTTTGTCCGCGGTTTTTTATATCATCTACCCTCATTCCTGATTTTTTTGCAATAAAAACCCCCGGTTTTATGAAATCTCAAAGGAGACGATGCGAATAATTCCACGTTTCATGTTTCTTAGTTTTTTTTTATAGTCTCGATTTCTAAACGCCCACACGTATTGTTCCACTTTATCGATCTGATCTCTTTTTGATATACCTCCACGATGATAGACCGGGGGTCTGTATTGTGTCCACTATGAAGGTTTTCATTTTTTATACAAACTATTCGAAAGGTTATAATTAAGAAAGAGTTGATGGATTACTAGATGTTGCATTTGACAATAACATGTTTTATTTTGTTAAAAAAGATACAAAAATTGAAAACTCTTTGAATAGGTTAAATCGTCATATTGAAAATATCTTAAAAGTTATCTTATAAGCTTATCGAAAAACATATTTCTCTTGGTTTTAAAACGTAAAATATATCATTTTACGTTTTGCAAACTGGTCTGTTATGGTCAGTTTCCATTGTTGCAAACTGACCATAACATGGCAAAACCGAAAAGTGTCAATCACCACCAAGACCAGACTCTTGCGCGCTTTAGTCTTCTCAATATTTTTGTCAGTCAGAGTCATTTTTTTTTTTAAAAGAAAGCTAGCAATATTTCTTTTTTTTTTTCAGAAATATTACTAACAATCTTGTTAAGCATTCCAACTAAGCTTAAGCTTGTGCTAGGACATGGTTCACGGCAATAGTCGAATGGTGGATTCGAACCCACGACCTTACGATTCGCAGACCGTACCCTAAACCATTAGGCTATTGACGCTTGGTCAATCCGAGCAGCCGACCGAAAGAAAATTGGGACTTTTGAAATGTGGTGTTGGCGGAGAATGTTACGTATACCATGAACGAAAGCAAAAAGAACTAACAAGTCCATTCTTCGCCAAATATAGACCAGACTGTCAGCTACTTGCTACCGGCGAGTCCTTAGCTACTTTGGTCACATTGACCGAAGGCAACCAGCTAATTTAGAGAAAATGGTTGTTGTAGGGAAAATCGAGGGCAAAAGATGTCCCACTCGCTGGTCTGACCAAATAAAAAACATAGTGGGACTCGACATTCCGACCGCAATGAGAGAAGCCGAGGACAGAGCGGTGTGGAGAGACGAGCTGCCGTCGACGTCTCGGTGAAAGCGCTTCAAGATAAGCACGACCTTCAGAAATGAAGAATACGATGAAGAAGAAGATATCCGTCTCAATGGACACATAATGCATATTTATTTATTATTTACTTGCGTACAATACAGTACAAATACGCGAACTTAATGCTAAAAGGCGTTCTCTGCTAGTCTAACTTAGGGTTGTGCAGAAACAAAATAGCGGGAGCATGCTAGGAGAGAAAAATAACAAATAAAACAAATCATGAGATCCTGGCTGCATGCACATGTAGACGCCACCAGTTCGTTCAGATTATTTAATCATTATTATGATGCTTTCAACATTGTTGTTTCTCCTCTTTAAAGAGGGTGAAAATGTAAGTACGGGCCGAAGCTAAGTACCTGTAATGAAATTATATAAAATCAGACAGTGTCATAATTAAGGAATTTACGTTTGAGACGGCATGTATTTAGAATTACGGCTTTCTGTAATTGCACAAATCATGGATTAATTAATGTCAAGTAATTTTAAGTTTGTGTCGGGTTGTTGGTATGTTATTATTATTATAAAAACATGCATTGATAAGACGCACATCCATGAAAAACAAAATTAAAACTATATGCTGTTAGTTTACCGTTTATGAAGCGTCAATAGCCTAATGGTTTAGGGTACGGCCTGCGAATCGTAAGGTCGTGGGTTCGGATCCACCATTCGACTATTGCCGTGAACCATGTCCTAGCACAAGCTTAAGCTTAGTTGGAATGGTTAACAACATTTTTATTATAATTTCTGAAATAAAAAAAAAAGAAATATTGCTAGCTTTCTTTTTTTTAAATAAAAGTATATATATATATTGATAATATACATATGTAAAATATTATTAAAATATAATTGTTTAATTATTCTAAAAGTCGTACTGTGTTTCTGTAAATGTTAAATATTCCTACATCCTGACAAAAAATTAAGCTGCTTTTTTGCTTGCTTGCTTTCTAAATATTTTTAACCATGATCCCCTAGCGTCATTACTATTTATTCAACGCGGTCTCTAAGTTACGGCGCGGTCATCGGCGCTTGATTTTTTTGTTGTCCTCAGATGGCGATCAAATATAAACATGGTTTTTAATGATCTCTGCTCACTCCTCGATGCTATCTGCGACACATGTTGTGCCGGCTAATGGAGGACATATCCTGACTAATGTTCAGTCCGCTTTATGTTTAAGTTAACTACTTTATCCATAGCGTAACTCTAACTAGAAGATTCAGCAATATCGTTCTCAACCGACTTCAAAAACAGGGGAGGGGAGGAGGTCAATTCGTCGGTATATATTTTTTAATGTTTATTACCTCATAACTTTGGAATGGGTGAACCAATTTTTTTGATGATTCTTTTCAATTTGGTACAATAACATCCATACAACCGTAAAAGTCTTAAATTTGCTTCAAGTGTGTGCGTGACAAATGGACGAATAACTCAATATCACGATTCAGCCGATTTCGATCATTCATTTTTTATTAGAAATGGTAGTTTGAAGAGAGTTTGCTTAAATTGTAATGATATCTATTTTTTTTATGACGAACTACACAGATTGGCTAGAGAAGCTGACCTTGACTGCTTTACCGGATTGAGAGGTGGCATAGCTCTTAGGTCGCTTAGCCTGAACCTCTGTTTGTTAGTAACTCGACACAAGGGTCCCCCCGGTGAGGGGTAACATCGGCTTGGAAGGTTACTATGTTACGCGTAAGCATTCCGATCCGAGGGCGCCCGAGAGGGCCGAACCACGACTCGGTCGGTTGCTATTTCACGGATAATCTAAGAGACATTCAAAAGCTAACTTTGAGTGCCACTTCGGGAGATGAATTCTATTACGGAATATTAACGTTGGACTAACGATTCGGTTTGAAGTCGGTTTTTGTTTTTACTCGTAAATATAATTATCAAGAACCGACTCGAACCTGTAAATTTACTCACTAGTGTACTTTCTACTCAAACAGTGAAAATGACAAACTGATATCTCTTCAAGATTTGTTAAATAACATTAAGTTCGCCTTTGTACATGTATTTTGGAACAATTATGGGTTTATATATCTATAAGTAATTAATGTGATTTTATAAGAGAAAGTGTCAAAAGTCGTCTGGGAAACGTAAGGGCGTGGGTTCGAATCCACCATTCGACTATTGACGTGAAGCGTCCTAGTGTAAGCTTAAGCTCTGTTGGATTGTTTAGCAATAAGGTTGGTAAGATCTGTGAAAATAAATATTGCCAGCGTTATAAAAAATAAATATCTTCGATTAACAATGTACGCAACATTGTTCATCATTCATCATTAACATATAGGCTCCGCATCCAGGCTAAGCTTCCAGCTCAAGATCTCTAAGCTAAGCGTGAGCTCACCCATCTTCATTGTAATATCTCATAAGCTTACCAATATCTCAAATAACCATACCACCATACGATATTTAGGTGTTTCCTTGTATTAGAAAACAAAGGTCCTATGTAAAAAATTAAAATTTACGATATTAAAGTGCGAAAGTAAGCCCTTTTCAACAAAAAAACAAAATTGGTTCATAAATGAGGGCGCTATGATTTAAAAAAATAGAAAATCTCGGTAATCGAGAACCTCCTTGTTTGAAGTTGGTTTAAAAAAATAGATTCGACTGAATTCGATTGATTGCAACCAATTTATATTAATTAAGAAATTGTATCGTACCGTTACGTCCGCCATGAAAAATAAAAAAATACGTCCACCACCGTCGCACCAGATGTTTCAAAAGATCCCACTTGAAAAGGCGGTGGATACACGTAACGGTGCCTTTTAGCAGCGTGTATATCACATATTCACCATTGAAAATATTAGGCAAATGCTTTTGCCGGTATTAGCTAAAGCCTGATAAAAAATTATGAGCTTCTAAGATCACTAGGAAGCAAGCAAACAACGTAAGTATAAACCACTGAAAAGAAATCCTTAACAGCATTATGCATAGGGTATGGTTAATAGACTTAACTAAAGATTATAAATAAAATAAAATAACATATATTTTTTCCATACAATCTTAGTTTTATTTAAATTTTACTAACATATATAATACATGCAGCTAATTAATGGCTAAAATCATTAATTTCTAATATATATATGGGCAGAATCTAAGCAAAAACCGTGGTTGGTAAATCAAATGATGGGAAACAAGAGCCATAACGATATATAAGAGACAAACCAGGTTCAGTAAGGCTAGAAGAAGAGAACAATAGAACTTGGAAGAGGTCTTTGCACTGGACAAACAGAGAAATAATTGGAGACTAAACTATATATATTAATTTTTTTTTTAATTTTAAAAAGAAAGCTAGCAATATTTCTTTTTTTTTTCAGAAATATTACTAACAATCTTGTTGGTTCGTTGGTTCACGGCAATAGTCGAATGGTGGATTCGAACCCACGACCTTACGATTCGCAGGCCGTACCCTAAACCATTAGGCTATTGACGCTTTGTTTTGTTTTTGTAATTACTATCTAAATTAAGGCTTATTATTATTAAATAACAAATAATATAACGTGTTCCAGCAAAGTAAAAAAGTCACCTTTGGCTTGTACTTTATCAAAAATACCCCACAAACTAACCTTAAGATTGTAATCTGTCAAGTGTTTTTAGTTCATTTTTTGTATGATTTTGTCAAACCGTCGGTCACTTTTGGTTCCAGTGTTTTCGTCCCCACGAAGGATGATTTACAATATTTAAATCGTTAAAGGTAAAAGAAATTTTACCTAATACGGTATGATAATTATGTATTCATGAATGTTACATATTGAAATATAAAAAAATAATTTACTCCCCAGATCATGAGCAGAGATAAACGCTCACAATTCCTATTTACGTGAGTCATCTCCTAGCACAAATATTAGGGAGAAAAAATGTACGAATTAGGCACACAATGTCATATCAGTCACTAATTCGTTTGCTCTGATTTCAATTAAAAAAAATGACGTGTAGATACTCATTAAAAATAAAACGTATTTAAAAATAGTAAAAACTTTTTTGACATTGACAAATTTATTTATCGTAAGAGTTGAGTTCTTACGACGTCATATCTTTCAAAATATCTTAAAAAATCGTGTAAAGTATAAGAATAATCCTCCATCAAGTAGACACGGACGAAAGCTCGTAAAGCTCCATCAATATTTCAATAGAGAACACAACCGGCCAACAACTTCATTCCTCACCACGGGAGGTTTGTAGAACATGAAGGGCTCGAGATTTACATCAGAACCGGATTAGTTACAGTAATTGCGATACAACAATAGGCAAAATGGACGGCATGAAACGTGGGCGCGGGAACGTGGCCCGTTGAATAATACAATGCTAACCTGATACCTTCGGTCTTTATACTCACGATATCATAAGTCAGCCGGAGCATCGGTTTTCAACGACGTTGGTGTCAACGGGTCACTGCGGTTGGAACAAATGTTTGATCAAACACTTTTAATATTCCATAATTGACAATGTACATAGATAGGGCGTAAACACACACACAATATACAATATATAAACATTGATACAGTTATAGTTTATTTAATTAAAATAAAAAAAAAATTAAATTAAATTCTTGCCTGGTGTACGGAGATGGGCTCACCGGTCACATATATGTCTTACTAAGTTCTACTCCGCTAGGGTTAAAAGGTTTAATTGGATTTGAATTCGGCTTTTTTTTACTAGTAAACATACTTGTATTTCATAATAAGATCACAATGTTTTGCGAGGCAGGGCGGGGGCACACGTGGCCGCCAGAGAAGCACATGTGATGTGGCCGGCCAGCCGCTGGTCGCATGTGATGTCCACGACGAATAACTCCACATACGACAGTTTGTTTTTATTCGACCGTTGGGTTACTGTGTACAGTTGTGAACAAAATTCTATTTACATGATCATATTTACGGTATTAGAAATTTATAGAGTGGCTTTACAACCAACTTCAAAAAGGAGGAAGTTCAGAATTCGTCTGTATCTTTTTTTTATGTTTGTTCCTTCTTTAGTTTCGACCGAGTAAACCGATTTTGATGATTCTTTTTTTATTTGAAAGGTGGTGATTCCAATTTTGTCCAATTCTGACACTGTCATCCGTGAGAAAACCATATAAATCTTGATTTTGTATTAAGTATGTGTGCTACAAATGAACGAATAACTTAATATCACGCAAACCGATTTCGATGATTCATTATTCATTGGAAAGGATGTACTTCAAGAGTAGTTTCATGAGAGTTTGGTTAGGTTCTGATTAATTCTATTTCGTAATATTCGATCGAAGTTTGATTTGATTTGATTTCAACTCGGTTTTTGGTTTTATTCGTAAATATAATACACGTCTATAACTGTTGAACGCAATATCCAAACTAATTATGCATAGCGTCGTTTTGTAGGTTATGTCAAGACCTTTCAAATTATGTATAGTATTGCTAGATACGAGCTCTGTAGGGCTTTGTACATAGCCGCGAAATTCAAAAGACAAAAAGGCGGAAGGGAGATATTTGACAACCTACTTGTCAGTTCCTAACGTCCCAAGCAAAGAATCTGTCTGAATTAGAGCTCGGTGCACCCTGATACCGTTCCCCTCGCCCTCCTCCCCATTCGGTTGATCTTTCAAACATGTAAATATTCTTAACATACACACTAGTTTCATTAAAATGTATAATAATTGGTATTGATAGTAAATGCATTCATATAAATTCGTTAACAGATTTTCTATATAACTGTCGTTGATCTCTTAGGCGAAACGTTTTATGGTTTCTGACCAGATGTATATCGCTTAAAGTAATTTAAGATTTATGCTCTGCACATACGTTATTCGTTATTAATTAAAAGCTTTTTATCTTAAATATTTGTTCTTTTCTTTTAATTATCATAAAACGTGTTTTTTGCAACAATGATTTATTTATTTATTTATTTATTTAAATCAACAAAAATTATAACACCGTTACAGATAATACCAATATGATGTTACAAAATATTATTAAAATTATAACAAATAAAAGCTGCTTAATGTAGTGACAATAATATATAAATATAATAAAGTCTAACACCTTCTACGCATTTGTAGGCAGCTTCGATAAACACAGACTCTGTGCAACAAAATATATCAATGTGCAGTGAGATGGTATTAACAAACCCAACCGCGCGCGACAGTGGAGAGTTCGTGGATAAGTTAGTCCTGGAGACAGGCAGTAGGAACAATGGCGGACGACGGCGCATGCACACGTAATTGTCAGGCGTCCGCAACTGTAGCGCGGCCAGCACCTCTGGGTGATGAACCCAGCCCCGCAGCACCCTCCACACATATTTAATCAGTGCGACGTCTCTCCTCACCTGCAGCCTGCTGTACCCGACCATGCCCAGTACAAATAGGCTCGGGTACATCAGTGGAAAGCAAGGATACACCCCGTACTGCTTATAATAAAGAAATCTACAAAATTTATTTTGGATCTTCTCCACCATGAGACAATATTTATCTTCATGAGGATTCCAAATGTAAGCGTTCGTCTCTAGATGGCTTCTTACCAATGCGTTAAATAAAGATTTAACCACTAATGATGTATATGGTGTATGGATAAATAATTTATTATAGATCACATAAAATCTCTTAAGCTTTTTTACTGTACAAAGATATGAAAATAACTATCTAGGTTTGAATTTACCGTAAAGATAAAGTTACTTTATATATATTTATCTGGCACCAGTAAATTTGTTGTTGCAATTTTATGTGCTGAGTTGTACCACGCGCTCGGCGGTGAAGGAAAACATCGTGAGGAAACCTAGATGTCTTAGAAAAATTTTTTGTTCCTGAAAAGTTCACGTTTTCCACTAGCGGCCTTTTTTCACCAATATCACGATATTACCGTGTATTTTTATTATGTATATTATGATGTTATCTGTGCACGCATATTAAATTGTATGTTTGTGTGCTTATAATATAAGATTCTTAAACTCTCGGCGCTACTATTAGCCTGATCTTAACCACCAAAGGTTAAGAAGGTAAGAGGTTATTTGAAGAAAATGCTAAATAGCATGAAGTTCTCATTTGTGCATATATTTTGGTGCAATAAACGATCTATCTACCCGGCGGCACGTGTTATAACATTCAGTTCGTTTCCAGTTTTTTACGTTTCCACCGGTAACTTTCTTTTAACAGGAAGTTAACTTTTTATAAGTTGGTCAATGGGTTAAAGGGTTGTTATTAGTTAAACGATGAACACCATATGGCCAGTTACATTTTTTATTGGTTATTTAGCTACGAACGATATTGGACATATACCTTACAACGGTACTTTATATTTTATTTTGAAACTACAAACGATTATGAGATTAGAAATGGATGAATTGAAATGAATGATGGATTCGAACCGACCGACCGATTCGATCGACCTTACGGTTCGCAGACCGTACATTAAACCATTATAGTATTGACGCTTTTTGATTATTGTCTTTGCCTTGTCCAAAGAGACAAGACCGAAAAAAAATTTGACATTTGAGACATATCCCGCCTAAAGCGCACCTCTATTCCGTAGAGGCGGACAAAAAATCACGGTGAATTATACCGCTAGACGGCGCATCTGGATGTCGTTGCGCTCTCACCGTTACGTCGCCGCGCTTGTGACCCGCCGCGGCAAAAAACGTGTGGCGTAGGAGTGATCCAGCTTTGTTCTGGGGAAATTATACGCTCGCGTGACGTGGTGAAATAGTGCGGAATCGCCATTGAATGAATGTGGAAAAAGCATCAGAGAAAATAACAATGTTATGTACCACTTAAGGCGAGTAGAAAAGATTTTTAAAAATTGTTTAGTTAGTTAGATATAGCACAACAAATTGTACAACAAATTGTAAAATGTACCTTAGTTATGTCATCATCATCAGCCTGTGTCTACCCACTGCGGGATATAGGCCTTTCCCAATGCCTTCCACCATATGCGATCTTCCGCTTTCCGCATCCAGCCACTTCCGGCTATCTTTACAAGGTCGTCGGTCCATCTGGAGGGAGGGCGCCCTACACTTCTCCGACCCATGCGCGGCCTCCATTCCAATACTTTCCTCCCCCATCTACCATCACTGACTCGGCAGAAGTGCCACTTTAACTTGCTTACTTTAAAAGCTATGTCGACTATCTTTGTTCTCCGTCGAATTTATTCGTTTCGGATTCTACATTAGTTATGTAATGCCTTTTATTTGATTTTGGTGTATAATAAACTTATATCTATCTACCTATCTATCTATAGAAAGATAAATTCTTCATTGCACCAAAATACATTAACCAAATTTAATGCTATTTATCGTTTTCTTCCAGCTAACCTCCGGTTGTTAGTCCGCTATGGGTAGTGCCGCTTAAAACAGTGTTTTAAATTTTTTTATAGAAAAATTAATATAAATTTATTTATTAATTTTAAAAAGAACAAATACAAATACTATTCAGATACACGCGATTTAAAGGCATTAGTAGAAGATGCCTCCCTAATCCTAATCGGCTAAGTTTAATAACATACTCTTTATTTAATAAAAATAATAATAATTTGAATAAATATTATATTCAATAAATAAATTAAATTAAATTATTGTCTAATAATTAAATCAAAAACGAGATAAAATAAATTCTATAGTAAGAATAGCTTTATTAAGTGAGTGATTTACGCGTAAATATGAGAAGTCATTATTAAATAAAAATTATGTACGTACGTGCATTAGAAACTTACTAGGAATCGAGTTTATAATAATTTTGTATAATTCCTTGTTTTTATAAACAACAAACACAACTTTTTTTTCTATGATATGATGATATGATTCGAACCGAATGTAGCCATTATTGACTTTCGGCACGTTTTAAATTAATAAGCTAATAAGTTCAATGACGCCAATAAATATCTCAAGTTATGTGTGCTTTATATATCAAAATAAATTCAATTTAAATAAATAAATTTAAACAACCTGTATAGTCGCGCAGGATAAGCGGGCGATAAAACAAATATCCGCCGGTTATAAGGGTCAAAAACCATATTGCGCAAAGTTGGCCCAGCCCAGATGAGACGCGGTTTTTTGCCCATCTCCTAGGTTATTTTTAACCACTGTTATGGTCGACGGCACCGCAACACCGTCCCGGCGACTAGGGTCAGAGCGTGAAAGTTTCAACTTTACGATGTTCCTCCCCGCATCGCAAACAGTTGTAAGCATTTATACACTCAATAAATGCTTCTTGCATGTTATTTGCTGAACAATATAGCATTATGTTAATTCAACTATTATATTAAAATACGAGTAAATATTGTACATTGACATATATTTACTCGTATTTTACACACAATAAAATCAGTTTTTCGGACCCTTTCGGGGTGACATGTATGGGAGCTATTTAGGTATTTTACATTCCATTGTAATAATCTTTTTTAGACCACGTTTGGATGTTAATATATTATTTTTATTTATCATAGATTTTGTCTTAAGAAATTGGTGATTGGTTTTAGTTCTTCTCAAAAATTCAAACTATTTATTCCATTGTTCGAAGTTTAGGAGAATTAAATTTATAAATTTATTCTCTTTTCAGAATCTCCCCCATTGCTGAGGATCGTGACTCCTCTCTCGGCGATCAATCAGCTGTCCCCAGGCATTCTGGCCAATGGCCCTGTGGAGGGCCACATTGTGGAGGCTATGGACCGGAAGGCCGTCGCTGGTAAATGTTTCCAGTTCTGGTCTGCCCGTCCATCTTTTCGGACTTCTTATAAATTATTAAGGAACAATTAATGTTAGACTTTCAACTACTTACCGTTGGCTAAAATAATAGCATTATAATCAAGAATTGCCCTAATTAGGGCTAACTTTCAGCATTATAAGTAGTAGTTGTAATATTCTTTGTTTTGGATGTTACTACCTAGATTATAACTGAAATATAGGTAGGCATATAGCCTGTGTAAAGTAAGTCAGTTTGCATCAAAGAGACCGTTTCGACGAACGTGAAACGGGAATTTCCGTTTCTGCAACACGGTAGGTAGGTTAGGTCGTATGTATAGGTTTAGGTCTAGGTTTCTATTACGTCAGATTTAGAAAGAATCATATCGAAACACTTCTATAAATTTGTGCCACATGAATATATATCGGCTTCTATCACATTAGTGATCGATGGACTCCGATTACTGTTACATTCGAACTTAGGCATTCGGAAGACTCCGCACCAACCTCACTTCGCAAATACCTTAATTCCTGAAGACAAAAAACTTCAACCAGTGCGTCGTCCCAGCCATGACCTACGGTGCAGAGACTTGGACTCGCACAACGAGCGATGGAAAGAGCTATGCTCAGCATTTTAAACTAAACTAACTGCCATTCTAAACTGGAGCGTACCACCATCTTTCTTATCTTATATCACCACTTAACACTAGGTGGGATCGTGGTCAAGCACTAGTTTATAAATCATAAAAAAATTAAAAAAAAATTCTTTAAGGCATAGAATCCGAAAAGAAGAAATTCGACGGAGAACAAAGGTAGTCGATATAGCTCTTAAGTCAGCAAGTTGAGTGGCCGGCCACAACTTCCGAGTCAGTGAAGGTAGATGGGGGAGGAAAGTCTTGGAATGGAGGTCGCGCATAGGCCGGAAAGCGTGGGGCGCCCTCCCTCCAGATGGGCCTACGACCTTACAAGGATAGCCGGAAGTAGCTAGATGCGGATTTCCAACAGTGGATAGACACACACAGGTTCAACATGTGCTAGGAGATGGTTCACATCAAAAGCCGAATTGTGGATTCGAACCCATGATCTTATGTTTCACAGACTGTATCCTAAACCATTAGGCCTTTAAGTGGCTTCGACTACGCAGTGTTTGCAACAGAAAAGGCCGTATTTTTATCTGCATGTTTATAATATTCAAATATTAAATAAACAGTCGCACATTGCGTAAAAAAATAAAAGCTGCCTCTATCATTTTGAGATGTCGATGTGACAAAAATTGTTCCGTTTATTTTGGCACCAAATGTTCCGTTAGGGTACGTTTGCACCTTGCGACTGCAAATAACCTGCGACCTATTTATCCGGCCACGAAAAAACCTTCCTTAACAACTTTATCACTAATATATGGACGAAAATAAGCCAAGGGATTATAGTCTTAATTGTATAGACGGAAGATTGGTTAAATGATTTTTGTAATGCAAGTAAAAGATTGTATGTGTAACCACATGTGGGAACGATGTTAGTGCTTTTTTGTGACCATAGGTCCTGAGCTTGGTTTTCGGCGGATGTTTGGTCGGTTTACGTTATTAATTAATCTGTTAGGTTTGTCTATTAGCGTGTTATTAGAAACTTGTCAGGTGTCAAATCTGAAATGCAAAGTTTCAACTTAGTATTGCATTGTGATTTTGATTTAACATTGATAAGTAAATTTTTAGTGTTAGATATAATAAAATAGCTACGAGTATAATTTAAATAATTTGAACGCATAATATGTTTAATAAAAAATTGTAGTTGATTTCAGTATTTAATAGCGTAGTAAATTATATAATTGGAAAACCTATATAGCTACCGAATAACACTATTTTACGGATTTTATTTCTAATTTCCTTTATTTTTAAGTTCATCCGGCCTATCAATCACCCTGGTCTTTGCTGCATAGGCCAACTAATGATAGGAAAGTCACTAAAACCCCAAATGTAGTTGTTATAATATAAGCTCTCGCGTGCTTTAAAACACTGTCTAAGATGGTCTGACGACTTTATAAAGACTAAAAGACAGTCCTGGTTGCAAGCCGTTTACAAGCGGCCCTTTTGGAAATTGTTGCGGAAGTCCTATGTCCAGCAGGATGGCTTACGGCTGAAATTATGACATTTTCATGATTTACATAAAATTAAGAAATATACCAGTAGGACTTCTTGTTTATTAAGATCTGTTTAAGAACTGATGAATGAAAGCGAAATGAAGCGTCAATAGCCTAATGGTTTAGGGTACGGTTTGCGAATCATAAGGTCGCAGGATCGAATTCACCATTCAAATATTGACGTGAACCATCTCCCAGCACAAGTTTATGATAGTAGGAATGGTTAACGAGATTGTTAGTAACATTTTCTGAATAAAAAAAAGAAATAGTGTAGCTTTCTTTTTTTTTTTAATTAAAAATAAGCTGTAACGGGTTTCTTTGAAGTCGTGTTAACTAAATAAGTGATGATATTTCTCTTAATTGTTATTGTTGTTCATCTATTTCTAGTTAAAACCATAATAAAGATATTCTCACCGTATAGATCTACTTATTTACCTTAAGGAGGACGATTTCTGTCGACAAAAATCTTGTTAACATATTCTACCTCACAACAACTTTGACAACATCGTTAGCAACATCGTCGTAAGCAACATCTACAGACCTCCATTTAAATTAAATCTGACCTTATAATAATTACGTATCTCATATTGCATATAATAAATCTTACAAGTTCTCTTATATTATGGCCCCTACTTCCAAAGGATACATCTAAGTTATAAAATATAGCATTAGTGTGCACGCAACTTTACCTTAGTAATTCCACCCTTCACTGTCATAGGCATATTTATCGAAGGATGCAGAGAACCACGTTCCGAGTTCGGACGGTATCGGTGGTAAATCTTCCCGAGCTAACTGTACCGGTCGGGTCACGTCCCGTACCCGCGACGGTCACGTCTCGGCCCCGCCGGCCCCCGTACCACGACATATTTATTACCGACGCCTTATACCGAATTTCGTGATGTCACTTCACTGAGGATGTATTGTTGAATTTGCCGGCAAGCTTATGGGAAATTTAACAAGTATATTTACGAGTAGAAACAAAAACCGACTTCAAATAGGAATATTATAAAATAGGACTAATCAGAACCTAATCAAATTCTCATCAAACTACCGTTGAAGTACATCCTTTCCAAAAAAAACTAATCATCAAAATCGGTTGGCGTTATATTAATAATAATAACTTTATTAATATCACAAAAACAAACATGTTATATATACAGGAGCTGTGTCTCCTGAACTAGGTACAGTGCACCATCTCAGGAGACAGTGCCTTCCAGAGTCACAAACAGTAAGTCCTGCGTATAATAAGTTTTTAATATAAGTTAAGTAAATTATACTGTATATATATATATAAGTATATATGTTATATATGTATATATATTGAGTTATTCGCTCATTTGTCGCCCATATACTAAATGCAAATTTAACACTTTTTTTTCTCACGGATACCATTGTCTGAATTGGACCAAATTAAAATGAGATAACTAGGGAAGCGCCAGCTTTCAAATAAAGAAACAATTATAATAATCGGTTAACACGGTAACAAACATAAAAAGTATATGAATTGAGAACCTCCTTGTTTTGAAGTCGGTTGAAAATAAGTGTATAATCCATTACTCGTTATGTATTACCTATTTTATTATCCAATTACCATAGTATTTATTGGTTGTTGTATAATAGTCACCGATATTTTTGTGATAGCTTACAGTCTACTCAGCTGTTTGATGGGCATGGGTTTAAACATTAGTGGTTTTGTACATAGTCGATGCCATTTTTTTCCGATTTAAGTGCAAAAAAATTTGCTAAAAATTTCTCACCATCTGTCTCAAATGAAACCTAATTATCTTGATGAAGTAAAAAGTGAAAGTCATCTCTGTCTACCCCGCGAGAGTTAAAGGAACATGAGAGCTTTTTTTAAATTAAATACAAAAAAGAATTTCCCCTATTTATAGTCGATTTTATAGCCGGCTAAGGATCGCACTGAGATTATAAAATCAAATCGTAAATCAAACGCAGATCCACTAAGCTTTACTTAAATTATAAATTAAGTAAACCCCAAGAAACAACTCTTTCAACAATCATATACATCACGCCATTCCATTCTACACGTATCCCACGTAATCGGGTCCAGCACACCTCATCCCCACGCATAAAGGTGTGTTTACACGGAGCGGCGCGGCGGCGCAATCAATCTCCATCAGCAAGCGGCGCCTTATCTGCGAGTATCCGCCTCCGCGATCCCAGGCAACTGTAGACATGGGCTACTTCGCTCATTTAGTATTAATTCTATATCTGTGAGCGAAGGTGAGAAAGCCAGATGTAGAGCGTCAATAGTCTAATGGCTTAGGGTACGGTCTGCGAATCGTAAGGTCGTGGTTTGACGTAAACCGTTTCCTAACACAAGCCTTAGCTTATTTAGGATGATTAACAATAATGTTAATGATATTTGTAAAAAAAAATATTGTTAGCATTCTTATTTAAAAACAAAAATTAAAAAAAAAACAGTCAGTGATTTTTCTAGGTATATGTATGTATCTATTATATGTTATCTATCTTATAATATGTATAAATAATATTGTGTATGTAGATATGTATATTTGTTGTGTATGTATATTCCTTGATCATTACACCTATAAATGTGTTTACTGTCTCCCCCAGGGTTAACAGGTAGAATGCCATTAAGTCATAAAGTTCGCCTAAGTTTAAGTGTAAGTAAATAAATATTTTTTACGTCTTTTTGCAGCTGAGATGGTAGACAGAGAAAGCAATCACCAATAAACGAGGCACAAGTTCTAGTAAGCGCTTGCGTAATGAATAACCGAAAAATTCATTGGCCCAAACTAGGCAGACTGCGGACCGTTATATCGAAAGCCTTTCAGAATCTTTACTGAGATAGTTTTAGACAATTCACATACACGCTACTGTATATTTTATGTTTAAATAGACAAATGGACCGACAACTTTATTTTTGATGTGCCCATTCTACTAAATCCACCATTCTACTATTGATGTGAACCAACACCTTTTTTTTTGTTGACGGGGAGGAAATCTTCACAAAGATACCCCACCTTCTGGGGGGAAGGCGGCGGTTATGTGGGGATCTTACCCAATAAAACCTCCCCGGTGGCCCTTTCCTCGGTGCGTGATGAGGGGCTCCGGGATGTCTCCGGGAACGCACCGGAGCCTCTCTGCACTGTGCTTAAGGAGAGCACGTCCCGGGGGGAGGTTACTCCCTCCCCCCCTGTGCCCTCGCAGCGCAAGGCGACACGGGCCAGCCGATGTCGTCTTCTTCCCGGGTCCACTTTGGTGGACGACGCAGGCCCCCACCCTTGTCGTCCAGTGAACCCGAGGGCCCCTTTTAGTCGCCTTGTACGACAGGCAGGGGATATTTGGGGGGGAGGGGGCAGTCTTATTCTTGAGAGCCCAGAACTACAGGGCTGAAAACCACCTAGCACACCAAACACCAACACCTAGCATAAGCTTAAACTAAGTTGGAATGATTCCCAGAAATTTGTGACAAAAAAGTTGTTAGCATTTTTTTTTAATCTGCTTTTTGGTCACGAAGGGAAACAACGTGAAGAAACCTAAACATGTCTTAGAAAAAAATTCTAAGACATTTGAAGTCCACCACGTCGCCCTAGTGCGGATTGTCGCTTTATGGTCTAATACTCTCGTCACAAAAAAAACTGTGCCGAACAGTGGGATATATTACTTAACATTCTAGATTTTTTAGTTGACTCTAAGGTCATCCATTGATGCCTTACTAAATAATGTATTCAACCTATTATTTTTCCGCCATCTCTGGTATCTTCTATATTGCCGTGAGAACAAACGCAATCGTCCATCAAGCGTTTATCACGAATACGCGCACACGTAACCTTATCTGCGGAGATGAAAGTGGGGAAACTGTCCGCCGACACCGAATTATTGTTTTCGGTAGCGGGACGTGACGAACAGATCTTACGCGAGATAACTTTATAAGAAATCGATCATTTTATTATTTACCTATAATATTAAAAAAATATTCTTTTTATTTTTTTCAAAGCTAGGGAAAACTTGAAAATGTGCCTTGTTAGCACACCGAGCTCGATCTCCGGTGCCGGCACTAATGAATTTGGCTATCACATTTTAAGTGCTGATTTTCCACGCGATGTGCCGTTTAAAAGAGTTGAGAAATTTTTTTAAGTCTGCAAATCCGCACTAGGGCCGCGTGGCAGACTACATCCTTATACTCTCTTTACAGAGAAACCATGTCCGCAACAGTGGAATGTAAATACATAGGCTATAACTTAAAGACTTTTTTAATCATACCAGCAATAATACAAGTATATTTACGAGCAAAAACAAAAATCTACTTCAAATCGAATCACAAACAAACACATTAAACGCTTACGCGCGGACACCCCGTTTGTATTTCCGAATTATTGTAGAAATATTACGAAATCAAACTTAATCACAACGATACCAAAATTTCGTCAAAATACTCTTTCAAACAACTACTCAAACTACTCATCAAAGTACATCCTTTCCAATAAAAAATGAATCATCGAAATCCGTTGGCGCGATTTTGAGTTATTCGTCCATTTGTGGTGCACATACTTGTTGCAAATTTAACACTTATATGATTTTCTCATGGATCCCACTGTCAGAATTGGACTAAATTTAATTGCACCAGCTTTCAAATAAAAAAACCATTAAAATCGCTTCACCTAGTCCAAAACTTTGCGGTAGCAAACATAAAACAATAGACGAATTGAGCACCTCCATAATTTGAGGTCGGTTGAAAAAAAAATGGGTCAGTTACATTCATATCATATCCTTGTACTTTGACGACTTTGTTACATTTAAATGTTCACATGTGAGCAAAAATAAAGCGTCGGTTAAGAAAGTTTGAATATCTCGGAAGATAAAGACGTAACTGAAATAAATTTTCCCTCACCGGGGGGACCCTTGTGTCGAGTTACTAGCAATAGAGGTTCAGGCTAAGCGACCTAAGAGCTATGCCACCTCTCAATCCGGTGAAGCAGTCAAGGCCAGCTTCTCTGGCCAATCTGTGTAGTTTCGTCATAAGAAAAAAAAATGAATTAAATTGTGCATGATAGACAATAAATGTCCTTAAAATAAAATAAAATAAAATATTTATATTAGTTTGTTTATATTTCATTAAAAAAACATAAACTTAAACGAAAATTATTACGTAAACTTGGATAATATAGTATTTTACATTAATTTTTACTTAAATTTTCGTACTTAGTGGAAGTAACATATTTAATTGTCAATCATGCACAATTTATTTCAGTTACGTCTTTATCTTTCGAGATATTCAAACATTCTTAACCGACCCTTTATTTCTACTCACGGCTATATCATGTATAAATAAAAAAGCAATGAATATCAACCATATAAACTCGAAGAAATCAGTTTTGGTTTTTATTACATAATAGATGAACTATAAGCTCTCACGTGGAAACAAGGATTATGTCATTCATACTCTGACAACTGTATATAGCAATAACTCTCCGTAATGTCTCATTTGATTAGCAGCATTCATTCAAAATCAGACAAAAGCTTCAACTGTACTACGAAGGCTATTCACAAGGTTGTCTCTCCATGATTTATACTAAGCTTAATTTGAAATACGTGGCTTAAAACTTACCTATATTAATTAATTTAATAGTTAAGTTAACGTAACGTGTTTTGAAAGACTATCCTCAAAATAGGTCGTATAGCAATAATAATATTATGTTATTATTTTTTTAAAGAATGCTAATAATTTTTTTCGCAAATATTACAAACAACATTCTTGTTGACCATTACAACCAAGAATAAGCTTGTAGTAGAAGATACTTCCCGTCAATATTCCAATGTTGGATTCGAACCTGATGGTGCTCTAAAGGAACCTGGCGTATGCATGAATACCCCTCACGCTTGTGCATGGAGGCCCTAAAATATGCTGATGCGGCTGAGTGGGTTAGAATTAGTAAAGCTCTAACGACGAATTCGAATCTACAACCTTACATTTCGCAGACCATATTCTTGTTAGCAACAATTAGTACCTACTAAATGCCAATTTAGTTTTAATGCATAAATAAATATTACAATCTGTAAAATATACTTATGAATTAGAATAAGTTAATAGATTGACTAATATAGAAAGAAGTATTTTAGTTGACTAGGTCGGCAACCGAATCCGATCGTGTTACGATCGTCTGCCTCCGTTTTTGTAAGCGATGCCCAGACTAGAAATTTAAAAAAGGGGAGGGCTCTCTCTGTAGACGAACAGTGCACAGTTTAGAATAGGTGTGTTACACTAGAGGAAAAGCCCTCTACAAGTGAAACTCTGAAGGAAAGTCAGTAAGTGTTTCTTTTTATTAATAATAATACATTTGCGGAAAATATCGTAACTGGACATGGTGATAATATATTATTATTACATTATTAGGCACTAGCATATTTCGCCCAACCGGCATGCAAATACAATGTATTGATTCTAATCTACAATTTAAATAATCCTTTTTACAAATTTAACATTTAAAATCACTTATGACTTATGACACTTCTTTACGATTTAAACGTATAAAATTCGTTAAGAGAATAAAAACTGTTATGCATTAGCCACTGTTTGAGTGTCTTCTGGAATCGCTGCAATGATAATTCTCTCATTTCCCTTGGCTATATATATATGAGATGTAATAACCTCTAAAACTCTTCTTGTTTTGCTTAAATCTGTCAATAATAACTGTTGCGTGCGACGCTGAGCAAGGAAAGGAAGCTCATACTATACATCTTCTTAGATACAACTTTTTTTTTCTTTATTTATTGGGAACTTTTGCCCTTATGGGAATGTCAGCCCATCATACCCGAACCTACGCACACATACATCAGTCGCATGAAGCGAGAAAGAAAGTCATCAATGTTGTATGGCCATAGCCACCAGCTTCCTCGCTCCATCGAGGTCAGGTCAGACAGCAGCATTAAGAAAACAGCATGCTGCTCCCTCAGTTTTAGACTATGTATTAATGACTGTCTTTCCGCTTCATGTTTAACACATTCCCCCCACAACCTAATTGCATTAAAGATGGAGACATAACTGAGCAATCGCTAGCTACTTTAACTAATAAACGATTAAAATTATTTTTGGTAATATGTCTCTAATTCGTATACTGTTTAACAAACGAGCTGTGTTGCCAAAATAACAATTTACAGTTAAGACTTCCTAGAATGACCGCAAAGAGATGGCTGAGATTAAAAGGGACGGTTTTTAAACGGCAATAATTTGCTTCGTGTTTTAGAGGACTATAAAATATACAGACAAATGGCGAGAACGTGGTCGCATGACCATAAATTTGTTGGCATGATACGGCGAAATGCATCGGGCTTGACCACCTGTTACCCGGTTATAAATCGTGTTCTATCAAAATATCATCTTCGGGGTCCATTAATTATATAAAAATTTATATATAGGGACAAATCGCCGTAGTTCTGAGGAACCGTAGTGGTACAGTCAACAGAATAGTTCAACAACTGTTTAAATTATGCAACTTGATAAAAATAAATAATTAAGTAATACATAAGTGAACTCAAGCCTGCAAGCTATATTTTAAAAGCTATTTATTTACGTGGTGTGTGATATATGGGATCTAATAAGCTTGGCTGTATCTAATGCTTGCATTTAATAGAATAGAAAAACATCTATTCGACACAAAAACAACAACATAAGCAAAAGTAATTAAAAAACAAAAAGACCTTATACCGGAAGTTTAGGGGCTGGCACAGCATGTCAGCCAGCATATCAGAAGTCTGCCAATCCGCACTAGGGCCGCGTGGCGGACTATGCCCTTTAGAGAGACGGCCTGTGCCCAGCAGTGGGACATATGTAAAGGCTGTAACTTTATCTTTAACTAAACGCTTATATTGTAATGAATTTCGAATGAATTCGGCTTGAAAGTAAAATTTTTCTTGCTGTCGTTACTTGCACAAAATTTGGGCACGCACTATTTTTTGTCGCTAAACGCCACGGCCATCTGGTTAGGATTTTTTTATACAAAAAAAAACTATGCTCCTGACCCTTTCTTACCTTTTATGCTGGCCCTAGTTTTTTTATACCAAAGATGCGGAACCCCTCACAATATGTCGAATTAGCGTATTAGTAGAATTCAAAGGGCCTGATGAAATTTTTGATTGAAACAGCTAACGGATTGTGTCTTAACGGTTTTGTGCTTTCTGTTCGGGTTTTTTCGACGTTATTATGAATTTAATAACTTACCATTGTTGATGTTATATGATTAAATGTAATTCCATTACTAAATTTAATTCTGAATGTTTATATAGTGTATGTGTGAATGGTTACATAGGTTTTTCAACGGAAAAGGACAAACGAGCATGCAGTACAACATATGTCAAGTGATCGTACCGCCCATAAAAACCACTAATGCATTCTTGTTTTAAAGAATTAGATCGCGCAGTACCTCTCGCGGTACCCTACACAAACCAAGCAACGACTCAATGAATTTTCTTATAAATAGACATTTTATTTATTGGCTAAATAAAATACAATTGACGGAAGAAGGACGGACAAATAGGACTTTATGCTAACTCTCTCTTGTGTCGGTCCCTCATGTTTGAGGATCGTGGTCACCAGCAGGGTTACACCTAGAGCGGATGATTTGCCTCCACCGGCTTCTGTCCAGCGTGTCTCTTACAGCACTGTAAAATTTGGAGGACGACGAGTCTTTTTCCTGATCGGACTACCTTGTTGGTGAACGGCCGCGAGATCTTTTTCCTGCGGTGTTCCCAATTACGATCAGTTTATCTAAACTTTCGTCGCCTCTGCGCACTGTGTGTCCGAAATACGCCAGGATTCGTTGTCGGCATATGGTAGAGTAACAAGTCTTAATTTGTAATTGGCTTAGGATAGATGCATTGGTGCGTTTCGCAGTCCAGGGTATCCTTAACATACACCTCTAGCACCACATCTCGAATGCATCGATCCTTTGCCTCTGGCTATGATTGTCTACGTTTCCACTCCATACAGGAAGATAGGGAATACCAAGTCACGTATCAATCTCATCTTGGTTTTGATACCAATTCCTCTTTTCTTCCAGGTGTTATTTAAACGGGTCATAGTCATCTTTCGGTCATCTTTGCCATCCCAATCCACTTTTTTATGCTAACATCAGACCCTTTTCAGCTTGTGCTGTCGCGAGGCTGTCACAGCGCTGATTTTCATCGGTGTCCAGGGCTACCCAATGTCGTTATGTCGTTAATTATTAGGACAGAATGATGCCTAGGACATTATTTTGATGGCAGATATATAATTTTCTGCGGAATCACAAGCGGTTTTACGAACTTATGCTTAGACTTAGACTTAGGGACCTACAATAAAAGAGTCTTCTTTCATCATTTGGGCCGGTACTATTAATTCCTCTGGTGTGTTGGATGTTCCTGGCCGTTGATAATACACGAGCAAAAGATTTGTTGCTAAGCCATTGTTAATACCCCATGCAATCAGTGTACAAAATCAAAACGACAGCCTGCAGAATTCCGCAACTCTCAAGTTCAAAGGCGGCCCGACTCGAGTGCCAATCGAAGTGCTTAAAAATTTAAAAAGTCCCGGTCGATTGAACGAGTGAATGATCCAATGAATGAATGAAATCGCGTCGCGGATCTCTGTGTTTATTGTATTAAATAGTTTTCACAATGGTAAAATTCCGCTTTGTCCGCTCGCTATAGCGGGGGCTGAATAATGTCGGAATGCAGTTCGTAAAAAAAACTGACGCGAAGCAAGTAAGGGGAGTTACATTTTGAGTGGATTATTAATTGGAAATTGGAAATATACACAATTTGACTTTACTCTCCAAATTTGATAGAATAGCCTGTATCAAATGGCCAATTTTTTTGAGTTTTCGCTGGAAATTTATATTCTAACAAATCATAATATATATTTATCATTTGATTTATTTTCCAAAAAAATATTGAATAAAAATGCGTTTAAATTTTAGGTGATTTTTTAAAAAATATTATAATGACAACTCACGAAGTGTCAATAGTCTAATGGTTTATGTTGAATACCTTATGTTTTATGGTTTACATAAGGTAGTAGGTTCGAATCCACCATTCGACTATTATCATTAACCATATCCTAGCACAAGCTTAAGCTTACTTGGAATCGTTAACGAGAATGTTAGTAATATTTGTGAAGAATACTATTGCTAGCATTATTGTCAAAAAATAATGTGTATATGTGTATGTTTAGGAGAAAATTTAATATTAGTTTACTAAGCTAGCACTAAGCGGCGGCTGGAGACTATCGTCGAGCTCTTGACCGAGATTATTAAAAAACATAGTCGTTTGGTTATTTTTATATAAAAAAAAACAGATCTTTCTATCTGATGTCCTTATAGTTTGGGGGTTGATATCAGGTGTGTAGTTTCTGGTCGCATGACAATCATCCCCGTTGGCCTTCGTGACTCAGTGAGCCATTTCGCGGTTGTATTCATCGGAACGTTCCGTGCGACACGCCGCCCTAGCCATTACAGTACGTACGCTAAAGTAGAGTGCATCTTATCAGAAAAGTGGACAGCTATCTATGTCAACCCCTTGAGCATAAAGAAACATTTGCAACAATTAAAATATTACACTACAAAATATTATTACTTAATGTTTGAATTTTAAGTATTTTTAGTTCTATTAACAAACAATAACTATTTATTAAATTATTATAGATAAAATAAATACGGCTGTTAAAGTCCTGTTTAGCTAAATATTTGCAATAGGTGAATAATAATTGAAGATTTTGTATTAAATGAAATTGATTACTCCTCGCACTATGTTCTACTAACAAAGATGCAAGTTTTTGTATGTTATTATCATAATATATGTACAAATAAATAAAATTGGAGTATCTGTTTGTAATATTAAAATAATCGCATCTTACCACATGCATATGAATGTATGGTACATTTTCCAAAATATTTTTTTACAATTTTTTGCTAATTAATTTCTGGAACGTCTGGACCGATTTTGACGGGATTTTCACTGACAGACAGCTCATGTATTAAAAAGTATTTGCTTGCTATGGCGGATCGCAGCTAGTTATTATATAAAAGCTTTTTTTATGACAAACTACACAGATTGGCCAGAGAAGCTAGCCTTGACTGCTTCACCGGATTGAGAGGTGGTATAGCTCTTAGTTCGCTTATCCTGAACCGCTGTCGCTAGTAACTCGACGCATGAGTCCCCCAGGTAAAATATATTAAAGCTTGCACCATTGTTAGTAGTATGTAATGCAAGGTGGGCAGAGGCCACGGGTCACACGTCATGGTACGGACATCGCCGCCCCGCCCTCGGACTCAATCGCCCGTCGGCGGTATCTACGGGGACGGTAGCGTTCGCACTCAATGCAACCTTTATGAATAACTACGTCAACTATATTATTATATTAATACCCACATGGTCAGTTTAATGAGTAATAGGATCGGTAGCGAATGTCAGTTGTACACCATCAGATTACCAATAGCGTCATAACTACACTAGCAGTTTACCAAACTACCAAAAATCGTCAACTATTATCGTAAGTTAGTTCGAGATGCAATTCAGGTATGTTGTCGACTTTTTAAAAGGGTCAAATTTCTAATTTAAATCCTAACAGTATACTGGCGATGAATAAATAGCATTGTTCAATTACTAATATTTATATACAAAATATATTTTAATCTGTCTGAACGTGATACTTGATCGGTTCGCGCAGTCGAAAGGTGGACAGTATAAGAAAAATACAGTCTAACAAAGAACCTTCTTTATTGGAGTCGGTTAAAAATGATCATGATTCAATATATGGTTAAAGATTAACTTACTGTCTGTACGTGATACTTGATCCTATTTTTCCAGTAGGGCGGGGGTGTCCGCGCGGTCGGGCGGCGGGCAGGGCGGCGACCGGTACCGCAGCCCGTGACCATCGCCCGCCCTCGACCGCGAACACTTGCGCACGCCGATACTATACACCTATAAGTTTAGGAAACCCTTGTGGTACAAACCTGATCTAGCATAGTGTCTAGAATTTATTAAACAACTTTCGTAGAGCATAAGTCACTAGATTACGTAAACCTTAGTATTTTGATTTGAAAGAATCAGAGATGAGGACGGCCACCGGGTTGGTTTTGGTGGTAGTAATCTCAGCCCTGTAGTTCTGGGCTCTCACGAATAAGACTACGGTATCCCCTGCCTGTCGTACAAGGCGACTAAAAGAGGCCTCGGGTTCACTGGGCGACAAGGGTGGGGGCCTGCGTCGTCCACAGTAGACCCGGGAAGAAGGCGACATCGGCTGGCGGCATCGCCGCGAGAGTACAGGGGGGAGGGAGTAATCTCTCCCCCCCCCCCCCGGGACGTGCTCGCCTTGAGCACAGTGCAGAGGGGCTCTCGTCTTGCACCGAGGAAAGGGCCAGGAGGTTTTAGTGGGTAAGAACCCTACATAAGCGATACCCCGACTTCCCACCAGAAGGCGGGGTATCTTTTTGAACAGTCAACAAAAAAAAAAGGTGGTAGTAATCTTACAAAAATTTTCTGGGATTAAGGCTGCAAACAAAAAAATATAAAAAGAATAAAATGATATCTTCAGATCAACAATTAACAATTATTACCTACGATTAGATTGTTGTCTTTATTTTACATATTGAAATTTATCCAGGAGAAATAGCTCGATTAGTTGCTTCAATTGGTGTAATTTTAACGACGAAACACCACCGATTAGGATGAGGATGATATACCTAATTTTATATAATCCAGAGAAGCACATTTAATAAGGAAATAAGAGATTGTTAGGTTAGAAAGTATATAGAAGCTAATTGGGTTCACCTAAAATGTTATTCAACTTGCTATGTTTTCACTCGTTGATATCAAGATCAGTGAGCTCTCAAATCTCTGTAGAGATTCATTGTTCCACGTTCGTGACCTGAATAGATGGTAAAAAATTTACGTTAATTGAAGAAATGTTAAGTTAACTATCTTAACTAACTTTACCATTATTTTGCTTTACCATTTATTGAAGGAACAACCGTATTTACCGTTTAAATTAAAGATGATCTTTTTAATTAAGTCAATCAAGCTAATAAAGGCTAAAGCAATTAAGCTATTGCACACATTAATATTCGAATACTACACATTAATTTAACAACAGGTTAAGGCATCAATTATTTTCTTAAAAACCTACGAACTCATTCAAAAAATACAAAGTTTTAACTTTAAAAAATTGTAAAAAAAAAAAAAACGCACATAAAATATTCCCCGTTCGATCTTCAAATCTATTTATTGTTTTGGTTAGTTATAAACCTCTAGTGTATTTTTAACTTTAGCAGAACGGTAAGTAAAGTAGTAGAAATATTATGTACTTAAAAAACGAAAAATAGCCGTCTGACAGAGATTTCGATCATCAAATTATTATTAGAGTTATAAATTAAGCAGCGGATAAATACTATATAGACATACAATTTAAAAAATAAATACATATATATTTAAGCGGCGCAAAGATGGTATTCGAACCTAGAACAATTGATAAATACCCAAAAGGGTACATCAAAAATTTAAGAAAAATAATAATAATACATTGTGCCTCTGGTGCTCCCCAGTACTGGTATTATCACTAAATACCTCCATCATTACATTCAACAAGTTGGCTTACACAGCAGTACGTACATAACCATGCAAAAAGCTGCTATACTTAATACTGGCCGAATTGATCGGAAGTTCTTGCAGGACGAATTAGCTGCCGCAGACAACCCTCAATTTGATACTCACTTGGCGTAGGCCCGTGGTTTTCATTAAAGCTGAAAACCTCTTTGAGTTCGAGAAAGAGAAACTCAAAAAATAAAAATGAAAAGGTTGAAGCTTGCGTATACGAAATATCTGTAATAGGTTGGCTCGTAGTAATGTCTCGTATAACAGCTGCTCCTAACTCATATACGTCACGGTTGCGACATCAACAAATCAAAGAAACGGTCCTCCGAGACAATAGCTGAACTGTATCACAGTGATATGTGTGGCGCGACAAATGACTTCCTATTGCGGACAGCCTCCGTGACGGACGGTGAGCTACGCACGCATTTTGGTCAATAGAGAGAGCTGTACTAGAGATTACACCATTGGATGAATAAAATTTGTATTTTCAACCGACTTCAAAAGATGGAGGTTCTTTTACGATGCATGACTAGTGGAGTAAGCTGTTGAACGCATTACGAAAACTGTGTTCGGACGGGGCGAAGGAAAGTTGAGATGAGGAGGCAGAAGAAAGTCATTCCTGTAGTTCTGGGCTCTCAAGAATAAGACTACGGTATCCCCTGCCTATCGTAGAAGGAGACTAAAAGGGGCCTCGGGTTCACTGGGCGAGAAGGGTGGGGGCCTTTGCCGTCCGCCAAGGTGGACCCGGGAAGAAGGCTTCATCGGCTGGCCCGTGTCGTCTTGCACTGAGAGGGCACAGGGGGGGAGGGAGTAACCTGCCCCTCCCCCCCCACGGGAAGCGCTCTCCTTGAACACAGTGCAGAGAGTCTGCGGTGCGTGCCACTGGAGATCCGGGAGGACGGGGAGGTTTTAGTGGGTAAAAACCCCATATAACCGCCGCCTTCCCCCCAGAAGACGGGGTATCTTTTTGAAGATTTCCTCCCCGTTAAAAAATAAAGAAAAAAAAACGGGGCAGAAGAGAGTAGTACACATTTTCTTTCTCACTTGAACTACGTGTATACATTATACATATAATATATTTTACATACTTCATTCGTGTGGGTTACAGCGCACTCTTTTTTATGTTTGTGCACATATAGAGCCAGCATTTGTCGATTTTTGTTTCTTATGTCCTATATGAATTGTGTTAGAATGGGTTCCGAAAACATACCAAAGAACTACTAAAATTGTATGTTAGAATGCTTGTTGATTGTGATAACGACACGATAATTCAAGACTAGGCAAGTTCTCCATAACAACAACGAGCCGGAATGTGGAAGAAGAAATAGAATACAGACCTTTGAAAATAAGCTCTTTGCATCCGCTCGTAACAGCTTTTCACGTTTCGAATTGAATTCGGTTTTGTGTTGACTCGTAAACGTACTTGTGGTTTGCGCATTAAAGTCAACACGAGGAACGTCACGTGCTGGGTACGTTAACGATCTTAACGCTTTGCTGCCCAACAAATTACCCCGAGACCAATGCCCCGGTGCTCCCTGGCACATGACAGTGCACCATGTCCGAGGCTTCCGCGTGCAGATAACGTCTTGTCTCCACATCTCAAAGGCGGAGGTAATAATCACTTAGAAGTCTTAGTGTCGCGCCAGATGCTATCTACAAAGTGCTTGCACAGGTTTAGAAGCGCCATTAAATTCATATATATTTCAAATTGACATAATATAAGGTCTTTTATTTCTATGAGGAGCAAAAGTGAATATCACAGTGGTATTGATTAAGTAATAGAAAGTTGTAATTATCCTAACTGTAAATAATTTTCAACCCTAATTAAAAAAAATATGTCATGTGATATATGATAAAAAACTTATAACAAAAAAAATGTAAGGCGCCTCATTCGAGCCGCGTACAGGCGTATTCTCCTCTATGAATGTTAGGGTTTGTTTCTCCTGCCAACGTTAATGGTTTCCAGTCTGGCCATAATGCTAGTCCTTACTTATTAAGTATTAGTATATTTCTATTATACTTAACGCAAGTCAAGCGATTTGAGTCATCGTTCATTGTGCGTACAGCACAGGAGTGGAACAAGTTGCCGGCGTCAGTCTTTCCGTCCAATTACGACATGGGAGCATTCAAGAGTAGAGTGAATAGCCACTTACTAAACTAGTGCGTACCATCTTTCGACTTTATCACCACTTAACACCAGGTGAGATCGCGGTCAAGCACTAGTTTAAACCCATAAAAAAGTTAGTACTTGACCAGGCCACGCGTCGAACCTCTCAGGGACCCTTGCGATGGCTTCAACTTTCACAGGCCTAATAACTCACAGCCTAAAAATGGAGGTTCTTACGGAGCTGATCTGAGACCTGAACTAGTTTTGCGTATGTAGATTTAAATCCCTCTATCATGTTATTGTTCAAACCGACACATAATAGCTAAAGAGCATTTCTATACAGAATAGGCCTCATCACATTTCAAAAGATTATTAAATTATAGAACGGGCTTATGCGTAACAAAAAATGACTTAATCAGATAACAGGTTGTTTATCGGTTTTTTAAAACATTATTAAAAAATTTCGTCGCAAAAATTAAGCGAACAATAAAGATTATATGTCACAAAAAATATTGTTAATGAATTAAAAAATGTTTCGACAGGAAACTGGATAAATCAAACACGACGATGCAAACACCGGCGTTTCCTTTGACCATATTAATAGAGCCTTTATCATCCCTTTATCTCTGACGAGTGGAACAAACGACTATTGTATCCATCAACATCCCCACTATCAGCGTCTCGCAGGTCGGTAAATATTCAACAGCTGTTTACATTAGAATTAGTTGTTTCACATCGGCCGGCCTTGCCGGCGAAATGTCATAAGTACGGTAAAGGCAAATATGGAATTTACGCGTAATAATGGTTGGTGTTTATTGTTTTTATCTCGCCGCTTAAAAGGTTAGATGGGACTTTAAAATGGTCGTAACATTTTGGCAAATAAATATAAATAGATGAGTACTTATGCTGCATGCGGCCATTTGCTAGAAATGTATATGTGGCAGTAATTTTGTTAGGAGCTCTGATAACACTTCGGCTATTTCAGTAGCCTAACCCAGAGGTCCCCATGAGGAGCAACCTCGTTTTGGGCCTACTGTGACTTGTCAGTATTCCGATGCCTTAGAGGGCTGTACCACGGCTGGTTGGGATATGCTCTACTAGAGCACGGTGCAGAGGTCCCGGCGCCCCTCGTCGTGCACCGAGGAAGGGCCACCGGGGAGGTTTTAGTGGGTCAAACCCCACATAACCGCCGCTTTCTCCCCAGAAGGCGGGGTATCTTTTTGAAGATTTCCTCCCCGTTAACAAAAAAAAGAGTTGTAATAATAAGTTATATGTGAGATGACCACATAGAAATACACCGGCCATAAATTTTATTAAGTAATTTGTTTATTCGTAAAATTAAGTGACATACGTTCTTTGCAAAGGGAGGTTTACACATGCACATCACAGAAATCTTTTTTCTTTGCTTGCCTTAAAATATTTTTCAACGCAGTTAAAAATGATACAGCTTAATAAATTTTCCCTCCATTTAGGCACAGGCCTTTTCTGTAAAGTGAGTATAAGGGCCCATACCGTCACGCGGCCCTAGTGCGGAATTGCCGACCTAACATGTCTTAGAAAATATAGGATTCTTCAAAAGGTTTTTCTTCACCATTGAGATCGCATAGTAGATCAACTCACAATATTGCAACAAACTAATTTATTGGTGCGGGCACCGGAGAATTCTGCCATTTTTTTGTTGTTGACGGGGAAAATCTTCAACAAGATACCCCGCAGTCTTCCTACCAGAAGCCTCATCGCCTTCTTCCCGGGTCCACCTTGGCGGACGATAGGCAGGGGATACCGTAGTCTTATTCTACGAGCCCAGAGCTGTGGGAGGGAATTTTACCTGGACTGAGCTACCACGGTCTGATTTTTTTCTACGTAAGAAACTAAACGAAAACCGAACGGAAACTCAAACAACTCCCAAATATAACATCTTAAAGTTGTACTCTTAATCGCTAGGCTTTTACTATCTCTCGAATCATTAAACAATGCTTTTCTTTCAAAATAGAAGAGGCAAAGCCAAGAGTCATGGGCTTGTATAATAAAGCAGAGAACTCAGCGTCCTGTGTCCGTTTTGATTGCGCCTCGTCAGATAAGAGATCTTCTTATTTAATTTAGAACCATTCCCGTGTTTGTCAGGTGATAACAGTGTAATTTATAGCGGCTAGCAAAGCCTTTCGTTTTATGATTATTTAAGAGTAGATTGTCGAGACGTTCGTCCTATTTACGTAGTGTAATGACGGTAATACTCTGTTTGCGGTCTCGAGATTGTGCAATATTATATTTGTACATCTCTGTGGTGTTGGTGTCCTTTGCGTCTCATTTGTGTCGTTCAACTTTTCGTATTGTTCTCGAAATTACACACGATTACGAATTGGCACAGTTTATTGATAAGAGACTTGGTAATACACTGATGGAGCGCACCAACGAAGTCATTCACCGACGAATCCATTGCAATTTTAAAAGCTGTTTTACCACTTGACGAAACGTGCTTGTTTGATATCGACTTGACCCTCTGGGTCTGCGAAGAGATGTCGAAGCTCTTTGTAATAAGCTTCCTACAATCAACTCGTTATTAAATTAAAAATCAAATTAAAAAACTAAAGTAAAATGCTATTTATGTCCCACTATTGGACAAGCCTTAACGCACGGACATCTGTGCAGGTGCGCTCTGCAGCACGCTGCGTCGTGGGTCAATATTCCTAGTTCGAGGGAACTTTTGTCTTCCTTTTTAACTTCTCCTCTGCCCCCTCCCCTCGACTTCCGTTTCAGCTGAGATGGAGGTCGGGAGTGCGTAGTTAGTCGTTAGATTCATCGTGGCTGACGCTTGAGGGATCAGCATCGAGGTAAAAATTTTGTTCCTAAAAATTAGTCTTAAACGGTACCCATGACCAGGGGGAACAGTTGCCCCTGCGTTGATTACCCGGGTAATTGAGTTAATACCTTGAGGCCCGTACTGCAATGTTCATTGAACCTTGTAGATGTCCGACTTGACAGAAGCCTTTTCTGTAAAGAGAATTATGGGGCATAGTCCCCCCGCGGCCCTAGTGTCTATTGGTAGATTTCCAATATAATAGAAAATTTTCTAACCTTCACCGTAAAGCCAAGGTAAAATCATCAATTTAAAACTGCAAGAAACAATTTCATTGGTACCGGCATCGAGGGATAGTTAGTAAGGCTCTAACAAATACGAAATATATGTATGTAACTTTTTTCTCTATTTTTTTGTAGACTTTTGCCAAGTATATTATTATTTTTTATAATAGTTCGTGCCTGTAGAGTGGACGTATTTAACACAAAATTGTGAGTAAATAGTTCCCGATACCGATACAATATAAATCCATATCAAACATCGCAATTGCGTAATAAAATTTATGCGCTCCATTGTCCTACGGAAATTGTAGGCCCGTTTCGTTAATCGTTTATCGAAAAAATCGCAATAAAACGGACCCCAACGGTCAGCACCATTAGCAGTGGACCGTGATCTCGGCAATACTACTGTGCAATTATTATTCATGGTCTCGTCTTTTTTCCGCGAGGCCTGCAATTCACTAGTGCCTAGGACCATTTATCAATCGTATAATCTGCGACAGTTATTCATATTGAGCCCGATTTATTGCCCAGTGACATCCGTGGAGTCGATTTATTACAACTTTATTTAATAAAGTTCTAATAAATCGGTCATTATAATGACCATTTCACTTCTCTTTATATATTTATTGCTTCACATGCTGTCGTTAAAAGACATTAAGTGTACTCAGTCATTAAGTGTACTAATAAGGAATGATGTACTCGTATATATGTACAGTTATAATTAAAAATATCACCCACACTCACAAGAATACACGCTAACTCATACACAGACATACACACATCCAACACAAATTATAGGAATTAGAGTAGAGATTTTCTTTTTTTATCAAATGTCTTAATTGACGTCTACTTGGCGTTCCGATCTCCGAAAAATCTCTGCTAATGTTCCATTAATTATAAGTTCCTTTATCAAAGTTTCAACCCGTTATCGGTTCTATATTTAAATTCTGTGTTTAACTATATGTCTCAACTATGAACTGTGAATCTTATGCATAAATAACATATATTAATAATGAACTAACGACCAGCCTGGACTTTACACGTACATATTTATCTATATATAATAGTACATATTTATCGATAGAGTTAGATTTATAGAATTTGCGTAAAATCGGTTTTTAATGATCATAACATAGTTTATTTATTTTAATCGATTTTGAAGGTTAAGTGTAACAAATTTGTAACGTATGCTGTTCATAATAATAAATACTGAATTTGAATAAACTCCAGTTAGGAAAATGATTGTAAATATTTACTTTATACTACAAAAAAAAGATTATATATTGTTATATAATATAATTACTTATGTTTATATCGCATATAAATATTAACAGAAAAATAAGAAAATAAATATTGTGTCAGACTTAAAAGAGCGACCTATTAAGAAAGTTTAAGTACAACTCTACTCTATGCCACATTTCGGCTTGTCCCCTAAGGTGAAAGGTCGCGTGGGGCACACGGCGGTCAGTGGCGATTGGTACCGAATAGCACCCCATGAAATACAAAAAATGAGATCATCGACTACATTTCACATCCAATGTTTCTCGGCAATACTCTGTATAACTTTTATAAGTAAATAAACACGCAATGGTGTTATATCTTTGTAAATAATATCGATAGTAAGCGTAACAAGCAATACAAACCTAAAATAAGTCCTTTTTTGTACTAAATATACAAATATGGTCTTTCTGCGTAAGTATTATTAGCTCAAATCGCTTGGCATTAACATAATATTACATCAATGTAATTAATATTCCTTGTTATTTATATCGATAGTCGTATTTCTGTTTTTGTGGCTTTTATTCCCCATTTTACCACGGAAATATATTCTTATACATTCAATATTCTTTTACGTAGAATTATATTCAAATGTTTTCTTTTAATTTCTTTTTATTGGTAAAATTGGTCTTGTTTATTCTCCATTACCACCTAGAAATGATTTTGCTCTCTAAATCATTTAACGAGCAATTGAGTTGTGCATCCGCTCGGTTTAATGAAATAATGATGAACGCATATTATATTTATAGGGTTGTTAATAAACAACAATCAAGCTTGCTATAGGCCAGGAGTTATTAGTCAATACAGAAGAAGAATTAAAATTATAATAAGCTGCATTTTTGCATTTTGTAATCGGAGTAGACTGAGTGATCGTTATCAGCTTTTACTGAGCCCAATAACGACGACTATGAAGGTCGTTTAGTCAGAAGTTAATAGGCAGTAGTGCAAGTCCGACGGCCCGAGTCTGCAAAATCAATTGATAAAGTTAACGTTCATTGGCATCATAGAGGTCGACTTCTAGTTCAGTGGTGGTCCACTATTGTTTACCGATTACGCAGTGGTACCTTAATTGAGTGTCGATGGAGTTTGACATATTTGTTATCTCGTACAAATTGTGAGTTCATTGGCAACATTTTTCTGTAAATCTTTTGACAATTCTTTAATCAATTGACTTTTCATTATAAAGCCATTATGCAAGATATTTTTGTAGTTTTTTTTTGACGAACTACACAGATTGACCAGAGAAGCTGGCCTTGACTGCTTCACCGGATTGAGAGGTGGCATAGCTCTTCTTAGCTCCCTTAGCCTGAACCTCTATCGCTAGTAACTCGACACAAGGGTCCCCACGGCACACCCGTGGCTCGTGGCAAAAAACGATTCTGAATTACTTGTAACCTATGGATATGTTTATGGGCGGCATTCGCGAAGACCGGGCTCGCGTACATCATAACGGGACGATTTTTGTCGTTTATGTAGTATGTAGCTAGTGAAGATACTTTTTTGACAGTGGGAAATCTTCAACAAGATACGCCTTCTGGGGGAAAGGCGGCGGTTATGTGGTGGCCCTTCCTCGGTGCTTGGTGAGGGGCTCCGGGATTTCCACGAACGCACCCGAGCCCTTCTGCACTGTACTCTTCGTAGAGAACGTCCCGGATGATGATGGGGGATGTTAATACCTTTGGCCCTTTGCCCTCGCAGTGCAAGGTGATACGGGCCAGTCGCTGTCGCCTTGCAGTACGAGTCGTGTGTCGCCTTCTTCCCGGGTCCACTTTATTGGACGACAAAGGCCCCCACACTTATCGCCCAGAGAACCCGAGGCCTCTTTTAGTCGCCTTATATGACAGGCATACCGTAGTCTGATTCTTATGAGCCCAGAACTACAGGGCTGAGCTAGTGAAAATACTAGATCAACGAGATGAATAGGTTGTCTTGACAAGAGCGATGCTACCCGTTTCATCACCTTATGTTTTAAAAATATCTTATTATTATTCTTATTGAGATTCAAAGCTCAGGAAATTTGATAGTAAGTCGAATGCTGCGCCACTAGCTAGACTAATACAAAAGTACTTCTGCCTTGAAATATGATATCAGAATTAACAGATTTTCCTCATTACATCCGGGTTTTCACCATTCGTTATATCATGAGCATGTGAAGATTTATCTCATAATTTTTTAATCTCGACGATTATTGTACGGATTTTTATAGATAATCCCACTAAATATCCTAGCAACACGAGTCCGATGCCCGGAGGCGATAAAATGAAGAATCTTTTTCTCCATATCCTCATCGGTAAAGGAACCTCTGCGATGTCTATAATTACGTCAAATTTATCGAGGCCTAGTCCGCTACAGTGACTGGACGAACTACGCCCTAATACTCCATCTATAGAGTAGGTATATACCTGGTGAGATATTCCATCATCAAAAGCCCGTATCCTGGATGGATACGTGCTGGAAATAGGCCTTCCCCAATGCTTTCCACCGTACACGATCCTCTAATTTTCGCATCGTCATCTCCGACTATCCTCGTAAATTTGTCGGTCCATCTGGAGTTAGGGCGCCCTGGACTTGTCCTGCCCGATTATATTCAACGTAATGGGGATAATTTTTTAAAAGAATGCTAGCAATTTTTTTTTCATAAACATTAAAATCATTTTTGTCAACCATTCCAACTAAGCTTAAGCTTGTGCAAGGAGATGGTTTACGTCAGTAGTCGAATGGTGGATTGGAACGTAAGACCTTACGTTACGCAGATCGTCCCCTAAACCATTAGGCTATTGACGCTAAGGTTCATAGGCTCACTTACTTTCACCAGCTGTAGTTTCATAAAGTTGTAAGTAAATTAAGTAATGCCAATAGCTGATAGTTAGACGAAAGCCGTTGATTACAGGTTCATGCACCCACCAGGCCGTTATCAAGCGTTCACGACAAACAAACTGCTCGGTGACCAGTCATCCATCTACTTATTTACATACCTATCACCAAACAAGTGGCCCATTGTCGTTGAAACGGCTTGGATAGTGTAACTACCGGAAAAACCATTTTTACGTAAGCAAAATTAAACTTTATCCGATTCACTTTAAAGTTCAATTTGATGTAATAAAATTGATGAGCAAATTGGTGGAAAAGTAACTGATTTGACGTCGTAAAATGAATTCTGCTGGATTATTTTAGAGTTGAATATTGTTTGTTCGATGTATGAACGGTTGGTTACAATGAAGCAGGCCTATATACCACCCGCACGTCCTCTTTAGATAAGATAAAGGCCACCTGAAATGAAAAGAGCGACACCAATACACAGGTAATGGTACCGATACCACGCGACAGTGGTACGTCGGACCGGTAATTAATTTGCCGACCGATAAACACACCGGTCGTCCGATAGAACGTGCTGGTTACTTCGCGTTATATCCAATTACTTTTATCTATAAAATTAGTTTTGCGACTCGTTGAACGCGAATTTAAATTGCTGCATGTTTATTCTTTTGCATTTCAACTGCTTTCAAATTTATACTACAAGGTTCGTTGGGACTAAATACTTATTTATTTATATATATAGATTTTTTGCTGACAATAAAAAAGGTACAAATAGGCGGAATTAATGCCAGAGGGCATTCTCTGCTAGTCTACCTTGGGGTTGTGTAGAGACAAAGTAACGGGTGCAAGCTATGTGAAAAAATAATAAATAAAAGAAAACTATAAATACATAATAACTATATGTAATAATAAATAAATACAAATATATAAATATAGATGGATAGGAACAGCAATTGTTAAACTATTCCTTGCTTAGGTAAAGCCTCCATAGTAAATGTTTAAAAGTGGATTTAGTTCAAGCTGTACTTACATTTGTTGGCAGCTCATTCCAGAGTCAAAAATATCAATATAATATACTTTTCTTTATAAATGTACTAACAGCTTACGTATGTCCCACTATTGAGGATAGGCCTTCGCCTTAAAAGTGTAAAAAAGTTTAGTCCGCCACGCGGCCCTAGAGCGAATTGGCTGACTTTACGAGTCTTAGAAAAAATTATAAGACATGTCATTTCCTCTGGTCTGAGCGTGTGGTAAATGAGCACTTAAAATTGCAGTAAACAATTTCAGTCATGATCGAACTCGGGTTGTAATAGCGTACTGTATAACTTGATCACACTGAGCTACCGCGGCTATAAATGCACATGTTGTAATTGCTACAACCTGTGAAAAGTTCCGTTATTGTAAGATAATTATATTATATAAACTTCATCTAGATCGTGAATACAACACTATATCGAGGAAGAATAGAGATGTAGAAGTTTATTATCGATAAAAAATTATAAAAACAACTACAATTCGAACTTTAGTACTAAATTTTATTTATCCTTATTAATAAAAATTTTTTGCATAAAATATATAACTTTTTGATATTATTATATATTTTTAAATGAGGATTACATTATTTTACATAGAACTTTGTAGTCAAACTACAGTATTATGGCGACAATAAAACTTAGAGTATGTTACTTTTATATATAAATATACTGTATTAGATATACGACGGTCGAAGAAATGTATTTAAATAGTAAATATCTTACAGAAATTACACTATAAAGGCTCTTAATATTGTATGAATGGATTCAGAAAGAAAAGGCGGCATTATACTTCTGCATTTGCCTTGGTCAGTAAGGTGGTCGAAGGCCAATTCTATCATGTTTTTTTTATGTGTATTAGAAACGGTAAGCTGCATTCTCCTCTTTTACTCTATTTATCTCCTCTACGACAAAATAAAATATAATTTTGTGTTGTGTTGTCTTCGTATACCTTGACTTTATATTTATCGATATAACTAGATTGAACAACACTACCGTCGTGTTTTCCATAGCTAATTGCAAATTGTTCCACGCTGTCAACGAACGCGCGCTAATGTGTCATAACATGACGCTGGCCGGTTGTAATTCGAACGAGGGCTATCATTATCATAAAAACCCTCGGTGACCCCATCCAAGTGCCGGGTACAAGGGTAAACGTTGATGTAAGTTTGATCTTTAGCAGCAAGGTCTCATCGAGCGTAAACTCTCTGACTCTGATACCATAGTACAGTCCCAGTCGGCATTTGATCATTAGCTATTATTGTCAAAATAAGTCGTCTCTTGAAAGCCAATATATTTTTCATAAGAACATAAACATAATTCACAATTAAAAGATCACCTTACCTTGAGCCTGTGGTTTTTTAATATCCATAATAAAAGAGAGCGTTATCTCTCTTCTATAATCTCAGCAATTTCAATTGTTATTTACAAAGTCATAAGATTTTTATAGTAACATACTGTGGATGACCGCAGAGCTTGGAAATTCTTTAATTCTTATCACTTTTGACAAATAATGTTGTGTAATTCTTCTCCGAAAATATCAGCAAAAATAAAATAGCACTATTGAGTAAAGCAGGGATTAGATCAAAAGTATTTATAGGCATACAGTATAGGTAATCAATCCATTATATATTATATGTATATACATGTAATCTGTTATCTTATTAGTAAAAAAGTTGTCACGTCCTTTTAACCCTAGGTCGATAGAAATAGATTTTGAATTCTAAGTTTATTTATAACATAAAAATATGTATTAAGCTTAAAAATATACTCCACCGTCACAAATAGTTTGTGGTTAAGTTGAAACACGTCGCGGAAGTCCTAAAAAAATTAATAAAGCTTTGCCAATTAAATTACCCTAAAAACAGCCTAACTATACATAAGCACTAATTTTAACACGTGATCGATTGAACATAAGAATTTAAAAAAATTGTCATTAGTAGCCATGGATCGTTAGTAGCCTACCTAATTACCTTACACTTGCACTAATTTTACTAATTTTGAAAAGAAAAGAAGGGCGTGTGCTACAACAATTGCCTTATTGTTTTATACTAAAGTTATTAGGTCTCAAGACAGGGGATGAGACTGATTATTAGCTTTTTTCTTTAAAATTCGAAAAAACGGTAATTCATTGGTACTATCGACTAGAATTCGAACTGCCGATTAATAGATCGTAAGTCAGACCGATTATTAATTACATATTAATATTAATTTAGAAATACTCTAGAGATAAAGCTGTGTTCAACAGTTGGACAAACATAGGCGGATTGCCAAAGGTTGGCCAAATGTATTTAGATATTTGTTTAGTTGGCAAGGAAATAATTAATTTCATACGCCACTCTCAACACATAACGTACGTGCAGGCGCATTGACGGCATACATTCCTTTGACGGATTCTAATAAAAGTAAATCCGCAAAAGAAGCCGCCGACAGATTCATCATACACGGATATGGATTCGGGAAATTCAACACGATTATTCGGGGTCGATTTGGCCAAAATTTAATGCCATTATTCGGCCACGAATTTCTATCGAGCCTAATGTCCGCTAAGCAAACACGGGTGCTAGGTCGGCCGAGATTCTTTGCGGTTCGTTTGCCAACGTCAAAGGAATCTTTACGCTATGCCACGATCTGTTTTGATGTACGGAACACCGATTACGAATAAAAACCTTAACTCTGTTGTACTAAGGTCCTTTTAAAACTACTACTGTGAGTGAATTTCACGGGATAAGTTAAAAAATAATAACGTTAAGGTTTCACGGTAGCCTAATTGTCTGTTAGCGGCTTGCGTTTACAATTGAAAAAAAATGCGACTTCCTTGCGAATTTCTAAGTTTATTTATAATATTAAAATATTTATAAAGCTTAAAAATATGCTTCAGCGCCACAAATAGTTTGGCGTTATTCTGATTAAGTTGAAACCCGTCACGGAAGTCCTAAAAAATTAACAAAATTGTCATTAGAGTGCATGGATCGTAAGTAGCCTGCCTACTTGCCTATTAACACTAGCACTAATTTTACTAATTTTTAAAAGAAAGGACAGACGCGTGCTACAACAATTACCTTAAACCACTATGAAATTGCAAAGCATATAAGCCTCAGCAATAATTAAATACCGTTATGATATAACATTTTTCTGTACAACCATCACTCTATTACAAGGAAGATGAAAGTAATTCTGATATTTACAATGTAATAATGTTCAGTGTAATGTAATTGATAGTTACTATCTCAGTCTACCGCGGTAAGAACAAAAGAGGTGTGATATTCTGCGGTGTGAATTATTTACAACTAACTTAAGTCTGGCATTACGTTATCACTTACGGTACTATCAAGCACACAATCGCCTAAAGCCACTCGAGAGCATAGAAAAGCACACGTGTCGATGCGACTTAATCCACGGCTTTGCTTGTAATCCGACCACCCAGTAACGTTGCGCGAGCGTCCATTATGCTGCCCACAGAAACAGCACCCCGCTATTATAATATAGTGCATAGGTGCCATTATTATTTCGCGCCACAAATCGAGACCACCTACGTCACGATGCCCTTTTCTATGCTGGCAACTTTTTGCGTAGCACTTTTCGATGCGAATGTAATGAGGCGTTCGTGATTTTTTGACGGTTTTTCGGTGTTTAGTCCGGGTGTACAAGTAATTATAATAGATATTTTTTCTTTAACAGAAATTGCGTATTTTACTTTTGTGTTTCTTCCACATATTGCAGGATCATTGAATACTTTATATAAATGATTGTACAATTTAAAAGCGAATACGCCATAGACCGTCTCAAGCCTGGAGAAATGAGGATCGACTGTAAACCGCGTGAACCTAATACCATCGCCCCCGAAACGCCTAAGAACACGGCGACATGTAGCGGGTCAGACCTACCTAATGTGTAAATATCCTAAAGGACTTAAAATACCCAACGTCAATAGCCTAATGGCTTAGGGTAAGTTCTGCGAATCGTAAGGTCGTGGGTTCGAATGCACCATTCGACTATTTTTTAATCTTTATTTTGGCAATAAACAGTCCTTATTGTATATTATGTTACATCAAAGATTTTTTGCAAGTTGTTATCGACCAACAGTGCCGAAAATAATTAATTTATAGGAGAAGTGAACCATCACCTAACACAAGCCTAAGCTTATTTGGACGGATTTACAAGAATGTCAATAATAATATTTGGGAGACACTGTGGTTTGTGGTATTGTAAAATAGGCCATTACTATCGGGGAAGTACCACTATCTAGCAAAAAGATTAATCTTTGTTTCCCTAAGTGGTGGTCGATGGTATCTCTTCTTAAATATAGAATTCGAAACCCCCGATCGAACGCTTAACGTTTACCCTCATGATTAAGGTGTGTTTCTACATTTTCAATGAAAAGCATAACTGTTATTACGCGAACATGAAAAATTATTCGACGAAATGTTAGCGAGAATTTGATTAGGTCTCCCAATGGATGCAGGAAATCCTGTAACAGATGGATAATAGCGAGGAATCATTAATACACATTGCGACACGGACGAATGAGCGGCTCGCATTAACTGCTCGTGACGATTATCATTAACCGATTTGATATATCGACGCAATACGTTTGTACCTCCCATGTCATATATTAAATCAATAACGGAGCGAGAACAAATAATGTTTTTTACTGCCAAGATCAGGGGGCATCCTTGGAGTCCGCGACATAGCAGACAAACAGCAGGAAAGTCGTCTCTGATGGTAGTAAAGCGGACCTTGGTGGTAGGCCGGGTAATCGATAGGCAGAAGAAGAAAACTGCCAAGATCAAAGAACTACTTCTACGATTTGGGAACCTTCAAGGACCGAGCCTTCTCCTTTCTCATAGGCCGGCAATTCTGCAGCGCCTTCGGGGTTGTGGATGAAGGTGATCACATAAGTTCAAGTCAGCCCGTAAGCTTCTTTACTTCTTTTGATTTATCGAACACAGTGGGAGGGATTCCCCTCCCCCGGGACGTGCTCTCCGAACATAGTGTAGAGGGGCTGCGGTGCGTTAATCATTAAGAATCCCTTATACCCTTATATAATGTTGAAGACACCAAAAAAAAAGGGTCGACACGGCCAGGGAAGTACCACGACCTCGCAGAATTCCGACATCTACCTACTTCTGCGTTTCGCTTGGTGGGCGAGATGCCGGTGACCTAACTCTTTATAATAGGGTGGCAACGCATCTGCAAACCCATTTAGTGGGCAGAATATCTTATTTTCAACTGACTTTAAAAGAGGAGGTTCTGAATTCGTCTGTATGTTTGTTATCATCGCTTTCGTCTGGATGAATTGATTTTGTTGATTTTTTTTATTTGAAATCTGATGCGTCTCGTGTGGTCCCATTTTGTTCTCATATTATATATATTGTTATATGTATATATATATATATATAATTCTGACAATGGTATCCATATGTCTTAAATTTGCTTTATGTTCGCGAAAAATGGACGAATAACTCAATATCACGCTAACTTGTTGGTTTTAAATAGTAAAGTTACTTACAATAGACATCGAGTCTGAGAGCCTTTAGAGCAAGGCCGCATCTTAATCTATTATATCCTCCAGGATTACTAGTGCCTTCGTCGATTAAATGAGAAAAGATCATCTTCATTGGTGACTCATTTATCCAGCGAGAGACCTGCTTGCTCACTTTTCATGTGGGACAGTAGTGAAGGTGAAAATTAGCGTAATAAACCCCAAAATATTCTAAAAAACTAACAATAACTACACGAGGTGAAAGAAGGTATTAGCAGAGTTTTAGATAAGTTAGAAGCATCAGTTCATTCTGGTCAATACTATGAGGCACATCAAATGTACAGGACATTGTATTTCAGATACTTAGGTCGAAAAAAATATGTGGATTTGCTTAATCTATTATATAAAGGATCGAACCTACTTCTACGAAAAGACCAAAAGGGCAGTGGTGCCGATTTAGCTATTGTACAAAATAAAGGATGCCCTTTCTCCTAATTAGTTATCATCATCTTGTTATATTTATTGCTGACAATATTCAGTACCTGATATGAACCGAGATTAGATATGAAGTATATAGTGCGACAAATACCTCAATGCCTGAAGAAAAAAGTTTTCAACCAGTGCGTCCTCCCAGCCATGACCTACGGTGCAGAGACTTGGACTCTGACCGTTGGGCTGGTCCACGGGGGGCTGGGCACGGCATTTCTCTAAGGGATAGAATCCGAAACGAAGTAATTCGACCGAGAACGAAGGTAGTCGGTATAGCTCTTAAAGTCAGCAAGTTGAAGTAGCAGTGGGCTGGCCACATCTGCCGAGTCAGCGAGTGGATGGAGGAGGAAAGTCTTGGAAGGAGGCCACGCAGAAAGGGAGGTCACGAAGCGCGAGGCGCCCTCCTCCAGATCGGCCGACGACCGTGTAAGGATAGCCGGAAGTGGCTGGATGCTGAAAGCTGAAGATCGCATGTGGTGGAAGGCATTGGCGAAGGCCTATTTCCAGAAGTGGATAGATACAGGCTGACGATGATGATATAGTGCGACAAATACCTCAATGCATGAAAAAAGTCTTCAGCCATGACCTACGGTGCAGAGACTTGGACTCTGACCGTTGGGCTGGTCCACAAGCTGAAAGTCGCACAATGAGCGATGGAAAGGGCACGGCATTTCTCTAAGGGATAGAATCCGAAACGAAGTAATTCGACCGAGAACGAAGGTAGTCGATATAGCTCTTAAAGTCAGCAAGTTGAAGTAGCAGTGGGCCGGCCACATCTGCCGAGTCAGCGAGTGGATGGAGGAGGAAAGTCTTGGAAGGAGGCCACGCAGAAAGGGAGGTCACGAAGCGCGAGGCGCCCTCCTCCAGATCGGCCGACGACCGTGTAAGGATAGCCGGAAGTGGCTGGATGCTGAAAGCTGAAGATCGCATGTGGTGGAAGGCATTGGCGAAGGCCTATTTCCAGAAGTGGATAGATACAGGCTGACGATGATGATATAGTGCGACAAATACCTCAATGCATGAAAAAAGTCTTCAGCCATGACCTACGGTGCAGAGACTTGGACTCTGACCGTTGGGCTGGTCCACAAGCTGAAAGTCGCACAATGAGCGATGGAAAGGGCACGGCATTTCTCTAAGGGATAGAATCCGAAACGAAGTAATTCGACCGAGAACGAAGGTAGTCGGTATAGCTCTTAAAGTCAGCAAGTTGAAGTAGCAGTGGGCCGGCCACATCTGCCGAGTCAGCGAGTGGATGGAGGAGGAAAGTCGTGGAAGGAAGGCCACGCATAGGTCGGAGAAGCGTGAGGCGCCCTCCCTCCAGATGAGCCGACGACCGTGTAAGGATAGCCGGAAGTGGCTGAAAGCTGAGGATCGCATGTGGTGGAAGGCATTGGCGAAGGCCTATTTCCAGAAGTGGATAGATACAGGCTGACGATGATGATATAGTGCGACAAATACCTCAATGCATGAAAAAAGTCTTCAGCCATGACCTACGGTGCAGAGACTTGGACTCTGACCGTTGGGCTGGTCCACAAGCTGAAAGTCGCACAATGAGCGATGGAAAGGGCACGGCATTTCTCTAAGGGATAGAATCCGAAACGAAGTAATTCGACCGAGAACGAAGGTAGTCGGTATAGCTCTTAAAGTCAGCAAGTTGAAGTAGCAGTGGGCCGGCCACATCTGCCGAGTCAGCGAGTGGATGGAGGAGGAAAGTCTTGGAAGGAAGGCCACGCATAGGTCGGAGAAGCGTGAGGCGCCCTCCCTCCAAATGGGCCGACGACCGTGTAAGGATAGCCGGAAGTGGCTGGATGCTGAAAGCTGAGGATCGCATGTGGTGGAAGGCATTGGCGAAGGCCTATTTCCAGAAGTGGATAGATACAGGCTGACGATGATGATATAGTGCGACAAATACCTCAATGCATGAAAAAAGTCTTCAGCCATGACCTACGGTGCAGAGACTTGGACTCTGACCGTTGGGCTGGTCCACAAGCTGAAAGTCGCACAATGAGCGATGGAAAGGGCACGGCATTTCTCTAAGGGATAGAATCCGAAACGAAGTAATTCGACCGAGAACGAAGGTAGTCGGTATAGCTCTTAAAGTCAGCAAGTTGAAGTAGCAGTGGGCTGGCCACATCTGCCGAGTCAGCGAGTGGATGGAGGAGGAAAGTCTTGGAAGGAAGGCCACGCATAGGTCGGAGAAGCGTGAGGCGCCCTCCCTCCAAATGGGCCGACGACCGTGTAAGGATAGCCGGAAGTGGCTGGATGCTGAAAGCTGAGGATCGCATGTGGTGGAAGGCATTGGCGAAGGCCTATTTCCAGAAGTGGATAGATACAGGCTGACGATGATGATATAGTGCGACAATTAAACAATAATCCTATAAAGGCATTCCAAATACATATTAATATGTCAACCCGGTCATGTATATTTATGTTAATGTGATCATAATTAACGTGCAAATGGCAATATATCACTGATAAGTTGAAGAATTCAGGACAAACGTTTGTCCACGTTTCATGCCCAACCCGTCACGCTGCGTCACCCGTTCAGCATGTTCTAAATGCATGCATTAGGCGGAACACGGGGCTACCGTGAAATTAAATGCAGCATTTATCAACCGATGATAATTTGTGTTTCAGAATTTTCTTAGTAATAAAACAGGAATAAGAAAAAATTATACTAACAGACCAGGAATACGTTATACCTCAGCCCTGTAGTTCTGGGCTCTCAAGAATAAGACTACGGTATCCCCTGCCTGTCGTACAAGGCGACTAAAAGGGGCCTCGGTTTCACTGGGCGACAAGGGTGGGGCCTGAGTCGTCCACCAAAGTGGATCAGAAGAAGGCGCGACATTTGGTTGGCTCCTAGGCCGCCCAGGCGTGAGGGAAAAGGGGGGAGGAGTAACTCCCCCGGATTTGCCTCTCCTTGAGCACAGTGCAGAGGGGCTCCGGTGCGTTCCACTGGAGATCCTGGAGCCCCGTCATGCACCGAGGAAAGGGCCACTGGGAGGTTTTAGTGGGTAAGAACCCCACATAACCACCGGGGTATCTTTCTGAAGATTTCCTCCCGTGAACAAAAAGGTATACGTTATACCTTGCATAACGTTGACGTTTTTGTTCATACAATCATTATTCCAAAGTTATAACGACGTACATCCTTTAAGTCTAGACTAACATTTAAAATACAACGATTTGTGTTTGTGTTCGCTCATTTAAATTTACTTATTATGGATTTAAGGGCAATGGAGGAAGTAAAAAGAGTAAATGACTTAATAAATATCATTCAGACTTACAAGAAAAGTAAAAATATGTATAAGATGGGAAATCCCTTTTGATTTATATGTCGATTAACAGTTTCTAGGTATAATGTTTCTAGACCAATTATTTGAAAGGTCTCTTACTATGGACAATCGTGGTGGATTATCTTCTATCTATATATAGAGTATAGAATTTTTTTATAACCGCCAAACATTGACAGATACATTACTAGACTACAATTATTTTTTAGTATGGTTTCTTTTTGATTGCGCTGTTGCCAACTCGTGCAATATGACGTAACGGAAGAATTGATAAACCTTAGTTATTACGGATTTATTTGTGGTAAACTATTCTTGGATTATTCTTGATTTATTCCTGGTTTAATTAAACTTATTTTATAACTCATTTTTATTTGTAAGACTGTTAAATTTTATCGTTATGATCCGACCCATCGGGGTTCTATTCCAAGTCTGCTCGTACCAATAAGTTTGAAATAGTAGACGTGGCTGGTCATATAGACCAAATTCAAATTAAAACAAAGCTGAAGGAGACTCGTAGCGCTGTAAGGACAAAAGGTCTCTTTGTAACACAAGTCTGCAGGTATTTTTAGTTTAAACGTTTTCTCACGAGAACGATACAGATAATTGGAAATGTTAGTTCTCTTTTAACTATATCTAATTTAATTAAATCTCTATATTCGAAGCAACGATTTCGTTTAAAATAAATCCAATATAAACGTCTTTTATGTGTTATAGAACAGTATGACATACTTAATTTTTTTTAATGTTATTATAGCCTTTCTATTAGCATAATTGTGTAATATAAATACAGTTGTGACTCATTTTATTCTATAATCCAAGTCTTGATCATACGTTACCAGTACTGATGCCTCTTAGTTCGCTAGCCTTCTCCATTTGTATCTATTTATCTCTACTTTGTTCTAGGCATCTTGCTTATATATAATCATTATTATCGTCCTGTTTTGTTCATATGTTTCCTGTCCATACACAGGTTGTCTGGAAGAGATCGCTCTCGAAGGTCGCCCATTGTACAACGAACTGTAAAATGTGCCTTACTTACATGCCATTACATTGTACATTACTTAATTACGTGTGCATGCGCCGTCGTCCGCCATTGTTCCTACTACCTGTCTCCAGGACTAACTTATCCAGGAACTCTCCGCTGTCGCGCGCGGTTGGGTTTGTTAATACCATCTCACTGCAAATTGATATATTTTGTTGCACAGAGTCTGTGTTTATCGAAGCTGCCTACAAATGCGTAGAAGGTGTTTGACTTTATTATATTTATATATTACTGTCAATACATAAAGCAGCTTTTTTATTTGTTTTAATTTTAATAATATATATTTAACTAAGTTTTTATAACATCATATTGGTATTATCTGTAACGGTGTTATAATTTTTGTTGATTTAAATAAATAAATAAATAAATGCCTTTTGTTTGATTGTAGTGTACAATAAAGTTATATCTATACATCTATCTATGTATTATATTTCATATGTATGTTAAAAGTAGACAGGCCATGCTATGAGTGGTGTAAAATAATAACATAATATAACGAAAGGCAAAGAAAACGAGGCAGATTACACAAAAGATAGGATGTCGAGATCTCTGCCAAAACCTGGTACCTAAAATATAGATAAATTTATTAAAAGTACTCACTCCTTTAACCCAGAGGGATAGGCAGAGATTACGTATTTGCATTTTAGACAATGCTACTACAACTCTCTTGCTTCTTGCCATTGTCATTTACATGTTTGTAGGTTCTGAGTATTTTTTTTTTATTATTTGACACAACTTACATAGAAATACTCAAAGGCTAGCTCAGCTAGAGTGGTAGCTCAGTGTCCGGACGGTTGGCTCAAGTTGCATAGTACGCTAGCAATCCGAGTTCGGTCCCCGGTGCCGGCACCAATAAATTTCTTGTTGCAATTTTATTTGCTAATTTACCACGCGCTCGGCGGTGAAGGAAAACATCAAGAGGAAACCTACATGGCTAAGAAAGACATGTGAAGTCTGCTAATCTGCATTAGGGATGCGTGGCGGACTTTGCCCTTATACTCTCTTTACAGAGGACTGCGCCCAACAGTGTACATATATATTATATATATATAAAAGCAGTAACTTTAACATAGATATAGAGTAGCTTAAAACATATTCTAGGTTTGTCTTGATACTATCACTTTTTTTTTTTTTTGACGGGGAGGAAATCTTCACAAAGATACCCCGCCTTCTGGGGGGAAAGCGGCGGTTATATGGGGATCTTACCCACTAAAACCTCCCCGGTGGCCCTTTTCTCGGTGCATGACGAGGGGCTCCGGGATCTCACGTGGAACGCACCGGAGCCCCTCTGCACTGTGCTCAAGGAGAGCACGTCCCGGGGGGAGGTTACTCCCTCCTCCCCTGTGCCCTCGCATCGAAAGGCGACACGGGCCAGCCGATGTTGCCTTCTTCCCGGGTCCACTTTGGTGGACGACGCAGGCCCCCACCCTTGTCGCCCAGTGAACCCGAGGCCCCTTTTAGTCGCCTTGTACGACAGGCAGGGGATACCGTAGTCTTATTCTTGAGAGCCCAGAACTACAGGGCTGTGATACTATCACTTACTTTAACTTGGCTGTGAACACTGACTCCAAAAACAAATTTGTAAATTAAAAAACGATCATCTTTTGTTACTACCAACCTAGTCCATACTCTTTTTATGTCACAAATTTCCATGCAATTAAATGAAAATAATCTTTTATTACAGTTGTTTTAACCATTCCTAAATGATTTTAGAGATTAATTCACGACAATAGTTGAATGGTGTGCTTGAATTTCTACTATCTTTTGGTTTGTAGACCGCTCTCCAAATTATTGGGCCATAAACGCCATAAACTATACATATTTGGATAGAGATGTCACACATATATTATTGAAATTATTTACAACATTCAGTTCATGCATTTGAATCAACGTAATAACGTGACAGATGCTGGAGACAGGCATCCCGCTATCATTCCGGCATCGGACTATGTAATGTGTAATCAGTAGATATCAGTGCAGTGTTTAATTAAGAATACGGTGACCGCGAGTGCTCGAGGACGCTGTGGAAGCGAAAAGCCGTGCTGTAAATTTATCTCATGTCTCTGAGATATGGTTGCACCATAGTAAAGTGACTAGCGTTTTCAAATTTTAACTATGTTTCATAATTAATTCGAGAGAGGCGTGTAGGCATAGACTATAATCCCTTTAAGGAGAAGGCCTGTGTCCAACAGTTGGACATATATAAAGGGTGTAAGTGTAGGCATAGAGGCCCGTAGCTCATTAGGGGACGTTCACCAAGTTAACAGCCTACTGATGAAGGACGACATCATAAAGAAACATTCATTTATTAGAATAAGAAATAAGATATGATGAACTAGATCTATTTATTGTTATTACCACTGGTAATTTACGAGAAAACGGGTAAACATAATCAATAAGATGAATATTATCCTATGAATATTTGTGTATTATTTCTTTTAAAAAATTGTACTTGTATGCTTGTTGAGCAATAAGAATTAACTTAATCCTCTGTATGGAGATTGTTCACGATAATAATCGAACTGTGTATCAGAATCTATGACCTTATGTTTTACGGTAACTAATAGTAAATCATTAGGGTAGTATCCCTAATGGTTAACCATAAGTTACATATACATTTAATTTCATCTACTTCTTAATTTTCTTGGTTTCGGTTCTATTATAGAAGGGATGCGGCTCACCTGGTATTAAGTGATCCCATCACTCAAACATCTTCTTGGATTGCAGCAGATTTGCCAACCACCAGACGAAACACAGAAGTGTAAATACATACAATGACACTTCCCAATCGTACCAAGTTTTACTTCTTTAGGCGCATGATGAAAAAATTATGACAGTGCAACGTTGAAGCTGCAGTGAATTTTTTTTTTGGACGAAATATCACAGTTGGCACAGTGAAGCTGGCCTTTACTGCTTCACCGGATTGAGAGGTGGCATAGCTCTTAGGTCGCTTAGCCTGAACCTCTATTAGGTGGTAACTCGACACAAGGGTCCCCCTGATGAGGGGTAACCTCGGCTTGGACGGTTACCATTATTACGCGTTAGCAGTCCGATCCAACCACCACTCGGTCGGTAGTTATTATTAACAAAATCTATTGGGACAATCTAAGCTAAACTAACTTATATGCCACTTCGGGCGTTAGCGCTGGGAGAAGAAGTGGCCGAAGTAAGTCCAGCGACGCTCCTAATCTTATCAAGGCTGCAGTGAAAAAAATATTGCGCTTATATTGTTTTTCAAGCGCTCCAATATTGTGAGGTTACCTACCCGTGTGTATTATTTATTGATATTAATTAAAATATTATTATTTAATCTTATATTTATTTATTTTCAAATTAAAACTGAACTTTATTGACTGTGTTGACTAATCTTTTGCAATCCTTTGGTTATTTTATTGTAATTCATAATTTGACTGTAATTAGAAACTATTTCTTAATGATGTCAATGCTTCTTAGAAGCGTACATAAGTTCACACACACTTTTTTATATGTTTTGTATTAGTTATATACCTAATTTGTATACATGAGCAGGCACACTAGATTTTGTTATAGAAATCTCCGTATCGCTGTCGCTACGCTATTCACACACCGCTACCCTAAGGTACTTTCCAACGGCATCTAACTCTTCAACAAATATTAGCTGACTCTGTCACCTGAAGACCACACACAACAGTATCATTATTGCCATAACAAATAATATGTTTTATTTTAATTTAACCTTTAGAATGGTTCATTTGTCATTCGTTGTAAATAATAGGTTTATGTACACACTAGCTGAGCCCGCGACTTCATTCGCCTGGAATTTGATAAAGTTATTTAATGTATTAAATTATTATTCATGGCGTATAAGGGCGCTGCATAATCCACGGCAGCGGATTAAGCGAAAAACCATAATGGTTCTCAAATATAAAAATAATAAAAGAAAAAAGACTTTTCTCCATACATTTTTATAAATGAATACAATCCTTGTGTCGCGTCAGACGCAAAGTTCCTTGCCGCGTGACCCGTGTGACTACTACAACTAATATTTATAGAACACAACATAAACTACGCCCCGCCTCCGCACTCAATTTTTAATCCCGCGTCGGCTCTGTGTGATGATCTCCATATTAACTAATACATTACAACTCTTAATTTCTCGACAGCGCTCCGTTGCCGCTACTTTCCGCTCGCTGTATTTCAATTTAGAGGAATTGGTGAGATGAACTAAATTATCCGACTAATTATATTTTACAGTATGTACCTGATCCATAACCTCTTTTTTTAAGTCTAAAAAGTACCCTAAGTTACACCAATGTAACACATTAGCTATCTGCCAGTAACAGTCTCGTCAAAATCGGGCCTGCCGTTCCAGAGATTAGACAGACAGAAAAATCATTAAGTTACAACCTTTATATATGTCCCACCGCTGGGCACAGGCCTTCTCTGTAAAGAGAGTATGAGGGCATTGTCCATCACGCGGTAGGGCCCCGCGGATTAGCAGACTTTACATGTCTTAGAATTTTTTTCTAGGACGTAGGTTTCCTCACGATGTCTTCCTTCACCGCCGAGCGTGCGGCAAATCATCACATAAAGTTGCAACAGCAAATTTGTTGGTGCCGACACCAAGGATCGAACTCGGGGAACTTGAGGCGACCGCGTGGACACTGAGCTACCGCGTCTCTATCGTGCCTTCTACATCCTTAGTATGAACTACAGGAACCCTACTAAGTACTAGCGTACCGTAGTACCCTAGTAAAACCTATTCCCTGGCAAAGTATTTCTTATTAAATACTAAAGAGAAAATGTTCTTTTAATGCAACAAATTGATAAGTGTTTTTGTAAATATCTGTAATTATCAAAGGTGACACTCCTTCGAAATTCGATTTTTTTTCCTTATCACTATCATGAAGTCAGTGACCTCGCGGACGGAATGTTGCCAATTTCAATGTTTAATTTAATTACAAACATTGTTAAACGCTTTCACGTTATGTTGTATTTTACAATTTCAATAAAAAAATTATAATATTTTTTCTATAATAATTTTTAAAAATAGCATAAGCAATAAATAATAAAATAATAAATATAGCAAGCTCAGGGCGGAAATTAGAATGGTCGACTTATAAAACCGGAATTGCCCTAAATTAAATAAATAATTTAAAACAATAAAATTTTTTAACCCTTTTTCAGCGGGGTGGACTGAGATAGCGATCACTATTGTCTTGTCGTCAAGGTTTTAAGTCCCATATGTGACAGGTCCTAAGCCCTTCACCATTCAAGTTTTAGCAAGTTATTTTTTGGTTGTAAATATATGTAAAACATTTTTTTTAAAAGAAAGCTAGCAATATTTTTTTTTCAGAAATATTACTAACAATCTTGTTAACCATTCCAACTAAGCTTAAGCTTGTGCTAGGACATGGTTCACGGCAATAGTCGAATGGTGGATTCGAACCCACGACCTTACGATTCGCAGACTGTACCCTAAACCATTATTGAAGCTTCAAAAACATTAGTACTGTTTCGCGAATCGAACCCCTATCATTGAAAATAAGCGACCATTTCTTTTCTTAAAGCGTCATTAGCCTAATGGCTTTAGGTACGGTATGCGAACGTAAGGACGTAGATTCGAATCCACCATTCGATTATTGACGTGAACTATATTCTAGCACTAGTTTAAATGTAAGAAAGTACTTCGGTAAGGATTTATGATTATTTGTTTAGTTATAATTATTCTTGTCTTACATTTTTACTATTAACCAAGCGCTTCCTATATACATATTTATAATATTACAGACATATACTTATTATATGTACATAAATTGAATTTGTTGCACGTTGAAACAATAGAAAACCAAACTTGTGGGTAATGTCATTGGTAGCTACATATTGTCTTATGCATTATTATTATCTTATCCATTCGGCTATTAATTAATTATTTATTGAACACCGATACAACTACACGCAATATATAAAAACAGTGGAAAAGTTGCATGTTTGCATGTTGCAATGTATAAATGGCAAGTGACAATATTAAATTATAACGAAAAAAAAACACAAAAAGTAACTTAACCTAAATTTTAAATAAAAATTAAGTAATCAAAAAGAAATAGAACAAAAAAGAACATTAAAATATTTGAGGTTATAGTTTAAAATATTTGAGGTTATAGTTTACAATGAAATAACTAACAATATGGCAACAAGTTGTAAATAAAAAACAATACACCGTCAAGTATAATTACCCATTGTTAATCCGTTTAGCTGTCAAAACCGATATTGTCAACGCATTCATAAATTTGCTTGGAGTGGACCCTACCGTTTCATTGTTTGACCAGTCAAAACATGACAGCAGCCTTATCTGTTTTCCAAAAACAATTACGCAAAGAAAAAAAAGTAAGGGGTCCAAGGAAAAAAAAGTACAGATCGATGTCCAAACGTCCATTAGAGCTTAACATAACATCGTCACAAAACGATTGTTCCTTTTTGTCCGAATTCGTCCATTCCTTTTCGGAATACTCGTTAAGAATTAGACGCTTTAAGGCGTTAACAATAAGCGATATCAACAAAAGCTCCACAGACTAAAAATACTACGTTAAAAGTTTTTCTCTACTGCTTTTATTCCGGTGTACAGTCAAAGGATTTGTTCAGAGTGGTGCCGCTGTAGTTAGCGACCGCAAATTTGTCAGACCACCTTGGAGCGAAATGAAATTTATAGCCCTAAAGCCAGGAAGAGGACGTGCGCCGTGCTATTGCATAATCCTTGCAATTTATGGTGCTTTTTTTAGTTTTTACCTCGCTCATATTTTAATTTATAAACGACGATATAGTCCTAGTCACACTTGAAAATCAACAACATGACTTAAACAGTGATGGCCTAATGTCTAACGATGACTGACGATTTACGGTAGATTCGTATGTCAGGTGACTTTAGCCAAAGAGTTTTTCTTTTTAACCGACTTCTAAAAAAATCTCAATTCTTTTGTCTCTTATGATCGTGCACACTTAGCACCGTCATTTATATACCGATATTGATTAATTCTGTGTGAAAGGATTTGCTTTCAATTGAGTCCAATAGGCATTGTACTTTGGCTTCTAAAGATATACCAGGGAACTCGTCATCTTGGTCTCCTGTGATAGCAAAACGCGCATAATAAAAAATAGTAGCAAAGCAACGGCCGCAAGGAGATAATATATGTTGCAGAGCGAAATGAAACCTTTTTAAATGGATAAGATATTTCACCTATTATATAAAAAAAAAACAAATTAATAGTCTCTGAGAATAAATTAAAGAAATTAGATTGATTGATAAATTTTCTAGTCCACATTTCACGCGTTAAAATAATAAATATATAACAAGGTAAGAAGAAAAGTCAGGAACAAACAAAAGCAAGAATTATTTGTAATAAAATTATGATTGCCAAACTCTACTTATAGTAGAAATAACTATACGCAATACATACAAATTAACATCCTCCTCCACTTTCCACAAAGCGTCCATTCGCGACCGTCGGAGGTTGCGAATAATCCTTGCGCGTTACCGCTATTTTATGGGCAGGCCCCACCCCTTAGATGTTAGGCGCGTTGCTGGAGTTTCTTCGGCCACTTCTTCTCCCAGCGCCAACACTTCCCGAAGTGGCACTCAAAGTTAGTTTAGCTTTTGAATGTCTCTTAGATTATCCGTGAAATAGCAACCGACCGAGTCGTGGTTCGGCCCTCTCCGGGCGCCCTCGGATCGGCATGCTTACGCGTAACATAATAACCGTCCAAGCCGAGGTTACCCCTCACCGGGGACCCGTGTCCGAGTTACTAGCAATAGAGGTTCAGGCTATGCCACCTCTCAATCCGGTGAAGCAGTCAAGGCCAGCTTCTCTGGCCAATCTGTGTAGTTCGTCATAAAAAAAAAAAAAACCTCCTCCACCTTTTGTCGTCTTCCTCATTCCTCGTCGTTAGTCATGACCCAACACGAATTACGCGGCGGACGATTGCTTTCCACCTGTTGCGGTCTTGAGTGGTGTGTAATGCCTCGTGGACTTTCTTGTTGGTGTTGTTGCTGATTGGTTCTATCCTACGCATAGGGCTCCTACCTAGTCGTATTACCTGTACTTTGCCTGTGACCAGGAGTGTTACCAGTATATCGTTTTTCCTGGTTATGTGACCGAAGCACCTAACGGAAACAGACCGTTGACAGCCTCCCACTTCTTGGAGAATTGACACATTTGTGGGGTGGGCTGTGCAAGGTACTCGTAATATGAATTTGTTCAAAAGATGGCTATGTAATTTAGATTTAAAAATAGCAAGTGGCGTTGTCTCTCAGAATTAATAATGTCATTAGGTGATAATTACGCGTATCGAGTTTAATTCAACAATATATCGACGGAAGTTCTTCGCTCCAAATCAATATAGTCGATATCCAAAAGATCTTGTATATCTCGAAAATCAATCACGCCCTTGGAAGATTGTCGGATCTGTATTCAAAATCTGCACGTGAGGTAAAGGTCGGCTCTTGTATTAGAGAGAGGAAATCCGGGCCCTATTGTTGAATACAACACTCATGCACTTTACCTGACCGATGGCAAAAGGAACCTATACAGAATAGAGCCGCGGTAGCGTCTTTTTTTCCATAATTACATGGTGTCAGAGCCTTCTTTGTGGACTGTTAAAAAATTGACAAAGAATATTTAAAAAAAAAACAAATGCAAATTTTTTAACGGTCGCGACGCTAGCCATATTTGCATTAAAAAAGTAAGTTTAATTTTCTCACGTTAGCTGTTTTGTTTGTTTTTTTTTTTGATGAAATTTTTAATGAGGGTTTAATTTGAAGAACTCTTTGGGGTTTGATTTCTAGTTTTTTAATTGTTTTTTAGCGAGTGGATTTGTTTAAGAAAACAGTCTCGTAACACGGTTGTCGAAAAAAATTAATTTTGCTGTTGATTTATGCACCTTTCAATGTAACTGCCTGTGGGTTTTTTTTTTGTCGGAAATAAGTATAAAGTACTTATATCTTTGGAGCTTGATTTGAATAATTAAGCAAATGAAAATTTTATCCGTGTATACCTTGCTCTTAAATGAATAATTTACTGTTCCTGAAAACGGAGACACCATTCCGATGTGAATATTTTAATTTATGTTTTGTCAATTCAGTGTAATTATAACAGACCCAACATTTCTACTCACGTTTAGCTTAACGCACTTGCAAGAATTACCGAATTTAAAAATTTCAATTGCGATGCCCACTTTAAAGGAGTTAGGTCATCGACTCTCGACGACCACTTCAGTCACCGGTTAGGAACGCAGAAAAACCCTTCTATAACGCCGGTATTCTGTAAGTTATATGTAAAACTATTGTTTATAATATCGACAAATTTGTGAGCTATCTTGAACAAAAAGAAAAACACTAAATAAACATGATAAGTGAATTGAACAAATTCTAAAATAAAAAAGGCTTTCAAGTCTTTTAATCCTAGCGGGTAGACAGGGTCGGCTTTCGCTGTCCGCTTTCAATTTATTAGGACTTTGTGGGGACTTATCCCTTCGCCATATAGCAGGGACAAATTATTAGTATATTATTTTTTGTACGTAAACAATTCAAAAATTAATTTCTCATTTTATAAATCATCCAATCTAATAATTATTGGCCCTCTCGGGCACCCTCTAATCGGAATGCTTACGCGTAACATAGAAACCGTCCAAACCGAGGTTGGGGGTTATCGGGGGGGACCCTTGTGTCAAGTTACTAGCGATAGAGGTTAAGCGACATAAGAGCTATGGCACCTCTCAATCCGGTGAAGCAGTCAAGGCCAGTTTTACTGATCAATCTGTGTAGTTTCTTAAAAAAATCTAATTAATATCAAAATAATATTTCTGGTTTCAAACCATTCGCTGTTATTTTTTTTAAGTTTGCAAAAATGAGATATTGGTACGTTTTTTATTGGATATCAGCGTAACATTCACAAACAATAGACGACCGCATCTCCTTTTGTGCAACCAAAGAAATAAATTAAACTATCCTTAGGGGAGAGAGATTTTACCGTTAATTCTAATCTGCATGAAAAAAAAAACCGGTAAAAAACGAGTGTGGGAACAGAGCATCTTGAAAAAACTGTGAGGCAGGAAGCGGCACGGGAACGGAGATATGAGAGTTGACATAGAAAGTTTACGGACGGATATTTATATGATAGATTTATATCAGAGACTCAGTGTTTGTTAATTAGGTACAGTTACAGCCTTTTATATAAAATATATATGACCCACTGTTGGGCGAAAACCTTGTCTGCAAAGAGAGTATAAGGGCATAGCCCGACACCCACACCTAGTGCGGATTGGCACTAGGTGGCTTCACAAGCGTTATAAAAAATTTCTAAGACATGTAGGTTTCCTTACGATATTTTCCTTCAACGCCGAGCGCGTTCAGCACATAAAATTTCAACAGCAAATTTATTAGTGCCGACACCGGGGATCTAACTCTGGTTGCTAGAGTACTATGCAACTTTTTTTTTTTTTTTGTTGACGGGGAGGAAATCTTCACAAAGATACCCCGCCTTCCGGGGGGAAGGCGGCGGTTATGTGGGGATCTTACCCACTAAAACCTCCCCGGTGGCCCTTTCCTCGGTGCATGACGAGGGGCTCCGGGATCTCACGTGGAACGCACCGGAGCCCCTCTGCACTGTGCTCAAGGAGAGCACGTCCCGGGGAGGTTACTCCCTCCTCCCTGTGCCCTCGCAGTGAAAGGCGACACGGGCCAGCCGATGTCGCCTTCTTCCCGGGTCCACTTTGGTGGACGACCCAGGCCCCCACCCTTGTCGCCTAGTGAACCCGGGGCCCCTTTTAGTCGCCTTCTACGACAGGCAGGGGATACCGTAGTCTTATTCTTGAGAGCCCAGAACTACAGGGCTGAGAGTACTATGCAACTTGAGCTAACCGCCCGTACACTGAGCTACCACGGCTCTGTTTGTTAATTGCATTTGTGGCGCACATATTTTATGCAAATTTTAGACTTATATGGCTTTCTCGTGCATTTCACTGTCAGGATTGGGCCAATTACATGAGACACAGGAAGCTTTTATGATGAACTACTCAGATTGGCCAGAGAAGTTGTGTAACCTCGGCTTGACAGTTACTATGTTACGCGTAAGCATTCCGATCCGAGGGCGCCTGAGAGGGCCGAACCACGACGGGGTCGGAAGCTATTTCACGGATAATCTAAGGGACATTCGAAAAGCTAAACTAACTTTGAGTGCCACTTCGGGAAGCGTTGGCGCTGGGAGAAGAAGTGGCCGAAGAAACTCCAGCAACGCTCTTAGCATCTAAGGGGTGGGGCCTGCCCATTCACACAGGAAGAATCAGATTTCAAATAGTAAAAGAATCATCAAAATCGGTTCACCCAGTCGAAAGTTATGCGGTAACAAATTTAAAAAAATACAGGTGAATTGAAAACCTCTTTGTTTTGAAGTCGGTTGGAAAACCAGTGTATAGCCTTTCCAACCGACTTTTAATTGAAAATAAAAATAATAATAAATATTGCAACAGTAGTTTGTCAAGTTGACTGCACGTACTAACATAGTAATTTGACATTGACGTTTTATCGCTGCTAAAAAATGTGTTACATAGATACGCGTTTCGTCACACTCTTAAAATACACAAAGCCATGTCACAATCGGGACGTTATTGGAACCTAATAAGCTCGGCGGAATGCGACAACGTTTTTCTATGTAATATTTAGTTAAGCAATGATTTGTGTTTTCACTCACAAGACAAGAGTTTGCATAAATCAACTTTATAATTATTATTTAAGACAACCATTTTACGAGAATGTTATTCTAAACATTTGCAATGTATAAAAAACAAACAAAAAACCTAACGCAAATCAAACCCCAAAGAGATCTTCAAATTAAACCCCTATTAAGATAAAAAAATGGCTAACGTGAGAAAATTAAAACTATTTTTATTTGCAAATAAAAAAAAATTGAAAGAAGAAAGACCGTTGCAATGATTTGCATTTTTCAATTAAACAAATATGAAAATCATTCAGATACAAATATATTTTAAGAAAAAAATATTTTTTTTTTTCTTAAAGCTTAACAGTATTTTAAAGAACGTTCCAAACATAAAAAATAATGTTCGTGATTCAAAAAATTGTTTACTTCCGCTCTATACGAAAAATCTTGATACTTGAATTTTATCAAACTTCTTTTCGATTGAACAATGAGCGAATCTATTTGATTTATTCAGCTGTTCTCAAACTGGGTACAAAATGATTACATATAAATAATATTTTTTATTCTTCCTAATTTATTTTAATTTCACTTTACCGTAACCCAATTCATTAAAAATAATTAATTATTAAATGACATGTAATGAAGTGGATAAGGATGTAGGAAATAGGTTGTGATCATAATAAACACCGTAGAAAGTGGCTACGGAGAACTATCTCAGCTTGGCAAGGCTTAAATTTTTTTTTAATTTATTTGCTTATAATTTTTGCTAGTGCTAGTTGATTGGAGCTCAATAGTCGCTATTTTATGGGTAGACCCCGCCCTTTAGATGTTAGGAGCGTTGCTGGAATTTCTTTGACCACTGGTGAAATACCAATCGACCGAGTCGAGATTCGCCCCTCTCGGGCGCCCTCGGATCGGAATGCTTACGCGTAACATAGTAACCGTCCAAGCCGAGGTTACCCCTCACCCCTTGCGTCGAGTTACTAGCGATAGAGGTTCAGGTTAAGCGATCTAAGAGCTATGCCACCTCTCAATCCGGTGAAGCAGTCAAGGCCAGCTTCTCTGGCCAATCTTAGTTCGTCAGAATAAAAAAAAAAAAAATCAATATATAATAATTATTATTATTATATTAGCTATTGGATATTTTCGTTTATTGTATAAAAGTTTTTTCAGTGAAAAGTTTGAGAATAGCTGAACGTACATCCCCTTGTGTTTTTTATAAGGTTACCGTAGAGTGTTTATAAAAACCTATGCACATTTTTTTAAGACGTATCTCCGGTAGTTTCAAGGTGCGTCCCGTTGCATTGTGCAAGGGACATCTTGTAGGGCTTTTTAATAATTCTGTAAGTGCGTTATTTTTTTGATGCGAGACTGTTTTTTAAGCTTTCTCACGCAATGTCCTATTGAGGGACTGATCTGTGGGCAGATACATCCACGACGAGTTTTGTTGTTATTACGTCAATTGTCAATTGGAAGTAACGCGTGATTGTATCTAATTTTTTTATTGATATTTTCTATCATTTTATTTTACGATACTCAAAGTTGAGATTCAAATGTTATTTAATATAGAGATAAGCGTAGAAGTCAGATCGATAAATGAGAATTTGATTCTCAGAGCTTCTTCTTTCCATTATGTTCTCGAAAATTCATATCCTAGAGTGCTCTCCTCGTAATTCTAGTTGTGTAGAACGGTGTTCGGCATCGTCCCTTTAGTTTTTCAGCCCTGTAGTTTAGGCTCGTAGAATAAGGCTACGGTATCCCCTGCCTGTCGTAGAAGTCGACTTCGGCTGGCCCCTGTCGCTTTGGACTGTGAGGGCACAGGGGGGAGGTATTAACCTTCCATCCCCCCCGTGCTCTCTGAGAGCACAGTACAGAAGGGCTCTGGTGCGTTCTACTGGAGATCCCGGAGCCCCACTGCATCGAGGAAGGGCAACCGGGGGGTTTTTAGTATGTAAGAACCCCAAATAACCCAGCTTTTCCCCCAGAAAGCAGGGTATCTCGCTGAGGAAACCCCGCCAATAAAAAAAATGGTATCTTTCCAAGAAAAATAAAAGATAGTACTAATCTATATATAACTTGTGCTTATTGCCTGCGGTTATTATACAGGTGTGGAAACAATTATAAAACATACAGCATTTTTATAAATCGAGTAAGTTCTGTTTTATTTCCGAAATATCATAGTTATATTACGAAGTTGGTGTGCCATTATCTTCCTTCACATTTATGCTCGTTGTCGTTAAAAATACTAACCATGCTTTAAAAATATATTTTTTGTTATTTAACTTATTTAACAATGTAATCTAATAAATACTTTGTTTTTTTAATTATATTTATTAAAAAATTAAATTAAAATTACTATATAATATCAATTAAATTAATATCAATTTAAGAAATATATTTGCAGTTTAATTAAACGCAATGGGGGCGCGAGTAACGGGCGCAGATTGGTGACCTTAACGTAACTTAACGTATAATTTTATTTCATGGTATATTATTAGTTTTGATGGACGCGGGAACAATAACATCATTTGATTTATAAAAGTACAAAATATAAGTAACAATAAAATTGTTGCTCAACGCACAACATACTACGTAACAAAAACGAGCAATTCATAACTGTCTGAGTTATTAATTTAAACAAAAAAACGACCATACATAAAAACAATTCAGCCCGCCGTACAAAAACTAACGTGCTAATATTCACTCGTTTTCGTTGGTCTACAATAACAATCGTAAAGGGGCCCCGCATATCATTACACGTAAAAACTGTAATTTAATATAAACTAGACAAAATCCGGCCAATGTGCTTTCAATTAAAAAAAAACAGCTAAAAAACCCGAGCGACAGGGGCTACTGGGTTCGTAAAAAAATTAAAGGGGTGAATAGAAACAATGACAAAAACCCGCGCGACCCATTATCGTCGTCTAACTGGGCTTTTAGACAAGCGGTTAATTTTGTTAAGTCAGATTTATAGTTTAGGAAATTTAGTTGGTTTTGATTTGGGAATTAATCCATTCATAGTATTCATATGCCATTACATACGTTTTTAATTATGAAATTTGTGTGTATTTTGTACCCAAAAAGTTAAGTATTTAAACAAATGTAAATATTGTAGCATTTACTCTCATACTGATGATACCTGCTAACGTAGTAATTTGACATTGACGTCTTAAAGCTTTACAAAAATTAAATTCTGTGTTACATTGGTTGGCGCAACACGCTTAAAATATAGACATATTCTTTTATGGCACTAGATAAACACATCAAAAAGACAGAAAAAAATAAATAAAATAAAAAGATACATTTAAAGAAAAAATGGAAAAATAGTACAAAAGACATGATGCCAATTTTGGATACCGTCTCAGCATATACCGTCGCAAGGATGCGACAGCGCCGATTTTCAGCGGTGCCCAGGACTACCTAAAGTCGTGCTCGCCCAACACTACATTTTTATGGAATTTACAGCTATTATCTGTATACTCTGATCTATTTAACACAACCTGCTAAAAGTAAAATAACTTCTACAATAAGCTCTTGAAATAAGATTATCCTGCTCCGTGTAGACAAGATTGACATTACTATCAGTTTTTCATCGAGTCTATTAAGTTCAGATATTCACTTCGTTTGCGTAGCGTGGAAGAGGATTGCATTTGATATCCGTGTTTAACCCGTAAGAGTATATATCTAACTCAGGGAGGCTTCAAATAGTTTTTCAATAGTGTTTATAGGTATATCTGTATAGTTATGAACCCAAGAAATGTATTTTCAACCGACTTCAAAAAACGAGGAGGTTCTCAATTCGTCTGTATATTTATGTTTGTTATCTTATAACTTTTGACTGGGTAAACCCATCTTGATGATTCTTTTTTTATTCATGGACCAAATTGACCACAATCTTCATATGGGATTTGGGGCACTATTTGTCATTTGTCAATGAGAAAACCAAATAAATTTGCGTCAAGTATGTACGCCACAAATGGCAGAATAACTAAATATCACGCCAAACAATTTCGATTTTTTTTGTAATGACGAACTACACAGATTGGCCAGAGAAGCTGGCCTTGACTGCTTTACCGGATTGAGAGGTGGCATAGCTCTTAGGTCGCTTAGCCTAAACCTCTATCGCTAGTAACTCGACACAAGGGTCTCGAATTTCGATTATCAATGTTTTATTGGAAAGGATGTAGTTCAAGAGCAGTTTGTATGACAGTTTGGTTAGGTTCTGATTAATTCCATTTCGTAATATTCCTGCGATCATTCAGAAATACAAGAAAGTCCTTATTGTATTTCTGAATCGTCGTAATAGCGTTTACCGTTTGATTCGATATGAAATAGGTTTTTATTTTTGCTTGTAAACTTTGGTGAAAAGTTTGTATTGAATATGTTGTTTATATTAGATAGCATTAAAGACAGGTAATAAGCACGATGAAATTTGTATAACGGATGTTATCATTAACCCGTTTGGATTTTAGGAAAATATGTGAAGCCTTATAACATATAGTCCAGTGCAGTTGATTTCAAGTTGTACATCTTAGCTATACATTTTCACCATGAACATTACAAGTAAAGCTGATGTTTCGCCATAACTCTGAGAATGACACGATCTTTAGAAGGTAAGCGACAATCAGCACCGCACAATGACGTTCATCCCTTTCACTTTTTGCTGATGTGTCAATTGAACTGTTCAAAGATTACATTATAAGATAGAGTTCACCCGTGACTAGTCGGCTATATTAGTAGTCGCAATGGCGGTTTGGTTTCAATCGTTTTCCTTGAATTTAACCTTGAATTTTGCCCCGAGTCTGATATTTTCCAATGACATTTCACTGTGAAAACAACCACAAAACTATGAAAATAAAATTGTTTTCATTTCATGTAATGTTCCTTTAAGAGGGGCAAACGAACACATCAAACGGTTGGCCTGATCTTAAGTGATCACCGTCGCCCATGAACATAAACAGCACCGGATGAGCTGAAGGTGCGTTGCCGGCCTTTGAGGTAGGAGTAGGCTCGTTTCTTGAAGGTCCTCAAATCGTAAAAGTTCTGAAACACCATTAACAGTTGATTTCACAGATTGACAGTGCGTGGAAGAAATGCTATTTATTTTTTATTTTATGATCATTTAATATTGATTAAACTGGTTCGAAATATTTGGAAGACGTCATTATTTATGTATATTATTTAAGCTTTTTTAAGTTAAAAAAGTTATTAAGGTAGCTGAATATTGGAAAGCAAAAGCCTCTGTCTATTGAGCTTTTTTTTTTTACTATTATACTATACTGCTATACTACTCGTAGTTCAATATAATTACATTTCAAAGTATTCATTACATTCTACATAGAAAAAAAATACACAACGGTCTAGCATTACCGGGGCAGATGCAAAATCCCACTAACGAACTGTGGACCACTCCGCAAGACATAAATTATTTAAATATGACTTGTAACACTGTATGGGCCCGACACAGGATATGCATAAAAGGGTTGACAAAAAATCCAGAGGGTGACGTTTTTTTATGAGTTTCGAGGGTCACAGTTTTGGCTGCTCGGACGCAGTACGTTACGGTATTGATAAAACGAAGTATTTTGTAATTAAATTCTTCGATTTTCGCACGATCATTTGATTATTATGCAGAAATAGCGTACCCAGCCCGCTTCGCCGAGATTTTGCTTTATTTTATTTAAAGAATAAACTTACATCATTAAATATTTAATTTAACTCTCACAATATATTACATTATACATCTCTATATTCATTCTCTTCTCGAGCGGGTGAAGATCATTACCTACACCCATGTACATATCAGTAAATACAATATCATTCTTATCATTTTTACAAAAACTTATCGGGCTCATGTTAATGTCAGAAATAAAAGTACGACGTATGGCTTGTTTTACAGGATGAAGAGTACTTCTATCATACCTAACTTTACAGGATTACTCGCCAGGTCAATCTGAAGATTCCCTGAAAGTTTAATTGAAATCGGTCAACATGGGAACAAACCCACACATACAGATATAGAAGTTATAGTCTGACGGTAAAGCGCTTCGACTTTTGATCAGACAGCTGTGTAGTACGAATCCCAGTAGGTTTCTACCAATTTATTGTGCATTTTCGGTTTTATGTAGTGAGCTTACCGCCTATCACATATGAGGCCTAATAGGTATGGTGAAAAGCGGGCATCGACAGCTGTAACCAACTACGAGTGAGGTACACTGGGATTCAAACGACGTGAGAGCTTTTTGTTATTAAAACCCATGTAGTCATGAGATACACTCCTTGCTGTGAAATATTCAAATCGTGAGTTACTTTTTTCAACTCCCAGTAAGTACTTTCTCATAATTTTTACCATACTTTCACGTCTTTTAACCTTATTTTAGCAGGGTAGACGCAGTTAATAATCGTTGTCCGCTTTTCATCCGACTTATTAGGTTCAACAACTGAGAGGATTTTTTAAGAATTTTTTTTGCGAAAGAAACTAAAGAACGAAAACCTAGTACAATCCTACTGGGCTTCAAACCCTCAACCATAAGATCGGAAAGTCGTCTCAACCACTTTTCTAACCATGCTTCTTATTAAATTGTGCATAAAAAAATTACACTTGCAAAAAAACAACCCTTTAAAACTCTTCTAAGACTCGCTCAAAATACAATCTTTTTATCGGTATCTCCCTGATCTGACTTTATTTGTCTACATGACAGTGCTAAAAAACGCGGACCCAGGTGCGGCCGATGAAAAATTAAAAAAAAATCTGCGATAGTTATTGTTGAGCAAGACCCTTACAGGACAATGGTCCTGATAATCCTTTAGGGGATATCTTTGGCTATTAACAACAGACATGTGTAACGCATGGGCGATCGTATTGTTGCATTTAAATTTTTTTGCGAAAGGATGAAATCGTTACGTTTGATATCTCGTAGGTAGAAGACGGACCACATGATTATGTGTCTAAAAATGTTGTCATAGTATTGTATTTATAAAAAGTAACATTCTCACGGCGCCAAATAAACTTGTACAAATATAAAATGTTTACACAATTTTTTTTTAGATGACCCTCAATTCGTCCCTGTCGGTCTTGCTAATATTGTTTGAGTTTTAGTAATCCTGGTGAAATAATAAAACAAAACTTTTAACAGGGTGGACAAAGATAGCAATGTTTGCCCCAATGTTTTCAGTTCATCTATTTTTTTTTTGAGAATGCTAGCAACATTTTTTTCACAAATATTAACTAATATTCTTGTCAATCATTTCATATAAACTAAGCAAAAGTTAGTACTAAGAGATGGTTGAATGGATCATGGACAATTTAGAAACAAAGAGAGATTAAGCCACGAAAAAATCCCTAAAAGTATTCAATAAGTACTTATATAATACCTCTTGATACCACATATAGGGATATATACACATTACAAGGAAATATAATATTCTTCGTCTTCTTCCTAATCTCGCCTTTCTTTGATTTCGACCCCATTTTCCCCGGTCATTGGCATCCATCCTGCGTATGGCTATCCATCCAGCTAGCACGGGCCATTTCAGGACGGCCACGTGTGACGGCCACACACACACTAGGAAATATATTATAAATTAGCCTAAACGTTTTAATGTCAAAGTTCACGAAAGCGCGCGTTCCTAACTAGTGTCATTACAGGAAACGGCTCACTGTGCCCACATTAAAACATTGTCGTGTACGCTCCTTTCGGATCTGTTGAGGACAACAAAAACAAAGGCCCTCGTCCACGGCACACGTGTTGTTATCGATTGTCCTCATATTGTCCTCTCACCATGCGGGTCGCAAGCGAGTTATCGCGGTGACGTCATGCGACGATGCGTTTTTGTTTGAGTCGGGCGGGTGGCTCGGTAGATCCGCAGATCCGCAACTTATTACCTTTAGGTATAAAATATATAGGAGGTCTAGCGTACCCAGCCCGCTTCGCCAGGCTAGATGCTTTATTTTATTTAAACAATAAACTTACATCATTAAATATTTAATTTAAACCTCACAATATATTAAATTATTAATTTCTTTCCGTATTCATTCTCTTCTATTCTCGTCTCGAGCGGGTGAAGATCATTACCTACACATAATATACCATGTCCATATTAGTAAATACAATATCATTCTTGTCATTTAGGGATTTATTATACTTCATTGCACTTCAATATGGTTCATAATGACATAAATATACACAACGCATGTGTCAATGCAAATTTGTAGTATAAGAATATCATCATAGTAGACATGTTACAATTTTAAAACTGATGTACCACGCCGTCGGTAATTAATACAAAATACCATACGACAGTTGCTTGGCTAAAATATTATTAGGTGTGTACTACGTGCAATCTGTACGGTGGTCACTTGAACGAACTACGCCTTAATTCTCTCTTGAAAACTATGCCCAACAGTAGGCTATACATTTATAGGCTGTAACTCATTACAACATTATTTGTTAATACTTTTTTAATAAAGGTCAATTGTCTAATGGTCTGTGCTGTGTTGCAACTCAAAATTCCACTATTTTTAACTATAATTAAAATATAACTATTATTTACTTTAATGTTTATTATTTAATAAGGGTTTATTTATTATATATTATTTATATTATATTTATATAAATAGTCACAGGAATGTGTTACGCGTTTTGTCATAAGAATTTATTCATGAATTCATTTTTAAAGAAGCAAATTTTACTATCATTCTTGTTAACCATTCCAACTAACCTTATGCTTGTGCTAGAAGATGGTTCACGTCAATAGTCGAATGGTGGATTCGAACACACGACCTTACGATTCGCAGACCGTACCCTTAACCATTAGGCTATTGACGCTTTTGGTATTGCATAGACATATTTCAATTTTATTAAGTCCTATTGTATTATTTTATTATACTATAAATATATACCTATATATTGCTTATTGTCTCAAATAATGAAAATTTGAGTTGGTTTTGGCATAAATATTTCGTAGTTGTATAAAACTAACTCGTAATTACTATCTTCAATAACTTTATTTATGTCGTTAGCAAGTTACACGTGGTGTTAATACTTGCATTTTGCAATTTTCCCACGCGAAAATATATCGACTAATGAAACGAACATAAGGATCGTACGGCAGATGTGCAAAAGTATGATAAAAGAGACTTTAAAAAACATCATGAGAACTAAAATAATCTCTCACCTATGACCCGGGGCCATTTGATGAACGCCTGGACCGTTGGAAAAAATAAATTACACACCCAAAGAAAGAAGGCTATTGTTTGGTATAAAAAAACCCGGGGACTACAGTTACCTTGCAATTTGAATAAGTAAAAATCTGAGGGGTGCTTAACAAAAAAACGTGCCCCACAGTCTAAGGTCCGTGTGTGATTTTTTTAAGACGAGGGCAGTAAAAAGCGGATGGTGCGTTACTTTGCATGACGTTACAAGTATTATTTGGCAAATTGATTTTGGTCAAAGTTCTCACGTTTGCTTATCTGTTGCAGATGTTTTTTGGATTATTGATTTTTTTGTGTAATTTTCAATGATTCACACGGGTGATGTGTCAGATGATTTATTTAAAATTTAATTATACTAAATTGATTTAAAATTTAATTATACTTGATTAAATTAAAATCGATTAATAAGGAAGTATTTAAAGTAACGGTCTTTAGATATATTATATTCCTGGTAATGACTGTTTCAAATACGAAGTAACACGCATTAACTTTCTGTAATATTAATAATAAGCTCTCAAGTCCTTTTAACTCTAAGATAAGTAGATAGAGACAGTTTTCGCTGTCCACTTTTCTCCAAGCATATTAGATACCATATGTGATAGGTGGTGGGTTAACCCATCGCCATAAAACGGGCACAAATTTTTAGTATGAGATTTTTTTGTAACCTAAAAACCACAAAAACGCTACTTAATAAAAGTACAAGCCATCCGGGATTCGAACTTGCAACCATCAGATCGTAAGTATAATCGCTTAGTTACCAGGCTAACTCAAATTTAATAATACTAAGTTAATTTAAAATTGATAGTTAAAAAATTATTTTATCGAAACTGACAGTCTTAAGATGTAATTTTAAGTAATAGTTTAGAGATAATTTGAATAGTAATTATTTTGACTCTTATTTAAATAAAATAACAACAAAACACCAAAATTAATAGGTCCCAAATGTGACAGTTGGTGAGCCTATCGCCGTACACCAAGCATAAATTTTATACATTATTTTTGTATGTAAAACACCGTAAAACGAAAACTAATTGGTGAAAGCTTTATCTATAACGACTGGGTAAAATTATGCAAGAACTTATTAAATTAAAATTATTAATTTGTCAAATTCTATGATTTTCGTAGGCTAGTGGATGAGTCATCCTGATTAACATCACGACCAAGTATGAGTGTTCAAACAACACCCACTATGCCCGGTGTGGGTTATCTGTAATCACTAGCGGAGGTGTTTGAATAAAAGATAGACATGCGGGCAAACAATGCCTCGCTAATCGATACGTGGACAAATTTTAGACCATCCGTAATGAAATGACACGGCCATTGGTGTTGTCATTTAAGGAAATGGTGAAAAAATTAGTGTAAGAATGGAACAGTAGTAAAGTCGAGTCTTCGAATCTATGTGGCTCGACTAGCCAGACTTAGTTATATAAGTCTGGCTAAGTGACTAGTTAATGGACACCATGCATTATCTAAGAGCTCTGACTGATACACTCCAGTAAACTGTATCGGCCAGTTCCACTAATTTCTTATCCGTGAAATAGCAACCGAGTCGAAGTTCGGCCCTCTCAGTCGCCTTCGGATCGGATTGCTTACGCGTAACATAGTAACCGTCCAAGCCGAGGTGAGGGGTATACCGGGGAGACTCTTGTGTATAAAGACTAACTATAGAGGGTAAGGTTGAGCGATCACAACCAATGCCACCCCTCAATCCTGTGAAGCAGTACAAGTTAGCGTATCTGTGTAGTTCGTACTAAAAAAATCCACTCCTTTCTCGAGAGTCCCTACGCCCAATAGAGATTCAGGCTAAGTGACCTAAAAGCTGTGCCACCTCTCAAATCATGGGACAGTGTAGCGGCCAGCTTGATTGACCGACAGCATTTGTTCCTTACAGCATAACATAGCCGAGAGCTAAAATAAAGGGTCGCTTAAAGTTTGAATATCTCGGAAGATAAAGACAATTAAATATCCTTCAAAATAAAATAAAATAATTTTATTAATTTATTTATATTTCATAAAAAAACATAAACTTAATCAAAAAACGATATCTTACGTAAACTTGGATAATAGAGTATTTTTTATTAAATTTTATTTTTATTTAAATTTTAGTACTTAGTGTTGCCTCCATGTGGCGACAAAATTGGTATCTAATAAGCTTTATTTTTACTCATAGTGTAGTTATAAACGCATTAAAACGGGGAGATTCATTCAAGAGAGACACAGCGACATTTGCTAGTTTCACAACGATATTAGCTGCGTAGAGAAAGTATTCTTGTCTTATTTACTATTTATTTTCTCCACCATATCTTCCTTTCCTGCATTCCTATCCAAAGATTGAAAATTTTTCTCTAGTGCCTTTGATGTAGCGGCGATGATTATTAAGCGATTGGATAACTGATTTTACACTATTGTAATCGAAGTGTTACATGTGCAAATTAACAAATTGACATTCCTACCAATCCAGAATAACTAACCTAAGTTTTTAGTTCAAAGCGTTGAATGATCTACCGCGGTAATTTCAATATTTTTACATAATAGATGGGGGCACAATAGAAGGCCTCAGTCATTTGATCATGGTAGTCATGTTACCGTTTATTGTCGGGGAAAAAAAGAGCTTTTTTGAATATACAGCGGAATGCGTACACGCAGATGTTTGCTCCAAGTTTTATATGCTTTATTGAAATTACGGGCACCGTTATTGAGTTTTTTACGCGATTGTACACTAATGTACAGTTGTTGACAGATGTTACTGTCCATTGAGTATAAGTAATTGATAACCTAGTTACAATATCAAATACTTTAAAAGCAAATAATTTAAGTAAAGTTGTCAATAAACTTAATTATGGATATAACTAGCTGATTCGGCAAACATTGTTTAGCTATCAAAATTATTTTGATAGCTAAACAATGTTTGCCGAATCTTTACTGCTTCACCGGATTGAGAGATGGCATACTTTTAGGTTAGCTTGTATCTCTATCGCTAGTAACTCGACACAAGGGTCCCCCCGGTGAGGGGTAACCTCGGCCTCGTAAGCATTCCGATACGAAGGCGCCCGAGAGGGCCTAACCACGACTCGGTCGGTTGCTATTTCACGGATAATCTAAGGGACATTAAAAAACTAATTTAACTTTGAGTGCCACGGTGCTTCGGGAAACGTAGGCGCTGGGAGAAGATGTGGCTGAAGAAACTCCAGCAACACTCCTAACATCTAAGAGGTGGGGCCTGCCCGTAAAATAGCGGTAACGCGCGAGGATTATTCGCAACCTGCGACGGTCGCGAATGGACGCTTTATGGATTTGTAAAGATCTAGCCCGTGCAATCGTAATCGCGTTGTCTGGTTCGTCAAGAATGTGTCTCGGCCTCCGGTAGACGTGATGGAAATAAAAAAATCGAAATCGTTTCAAAAATAATGGCGCTCTAACAAACATAATTATATAAACGTATTAAGAAACTTATTTTTTGAAATCTGTTAGATCGAATATTGAAGAATTTTATAAATTATTTCAAATAATAATTCATTTATATTAGTTATTAATTGTTTCCTTTTATAATCTTTGAACACTGGACGCCATGTACTGGATAATTTCATATAAAATCAAAGTACGGTCAACGGGCGCAGTGACTCATGATTCTATCAAAATTTTAATAGATGCATTGCGAAACCAATCGCGTGGGTGATACGACGCCTCGCATCGATCTGTCGGTAGAATTTATTTCATTGTTCCTACGTACCACTAGTTGTTAAGCATGGTTACTTTATTAAGCTAGTTGATTTCCTGCCTGAAGTAAAAGGCGATTATAAGGAATCATCGGGTTCACCGGCGACAATGGTGGGAGCTTTTGCCGTTGTAAAGCGGACCAGGGAGGGTAGGCAACACGGTTTCATCCTATGCTGCCTTAATAGTTTTTTAGAAATCGAAATGATATCTATTATATTCATTTCTCTTATTTACGCGATTATTACTACAGAAATTCAATTATTTTTACGGCTTATACGGTAATTTTCTTAGGGGTATTGACCATCGAGAATAGTTGAAAAATCTAATAAGACTATTTGCTGTAGTGGCGATATCCCGACACACCGTCAGCTGTGTCTATTACACAGATGACTGTGACGACGCCACAGGAAGAGTGGTGACAAGGGCAATGGCCGCATCAAAAGAGAAAATAAATGACCATGAGAAGCAGGGACGCAGCGGTCGCGGAGATAATACTAATAGCAATGCAGCGGGGCGTCTGCGACGCGATTTTCTATATATATATATATATATATGTATATATATATATATATAGATAAGGAAAATAGTAACTATAGAGGTGGCACTCTGTTAATAAATCCAGAGTGAACAATTAAAGTGCATTGGAAAAGAGCACGGACACGGGTCTGTGGTTGTGATTTAACAATAAAAAAATATGACTACTTTTGCTATCTATGGGGGTTAAAAATAATTATATATATTATATATAAAATAAATACAAATACAAACATTCACGCCCGATACCCACAGAGGCAGGCAGAGAACACGTACTTCTATGTAGAACAAATCGTATGTTTTGCGTTATTCACATCCATACATAATCGTTAGTTAATATAAGCACTCACGCCTACTACTCAGAGGGTAAGGTAGAGTTTATGGATGTTTACATTACCTATTCAACTTCATTCTTTCTCTACTACTAAAGGAATTGGAAGCACGTGAGTGACCAATTTTATGAGGATTTAAAAAAAAAAGCTTACTATTTTTTTCCTTTTTTTAATTTTGAAATTTACAATATGCCGGTAACTCTTCCAAATAAACTTAAACTTAGAAAATGATCAATAATTTAATGGTGTATTTGCACAATTTTTTTTATTTATTTATTTAATTCAACAAAATTATAACACCGTTACAGATTATGCAATTTGATGTTATAAAAACGAAGTTAAATATATATTATTAAAATTAAAACAAATAAAAATTAGCTTGATGCATTGCAGGTTGTTGACTGGGGGGAATCTTCAACAAGATATGCGAAAGAAGGCGGGATATGTGGGGTTTCTATCCACTAAAACCTCCCCGGTGGCCCTACCTCGGGGCTACGGGATCTCCAGAGGAACGCAACGGAGCCTCTGCACTGTGCCCTACGGAGAGCGCATCCCGGGAGGGAAGGGGGGATCTGTAGTCTTATTCTATGAGCCCAGAACTAAAGGGCTGCGGGCTGGTCTGCCAACCAGCGCCATGTCGAACAGGATCGTCCCTCTCCGGCCTCGCAGGAGACCAGCGCCTCCCATTTGGTTTTTCCCGCCAGCGCAAACCCAAAATAACCCATTAATAGTCACTCCTTACATATCAAGTAGCAATATTATCCTACTTAATAATTTCTAAGGTATTCTTACTATATTATTTCTATAATACGATATGCCCTTAATTTAATACAAAAGTAAAATCCTCTACCAGCCCAAATGACCTTATATACGCTACAGAAATATTTTCCGTTCATACAAATATAGTTGAGCTGTTGGCTAACAAGTAACAGGGAGATATAAATTTACAATAGACAAACGAGCTAACATTCGTATCATGATATCAATCATGTAAATTGATTGATTATTTACAGTCGTGGAGGCGCTGATTCAGACATTTAAATTAATTTTATTATCTGTCTACGCTCGGCAATCAAGATTTAAACTAGATTTTGTAATATTCACACAACTTCCGACTATTTTTTTAATGCATTCGAGACCATTTTTTTTCACTTATAGAGGCTTATAAAGGGAAAAACGTGATTACTTTTATATTAGTTGAGATACTTATGTCAATTCCAGTACCCGTAATAGTAAATTTATTACTAACATTTTGTCATATTTATTTTCCTCTATAATTATTTTTTGAGTCGTACTGCCAACTGAGAAATAAGTGTGAACTCACCAGTTGATACAATAATTCCTATAAGAAAACTATATTCCTAATTTAAAAGTGTAGTAAAGTTAATATATACTTAAACCGTACAGAATCCTTTTTCCTAAATTAATTCTTATTTATAAGCTTATTTTTTTATAATTTTAAATAATTCCTAATAAATATCTTGATTTTTAGTGCCTTGATATTTTAATAAAATGTACGATGTAATGTACGATGGCGTTAAATATTGTTTCTCTAGTACAGAAACGCCAGGACGTCTTTTATTTCGTATTTATTTTAAAATGTGTACTATATACGAGTACATATTTACCATCGAAAACCACCTGCTTTCTTTTTTTGCTTTTTGCGACCCTAAACTATGGACAATTCATCGAGTCTAAGGCTACGATAGCTGCAAAAAAACTTGGGATATTGGTCAAAGTGCAACCGTACTTCTCTGCGGGACAGCTTTTAACACTTTATAAAGGTCAAGTCCGGTCGTGTGTAGAATTCTGCTGTCACATTTGGGCAGGCGCAGCTAAATGCCATCTCACACCTTTGGACTCGGTGGAGAGGCGGGCTAAGAGGCTATTTGGTGACACAGCTCAAACCAATCTGCTTAGTCTTGAGCACAGGCATAAGGTAGCCTAGAAGCCTAGCCTTTCCGTTTTCTACAGATTGCATTTTGGAGGGTGTGCTTAAGAACTACATGATCTAATTCCCCCAACCCTTTTCCCCCATCGGACTTCTCGACGCACTGCGGGATTTCATCCTTTTGTTGTGAACATCCCTCAAACCCGAACGAAGCGATTTGCTTCGTCTTTCATTCTTCGTACAGCAAAGGACTGGAATAGTTTGCCGGCGTCTTTCTTTCCTTCCGATTACAATGTGGGTATTTTCAAGAGTAGAGTGAATAGGCATTTTCTAAGCTAGTGCGCCTTACCATCCGGGACTGCATTTCCACTTAACATCAGGTGGCATCGTAGTCAAGCACTTGCTTAGAAATTATAAAAAAAAAAAAATAATTTAGACGATAGCATGGTTCATCAAGACGGGTATGAAACTTTTTCATAAACGTAGTAATTACTAAATAATCTTAAAAGTAATTACCATTTATTATAGCTTATTGGTATCTGAAACAAAAATTTTCTTATAAGATTAATATACTATGAGATTATTTCTGTACTTGACATTGAACATTATTATTTTAAAGTCAGTTCGAATTGTCGCCAGTAGTTTAAAATAATCTTTTTACATAATTGTTGTTTGTGAAATAATTGGCGGAAACAAATATATTTTAGTCAACTTTTTGCGGTTTCCTTTTCGGTAATACAGGCGTCTCGGGAGCATAATAATAATCCAAGTTAAATTTATAAAATTCGTTCTAATTCATATTGCATGGATGTACTTTATCTAGCACCTGTATTTATTACAATGAGTATTGTAAAATCTGTGGGCAGTTTGAATATTCATCGGTTACTTACGAGTATTAGACACACTTATTCACAAATCAGCAATATCATCTCCATGGTAGTACGACGTTCGACTTTCGTATCTCATGCAAATTCGTCCGAATGACAATGAGCTATTTATGCACGACGCAAAATTACAAATACCGATTATACAATCCACTTAGTGTCTTGTTAATCGTTCCTATTAATGAATTAAAGGTCAGATTACAATATCAAGGGTGGGGTGCAGGTGAAAAGATGAGTTTGCTGTTGTGATCATATTATAATGTAAATGTGAGCAGAGACGGACGTTCGTACGTAGAACAATGAGAGGCGTGGGCCGGATTAACTCATTATAACTTACATCGCCTGGACGAACGCCTTGACCGATATCCATGCTGAGGTGTAGGTTCTAAAGGTTGTGAGAACTCACTGACAAAATCTATCGGAATGTCCTTTAACGATTTCACAGTGGAGTTCGGAATCACGTACCAACCTATGCTACGGCGAGGAATGTTGGTAATTTAACGGTGATCTAATCGACGGTTAAATGGAATATACTGTTTACTTTTATTAGTTATGGATCAAGTTAAAAGTTACAACTTTTATAAATATAAAATATATTTCCCGCTGTGGGCACAGACCTCTGTAAAGAGAGTATAAGGGCATAGTCCACCACGCAGCCCTAGTGCGGATTGGCAGATTTCACATGCTCTAGAAAAAAATTTCTAAGACATGTAGGTTTTTTTACGGTGCTTTCCTTCACCGCCGAGCGCGTGGTAATTCAGCACATAAAATTGCAACAACAAATTTATTGTTGCCGGGGATCGAACTCGGGTTGCTAGTGTACTGTGCAACATGAGCCAACCGCACGGACACAGAGCTATTAAATTCATAACTAATTTAAACATAGAGTATAAAAGCAGATATAAAATATATCTCTAAATAAAAAAAATCTCTTTTAACCCTAGTGGGGTGGAAAGAGACATTTATCGCTCTCCAATTTTTACCAAGCTAAGTCTCTGTGCGAGTCCTCATGCTCAGTATGCTTTTGGAAAAATCGGAAGTAAATGACATGAAGTTTGTTCAAATTCATATTAGATACATGTGTTTCATATACTACGTGTATTTATTATATCTAGTTGTACATATTACAATAAAAGTAATAGCATATATATAATATGTTTTGTGCGGAATAAGAATGAAAAAAAAAAACAAGAATAACTTTGTGTTGCTCTGTAATTCAAGAAACCACATTAAAATTTTATTCCTGCTTTTGCTAAACTGTATAAACTAAATAATGACATCTTCTATTACGGAGAAAAAAAATGGCGCGGGGACTCATAGGGGGGATCATCTAACTTACATTTTCATTTTTATCCTAGACGTAAGAAATAAGTGTGTGTTTTAAAAAAGACTTGGCTTAAAGGTATTGTTACCAAGCCATAAAATATTCAACAATATAACAAAGACATCTTCTATTCTATTTCTATTTGACATCACTGATAAATCTTTTTTCATTGACATCACAACAAACCTCCATTGACTCCTCTATGGAGGCTTTATATAAGAACATCGAAAGAATATGTGTAGTATAACGGTAGTAGGCAGTACTATTGGGGATTGGCAGACTTCACATGCCATGCAAATTTTTTAAGTTATGTCGGTATCCTCACGAAGTTTTCCTTCAAAAAGTTATGGTAAAATGTCCCACAGTAACATGTTTGATAGAACGTACATAATTATTGCGGTATTGGTCAGCAGTAAGACACATTGAGTACCCAGTAAAATGTAAATACTTATGTCTACGGCCATATATATACACCTATCACCTTGCCTCGAGTGTACCGGAAACCCGTGATTAGAATCACGACAGAGAAGCGATACTTTTTCAACGTATGTACAGATGACACGATTACAGGTTGTCGTCACACTGGGATGACACTCGATGCGCCGCGGTTCCGACGGGACATCCTGATCATACTGCGTGCTCGCGTCCGCAGTACACTGCGGTGCACTTTTAATGGGTTACTCGATTTAAAAAAAAATATTTATTTATTTAACCTTTATTTACACAAAATAAAAGTGTACAAAGACTTAATGCCAGTACACATTCTCTGCCATTATACCTTAGGGTTGGGTCACAAAGTCACGGGTGCAACCTTAGAAAAAAAAGTAAACTAAGACAAGTATAAAAATTTATTACATATGTATTAACGTAAATATATAGAAAAATACAAGCATACATTAACATACCATATAGATATATATAATAGCATAACTATAATTATAAATTAACAATAAAAATAAATCTACAACTACATAGATCCAAATTTAGATGGATATAGGGATAGAAATATGAAAATTTATAACTATTCCCCGTTTTAGTATAGATTTAAGAGAGAGCGTTTCAATGTAGCCTTAGTTTCAGCTGTACGTACATTTGATGGAAGCGCATTCCAGAGCCTTATTCCGTTATATGTCCTCTGGTGGTGGATTTCGCTTGGGTGACGATAATAAGTTAACATCAGGTGACCCGTAAGTTCGTTGACCTCTTTTACTATACAATATGCATTAACATATATTTGTGTGTACGTACTTTATCAATACTATTCATATACATGTATTCAAATTTATATTGCACTAAAATTGGTTACCTAATCGGGGAGACACGCTATAAGACATTCAAATGAGATTGTAACCTCATTGGTCAAGTCTTTTTTTAACAATCTTATACAAATAAATTTAAAAATGAATGAAAGCACGAGAAAGTATTTTAGTTAAATTTAAACATTTAAATTACTTGTTCATTATATACCGTAACGATTAGATTATTCCAAAGAAATTTACGTATTTTATACATTTTTAAGTAATTCATCGATTATTTATTGTTTTATTTGACGATTCTAGTATTCTGAAATAGGTATGTAATTATAAAGTTTTAAGCAATTCAGGAAAAACATAAAATTTATTTATTTAACTTTATAAATTTGTTGGGCAATACATTTGTCCTCAAGTGTACGAATATAATAGTGCGACCATTGGCGCGCGGTCGACCGACAATTACCCTATTGGCCACAATTGTTGTGCGACACTGTCCGTCCTCTCGGCTATCATTTTTATTGCTATAGCAGAGAAGTCACACGGCATTAAGACAAACAACCTTGCATACCCATCAGCTAAACCAGGAAGGCACAGTTCCAGACGAGGCCAGCCCTGTAGTTCTGGGCTCTCAAGAATAAGACTACGGTATCCCCTGCCTGTCGTAGAAGGCGACTAAAAGGGGCCTCGGGTTCACTGGGCGACAAGGGTGGGGGCCTGAGTCGTCCACCAAAGTGGACCCGGGAAGAAGGCGACATCGGCTGGCCCGTGTCGCCTTGCGCTGCGAGGGCACAGGGGAGGAGTAACCTCCCCTGGGACGTGCTCTCCTTGAGCACAGTGCAGAGGGGCTCCGGTGCGTTCCACTGGAGATCCCGGAGCCCCTCGTCATGCACCGAGGAAAGGGCCACCGGGGAGGTTTTAGTGGGTAAGAACCTTACATAACCGCCGCCTTCCCCCCAGAAGGCGGGGTATCTTTCTGAAGAAAAAAAAGTTCCAAACGAGGCAAAGAACATCGGGAAGATGTGAAGTGTAATAAAACGTGAAGCTCTAGCCTGAACACGATGGAGGATCACTGTGGATACCCTCTGCCTTACCCAGGGAACATCATTTCAGCTGAAAGATATCCATTACTGGACATGAAATTCTTCATGGATTATATAGTACATGGCCTTAATGAGGTCATCAGAACAACTTACAGACCCATAAGCTAAAAAAATGGGAGCGTGTATTTATGTACGCGCGCAAGAAGTTATATTTCTTCTCGCAGAGCGCATGGTAATTCATCACATATAATTACAACATTCAAATTAATTGGTGCCGACACCAGGGATCCAACTCGTTTTCGTGGTTGCCAGTGTACTGTGTAACTAGTGGCGTCCGCCCGGACACTGAGCTACTATGGCTATTAAATTTATCAAGGCAATAGAAATATTATTTACAATAATATAACTGGCCAGTAAAACAGATGACTTATTGTGTCTGGCCACTAAGACGATTATTTCTTGTTTTTGTAATTTACCTCGATTGAATTAGCGAAAGTGTGGTACGTGCATAAATGGCTGCTGACAAGCTTACGAGACTCGGGTATTTATTTTGTTACCCCTGAAAATAAGTCCATACATCACCGAGCCGATGCTTATACATTGTTTCAATTAAATAAATAACTTACATTGCTAACGCCCATCGTAATATACTAGAATATTAGAAGTGCATAATTATCAAAGGTACATTTCCTAGATGACCGGTTTTTTTCTTGGTAAATCGTGTTTTTGGAAATTATATTTAGATATAAATTTACAAAATTACATAATAAAAATGAATAATATTATTGGATTTTTGTTTTTTTTGTTTCGATAATGCTGCTGAAGATCTTGTAAACATAGTATTCTTTTGTTTATTGATTTAATTGGCACCGTAGTCATCTAGTAAAAACAGCAAACAAAAAGGAAAATGATTAGTTATATTTTGGAAACGGTCAAGAGCATACTAATTCAATAAAACTGTTCATCAGTGCGTCAAATCCCGTTAATCCCCGTTATCAGTCTGTCCGGCTATCCGTCACAATCAATAAACGATCGGATAACACTTGTATCAGGATAAACAACTGACGGACTTTTTTGTACGTATTTTTGTGTCACACATTAAATCCTTACACTACGGCCCATGTTTTTTAGATTTTCAAGTGTTCACCGTCACCCATAAACAGTCACAGCCCCAAAAAAGTTATAGAATGAATTGTTAGCAATCATACCAGCTACCGATTTTCAATACCGCACATTTCGCCAGAATTCCAAATTAAATCGACACCATTTTGATGGTTGGCGTTCCACTGCTATACGTTTCTTGCGTAACTGTCAACCTGTGGAATCAACTGCTACCAGCGGTGTTTCCGAACCTATAATATTTGGGCACCTTCCGAGGCTTCTCCTTTCTCAAAGGCCGGCAACACAACTGTATCTCCTCCGGAGTTATGAATGTTGATGAGCGACGGTGATCACTTAAGATCAGGTGAGCCGATCAATTCTTTGTAAAGGTGCGTTGTTTACCCGTCACAACTGCCCGAACACTTAGCTACCATGGCTCGTCTTTCCTTATAATTTGTACTAAATTCATAAATATCGCTTCTTTCACTTAATTATCAAATGAAATGGAATTAAATATTACCATTTCAAAATAATGTAAAAATCAAGAAGCCTAAAGTAAGCAAAGAATACAAATTACAGTTTTACGAATCATAAATTGCGACGCTATTTATGATTCTGACATCTTTATAGCAACACAGCTAGCTCAGGCCATAGATACACTGCAAGATCTTGTAAGAAAATCTAAAATTATAGTAAACAAAATGCAAAATTCTCTCTTGAACCTAGAGTTTACCATAAATGCAAGCCATGCGTACAACACGGGGCCCCTAATGAAAACATACGACTCTTTGATAACCTGTTATGGTGGTACGGAACCCAGCGCTGGTGCCACAAAATGGTCTAGGGACCACTAATTTACAGCCATTGTCCATTTTATAAATTGGATGTCTAACATAAATATTATAACGAAAACTTTACTATTTAGCCGCTTCAAAAACAAATGTCGTTTGTAATTTTTTTTAGACCGGTTTTGAATATATAATATAATAATAATAAAGCTCATTTATTACCATCCTTTGAGAAGAAAAAATTACATAGAATAATAAGACAAAAGATTTATAGAAAAAAAAACAAAGAATAAAATAAAAAATAAAATCTCTTATAAGGAATGGCAAAAGGCAATAGGCTCAGCGTGTACTGCGTGACATAATGTCACACAGTGCTGGTTTTCAGCCTACCCCTTCGGTACTCGGTCAGAACGGCCCGCAGCCTGAAGCACGGGTCAGAACAGGCCCGCAGCCTGCAGCTAGCTTTTTTAGGTTTTGTGATCGTTCTGTTGTTTCGACAGCAGGAATTTTTTATACGTTGTTTTAAAACCAGTGTCTGATACAGGCATACGCAACGGTGGGGGTAAATGATTCACGAAATGAAATAACACACAATTTACTGATGTCCTCACATTTCAAATGACATAACGTAATGTTTAATTGTTTTTAAGTTTTTTTTTAATATTCCATATGTAATATAACGCATTGTGAAACAAATTAAATGCGAATACAAACAAAAAACGACTTTAAAACCGACTTTCTTATTTATATTACGAATTATCGTAGAAATAATAAGAAATAGAATCAGAACCTCAACAAACTCTCATCAAACTACTCTTGAAGTTCATTCTTTCCTTGAATTTCCTTTCATTGAATCATTGAAATGAATACTCATGAATACCATTGTCGAGTTGGACCAAACACTGAAATGAAAAAAAATAATCAAAATCGCTTCACCCAGTCCAAAGTTATAGAATGAATTGTTCGCAATCATACCAGCTACCGATTTTCAATACCGCACATTTCGCCAGAATTCCAAATTAAATCGACACCATTTTGATGGTTGGCGTTCCACTGCTATACGTTTCTTGCGTAACTGTCAACCTGTGGAATCAACTGCTACCAGCGGTGTTTCCGAACCTATAATATTTGGGCACCTTCCGAGGCTTCTCCTTTCTCAAAGGCCGGCAACACAACTGTATCTCCTCCGGAGTTATGAATGTTGATGAGCGACGGTGATCACTTAAGATCAGGTGAGCCGATCAATTCTTTGTAAAGGTGCGTTGTTTACCCGTCACAACTGCCCGAACACTTAGCTACCATGGCTCGTCTTTCCTTATAATTTGTACTAAATTCATAAATATCGCTTCTTTCACTTAATTATCAAATGAAATGGAATTAAATATTACCATTTCAAAATAATGTAAAAATCAAGAAGCCTAAAGTAAGCAAAGAATACAAATTACAGTTTTACGAATCATAAATTGCGACGCTATTTATGATTCTGACATCTTTATAGCAACACAGCTAGCTCAGGCCATAGATACACTGCAAGATCTTGTAAGAAAATCTAAAATTATAGTAAACAAAATGCAAAATTCTCTCTTGAACCTAGAGTTTACCATAAATGCAAGCCATGCGTACAACACGGGGCCCCTAATGAAAACATACGACTCTTTGATAACCTGTTATGGTGGTACGGAACCCAGCGCTGGTGCCACAAAATGGTCTAGGGACCACTAATTTACAGTCATTGTCCATTTTATAAATTGGATGTCTAACATAAATATTATAACGAAAACTTTACTATTTAGCCGCTTCAAAAACAAATGTCGTTTGTAATTTTTTTATAGACCGGTTTTGAATATATAATATAATAATAATAAAGCTCATTTATTACCATCCTTTGAGAAAAAAAAATACATTACATAGAATAATAAGACAAAAGATTTATAGAAAAAAAAACAAAGAATAAAATAAAAAATAAAATCTCTTAAAAGGAATGGCAAAAGGCAATTGGCTCAGCGTGTACTGCGTGACATAATGCCACACAATGCTGGTTTTCAGCCTACCCCTTCGGTACTCGGTCAGAACGGCCCACAGCCTGCAGCTAGCTTTTTTGGGTTTTGTGATCGTTCTGTTGTTTCGACAGCAGGAATTTTTTATACGTTGTTTTAAAACCAGTGTCTGATACAGGCATACGCAACGGTGGGGGTAAATGATTCACGAAATGAAATAACACACAATTTACTGATGTCCTCACATTTCAAATGACATAACGTAATGTTTAATTGTTTTAAAACCAGTGTCTGATACAGGCACACGCAACTGTGGGGTAAATGATTCACGAAATGAAATTATACACAATTTACTGATGTCCTCACATTTCAAATGACATAACGTAATGTTTAATTGTTTTTAAGTTTTTTTTTAATATTCCATATGTAATATAACGCATTGTGAAACAAGTTAAATACGAATACAAACAAAAAACGACTTTAAAACCGACTTTCATATTTATATTACGAATTTTCGTAGAAATAATAAGAAATAGAATCAGAACCTCAACAAACTCTCATCAAACTACTCTTGAAGTTCATTCTTTCCTTGAATTTCCTTTCATTGAATTATTGAAATGAATACCATTGTCAGAGTTGGACCAAACACTGAAATGAAAAAAAAAAAACAAAAATAAAATAAAATAAAATCTCTTATAAGGAATGGCAAAAGGCAATAGGCTCAGCGTGTACTGCGTGACATAATGTCACACAGTGCTGGTTTTCAGCCTACCCCTTCGGTACTCGGTCAGAACGGCCCACAGCCTGCAGCTAGCTTTTTTGGGTTTTGTGATCGTTCTGTTGTTTCGACAGCAGGAATTTTTTATACGTTGTTTTAAAACCAGTGTCTGATACAGGCATACGCAACGGTGGGGGTAAATGATTCACGAAATGAAATTATACACAATTTACTGATGTCCTAACATTTCAAATGACATAACGTAATGTTTAATTGTTTTAAAACCAGTGTCTGATACAGGCACACGCAACTGTGGGGTAAATGATTCACGAAATGAAATTATACACAATTTACTGATGTCCTAACATTTCAAATGACATAACGTAATGTTTAATTGTTTTAAAACCAGTGTCTGATACAGGCACACGCAACTGTGGGGTAAATGATTCACGAAATGAAATTATACACAATTTACTGATGTCCTAACATTTCAAATGACATAACGTAATGTTTAATTGTTTTAAGTTTTTTAAATATTCCATATGTAATATAACGTATGTGAAAGAAGTTAAATACGAATACAAACAAAAACGACTTTAAAACCGACTTTCTAATTTATATTACGAATTATCGTAGAAATAATAAGAAATAGAATCAGAACCTCAACAAACTCTCATCAAACTACTCTTGAAGTTCATTCTTTCCTTGAATTTCCTTTCATTGAATCATTGAAATGAATACTCATGAATACCATTGTCAAGTTGGACCAAACACTGAAATGAAAAAAAAAAAACAAAAATAAAATAAAATCTGTACAATGTTTAAAGTTATACTTCTGTAGGCGTGTTATGAAAAAAAAAAATCAAAATCGCTTCACCCAGTCCAAAGTTATAAGGTATTTACAAAAAATATAACTGTGCCAAACCGTCGTCGCTTGGCTGCGTGCCCAGATGGCAGAGGATGGGTAACATTGCCACGTTGTATGGCACCGCTTAGCCTCTGTGCAAGGTATAAGCCAGCCTTCTAGTCACCAGATTCGACCAACTTCTTAGCTATCACATTAAAAAAGTGGTATGCACAAGGACCCCATAGACCCAAAGTTTCTATCCCAAACGGCTCAAATATGAAACCTCTATCGAGGTTACTATATTTGCGCCGCTTGTGGTTTTCTGCACTTGCAGCGGCCGCTCCAGCCTCAACAGAAGATTCTGGAAGATATAACGGTGCCAAAGCATCGACGCATGTGGCATCCCATACTAAAGGCCGTCCCATCTTCCAGGGTATAAGTCATACCGTTTGGTCTCTTACTATCACTACGCAATAGTCCATTTGGCTCCAAAGTTGATGGAACATGAAATCGAATGTTAAAATTAACTTTCGTTAAACTCTAGAAGGTACACAGACATACTATATATATGGTATTAGTTATTCACACTGGTAGCAGTGATGAGGCTATCACTACAAATGTTTTTTTTTATAATTGTTCACAAGTATGCGGTCAGTGCATTTTAAGTTATTGCTGTACATACAGTACGTCTTTAGCAAACCTATTCGCGTTTCCACCGCTTACCGGGCAGATTCTGTGGTATAGTTTGTCCTAAAATTCTTTTCCTTTGCTGCTTTTACTCCTTTTTACATATCAGTTTCCTCATTTTAATTTAGCACCTGTTGCTAGGGACGGATTCACCATTTTAAACCATGCTAAATTTATTGGTCTTCCAACTCGTCATATTTCTAATAAGTTTGATTCCAATGTGAGGATAGTAGGTGCATTATTGGCTTTGGCAAATTGAGACATTTACATGTATTGTCAGTAAAATGTAGAATCGGCGACGGCGCTGTAGTGAAATCCCGTTGAGTGGCTCGTACAAACCGGCGGCTAGATCGCGGTAGTTTAAACGTTGCTAACATTACTACCTATGATTATCCGTGAAATAGCAACCGACCGTGTCGGGCACCCTCGGATCGAAATGCTTACGCGTAACATAGTAACCGTCAAGCCGAGGTTACCCCCTACCGGGGGGACCCTTGTGTCGAGTTACTAGCGATAGAGGTTCAGGCTAAGCGACCTAAGAGCTATGCCACCTCTCAATCCGGTGAAGCAGTCAAGGCCAGCTTCTCTGGCCAATCTGTGTAGTTCGTCAACAAAAAAAATTGTTCACAAGTATGCGGTCAGCGCATTTTAAGTTATTGCTGCACGGACACATTTAGCAAATCAATTCGCGTTTCCACCGCTTACCGGGCAACTTCTTTGGTATAGTTTGTCCTAAAATTCTTTTCCCTTTGCTGCTTTTACTCCTTTTTACATATCATTTTCCTCATTTTAATTTAGCACCTGTTGCTAGGGACGGATTCACCATTTTAAACCATGCCAAATTTATTGGTCTTCCAACTCGTCATATTTCTAATAAGTTTGATTCCAATGTGAGGATAGTAGGTGCATTATTGGCTTTGGCAAATTGAGACATTTACATGTATTGTCAGTAAAATGTAGAATCGGCGACGGCGCTGTAGTGAAATCCCGTTGAGTGGCTCGTACAAACCGGCGGCTAGATCGCGGTAGTTTAAACGTTGCTAACGTTACTACCTAATTTCGATACTTCTTCTGAATATATCCTAGGTTGACTGTATCGAGCATAATTGTGAATTAAAGAGCGTAATGATTAGTAATAAATAAAATCTGTACAATGTTTAAAGTTATACTTCTGTAGGCGTGTTATGAAAAAATTAACAATAACAGGTTGAAGCTGAAGTGAAATAAATTGTTCTTATATACAATTTCTTGTGCTCCAATATTATTAAGGTTAACTGTCCCTATGTATTATTGATAAATATTAATTTAAATATTATTATTTAATAAAATATTTATTTATTTATTAAATATTAATAATTAAAAAAATAATAATTGTAATTAATTAATATTTTTTGTAATTAATTACTTGCATTCAATTACAAACTATTTTTAATGATGTCAAAGTAGTATAACTTAACATAAGCACCCATTTTTGATACACCTCATAACTCGGTTTTTTATCTGTATTCCTCTGAGAAGCGCATGTTTTTGTACTTACAAGGTAACATATAATTTCAATGTGTTAAAAATAAATTTAAATACATGCAAATAATGGATCCACAATTGTTTCTATAAATAAATTTCTCATCGAATCGTCGCTGAAAGTTCATATACCATAATCTACGTCGTAACCATTAGAACTTTCGCCCAAAGTATCTTAAATTAAAACACGATAAAATCCAATATAACGTTATCCACATGACATCTTCGATAGACCATAAATCCTAATAAACATTATAGTGCATTGGAAGATAATAGAATATATACTCTCACATCCTAACTCTAGCGGTGTAAACAGAGGGTAACTATTGCTCTCCGCTTTTCACCAAGCTTATTCGGTCTCAAATGTGACAGTTGGTGAGTCCATCGCTATACACCGGGTACAAATTATTTAGCAAGTGATTTTTTTCTACTTAAAAACCGAAAAAACGGCAATTCATTGCCGCAACCATCAGACCGCTTAGGCTACCACTTAGAGTAAATAGAATATTTACTTAATTTAAAGTTTTTTTGCAATAGATTGCCGGTTTGTATAATCCGATGTGGCCATGATTCGATGTGAGTCGCGATTCGCACCAAGGCCCATCGCCCACCGGCTGTTGATTTATTGCATATGGCTGGAAAGCGAAAACGCTCGTAAAACGCCGCGTTCGAGCGTTTATGACGCGTTGTTTGGCCGGTCGCTCGATTACTCCACGCGTATTACTATTTACGCAAAAGTTACAGCCTTTATTCAAACTTATATGTATAAAGAGAGTATAAGAGCATAGTCCGACACGCGGCCCTAGGGGCTGTCCATAAATTGCGTCATCGATTTTTCAGACTTTAGACCTCCCCTACAATCATCCTATCGTAATTTCTTAATGACCTCCCCTTCGCCCAAAATTGACGTCATTACCAGTTTGACGAAATTAAAACATTGCAGATTTGAGAAAAATAGGGTATTATATGATTAAAACACTTGGTTATAGAATCACCTATATTATTTTTACTTTGGCAATAATCATTGATAAATATAATATAAAAGTAAAAATACGGAATAATAATATATAATGTTATTATTCCCTATTTTTACTTTTCTTTGGATAACTCCACGGAGTTTTCACCCATTCTTTTAAAGTATAAATAAATAATATTATCATATAAATAATAATAAATAATAAACTATAAATAAATAAATAAGAATGACGTCAATTTCGAAACATCCCCCTCCTATCTATCATTTACCGTCATCCGCAGACCAACTCCCCTTTTTTATATTTTCTTTTATTTTAAAGTTATCACCGAGGAATATGGTAGAATATCGAACGGTGACGACTTCGTTTTTCATCGCGATCTTTTTTAAATCTCAAATACGCTTTAGCAAAAAGTTCAAAAGACAGATAGTTTATGTAATAAAATTAAGGTATTACTAATTTAAATGTTCTACGGAGGTCTCTTTTTATTGCTAGTCCTAGTTTCTCACTCTCTACCTCAAGCCTATGTAGTATTTCCTCCATGTCAGCAAAGGATGTGTCAAGAAGAACTGTATCATCCGCATACCGCAGTTTACAAATGCGCAAATCAAGGAATAAGCTATAGAACAAAGGCTCGATTAGTTAGAGCATTAATATTCCCAATCTTTCTGTATGGAGTCGAGACGTGGACAATTCGAGCAAGAGAAAGACAGAGAATAGATGCATTCGAGATGTGGTGCTTGAGGCGAATGCTACGAATACCGTGGACTGCCAAGCGCACAAATATATCTATTCTCTCCAACCTTGCCATAAAGACCAGATTGTCCACTACGTCTCTACAGCCAGTACTGTCATATTTCGGGCATATAATGCGTAGAGGGGATGGCAACCTTGAAAAGCTGGTCATCGTTGGCAATACTGAAGGCAAGAAAACAAGAGACCGGTCGCCAACACGATGGTCTGACCAAGTAGTGTGCTCAAGAACTACATGATCTAATTCCCCATCCCCTTTCCACCATCGGACTTCTAGACACACTGCGGGATTTCATCCTTTTGTTGTGAACATCCCCAAACCCGAACGAAGCGATTTGCTTCGTCTTCCATTCTTCGTACAGCAAAGGACTGGAATAGTTTGCCCGCGTCTGTCTTTCCTTCCGATTACAACGTGGGTATTTTCAAGAGTAGAGTGAATAGGCACTTACTAAGCTAGTGCGCCCTACCATCCAGGACTGCATTTCCACTTAACATCAGGTGGGATCGTAGTCAAGCACTTGCTTAGAAATTATAAAAAAAAAAAAAGTAAAAGGTGCCATCTCCTCTCCTAATCTCTACCAGCTGGTAAGGGCTGCCTCGGACCGAAACCGATGGAGGCAGATTGTTCATTTGAGGGGCTCTAGTGACCACGATCCTCAGATATGAGGGAACGACAAAGAAGAAGAAGATGGAGGTCTCAAGCTTAGCTTTTCAGACTTTTAAATTCAATTTCCACACTTGTCTGATCCAATATAACAACATTAATCTGAGGGATACTCGGGAAGGAATGAATAAAATGTAATTTAATTTATTAAAGTTAAGACAGATGTGGTCATTGTCGTTTCCCCTTAAATTAAAAACCACTCATTTACTTGCAACTGCTAGCTAAATTCATTCAATATTAATAAATCCACACATTTAGACCAACTAGCAGATCTACAATTAAACATCTTGAGTTGACGTACGATATATAAGACAATCCAGCTGTCTATGGTACTTACAAGCAATGCACAGAGCAGAGACATCTAATGAGTAACAACTTGCGGACCTTATCTCAATGAGAGGCGCGATAAGTTCAGCGTGGCTATGAGCAATGACACAACAAAGCAATCGGGGAAGCGGCCTGTATGGAGATCGTGCCGGACTGACGGACTCTCTCACGCCTCTAAGCCACAGTATATCATATACAGTTGTTTTACTTATTGCAACTCGTTTATGAATTGAGCTGACATAAATATCCCTCCCTCCCCTGTGTTGGTGCTAATTTGGTCTGTCCAATGCATAGGGCTCCTCCCTCTTGGTCGTTTTTCTTGTACTTTGCCTGTGACCAGGAATGTTTCCAAGGTATCAGTTTTCCAAAAGAATTCGAAAACCCTACGGAGATCATTGACAGTCTGACAGTGACACCCACTTCCCGGAGAATTGACGCTTTTTTGCGGTGGGTTGTCCAAGGTACTCGTAACATTCTCCTCCAGCACCATATTTCAAATGTGTCAATATGAGATCTGTTGCCTTCTTGAGGGTCCAAGTTAAACATATCTATAGTCCAACATAAATATATTTACGAGTAAAAACAAAAACCGACATCAAATCGAAAAGGTATTGTTATGACGGTACCTGCATGTTTGTCTGGCACCGTCATGATACGATTTATTGTGTCAGTCTCCGAATATATGTGATACGAAGTGCAACCTTTCTATTATTCTCCCGAGTATTTACTAGGTATATTAAAATCGGTTTTCGTGATATTGAGTTATTCGAACATTCGTTGCGCACAAATTTAATACAATTTTAATATTTATATGGTTTTCTCAAAAACCAAACCTTACCTAACAAATAATAAAATATACAGACGAACTGTTAATCTCCTGCTCCTCCTGAAAAATGAGTAGAAAATCATTAGAGTGCATGACATTTCCACAAAGAAGTAAGTAAACGTAACGTAAACGTTAATCAGCTAATTTTGCGCTGTGGACGGAGTCACGACGCCGCCTCACGAGGAGTTGGCTCCCGCGCCTCTGCGTTGGACTGGCCTCTCTCTTTGTACTCCATGGCGTGTACAATACCGTAAATTATAATTTTGTTCCACTGACTCAATTCTCATAAACGTTTAAGGGTAGGGTGCATACGCTTTCAGAATGAAGCAATTTTCAATTCTAGTCGTCCTATGGTCGAAATTCGATTCAATGGCACGATTATTTTTCCAAAATTCCTTTAAAGAATTTTTGCCTCACGTCCAGCTTTTTACAAAAAGGGCATCACTGAATTACCACTGCGATGGCAAATATGCATCGAATACATGGGCTTGCTTTGAATAACAGAAATAAAAAGTTTGAAAGAAAATACTTTAACTTATTTGATATAATTAACTATGTGTCAGTAACTATTCTATTTTTTTATATTCAATAACGCACAAACACAGACTTGTGTCCGTGTTCTTTTCTCATGTCTCTTCCTGAGAAGTCCTCTGCCCACTAGAAAGATATAGGTAGATAGACTTGGTCGCTCTGCCATTCGCCTAATAATTTCGAAAACATTTCTGTGGTTGCCACAAAATCGTTAAGCTCTTCGTTTACAATATATGTTATTAATGCTAGCATAAATAACACTCTATATATATTAAATTCCTCACTCTAATCGCAACTCAGTTCCATCTGTAAATCGCAGCCTTGCTCCAGATCGGTTACTCAGCGATACATCGGGCGCGGCCAACGTGGTTGCCCAACGTCGACCATCCCATCGATCACGCGCTATACGGACCCACCCCGCGGCTCATTGACAAATACCGCCACGAGAGGGAATGGCCGAAATTGATCCGGCTAGATATATGCAATATATGGCAAGTTTTATTATTAAAATTTAGAAACATTTTTCCTCATAGAGGCTTATACGATTTTACTGAGATAAATGGTATTGAAATATTAATTGTACATTACACAATTATATTTATTGTACTCTTAGTGTCTGTTGTTTGTATAAATTTTATGTAAAGGTAGTACTGCGCGCGCACGACTTTGGGTAGTCCTGGGCACCGCTGAAAATCGGCGCTGTCACATCGTTGCGACGGTGGTGTCCAATATTGGCGTCATATCTTCTGTCCTATATGTCCGTTTTTTCTTTAACTGTATTTTTTTCCTGTCTTTTTGTTGTGTTTCATATTTTGTGCCAATAAAGAATATGTCTATGTCTAAAAAGTGTAGTCAACATAACTAAATTTTTCCAAGAGCTTGATTGTAATCTTGATTCAAATTGAAATGCGATATAATCCATAGATCTAGTTTAATTTAAAACTTATTTAAGCAAAACAAATTGGCATTTTGTATGGACTGCTGATAGAAGTGAAAACTTAATATAGAATTTTATAGTATTAAAATTTGAATGTTACACGTACTGATTTTCACTTGTATTGACTTTCTGGTTTTCACCTCAAAAAAATGTATACCTTAAGATATCCACGCACTGTTACCCTTACCATACGACGTTAAAAATGTGTCTACCTTCTACATAATCACGTTCGAGATCAACGCGGATCATAATGTTCGAAAGTGAATTGATTGACAGCCAAACGGAGCACAATGCGTGATAAACAATTATATTCTCGAATTATTGCTATATTCGTCCGGGTCGCGCAATACTGAATAAATTTGAAACGGCCCAAAGGTCGCAAACTCTTGACTTTGTTTTGATGCCATTGTTAGATAAAAAGCTTAGCGGCCCGATCTGCTGGTTGTGTGTTGCATCATAGAGTCTGCCGACAGTCATAATGTTGTGATGGTTTTAATGTTACTTTGTGATATACATTGACAACCGACTTCATAGAAGCTGATCTCCTGTAAACCACCAAAATGTTGACAAAGAAATCAATTAAGTCTATGAGTCATCATCATCATCAGCTTGTGTCTATCCACTGCTAGAAATTGGTCTTTCCCAATGGCTTCCACCACATACGATCCTCCGCTTTCCGCATCCAGCCACTTCCGGCTATCTTTATAAGGTCGTCGGTCCATCTAGACGGATGGCGCCACACGCTTCTCCGGCCTATGCGCGGCTTCCATTCCAAGAAAAACGCTGATCATCCAAGAGGCCTCAGTTTTCGGGTTTTTGAGACAAGATTCAAGACACCGAGATAACCTCAGCTTGGTCACTCTGATCGCGATAGCATTCCAGATCGGGGTCGATCGAGAGGGTTGAACCACGACTAGCGTAGCTATCTAGCATTAAGTAGCACTTCGAGAAGCGATCGCGATGGGAGTTGAAGGGAAGAGGATTTAGGCCTCCCTCAACGATTTGCAAAAGGACCGGTTGTTGCTGCTGCTGGTATTTACCGCTTGGAAAAAAAAAGTGATATTTCGTAAAAAGAATATAAGCCCGTGTTATAGTTTTTTATGACGAACTACACAGATTGGCCAGAGAAGCTGGCCTAGAGCCTAGACTGCTTCGCCGGATTGAGAAGTGGCATAGCTCTTAGGTCACTTAGCCTGAACCTCTATCGCTAGTAACCAAAACTTTCAATGACATATTAAGTCCTCCCACGCCCTCTTAAGGTATAAAATATGTGCCAGGGCGGACAAATTATTGGTTACTTTACTATGTTCCCAATCTAAACATATCCCTGTAGCTCCTAGCGGATACAGTGCACCTTACAAAATACCGCATCTCCACTGCTCATGGCCGTTTGCAACATAATCAAATGCCAAAATAAGGTTAAAGGTAATAATTGTCGGATGTCAAAACCTTTTGGCATTCCCTAACGGCGCTGTTAATGCGGGAGTTCCGATTATGCCTCTCCTCGCCCTCTGTAAATCAAAACAAATCTATACTAATAAATAGGATGTTGTCCGTTTTGTTACCTGTTACTGGAATATTCTGCTTATATCATGAGCAATAATGTACCATTTTTCGAAAAGGATAAATTTATAGATGATATTTTGTTAAGACAGGTATATTTACGAACAAAAACCGACCTACTTAAACAGCGTCAATAGCCTAATGGTTTAGGGTACGGCCTGCGAATCGTAAGGTCGTGGGTTCGAATCCACCATTCAACTATTGCCGTGAACCATGTCCTAGCACAAGCTTAAGCTTAGTTGGAATGGTTAACAAGATTGTTAGTAATATTTCTGAAAAAAAAAGAAGAAGCTAGCTTCCTTTTAAAAAAAAATACCTTATATTTTGTTGGTTAAAAAATAATACTTATTCTATTACAAATACTTTTCATTGGATTATTTAGTTATATATTTATGAATGTGATTGTTAACATATATGTTTATCAATGTATGTATAAATATATTTTATATTTCTCTAAAGCCCGTTACTTTTTTTCTACACAACCCCAAGATAGACTAGCAGAGAAAGCCCTTTAACATTAAGTCCGCCTGTTTTGTACACTTTTATTTAGTGCAAATAGAGTTTAATAAGTAAATTGATAAATAATCACATTGCTCACATTAAGGTACGTATAGTAAATTGAGTAAAACTATACTTATAGCCTAAATGTGGGCGGCTTTATCGACAACTGACATATCATTCTATTATCAATAGATAATAATCCATTTACACACACACACACTCGCGCACATAGATATTTATACACTATGGTTAAAGATCATATTGTATTTTATTGTGTTTTTAAAATGAGAAAAGACACTGACTCCTGAAACACAAGGCCAATAGTACCTACCTAGCTCAGGAGTCATTTTGAGAGAGTTAAATCATTTTCTTAGGTGACCAATAAAGATTCATTATTATTATTTTCCATTTGATAAATCATTAATAAAGAAAGATGAGCGAGAGTGAACCGAGGGAGAACCTTTTTAGTATGTAAATAAATGAAACGAAAAAGCTAGGCTATAAATAGTTCCGCGAGTACCGTAGGTCGGGGGCAGACGAGGCGTCGACACCCGCACTGGGTCAGTGAGCCGAACCGCTTCCTCCGGGATATTGAGTCATCCCACGCCGCCGTACCACCGCTCCAAGTAATTAATCGATTTCAAATAGTCGTGGGTTCGAATCCACCATTCGACTATTGACCTAACACAAGCCTAAGCTTATTTGTAATGGTTACGAAGAATGTTAATAATATTTGTAAAAAAAAATGTGGCCTACTTTAAAAAAACTGAAATTGTTTCTATATCAAAGGATTTACTTTCAAATTCATTTATTGATCGAACCTTGGCTTCCGAATCGAATCGGGGAGGTACATTAAAACGTAAAGCAAAATTTGGTAACCGTTTTACAAAAATTATACAAACGGAGAAGTGTGACATTTAGCATAATGCAAAGCTAGTTTTTTTTTTAATTATTATGTGCGTGTATTTCAACTGCACTCGTGAGCAAAAATATCTCGAATGAAAAAGGCGCTAGTTAACTGAAATAAATTGTTCAAAATTCAATATCCTTAAAATAAAATAATTTTTTTTTATTAATTTATTTCAATTAAAAAACATAAACTTAAACGAAAAAAGATATCTTACGTTAACTTGGATAATACAGTATTTTTCATTAAATTTTATTTTTGTTTAAATTTTGCCGACAGACGTAGGCAACACTAAGTATTAAAATTTAAATAAAAAAAAAACTTTCTTAACAGACCCTAAATTTTTGCTCACGGCTATATTATATATACTATGTTCATTCAAACAGATTTCTAAATTAATTGTCTACGTTTATTGTACGTAAAATGAATTTCGAGTGATTGTTTCCTTTCTTTTCATCCATCCATTCCATTTGGATTATGGTCAAGTTTTGACTACACGGCGACCACTAAAACTTTTAAATAGACTAATTTACTTTGTTATAAAATATCGTTATACTGTATATTAAATAAATTAATAATTTTTTTTATAAATTTCAGACCTCAATATTTTCAGTGGTCGAACGCGTTGTCCGCCCGTTCATTGAGCTCTTCCCATGACATTATCCTTCCGACTAATTCACACTCATCACATAATTACCCTGCCAACAAACAAATGTAACCGTTATACCGAACGAGCAAGAATCAATTTCAAACATACAAACGTTTGACATTGGACGTTTGCGTGAAACAATTGAAATAGCGCATCTGAGGCCCCGATGGCCCTAAAGATGGACCTCGCGTTTTATTTCCACCAAGGAAGACACGACTTCGGTACGATGCATGGGGGAAAATATGGCCCCAAGTCCGCTCAACCGTATTTCACTGGGGTCGGTCGGGGTCAGCCGGGCGGACATTATTAAACTGTTAGTCTTCTGGAGTCGTGAGACGTGACTTATGCAGATGTTTAAGTAGTAGTTTGACTGATAGTTTCACGTGTATGCAGTGGTCGGTTCTCATGTGAATCTTCCTCGCACGACTCTCAATGTTGGCGGAATTAGTTGGAAAGTTCTGTTATGGCGTTCGTAATCCGTCGGCGGAAATCGTCGATTTCATTTTATGTTTTGTTTTCTATACTTTACAGTACATTTACGAGTAAAAACAAACACCGATTTCAAATACGAATTCCTTCTTAGTACTTCAGAATTATCGTAGGATAATAACTAAATAGAATTAATCGGAGCCTAATAAAACTACCCTTGAACTACATCCTAAAAAATGAAGCATCGAAATCGGTTGGCGTGATATCAAGTTATTCGTCCATTTGTGGCGCACATACTTGATGTAAATTTAAGATTTTATGGTTTTCTCATGAATGCATGACCTCATTTTTGCGTCATATAAAATTAAAATAAAATTAATGCCATTATCAGAATTGGACCAAATTGAAATGGGATATGGAAAGCACCAGCTTTTAAATGAAATAACAATCACCAAAATCTGTTCACCCAGTAATGATATAAAAGATAGAGAGAGAGACAAGACACAATAAAATAAGGGTTACGTAGGACAAAAAAAAACCAATGGTAGGCCGCAAGGTTGGAACATCGATGTGGTGGAGGAAGAGGGTTTTTAGTCAGTGAGAGTCGGACACTGCACGCACCATAACGGATTTCCTCTCCTCGTGTAAAATAAGTAACGATATAAAAAATAATATAATAGGTAACATACATTAAAAAAATAAAGACGAATTGAGAACCCGTTTTGAAGTCAAAACAAAATAACTTCATTGTTAGAATTGATTCTATAGTATAGTAAATAGAAAACATAATAATAATACTAAATCTTTATTGGTCACTCAAAATAAAATTATTCAAGAATGAACTGTGAAGTCCCTGAGTCCTAAGCTAGGTAATATTGGACCTGTGTTTCAGTATTCAGTGTCTTCTCTCATTTTAAAATTACAACTAGCGCGTACCATCTTTCGTCCATATCACCACTTAACACTAGGTGGGATCGTGGTCAAGCACTAGTTTATACCCATAAAAACAAAAAAAAAACTAACCAATACCTTTGTTCCGCGAAGAGCAGATAAGGATAACTGTGTCTACTCCATTTTAAAAGGTGAGATCTTATAAATAAACGAAATAACTATTTTGCTTGTTTCATCCGCTAAAACAAGGGCGAATCCCACAACTGAACAATTAATTATCTAACAGAGATAGACCTATCTCTTCCTGTATAGAATAAAAACACACGGCAAGCATAGATGCATGAGGAATGCAATTAATTCACTTTTTGTCCGCAAATCAGGAAGCCAAGAGTAACTGTTAAAGGCGAAATGTGGGAAAATTGGCGGGAACAATGAGAGAGATGGTTGGTTTTTTTCGGTTGGAAGAGTGCACGTCGAACGTAATTACGCGCGCAGCTCATATACGATGAAACGAAATGGCCCGGTGTTACCATTTTTAGTAATAATGCTTATAACTATTTATAACTATAAGTGTTATTTCATTTATTGACATTTAATTCATTAATAACAATATTTATAAATAGATATTAATTTAAAAATCGTAGATATAAATATCAGTTATCTAAATAAAAATAATTTATCTTTTTATTCTAGGGAACTCATAATAAAAATGTATTTATATAGTAAATAATTATCAACAATAATTTTTCTATTCAATTCTACGTTTTATTAAAGAGTTATTTAAGCTAGATTCTAAACTAAATGGAAGCAATAAGCTTGTTTCAGTAAATGTAAATACCATCGTAATTTGAATTACTAAAAAGGACGTATTTACGATTATAAAACATTTGAAATTATATCTATTAATGTTCCTACGTTTATTGAACGGTTGTTATATATAATACAATTAATTTAATCTTTTGTTTTGTAACTACAAGTTAAACGCCAGTTACAAAGTTGGTATCGCTGAGCGCCCTCATAAGTTTTTCACGAGGAAAAGCGCACACAATGCCCCGTCGCAAACAAGAAGATGAGAAAGCTAACTACTCATTACTATAGACTGGACAGTTATTGTAAGGCGATCACATCATTACTTACACCATGCTTTCCTAGTTCCACCACTACAAGCCAGACGTAACCGTGTACGTTTTCTATTACCCTTTCAACTTATGTTTACACTTTTTCTTCTTCAAATGCCTCTCCATTACTGGAGATTGGCCGTCAGCTCAGCGAACTTATTCCTTTCGTGTGCCAAGCGAAACAGTTGTTCACCGTTGACAATGCTGGTCCACTCTCTGATGTTTCGCGACCACGACTTTTTCCTACGTCCAGCGCGTCTCTTCCTGTTATTTTTCCCATCATAATTAATTAGAGAAGTTGATAACTTTCGTGTCGCAAGACATGTCCTAGGTAGGGGACTTTTTGACGTTTGACGGTCTGCCGGAATGTTTACACTTGATAAAGCCATACTCTACTAACGTTATACTTTTTTTTTGGACGGACTAACACAGTTGGCACAGAGAGAGCTGGCCTTTACTGCTTCATCGGATTGAGAGGTGGCATAGCTCTTAGGTCGCTTAGCCTGAACCTCTATTAGATGGTAACTCGACACAAGGATCCCCTGGTGATGGGTAACCTCGGCTTGGACGGTTACCATTATTACGCGTTAGCAGTCCGATCCGAGGGCGCCCGAGAGGGCCGAACCACGACTCGGTCGGTAGCTATTTTATTAACAAAAATCTATTGGGACAGTCTAAGCTAAACTAACTTATATGCCACTTCGGGAAGAACGTTATACTTACGTAAAGCTGCTATGGAAACTAGGCGGGATATGACTGCGACATGAGGGTATTTTCAAGAGTACAGTGATTAGGCATTTACTAAGCTAGTGCGCCTTACTATAGATGACTATATTTCTACTTAACATCAGGTGGGGTCGTGGCACTTGCTTAGAAAGTATAAAAATGACATACATAATATGACCACGACAAAAATATATTTATAGCTATCGTCTTCTAATTGACTATGCCATAGTAATTGGCGTCCTGGTAACACTGTCCACCTAAGCTCTGGGCAAAAAAGATCATACTATTCAGATCAAAGTGATATTTTCGTACTTAAAGAACTAACAGACAAAAATCTCAGCCCAAACCGACTGAAATTAGAACGTGTGAAGTGATAATTAAAACTTAGCTTACTCTACCGTTAAATCATTCAGTCCTAAATGTCTTTAACAATTTTTAATCAATGAAATGTGCCCGTTTATCGCTTAAAACAAGAATTATCTTTGATAATGTCCATTGATAGCGTCAAAGCGATATTACTCAATAAAACAAGATATAAATTTCTAAAACAATCTTATAAATTAAACGATTACTTGTGCCGTAGCGTGTTGGCTACTCGCCTGCAACAAATCAACTGCGACCAATAGTTGTCCGTTAAAGACAATTTGCCTGGCGATTCACTTTGCTGTGAATCAAGAAATTTATAGCTTTATCTGTGAGATCAAGCTATCAATTTATGCTAATATATTCAGCGCCTATGTACCATCATTATAAAATAAAATTCACATAATTTGCACAAATAAAAAAGATTTAATGGTACACAATACACATATAACAATAATTATTTTTTTTAAATCACAATAAGATAAAAACTTTTAACAAAAAAATAACTGTCATTATTTTAACTAACAAAACAAATAAGAGTGTTACTCAATTGTAACAAATAAACATTAAGTTATATTTTAGTATACCAAGTATTGGTCGACGTCAAAAGTACTCGAAACCGATGAAACAATAATTTAAAACACATAAAGGTGTACCACAAATGTGAAAATAGAAATCTGCAACCCTTTTGAGTCAATGGTGTTATGCTTTTATTTTTTTTAATAAAATATTCTTAGTATTTGCGTTGAGAAAAAATAAGCTCCAATGAAAAGTGGTCTAAGAGGACTTAAGTTGACCAATATGTAGTCGTACGTATCTGTCTGCTTGGCTGTACCTGTAAAAATCAAAATAAGCTAAGTAGCAAATGTCTGTCATAACGTAAGTGTCGCAGTGCCCGTTCGTAGAAGTCATTAGGTTATGTGTTGCGCCGTCTGATATTTAGTCTTCTTCTGTTGCCCCACTGGCGGATGACACGATCACTGACTCGGGGTGAGCTACACCACTTTTACTAAGCTGAGCTGTAAAAATTAACTGCATAGAATATTTTAAAACGTCAACCAGCATCAATGAACATTGATTGAAACCATTCGACCATTTAATTACAATACATTTTGGAATGGTTAAAAAATTTTAACAAATTTTTTGAGAAATTGTTTTATTAAAAATGTAAGGAAAAATTAACCACACCAATGAATGGTTTTTGTAAAACTAACGGGTTGGCAACATCGTAGATGAATAATATACATTTATTACAACATAAAAATTTTGAAAATTTCTCAGTTTCTAAAAAATTTCCGTCTTTTCAATTGATCGATCATCCATCAAAGCATGGGAAATAGTAAAGGTTCGATAAATTTTGTTTGAAGGCATTGGGACAAACAAATTTGTAAGTAAATTTTAAATATGATTATTAAAAATACATGACTTACGATGGAACAACAAAAATAAATTATAATTAATGTATTTATGTATAAATAAGTTTTATTTTTTGGGATCTTTAAAAAATAGTTTTAAATGCATGCAAATAAATAATTACAATAAAAGAATGAAAGGACTGGCTTTACCAGTCCTTTTGTTTCTATATATTTATTATTGTAGCAGTCTATTAAGTTCAGTTGAAATATGAAAAATGATATAAAAAGCGGCAATAGCCTAATGGTTTAGGGTACGACCTGCGAATCATAAGGTCGTGGGTTCAAATCCACCATTCGACTATTGCCGTGAACCATGTCCTAGCACAAGATTAAGCTTGGAATATATATAATATTTCTGAAAAAAAAATAAAAAAAAAACAAAAAATAATATTTTAATTTATTTCAATAAATAATACATAAATAAGTTAATCTAAATTATATCTGAGAACTTGAAAACTTACAAAAGCATATTTTTTCAGTGCAGCTTCATCCTGTTACCTTCGTCATTTTTTCTCAACACGCCATAAGAAGGTATGAAAAATATATCATCTATAATTTTTTAATTTGTATATAAAAATTATTAATCGTTGTAAGCTTTGATCACGTAACAGTGATGGTGGCATCGGCCCGCGAGGACTCCGCGGGCGGCGAGTTCGTGTGGTCGTGCCCACTGCTAGATTAGAGTTAGACTATTGCACCTCAACATTTCGGTCGTCATGGCAACAAAAATCACACGACTTTAAGACCTTACATATTCCCGCCCGTTCCCTCTTCGTTCCATGCAAATAAGACTCAGTATCGAATGAGAAGAACGGCTTCTGATTTCTGATCATTCGTGATTTTGTGAAACGGGCCGTTAAGCAAGCTGATGTATTTAGAGGGAACCTGTCGAATGTTCGCACGAACTTCAGTCAGCAAATGGTCACGCTAAATGAAGCGGGGACGATCAAATTGGTCAAATTGGTAATCTTAATGTTTAGTATATTTCTAAAATATTTATATTACGTTAAACGATTCGGTACTTACTAAATGTTGTTAGATTTATTTACAATTGCATAATCCATAAAGTAGCAACCGATCGAGTAGTGTTTCGGCCATCTTTTGTGTTTTTTTGAATTGTAATGGTGTTTCCTTTGTTGGTGTGACTTAAAAATAAATAAATAACGCCAATTCATTGGGAATACCAATTGGGAACCCGCGGTCAGATCAGTTCTCAGTTCGTAAGTACCGTACGTTATCAAGTGAGTAATACTCTAGAATGCTTTTCTACTAGTATAATTTTTTATTTAATAAGACTTATTTTGCTTTAGTATAAAAATATCAGAGTCATTAATACGCTTTGCTCTTATTGACCTGTCAATATAGCCAATGTTACTCCATTCCCATTCCTTCGGCATGTACGAGTATGGTCGAGGACTATTCCTTCCAACCCTTTCTTTTTCTTCCACAGATGTCTTTCTTTCACATTCTTTTTATTTCTTTCTCACTAATACTATGTGACTTCTTTTGGATTATTACAATTTTTACTTAATCTTTAGTTACAGCCTTTAGTCCCACTGTTGGGCACACGCCTTCCCTGTAAAGAGAGTATGCGGATTGGCAGACTTCACATGTCTCAGAATTTTTTTCTAGGACATGTAGGTTTCCTCACGATGTTTTCCTTCACCACTTACCTTTATTATTTACCACGAAATCAGCACATAAAATTACAACAAATTCATTGGTGCCGGCACCGGGGATCAAACTCGGGTTGCTAGCGTACTATGCAACTTGAGGCGACCGCCTGAACACTGAGCTACCACGGCTCTAAAATACATAATATACTTAATCTTATATATTTATAATTATTACGTTATTTAACTATATTCTTTGCTTTTCTATCATTGTGCATCTGTTAACAATTCCCAGCCCATTCGTGACTGCAAATATATGTAGTCGGGGAGGATGGAACTCCCTGTAGATAGCGGCGGGGCTTGATTCATTGCCTCGGACCGCGTATACGTACGTCCCGTAGGTATTATCGGCTCCTGCGTACTGCGGAGAATCGAAACACCATGTATCTGGTCCTATTCACACGGTCCCGCCTTTGTCTGGCCTTAATTAAAGCATTACGATTATGTCTTTACGGTTATTTATTTGACGCGAGTGGGAACGATGAGAGATTTCCCCGGTAGTTACAACCAATGAGCGGCTTTCATTTGTTTAATTATATTAAATTATAACGAAATTATTTAATAATATAAATTGCATTTAATATAAGTAAAAATAAAATGTTGAAATTGTAAAAATTATACAGGATGTGTAAATTAAAGACAGGGCATATAATATTTTGAATGTTATTAAAATATCTCAGATTTTTGTAAACATCTTTCATACCTTACTAAAGATAGATGCTGTAGTCTCTTGTAATACTCCCAGCGCCAATACGTGTCATTGGTAACTAACAACCAGTATTCTTCTATAAAATTTTCAGTAGTTTTTTTTAAATAAAGGTAATAATATATAGCAGTATTTCTACTTTCTTCAGAAATAATACTAACATTCTTGTTAAACATTCCAACTATGTCTTGTGCTAGGAGATGGTTCACGTTAATAGTAGAATGGTGGAATCGAGCCTTACGATTCGCCTTTTGTATATCTTCGGAACCTAAAGTCCTATGCCACAAAATGTATATGAGAATATTGAAACCAAATTCTTTCAATTAAAAAAAGTCTGAAATGGGTATATAACTGATACTGAACATTAAAAAAAAACAGGCGTATTCAGAACCGAGGAGACTAATACAGCCATCTTTCAATGCCAACCGCGAAGTTACTTCCAAGTTCACGTATTTGCTAAATTAATATTTTGCATTAGGCCGCAATCTGGGAAGCGATGCTAGTATGAGAGTCGTGATTCGACGGGGCCATGCGGAGTGCGATCAGCGGGTACCCGGCGCGATGCATTGCCTTGATACTGGGCTGGACTTTGTCACGCAGATTATTCCTTAGCCGGTAATATTAAAGCGAATCTTATAATGGCTCGAACGAATATGTCTATTACAAAACGATAGCACGTCGTAGACTAATTGGGTATTTGAACATTTTTTGTTGTACAGTATACTAGCAACCCGAGTTCGATCCCCGGTGCTGGCACCAATGAAATTGTTTATTGCATATGATGATATATTTTAAATGATTTACCACACGCTCGACGGTGAAGGAAACTATCGTTAGGAAATCTACATGTGGTAGAAAAACCTTAATCCTTCTTTGGTTGACGGGAGGGAAATCTTTAACAAGATACCCTGCTTTCTGGGGGTTATGTGGGGTTTTTACTCACTAAAACCCCCCCGGTGGCCCTTCCTCAGTGCATAGTGAAGGGCTCCGGAATCTCTAATAGAACGCACCGGAGCCCCTCTCTACACTGTGCTCTTCAGGCCCTCACAGTGCAAGGCGACACGAGCAAGTCGATGTCGCCTTCTTCCCGGTTCCACTTTGGCGGACGACAAAGGCCCCACCCTTGTCGCCCAGTGAACCCGCGGCCTCTTTTAGTCGCCTTCTACGACAGGTAAGGGATACCGTTGTCTTATTTTCGAGCCCAGAACTACAGGGCCGACCTTAATATAACCCTACCTTAACTTTTAATTAAAATTTAATATGAATTTAAAAATACGCCGACATCCCTCGAGCAAACCCGAAAGTCGTACAGTACGTAACAGTATATTGACTTTTGATCAGTCTCGAACGCTGTACTGTCATGTTAAATTGTTTTAACATTATGACGTCCCCAATCGAAGTGTGTTCGTACGTGATTTTTCTTTAAATTTAATTAATTTTTAATTGTTTATAATTATTTTAGAAATACTCAAGGAGCTTAGGAGCTTAGTCAATCCTTCTATATCTATGTATTTGTTTAAAGCTAACAGCGTTAATTCATTCCGAAAAAAATATGAATAATGCTCTATACAGCGCAACGAATCTCATTCAATAATTATATTCAATCCGATTATAAAACAGCAGCTAATCTGTGTTAGATTCCACAGAGTGAAGAAGAGAGCCAGAAGTTTTATTTAGGAAATCAAAAGTTCTTTGACTTTTAATTGGTAACGTCAGATATCAGTATCAGTGAATCGGTTTCATAGACTCTATTACTTCTGTAATAAATATAAAGGATGTTTTAATATTAATTTAAAAACAAAAAATAATGCAGACCTTATTACAAATTAGCACGCAAACTGTAGTAATATTTGATCGAATAAATTATAACAAAACTAGAAAACATAAAACCCATCAAATACTGAGCGTTCTAGCAGCCAATAATTGCACTTGACGTCATTAAAATAAGCAGTGCGATTTGAGTACGATTTGCTCATAAAATGCTGGTCCATCACGAAGTGTTATAAAGGCTAAATTGCCATGATTGTTTGATACATCCTCGTAAGAACAGGCGTGCGTCCACTCACGCGCCGCGCAAGGCTCACGCGTGACCCCACAACCCGCGCGTCTCTCCGCCAATTTGTTAGTCGGGCACATCTAGAACTTTCTAAAGATTTTAGCCTCATTACTAGCTGCGCCAGTCGCACGGTTGTTGAGACATCTTTAAAAGCAATAATGCAATAATATATGATCCTAATTTGTCATAAGTCAAGATATAGAGTCATTAAAGGATTTAACTTTAATAAAATGAAAGTAATCACTTCGAATATTCACTATTGTGCAATGCGTATTGCGTAAAGATTGATAAGCTTAATTAGATACTTTATAGTACTTTGAGAACATTTTATGTGAGGAAACGCCGTCATCAAGGATGCTTTTTATGGGGCTTGCATCGACTAAATCCTTACCAGAAGCTATCCTTCTGACCTTGGTCGTTTGGTGGGTGAATCGGTCGCCGTAGTGTGGAGAGGGGGTGTTAACACTATACTAAATGTATTAGACAACATACGTAAACATATGTAAATATTACAGTTGTAAAGTACAACACAAAACAAAAACAAAGAAAGAAAGACCGGAGAATAGGACGTGATGCCAACGTTGGACGTCGTATCAGCATGTGCTGTCATAGCTGACACAGAGCTGATTTTCAGCGGTGCCCAGGACTACTTATTATAGAAGGCACAGTTTAATTACGGAACCAAACAACTGAAAACTTAAATAGACAAATATGATGTTTATAATTAGTTCGCGTTAATTCTCATGTGCTTTTTTCTATCGAGGGTGAAAGCTTCAAAATATACTTGGTTGGAAGGCGACAGTAATGAAGATGTGAGAGTGATAAAGAATACAAAAGGCATGCTGGCAGAAGGAACAAGTCGTGGTTGCGAGGTATACGGGAGTGGGCCGTAACATCCTACTATTAAAAAAGTATTTCATCTTGTTCAAAGCTCAAAAATAACAGCCAACCTTTAGCCATGAAGAGCCACGAGAAGATGTTTGTCTATGTATCTAATAAGAATGTTTCTATTTCATTTCATGATCTTCAGTTATATGTTATACTTAAGTCTACGAAGGTTTCTGAGTTATTATAATGAATTTATAATTTATATATTTATAATATTCTATTATTCCAATGAATTTCATATATTGCCATGACAGTTGAATTGAAACCCAAACAGCAAACGAACAGCGAATATCCCCCTATATATTTTATGTATAACCCATTATCGCCTAAAAACTTTCACGCTCTAGCTACTAAACCGAATATCATGAACTTTTGCATATAATGGGCACACAACGGACGTAGTGAGCTAATTGGATATAAAAATACATATTTTAACGCAAACAGGGCAGCTAAAAAAGTATGCGCGAAAAACAATAATTACAGCCCTAAGTGTAAACATCAAATGGGCGCGGCTTGGCCACAATGGTCGAAACCACGCGACTCATTCGCATCATGCCACCCACACGCCTGAATCCATTAGGCGGTGATTAACTTGTAAGTGTGGGCCGAACTGGTACCCCGTCAATAACCGCCATTGTTCCACGGACGTGTTAGTTCAATTTTCATGTAGCGGAAGTCCATTCATAAATAGTCCGCTCTGATTGTAGACACTCATCAATGCTGGTGTGTATTGATGAATACCTGAATGAGAGCTCGATAGAATGTTGTCTAGCACAATGCAAAAGCTTCGAGAAATATCGATTTTAATAATCGGTTTGTACAGATTGAATGGACTTATAGTTTAATGTTTGTAATACAAAGGCGTCAACCATATGTCCGACAATTATTTAGGAGCTCAACATAATCATTTTTGTATAACAAACTTTCACGGATTAGCCACAAAAACTGACTTTGACTGTTACACTAGATTGATACCTGGAATAGCTCTTAGGTCGCTTATCCTGAACCTCCCACTTAGTTACAGCCTTTATATATGTCCCACTGTTGGGCGCAGGCCTTCTCTGTAAAGAGAGTATAAGGGCATAGTCCGCCACGCGGCAGTAATGCGGATTGGCAGACTTCACATGACGTAGAAAAAATTTCTAAAACATGTAGGTTTCCTCACGATGTTTTCCTTCACCGCCGAGCGCGTGGTAAATCAGCACATAAAATTGCAACAACAAATTTATTGGTGCCGGCACCGGGGATCGAACTCGGGCTGCTAGCGTACTACGCAACTTGAGCCAACCGCACGGACACTGCGCTACCAAGGCTCTGCTCGGCTACCCCGGCTCCCACTTAACAAGTATATTTACGGGTAAAAACAAAATCCGACCTCAAATCGTATTACACGTTAAACGTTACTACGTCCCTTTTGTTTTTCCGATTTATCGTAGGAATATTACGAAATAGAATTAATCAGAACCTAACCAAAGTCTTATCAAACTACCCATTTCAAGAAAAAAATAATCATCGAAATCGTTTGGTGTGATTTTGAGTTATTCGTCCATTTATCACTCAATTACTTAATGCAAATTAAAGACTTATACGGTTTTCTCGCTATTACTCGTATTATAAAATACTCTCTTTACAGAGAATTCTGTGCCCAGCAGTGGGATATATATGTATATTATTTATTTAAAGGCTGTAACTGTAACGGTTTTCTCGAGGATGCCGTTGTCAAAATCGGACTAAATTGTACTGGGAAGCCACCAGCTTTCAAATAAAAAAAAGAATCATTAAAATTGGTTCACCCAGTTGAAAGTTCAATACTGAAATGATACCCGCCTATTACTTTGTGGTCATTTCAACTATGTTAATTCTATATCCTGGTGCTGCTATACTCCTAGTATATACTCGTATTCCATTCAGAACGGTATTCCAATTATCCTAATGAAGATTATTACATAAATCCTGCGCAGATGAGTCAGAGATTGGAACTAACGAGAATTGTCAGCAAATAAATCACTTTCAATCACAATTTAGTTGCTTATTCTATTTGAGATGAGTTTCGATGTCCCTCCCACAACACTGTTGCAATTTAGTGTCTATTGTACAGGGCACTTTAGTCATAACCTGATCTGGTGGATGAAAGTTCCTCATTATGAAATTTGAAAATCCCTATCTCGAAATTCATGTTTCTTCTTCTTCCTAGCCTACTCCTTTTTTTGTAGACATAACCTTCAAAAAGATACCTGGCCTTCTGGGGGGAAGACGGTGGCCCTTCCTTGGTGCATTGTAATGGGCTCCGGGATCTCTGCACTATGCTCTCGGACTGCACGTCCCGGGAGGCCTAGCCTAATCCTGGCTAGAACCAAGTTCGGTTCCTTGATCTACTCCTCCTCCTCCGTAGATTGCTGGATGTCATGTCCCTGCATACGACATTTTAAGGCGTCCGCTTCCTGGAATCTCAAGTTTACTGTGTGTAGTGTTTTATGTATGTATATTAATAATAAAAGAACAACTTTACCCAACTAAATACAATACTTATATATCATGATAGTGCCAACTCATCGAGTTACGAATTTAAAATAGTTTTATCTAACGTATGAGCTTTGTAGACATCGCTAAAAATCTTCAACCGTTTTAACTTTTTGAACAGTCGTGTTCAAAAGTGGAACGAAATTGTTAAAAAAACGTAAAATTAACAACAGTAAATAATCATAAAACAAAAGATTCTGAGTTTTCTTTTAATATCCCTACGTACTTATCTCTACTGGGACAAAGCACATCTCAGGGATCTCCCAGCACCGTTAGATTCGCGATATTTAGACAACACTGGACCACTCGATGTTGTCTTCGTATTATTTTTGTTTCGTAAGTTCCTGCCTATATAAAATCAATCAAAAAAGGTTATCTACAACCTGCCCATTGCTAAATGAAAAAGTTCTCATACTTTAGCTACTAAAGCTTGATTATAACGCCACATAGAATTATCTAAAAATCTCATTATAACACACAAACACACTTAAGCACTTGCACACACACCACACACGCACCACGCACATTCACACGCGCGTTAAATAATTAATACAGTAAAATTATAACTATTGGGGGCTTGTGATCTTTTTGACAGGGGTACCCAAGAACAGAAACTAGTCTTTTACAAGTTGTTAATTGTCTACATAAAATTGTATATATATATCAAGTTTAAATTTACGAAAGAGTAATAATTAAACATTTATTATTATTATTAAATTTGTTGACCTTTATCGCCCGTAAACCCGATGACCCCTTTTAGTCGCCTTTCACGACAGGCAATCCTATCTTAAAGTTTTCAATATTAGCGATATTTAAATCACCTGTAAGTTGCAAGGGCGCATAAACAGGAAAAATTATTTACAAAAACGTTTATCTTCGATTTCGTGCACGAGCATATCTCGTCGCGACAGAGATGACCATCAACGGGACCATCAGTGACCCCACGACGGTCATTTATAAACACGACCATGGGAACTCCTTGATAACGCATCGCACGTACTTTATGATTAAAATAAGAACGTTTTTGCTCACAATTAAGATAGTGGCCCGCCACCGACCGCTCCATTCACTGTGTTAAGTTGTACTTGGTAAAAAAATATTGCGGCTTTGAGTTATGTTTAGGTAAAAGTACAATATTAAAAATAATAGAACTATAAACGCTTTTTCTACTAACTATTTGATATATACGATAGATTCTTTAGTGGTACAATTTTTTTTATTGTTAGATTGCAACCACAGACCTGTGTCCGTGCTCTTTTTCAATACACTTAAATTGTTCACTCTGCATTTATTAAAAGAGTGCCACTTCTACAGTTACTATTTTCCTTTTTTTTTTTTTTTATTTTTTTATATATAATGCCTGAATTTGGAGGTGGCCAGAGATCGCCCCGGTTCACGCGTCGCAGACGCCTCGCTGCATTGCACGGTAAGGATGCGCGAACCTGCCCCTGATCCGTATCCCTGGTACTGGTACTATTTTACAATATGTACAAACAATTAAAGTAGTTACTATTTAAAACTAAGCTTAAACTAAATGTGAGTAAGGCCTTATCGCTATGATCCATGCAACCCTGTAGGACAAGAAAGGTAAAATATATACATAGCAGGGTAATAAGAAAAGTCAGTAAATAAATTATTAAAAAATTAGCTATCATTTGTTTGTTTCCAATGATTTCCAAAAAAATTATTTTTTATTTATTTAAAAATCAAAAGAAACCAAACTTGTGCCTAATAAATTGTTCCTGGTAAATTAATCCCAGTAAACTATTTGGAAACTTGCACTTTTAATATATAAAAACTTACAATTATTTAGGCCAGGTGATGTCAAGTGAAATTCTGTTTATTTTACAAAAAACGACATCCACATCTTGAAAGTGTGTAGCTATTGTGTTTTTCTAATTTCCATTCCATGAAGTTAAACAAACTTTGAAATAGTTGCTTAACGTTGTTGTGTACTGTATTATATATAAGGTCAAGCTGAGACTTGTTCAGGAAAAAGCCACAACAATATATTGTGATTGTATTGTATTTAACATGATATAAAGAAAAATTGCCAACTGGTACTAGGAGCGAATCACATAAACTACTATACGGAGAGCATAGGGTTGCCAAATAAAATAAAAAGTGTTTTTTCTTTTAACATTGTATTACCAATTATACAAGACACTTTAATTAATATTTAAATAACATTATTGCATACATAATATACTATACAACTATTACGTAATGACACTTAACAGTAATTGTACCTTCTCTCAACGAGAGTCTATAAGAATATAACTTTTTCAAGTACTCCAATATAATTTAGGTAAACTATAAAATAGTAGTAAAATATTAATATTTAATAGAATATGTATCTATTTAATTTTTATTTTTTTTCATTTTCATTTTATCCAATCAAAATATTTATACATACACTATTTTAAAAGATGCCCTCACACTCAGATAACTTCTCACGCGCATGCGTACTAAGTTTCTTTTTTTTATCCACATTTTCTTATTTATTATAGATTTGGAGAAAAATTTACGCGGGGATCATGGGCCACTCTCATCATCATCTAACTTTCATTTGCATTTTTATCTTAGACGTAAGAATTAAGTGTATGTTTAGTTATGTAAGTAGTAGTTTAGTGTGTAAGTGTAAGTTATGTTTTTAAAAAAGGCTTGGCTTAAAGGTATCGTTACCAGGCCATAAAATCTTCAACACAATTTAGTTATGGCATCCCTGTCACCATGCGCAGGGTTTGCTATCGCCGAGATCAAGCGCGACGACGTGTGCGCGAGCGGGACGTCGATTGCATCGGTTCTCATGGCCGGCGAGGCAATGCGGGAGACGTGCACTTCCGAGCGCTGCCTTCCTTGTTGCGTTGTAAAAGCGCGCGAACTGACTAATTGTTGTCGCCATCTTGAATTGAACTGTTCCAAATAACGTGACGCTATAGCCATCTTTTATTTGCGATAGTTATTTTTCTGGAAAACTTGTTGCCATTGCTCATGCAACAACCATGTGCATTAAACAATTTGAGATTATAATTAAATTAATTAATTTAAAGTTTACGATCTTTAAATATATATTAAATTTATATGACATTTTTATACATTACACTATTTTTATTAAAAAGATTATTAATACTATTTTTTTTTCCGGGGGGTCTAAACTAGTGCTTGCCCACCTGATGTACATTAAGATTTTACCAATCTTAATATACAACAATTCAAAATTTCAAAAAAGTTCAAAAAATTATAAAATCAAAAACGGTTCCGTAATAGCGGCGTCATGAGTTCATAAACAATTTTTTTTATTTACAAAGAATGCTAACAATATTTTTTTTACTAATAATATTAATATGCCTGTTAACCATTCCAAATAAGCGTAGGCTTGTGTTAGGAAATGGTTCACGTCAATAGTCGAATGGTGGATATATACCCACGACCTTACTATTCGCAGACAGTACCATTTACAGAATTGATAACCTTTTTTTGGAGTAGGTTAAGGACGTAGGACGTACATAACTAATACAAGTAAGATATTATAGTTTTGTATTTAAATAAATTCGACAGATAAAGCAATAGAATCATATTTAACCTCTCATATGCTGCCATCAACCATGGCTGACAGCTAAAGGGCGTTTCATATTTCGCTAATACCTTAGGATACAAGGCTCAAAGACCGGTAAATTCTTTTGTTCTACGTCAATGATTATTGCAGGATAGTATCTAAAACAAAAACAGTGTGCCTAAGCGGGTAGACCACGGCGGTGGACGCAGCATACCAGAGGTTAATAGTATTTTCTGTCATAAATGACGACCCTTCCATAATTGACAGCTACGTTCCTCTAATGCGTTAACAATTTTGAATTTAAGAAACCACTTCTTTTTTTCGACATGTAAAGAAATATACAACATCTAAAGTGTTTTACATAATATATGCCTCCATAATATTTTAATGTTGCAACTATTAATGCAAACAATTCAATTCAAACACAAAATCTCATTTTTGTAATATTATTTTAACCAAATCGATGTTATCGGATACACCAGCCCCAGTGTGGAAAGCACTTCCGCGTTACTAACTTTGCGACAAGTTAACCTGACACTCGAGTATTGTATCGTGACACTTGACATGGTATCGATGTCATCTTTGTCTACATCGGACGGATCTGCATCTCGTATTATAGATTAATGGTGACCTATACGTATGCAGACACTGAAGTACTCATATTTTATGTGATTGAAACATCTAAAAGAAAATCAGAAAAAATGGTCAAGTATTGTCACAATGACAAAACCTACTCATATATCCATTTCATAGTACGTCAACTGCTATATAAAAAATAAATTCTGTGTTAGATCTGCATTTACAACTACGTCACAAGCTAAACACTGATCTTTTTTCTCAAACGCGCCAAGAAAAATCTATACAAAAATAAAATTGAAATGTCTGTTTGTAATATTAAAATAACCGTAATTAATAATTTACCATATGCATATGAATTTACGATACATATACCAAAATATTTTTTTTTACAATTTTTGTCTATCTGTTCCGGCTAATTTCTACAACGGCTGGACTAATTTTGATGGGATTTTCATTGGTCCATAGTTGATGTAATAAGGAGTAACTAAAGCTACTTTAATTTTAGAGCATTTTAAACAAATAATTTTAATCGCGGGTAACACCGCGGGTCGTCGCTGGTGTAACTTAAAAAAGAAATTTCATACACTTCAACCGAACGGAAAATTACACGCAATGCATTGAAATAATACGAAAATTTGCAATCAACGAGCCGTCAGCCAGAGCAAGTTATTAAATTGTTACATCAACGTCGCAATGACAGGCAAACAATCGACTTTCTCATTGTCAACCCACGTCTAGCTAACGTGACTACGCCTGTGGCGGATAGTTTCGCCTCAGACTTCTAAAAGGTCTTTTATATGCCTAGTGACAACGATAAAGAGAACACGCACAAAGACGCCGGCATGTTTCTTTACCCTAATTTAGTCCTCTAGTCTGAAAAATCTATCAGATGTTCGTGGAACGACGTGGATGTGACAGATTATAATGTAAAATGTCTTGAAAGAAACATTCGAAGTCTATGTAATCTTATTTTAACTTCTAGTTTGTATTCAACCTCCTTTTCAATTCGTATGTATTATTATTGTTATCTCATAATTTTCGACTACGTGAACCGATTTTAATATTTTTTTTATTTGAAAGATGGTGCTTCCAGTTTAGTCCCATCCATGAGAAAACCGTATAAGTGTTAAAATTGCTTTAAGTATGTGTGAGAGGTTCAGGCTAAGCGACCTAAGAGCTATGAAGCAGTAAAGGCCAGCGTCTCTGTGCCAACTGTGTTAGTTCGTCAAAAAAAAAGTATGTGCGCGACAAATGAAATCGATGAATCACATTTTATTGGAAATAATGTACTGCAAAGAGAGTTTGGTTAGGTTCTAATTAATTTTATTTTTAAATATTATCTCATGTTATATTTTGACTGTAATAATATATTGAACAACCTTCTAAAACAAGTATATTTAATTAATAACTTTGTACTCCGTTACAATTTGAAACTCGATGACACTAAAAGTGCTGCCAAAATGGAATAAACGTACGTCTTTACGATTTAGACTGCGACTTCCGAATTTTTATTCTCGCAGTATCATAGTCATATTACGAAATTCTAGTGCCTATATACTCATTCTTCTTCCTCATTATTGTATTATATCGTTAAAGAGTACTTACCTAGTCTTGGATTGTCATCTACCAATATATCAATCAATAATATCATTCTTTATTCAAAATTTTATAGCTTAAAAGCTCGAGGTAAATTAAGTAACAATCTATATATATAATAGGTTGTCAAATATCTCCCTTCCGCCTTTTGTCTTTTGAATTTCGCGGCTATGTACAAAGCGCTACAGAGCTCGTATCTAGCAATACTATACATAATTTGAAAGGTCTTGACATAACCTACAAAACGACGCAGTAGTGAACTCCATGTTTACACGTCTATAACTGTTGAACGCAATATCCAAACTAATTATGCATAGCGTATATATATATATATATATATATATATATATATATATATATATATATATATATATATATATATATATATATATATGTAAAACGAGCTTCTGTCAGCCGCAAACCGCGATCATCAATCTGCTTCCTTATTCAGTCCTGTCACATCTCCTGGTCAATGACAACGTCATTACAAATATGAATATTTAGTGTGCTGAAGTCTTAATAGTTATTTACTTTTAGAGTATTAGTGCTTTCGGTAGAAAGACAAGTATATTTACGAGAAAAACAAAAACCGACTTAAAATCAAATCATACGTTAAACACTACCACGCACGGACGCCTTTTTTGTATTTAAGAATTTTCGTAGAAATATTACGAAAAAAAACTTAATCAGAACGTAACCAAACTTTTATCAAACTACTCTTAAAATACATCCTTTAGAATAAAAAATTGATCATCAATGAGTTATTCGTCCATTTGTGGCACATATACTTAGACATAGAACTATGTCTATTACCATATTTAAATAAACCACAGACATATACTTAATGTATAATGACGTAGCAAGTGAGAAAACGATTATCCTCATGCCGTTTGAAGTACCAGAAGTCAAACGTACAAGGACAACGGTGGCTGTGTGACAAAAAACTTCCACGCACGTCGGTATATACATGACAATGCATTGACCCAGACCTGGACTGCCTTCTCACCTTAACCTAACCTGGGCCCGGTATTGTTGCGTGACTTTAAACATCTCGTGCCATTGATATGCTGATATATTTTGAATGAAAATCTACAGATATATTTTAACCCACGGTTGTTTGCGAAAGGCATATTTGATCTTTTGTGAGGAGTTCATGTAAGTTAAAAATATAATATTAGTTAGATAGATATAACTTTATGGTACATCTTACAATTTGTTGTACAATGGGCGACCTTATAGCTATGAGCGATCTCTAAATATAAGACGAACAGAAATACGAAGGGTATTTTTTTTTTTATATGAAAAGTGGCAAACGAGCATACGGCTCACCTGATCTTAAGTGATCACCGTCGCCCATGAACATCCACAGCACCAGAGGAGCTGTAGGTGCGTTGCCGACCTTTGAGATAGGAATAGGCTCGTTTCTTGAAGGTCCCTAAATCGTAAACGTTCGGAAACACCGCTGGCGACAGTTGATTCCACAAGTTGACAGTGCGTGGGAGAAAGTTACGCGAAAAACGTACAGTCGTTGAACGCCAACCATCAAGATGGTGGCGGTGGAATTTGGAATTCTGCCGAGATGTGCGGTAATGGAAATCGGTACCTGGGATGATTTCGAACAATTCCTCAGAACACTCCCCATGGTAAATGCGATACAGGATGCAAAGAGAACCGACATCTCTTCGCAGACTCAGAGGGTCGAGTCGATCGGAAAGACCCTGATCGTCGACTATTCGAGCAGCTCTACGTTGTACACGGTCAAACGGAAGAAGTTGGTATTGGGGAGCCCCGGCCCAGAGATGCGAACAGTATTCCATGTGAGGCCGTACTTGTGCCTTGTGTATTCCACAGTCTAATTGTCTGCAAGTGAATGACATAAAAGTTTGAGGAAAAATATGACAATGTTCATGGAATTTAATCTGTTGGTAACGTCGCTGTAAATTATTTTCTTCAAAAGGAGGAGGTTCTCGATTTGTTTATATTTTTTATGTCTCGTGTGTTCTCATTTAAATTTGTCCAAATTCCAATTCTGATAATGGCATCAATGAGAAAACCATGTCTTATATTTGCATCAAGCGTCCTTGATGTGGCATATGCTGAGACGGTGTCCAATTTTAGCATTATATCTTTTGTCCTATTAGTACGTTTTTTCATTCTTTAATTGTTTAATTTCTTTTTTGTTGTGTTTCATATTTTGTTTGTAATGTGTTCGACTGATGCCAATTAAGTATATGTCTGTGGTTTATATAAATATGGTAATAGACATAGGTCTATGTCTAAGTATGTGTGCCACGAATGGACGAATAACTCAATATTACGCCAACGGACTTTGATGATCAATTTTTTATTCGAAATTGTATTTTAAGAGTAGTTTGATAAAAGTTAGAGCCGTGGTAACTCAGTGTCCGTGCGATTGGCTCAAGTTGCGTAGTACGCTAGCAACCCGAGTTCGATCCCCGGTGCCGGTACCAATGAATTTGCTGTTGCAATTTTATGTGCTGATTTAATACGCGCTCGGCGGTGAAGGAAGACATCGTGAGGAAACCTACATGTTTTAGAAAAATTTTCTACGGCATGTGATGGCCGCGTGGCGGACTATGCCCTTATACTTTCTTTACAGAGAAGGCCTGCGCCCAACAGTGGAACATATATAAAGGCTGTAACTTTAACTTTGATAAAAGTTTGGTTACGTTCTGATTAAGTTTTTTTTCGTAATATTTCTACGAAAATTCGTAAATACAAAAAAGGCGTCCGTGCGTGGTAGTGTTTAACGTATGATTTGATTTTAAGTCGGTTTTTGTTTTTCTCGTAAATATACTTGTCTTTCTACCGAAAGCACTAATACTCTAAAAGTAAATAACTATTAAGACTTCAGCACACTAAATATTCATATTTGTTATGACGTTGTCATTGTCCAGGAGATGTCACAGGACTGAATAAGGAAGCAGATTGAGGAATTGTGGAGAGGTTAGATTTTATTGCGTTGCGCGGTTTGCGGCTGACAGAAGCTCGTTTTTCCCGCCAATTTATACAGACCACAGATTATATTTAGACTTTTGATTATACACCTTTATTTAACGAAGATAATAAATGTTATGATTTGTGTTGTGTTACTATAAGTATGATATAGTATGATATGCGTTATTTATCGCCACTCGACAGCAGATTCTTGTCCCTGACTCATGCATAGATACAGATTAAGTTTGTACATATATTATACGTTTGTAAAATACTTTTACTTGTAAAATAGTACTAATTATCAAAAATCTGTTAATATATCCTTATGTAACAGGAAGTAAGCCCATCGTTATACATCCGGCACCAATTTTATCATTGTAATATTTTGAAGTTAAGAAAACAACATTTTTATGAAGAACTACACAGATTGGCCAAAGAAGCTGGCCTTGACTGATAAGGTCGCTTAGACTGAACCTCTATCGCTAGTAACTCGACACAAGGGTCCGGTAAGGGTAATTATGAAAACGATATTTACTCACTCAATAGCGACGCATTATATCTGACGACCTTATTGAAGCCGCAATGGACTGGACGGACGAAATAGGACGAAACTGGATCCAAGCCGATCCTTTTGAAAATCGGTGTGTGAGGTCTATATCTAACTATGGATGTTTTAATTTTTTTTTAAATAAATCCTGGAGTCCACTGGTATTTAGAACTTGACCTTATATTAATAATTCAATCCAATAACTTAATAGCTTAAATTCGCGATCAAATAACAATCCACTTCAATTTAAAAGTCGACTCACGAAGCGCTTGCCCTTTAAAATATTCCCACCAAAGACGGAATACCTTATGAATAATATACTTAGGAGCAGGGGAATCTGAATTTGTAAACATTAGAGGGACAATGGTAAATAATGACCATTAAAATTCAATAAGCGCATTGGAGCAATAAATCTTCATAGAAGGCTATCTTAGCAGGAACCATCTGATCCAGAATTTGCGACCAAAGGCTATTGTGCGGGCAGTCGCGGCCGGGGGCATATTCTAATGTGTTACCTTAGTGGGATACGCAATTTGTGTAAAGTTTTGACACCTTATAAATACGAAATATTATGTTAAATGTCTTAACTTTATGACCATTTATATAATGTTCTATATTTATATGCAAGGATGGAAAGAAAGCTACGTTTTCTTTCCCTTGATTTTATTATATTGTTTATATTTTATTTAGACATTATTATTTGCTATTAATCTATCTATATGTTATATTTATTTATGTATGTTTATGTATGCTCGTATTTATGTATATATTTATGTTTATACATATATAATATATTTTTATATTTGTCTTATTTTACTTTTTTAAATTTTATTTTCTAAGCAGAGGATCTTTTCTGGCAGAGAATGCCTTCTGGCATTAAGTCCGCCTTTTGTACTCTCTTATTTTGTGCAAATAAAGATTAAATAAATAAATAATAATTAAAAAAAGTGCTGACAAATTTTCATTACATCAGTAGTTATCAAACTAAGCTAAAGCTTAGGAGATGATTTACGTCAATAGTGAAACGTGTTTGACCCTACGACGTTCCAATTCGCAGACCGTACCCTAAACCTTAAGGTTATTTGATTGTATTTATATTAATAATAATTCATTCCCTAACGAAGAAAAGGTTAAACAAATAAAAGCTTTTAATTTAACTTTTTTATTAAAAACTTAGCAATCTTAAATGTCAACGAAATGGTACACTTAAAATAATATATAATTAGTGTAAAACCGATATTATGCACACAAATTATAACGAGTGAAAGCGTAGGAAGCAGCTTAAGCTGCTTCCTAAAATTTACCACGGGAACAAGTAGCTTAAAGTAATTCAAAGAGACAATACGCAGACAGCTCGAAAGCGTCAGCTATAAACAAAAAGGAAGTGGCACAAACGCGCTATCTCCTGTGTATCGAGCGGTCTTAGGAAGAAGTGCAAAGGTATAGGTCAAGCGGACAGCGAAATGTCACCGTCCCGGACACCGGCCCGTTATCCGTGAGACGGTAAGGATCGATACCACCTAACGACATTAGCTTAAAAGAAACAAATTAAGATTTTGAAATTTTATAAATCGAACACAGGGTAACTTTTTTGCGGACTTTATCGATGTTTATTCGGTAACTTAACAAATATATTTAATAGTAAAAACAAAAACAGATTTCAAATCGAACAAGAATATATATAATATATCTATAAAAGAGAATGTGTGTGTGTTTGATTCGTATAGGTTCAGAAACGGCTGGACCGATTTCATTGAAACTTTCAGGGAATCTTCAAATTGACCTGACTGTCGGCTTGGTGACGATCGGAGCACTTCTCTTTTGAACCATCAAACACAACTTTTATTTACTATGATGATATTCTATTGTTTTATAACCCAAATTTGTAATGACACATGCGTTGTGTATATTTATGTCATTATGAACCATATTGAAGTACAATGGAGTATATTGAAGTATAATAAATCCCTAAATGTTAAGAATGTTATTGTATTTTCTGATATGTAATGAGCTTCATCCGCTCGAGAAAAGAATAGAAAATAATGAATACGGAGAGAAATGAATAATTTAATATGTTGTGTAAAGTTAAATTAAAATTTAATGATGTAAGTTTATTGTTTAAATAAAATAAATCAAAATCTAGCCCGGCTGCGGGCTGGGTACACTAGTTATGAAATAAAATTAATCAGAACCTAACCGAATTCTTATCAAATTACCTTTGTAGTACATCCTTTCCAATAAAAAATGAATCATCGAAATCGGTTGGCGTGATATTCAGTTATTCGTCCATTTGTCGCGCACATACTTAATGCAAATTTATTACTTATATAATTTTTTGTTATTGTCAGAATCATCTACATCGGATTACCCAATCGAAAATTATATCCCTTCCCGAAGTGGCACTCAAAGTTAGTTTAGCTTTTCGAATGTCCCTAAGATTATCCGTGAAATAGCTACCGACCGAGTCGTGGTTCGGCCAAATCGGAATGCTTACGCGTAACATAGTAACCTTCCAAGCCGAGGTTACCCTCCACCGGGGGGACCTTGTGTCGAGTTACTAGCGATAGAGGTTCAGGCTAAACGATCTAAGAGCTGTGCCACCTCTCAAATCCGATGAAGCAGTAAAGGCCAGCTTCTCTGGCCAATCTGTGTAATTCGTCATTAAAAAAAAATCGAAAATTATGGGGTAAACAGATAAAAAAACATAGAGACGAATTGAGATCCTCCAGTACCATTCGTTTATATATAAAAAAATATTATGTATACAGGAAAATAGATTAAAAACTAATGAACCAGTATATGTATAACCCAGGTACTCGTATAACCTAGTGGCTATGTTTTTGAATTCTTTTATTTTTTACCCGTTTTACCTTTTATCTGTCTACCCAAAATAAACATAGTCTCTAGTCTTTTACCCGTTTTCAGTCTGCTGTCCGTGTCATACGAGTACATAAAATACTACATGTTACTACTTCTCTTATTTTTATTTTATTAAGAATATTAACAAAATTTTTCTTTAGACCTCTCAAGACATGCTAGAAGATGGTTCACGTAAGTAATCCGAGTGTTTATTTAGAACCAATTGATGCTTTCTCGTCAAACCTATTCATGACATAAAGAACAATGTAATATAAGAATCCGACTTGATTTGAATACAAATATCACCGACAAGCAAAACCGGCCGCGAAGCTTAGTCCCGTCGATTTATTCCGTGGAACGGTGTTGCGGTCTAGAGTCGTGAAGCGAGGCATCTTCGCAAAGGTCGCCGGCTGACCGATAACGACGTCGGCCTTCTGCGGCCCTAATCTGCCCGGCCGTTGCACCATGGGGTTACTATGGGATCGTGATGTATCAACGCCACAATGCACAACGATTAGGTCCATTTAATAGTCGATTATGAAGGTATCTTATTGAAATCGATGTTATTTTTACCCGCACACGTCGAGGGTATACACACTTGGCGCATTAAAATGCAACTTGCTAAATTCCTCAACAATAGCTAATCGTTTCCAAGCAAATTAATGCGTTAGGTGACTCCTGTGACTGATATTAGTTATTTATTGTTCTCATGTGACCTGACTTGACCTGTTTGATAAGTGACCTGTAATGTCTACAGTGAGAATAAAGTTTCTTAAACCTAAACCGTGACAATATCTCGTCACACGATCAGCTGCACATACTACGCAGACAGCAGCAATGACGCCATAGCCCAGTTCATCCAAAGGGCTATCAATGCCACTAACGAGAGACTGGAAGACTATAACATCGCGATGACGTTTCGGAATAGGGACCCGAAAGCGATAGACCACGCCAATCAAGTAAAGGCGTTAGGCGTTTCTTTTTTTTTTTGTTAACGCGGGGGAATTCTTTTTACAAACCATCCTCCGGTAACCTGGGTGGGCCCGGAGGGATGTGTGGAACTCGGCCTGGGCAGCCCCTACCCAGTAAACCTTCCGCGAATGCCGTCAGCCGTTATAAGCGGGGTGCCTCGGATCTGTCAGCAACAGGACACACCGACGACCGGCCAGTCACGGCAAAGACTTGACTTCATCCTTTAAATGGGGACTTCTCCGGCACTCAGAGAAGTCCCGACGACGCCGAAGCATTAGTGGGGCCAAGTACCAATTCTGGCCCGCTTCGGATTTACGGGGGCGGAAAGAGGAGGCGTTGGTTATAACGCCTGGACTCTGACCTACCACGGCTCCTTAAAAATATTATGATTATATTATTTCCCCTTAATCCAATTGCAATAGATTTTGTTCTTTTCAACCAACTTCATTAAAGGTGTCAATTTCTGGTTGAATTTTTTCAATGTTTGTGGCATGACAACAACAAAAAAGCGGACCGGAATTGCGAGTGTCATCCATCTGTTTCGCCTCGTAAGATACAGTATGAGATATAGTGAACTGACTGCCAACCTTCGCTAGTCGGAAAGGCACTTTAAGATGAAGAAGATTGTGTAATATAAATACATACCCATATTATATTTCCAATACATCCGTACCCAATGTCTTGGTCGTTCGAGTTAAGGTCACTGTGTGTCCTGAAACCGTTCTCGCGTACATTAAAACATTATTCAAGACGGTCATTACCATAATAAATGTTAATAAAGTCACTGCACATGCGCATTAGCCACTCGTAAATCATTTGAGAGTTTGCTATTGGTTTTTACCTTCGGCCTGTATCAATTATGGTGCGGACTGCGGCAAGAGGTTAAACTGTATAGGGGTATGTTACGTTGCTCTACTTGTGTTTCAGCCAAAACAATTATTTACCTTTTGCCCTTTTTACATTGAGAAGCATTAGAAAGTGTTCTACGATAAAAAAAAATTGTACATCTATTTTATTATTTTACATAAAATAATTTCTATTCAAATTCAAATTTCTAATAAAGATTTGATTACGCTAATTCACATAGACATAGACATAGACATTTATATATTGGCATCACGATACAAAAACACATCATAGACTGAATATAACACACATTAAAAAAGAATGAAAAATAGACAAAACACAGTTAAAGTAACACGGACAATTAATACAAAACATATGATGCCAATATCGGACACCGTCTCAGCATATGTTGTCACAAGGATGCGACAGCGCTGATTTTCAGCGGTGCCCGGGACTACCTAAAGACGTATTACAGATTATTACATATTACTACAGATATGATTAAAAGAGGCATAACATCAAACAGTCATGGCTTTAAGAACATTACTGAATCTATAACAAAAAATAGTCTGAAAATGTTATATAAATATGCAGAATTCTGTCACATAAAAGTTCATTGAATTACTACAAAAAATATGTTTGTAATTTTAAAATAACTACTTTTTACTGTACATCGACCAAAAAACCATTTTTAACATTTTTCTGTCTGTTTACCCCGGTTAATTTCTGGAGCGGCTGAACCGATTTTAACTGTATTTTCACTGGCAGATAGCTCATGTAATAAGGACTAGTTAGCATAATTTTATTTTTGAAAAGCTTAAAAAAATATTTTTTAATTGCGGGTAATACCGCGGGGCGCAGCAAGTTATACATAAAATATTTTTTTTAAATAAAAAATTATAGGGAAAGGGGCATACGAGCCTCACCTGATCTTAAGTGATAACCGTCGCCCATGAATATTAGAGTAGAGTGCCTTGCAGTCCATACCATATTCATTGCAGCGGGCGTGCATAATCGTCAGGGAATAACTCTCGCCCACGTGTGATTGTCCTGCAGGACTCGGGACATGTCCCACACGCCGCAGTGCCGATATTATTCCGTCATAATACCGTCACCGCTTTGAATATTCAATACACCGGCGAAATGTAAAGCTGAGAAAATTATAAAAAGTGATACTGCTCTAATAACTTCCGATACCTCGTTAGATATTGCGAACATGGCTGGAGTTTTTTCAGCCACTTTACACAGGGCTACCGACGATAGCACAATTCTTTAAGCAGGCATCTCGGCAACTTTAACAATCAAATAAACTTCTTGGATGTACCTCCACTTACAAGACTTTCTATGTTAAATTCCTTCGCGTCGACGTATACAGGGTCTGTTAAACCGGCAATTAGTGTACATGTCACATAATATATTATACCTTTTTTTTGTTAACGGGGAGGAAATCTTCACAAAGATACCCCGCCTTCAAGAAGGCGGCGTTTATATGGGGTTCTTACCCACTAAAACCTCGCCGGTGGCCGTTTCCTCGGTGCATGACGAGGGGCTCCGGGATCTCCAGTAGAACGCACCGGAGCCCCTCTGCACTGTGCTCAAGGAGAGCACGTCCCGGGGGGGAGGTTACTCCCTCCCCCCCTGTGCCCACGCATCGCAAGGCGACACGGGCCAGCCGATGTCGCCTTCTTCCCGGGTCCACTTTGGTGGACGACTCAGGCCCCCACCCTTGTCGCCCAGTGAACCCGAGGCCCCTTTTAGTCGCCTTGTACGATAGGCAGGGGATACCGTAGTCGCCGAGAGCCCAGAACTACAGGATTATACCTTGCTTATGGTGATAGTATAAATTTACAATGCTTTTAACTTTTCTCAAGGGCGTACATTGAATTTTGGTTTTTGATTGCTTAAATTGAATTTGTATTGCTTAAATCACTAAGATTAATTTTATTTGCATGGCTGGAACAGGACGATAAACCGTGAGGTTTATTTTTTATAAGCCAAGAAATTGAAGACATAAACGGCTAGTAATATCTAATTGCAGCGTTGAAAAGATCACACAATTAATACCAAACAAGGGACGAAGTGTGTAAGGGGCTTTTAACTTTAAGACGTGGACTTGTCAGGAGGACTGTACCTCGTGAGTGGTTGAAAAGTTTAAACTTTCCGACGAACTTTTCAATCAAGACTCAGACCCGTATCCCCGCCCGTGTGAGTTAAATCTGAGAGGCGTTTGGTACTGCCCTTTTTAGAATTGCTAACATCGTGTGGAATAGCCTTATGCGATTACAAATGGGAATTAATTCAGTGTTTTTCAACCAACTTCAAAAAAGAAGGACTTTCTCAAAACGTCTGTTTTTTTATGTTTGTAAATAAAAAAGAATCATCAAAATCGATTCACAAGTCGAAAGTTATGAGGTAACAAACAATACTTGTAATAGAAAATTACGATTTAAGAGCTAAGCTACAGGCTTAGAGCCCAGTGTCGGGGCGGTCGGCACAAGTTGCATAGTACGTAAGCAACCCGATCCCCGGTGCCAGCACCAATAAATTTGCTGTTGCAATTTTATGTGCTGATTTACCACGCGCTTGGCAGTGAACGAAAACATTGCGACGAAAGCTCCTATGTCCTAGATAAATTTTCTAAGACATGTGAAATACAATCCGCACTAGAGCCGCGTGGCGGACTAAGCCCTTATAGTCTTTTAAAGAGAAGACCTGTCCGCGCAGCAGTGGGACATACACTCGTGAACAAAAATAAAGGATTGGTTAAGAAAGTTTGAATATCTCGGAAGATAAAGACGCTAACTAACTGAAATAAATAGTGCATGATAGACAATTAAATATAATTAAAATAAATTAAAATATTTTTATTTATTTATTTATATTTCTTTAGAAAACATAAACTTAAACGAAAACGGATAATACAGTATTTTTATTTAAATTTTAGTACTTAGTGTTGCCTCCATGTGGCAACACTAAATACCTAACTTTAACTTTAATAAACTAAAAGAAAGCTTCTAATAAAGGTCTATCAAAGAGCTTTTATCCAGAGAACTTCACATAACTTCAATCCATACTAAACTAGCCCCGTCAAGTAAACTAAGATCGCGAGTCGAAAAACTTGCTCCCAGGGAGCGGGCGATGGGCTGCGAACTGATAAGTGAATTTACTATCGCAATATCGGCGATGCCCTCTCTGTGCATCTTACCGTCCGCAGTTTCGTTCCTGACGACGCCCGCATTCTTAACTGAGATAGAAAGCTCGGAAGATAGGATGTGGAGTTCGCGACTTTTGCACCTTGTGATCATGGCATCGTATTGTAGGTCTGAAATTCGATACCGATATTTGTACCAAATACAAATTTAATATTTATTGGCCGGGTTCCAATAAAAGATATAGATCCCGTAACCATTACAATGCCATATAAGGAGTACTAAAACTTAACATTACGGGATATTTTTGTATTTCTAGAGCGTGTTTCATCGTCAATTTATCATTTGATTTATTAAACAGTAACTTATTAAATAGAAGCAATAGAAATCTTCCTAAATTTTTTTTAAAAAAAGCAATTTTTTTTTCAGAAATTTAACTAATTATTTTTAGACCTTAGGGTCAGTTTTTACAATATTTAAATAAAAAGTAAAAAACAAAAAATATCATACAAAATTTAACCTAGTATGTGCCACCGGCAACGAAGCAGGGGCCAAGCAAACGGTGGTTAGTGTGACACAGAGAGAAACCTCCTGACGATGCGTGCCGTGTCCAGCAGTCCTGCCTTCTGTATCTGACCCTTGACCCAGCCATCTAGCGAAAGTCTCTTAAGATGTTGATCGAGATTTTTCGCTATAAGACCGTTTGCAGAAACGACTATAGGGACAATGATCGTCGAAACCACATCCCATATGGCGGTCACCTAGTGGGACAAGTCTAGTTACTTTTACTAACATTCTTGTCAACCATTCCGACTAAGCTTAAGCTTGTGCTAGAAAATGGTTCAAGTCAAAAGTCCAATGGTGAATTCGAACCTACCACCTTACGATTCGCAGACTGTACCCTAAACCATTAGGCTATTCAAGACGCAAAAATAAAATAAATGAAATTCGACTTAATAATATAATAAATATTAACACTAGAATCGTTAGTATTTTGTTTTGTTCAACTGCGAACTTTGTTATCGATAAGATTTCAATGCAAAATTAGTTATTAATAGACTTGCGTCCGAGATCTCCGGGTTGGGTTTTAATCACAGCCTTTTGTATCATGTTTTCGTATTTTATATAAAATGAAAAAAACTTTTTAATCATTTCTCTGCGTCCATTGATGCACTCAACCCCGGCCACATAGAATCGAATAAGCTCGATGAGAAGCATATCATAATTAAATTTTTTAATCATCATTATCATTACTTCGTATCAGTTCCTCTGCTGAAAATAGGGCTTCCTAATGCCTTCCACCATATACGATCTACCGCTTTCCGCATCCGGCCACTTCTGGTCATTCTTATAAATCAGTCCATCTGGAGGCAAGGCGCCCTATGCTTCTCCGACTCTTGCGTTCCCTACATTCCAAGACTTTCCTTCCCCATCCACTGTAACGGACTTTACCTTGTTGTTTGTTGATTTTAAGAACTAAGTCACCTTTGTTCTCCGTCAAATTTCTTTGTTTCGCGGATTGTATCCCGTCGGGAAATGTCAAGCGTAGCCATTGCTCGATGTGCGACTTTAAGATTGTGTTACAATTTACCTCTTCATAGATGGATTAGTTTTATTAGATTAGGATTAGGTGCCCTGTAGTTCTGGGCTCTCAAGAATAAAACTACGGTATCCCCTGGCTGTCATAGAAGGCGACTAAAAGGGGCCTCGGGTTCAATGGGCGACAAAGGTAGGGGCCCTTTGTCGTCCCGGTGGTCAAGGTGGAAGAAGGTGATATCGGCTGGCCCGTGTCGCCTTGCACTGTAAGGGAACAGGGGAGGAGGGAGTAACCTCGGGAAGTGCACTCCTTGAGCACAGTGCAGAGGGGCTCCGGTGCGTTCCTCTGGAGATCTCACAGCCCCTCACCATGCATCAACCGGGCCACCGGGGAGGTTTTGGTGGATAAAAACCCTACATGACCGCCGCCTTCCCCCCAGAAGGCGGGGTATCTTTTTGACGATTTCCTCCCAAAAAAAAGGATTTAAGGTGACTTTTACCCACACTTTCAAACAGACAATGGTACCACAGTTAATATTCCGATACCATTGCTAGATATGCAGTATAAACAATTTTACTGCGATGAAACATTGAATTTCTGAGGATCAACACATATTAATTTAAATAAAAATAAACTGGTCAACAAGCAAACAAAGAACAGAGTTATGGACAAACAAATTGCAACGCGGCCAGCGGCCAAATTCCGTATATTTCCCGAAATAAAATTTCGGACGAGTTGATGCAGTTTATTTGCGTACGGTCAATGTTTTTGCAGTACGCGTATACAAATTAAAGGAGCTTTCGAAAGAGTTTTCCTGTTTATTGACGATTTTTTTACTGTGGCTTCCTTAAAACATTGTTTACTTTGGATGTTGAACCTTTCCACTTCACATACAAACCGAAGTAATGTATTTATTACATAGATATATTATAGTAAAATAAGAGATCCAGTCGCGCAGTACAAAATAATACACAATATATAAAACAACGTAGATAACCAGAGAGTACTTCGCTTATGTACAGAGGCGTTACCGACGAACAACACTAATAACACTCTCAATACTAACAACACAACACAGCAGAACAACTCTAAAGCCTCTGAACTGTACCACTGCTCTTATACTATTGAGGAGTCAACAACATGATTCTCACAGATCCTTTACATATATATATATTTTTTTTATTCTTATATTGCAACCACACTTAAATTATTTACTCTGTATTTGTTAAAAAGTGCCACTTCTACAGTTACTATTTTCCTTATTTATTTTTTTTTGTTTTTTTTTATATATATATATATATATATAGAATGCCTGAATTTGGATGTGGCCAGAGATCGTTTTGGGTTCACGCGTCGCAGACGCCCCGCTGCATTGCTATTAGCTTCTCCGCGACCGCTGTGTCCCTGCTTCTCATGGCCATTTTCAGGTTGTAGTCCACTATCCTCTCCCTTGATGCGGCCATTGCCTTTGTCATCAGTCTTCCTGTGGCGTCGTCACAGTCATCTGTATAATAGACACAGCTGACGGTGTGTCGGGATATCGCCACTACAGCATGTTGGACGCTGTGGTGCAGTTGCAGTTTTTCGTCACTGTTCTGATGACCACCACTGATCCGTACGTGAGGCCTTGGGCCTCGTGCACGGTAAGGATGCGCGAACCTGACCCCGATCCGTATCCCTGGTTGGAAAGGGATTCTTTTTCCGTCTGGGTGTATACCAGGTATAGTGTGTCGGGGAGGGTTGGTATTATACCTTTACATATTTAATACCGTTTGGTTTTAATAGCACATACATTAACAACTAGTTATTCGTATTATCACACACATATACCATGTGTATGTGTTATTTGTCGAATAAACGAATCTGTTATAAATATATAGTAACTGGTAAATGCATTTGACATATAATCTAAACATTCGAAACGAATCATTCGATAGTCAAAAGAGCAACTATAATACAATATTTAACACACGCATACTAGCGCTTAGAAGCAATAGGTGGCTTTTTAGTTTTTAAATTCATACTTAACATATAAGACCTTCTCAGATGTATTTTCTTATTCCTTTTTTCCAATTTATAATAATCAATATAAATAATTAATAATTTATCAGATTATTTTCTATTATATTGATAGGTTTCTATCATGTCGATAGGTGCCAAGATCGACATTTAGGTAGTCTTGAGCACCGGCGCAAGGTGGCCAGCCTTTCAGTGTTTTACAGATTACATTTTGGAGAGCGTGCATAGGAATTACACTAGTTAATTCTCCCATACCAATTATACCTTCGGGCGATTAGACATTCTGCGGGTCTCCACCTTTCATAGTCGATGTGCCGCGCGTCCGGACGAAGCGATTTGAGCCATCGTTCATCGTGCGTTCAGTAAGGGAGTGGAACAAGTTGCCGGCGTCAGTCTTTCCGTCCAAGTACGAAGGGGGAGCCTTTAAGAGTAAAGTGAATAGGCACTTACTAAACTAGCGCGTACTATCTTTCGACTATATCACCACTTAACATCAGGTCGGATCGTGGTCAAGCACTAGTTTATACCCCATAAAAAAATATCATAGCAATCAACACTGTGCTAATGACAGTAATCTACTAATTTCATTTTTGATCTACTTTTAATTGAATGTTTTTGTAAATTTATGACTGAACGATATAAACGTAACGAATTTTTCAAATTCGATTTGAAGAATTTCAATATGAAATATTCGAGTGTAAGTTGTTCATCGGGAAACCATAGCAGCAAAACTGAACCAGCAGAACCCCAAAAGCAATAATCGATAATATTGAACGTTCGTTTTAAATAAATGTTTGTACAGACTTAGTGTCCTTATGGCGCGACTAAGGTAATGTCTGATAATCTCAATCAAATCGCGTCTTTACTCTTTCAATCTTACAATAGATATAAACAAACCGCAAAGAGCTATCTCCAAAAGAAACTCTCTCCAAATAGTTCCTGTTAAAGTCGAAATAAATATTTTCCTTTAATCTGATTCAGCAATGGCGGTACAAACGTCAACTTTAATATAGTAAAACTAAAATATAATATAGTCCTTTCAAGATTTAAAAGTATATAAAAAAAACAACACTTAAAAAACTAATTCGTTTGGTAACATTCTTCAACGCGGCGTCGAGAGCTAAACATTTCGAGGCCAAATAAAACGACGCGCATTCTCAAAGTGGACGTCCACTGGCGTGGCGCCAAATCACACATACAGTCATTTGTCCGTCCGTGCGTCCGACGGTCAACGCGCCGGGCAACAAACGCGAGAGCATGCGTTACTCACGGCTCCCTTATGCAAATAGACAAACATTCTTTGTCTGATGCTCCCCTGGTAGCTCAGTTGCATGGGCAGTTGTCTTATTTTAGCGAGCTTCGAATACATCCGCTAATTCCAACACGGCAATAGTTCCTAATAACAAGTATATTTACGAGTAAAAACAAAATCGACTTCAAATAAAAATAGAATGAATGAAAACAAAACCAAACTCTCATCAAACTATCCTTGAAGTACATCCTTTCCAATAACAAATGAACTATCGTAATTGAAATGCAGTGTTGCCCGCGCACGACTCTGGGTAGTCCTGGGCACCGCTGAAAATCAGCGCTGTCGCATCCTTGCGACGGCATATGCTGAGACGGTGTCTAATTTTGACATCATATCTTATGTTCTATTTGTCCGTGTTTTTTATTTCTTTAACTGAATTTTTTTTTACTGTTTTTGATGTGTTCCATATCTTGTGCGAATAAATAATATGTATTCCTCCATTTGTCGCTGACATACTTAATGCAAATTTCAGACTTATATGGTTTTCTTTGGATGCCATTGCCAGAATAGGACCAAACTGGAAGTACCAGCTTTCAAATTAAAAAAGAATCATCAAATTCCATTCGCATAAAAAGAAATATTTTTATAATTGATTAATTTATCAATGTTTAAATAAAATAAAGCAAAATCTAGCCCGGCGAAGAGGGCTAGGTACGCTAGTGTGCTATAAATATGCCTATATATGTAAATATATAGCTAAAATAGGAGCAATAATGGCCTTCTCTAACGCCATTTATTAAAAATATGTAATGAAGGATTGGTTGAGTACGACGGGCATTATCCCGTTAATTTAATTGATTTCTTAATAATTACGCAATGTTGTGGTTACACGATTGCAACCGTTATTATAATGACTGTGCAAATCATATCCGATCAAACCGAACTATTATCGATTTTAACACAACGTGTGCTATATTGACGGGAATAAAGCAAAACGGTCAATATAAAAACGAATGACAATACGGACGATGATTTTGCATAATTTTATTGATCTAAATACCCGTGCATCATTGATCATCGGGTCAATAATACGTATTAAACTTGTCACTCTTAACTAGTGTTGTGACTGATTGTGTTAAATCGATAATGTCGATAAATGTCTAGCATTTTATGAAAAGAAAATAAAAATATTTACATTCGATTAATGATTATTTCATTATGAATATCTAATTTACATTTATATGAGGGTGAGAAATGTTTGATGTAATTTCAAATCCACCGACCTGCATTTTGACCATCTAAGATGGGTGCGCCCCTATTGATTGTTTTAAATTTTGAGAATAATTCACCCCGTTATTTCTGACACTATACTTTTATGTTCATTACTTTTAGCTATAGCTAGCTTATAGTTAAATATATATAAAGCACGAGGACATTTCAAAACACAGAGAATGTTCTACTACAATTTGAAATATCGCCACTAAAAGCTTGCATACGTCATGAAAGTCCAGTAAACTTCTGTGGTATATTTGTAAAGTAAAGAACCTCTTTACCTAAATTTATTTCTAGTTCGTATTTTTATAATAATTATTGAAATGTAAAATGTCATTGTAATGTAATGTGTCATGACATTATTAAATAATAGATGGAACTGGAAATGGAATACGGACATTAAATGCTGAAAATCAGCGCTGTCCCATCCTTATGACAGCATATGCTGAGACGGTGTCCGATATTGGCATCGTGTGTTTTGTATTATTTGTCCGTGTAAATTTAACTGTGTTTTGTCTATTTTCATTCTTTTTTAATGTGTGTTATATTCAGTCTGTGATGTGTTTTTGTATTGTGATGTCAATAAATAAATGTCTATGTCTATTGCTAAATGTTGTTTTTCTCAATATTTTATAAAAATGCAGTCTTGTCTTTAACTTCAAATAACTATATAGACATTATTATATATATATCTTCCGTTATAACCTTTCCCCTGAAAACCTTTGTAATTGGCTTTTAAAATAAAAAGATACACTTCGATAGTCGATAAACGGTTACAATTTTCAGCCCTACGTCAATTTTGTGCAAATCTCCGTTGACCGATGGTGCGTGCCAAATGACACGATCGATCATTGCCTTCGATGTCTTTGTATGCGCTTGCGAAGCACCAGGTGTGGCTCTAGCTTTACGTCCCTTCTTGTTAATTTAAAAAGCTGCATGCATAGTGCCTCGCCTACTCCATCCACTTTATAAAGTACTGTATATATTCACTCATTTATTCAGTAAGTATTATTATAAGGACGTGAAGTGTGCGAAGACATACATAGATAGATTTAATTATGATATATCACTAATATGTAGTATGATTTTTTAAGACAAACGTATTCAAAAATTACAGCAAAATTATTGGCGCGTTGGTGACTTTTACGAAATGTATAAAGCTCTTTGATTAAAAGCCTTTTAAGTTATATCGTTTCTAATAAAACGCGGACTGCGGGTCATTCCATATAACTTATTATTCTGTAATTGTAAAACCTCTACTGGAAATGGCAATACTGGAAGCGTCAATAGCAATAGGTTTAGGGTACGGCCTGCGAATCGTAAGGTCGTGGGTTCGAATCCACCATTGGACTATTGCCGTGAACCATGTCCTAGCACACGCTTAAGCTTAGTTGGAATGGTTAACAAGATTGTTAGTAATATTTCTGAAAAAAAAAGAAATATTGCTAGCTTACTTTAAAAAAAATAATAATAATATCATCATATCAATATAAAGCCGATATTAAAAAAAAGAGTTACGATTTTTTCTTGTAAGTCACTAATTTCGAAGCTTCTAGTTTAAAATAAGGTCCTGTAAATTCGTATCTTCTGCTAAGAGTGGCTGATTGTTACTTTAATGCACAGTAAGAGATTATGCTAAAATAATAATTATTAAATGCCATCCTAAGAGAGGCAGATCATGTTTAAGCTCTAGTTTATACCACATAAAAAAGGTAGAAATTGCAGTACAGTAAATAATAACTACTGTACAACATTTACTGCCCATAAGATAATCAGTGTAATAAAAGATTATCTTTGAATAGAATATCTAATGCAACAAAAGATAATAATTCCTATTTCACTGAAAACCGAAAGTTTCGTAACGAACACAAATTCTTCAATAACGAGAAGATAAAAGTTATCCCAACCTCTCGCTTTTCAAATCAAACACGCAAACAACCGGCCAATGTTAGCACCCCCGTACATTGTTTGACCAAACTTTTCTCGTGTCCCAAATCTCGGTTAACACGGCGGAACCCTTGTTGCCCAATAAAAATCAACGCAAGTCCGGTGCGGATATCGGAACTTTCCCGTGCTTGAAAATTCACTAGAACTACAGTAACTTCGCGCAACAGACACGCAAAACTATAGTTTAACTTACACAAAATAAAGATCAAAGTATGTGCAATCTTAAATTTGGGGTCAGCTCCCTTTCAGACGATTTGCCCCATATGTTGAAAACAAGTGAACTGGCTTCTTAACACGCTGGACACCCCAAATTGAGTGAACTCGAGGGTAGGAAATTGGTTGAAGTTTATTGGAATTTCCTGTGGGTGAATATCACACATGCTTTAGGGTTTAGATTGATTTCAATGGATTCCCGTTCATGTCAATTGCCATATGAGCTATTTTTATTAGAAAGCTTTATTTTAGCTTTATTAATTATCTTATTAAGCTTTATTAATTAAATAATGACACGTTCTACTATACAACATATAGATAAATAATACAATAATACATTAACGCCTGTCACCCTGAGGAGCAGGTAGAGAACATAGACTTTCACTTAGTACAGTCGAGGTAAACGTCTTTCGCGTCATTCACAGTATTATTTTTAACCGACTCCAAACAATGAAGTGGTTCTCAATCCAACTGTATTTTTATTTTTTTTGTTTGTTATCTCATAACTTTCGTTTGGGTGAACGTATTTTGATGTTTCTGTACCATCCAGAACTGTATTTCTACTAGTAGAATAAAACTACGGTAGCCCCTGCCTTTCGTAGAAGGCTACTAAAAGGGGCCTCGGGTTCACTGGGCGACAACGGAAGAAGGCGACATCCGCTGGCCCGTGTCGTCTTGCACTGTGAGGGAGGGATTAATCTCCCCCCCTGGGACCCACGGGACGTGCTCTTTGAAGAGCACAGTGCAGAGGGTCTCCGGTGCGTTCCTCTGGAAATCCCGGAGCCCCTCACCATGCACCGAGGAAGGGCCACCGGGGGTTTTAGTGAGTAAAAACCCCACATAACCCAGCCTTAGAAAATATAAAATTAATAGTATTCAATAGGTTTAGAAGCTCCTCTTTCATATATATTTTATTAGTAGAGATTTTAGATTGTAAATCGAGCGTCGCTAAATAAAATTACTTTGATAAAACCTTTGAGATTTTTCTTCACGTGTCACCATAAATGGTTACTTATTCTAAGCAAATATCGCCAAGGACCCTCACCCTGAATTATTCATGGCCTTCGCACATTGGCACTCGGCCTAACCGGAAGCGAGTTCAATTGGGCGGAAAGGCGGCTTGACCGCCGAGGTCGAGTGACCCTTCCCGTCGCCCTTCCGGCCTACTAAGCCTTTTTATGAGGGCGTTAAAAGGATTACTTTGAGAAAAGATCTTATAGAATTTATTGCCTAAATTATATATTATTGATATTTATAATTTTGAATTTTTTTAAATTTAGTCGTAAATTATTAATTGGTCACTCCGAATGGATCGGCAAAAGTACTTCAAATTCTATGTTAAATAAATTCTGTTAAAAACACGTATTTTGTTTGTCGAATTTGAGATCTAATTATTGTAATTAAAACCAGGATTAAACCATTCCCAGCGATTGATTTCTATACCCTTACATGTGAGAAAACAATTATTCTAAATTCTCCTTCCTTTCAACATTTATTTATCAGGGCAAACAGAAAATAGTTCCTCGCATTTCACTTAACATGTTAGGTCCTAATTGTGACAGCTGCTTAACCCATTGCCATACACAGGGCACAAATTTAGATTAATTTATTTTCCACTGGACATAGGCCTTTCCCAAAGTTTTCCGAAAAGATCCATTGTACGCGGTTTTCATCTATTATTAAGAAACAAATTCAAAATAACCAATCACTTTAATACAAATATGACATCAAAAAGTTGCATACAAAACTTTCCAGAGATAAACTATTTGACCTCACTCACTTACATTTACTTGCCGTTTCACAAAAAAATTGTACCTTCAAGTCTGTTAGACTCACTTTATAAATACATGTGCTAAAAATATACTTTATAGTATAAAAAGATTGCTTTTAAACCCGATTTAGTTCACACAGTTGCCGCTCAACAACTACAAATAAATATAATTGGATTTAATACTTAATTGGAAATGAAATTTAACTAAATACAGATATAGTAGGATCGTAGGATCAGACAAAGGCAACTTTACCCACTGTTTGAAGTAACAAAAGTACAGTGACAAAGAAAAAAACACTGGACGGTATTGATTTGGACGATTTGTCTTTCAAAGCATGCGGTGCGATTACCGGAACTGTTAATGCTTGGTTGTTGCAACGATTCAACTGTGAAAAATATAATTGGTTAGAATATATTTGAAAAGGTTCGAGTATGAGTAAAAAGGCTAAAAATTATGTCTAATATTGAAGGATTTAGCGCTATATTGAGGTTCAGGATAAACGACCTTAATACCTATAGTCTGTTAGCTTTTCTGACTAATCTTTGTAGGCTTGTCACGAAAAAAGAAACGAAGAAAATAAGCTAAACGCACAGACGCTCTCTTTGCAGTTTGCGGATTGCAATTATTGTGTTGCACAAAGTAGAACGAAGATGGAACTATCAGTCATTTTTAAGACTATTCTACAGTTTGATATTAGTCGTATTTTTGTCAGATTGTCGACAAATACAACAACGACCTCAGTGGAAGACCACGTAAGTGCTTAGTGGTCAGGTGGTGCTAAGACAATTACTCTCTGCGGTCTGCAAATCATAAGTTCTATTCCACTATCGACGCGAACCATCCTTTATAGATGCTTCACATCATCACACGGATCTCCGAAATCTGCTGCGAAAAAACTCAGATTTTTCAGATACATTCTGTGTACCTGAATCAGATCATTTTTGGCAAAATGAACGGCAGATACTCAGGGAAGCGCGACTACAAAACCTCACACAATCGCGAAGACGGTAGGAAGCAGCGTGAGGTCTACTCCGCATATGACTGCGTGACCGCAACCAATGGAGGCAGCTTATTTGTGGTCACGATCTTCAACAGTGACAAGAAGAAGAAGACCGTCCATAACTTTATAATCACAATTATACATACATCTACTAAGATTCTGGTGAAGCCGATATTGGTATTGGTTTCTGAGATTAGTGTCGTGTGATAGACGCCTTCGAGATGTAGTGTTGGTGAAGGCTGCTCTGTATACTGTGGACTGCCATGAGAACCAACGAAGCCATACTGAAGGAACTTAGATCTCCATACGGCTACCATGCAGCGTGCGGTCCACTCTGCCTATGACGACACTTAATGGAGGCTGCTAATAAGTGATCAGGATCCTCAGTAGTGAGGGAAGGAAAAAGGAGAAGTCTGAGATTAAGTTAAATAGAGTGCTCATCTGGTAAAAGAAGTAATAAATAATCTGTAACCTACCTCACAGCAAGTGGTTTCTGGCGAGCCAAGACAACCAGAACGGCAACCGCGTATTACAGCCTCATAAACGTTTGCCTTGGTGATCACGGAGGTGAAGCATTTATCCTCCACGCTGTGGCACGTGATTGTATGTACTCTATAAAGAAGAACATGAAAATAATGAAATAACAGTAATAACTCGTGAAAGAACTGTCTAAAACAGATAGTTAGACTCTTACATATAGACTTAAATAAGACGTCACTTTTTACCCTAGCTAGACAATTAGATACAAACCATTATTAAGTTTTCATCGAGCATATTAAGTATGTGTGTGTGTGAGTCATTATGATACACGCGTACGGCACAAGTTTTGCCAGAGATTTTATTGTGCTTATAAAACTGAAGCATGAAAAGTCGTTGATACAAACCGGCTGGTTTTCGAGCGATCTACTACTGTTATCCCATATTTGTTGGTATCAACTTAATAGGCTAGCTTATCGTCTGATATATTAAAAAAACTTTCACATCCTGTTACCATAGCGAGGTAGACGAAAGGCAAGTTACACTCTCCGCTTTTCACCAAGTTTAAATTGTTCCTAATATACAAATATGTGGTGAGCTTTTAATATAAGATAGGCTCGTTTGGCTTCAATATCGCTTGATGGAAGTCGAAGATGAAATCTAAGATGGTACACGGGAGCCTATACAATGCAGTACATTTAAATTGTCTATCGTTTTAAATGAATATGGCATACCTATATTTCGGGGGATCCAAACATGCTTTAAGTGGCGCCTCCGATTTATAAGCGCATACATAACACTCTAGCGCACGTTTGGGCGTTGTTCTTGAGATGGATATTGTCTTCGGTGTGGGTAAGATGGCCGGCGCCCGCCTGCCGGTCCCTGTGTCCGTTTTCTCTGCTTGCTCTACTTCCTCTTCTTCTTCATCGTCTCCTTCTTCATCCTCGTCATCTTCTTCGTTTCGACTTTAAAGTATAATCCTTTTTATTATTTTTTAGATATGATTTTTTATGACGAACTACACAGATTGGCCATAGCTAGCATAGCTCCTTAGGTCGCTTAGCCTGAACCTCTACACCTCCTCACCTACAACACCTCCTCCCGGTGAGAGATTAACCCCGAGACGTGCTCTCCGAAGAGCACAGTGCATAAGGGCTCTGGTGCGTTCCTCTGGAGATCCCGGAGCCACTCACCATGCACTGAGGAAGCGCCACCGAGGGGGGTTTTAGTGGGTAAGAACCCCACATCATTCCTTTCCCTCAGAGCATGGTATCTTATTGAAGATTTCCCCCACGTTCACAAATGAAAAAGGCTTATAATGGACGACTTAATGCCTCAGTAGAATTCTCAACTTTATGCTTATTCGTTACTCTTTTGACATCATCGGGTAATTATCTGCAATGTAAAGACGTATCGACTGCACTGTGAACGAGCAATTAAAGAAAATAGCTATTTATTTCCCAAGCTAGTGCTAGCCTTACTAGCATTTCTACTAATTAGGTGGGATTGTGGTTATACACTGGCTTATAAAGAAAATAAATACTTTGTCTGGGGACACAAATTTCGAAACTATCACATGTCCAAGCCGTGAGGTTATTCGTTACAATCATTTTCAAGTTTTGAAAAGAAATATTGAAACGTTATAATTGTGTATCTATCTAAAAACTTGATAGCGCAAAATAACAGAATGATTTTATTAAATTACTCTCGGCAATACACGATAAAGTCTGACACTAAGATTAAACATGTTGTATGACATATCTATATATGATGATGGAGCTTAATAGAGCATCTGTCATAATTATACAGACTTGATGAGTTGATTAAAGGTCAAGTGACTCACTCGTCATCGTCATCATCCTCCAACTTGGAGCGAGTCCTGGCCGGAAGTAATATCAGCACCGCTAGCAGAAGAAACATGCGCCACCTGACCATCGCACAAGGTATAAACAATACTGTATTCACCAACGCCGCGCATACGGTAGATTTGTCATTTTAATACCAAAAATTATATTACACTGTAAATATTATTGGTGCGTCGAAAATGTTTTGTGTTTGACAGGAACCATCAACGGTTGTTCATTTTTAGAATAAAATTGTTTCTTTTTAATGCTGTCACAGACACGTGACTGCAGTTCATCCTCTTTAAGCACTGACTTCTCATATTTTAATAGTATAAAATAATATAATCAAAGATCGTACAGCGCTCTCCGTGTTCAATATAACAACGCGTTTAGGGTTTTGTTTCTGTAGTGCATCGGGGATGATCGCGGATGCACATGATTGCTTTTTTGCGACAATGCGCAAGAGGTGTGCATCTCTAGTGCGCAGGGTGTCGACCAGCTCCAACAGTATCCTGAACATGATCGCTCTAAGTTGACTGTGTTTATGTAAACAGATGCTGCACCGTCTCACTTGGCGAGTGGTAAGCATAAGGAATACATAAGCATAGTCAAGCCGTTAGTATAATATAATCTAATTTAGTTTAAAGTTATTATTTAATTGTTATTGTCCTATATATATCTAATATAATATTTGCTAATATTTGCTGCGCCGTCTCACATAGCAGCATAGTCAAGCCGTTAGTATAATATAATCTTAGTTAGTCAAAAGTTATTTAATAATTATTGTACTCTATACATATCTGTTGTAAATTCTAAAAATTGTATTATTTAATGATAAGTCTAAGTTACTTGATTGAATAAATAAATTATTATTATTTTATTTATTTTGAAGCCTTAGGTTAAGTATTATTATTATTCAGCCCTGTAGTTCTGGGCTCTCAAGAATAAGACTACGGTATCCCCTGCCTGTCGTAGAAGGCGACTAAAAGGGGCCTCGGGTTCACTGGGCGACAAGGGTGGGGGCCTGAGTCGTCCACCAAAGTGGACCCGGGAAGAAGGCGACGTGGGCTGGCGCGTGTCGCCTTGCGCTGCGAGGGCACAGGGGGGGAGGGAGTAACCTCCCCCCCGGGACGTGCTCTCCTTGAGCACAGTGGAGAGGGGCTCCGGTGCGTTCCACTGGAGATCCCGGAGCCCCTCGTCATGCACCGAGGAAAGGGCCACCGGGGAGGTTTTAGTGGGTAAGAACCCCACATAACCGCCGCCTTCCCCCCAGGAGGCGGGGTATCTTTCTGAAGATTTCCTCCCCGTCAACAAAAAAAAAAGTTATTATTATATTAAAGTGAAAATAACACATTGAATCTCTAACCGTAATTTAATTCAAAGGGTGGAGTGAATAGGCATTTACTACGCTAGTGTTCTTTCCTTTCACGACTGTATTGCATTTAAAATTAGGTGGGATAGTGGTCAAGCACTTGCTTTAAAAGTATTAAAAAAGTTTAGCGTAATAAGATGTACCGTATGTATGTACCGTACATAAACATCTTTAACACCCACGAAAATTAAGGCGTAGAATTTTTTTATCCTATCCTATATATATGTAAAACTTTGATATTCTTACTATTGCATGTATATTTACAAGTAAAAACAAAATCCGATTTCAAATCAAATTCAACGTGTCGGATCAACGTTAGACGCCGTCGACGATGTTAGAATATTATAGTTGGAATCTTAGAAGACTTCTTCCACATTTTTGCTCGCTGTCATTAAGGACTACTTAGCTGGACTTATAATGTCACAAAAATACCAATATGTTGATCACCCATTCTTACATATTTTTCGAGTTTGATTTTTTGAGTTCAAAAAAGCGATGGGACCTAATTGAAAACTGTTTCAAACAAAAATAAAGATACCTACGTAATCGTTGTTTAGATGTGTTAAAAATTTAATGTCATTTAAAATTTATTTTCAACGTAACCAATTAACCGAAGGCAACCGAATAGTCAATTTATTATATTTGATTTATTGCACTAATGTAGTTACTTGCTGCAAACAATTATTTAAAATATAACTGGACAGTGTTACCTTAAAAGAATAAATGGCAGTTATTTCAAATCACAAAGATGCAATAATTCAATATATCCAAAAGAAGTAGAAAGAACTTACATGTATATTATATACGTACAAATAAATTTATTAGTGTGCCGATCTATTCCAACTAGCGACATCTAGAAATTTGTTCTGAAACTAACTTCTCATGCATAGATGTCGCTAAAATAAATTATATACAGAAATAATATGATATTGCAATTAAAATGTTTAGCATGAATTACAGAATCGCACCTCCCAAAGAATTACTAATTGAACAAGTCTCCAGGTTTTACTTATTATTATCTCATTCAAAGGAGATAGTTTTATAATATTTATATTGGCAGACTGGCTTATTGGAATTGAAGTTGTAAAACTAATTGAGTATTGTGTTTTGTAAGAATACCTGTAATAATTGTGTATAGTAAAATTAAATTAATTATCTGTAAATATTATGACTTAAATTATCTATAAGGTACAAAACGCAATTTTGCACGTTTATAACATATACAATGCATGCATAACCACCAAGCCTGATAACTTTCCATCAGAGGCACGTTAATAAACGAAGAGCAAACCTAAACGTAACTCTTTCATGAACGCACACAGCGGAGCCGCCAACCTCGGCTCTCTTTGCGCTGCTTACGCCTAACTGGGGCTCATGGCGGTTATCGCCCGCACAAAGCGCGGGGCGGCCTATCCAGCCGCGGAGGCCCGAATACACGACCTCATTAAAAAATGAAACCGCACAAACATCCCCCGACAAAACCTCCAAGACTCGTCAAAGCGAAAAGCGCTACCTAGCGGAGAGTAGCGGAACTACACCACTCGCAAAACCAACCTCTGTACTTTTTTAATTAGCCTCATACAGTGAGTGAATGAGTGAAATACGTAAGAATTTTTTTTTCTCTCGTATGCGGTTAGTTTGGTAGCTTTGAGTGGAGTATGTTAATTCACAAGTAGCCTCACTCTGGTGCTTTTTGAACTGTTCGGTTGGGGTTCTCACGAGCGCGGAATAAGGCTTGTGTGTAACTTTAAGCGCTTGTAGAGGAGTTAATTAGCAGGGAATTTGTTATAAATAAACGGAATGGCGCCGCCGCGGCGTCCTATTGACGATTTATTTTATCGCCTTAATAATAATATATTTGCAACCTCAATGTTAACCTTATTATTTAAACATTTAATCAACAAAAATAACTATAAAAATATACAACCTTAAATCATTTAAATTGTATCTAAAGGTTGAAAGGGCATTTACTAGAGAAGATCTCAATTGACTACACAAACTAAAACCACTTTAAAATTGAGGTAAAGACGTTTCACACATGAGTACCATAAATAGAACGACAGCTAGACGATCGCAGAGTGCAAAGCAAGTTGGCCTCGCGCCTCGTCTTAAACTTCTTTTATCTCAGTCTTGGTTCGTTCAAAAAGTGCAAACTCTGTACAAAGTTCACTTTCGCCTTGTGAACTAATTTTTCGCTCGGTGTCAAGTTCATGGCTGACGGGACGCGGGGCGGGGCGGGGTGGAGGGTGCGGGGGCTGGGGGCTAGAGGGGCCCGCTATGATAAAATAAAATATTCATTATGATTGCTCCAAGCGGCAATGTTCGCGGGTGCTGAGTTATACGCTCGACGCGTCTTGGCCTCTGAAAATATTCTTAATGGACTAAGATTACAATATATCAAGAAAGCTTAATAAAATATTATAGGGACGACTTGAAAAAATGATAGATTTTAGAAGATTTTAACGCAGGTGAGGCAAAGGAATTACCAACCGTAGGACCGTATTATTATCTTCCTTATATTAATATAGAAAAGTATGAGGTTTGTATGTATCTGCTTAGAATTATATTAAAATAATAAATTATATAATAAGGAAAATAAAATCTTAGGTCTGAACTCACTTATGGGGATGATAAGATCACAAATAAATACAGATTTGATGTAAAGTCTCCAGGTTTTGGAGTGATTCATCTCAGTTTGATAACAAAATCAAAAGTTATTGCGACTTATAAAAACTTCATAACAATTACGTCTATAGAAAGGTCAATATTAATGAAGTGAATAGAAATGGTTTCGATACAGTTTAGGTCTTTAATAGCGTCGTGTGAGAAACTTTTCGTTTCATTCTACTAGTTTACATAAATATCATTACATTTTATCTTCAACAAAAGTTGAATTTATGAAAAAGGTTAAAGTTATAGCATTATTAACTATTGCTAACATTATTTTTTTATTAATATTATTAACAGTCTTGTTAACCATTCCAACTAAGCTTAAGCTAGGAGATGGTTCACATCAATAATCGAATGGTGGAATCGAATCTACGACCTTACGATTCGCAGACCGTACCCTAAACCATTAGGCTTTTACCATTACTGACGCATATTGGACAAAATAAAAATATATATACATTATACATGCATATGTACGTACAGAAACATACATATATATTTTATTATACAAATATATGTAATATTAAGTGACTGCAGAGAATTAAATGCTTCAACGTGACAGTCGTTATTATTTTTATCTTTATTTTGATTGAGCGCCAATAACGTTCGGTCCGACTATACCGAACAAGACTGAAAACTGACGTAAAAATCTTCCCGGACCTGCCTCAAACAGTGGAAAGTGAATCGCTGACGTCTACACAGCTTAAACGTTTTCTTTTTCCTCTTTCTGCTTAATTAGGCCATTAATCCGCGAGCGACGCTGACTCCCGCCTCCATTACCATTCGACGCCCCCCAATCTTGAGTATTTTTAACAACCGACTTCATTCCTGCCACTTGTTGAGTGTTAGTTCATTGTTACTGTTTTATAAACTGTATTCGTTTATTGTACGGTTTAATAATAGTACGATCTTGTAACATAAACAAAGTATACATTGAGCCTCTGGTGGTATCCAGTACACCGTGTCACGAATAATACGCGTCCACGTTTTATACCTACACCTCCACCATTATACTCATCCATATCTTCTATCACACTATTCTCTCTACAAACACACTCACACAAATTATTAGTATCACATACATTATTAATATTTAGTTCCTAAGATAAACTCGCAGTTAGGTACAACATCTCCCTAATACAGACTAGACATTAGTCTAGCAGGAAGATGTGTGCCGAGGATCTGAAAAGGAAAAATTTATATGAAAAATAAAATGTATGTAATCGATATATGTACGTGCATCATGTGTTCAAAATATGTGTCTGTGCAAAATATACTCGTAAATAAATATTTCATTTCATATCCAACAAATTGCAAAAACCGGCTGTATTTAAAACATGTCGAATTGTTCGGAAGTTCTTGAAGGAAAAATTAGTAACCAACTCTCAACATTATACCTAATTAGCGTAGACGGGTAATTTTAACTAAATTCGAAACTTTCTAGTTTTGAGAATGAGAAACTCTTATAAACACACAATTATTATACAATTTCAAGTGACATTGACTAACAATGACGCGTCAATGGTCTAATAGTCTAGGGTCTGCGAAAAGAAAGACGATTCGACTATTGAGATGAACCATTTCCACAAGCTTTAAGCTTAAGTTGAAATGGTTTACTAACCAGTCAGCTGTGTCTTGTACACAGATGACTGTGACGACGTCACAGGAAAACTGGTGACAAGGTCAACGGCCGCATCAAATGAAAAGAAAAATAGTGTACGACTTAAAAATGGCCATAAGAAACGGGGACGCAGCGGTCGCGGAGCAATGCAACGGGGCCTCAACGACGCGTGAACCAGAGCATTCTCCAACACCACCTTCCAAAATCAGGCATTATAAAATAATGTAGTAACTGTAGAGGTAGCACTTTTATTAATAAAACCAAAGTAACCAATTAAAGTACATTAGAAAAGACCACGGACACAAGTCTGTGGTTGCAATCTAACAATAAAAAACATGTCTGTGGTTGTACTTTATTGAAGCAAAATACCCGTATGTATTTCTTTTATTTATATTCCGTACATATTTACGTATGTATGTATGTTAATATGAGAGGATAACGGTGTATTTATCTATATTACGTTATTTTATTCGCACTACCCTTAGCCTACTATTAACCAACGAAGGTTACCTGGAAGAAAATGGTACGATGCGTTAAGTTCACCTATGTTCATATATTTTAGTACAATATAGGATTTATCTATCTACCTACGTTCAAAGTGTGTAAATAAAGAGCAATGGCTCTCTACAGAATCTAGTAATTAAACCCTCAATTGAATATATATACACATATATGCATATTATATATATAACCATATAACTGTTTAAAACTTTATCCATCTAGATACTTTCGCCTAATTACAATTCTAAGTTTCAACATCTAGATTTCTCTGCGTTTCAGCAACTAACTAAACATTCCCTAATTTCATACCCCAAGAGACTATGAACTAAGTTTTAGTGCAAAACGAAACTCACGCGACGGGGTTGAACCATCTTAGCTTGATCCGTCATTTTCTCCCACCCTCGTCCATGTCGTTTATTATTATGATAAGAAGTAAAGGGGTGGCCGGGTCTTGCAGAGCTGGTGTTGTCAAATACATACGAACACGATGCTGACAGAGTTAACATCCAACTTATTAGACGTTTCGGAAATTCGGTTTCGCCTCGCCAGCATCACATAGTGCGCGAACTCTAGTGATGTGATCAACATTTATGATTTACAGATAAATAAAGATATCGAGCGTTAAAAAAATAACATTTTACGGCGTAGTATGATGTGACTGTTTTTTGTCAGGGCAGTTCAAATCTGCCAAGCTTGTACCAGATTTTTGGTGTATCTCAAATACAATAGTATCAATTGCTGGAACCTAGAGAACGTATTTTATGAAAAAAAAGAAAGTTAGTAGATAGGCCGTGCTAAATACGTCCGCGGTAAATCCAACAGGTGTAGTTACAATAATGAATTTTGGGCGAGTATTTTCACCAAGTGCATTAAGACATTTAGTAACATTATATCCGCAAATAACAATCTCTAGCGTTTTAGTCATCGCCAAATAGCTTCTTTTTTAAAAGTAATATTTGTTATAATTCGTAATATTTGTAAAAAAAAGTTGCTAACTTTTAATAACTTTAAATATTACTAACATTCTTGTTAACTATTCCAGCCAAGCTATTTTTAGAAGATATGACAATCTATCGTTATGTTTCATTCTTTATTCGGCTATTGACGGTTCTTAGCTTTTTCCGTTAGTAAATAGATTGTTAAGTAGTAAATTATTTAAATAATTTATCGATATTACGTCGTTATAAAAATCATCGATAACCGTAGTCCCATCACTAATCGATATCCAGTCGGTTCGGTAATGCAAACGTTTGTACTCAGCTGGCCCGGGATCTGCTCGGGGCAAACACCCGGGGTAAATAAACCCTCCTCGCGAACTATATACGTATATACGCGTACACTCACCACGTACGGTTTACGAGAGCCTCTCGTGCACGTCACGAATTAAACTAAACGAAACGAGATCCCTCCAAGTAGATTTATTTAAAATTTTATTTTTATTTTATTTTAGTGAACTGTCATACCGTTCTGGCGGCAGGCGCAATTCGCTGTTGACTTTTTAACAATTTCGTTTTCGCTGTTTCTCTTTTTTTTTATTTGTATAAAACAGTTTTTTGAAATTTAATCGCTCGAATTTTTTCGTCGGTTGAAAAAATATCACTCATTCTGAAAGTTGGTCTGAGAACTTAACCTTATGGTCTAATAGGAAATGATTCAAAAACCTTTGAAGTTTTATTGCCATATATCATATGAATTGGGTTTGAAATATATTTTCAAGTACAAGCAATGTGTGCTACACACACAAGTACGGTCACCCGATGATATGCATTTCATATCTCTGGGAACTTCTTCCCGAGACATCATCAACTAATAGGCTAACCTTATAGTTGACAAAAATTTATAAGTGGAAATAGTATATAAATAAACTTTATATCAACAACGGTTTTATGATTTTCAATAATTAAGAGAAGTATATTTACTAGTAAGACCAAAAACCGACTTCAAATCGAATCGTTAAACGCTATAACACCTGGATTTGTATTTCCGAATTATCGTAGGGATATTACAAAATAGAATTAGAATTAATCAGAACCTTTTTTTTGTTGACGGGGGAGGGAGGGGAATCTTCAATAAGATACTCCGCCTGAAAGACGAGGTTATGTGAAGTTTTTACCTACTAAAACCCCGTCCTCGGTGCATGGTGAGGGGCTCCGGGATCTCCAGAGGAACGCACCGGCGCCCCTTTGCACTGTGCTTTTCGTAGAACACGTCAGGAAGGTTATCAGGTTTATCCCTCCCCCCTGTCGCCTTGTACTGCAACGGGCCAGCCGATGTCGCCTTCTTCCCGGGTCCACTTTGGCGGACGATAAAGGCCCCCATCCTTGTCTCCCAGTGAACCCGAGACCCCTTTTAGTCGCCATCTACGACAGGCAAGGGATGCCGTAGTCTTATTCTACGAGCCCAGAACTACAGGGCTGAAAATTTATCAGAACCTAGCCAAACTCTCATAAAACTAGCCAATAAAAAATTAATCATCGTAATCGCTTAACTCAATTCGCATATTGAGATTATCAGAATTGGACCGAATTGGAACACGCCTGAAGCACTAGCTATCAATTAAAAAAATCATCAAAATCGGTTCACCCAGTCATAACTTTAATGAGTTAACATACCGACGAATTGAGAACCTCCTACTTTTTGAATTCGGTTAAAAGGTGGGGCTCGCTTCATATAAGTTAGTTTAGCTTAGATTGTCCCAATAGATTTTTGTTAATAAAATAGCTACCGACCGAGTCGTGCTAGGATCGGACTGCTAACGTGTAATAATGGTAACCGTCCAAGCCGAAGTTACCCCTCACCGGGGGGACCCTTATGTCGAGTTACCTACCTACCTACCTACCTAATAGAGGTTTAGGCTAAGCGACCTAAGAGCTATGCCACCTCTCAATCCAGTGAAGCAGTAAACGCCAGCGTCTCTGGCCAACTGTCGTCCAAAAAAAAATCCTATACTAAGCGGTGCCGTGAGCCATTTAAGTTAAGCGGAGATAAAATAAGTAATACATTAGTGTCCTAGGAAAATAACACAACAGTAGTTGCATCAGAAAGAATTGAATACAAATAAAGGTGAGTCCCTTACCTCCCGTACTAGCGTAAGCTGTATCTCAAGAGCTTTCTTCGAGTCTTTCCCCGTCATTTATGACCGTAATCTTTAACATTAATAAAGGGATAAAAAATAATAAAAAAAGCTTTGTAATAAAATAAAATCTATTTAAATGTATGCGTGTGTGTTACTGTGTTTGCACAATATTCAAACTATCAATGTATAATTACTAATTTTTCAATGTATTCATAATTAGAATAACTATGGCTACTGGTCTATATGGCGCTTTAAAACGATCGAAATCCTAGTTACGATTCACGGAGCGAAACGTTCTCGTTTAATTCAAGGACGCACCCCGATATATCCACGTTTGCACATATTGTGGTGAAGTACACATCTACAAGAGATTTAGGCGCCTATAGGTATGGCATAAGCTTGAGATCACAAGGTTCAATTTGATATGTCGCTTACAAAGCCTTCAGTGGACGGAATGCGAAACGCCTCGGCTGTTTGTTTGTGGGTGGATGGTTCTAGCGAAATTTCTCCTTTGTTGCTCTACTCCGCCCGCTTACGTTGTGGTCTAAGGGGAGAGAGGTAAGCGTTTTAACAGAACATTCATTTTAATCTATTTTTAGAAGCCTGTTGATTTTTTTTCCAATAACGCGCAACCACAGACTTGTGTCCGTGGTCTTTTCTAATATACTTTAATTGGTTACTTTGGTTTTATCAATAGAGTGCTACCTCTACAGTTACTACATTTTTTTTTTATTGAAGGTGGTGTTGGAGAATGCTCTGGTTCACGCGTCGTGGACGCCCTGTTACATTGTTATTAGTTTCTCTACGACCGCTGCGTCCCTGTTTCTCATGGCCATTTTTAGGTTGTAGTTATTATCTTTTGATGCGGCCGATGCCCTTGTCACCAGCTGAAGCCTGATGTTTCGAACACTTTACAGCGGTAGTTTTCACGGACTAACACTACTAAAGCAGGGATAAAGGCGTTTCACATAGCTTTGTATTTTGAATGAAGTAACTGATTAAGCAATGATTCGGCATTCTCGGGTATTCTCGAGTCAGAATGCTATTTTGCCCAAGGAGACTAGTGGCGTAGCTCGATACTAGCAATTATCACCTGCCAGATGTCTGATTATTTTTAACCCGCCTTCAAAACAATAGGTTCTATTTCGTGTGTATTTTTTTTTAAAGTTTGAGCACTGATAGCGCTGTCTTTTAGTTATGAATTTTATTAGCATAGGACCTTAGGATTCGATGGACACACGTTCAATGTAGTAAACTTCCTCTAACAAATATATATAATTCACGCGCGTTACCGCTATATTATGGGTAGGGCCTTCGGCCACTTCTTTTGCTAGCGCCAACGCTTCCCGAAGTGGCACACAAAGTTAGTTTAGTTTTTGAATGGCCTTTATATTATCCGTGAAATAGCAACCGACCGAGTCATGGTTTGGCCCTCTCGGGTGCCCTCGGATCGGAATGCTTACGGGTAACATAGTAACCGTCCAAGCCGAGGTTCCCCTTGTGTCGAGTTACTAGCGATAGAGGTTCAGGCTAAGCGACTTAAGACACTCTCAATCCGATGAAGCAGTCAAGGCCAGCTTCTCCAATCTATGTAGTTCGTGTGCGTTGTGTTAGATATTTAACATCAATTCGTCGCAAGTGGGTGTGTGTAATAGCGTTCTTGCCTTTCCGCTATCGGACTTGTCTAATCCTGGGCACCGCTGAAAATCAGCGCTGTCGCATCACTGCAACGGATAATTGTATTGTGTTTATTTTGCTTTATTTTTTTAAAAACAATTGAAAATAAAACAATAACCTACTTCAATTGTTTCAATAAACCTCCGGCACTAAGTAGATCGCTTCTAACATAGACCTCATCTCGACTTAGAATTTGGTGGGCATTATGTAGCAGCTTTGTTTCTCTTACATTATGTATTCCGTCGTGGACTTCTCTGTATATGGCTCTATATACCGCCCCACATCAGCTCGGGCTTACATTAGTGATTTATAACTCGGCTAACACAATATGTTACTATGTGACGTGCAATGTGATGTAGTGTAATAAAAATACGACACTAAAAATACTTTGTCTCTAAAAGAATATAGGATTGTAAAAGTGATAGACATTTTATTATCCCATGTTCCTTAAACAGATACTTCTCTCAATCCATACTCTTTTAGATAAATTTTATAGTACAATTATAAAGTATATCAGAGATAGAATTGAAATGAACCCTTGATGGACTAAATTGCTACATAAAATCCATAGTATAATTTAAACAATAAATAAAAAAAAAGTAATAATAAATAAAAAATAATAATAATGCCTTGTATAAGCCAACAATAAAAACAAATCGAAACCATTAGCTTATATGTATAAAGTAAGCTTATATGTAAACTCGTGAGCAAAAATAAAGGGTCGGTTAAGAAAGTTTGAATATCTCGGCAGATAAAGACACTTGATAACTGAGATAAATTGTGCTTGATATCCTTAAAATAAAATAAATTATTTTTATATTTTTATATGATTAAATATCCTTAAAATAAAATAAAATATTTTTATTAATAAAGGATTGTCGCCACACACTAAGTACTAAAATTTAATGAAAAATACTGTTTTATCCAAGTTTAAATAAGAAATCTTTTAGGCTTAAGTTTATATTTTTTAATGAAATATAAATTAATTAATAATTAAGGCACCAATTAATTTGTTTCCAATTATAATTTATTTGCTGATATACTGCGCACTCGGCGGTGAAGAAAAACATCGTGAGGAAACCTACATGTCTTAGAAAATTTTACTAAGATTTGTGAAGTATGCCAAACCGCATTAGCAGCACTGGAGGCGTGGCACGTATACTCTCTTTTCAGAGAAGGCCTGTGCCCAACAGTGGGACAATTATTTATATAAAGGCTCTAACTTTTAAACTGACTTCAGAAAAAGGACGAGGTTCTCAATTGGTCTGTATTTTATTTATGTTTTTTACCGCATAACTTTCGACTTTCTAGTGCAAGTGTTAGTGCTTGCTAGTTTGGGCCTATTTAAGTTTGGTCCAATTCTGACTAAGGGAATCTGGTATTTAAGACTTATATGATGTTTGATACCATATAACTCTTAAATTTACATCAAGTAATTTGCGCTACAAATGGACGGATAACTCAATATCACGCCAAATGATTTGATGATTCATTTTGTATTTATAAGGACGTACTTTGAGAGTAGTTTGATGTAAGTTTGGTTAGGTTCTGATTAATTCCATTTCGTAATAGTCCTACCATAATTCGAAAATACAAAGAGGGCGTCCGCGTGTATCAGTGTTTAAGGTTTAAGTCAATTTGAAGTCGCTTTTGTTTTTGCTCGTTAATAACTGGTATTAAATTAAATTAGACAATTGAACATAAAAAACAATCAAAAAATACTGCATTACGAAATAAAGTGCTATTAATATGTATTTTGGTTAGTCAATGAATCCACACTATAAAATTTCCTCTAAGCCAGCCGTTTTCCCAAGAGTGTGTAATGTCGTACCTTTAGGAAAATTTTACGAAGTTTGATTTAATTTTTTTTTCCGAAGCTACGAGTTTATCACTGTATAAGTAAATTAATCTATTTATATTAACAAAGACAACCAATTTCGATGGAACAGCCCCGCGTACCCTACTTTACTTTTTCCTATTAAGATAAACATTCACGTAACCACTTCAAAGGCTTCCCTCCGCACCTCCCTCCCCTACCCCCTGTAATTAGACCGCAGGCGCAGCCCGAAGTTCCTTCATCAAGATACGAGAGCGTTAGTTCGGTCTTAGTTTAATGTATGCACATTATCTAAGCAAGTTCCCAACAACCCCCACCCCCATACGTGAGCTCAAATTAGTTGCAGCCGATGTGCTACGGGTGTCTACGTCACGTAGATACCGCTTATGTACAATGTATTCTGATGGAGTTATAAATACACTTCTTATGTAATTAATAGATGAAGTAAACTTGTAACATTAAGTAGTTTCGTAGTCAAAGGTAACAAGAAAACATCTCTCAATTTATTAGTATAAAAAAAATTGTTTATTATCCATAGTAGGGTCGTTGCAACTGCTGGTTGATGAATAGGTCGGCACGGTCGGGGTCCACGACCTTGCAGAATATTACTGTAACCTGGATGTAGAAGAGGACGAGAATATTCTGTTATCCTAATTTTAATTTCGTCAAGTATTTTTATATATTATTCAAGCATTTTGCTTTGTTTTTATTGTATTTTCAAATTGGTTGATTCTTCTCTCTATCTAACGCTGACGACAGTTTCGCGGTATTTGTTTGGGATTCTGCAGGGTTTCAACATCACATCTCTTCGATCTTGGCAACGAGCTTGTAATCCTTTTATCAAGTGGCACTGTTGGTCATTAGTAGGTCATAGAACAGTGGTAGCTCAGTGTCCAGGCGGTCGCCTCAAGTTGCATAGTACGCTAGCACTCATAGCGCGACTATGAAGCGATTTCGAAATATATTTTAATAATTTTGAACCCTTATTAATTTCATTGACACAGAAGCAATTTTGTGAACTCTCACAAGAAAACTCATAAACTGGTATGGAACAATGCATGTTGAATTAGATATTTGTAGGTTTACGACAACTATCCCAGACTAGGTAAGTAATATAAAAAAGAGTGTATAGGCGCTAGAATTCCGTAATATACTCAGAAAGACTTCTAAAATAAAATCGAACGCGTCCACGCGTAGTAGCGTTATCTTACCATAGCGTTCTCTCTGCCATATCTTACTCTTACTCTTGGCTACCATATAACTAACTTTTTTCAAGTTAAATGGTAACCTCTTCCTGTACTTACGACCTCAGACTAGGAGACAGTAAACAGATATATGATATTTCTAATCCGTTCTAAAAATATTTGAAATCCCATTTCCCAGTACCGACATCAATATATGAGCGAACCGACTTACGCCAGTGTAATCCGGATCAGCCCGGGCAAATACGCCGGTTACCAGGGACGGATATCTTGTTGAAATAGAACAGGGTAGTGGGATAGCTTACAGTTGGGATTTATCCGCAGTTTTCCTGAATGAGATATACCGCTCTACTCCGCTGCAAATATGATTCGTAAAAGATATTTATTCATAGTCTAAAATGATGAAACGAACAGGACTTTTATCAGAAAGTGGGAAAACGCACTACCTAGAACAATGAATCGGGTAGGTAGACGTAGCCATTTAGCATGTATATAAGAGCATAGCATAAAGTCGCACAACGAGCGATGGAAAGAGCTACAATATTTCTCCGTGGGATAGAATCCGACATCCGATACAAAGGTATTCGACATAACTCCTAAAATCAGCAAGTTGAACTGGCAGTGGGCCGGCCACATCTTGATCAATAAAGAAAGACATAGAGGCCACGCATGGGTCGACGAAGTGTAGGGCGCCCTCCCTCCAGATGGACCGATGACCTTATAAGGATATCGCTGGATGCGAAAAGCGGAGGACCAAATACATTACATCGTATAGACCACAGGCTGATTATGAAATTCGTAAAATAACTATGGTACTTTGGATATAAAATGAAGCGTCCGCGCGTAGTATCGTTCAGTTTTTAATTTGATTTAAGGACGCTTTGCTTTTACTTGTAAATAATGCATATGTCCTTCTTCATTGTCTTGCATTTCCTCTAAAAGCTTCTACACACTCTCACCGGTATTAAAAAAATACCATATAGTATTAATTATTCCGTACCGTTTCTGTTATCTATAGTTTTCAACATAGCTGTATAACGTAACTTTAATCGTTACCTCCTCATAATACCATTAAATAGGTTCACCACCTCTTAGGTATCACGAATAGCATCTCCCGTAACTTCGACAGTTTAATACATCAGCACACATGCCATCTTGTACCGAAGCGGGTTTGCCAGTCGCAATAAACAATTCTAAACGCAAATAAAGCAAACATGTCGCGGCAAGCGATCGCGCACGTCGCCGCAAGACAAATAGTCTCTCAGCTATGCGGACCATAAATTCCACTCAATTTACTTGGACATAATTTATTTTATACGTCTGACCAACTCATAAAAACCTCAGGACGCAGTTGAATGGAAGCCACTTACAACAGATTATTTTGGAAATCGATTGGGGAGATCTCCAACAGTGGAACTGTAGTTTTGGGCTCATATAATAAGGCTACGGTATCCCCTGCCTGTCGTAGAAGGCGACTAAACAACTTCTTGAAGATTCTCCCTCTCCCCCTCCCCTGTTAACAAAAAAAAGTTATGGTCTAATAAAAATAAAAAAATGGCTATTGTCTGGTCTCATTTATTACCGTCTCACCGTCTCCGTGGGAAACACCGCTCTTAAATGTTCCAAACATAGAAATAATATTAAAACTCAAAAAATTTGCAAAAATAGTTTAATTCCACTTAAATATGATGTCGGTCATTATATTATTAATTAAAATTTACATAATATAATAACTATTTTTAATTATTCACTCGAAGGGAACACTTTGTCACTTCTTAAATATGTCACGCGTACGGAAGTATGTTGAAGTTGACAAATTTTTATCTTGTTTTTATTTTTCATGTGAAGATGAATTGTTAAATATGTATATATTATTAGATGATGTTTTCTATTGTAATCTGTTTTAATAATAATACGTTCATAATTCACGTTTGTCATGTGGACTTATAGCCGCATGTTAGGTATTGGATGGACTTCGAAAGTGACAAATGAGGAGGTTTTACGACGAATCAACGTGAAACGCAAACGATTACAGACCATCAAGTTAAGAAAAGTGTCCTATTTCGGCCACGTGCTTACACACAAGAGATATGACCTTCTTCAACTTATTTTGATGGGCAAAGTCACTGGCAAAAGAAGTGTTGGTCGTAGAAGGAAACCATGGCTGCGGAACATAAGAGAATGGACCGGAAATGCCAGTGCCGCCTATCTGTTTCGCCAGGGACAGAGAGAGATATGGTAAACTGACTGCCAACCTTCGCTAGTAGTAGAGGCACTTTAAGAGGAATAATGACTACTCTATAAAGAATAATGTCGTGATTTTGAACAGTTTTGCAAATACGAGTCTCGAATCTTCAACTCTGAAATAAACCCTAAACGCATGGTTACCCTATTCACCGGAGTCTACCAATCGAACGACGCCGGGATACGACAGATGTATTCACCTGCTGAGAAATTGAGATCTAGACTATTTGTACTGTGTAAATTCTAATGAAAACCAACCAAATTGTGTTTAATGTTATATTCTCTTAGATTGTTTATAATTTTAACGATGTAATAAACATACAACAGGAAATAATTTTGCTGAACAGTGAAAAATCTGCGTCCGGTGATAAATGTTATCAAACAGATGGAACATTTTAAGCAGAATAGACTTATATGTATAGAACATACTAGAATTATTATATTAGGTGATTTTATAATTCTTTCTTTTATTATTTTATTCTAATTAGATGTATTTCTAAATCGCAATGAGAATACATATTCTTAAACAATGTTTTCAAAGTTATGAATAATTCTAATAAGAAATCGTGTCTACGACCAGCTATATTTAACAATACCTTCTATGTCCATGTATTAAAATATATTTCTAAAATTTAATCTGTTAATAACACGTTTATTGAAATTGAATCTAATAAGATTATAACCCTACCAAATAAAGTGTATGTGTAAACGTATACTTTACTAGCGACATCTGTTGTACAATAGTATGTAATATTGAAAATCTATTAATTTATCGTCCATTGATCAGTAGATGGAAGCACATTCATTCTTGAAATTTGTATTACTTTGAATGTCTGGCTCCCCCTTATTATATTATTTAACCAAAATCGAAGACCCCCATACCCACGTATGCGGATCATGCGACTAAAGCCGAGTGGTGGCCAAGACAGGGACGTCGATCAGTGGGCAGGCAACCGGCCCGCTGGTCGGGTGACATCGTCAGGGCAAGGGGTGAAATGGTTTCAGGCAGCACAGGATCGAAGTGAATGGCACGAAAAAAAGGGAGGCCTATATCCAGCAGTGGGAAGATACGGGCTGATTGATTTAGTATATTATAATAAAAAAATCTATTTATATCTATATACAAAATCTGCATGCAGGTGAGCTCATCCCCATAAGTATTATAGCAAAAGCTTTTTAGTATGTACGAAATGGAAAAACGGAAACTTCTTCAACCTGTAGTTTAAACCCCTATCACTGTTTGTACACACAATATTTAATACATAGGAGAAATGGAAGATGTAGGTTAAATCTTGTATGTAACATAGAACCAACATAGAGCTAACGTGGCTATGCCATAGCTGTTTTCCATCAGCGGTGATTGATAATACTCCCCTCGAGATTGCGCGGTCCCACTAGTCTCCCTGACACCGAGATAAGACGTTCCATCTGTCAATCTTGATAACGTACGCAACCACAACTTTCCTCTCCATAAGCCTTCATTAAAGAAGGAATTGTAGTCCGTAATTTTATTCACTACACGATTGGCGTGATATTGACTTATAGTGACCGATTCGTCCATTTGTCGCGCATATACTTAATGCAAATTTAAAACGTATATGGCTTTCTCGGACCAAAAAATGGGAACACATTGGAACCAGCTTTCAAATAAAAAAAGAATCATCAAAATTGGTTCACCCACTCGAAAGTTATTTTAGAAACATAAAACAAAACCATACAGATAAATGGAGAACCTCCTCCTTTTTTGAAGTCGGTTGAAATGTCAGTATTTACTCTTAGCAATAAGGTTGGTCAAATAACAATGATAAAAAAAGTATTTATTTACTGTAATTTATGTCTTTAATCTATTATATAGAGATAGTTTTGTTTTTTGCCTTTTAAAAAGTTAAATGGCATTTTGGAAAACTGTGCCTTATTTATTATCCAACATAGAAACAATGCTTTTCGCGAGACCGCAGTTAAAAGAAAGCACTTAACTTCTTGGCATTCTTCATTTTTCATTCGTTGACATGTGAAGTATTTTGTTTTAAGATGGCATATTTATTTACTGACACTGTAATACCTTAACCCTAAACATAGCAATGTATAGCATAATATGCATGTGAAGTAAAGATATACAATCTCTTTACTTAAATCTATTCTTTAATTGTATTTTATAATAATTATTCAAATGCTTAATGTCACAATTGTCAGTGTCGTGACATTTATTTAAAAGAGATAGAGATGGAATAAGGACATAATATGTTGTTTCTCTAAATATTCTACAGAAACGCAGTCTTTCATTTAACATGACTATGTGGACTACATTATATACATTCCTAAAAATGCGATACACACTGTACATGTAGCACTCTATAGAATAGTGTACATCATGGTTTTCCAAAATAATAGGTTGTCAAATATCTCCCTTCCGCCTTTTTGTCTTTTGAATTTCGCGGCTATGTACAAAGCGCTACAGAGCTCGTATCTAGCAATACTATACATAATTTGAAAGGTCTTGACATAACCTACAAAACGACGCTATGCATAATTAGTTTGGATATTGCGTTCAACAGTTATAGACGTGTAAACATGGAGTTCACTAACGCCGAAATTCGCGCTATTTTAAAGTTTTCCTTCGTTAAAGGCAAATCCGCTAGAGAAACGTTCCGTGAGAATAATGGTATTTTGGGGATGGTACTCTATCACTTCGAACCACGGAGGAATGGTTTCGACGATTCAGAGCCGGTGAAAACGACACCATGGATAAGCCAGCCGGCGGAAGACCTGTGACGAAAAATACCGATCAAATCATGGACTACATCGAGTTAGACCGGCATGTGGCATCTCGTGACATCGCCCAGGAGATGGGAGTTAGTCACCAAACCATTTTAAACCATCTGCAGAAGGCTGGATACAAAAAGCTTGATGTTTGGGTGAAGCGGATGGTGACTGGCGACGAAAATGGATCACATACGACAATATCAAGCGAAAACGGTCGTGGTCGAAGGCCGGTGAATCGTCCCAAACCGTGGCCAAGCCGCGAATTTCGGCGTTAGTGAAGTCCATGTTTACACGTCTATAACTTGAACGCAATATCCAAACTAATTATGCATAGCGTCGTTTTGTAGGTTATGTCAAGACCTTTCAAATTATGTATAGTATTGCTAGATACGAGCTCTGTAGCGCTTTGTACATAGCCGCGAAATTCAAAAGACAAAAGGCGGAAGAGAGATATTTGACAACCTTTACGTCTATTCATATCACGATTTTTTTTTTACTTTTCTTCAAAGTACACTCTTGCCACAATAAGGGTTAAAATAAGATTCACAAAGGCGGACTTTATGCATGGCATTCTCTACCGGAGAGAAATACACGAGTATATTTACGGGTAAAAACAAAAACCGACTTCAAATCAAATCATACCTTAAACGCTAACACGGATGGTATTTCCGAATTATCGTAGGGATATTACGAAATGAAATTAATCAGAACCTAACCACACTGTCATCAAACTACTCTTGAAATGCAACCTTTCCAATAAGAATGAATAATCGTGTAAGGAAAGCATATATTTTACTTAACTTAAAATAGATAAACGAATAACGGTTTATATTTTATCTCTGTGTCGATGCACGATCCCACTCCGAACTCGACCATAGATTAGGCCACAGGCAGACGCATAGCTGGCTGAGGCCATAGACAAAGCTCCGGTATTGCCAATAAACCTATTGTTGCCTAACAATCGAAATCGATTGGCGTGATATTAAGTTATCCGTCCACACCGCACTCAAATAAAAAGAATCATCAAAATCGGTTCACCCAGTCGAAAGTTATGCGGTAAAAAACATAAAAAAAACTTGAGAAACTCCTCCTTTTTTGAAGTAGATTGAAAATAAAAATGACTTCATAATTACCTGTGATGTTTAAACAGCTCTACTACGCATGGACGGTATAATTTCTGAAGTGGATGAAGAACTAAGATAGTTATGTTATGATGTTCTGACGCTGAACCATTCTAATGCGTCTCATTCGTGCTCGTTGCTGTTAAAGAATACTTACCGGGACTTGTATTGTCATGAAATCACCAATATATCAATCAACAAGCGTTTATACGATTTGTAGAACTTCCGTGGCATTGGATTTCGGATCCCAAGATCTTATGCCGCCTAAATAAATTATTTGAAAGTATCTTTCAACAAAAACAAGCTTAAAAATCGGACCAGAAATGACTCCGCTGTACACACTCAGTTGAGAAGCTCCTACTTTTTTGAAGTCGGTTAAATATCATATTAATCTAAGCACCTATTGTCTTAAATTGAAAGAGACTTTTGAAAAGTTTCAAATAGCTACGCCAAGAACACACAAATGCTACAGTGACGTAGTAACACATCGTGAAATTCTCTTACCAAGTCGCCGTCTACGAAACTTCTATATACGATAACATTTACTAAACTTAAAAGCTCTGACAAAGCTCACGACCACATATTGAACACAACGGAACGTGCATCTCTTTAGAGCTTACCTACTAACATTATTGATGACTAAAACATCGCCTCCCACCCCCGCACGCCCGCGTGGACCCGAAATACGAAGTGGGGTCAAATGCCACCTACATCCACCACATATCTATCGTAAAAACCAACTGTATCCGATCAAAACCAACCTTATCACGGGTTGACAACGTTTAAACTTCGTTAAAGTTTTGCGTGACATGAGACGTGAAGCTCCGGTGCTCGTGGGTGGGAGACCGTCAACTCCCCAGGTGGTTAAGCCATTTTACCACGTTAGCCTGTGACGGTCGCTTGTAATTTTGGGGCCTAATGCGACTATTCCTATTTCAAGTTACCCAAGAGGCTTAAGATGTGCCTGACGGGGTAGATAAGGCAATACAGGCCCCTAACGACTAAAGACCTTGTATATACGTGCGCTCATATGTATGTAAATGTACTCTTCTGTGGGTTACGCGTGTTTTCTATCAGTTCCGTTATTGTGTATGGATGACATTTGAAAAGATGACACGTTTAATATCAGTACTGTATTAAGGATGAAGAGGATTTAATGGTATTATGTTCTTAAAAAGTTATATATTTTTAAATATATCTTATCTATTTCGTCAATAGCCTAATGGTTTAGGGCACGGTCACAAATCGTACGAAGGTTTGAATCCACCATTTGACTATTGACGTGAACCATCTCCTAGCTTAAGCTTAATTGGACTTGTCAACAAGAATGTTAGTTATATTTCTGAAACGGCTTAACGGATTTTTGTGAAATTTTGTATGCATATTATAATATTTATCGTTAAGTGATACGGGTGGTCCACCCCAAATTCTTATTTTTTTATTTTTTCGGACATTTTTTTTTATCATTTGGCTTTAAAAATTTGGCAACTTACGGATACTCTATCGGCGATATTAGCACTTTCCATAGATATTCCTTTTTTTATTGTAATAATTATTGCTAGAGATATAAATATATTGTCATATTAATTATTAATGAATTTTAAAATGGTTGGTAATAAGTATTAGGTCGTCATTATTTATAGTAAACAGTCTCTCAGTAATAGACCACATCCCCAAATTCTTACAATAAGTTAGTCTTTTGTCTACCAAAATATTCACTAGAAATTACTTGTTTGGCAATAGAACGTTTGCGGGGTCAGCTTGTGTATATATTTGCTACGTGCTATGCAGTAAAGAAAAACATCGTGAGAAAGCCTGCAAATTACTAACATTCCAACTAAGCTTAAGTCTGTTCTAGGCTAGGAGATAATTCAATTTAATAATCGAATGGTGGATTCGATCAAACGAACTTACGATTCACAGACCGTATCCTAAACCATTAGGCCATTGACGCTTCTATGGTCCAAATAGTAATAAAGCCGCCGAATAATACTTAACTCATAAAATTAATTAAATCACAAATCAGCTGTACAACAGGCGAAAATAAACTGCCTACTAAAGCAAAGTTACCAACAGATAAAGGTTGGTACACAATTGGGCTCGCTGAGAACGGAGAGCCGTTCGGAATATAAATGAATGCAGTTAAAGTTTGCGCCGTTTAATTAATTGCGTTCGGATTACGCGACGACGCGTGTGCCTTGTCGCTAGCATTTAACCTGATCGCAACCATAACGTGAATGCTAGGTGTATTAATTACTAACTGAATACACCTAGCACTCTAGTAAATGTAGTGTAGGTATTTAATAGATCCATTGATCATGTCTACACACATACAATACTACACACATGCATTATTACTTAACCCTTGGTCGCCATTTTGATTATTTCTGCTTGAGTGGCAAGCTCCCGTTCATGCCCGCTGAAACAAACGGCGTGAGTTGGCATAGTTTTTTTTTAACAGTTGGAAAATATTTGACTCAGAAAATTGTTCTATTTTAAAAATATAGACATAATTATTATGGTAACACACTATTACGATTAAAAAAATATACCTTAAATGGACATGTTCCAAACAATTTTTTTTATTTTGCAGTTTCCCTTTACAATAAGTACCCTAGGGAATTGGCAACGAAAAGTATTTGCGACACATACTAAAATTTCAAAAAGGCGGCCGCCATAAAAGCATATCTTTTTTACTCCCGGAGCGGGATTTTTCCGTTTGAAGGGTTATATAATATATTACCAAAAAAGTCAGTATTAGTCTTCATTGCTTTTTTTTAGTAGCTAAGCTGGTCAACCTACGATCTAAGAGCTCAGCCACCTCTCTCCGGTGAAACTGTTGCGATCAGGTCCTGGTAAAACAGCGTAGGTTCGCTACAAAATAATATAACGATGTGGTCGAACGAAACGACATGTCCGTAGACCGATTTTGATGATTGTTTTTGTTTGAAACCTCATTTTTAAAGTACGTCACTTTAAAAATGAGGTTAGTTTGATGAAAGTATTAAGGTTAGGTTCTGATTAATTCTAATTGGTAATATTCCTACCATAATTCGGAAATACAAAGAGGGCGTCTTCGCGTAGCGTTTGACGTTTGATTAGATTTGAGGTCGGTTTTTGTTTTTGCTCGTAAATATACTTGTGCTTTTATTATATTAATACGGTTACGAGCATTTTTTTAATTTACACGTTATTTTATTATAGACTATGCAAACAAACAAGTAGCTTATTTATTATTTGAACTACTTAAACAATTTCGAATTGAATAAAAATGGTAAAATAATTTCTCGTATTATTACGTAAATCTACGAACAAAGTTTTATTTACGAACATGCTTTTTTGTTTCGTGGCTCTATGTGATGTGGCTCTTCACCTGCGTCCAAAAAAAATATATCAATTTACACGAATCAACCGACGCCACACACCTGAAACCGCCAACAAAAACCAAAAATTAAACAACGTTCTTTGTTGGCGAAAACGCTAAATTGAGGAAATTTCCATCCATTCTCCAGCCAGCCGTCATCCGCGCCTAAACCCCGCTTCAATTTCAATAGCGCCCCCAACATACTCCCTACACCCTTTAGGACGCACCCCGGGCTCTCCATCCCTTTCCATCGGCCGCTTATCTCTAGGGTGGAAACGGGTGGGGTTACCAACAGGGCCGGTCCGAAACTTAGACATATATTATTGTATTATACGATCGTAGGTGGCGCGGGGGAAGATTGATGCCACGGGCACAAAACGGGGGTAGTTTTTGGCAGCCCGACGTCGACGTAACGAAATTTCCCGTGACGTAGCCGTGTGCGTTACACCTCATATTTCACGTAGAGGAAATTAGACTGCGGTATTAATTTTCAAATTTTCCATAAAGACGAGGAATTTTTCCTCATGTTCCCCGTATGGGAAACTGTGAGGTTTCCATCCAAATTAAAGGTCTATAAGGTTTCAAAGCAATTCTCCTTTCATCTGTTTAAATTAGTTTCGCGGTATTCCGGTTTTTATAATATTCAAGTTAATTTCAATGGAATGTTTACTTCAAACAAAAATCAAATGCATTAAACATATTTTTTTAATAAAAGTTTTAAGTTTTCTATTAAAAAGTCCTACTTTTTTAATAAAAAAAGTAATAATGTAATTTTTTCTGGGGGTATTTTATTGAGCGATGAATTGAATACTGTGTAAATAACAAACAAATATCATCATGTTTTTTTACACATTTTCGCAAGATTCCTAGAAGCTTTATTGTATACCAAAATCAAACAAAAATTACAGGACTAAAATACGTTTTACTTATTGTTTATTTATTTATTAAGATACACCAACAGCATTACACAAGCATACATTGTTGTAATAATCAAGTTTACAAACTAAGTCCTGTTGTGTATGCCAATTACAGGTGTACACAACATTCGCTATAAAGAAACGTAACGATTTTATTATTAATACTTACAAAAATATATTATTAAATGATAAAGTAACAGGAATATAACTACTAAATTAATTAAATAAGCCAAAATCACTGCACAATTTTTAACACTAAGGTGCGGAAGACCTTGCGTATTGTTGTATAATGGGCGACCTTAGAGCGATCTCATCCAGGCAATCTGTGTATGGACAGGAAAAACAGGATGATGGCATATACATACAAATATTATAACTGTACATATACTAAATAATGCACTTTAAATATACTTACAGAAATAATTTATCAATTAATATATAAATACATATTTTATACTCAGAGGAGCCGGTATAGCTCAGTGTCCGGGCGGTGGCCTCAAGTTGCGTAGGACTCGTACGCGGCATATGTGAGAACTGACTTAACTGTAAAGTATAGTTCGTATGTTTGTAACAAAGTTAGTACAGTTACTGCCTGTATTTATGTCCCATTGTTGGGCCATCTGTAAAAAGAACATAAGGGCATAGTCCACCACGCGGTTCTAGTACGGATTGGCAAACTTAACGTATCTTAGAAAATATTCTAAGCCATGTAGGTTTCCTTAAGATGTTTTCCTTCATCGCCAAGTCGTATCAAAACAGCACTTAATATCGCAACAAACACATTCATTGGTGGCGGCACGAGGGGTCAAACTCTAGCTAGCGTACTATATATGCAACTTGAGGCAACCGCCCGGACATTGAGCTATGTCCATAGGCGTTAAGTAAATGATGACCTAAGATCTAAGTTTGACGAAATAAACAAACAGTTGAAAGCGGCATTTAAATAAAAAGGATCTAAGTGGAACGCAACGACATTATAACAATGAATTCATTTAAAAAGTTCGCGGACCGGCAGTCACGGTGAACTTTTAAAAATAATAAAAAGAGCAAATAATTGTAAGTTCAAAGTCGGGGAGTTCCATTGTGCTAATTACGCGGGCGCGGCAGACGGCGTGCTTTCGCTCTCGCCGCCGCTCGTTTTAATTATTTTTTTAGCGTCTCGGCGTCTGGCGGGAAGCTGGGAAAAATCCAGCGTGAGGATATGATAGATGCGACTGTTAATGTATATTTTATTAAATTAAATATTTTCTTAGTGACATCAGCATAGCAATGACTACTGGTTAGACGGTTCAACTCACGATCTTGTGAGAGATGAATTTTCAGTCTACTTAAAACGAAAAATGGCAATCCATTGAATTGCAACAAGTATAACAAAATCACTTGCTAAAAATTTGTGCCCGGTGTATGTCGATAGGTTCACCATCTGTTTGGATAAGCTTAGTGAAAAGCGGATAGCGAAAGCTGTCTCTATCTACCCCGCAAGAGTTAAAAAGAAGTGAGAGTCTATTTATTTTTATTATCTATTTTAAACGTTTTATAAGAAAAACTATGGCAAATAGTTTAGACTGCGATGTGACATAAATTGAGTTACACAATCGTTAATTAATTGGAAGAAAAAATTAAGTCAGCTTACCTACCGCTGACTTGATTTTTGCGACTCCATTCTAAGTCGGATCCTTACCAACGCTTTTCATAACCAACTGTTGGCTGACTCACCGATCTGTGAGATTTGCCAAGTGGTGGATGATGTGCACCACCTATCGGGGTTAATGTGCTAAACATGCAGCGGAAAGAAATTCATTAATAGATAGGGTTAAACTAAGAAAACAACATGTGGGTGCTTTTTTAATGTTGTTGTCTGACCCGACCTCAGAGAGAGCGAAGAAGCTGGTGGCTGACATGCACAAAGGGGCAAAAGTCCCTAAAATATAAAAAAAAATGTTATACATATAAATAAAAATGTATCAAAAAGGGTAAATTTAAATTTCAGCACATCCACGTTAAGATAACGCAACCTGTTAGCGAAGTTCGCTCTTCGCTCAATCTTTGATACTTTCTTCGTGCATTTTTTTAGCTCTTCTTATTAATGAAAAGTAGGTTACTAACTTGCTTCGCTTTAAGAATGAAAGTTACGGCCACGTTGCCGTAGGTCGATGAACTCTCCGGCTGTCTTTTGTTTTTGTTGACATCCTTACGACGGATTTTCTTGACTCGAGTTTGTTTACGTTGTTTGTGTTTAGACATCTCTAGTAACATACCTAAAGAATCATGCATATGTTATCTAACCAACATTATCAATTCATAGCACCAATGATTACAAGCTAAGCCTAGGCCCAAAGCCTCACGTACGGATCAGGGATGGTCATAAGAACGGTGACGAAACGGCAACTACACGACAGCGTCCAACATGCTGTAGTGGCGATAACCCCACACACAGTCACACAGGACAAGACTGTTGACAAGGGCAACGGCCGCATCAAAAGAAAAAATATTAGACTACAACATAAAAATGGCCATGAGAAACAGGGACGCAGCGGTCGCCGAGAAACTAATAGCCATAATCAGAGCTTTCTCCAACACCACCTTCCAAAATCAGACATTAAAAAAAATTGTAGTAACTGAAGCACTTTTATTAACAAAACAAAGTAAACAATTAATGTACATTTGAAAAGAGCATGGACACAAGTCTGTGCTTGCGATTTATTAAAAAAAAAGTTAATGCTCCTGGCTTGCCTATCATTGGAGTTTTTGTCTTTTGTCCTGTTCCTGTCGTTGTTGGTCTTGCGTCTATAGATGGAAGTATTCTCATATTTCTTTTAACCTGAATGAATGAATATAAACATTGAAGTCAAAGTACGACGAAATGAGTTTCTTCGGCCATTTCTTCTCCCAAAGCCAACGCTTCCCGAAGTGGAACTCTAAGTTAAATTTTAAATGTCCCTTAGATTATCCCACCGCGCCGTGTGTATCGGATCGGAATGCTTACGTGTAACAGCAACTAGCCAAGCAGAGGCTGCCCCTTACTGGGCGGACCCTTGTATCGAGTTACTAGCATTAAAGGTTCAGGCTAAGCGACCTCAGATTTATGGCACTTCTCAATCCGATGAAACGTCTTCACAAAAAAAAAGTACGAGAAACATCGTATCAATTAAAATGTGTCATCAAATATTTCGAACAATTTACAGCGGTCAGGATCATGACGAATATATAAACATAATAAACCGCGACTAAATTCATAAACGCAGTTTTAGCCCACTTATAACGACAGATCTTTATAACGATCTTTTTTTTTAAATCTACCCTCAATTTAAAAGTATTCACATACAAATTATTTATGCATATTGTATATCAATCGTTGTCCTCGTCGTTTATAAATTGGTGCATAAATAGCCCTTATAAAAACGCAGCTTTAAAAATAATTCCAGTTTTTAATTTGCTTTTGAGGAATTATTTTTTTTCAAAACAGTAAGATTTTCAACCGACTTAAAAAAAGGAGGAAGTTCTTAATTTTTTATATATGTCAACTTATAACTTCGACTGAGCGAACCGGTGATTTTATATGGATATTATGTGCTTCCCATGTGGTCCTATTTAAATTTGGTTCAGTTCTAACAATGGCATCTATGAGAACACCATAAAAGTTTTAAATATGTTCGTGCACAACAAATAGACGACAAGTCATTATCACGCCAACCGTTTTCGATTATTCATTATTTATTGGAAAGGATGTATTTCAATGGTAGTTTGATGATATTTTGGTTAGGTTCTGATTAATTATATTTCGCAATATTCCTATTCTATTTGAAGTCCGTGTTTGCGTTTACTAATAAATATACTTGTATAATATTATTCTATTCTAGTATAGTACCTGATCAATTAACTATAGAATAAAATTAGAAATTACAGAAATAAACGCCAAAATATGATATAGTTTCAGTCATAAGTTGATTAATTGAATAGGATATTTTTTTTATTTATTGGAACAACAAACGAATACATATTAAAAGCTTAAGATAATAAATACATTAAGTATAAAGAGTTATAAATATGTAAACAACACCGTTATTCACATAATAATAATAATGTCCACAAAATGTCTATAGCACTACACACACTTTAGATCTGCATTTATATCTATATTCACATATTTAAAATATCCAGTTTCTTTTTTAAAGTTTTTTTATAAGAGGAAAAGGCATGAAATAACACATCAATGTTGGCGAAATGGTCGTTATACTGCTTCATAATCCTAGTCAATGGAGCGCGTTCACCGGCGTTGGTTCTCGTAATAATGGGAGAAAACATTTTGTGAGTGTATGTATCACGAATGCGCTGAGAACTGCTAGGAACACGAAAGTAGATATTATTGATTAGCTCTGTACAATCAAATTTATTGTGGCAGATTTTAAATTGTTAAATTTAATTCGGTTATAGCGTATTACAGTGACTATGTGATAAAAATTAAAAAACCGTCCAAAAACCATTATTGTGACGCAACATAATTAATTATCTATTAAAAATAATCCTTTTATACGTCACACCGCATTCCGCAGCGGTGAGAGGACACGGGATTACCTGGGATAAAACTCATAAAAAACGTCAAACAAACACCCGTTCACAATGATCAACCCTCCATCGATTAGTAGAGTTTTTATAGCATGTTAAAAAAACTCATACACTGTACATACTGTTTAAACATGATTCCCTGGTATTTCGTACTCGAATCTTTGTTTGTTATATTCAAATTGTTTGTATAAAAATAGGAACTTTTTTCTTGATTTATTCGGTACTTTTGCCCTTTTGGGCATCATACCCTAAACTACGCACACACACCTTGGTCGCATGAAGCGAGAAAGTCATCAATGTTGTATGGCCATAGCCACCAGCTTCCTCGCTCCCTCTGAGGTCTCACCCGATAGCAGCATTCGAAGACCTCCACATGTTGCTCCCTCAGTTTTAGACTATGTATTAATGACTTTCTTTCCGCTTCATGTCTGGCACATTCCCCCATTATCTTATTTATTTTAAATTATATGATTTTTTAAAATTATGTGCACCAAAGCATTAAATCAATAAAAGAAACAATACACACACTATCATTCCTTTTAAACACACACGCGGGTATTATACAGTTGCTTGGCGACGGTTAAGTAACTACGATAATTATTGCCTACCTTTTTTTATTTAAAAAACTGTTAAGATATTTTTTCTCACCTATAGCCGTGAGCAAAAATAAAGGGTCGGTTAAGAAAGTTTGAATATCTTGGAAGATAAAGAAACTAGCTAACGAAAAAAAAATTGCACGATCAACAATTAATTATCCTTGAAATAAAAAAAATATTTTTATTATTTTATTTATATTTCATTAAAAAACATAAACTTGAACGAAAAAGGATATCTTACGCCAACTTGGATATTACAGTATTTTTCATTAAATTTTATTATCATTAATAAGTAACTTAGTGTTGCCTCCATGTGGCAACACTAAGTACTAAAATGTTATCTTCCGAGATTTTCAAACTTTCTGAACCGACCCTTTATTTTTACTCACGAGTGTATTTTATTAACATTCGTGTTAACCATTCTAAATAAGCTTAGGCTTGTGTTAGATGGTTCACGTCGGAAGTTAGAGGGTTCGAACACGACCTTATGATTCGCAGAACGTACCCTAAACCATTAGGCTATTGACGCTTCTTTTTACCCTACATGCATTAAATTACCTAAAAGTTAAAGTTACAGCCTATATTGTATCTTTAGAGAGATGGGCATAGCCGTGCCACCACATGCCGTAGAGAATATTCTAAGACATATAGGAGTCCTCACGATGATTTTCTTCACCGCCGGGCGCTTGGTAAATTTAATTTAAGCTTATTTGTAACTATTTCATAAATAACTTGTATTAAAAAAAAATTGAATCTTTTTATTACTCAACGTTCGCTGACTTTCCGTTAACCCTCAAATGCCCTGTGTGCTTTGATCCACAGGAAGTACTTTCATACTTTCTAACACATGCCTTTGGGCTACGTGTCGATTAAATCTTCCTGAGAATGCATGCATAATAATCATCTCGCATAAGTCTCCAATACATCTGAGCTCGGATTACCCGCACCCTTAAAAAAGCCCTTCGGGTCACCCTTTCTCTACCTGAGGGTGACGTTTTTTATTCACACTTCCGTCAATAAAGCATATGCAAAAAGGACTTTGTTATTTTCTTTGATAGCGTATCGGAAATAATAATTATATGCATAATAGAACGGATTAAGGGTTACGAGGTCTCTGTATGTGACACATTTTTTTCCTGTTCCTGTCACCTTGCACAGTCAGATGTTTGTGAACGATTTTTTTTAATCAATTCTCGAACTAGTTGTGTGGAGATTTAATAGCGTGCATTTATAGTGCAAGCTGTGGCCAATAGGTTTTTAAATACATTCGATTTATGCGCATTTTGATATACTAACGGTTAACCCTTGAACCCTCTAGGTGTAAATCTGGCACGTCACAAATTCAAACAATAAAACACTCGAGTGAACTCCTCAGTTCAAAATCGCGGTCCACAATGCAATCTCGACCGGGTATCTCGGCATGCAGCCTCTTGACTCCAATCAAATAATTACTGCCCCACGGTCTTACACCCCCTGTACTTGAAAATATTCAAAATGGCCGATCTGTTCTGAATTTGAATTCGCAAAACATCGCCTTATTGAACACTTTCAATTTTACAAACATTCTTCTTAGTAGTGCACGATAGATATCGATATCGCCGAGTACTCTATTAGTACAAAACTTTTCTAATATTTAATATTAATCGCTAATTAATTATAAACAAATATCGATATATGAAAAATATCGATATATTTGTACAATATATCGCGCAGTATCGATACAACCTCACGATATATTATATCGAAAAATATATCGACATATTATTGGCATGAGCATCCCTAATTGTTCTCCTCTTCTCTTCAGCAGCTCGAAATAAAGAACATGTGCTCTTATTGAACCAGTAGCGTAGATTTTTAAGCCCCGATATTCTTCTCCTTCCCGGATTTCTTTTCCCTTGTATCTTTCCCTGGATTATGAGCTGTAACAAATCGTATTTGGGATTGCGCATTATATGCTCTAGGTATTCCAGCTTTCGTCTTTTAATTGCGTTAAGCACTTGAACCTTCTTTCCAATTCTTTGCAGCACTACTTCGTTGCGTACTTTGTCTCTCCAGGATATCCTTAACATTCTTCTGTATACCCACATTTCGAGAGCTTCAACTTTTTGCACATTACAAACATAAATGTTATCAATATAAGAGTGGCGGTAGCTCAGTGTGCTCACCACGCCCTCGGTGGTGAAGGAAAACATCGTGAGGAAACCTACTTGTCACATTTGATGTCTTTATAAACTCTTTACAGAGAAGGCCTGCCTACAATAGTGAAACAAGTACAGGCTGTAACTTTTTTTTTAAATGTTATCAAAGGAAATAAATTTTATTTCCTAAGTAATAATAGTTTTAGCGTGTAGTAGTGTGTAGTTCAGAGCCGTGGTAGCTCAGTGTCCGTGCGGTTGGCTCAAGTTGCGTAGTACGCTAGCAACCCGAGTTCGATCCCCGGTGCCGGTACCAATAAATTTGTTGTTGCAATTTTATGTGCTGATTTACCACGCGCTCGGCGGTGAAGAAAAACATCGTGAGGAAACCTACATGTTTTAGAATTTTTTTCTACGGCATGTGAAGTCTGCCAATCCGCATTAGGGCCGCATGACTCTCTTTACAGAGAAGGCCTGCGCCCAACAGTGGGACATATATAAAGGCTGTAACTTTAACTTTTCTAATAGTTTTATTTTCTTCAATAAAGCGCAAGCACAGACTTATGTCAGTTCTCTTTTCTAATGTACTTTAATTGTTTATTTTGTTTAGTTAATCAGAGCCTCTCTACAGTTACTACGTTTTTTTTTAATATTCCATAACTATTAAATAATAATAGTTATGGTACAACAACGAAACATACGACAAAACATTACACCCTAGACACACCGCACATCGCATATAACAATAGGATGCAGATTCTGAATATCTAAAGATAAATAATACATTTTGATTTATAATGCATTTGGAAAAAAAAATAACTCTTCATTTATCGAGACTGCATAAATAGACCCTATTATTGGGTATCGCGAAGTGCAAAATATGGGTGTAACAATTTTTTTTTCTATACCGTTTGAATACGTGTCAGTGAACGGGTTGACTTACTGGGGTACGGTTCTTTTTTATAACACAAGACTAACAGACACATTCAAAATAGTTCACAAAATATTTTACGGACGCATTGAACGGTGATTTGATTTATTCCACTGACATGCAGATGTGAGAGCTCTCGTTAGATTTATTTGACTTCTGTTTTTGCATTAATATCGCGTTACGCATGATCGGTCATGTCCATTGCCAGTTAGTGACGTTCTATCGATGTTTGTCGCTTCGTTAGGGTGATTGGAAACATTCGATTTTGTAATAAATAACATAGGCTACCCGCATGCGTTATAATGTTGGTTGGAGCTTTAAAAATAATAAGTTCTCATAACATTAAAACCCCGCGAGGTAGACGGGGACAGCGATTTTTCTTTTTCAACCGACTTCAAAACAGGAGGTTCTCAATTCGTCTCTATATTTTTTCATGTTTGTTACCTTATAACTTTGGACTGTCTGAATCGATTTTGGTAATTGTTCATTTAGAAGCTGGTGGTCTCATTTCAATTTGGTCCAATTATGACAATGGTATCCATGAGAAAACCAAATAAGTCTTAAATTATACAAGCATTAAATATCTGAGCGACAAATGGACGAATAAGTCAATATCACGCCAACCGATTCGTCATTTTTTGTTGGAAAGTATGTAATTCTAGGGGAGTTTGATGAGAGTTTGGTAAGCTAGTACGATAATTTGAAAATATGAAAAGAACGTCCGCGCGTAAAAGCGTCTAATGTTTGATTCGATTTGAAGTCGGTTTTTGTTTTTAATACTTGTTGAGAATGAACTACGCTGATCAGCCAGGTTGCTACAGTTTCATTGTTTTTCGCGAGGATTTGAACCTCACTCTTAACTCGTAAACTTTGACTTAGCTTAGAAGTATCTCTTCATCGGGAACCTCGGGTAGGGTAGTTCGTCTAATCACTAAGGTTATGATAAAAGGGCGCATGTGAGGGTTGACGCAACTCGACGGGTAGCTCTATCGTGCGATCGCTATTACGGCCAAGAATTTAAGCAAGTGTATAAGAAACCTAAAAACTGATAATTTAATCTAGTTTGACTCTTTACGGTACCTACGAGTCAAGCTGGAGTCGGCTCTTTAGATAGATATTTAAGGTTATTGTAAACCAAAATCAGACGAGAAGAAAATTACAGAAATAAGATACATTTTACCGGTTGTTGTACAATTGGCGACATTATCGCTAAGAGCGATGTCTTACAGGTAACCTTATAGGAAATATACGAACAAAACAGGACGATAGCGTACAAATATTATACTAATATATACTTATAATAACACAAAAACGTTTCGATGTCTTAGCTCCATACCCTTACAATATTCTTCAAAAAGAACACAATGTGAGAAATTATACAAATAATAAATTTAAAAAGACAGTACTTACATGGCTTAACCAGTATAATTATGAAGCAATTGAAAAATTAATAATTATAAATTGATAGTTTGTTTACTGTGCAAACACAGTAACACACACACATACTCACACATACACACAAATACATTTAAAAACAGATATTTATTTACATTTTGTTACTCACTTTTTTTTCTTTTCTTAATGTTTAAGATTACAAAAGTGACGGGGGAAGACATTAGCTCCTGAGATACAGCTTACGCTAGTTCGGGAGTTAAGGGACTCACCTTTATATGTATTCAACTTTATTTTTTGATGCAAATAAACTATATTATTATTATTATTATAAATAATCTGAACTAAATATACTATTAAATAATGTTACTACGTTCTTTATCACCTTTGCTCTTAGTTACACATTGGGGTTCAAGCTAAATCCCAGCCATTAAAATAAACATGTTTTTTTTTTTTAAATTGATAGAGTATGTGCACTGTTACAAAAATATCTCTTCTAAAAAAAAAAACTTGTAATGTCAATAAAAAATTGTATGCTAATAAAAAGGCTTAGCTGCGCAAATCGTTATCTATTTAAATCCCGCGCTGATAAAGCCTCTAATCTACATAATAAAAAGAAGCGCCCGGAAACACAAATACAGTGATAATAGTACAATGGGCACCCGAGACCGCGGTGCGCGTCGGAAGGGTTGCCATTGTCTGAACTTACTGCTCCAAATTAATGAGCGACTGCAAAAAATGGCACAATCACGAAATAGGATCTGTTTGCTGGTGCTCAAACTGTTACAGGTAAATCTATAACGATTTTCAAAACCTTAAAACGTTTCTTAAAAAAATCTGTCCATCCAAACGTTGTCTGGAAGACATCGCTCTAAGCGATAAAACCGACCATTGCACATGCAATTATGTTGTTAGTTTTTTTAAAAAAAAAACATTAATTTATTATTTCATATATATTTCTTAATTGTTGTGCAATAAAGTATATCAGAGTAGAATGGAAAGGAATAAACATTTATTCGATACAAAGGCAGAATTCGGTTTTATGAGTTCGATGCGGTCTGCGAAACTTTCATTCGAAAATTCCTACCCCCTGTTCAAGTGTTGACGCCAACCATCTCTTAGATAGACTCTTTATTGCTCATATTTTAGAATAAGTACAATCAATTTAAGTAAAACTGAACTTAACCTAAAAGTGGACAAGGGCGGTCTCATCCCTACAATCGATCTTTTCAGACCACCCTGTAGAACAGTATAAGTGAAGTAAAAGTGAAAATAATAAATAGTAGGAATCATCTCTTATCTCTTTTCGTTATTATTAAATATAACAATTATTGGTAACGCATGATTAGGCCGGCATCATTGAGGAAGTAGCACGACCTACAAGAATATCGCGTTAAGTGTATTCCACTTTTCCCTTTTGCATATTAGGTGCTACATGTAACAGAGGGTGAATCCATCACTACATACATCGATCACAATTTTTAGCCGGTACAAATTATTTTATTTTTATTATTTATAATTTCTAAGCAAGTGCTTGACTACGATCCCACCTGATATTAAGTGGAAATGCAGTCCTGGATGGTAAGGCGCACTAGCTTAGTAAATGCCTATTCACTCTACTCTTGAAAATACCCACATTGTAATCGGAAGGAAAGACAGACGCGGGCAAACTATTCCAGTCCTTTGCTGTACGAAGAATGAAAGACGAAGCAAATCGCTTCGTTCGGGTTTGAGGGATGTTCACAACAAAAGGATGAAATCCCGCAGTGCGTCTAGAAGTCCGATGGTGGAAAGGGGATGGGGGAATTAGATCATGTAGTTCCTGAGCACACTCTCCAAAATGCAATCTGCAAATTTCAACAACCCCGTTCATTATTCATTTACGTTACATATATTCCTGTTTATAATAATATTTATACCTTACCCATAATTAATTAACAGCCGTGGTGTCCGGGCGGTTGCCTCAAGTTGCATAGTACGATAGAAACCCGAGTTCGATGCCCGGTGCTGGCGCCAATGAATATGTTTTGTTACAATTTTAAATGCTGATTTATCACGCGGTCAGAGGTGAAGGAAGACATTGGTATCACATGTCGTTGAAAATTTTCTAAGACATGTGAATTCTACTAATCCGCACTAAAGCTGCGTGGCGGACTGTCATTATTTTCTATAGACGGAGTATAGACTGTAAATTGAAACAATTGATTATTTTTCTATTCAACTACAACTGTATCAAGTAATATAATACATCAATTCTTAAATAGTAAAGTGTTGTTAAGTTAAATGTTGAGAACCACTGACCAATCATCGCTACCTACTGATCTAATTTCCATGCGCTTACGCCGAGGTACCGAAGGGGTTAGAGTTTTTATTCACAGTTTCAATGCGCGCTGTTGCATTTATTAACTTCGTGTTCAGTTCGTAGATTAGTATGTTTCAGATGTTTGATTTGAATAGTCGTACTCTACGATATACGCGTTAGTTAAATATACTAAGTGAAAAGTGAGACAAGTGACAAATTGTTTATTACTCACACGACTTTGGCGACCATTGGTGTAACTTATTGACGGACTACCCACAGTTTATATATGAAATCGTGGGCTTGCTTATGTGTTTGTGAAGTCGAAGAAGCGACAAGGAAGAAAAAAAGTTCTACAACAAACTATAGGACCATTCTATTCACGCTTGAGTTAAAGTCAAATTGTCTAAGCATATTAGTATTATATAAATAATTATTTTCTCTAGTGAGGAATGTTATACTTTTAATAACTATATACTTGTATACATTATAATCAATGATGATAATGGCTAAACGTTTAACATACGACCTGTGACGGAAATCTAGCTAGGTTATGTAAAACCGTTCCTGTTATAATAATGCTATAATTTTTACTCGATGCGATAAGCTTTATCTCTGTCATCTTTATTGCACCATAATAATATTACAAATGAGAACTTCATGCTATTTAGCATTTTCTACCATTTTTTTCATAGCATTTTTCCAGCTACTTCTTCATCTAAGTATCCTTAGGCTGCTCTCCTAATCATCTACCTAGTCTATCGTGCGGCTTAAATAAGCGCTTTAAGAATCTCATATAAATATACAAACTGAGGTACGTAAACACAATAATATTCTCTCTCTCTCTCTCTTACTATTACCGCTACATGGGATCCACGTGGCGGTGGTGTTTACGGATTGTCACTTTCCACTTCGCTCTGTACCCTACATCATTTTGGAACATCTTGAACTCCCTTATGTCTCTAGACACGATACTCTCCCATTTTGTCTTCCTCTGGAATTATTACTATACATATAAAAAAACATACATGTTCATCGACTCCGAATATTTTTAACCGACTTCGAAAATGGAGAAGGTTCTCAATTCGTCTGTTTATTTCTTTTTATGTTTGTTAACTAATAACTTTGTACTGGGTGAACCGATTTTGACGATTCTTTCTCTATTTGATAGCTGGTGCTTCAAGTGTCTCTTATTTCTATTAGGTTCAAAACAGAACCATATAAGTCTTAAATTTATCCATATGTTTGATAATTAATTAATTAATATTTTTAACTTTTAATAATTATTAACTTAATATCTTAATAGGAAGATCAACAGCAATAAAATTTACATAAAAGATTTAAAAATAATTAAGGAACAGACTGCCAATAGCAGATCTTTCGGGAATACGAAAAACATTATTTTACTGAGTGAAAAAAACATAAATAATGAAAAAACCTACTAACAATTTGTCCAATTAAAAAACTTTCGATAGAATTCCCGTCGTTATCTACAGTTGCCGACCGAGTCGTGGTTCGGCCTTCTCGGGCGCCCTCGGATCGGAATGCTTACGCGTAACATAGTAACCGTCCAAGCCGAGGTTGCCCCACCGGGGGGACCCTTGTGTCGAGTTGCTAGCGATAGAGGTTCAGGCTAAGCGACCTAAGAGCTCTGCCACCTCTCAATCCGGTGAAGCAGTCAAGGCCAGCTTCTCTGGCCAATCTGTGTAGTTCGTCATTAAAAAGAAATCTACAGTCGTAGTATTAAAGATGTCTACTTTCTTTACGAGTCGTCCTTTACGAGTATTTATTGAGCGTGTAACCAGCGCGCCAGATAAACGAATTTTGTCGATAGTTGAAAGATAATAAATACAAATGAATTTTTTTTATTACTGTACGTGTAACAAGTAAATATACGTTAAGGAATTCGGACAAAAAGATTAACTGAGAACCTTCTCCCGTTTTTTTTTTAACCAATTTAAGAACGGGAAAAGGTTTTTTTTTTGACGAACTACACTCTGGCCAATCTGTGTAGTTCGTCAAAAACCTTCTCCCGTTCTTAAATTGGTTAAAAAAAACACTTTGTTGATTTGATTAAAAGGAGTTTAGAAAATAATTACAAATAATAATCGATTTTGATCGGAGCACACCTCTTTTTGAACTGTCAAATACAGCTCTTATTTACTATTGTTTTATGACCCAAATTTGTATTGACACATGCGTTGTGTATATTTATGTCATTATGAATCATATTGAAGTATAATAAAGGATTTTTTTTTTATTAGAGCCGTGGTAGCTCAGTGTACGGGCGGTTGGCTCTTGTTGCATAGTACGCTAGCAACCCGAGTTCGATCCCCGGTGCTGGCACCAATAAATTTGCTGTTGCAATTTTATGTGCTGATTAACCACGCGCTCGGCGGTGAAGGAAAACATCGTGAGGAAACCTACATGTCTTAGAAAAATTTTCTAAGGCATGTGAAGTCTACCAATCCGCACTAGGGCCGCGTGGTGGACTATGCCCTTATACTCTCTTTACAGAGAAGGCCTGTGCCCAGCAGTGGTACATATATATTATATATATAAAGGCTGTAACTTTAACTTTAAAAGGATTTTGAAGTATTCAAGGTAAGTTATAGCGCCGCGAATGTATCCGTTTACTGATTCAAGTTTATTGTTTAAATAAAATATATCAAAATCTAGCCCAGGCGAAGCGGGCTGGGTACACTAGCGTATTATAAATTACAGAAGGAAATGGATAGATAAACAGTTTTTGCCCTTTAATATTAAATTAGGTACTGTCAGTTGACTAAAACTAAACTTAAAAACGACCTCTTCCAGGAGGGGTAAAATAATATATGATATATAAATAAATAGCAGGGTAACACGAAATAATTATTCAAACAATTCTATAATATCTTGCTACCCCCCTGAAACTTTTAATGAGTTCATGTATTTATTTTACTATACTATAGCTATCGGCTTATCGAATACCTACTCGCACATTTACCTATACGTGTATCTTGGAAAGCAGCATCAGAAATTAATAATCCCCTTTGGATGTCGCCTCGCACAAAGCCTTTGCCGTCACACGGGCGATGTATTTACGTATAGCGAGCCGTATCTTAAGGCTTAGGACGCCATTTCGCCGGGGCACTTCCTGTTAACATAAATCCACCGCCATTTTGAAATGTTCGCGATGATGCGAGAGCTATGAAGTGGTATATGTTCTACTAAAATTCTCCAAACTTACTAAAGAAGAAGATATACATATTACATGTATAGAACACAAGATGTTCCTTTTTCTCCAGGAACACATTTGTTCATTTTGTTCACTCTTGTCTTTAAGTTGCCAACTTTAAAAAAAACGGTTAAGGTTTTCTTGTAATCGTGTTGAAGTGGCAAAGAGTTCTCGATTAAAGACCTCGAAACATAGTATTGGACAACCGAAACAGGACTAACAGAAACTATGCAGTGTATATATATTAAGAGAGGTTACTTTACGATTCAAATTTAATTTTAAAATATTTTTAATTGAATACCACTCCGCACTCTGTTCTAAATAACCGAACGCATAAACCGAACAAGTGGGTCCCAAGATGACGTCCCGAAATATCCAATAACCATAGTTTTACGGGGGCACGCCATGAGAAATCGATCACTCCACCTCATCTCCCCTCTCCGACCCTCTTGACGGATTACGGCACCGTGATGGAGTAAAAGAAAACATTAAACTCGCCAGACCTCGAGGGAGGACATCAACGTTTTTTATTTTTCCGCAAGGGCAATGTACTAGTGATCTTAACCGCTAAGAGCTATTGCTAGTTAAAATTCGATTAAAAATTTTACACTACTCAAAAAAAAACGATCAGAAATATATTGTTGCTTTTGAGAAAAAATATTTTTAAAAATATATTTTGATGACACCTACCAAAATGTTTTTCTCTCTCATTCAGGGTTGCCAATTTTTGAGGCATTCAGACCGCCTTTGTGAAGTTTACTTTAAGGTGTTACAATGAGTGTAAATAAATAATTAAACAGAAATCGAGGTAGACAGGGATGACACTTTCTATCTACTTATATCGCTTTGTTAGACTCATACGTGACGGGTTGAGTCTTTAGTCATTCTCTGAGTACAGGAAATTCATTTTTTGTACTTAAAAATAGGCAAAAAAATTTAAATACCGGAAATCGGAAAAAATGGGTAAAAAAAGACATTAGTATAAGCCAACTGGGATTCGAATTTGCGGCCATCATTGAAATTCGAACACTTAGGCTCGACTTGCCCCTTTCCAAAGTCAAATTAAGTTAAGTAAAATTAGCTCTTATAGTAATTTGCCTCATAATTATTAGTTATTTTTAAGCGCCAATAGCCTATGGTTTAGGGTACGGTATGTCAATCCTAAGGTCATAGGTTCGACTATTGACGTGAATCTCTCCTAACACAAGCTTAAGCTTAGTCGGAATAGTTAACAAAAAGTTAGTTATATTCGTGAAAAAAAATATTATGAAGCAATTGACAATTTTTCCAATTGATTCCAAATTGAATAAGAAAGTAGAAAAATGTTTCTATAAAATTAAACAGTATTCATAAACCGTAACAATTTAATTCAACGACTTTACTTAACATAAATCCGACGCGGCATTCCGATGTCCAACTCACTTTACATACAAATGTTTGCTACAGTATATAACCCGAAAGTGGGGGAGTCGCCCCAGAAGATACAGAGTGATTTACCGGGGGCCTTCGAGACCCTTATCGGGGGCCGTTATGACCATGTGAGGGTGAAGTTATAGTAGAGGGTTTGGGGGTGTCGGGGGCTACCTTGAGGGGGGTAATGGAGGTGACGCGTTTGAAGATTTCTCTCGAGCACTTCGAAGGGACATAATATGTTATTATTTTAGAGTGGATATGCGAAGCTCAACTCTCTCTTATTTTTTTGTATTTCGCTTTAAAGAGTTTTTGCCGAGTTACTTTTTTACATCCTTAACTCCTATCATCCATACTCTTACTTAGCTATATAATGTTTAATGCTATAAAAAGAAATATAATCTAAGTAATTTGGGGGTCAATGAAAGTTTGGCCAAACTCGGTATTTAATCTTTAAAAAAATTGATTAAGTGCTAACGTTTTATTAAATATGATCACGTATTTTTATAGTGGGTTAGACAGTTCCGGTTTTCTGAAGCTCATCGCCATACACAGGGTGCAAGCTTTTAGCAAGTGATATTTTTATTGATTTTGATTTGTAATTCTTCAAAAATATTGAATTATATTTAAATTTCCTTTCTGTAAGCTCGGGTACATATTAATATAGGTAAAATTATAGATATATATGTCTTAAAATGTCATTTATTACCACAGGCGTAGTAACTCTGTATTACAGTGAATATGGATACAGAATTCGATTTAGTGGTTTTCATAAATGATCGTCACGTGCCTTAATTTCTCGCCAACCTAGTTAATATATGTATGTATGTACATTCTCTTGGAGCGGTCCACGTTAACTGACTTTCACTTTTGCATCATTTCTTTCCTATTTCCTATCATAATACACAAAAATATTTATATAGAAATACTTTCAGACAATAAAGGAGAAACAAAACGCAAAATATTTTAATATCGCCGGGACATGCCCGACATGTTTTGCAAACCATTGGTCCCTGCAATAAAATTATATACGCCTACCAAATAAAGCGTCGCGACGTCCCCTCTCGGAACGCCGTCGGCGTTCTGCATGCAAAATTTAATTTTACAATCCGAGCCGTTCCAATATAGGTAATATTCGGAATTTATGTCCCATGCTTGAATTTCAATGTTGTCCCTCTGGCTATAAATCAGTTTACGCCTTCTGTTTACCGCTTTTCAAAGAGTAATATATTTTTCTTTTCCTTTCAACCAACTTCAAAAGTATGAGGTTCTTGTCTGTCTTTCCCTCCGATTTTATGTTTGTGTGTTCTATAAAAAAAAACATACAATTCATGAACACGTGCGTGTGCGTTTATAATAGAATAGAATCTATTGTATTAGCAAAAAATCAGCTTTCTTCGTGACCGTTCCGTGTAATTTTATTAAAAGATCAGAAATATCAAAATAAATGCACAGATAATGGTCAACACAGTGTATATAGAAGATAAATAGAAATAACTCTCCCTATATACACCATTAGGGACAAAAGATAGATGTATGAAGTCGACCGGTTTAAGATCAAAGCTAGTTAAGTTCTTGAAAATAAAATTTTCAACAATTCACAAGTAACTATGTGTGACAGTCTCATCTCAATCAATAAACATTCAACGCTTATAAAACCTACCGAGGTTTTATTATCTGTGAAAGTGTATTTAATTAATGATAACCGAAAACCTAGAAAATATCGATGCGTAACATTTCTAACCCCCAGCTAAAGTTACAGTAAATCAAGAACGCATCAGACAATAATTAACACAATTACGGTTGCGGGGAAGAAAACACCGCGTTAAAGTCGTGTTAAAAGCCAAAGTAATACAATTTTCCCGTCTTTTTCTCCCCCGTCTAATTACGCGCCATTTTATTAATAAAGAACGTCGTTACAATTAGGGCGGTAACAGTTAATAAAATCTAAATAATATCCTCGCTTCCATTTTTTAAATAAACACTTATATTTGTTCTACGATACCTTTATTAGCAGCATATAATATTTGTATCTGTTTTTGAATTTGGAAATTGTTTCTTGTGTTGTTACTCATTCCGTTGTTCAACATTCAATGAATCATTCGTTTTAACGTTATAACGATGCTATTTAAGTTATAACGTGTACTCGTATATAACATTTAAATTAAGCTAAATAATATTAACATATTAAAACACGATGTTTAAATTTTTAAAAAACTTTATTAAAAAAACTGGCTGCAATAACTGAAATTATGAAAGAAAAAATAATGTTTAAATAAATATTGTATTATAAGAGAGTCGTTCATTTTTCTATAATTTACTGATCATAAATTATGTTCGCGGTCGTAGAGGCCCACCGATAATATTTAGCTGTAAAATGGTCGCGTGGACTTACGGGTCAACCATTCATCGAAAATATATTTGAATAAGGAATGATATACGGTTTGTTTATTGGCGGGCCCTTTCCTTCCTTTTTTTGAATAACATTACACGGAGTTGACCGACGCGCGTAGGGGTCGCCAGTGGTCATACGTAGGGGACGTTGTGCGTCTGACCCCTCGTATACATTATGTACAAAATTGTAATATTTTCGCAGCTTGGATCAAAACCGGTTACGCCAATATAGGGTCTCGAGTTATTGGAAATTTTACGTTTAATTTGTGATTCACTTGAGACACGTGTATATTATTAAAAGGTCAGCATAGTTGAGGGTTAATTTCTTAGGGAAAGGCAATTCCTTAGAAACTAGATTTCCTAAGTTGTTTAATGAGTTCGGTGCTATTTCAATAGTTTTCTTATTTCTAATGTTAATTAAATAATTTTAGTTACGTTTTGTATTAATTAATTGGAAAGATTCCGGCTTTTAAATATGGTAACATATCTATTTTATTTTATGGTCAAAGGCCGTTGATAACCGGGACGAAATTACGACGCTAAGCCTAAATTTGGTATTAAGAAAGCCTATTAACAAGTTACTTTATTTAATGATTTCCATTTTACGACCCGGGCCCATCGTTCTTGTGTCTCACACGTCTTCGTGACATATTCTTTAGGTTTGAGTACTGACGTCACTCTATTCTCTTTCTCAATGCATTCGTCTAAGAGGATTCCGTCACTCACTTTTGCGTCAAATTTCTTTTTTCATCTCTCCTTCATTCACATTTTCTGCATTCTTTAACCATCGAATGCCTTTCTCTAATTCTAGTTACAATTCATTCATTCATTCAAACATCCTCTTCAAAACACACTTTTCCCTTATCGCACAATTTAATCTAGGTTATCACCGCTGAAATAAAAGAAATAAGGAAAAAATAGCAAGCAATATTTTAAAAGAGATTTGTGTAGCTAAAATTTATTTCATCTTTTCACGTAGAACCCAAACAGCCGCAAACTCTACAAAAGTAATATCTCATGGGAAAAAAAAAACCGCTTTCCACCCCTCACTTTCTACATAACTAGTGTAAAAATAAACATAGAAGCAGCGGAGAGGGAAGTTTCCTCGTTTTTCAACACGAAGGGCGATGTGCCGGGGTCGTATCTCAAATTTCCTGCGTAATAATAACTTTCAAATCGAATTTCGGACCTTTATCACACACTCTACTTGCGTTCACAGTGCACTCTGTATTATAGATCTATAGTCTCTATTGCTCACATTTTAAAATAAGTACAACCATTTAAAGTAAAAACTAAACTTAACATAAAAGTTGGTAAGGGCGGCCTTATCACTATAAGCAGAATCTTCCAGGCAACGCTGTGAGACAGGAGAAAAATAACAAATTATTTATATATATTATTGATAAAAAATAATGAAAAGGGTAATAAGAAATGTCAAGAATGAGGGCTCAACTATATTCTACAAATAAACAAAAAATAGACTAATATTTTATATTAAAACTTACATTATACATGAATATATTTATATACATATATTATCAAGGTAAATAGTCAATTTTGCGAGTTACTTAGAAGATGGTTTCTATGTACTTTAAAAGCGTCAATAGTCTAATGGTTTATGGTACGGTCTGCGAAACGTAAGTTCGTAACGTAACGTAAGAAACAAGCAAAACCAAAAATCGACTTAAAATCGAATTAAGCGATGCGTGGACGCCATCTTTGTATTTAGGAATATTACGAAATAGAGTACCTAATTAAAACCTCAAATTCTCATAAAACTACTCTGGAAGTACATCCTTTCCAGTAAAAAAAATAATCGTCGATGGTTTGCGATTTCCCAAAACGATGTCGGGGATAGAGCGAAGTGGAAACCAAAAAGCAGGAAACCTGACCCCACCACCATGTGGGATCAATAGCAAGGAAGAGAGAGGGAGGTTTGCGTGGTATTAAGTTAGTAGTCGAGTAGTCGTCCATTTGTGGCGCCCATACTTGTTGCAAATTTAATTCTTATATATTTTTCTCACGGAGGCCAATGTCAGAATTGGACAAAATATTAATGGGACCACACGGGAAGCACCAGCTTTCAAATAAAAAAAGAATAATCGAAAATGTTTCACCCAGTCGAAAGTTATGAGTTATTAGAAAAACATAGAGACGAATTGGGAACCTCCTTTTCTGAAGTCGGTTAAAAATATACTCACGCTGTTGATCTAAAATATAGCCATAGTAAACATGAAATGCGGACAGCGTATGCTCTCTGTCTACACCGTTGTTGTTAAGAGAACGTGAGAGGTTATAGATATTTATATGAGAGAAACCGTTAGCGTTACGAACATAATTAAAGACACATTACTAGCGCCGGAGATTCTAACATAGGCAATTAGTATCGTCTTAAACCTGTTATTATTCCCCTACGTCATTTTGTAAATATTAGGGAGCAGGAGTAATTCATGCTTAAGCAGAACTTAGACAAAATATTTATATAACCGCGGTTAAAAGTTAAAGTTAAAGTTACAGCTTTTATATATAATATTTATGTCCCACTGTTAGGCACAGGCCTTCTCTGTAAAGAGAGTATAGGGGCATAGTCCACCACGCGGCCCTAGTACGGATTGGCAGACTGCATATACCTTAGAGAAAAATTCTAAGACATGTAGTCTTCACGATGTTTTCCTTCACCGCCGAGCGCGTGGTAAATCAGCACATAATATTGCAAGAACAAATTTATTGGTGCCGGCACCGGGGATCGAACTCGGGTTACTAGCGTACTGTGCATCTTGAGCTGACCGCCCGGACACTGAGCTGCCACGGTTCCGCAATTAAAAACGATTAATTAGTTATTTATGTAATTTTATGTTATCGAAAAAAAATAAAGAGACATTTTTTTTAATCGATATCTTTTATCTTAAGTTAATTGCTATTTTTTATTATATTATATTTTCTAAATAATTTTATGTTGTAAAAGTTTCGTGTCAATAAAAATCAATCGGCAAAATTAATAACCAGTATATAAATAAAATTAAGCGATTTTTGTGCAAATTCTATTGCTTCTATATTATCCGAAGGAACTTCGTTCCTACCTGGTGTTGCACAACATTATTTTTGTCATTCTCACTCTCTATCTATCTATATAAAAGAGAAAGTGTGTGGGTTTGTTCCATATAGCATCCAAAACGGCTAGACCGATTTTAATGAAACTTTAAGGGGATCTTCAGATTGACTTGGCGAATAATCCTGTAAAGTTTTGTGGCGATCGGAGCACTCCTCTTTTTGAACTGCCAAACAAGCCATACGTCGTAGTTTTATATCTGACATTATCTTGACTATGTTTTTGTATAAATGATAAGAATGTTATTGTATTTACTGATATGTACATGGGTTGAGGTAATGATCTTCACACGCTCGAAGAGTTAAAGTAAATATTTAATGATGTTAAAATTACTATATATATAATGTATATATCCCACTGTTGGGCGCAGGCCTTCTGTATAAAAAAAGTATAAGGGCATAGTCCGCCCCTAGTGGGGATTGGCAGACTTCACATGTCTTAGAAAAAATTTCTAAGACATGTAGGTTTCCTCACGATGTATTCCTTCACCGCCGAGCGCGTGGTAAATCAGCACATAAAATTGCAACAACAAATTTATTGATGCCGGCATCGAGGATTTAATTAGGTATGTGTAGTTTATTGTTTAAATAAAATCAAGCAAAATCTAGGCCGGCGAAGTGGGCTAGGTACGCTAGTTATTAATGAAATGTAAGGCAGCGTAATAATATCCAAGAAAGAAGAAACCTTGCAAACACTGCGTAGATACATAATATTCGGACCCCAACGCACACCACCGAGTCACACATAAGTAACACACACGGACGCCCTCATACGCGCCCGTATGTGCCCACGTGTGCGCGGGAGGGACACGTGTGCAAGCGGGACGGTGTGGATAATCAAGGTGTGCGAGAGGGACGGCGGTTGCAGGACGAGCGATACAACAAATCAATACGAGCGGTGGTGACCGGTAGCCTGTGTCACTACCCTCCTCCCCCTAAACTCGCCCCCCACGGCCCACAGACCGCACGCCCCCTACCTACATTGTCAACCGCCATAGAGTAAAACAGGTTGCCGAAATTATTCTCGCGCTAATATTAATGTAAATAATTCGAGGGTTTTATTGCATACACATTGTATATATTATAGTAATTATTATTTCAGACTAATAATTAATATGTAACAAATATACTTACGAATAAACAAAACTCGACTTGAAATGGAATCAAACGTTAAACACAATTACACGCGGACGCTTTCTCTGTATTCCCGATTTTAACCTACGAATATGACGAACTGGAATTAATCAGAACCTAACCTAACACTAACTTAATGTAAATTTAAGACTTATATGGTTTTCTTATAGATGCTATTGTCAGAATAGGACCACACTAGAAGCATCAACTCGCAAATGATAAAAAGAATCATCAAAATTGAAAGTCGAAAGTTCTGAGGTAACAAACATAAAAAAACACAGACGAATGAAGAACCTCCTTCTTTTTTTAAGTCGGTTGAAAAACAACAACAACTTAAAATGCAACTAAAAACAATGCCCATTTATGTAAGCATTAAGAAGTTCCTAATTGTATACTATATATAAACATATATATGTAAGATAATAGATGTTAAACTTCCAAGACCTTTTAACCCTAGCTTATTAGGTCTTATAAATGACAGGTGGTGAGTTTGATCATTACTTGACCTGATCTACGGTAATTCTTTGGTATATAAACCAGATTCAGATAATGACTGGTATTTGAATCCGGGACCATCCGTTCGTTTAGTAATAATCGTAGCCACAAAAGCTACCACTGTACTATAGGTGACGTGGTAGATTAATATTAAATAAGTATTATTAAAAATAGAGAAAATAGTAAAAAAATGGGTATTTACAAATTCATAGATATTGGTCTTATATCATTTTAATTTTAGCTCAAGTGATGTAATTTTTTTATTATTATTATTTAAAAAGAAAGCTAGGAATATTTCTTTTTTTTCATAAATATTACGAACATTCTTGTTAATAATTCCAACTAAGCTTAAACTTGTGCTAAGAGATGGTTCATGTCAATAGTCGAATGGTGGATTCAAACCCACCTTCATTCAACCTTACAATTCGCAGACCGTGCCCTAAACCATTAGGTTTTTGACGTCTATTTAATTATATTTATAGATTTCAATAATTTTATATCGAATGATTTTTCTAGAAATACCATTATTGAATGAAAGATTTTATTTATCAATTATACAATTAATTGTTCTGTTGCGCAAATTCTGAAAATTTTTACTCTATGATAAAAATCCGCTTGACCGCGCGTATGGAAAGCGCAGCACAACTTCGCCCGAATAAACTTGATACTTTCGTAACTTTTAAAAAAGGAACTTTTGACAAAGAGAACTTTAGAGTCATACTACGTAATACGTAGTCGTCGTAAGTACATTTTATTGTCTATGGTTAGAGGAAGTTGATTTATATTACCGTATTTTTCTCTGTACAATTTCGTCGTGTACTTGTTGTTAAAATATTTAGTTTTTGACACGTAAAAAATACGTTTCTCATAAGTTTTTAATGTACCGTTACTTAACACATGTTTAATGAAATATAACCTATATAAAATACCAAACATTGAACACTTTAGAGGGCAAAAGAAACAATAAATAAGCTCTCACTAACAATTTAATTCATTTTACTCTTCACCGCTTATTACGTGACAGGTAAAAAAAAATTGTATGCCAAGTGATTAGCCAATGGCTATACAGTGGCCATACAAGAATATTTTTGGACATTAACCGAAAAATGGTTCAAGACGAATTCGATTCAAACCCTGGACCATAAGATCAAAAAAGTCTTACGCAAATCAGCAATCACTGTTGACAAAACATTCCGCTTTAAAATCGATATTCACTTCAAAATGAAGTTAAAGGCACATTTCTTGCCTGTGTCCAAGCAAAAGGGAGACAAAGTTTAAGGGTGCGTTCCACTAAATAACAGTCGAGTAATTCACTACCCTTCGTAAGGAGGGCTCATACAGAGGGACGATAAACTGTTAAACCGCGGGAGGCAACCACCCCCCACCCTGATAAACAGGGTCGTAATTTATGACACCTAGAACCCTTCCCCGGATGGACTCGGCTTTTTGGAATTTTGGTATTTTTATAAGGTCTGTTCGTGCAATAAATATTAAGTGTTTATGTTATATGCATACTATTTTCACATAATTATTCTCATTTACTTAATAAACAAATTTATAAAAGATTATTTCATAAACATATGTTAAATATAACTATATGTAGGTAAGTAAGTGTATGTATATCCATATAATTTCTATACCACATATTCTATCTTATGATCCAAGACTAATGTAGACCAAGTTCTTCGGAAATGAAACAAGGTAATGCTGATGATTTGTCTTCTTTCTTAACCGGAAATTGGGTGACAAAATCCTCTTATAATACTGTAGAATCAACACAAAGTTTTTGAATATGAACTACCAAATTCCAATTGTAAGGTGGCTATACTATATAAGCATATCTTTGTTTTATATATGTGTTTATTTTTATCTTTTAAAAAGTATTTGTTTTACATGACGCCATTAAAATTCTAAGTAGACACGTGACATAAGAAATCCCTTAAGTTCAAGTTTCGGATCGCCAAGTTCTTCAAACAACTTTTAAATGCATGAAATTATGCATTTTAAATTCTTTGACGTTATTTGTGTAATATTAACGTATAACACGTTAAAACCTATAAACAATAAAATGTTTGGATTAAAAGGTATTTTAAATACAAGCTCTCACGTCCTTTAAACACTAATAGGAGTAGACACAATTACTGTCAGCTTTTCACCAAGCCATTAGCTTGATCTTCGTAAATGCGTCATAACTTGATTGTTGCAGTGAGTCCAATGATAAACCAAATATAATAAAAAAAATCGTACATAAAAGTGTTTGTAGATGTCGGTTGGGACTAGAACCTCGGACTTCGAATTCTAAGACAACAGTCTACCACTGCTAAACATATTAGGATTAATTTAATATAATTATAGAAACTCTTATAACTAAAACATTTTAACAAATTGGGACAAAATATCAATTAATTAAAATTATTTCTTACAGACAAATTTGCGTATTTGAAATATCATGAAAATTACAGTTTCAATTTTGATTTTAACAAAAAAGGCTTTATATTAAAATCGTTTCACTGTAGCAGACGTTAATTATTTAATGTTGCGAACACATTCTGACAACATTTACCCTAATCAAAATTGTTCATTATTAAATTAAACAACGCTGGTGGTATACATCCTAAGCAAACAATGAACATTACGAGATCGATACCAGAGCACGATTGACCAACATACGTACATATTTCGAATAAATACATAAAGGCGCCTATTTTACCCTTATGGCCGGCACGGTCCGCAGCCATCTTGGAATTGTCCCCCTCCCCGCATCCCGCCCACGCTCAATCTTACCCCAAACATGCCCCCTCGATCTAAGGGGCCTTTGAAAGGCCGAAATCTACTAATACTAATGCCCTCTATGTATGCGTGTGTTAGGTGTAACACACAGAACGTGTCTTCGATTGTTTTCGCTCCATTTAATATTCATTGGTTTATCTTAGAATTGGTCTAATTGTTTATTTTGCTCAGTATTTCCAAATTACTCGGTCTACGAGGTTTTAAAATCGGCCCCCTATTCGTAAACACAAGTTCTTATTTGAAATTTTCAAGATAACGTATGTTGTATTACATTTTTTTTTGTTAACGGGATGAAAAGAGGTTCAGGCTAAGCGATCTAAGAGCTATGACCACCTCTCAATCCAGTTAAGTAAAGGCCAGCCTCTTTGACTCTGTGTAGTTAGTTCGTCCATAAAAAAAAAATAATGAAAAAAATCGGGGTAGAAATCATGTTGTAATACAAATACCATCTTGTTTGAATGGATATTGGTAGAAACTTCAAAAAAATAGTAAAGTATTTTTAAGCTAGTTATAATTAATGATAACGATTAATTATACTTGATATTTATTGAATTTTATGTATATTTATTTTGTTAAATTTTGCTGAGCAACTAATGTGAAAGTTCACTCAGTTCACACACACGCGATTGGCTATCGCAATTTTTTAAAAGTATTTTCTATCAATAGCAAATGTACTAGAGATAGGATTTCTAAAGAAATTTGGCTATAAATTGGTCTGAGGTCATCATTTCATTTTGAAAAGGATTTTGACCCAAAATAGTTTTCGAATCACTGGCCTAGCTCAACGATTTTCAACCTTACAATAATGAATATATAATATTTGGCAATTTTAAATCTATTACTAGACCTTGAAGTTCAGTTGAACACGATGATGACAAAAACTATTATTGACTCGCGCGTTTACGAAAAATCTTTGTTGTTAGTTATTTAGAGCAATGAGATAATTCGATAACAGGTACAGTTGCGAATCGTAAGGTCATAGGTTCGAATCCAACGTTCTATTATTACCATCAACTTTTTTTTTGTTCACGCGGGTGAATCTTTTTATAGACCATCCTCCGGTACCCTGCGTGGGACTCGGCCTGGGTAGCCCCTACCCACTAAACCTTCCGCGAATGCCATCAGCCGTTATGAGCGGGGTGCCCCAGATCTGTCAGCGACAGGACACCCCAACGACCGGCCGGTCCCGGCAAAGACCTCAAAAGGGGACTTCTCCGGCACTCAGAGAAGTCCCGACGACGCCGAAGCATACTAGGGCCAGGTACCCATCCTGGCCCCGACTATTACCATCTCCTAGCACAAGCTTAAGCATGGTTGGAATGGCTCTCAAAAATGTAATGTCTTCACTCTTCTCAATATATCTTTCTCTTGAACCCATCCACCCTCTATCGACCCAAAAAATCGTCTCTCGATTTAAAAATGAATGCTAAATTGTGTCCCATGTATGTGATGAGCTCACCTCCTTATAAACATTAATAAGCTCAGTGAAAAGAGGAAAGCGATTGCCCTCTTTGTCTATTCCACTAGGGTCACAGACACGCAAGAGTATTTTTATTGTTAATTATTAATTACTGGATAGAATATTATGTAGGTAACATATATGTAGGTAATATATATTGTACTCCAATCAATTGACAAAATATAAAAAGTGTGTACAAATAATAATATTTATCTTATAATAATATAATATTATTATAAGATAAATATTTATAATAATTCTGTTACGACACAGTTTTACGACTCAGGTTTACAGCGTCGTTTTATGACATGTTACAGACATAAAAGTGGAGATTTCCCTTTAAAATATACATCCATGAATAACTTACCATCACTGAAACTACGGCCTGTGTAAGGCGTTATTGACCGATATTTACAGTTTAAATAAGAACTATATACTCCCTTCCAAAGAATCAGTAATGTTACGCTCTTTTTCATTCTTAAAAAAATACACTTTTTTCAATTTCTCTTAACTTTTTTTATACTTTCTATGCAAGTGTTTGGCTTAGTAAATGCCTAGTCACTCTACTCTTGAATATACGTACATTGTTATCGGAGGGAAAGACGAACGCGGGTAAACTATTCCAGTCCTCACACTCTCACACTTTCACCGACACACATACACCCGCGCGCACACAAGCACACACACACTCGCAAATAAAAAAAAATGATTTAATTACAATATTAGATATATAAATAACCATGGGAGGAAAGACCGCCACCTATCGCACAGGAAATTCCTAGTTTATGTGGCAGTGAAACTTACATAGAACTAATACTCGCAGTAAAAAAAGTGTAATTAGTAATACTGTTTGTTATAATTTTGTTAATTAATAAAGGATATTTATTATTATTTTATTATTAATTCCTTTGCTGTACGAATAATGAAAGACGAAGCGAAGCCCTTCGTTTGGTTTCTTCGACGGTATTGAAAGAGAGGTAAATAATAGGTTGTCAAATATCTCCCTTCCGCCTTTTTGTCTTTTGAATTTCGCGGCTATGTACAAAGCGCTACAGAGCTCGTATCTAGCAATACTATACATAATTTGAAAGGTCTTGACATAACCTACAAAACGACGCTATTCATAATTAGTTTGGATATTGCGTTCAACAGTTATAGACGTGTAAACATGGAGTTCACTAACGCCGAAATTCGCGCTATTTTAAAGTTTTCCTTCGTTAAAGGCAAATCCGCTAGAGAAACGTTCCGTGAGATTAATGGTGTTTTGGGGATGGTACTCTATCACTTCGAACCACAGAGGAATGGTTTCGACGATTCAGAGCCGGTGAAAACGACACCATGGATGGATAAGCCAGCCGGCGGAAGACCTGTGACGACAAATACCGATCAAATCATGGACTACATCAAGTTAGATCGGCATGTGGCATCTCGTGACATCGCCCAGGAGATGGGAGTTAGTCACCAAACCATTTTAAACCATCTGCAGAAGGCTGGATACAAAAAGCTTGATGTTTGGGTGCCGCATGACACAAAAGGCGGAAGGGAGATATTTGACAACCTATTATTTTATGAATCAGACACATGCACAAACACTGAGACCAAAAGCCAAACATCCTTTTAACATTTAGCGAAGCTACAACTAAACTAATATTTATGTGTTATTTCTTTCCTTTTAGTCATATAAAAAACTCTAAAAAAACAATATTGGGAGGTGGACACAATTATCAATTTCTGTTTGCTTTTCACCAAGCAATAAGCTTGATCTACGATGTAAGTATAACTTGATTGTAGTAGCAAGTGAGTCCACTAATAAACCAAATATAATAAATTGAAATATTCCTAAAAGTAAATCTGACCACATATGAAACCTGTTTGTAAATGTCGCTTGGGATATTAAAAAAAAACTTTAAAAAAGACAATGGAAATTTTAAATGTGTTATGTGCGTGAATTACAAATAATTAAGTGTAGTCCATTAGACATATTGCGGACATTATCATTATGTGGATAATGGTGTAGTTTACATTACGTTCTCAAAATATAATCGTTTGTTATCCCAAATAAAATAACAATAAAAATTCTTATTTTAATTCTATTATTATTTTAAATTAGTTACGGTTCACAACAGCCACATATATAAACAATCATTTTTTTAAATTTGAGAATAATAATTTCTAAAAAAATCACTAAGCAAAATAATTTTCATTTAAATTTCTACTTTTAATTATTATTTTAAAGTCAGACAGTATACTGGCAATAAAATATTATTAATCCCATTTATAATAAAAACAATAACGACAAATTTATACAGGCCGTTAAGCTAAATAATTTAAATTATTCCTTATAATTTATTATTGTAAATCACATCCGATACGTATCACATCCGATATGTATATATACAGTAAGACAGATATTTTACAAACAGAATATCGGGAGTAAGATCCAATCAGTCACCACAAAGAGCATTTCAAAGATAATTGGCATCGACAGAAACACGCCTTTCCCTAACAGCGGCGACACATTACCGAAATAAAAAATTCACCTCAATTTCCAAAGGAGTTTCCATCTAAACCGATACATCGACTAAACACAAAGCTCTATGGAGCGCACACACCAACGCTCCGGCAAAATCACTCGCCACTTCAATACATCATTCATTCGTCCGCCGAGAACGTTTCGACACCAATCTTCCATTTGGCAAGAAAATCGATACACGTCGTGGCCATATAAGCATTCCGGGGGAGGCAGACGGGGTGTCTTAAGGGGAGTTAAGGTTTAGTCCCGAATATTGAATTTCCCTTGGGACAAACCCGTTTCGCTTTGTCCCTTCGGTCGGGGTCGTGTGGGCCTCGATGCCCGGGCTTTCTGCCTGCCTACGCTTACACATAACGCTATGTATATAGGTGTATATGCGTAGAACTTGTGCGTAAGTGTTGGATAATAACATTGCGCGGCTACCAGCCATACGTGACTTTGAGAGCGTTTGACGGGCCTCGGGGCCGCCGTCTATATACATCGCATATAGACATATTTGAACACGCACCCCGTATATGACACACGGTGTACACTTCAAAGTAACTAAATTAGGTCCCTCGTAGTAAAATATTACAAGGACGTGTTTCAATTTGACGTGCTCGCGAATTTTTTAAGCCTCGATAATAAATTACTCTTTTTACTATACTCGTACTAACACAAAATATTCTAAAAATTGCTGGTTTTTATTATAGTGGAGATTCAAATATATTTACATAGACTTATTACACCTAATAATTTATTTATACGTAAAGATTAATGAAAAACTTCCACTCGATTGACACGCGAGTTTACATCTCAATCGAGTGGAATGTATGTGTCACTTGACGTGCGATATGGACGACAAAAAACTTTATATAATACTAAAACCTTCTCCGAAACACGTTGTATTTTATCCTATCTCATGTCTAAGTATTTGTTTTAAAGAAAGCTGGCAATATTTCTTTTTTTCCGAAATATTACTAACATTATTAACCATTCCAAGCTTAAACTTGTGCTAGGAGATGTTTCACGTCAATAGTTTTTTTTTTTTATGAAAAGTGGCAAACGAGCATACGGCTCACCTGATCTTAAGTGATCACCGTCGCCCATGAACATCCACAGCACCAGAGGAGCTGTAGGTGCGTTGCCGACCTTTGAGATAGGAATAGGCTCGTTTCTTGAAGGTCCCTAAATCGTAAACGTTCGGAAACACCGCTGGCGACAGTTGATTTCACAAGTTGACAGTGCGTGGGAGAAAGTTGTGGATTCGAACCTACGACCTTACGATTCGCAGACCGTACCCTAAACCATTAGGCTATTGACGTATTCTTTCTATAACTAAAAACACCTTATTTATTGGAATAGGTAAACCATATACAACAGCCGTAGTTCACGACATTCTCACTAAGTCTCGTAGCACGATTAGATCGATTTAGGAACCTTCAAGAAACGAGCCTATTCCTATCTCAAAGGTCGGTAACGCACCTACAGCTCCTCTGGTGCTACGGATGCTCATGGGCGACGGTGATCACTTGAGGTGAGCCGCATGCTCGTTTGCCACTTTTCATTTAAATTATAATTTACTACCGGGTAATGAATTCTGCCTATCCCCACTAGTGCCACGTAGTATTTTATGACATCTCTATAATATAAAAAATAAATAAATACATAATTGTAAATATATAATCCTCTACAGTTATACCTAACAGCTTAAATTTATATTGAACAAGTTCCAACATACGTGAAAGTAGAACTCTTCATGGACGCCGCCTTCTCATTTTCAATCAAGCTGCACCTTTTGTACGGTGCAGTGCATTGCTCAAGGTGACATATATATGGGAAGCTATCTGTCCTCGGCTTTTAATCATGCACGCTTGTATTGAAATTACAGCGATCGTGTCGTGTATTCTGTGTGCATAGGAACAGTTATATTGAGGATTAATAACGTGTGTTTATTGTGTAATGGCTCCGTTTTTTTAAACACCTCATATTTGTGGTCTAGCTAGTCATCTACGCCGGTAAAAAATATTTTCATAAACTATTTATTATAGAAACTTTACACAATAGCTGTGCCCGTGACTTCGTCCGCGTGAAATTTAACAATAAAGTACTGTAGTTTTATTTTTGTTTTGGGATTTTTATTATCTAAAATAGTAGCCTAAGTGACTCCTTATTACATCAGCATCTGCCAGTGAAAGTCCCGTCAAAATCAGCCCAGCCGTTCCAGAGATAAGCCGGAACAAATAGTCAGACAGACAAAAATTTTGATAAAGTTAATTTGGTGTATGTACCGTATATACATTCATATACATGTAGAACAAAAGCAGTTATTTTAAAATAATTATAGCAAACTCTAATGATGTACTCGTATAATGAATACCGTTTTATGATTATAAAAAATTTGTGCCTGATGTATGTCGATGATCCTCTGTCCATCACCATCCATCACAGCGAAAACTGTTACTGTCTACCCTGCTAGAGTTAAAAGGACGTAAAAGTTTATCTGCATATTATAATTATTTTTAACGTAAATATTCATTGCAATATATCAAATGTTATATATCATATTATTATTTATGTTATTGTAATTAGATTCATGATATTCCACTTTAAATAAGTTTAGTTATTTAGTACGTACTAATTGAACGTCATATCATATGATTTAAAAATACTCGAAGTATGAACGTTCCCTCTAGTATAAAACAATTGCATTTTATCATTATGATACAGTAACTGTTGATCTCGATCTTATGGGTCGATTTTACTGAATCAGGTACGGGCTTATGCCAAGTATCCTTTTTTTTTTTTTTTGTTAACGGGGAGGAAATCTTCAAAAAGATACCCCGCCTTCTGGGGGCAGTTATGTGGGGTTTTTACCCACTAAAACCTCCCCGGTGGCCCTTTCCTCGGTGCATGACGAGGGTCTCCGGGATCTCCAGTGGAACGCAACGTAGCCCCTCTGCACTGTGCTCAAGGAGAGCACGTCCCGGGGGGGGAGGTTACTTCCCCCCCCCCCTGTGCCCTCATAGTGCAAGGCTACACGGGCCAGCCGATGCCGCCTTCTTCCCGGGTCCACCTTAGCGGACGACAAAGGCCCCCACCCTTGTCGCCCAGTGAACCCGAAGTATCCTGCCAGTATCCGATGCCAAGTATCCTGGTCCAAGTGTTTTTGGTGTGCGAGCGTGTTTGTGTGTTTGTGAGTGCGTATATGTTTTGCATGCGTGTGCGTGTGCGTGTGTGTATATGTGTGTTATTGCATGTTAGGTTGCGTGAATGTCTTCGTTATTTTGGAGCGTGAGGATGGTGATTATAATTATTAATAAGTTTACTTACTTTAGTATATCGTATGATCAATTTAGTTCTCTAACACACTATTGAGTTGAAATGATTTTTAAGTAAAACATCATTCGTCTCCCCTGGCGCCTTAGAAGGACTTGTTAAAAGCATCGGTCGACTATCACGTTCGCTTTGAAAAACCTTTGATGTCTGTACTTGTAACAACCGGGTCCCAACTAGCGTTCTACACGTGTAATAAATCTTTAACTCTTTGTCGCAATACGCCAATCCACTGTCAACTCTATTCCGTTAATATAAGGCTAGTTATCAAAAAATAAGTCTAGTAATGGAATAAAATAATTTGAAGTAGGCTCGCGTGCTTGGGATTTTGTGTTTTCTCTTTACACAAAAAGTGAAATGTGGTTTTAGCGGTTATAACTTCCGTTATTTTTTTTTATTCGTGTTGGGCTATTCGTTCGAATTTTAACGTTCGCAAAACAACAGTTTTTGAATAGAGAATTTTAATAGGTCTATGTTAATTGGTTACATTATACAATGTGGGTATACAGAAGAATGTTAAGGATATCCTGGAGAGACAAAGTACGCAGCGAAGTGTGCAAAGACTTGGAAAGAAGGTTGAAGTTCTTAACGCAATTGAGAAGCGAAACCTGGAATACCTAGGGCATATAATGCGCAATCCCAAATACGATTTGTTACAGCTTATAATCCAGGGAAAGATAAAGGAAAAGAAATTCGGGAAGGAGAAGAACATCTTGGCTTAAAAATCTACGCCAATAGTACAATAAGAGCACAAGTTCTTTATTTCGTGCTGCTGTGTCGAGGGTCCAAACCGCCATGATGGTCGCCAACCTTCGATAGAAGATGGCACCAAAAGAAGAAGAAGATACAATTTAGTTGTAGTGCAGACATTTCTCTGATCATACTATCCCATTTCCTCCTCTAAGACACCGTAACAGACGTACAAACATATGGGTCATACCACACTATGGTCGAATCATCTAATGTAAAAGAATTTTCAATGATATATTGTAAACTAAAATAAATAATCATAACTTACATATTTTATAATCAATTTTCAGGTACTCCCCGGGATATCTTCCCCATTTAAGCTAAAATGGGACGCCCTAGCAAAAACTTAAAAACTCAAAAGCTTAGCTGGAATGGTTAAGAAGAATGTAAGTGATTGTGAAAAAAAACTGTTAGCATTCTTTTAAAAAAAGAATTGTGTATGGCGATGGGTTTACCCCATTCGCATAAGCTCGGTGGCAAAGACGATTGTAATAGTCATCTCTGTCTACCCGATAAGTTTAAAAGATCTGGAAAACTTTTTGCTAATTTGACGAAGCTTTTGCAAAGATCTAATGAGTGTAGGCGACTATACTAGTACTCGATTGTCGTGATTTTTTAAAAAAAAGACAAAAAAAAATTACTCGGTTCCGCCACGCCATAGCGAGCGGTAACATTGACGTCTCTTATAAATTTTATATTTTTAACATTTTATCAAGCGAAATTTCTCATAGCAGGTACACTTTTGATATTTGAACCATAATGTATAATGCCTCCCTCTGATTAACATTTGACGAACTGAATATTCCACTCCGATAGACTTTTTGAAGCTGTGCCGTGCTCAGATGCGGAGAAAAAAAAAAGAAATTGTCGCTACTTTTGTACTTGCCTATTTGCGTTTTAATTTTCATACGAATTATTTTGACCGCAAATTAGTTGTTATATTGTGTCTGGATCTAAATATATTTTTAACATTGGCTTCTGCTCTTGTAATTATAGGGCCACCTCGATCTTGCACAATACCAGTGTGAAAAATAAGTATCATAGTTTATGTATGCAAAAATCTTCATTATTTCAGCCGCAAAATATCCACTGCTGGACGTTCTCCATAGGCTAGGTAGAACTCCTTCAGCAGTGGCAGACCGGCCCGCAGCCCTGTAGTTCTATGTTCTCAAGAATAAGACTACGGTATCCTCTGCCTGTCGTAGAAGACGACTAAAAGGGGCCTCGGGTTCACTGGGCGACAAGGGTGGGGGGGGCCCTTTGTCGTCTGCCGAGGTGGACACCAATGGTGGAGACCACAGGGGGGCAGGGAGTAGTAAACTCTGCCCCCCACCCCCCCGGGAAGTGCTCTCCTTGAGCACAGTGCAGAGGGGCTCCAGCGCGTTTCTCTGGAGATCCCGGAGCCCGTCCCGTATAGCTTGAAAAATACTGCTGATGACTCTGGAAGCAAGTTACGAGAAAAACGTATAGTTATCTATAGTTAATAAAAAAATAATCTGTATAGTACACACAGACAATATTTCACTAAAGGTACACCCGAAATTGTACTAATAAAGTCTGTTTATTATCTGTACTGCCCGTGGACTTCGATAACAAAACACGAAATTCGAAATTCAAAAACAATAGCATTGCAACGAATTTAATTCGGCCATTGTTTTTGGTCACAATCGCCGGTAAAACAATGGATTTCAGTCACATGCAGAGTTATAGACTAAACTCCGTTAGCCTTTGTCAACCCTTTCTATTAACGTACGATCCCGCATTGTTTTCGGAGGGTGCAAATTAATCTCAGTATATTTCTTTGATCGTGATGTTTGGAATAATGGACTCCATCTGACAGGTACTAAGTGATGGATATGTAAATGGCGGGAAACCTTTTATGACTGGCCAGTAGCTGTTGTTGTTTTAGAAAAGAGTGTGAGAAATTTCGTTAATCCAAGGTATTTTTATTCTTCATTTATTTTGGTGACGCAGCTGAAACCAATCTGCTCAGTCTTGAGCACAGGCGTAAGGTAGCTAGCCTTTCGGTTTTCTACAGATTTCATTTTGGAGAGTGTGCTCAGGAACTACATGATCTAATTCCCCCATCCCCTTTCCACCATCGGACTTCTAGACGCACTGCGGGATTTCATTCTTTTGTTGTGAACATCCCTCAAACCCGAGCGAAGCGATTTGCTTCGTCTTTCATTCTTCGTACAGCAAAGGACTGGAATAGTTTGCCCGCGTCTGTCTTTCCTTCCGATTACAACGTGGGTATTTTCAAGAGTAGAGTGAATAGGTATTTACTAAGCTAGTGCGCCTTACCATCCAGGACTGCATTTCCACTTAACATCAGGTGGGATCGTAGTCATGCACTTGCTTAGAAATTATAAAAAAATGTTATGGCAAATTTTTTGCAAGAAATTAAAAAAAATATTTTAACACATATTATTGGAAAAATAAAACTTATAGATATTCTAAAAGTATACTATACTATGCTAAAAATATACACATAGTTAATACCATATATTTGGCGAATTCATAAATTATGCAGGTCATATCAAACATGCATCTATGAACTGCTGTTTGAGATGTTAATACACATATATATCGTCCCTAATTCAACGTAGGTGAATGTATAACGGCCTCGACAAAAATAATAAAAAAAATCCATGCCCTTTATTTTTTTTGATATGACCATTTTACTGAAAACTATGAAAAAATCAAACCTTAAATTATTATGTAAAAAAAAAATTGTCGTTATAGACAATTATTTTTTTTAAGCTTGGTATATTTAATCTTTATTTTCACAAAATCAAAGTTTACAAAGGCGCGGGGACTCATAGGGGGGATCATCTAACTTACATTTTACCATTTTCATCGTAGACGTAAGAATTAAGTGTATGTGTTTTAAAAAGACTTGGCTTAAAGGTCTTGTTACCAAGCCATAAAATATCAACAATAAAGTTTCCAAAATGGCGGACTTAATAACAGAAGGAATTTTCTACCTGTTTATTTATTTATTTATTTATTTATTAAGATACACCAACAGCATTACACAAGCATACATTGTTGTAATAATCAAGTTTACAAACTAAGTCCTGTTGTGTATGCCAATTACAGGTGTACACAACATTCGCTATAAAGAAACGTAACGGTTTTATTATTAATACTTACAAAAATATATTATTAAATGATAAAGTAACAGGAATATAACTACTAAATTAATTAAATAAGCCAAAATCACTGCACAATTTTTAACACTAAGGTGCGGAAGACCTTGCGTGAATTAGAAAAAATGTCAACCGACGTGGACTTAGTGTTAAGAAGGTTATATGTAGCGGAAATCCTTGGCAAGGGCGAATGTGACAGAAGGTTGGTTTTAGATTGCGGCACATCAAAAATCCTATAACAACGACTCCTTGGATATTTGAATGGCACTCTAATGAACTGTTAAAAAACCTGTTAAAAAACAAATACGACAAATAGGTTATTGGGCTATATATTTGGCGATATATATATTTTGGCGACGAATATTTTTAATTGGAAGCGCAGATAATTGCGGTATAAAAAAATAAATGGCATGTAGTGGAGGGGTGCTTGGATAAGCCGATTCGCCGAAATAACAAAACCAGGTACGAGACAGATAGGTGTTTATTAAGGTATACCTAGATACATCGAATATGTATACGAAAAACCGTCACTTGGCTTGTGACGGCTATTTGTATACCCAGCAAGCGGTTCTTTACCAAATTAGGTCATCATTAGCGTAACCAACCTTTTATTTCTTTTTTTGTCAACGGCGAGGAAATCTTCAAAAGATACCCCGCCTTCTGGGGAAGGCGGCGGTTATGTGGGGTTTTACCCACTAAAACCTCCCCGTGGCCCTATCCTCGGTGCATGACGAGGGGCTCTGGGATCTCCAGTGGAACGCACCGGAGCCCCTCTGCACTGTGCTCAAGGAGAGCACGTCCCGGGGAGGTTACCCTCCCCCTGTGCCCTCGCAGCGCAAGGCGACACGGGCCAGCCGATGTCGCCTTCTTCCCGGGTCCACTTTGGTGGACGACGCAGGCCCCCACCCTTGTCGCCCAGTGAATCCGAGGCCCCTTTAGTCGCCTTGTACGACAGGCAGGGGATACCGTAGTCTTATTCTTGAGAGCCCAGAACTACGAGTACAGAGCTGCGGGCCGGTCTGCCACCGGCCCGCCTGCGCATTCTTCGAACGGGATCGGCCCTCTCCCGATCCCGTTCTGCGGTCTCCTTCTGGGTCATTACTGACTCGCAGAAGGAGACCAGCGCCTTCCATGAGAGTAACCAACCTAATTAAACGTGACTACAAGGTATTCAGTTATATATTAGTCACATGACAGCAAGCTAATAGTGATTGTTACACATGAACTTTTTTTTGTCGAAACTGTCACCTACCATTACGGGACAACCTATATATAATTTTTTAAATCCTTTTAACCCTAACGGGGTGGACAGAAACAGCTTTCGCTGTCGGCTTTTTAGATATATGTGATATGTGGTAAGCCCATAACTATACAACAGATCATTTATTAAAGTGATTTTTATTTCAAAACCGAAAACCGTAAATAATTTATACGAGTAACTGGCCATCATTTCATGGCTATGAAGCGGCTGCTTAGATATGAGATATTAATAATTAAAAAGAGGTTACGTACACAAGATAAAGCCTCCTTTATCAACTTTGCATGACATCACCAGGGGCGATGTAATATCCGTTTCGTATCGTCGGGCCTGTCAATTTATTTATACTCTAACATGTGGAGATTTACGGGGTGGGAGGTGGAATGGATACCGTGCGATGAACGTTATATTTTCTTAATAGAAAATTAATACACACAAAAGTAGTTTCTAGCCTCTTATACTTTAAAGCTAAATTCTTACAACTCGTTAACTTCAACTTTCGAGTTTATTCGACTATGATCAGTGCCTAAGGCAGTTAGTAAATATTATTTAAAATACGCGTGTCATAAAACATGTCGCAAAAACATTCGAGGCCATGAATTTATATGAAATGAAAAATAAATAAAAAAATTACTTTCGTACTTTTAAGACATCAGTAGTTATGACAAGGATCCTTTTAAAAAGAAATAACTCTTACGTTCTAACCGGCTTCAAAAGAAGGAGGTTCTCAATTCGTCTGTATATTTTTATGTTTGTGTTAACGACAGTTAGTCTTACTAAATGCTAATTTAGTTTTAATGCATAAATAAATATTATAATCTGTAAAATATACTTATGAATTAGAATAAGTTAATGGACTGACTAATATAAAAGTACTTTAGTTTCTTCTTCTTGGTCGCTTCAGAGTGGTCGTGGTCATCATGATCCGGTGGGTTGGGCAGCAGACAGCACCCGCCGCACGACGTCTCGCCACCTCCGCCTGGTGGTCGTCAATCGGGCACATTCGTGGAGATGAGCACCCACCATACTCCGCACCTGATCCAACCATCGCATTGGCGATCTACCTCGTGGTCTACTTCCCTCTACTTTGCCCTGCACGACAAGGTTGCTGACGGCCGATAAAAGAACTTTAGTTCAGTCAACTAAAGTTCTTTTATCGGCCGTCAGCAACCAAGTCCGTTTCCGCTTCCGTTTTTGAAAGAGATGCCTATACTAGAAATTTAGGATAATAAGGATAGGACTCTCTCTGTAGATGATCAGTGCATAGTTCAGAATAAGTGAGTTGTGCTGGAGGAAAAGCCCTTTACAAGTGAACCTCTGAAACAAAATCAGTTAGTCTTTATTTAATTACCTCTAAAGCTCTTGATGTTTTGCTAAAATCTGTCAATAAAATGATAAAAAATAATATTTTTTGTTGTGTGTGATGTTGAACAATTCACACTCTCACATTTATTACCGCATAACTTTCGAGTGGGTGAACCGATTTTCATGATTTCTTATTTATTTGAAAGCTTATCATGTGGACCCATTTAAATTTAGTCTAATTCTGACAATGGAATCTATAAGAAAATCATACGAGTCTTAAATTCGCATCAAGTATAAGCGCCACAAGGGGACGATTAACACAACATCACGCTAACCGATTTCGGTTATTCATTTTTTATTAGAAAGTAAATACTTCAAGCGCAGTTTGAGAATTTGGTTAGGTTCTGATTAATTTTATTTCGTAATATTTTTACAATAATCGGAATATAACAACGTGTAACGTTTGATTCGATTTGAAGTCGGTTTTTGTTTTTACTCGAAATATAAGTGCAACGTATGGCCGTAGTTAATTTCACGTAAGAGTTACAAGGAGAAGGATTGAACTCCGTGTTCATGTTTGTAAGTTAATTTATACGACGAGGAACAAGTCCCAAGACATTTATTAGTCTTCCCGCCCTGTGTTTCAGCGGCTTATATTTTATTAGTGTTGTGAATGAGAATAGAATATCGTTGTGGGACATGAAATTAACATTACGGAATAGGGCCACGGGGATTTTCTTTTCTTTTGTATTGATTTTAGTAATTATTTTTTTGAAACATTTCTGACAAACGAGTATTCACGTCTTTAAATGATAAATGCGATCTTATACGTGTAAGTACACAAACTCCAACATACCTCTGAAGAACATAAAGTATAGGGGTTAAAGTAAAAAATGCATCATCGAAATCTGGTAGCGTGATATTGAGTTATTCGTCCATTTGTCGCACATATATATACTCAATGCAAATTTAAGACGAGCGAATGTTCCGCGCGTCCGAACGATGCGATTAAGTCATCGTTCATCATGCGTACAGTAAAGGAGTGGAATAAGTTGCCGGCGTCAGTCTTTCCATCCAAGTACGACGTGGGAGCCTTCAAGACTAGAGTGAATAGGCACTTACTAAACTAGCGCGTACCATCTTTCGACTATATCACCACTTAACATCAGGTGGGATCATGGTCAAGCGCTAGTTTACAGGCATAAAAAAAAGACATATGGTTTTCCCAAGAGTGTCATTGTCAGAACTGGACTTGTTGTAATAATATTGTTTGTAGATGCCCAAAATATTCATAATTATAAAAAACTGGCTGACCCCACATTTTGATTGCCATGTTGTTTTGCCATATTGTATATTATTTTTTCTATTAGAATAATAACAGCAATAAATAACACGACGATAAACCTCTTAATACAAACAATATTTGAAAAACCGTAAAAAATAACTGAACGTCATTCAGGTCGACCGAAGATGGTATCCCCTGCCTGTCATAGAAGGCGACTAAAACGGGCCTCGGTTTCACTGGGCGACAAGGGTGGGGGCCTTTTTAGTCACATACAGTGCAGTGCACAGTGCAGAGGGGCTCCTGTTCGTTCCTCTGGAGATCTCGAAGTCCCTCACCATGCACCGAGGAAGGGCCACCGGGGGGGATTTAGTGGGTGGAACCCCACACACCCTGCACCAAAAAAAAGGTTTTATAAAAAGTGATTTGAATAAAAAAATCTTTTATTTTATTTTTGATACAAACATCTGTCAGTACCCCCCCAGAAACCTTCGTAGACTCATGCACACCACTTTTGATGAAGATCATCACATGATTAAATGCATAGTTTACCTGTAAAGGACATACAGACAGATATTCATTTTTATATATGTAGAAGATAAAGATTCTAAAACCCGATTATGCCTACTGAAGATATCGTCTAAACGCACAAACTTATTAATTTGCTCCATCCTTTCATTATCTATACATAAAACAATTAATGTTTCGTTAAGAGACTCTAGTCTTACTTATTAGTTACAGACACAAGAGCTTTCGAAGTAAATTCCAAGCGCACTATAAAATACGATCGCTAGGTATTTATTTAACGAAATACCTCGCCCGCAAACCAATTGACACGAAACGCTCATTTACTCGCAGACTAATTTATCCCGTCTAATTCAACCCTTAACAAGACGCTGTCCGTAGCTTAAAGGTGGGTATATAACGTACATAGTTTGTATATATTCAGTTAAGCCTTCCGAAAGTAGATCTCGGCGTACATTGGAAGCGAGACACGCACACATGCACAGTAAAGCCGCAAGGCACGTAACATAAGGAGCTTTGAAATTAATTTAGCTCGGAACTAGCTGGCAAATGGATAGACGTGAGCTCGGCGTGGGGGGGTTAGGTGGACCCCCCTTTAATGGCGTGGGTGGGCGCCTTGCGAGGCCGTGTGTCGGGTAAATTCGGCGTTTAGACGAACCTTTGTGGTGGGACCGCTTGTGCTTACGAGTAATTGTGTTGGCTCTTGTTGTGTAACGATTTTATTAACTAACGTTTAACGTGTTCCAATTAAACATTTCAGATAGATAGATACATTCTTTATTGCTCCAATCTACATTACATTTACAATAACTACAATCAGTTGAAGCAACGACTAAGCTTAACCTAAAAGTGGGCAAGGGCAGCCTTACTGTAAGCGGAATCTTCCAGGCAACCCTCTACATAGTAATAAGAAATACACATAAGCAATATATACAAAAGTTACATATAATATATCAATTATTTATATACCTATATATGAATTGTATTTTTTTCATATATATATAGCGCCTTTTTCTTTTCTTTTTTTCTTCTTGTGCTAGGAGATGGTTCACGTCAATAGTCGAATGATGGATTCAAAACTAGGATCTTACGATTTGCAGACCGTACCCTAAACCATTAAGCTATTGACGCTTTCACACATTCACTTTGCTGAGAATATGGTTATGCAGCTTACACTTAAATATAGTAAGAGACTTTGCCTCTTGAATATATATTTTTTCCTTACATTTAGAGTTAATCATCGAATGAAGTCATATTTTGGCTCGACAATTTCTAGTGGTGAATCTGCAATCATAAAGTAACCTCTATCATGCTTTTAAATGAATGGAACTTTTTCACATCTGCCGCTGCCGTGACCACAATCGGCTTAAAACAGGATGTTTAAAGCGTAAAGTCAATAGTGCCATGACTTAGGAGTAGTCTATATCCAGCAGTGGAACTTACGATTACCATCGGCGACCGCCGGACAGAAGAGGACTGCTGCCAGACCTTGTCTCCGCGGACACCACCCATGCCGATACCACCCCTCGAAGCCACATATGAGAGAAGGTCGTTGCGGAACGCCGGTCACACGCACCGCAATGTGACCACCAACAACCACCGACAACAATGTCCTAACCCATCGACCCGCCCGTAGTTGTAGGCGGCGTTACTACCAGTGATACGGGCACCGCCCGGAGCAAAGTTACCCCGAGACCCTGTACAGGACCTGCGTGACTTCATTTGTTGAGCTTAAGATTGATGTTGTTTGTTTCACCAATCCGTCTTAAAGCTTAATTTCGATCCTACATATATGTCCCTCTATTAGACACAGGCATTCTCTATAAAGAGAGTATAATGGCATAGTCCAACACGCGGCCCACTGTGGATTGGCAGATTTCATAACTTGGTAATAGAACATTTTCTAATACCTGTACGTTTTCCTCACGATGATTTTCAAAAAATAAATCAGCACTTAAAATTGCAAAAAGAACAAATTCATTGGTTCACCGGCACCGGGGATCGAACTCGGGTTACTGGCGTACTATACGTACGACTTGAGGCGACCGCCCGGAAACTGAACTACCACGGCTTCATGATCCATCTTATCACGTATTATCACCCTAAACTTAATTTAAAGAAACATTAGCAAAGTATTTAAGTACTCTATAAATCCGTTTGTATTTTCCACATGTCTTATCTATGATATAATATTAAATGTCACGCAATATCCGGCACAACAGCGCCAAAGGCCCGGCAATATCCGACGGACGTGCCCCCAACATATCCTTATACGTTCACAAGGTACGACTCGCGCTATTGTCATGTTCATACCCTGGCCGATCGACGGATAACGGATACCAATATCCGGTACGTGTCGGCTTTACGTTAAATAACTTTCCTTCTAACGTAATATTTAATGGTAAAGTTTGACTTCTTAACCGACTTCAAAAAAGGAAGAGGTGTTTATTTTTACTCGTAAATATTTTATATTTATCACAATATCTCAAAACTTACAGAAAGATTAATCACTTTAAATCACAGTATCACAATTGCTGTAGTGACTCAATCTCCGGGCTCAATTGTTCCATAATATAAGAAAAACGTGAGTTCGATCCTTGATGCCGGTATTACATAAGTTGATTATTAGCTAGTCTCTGTGTCTACCCCATTCGAGTCAAAAAAAACATCTGATTATATTTAATTTATAACTGTCTAAAAGCAATATTGTTATGTTTGTGTAATTTTATCTTAAATCTCATGCATATGATGGCCTGGTAACCTATTGACAACCGTGATTTTTTTTATATGAAAAGTGGCAAACGAGCATACGGCTCACCTGATCTTAAGTGATCACCGTCGCCCTTGAAAATCCACAGCACCAGAGGACCTGCAGGTGCGTTGCCGACCTTTGAGATAGGAATAGGCTCGTTTCTTGAAGGTCCTAAATCGTAAACGTTCGGAAACACCGCTGGCGACAGTTGATTCCACAAGTTGACAGTGCGTGGGAGAAAGTTACGTGAAAAACGTACAGTCGTTGAACGCCAACCATCAAGATGGTGGCGGTGGAATTTGGAATTCTAAGCTACAACATGCTATTATAAAATTACAATTAATACAAATATTAATACGATTTCCGGTCATTTTCCAGAGATTCAAGCTTCTCCCATCGGATGGTTCCATGCAATAATGATAATATTAAACTTGGACGATATTGCAACTTGCTAATACCATAAGACAATATCGTTTAGTATTCGCAATTTACGTTGTACTTCATATTGGATCAAGCTATTGCTTGGAACGATAAATTACACGAGGCTGTGTTTCAGGGGCCACATTCGCTACTGAACTAATGATAACAGATTTACGAGTAAAAACATCAACCGCCTCAAACGTTAAATGCTAATGCAAATAGCATTTAACGTTTGAGGCAGTTCGATTTGAAGTCGGTTGCGTGAACGCTCCCTTTGTATTTCTGAATTATGATTTTTTCGAGATATGAAAGAAAAATTTGTACAGTAAATGGATTGTACGGATTCATTGATTATTTTGACTTTTAGAGATTTCAAGCAATAGAGGTTTTGGGGATTGAGATTTTCGACTTTTCGAGTTTCGACTTAGAGACTATGATCGTTTAGTACCTAAATATAGTAACTCCGTGGTTTTATTTGTTACTGTTTCTTCTTCTACTTAAAGTGCCTCTCCGACTAGCGAAGGTTGGCAGTCAGTTCACCATATCTCTTTCCGTTGGGCGGCACTCGCAATTCCGGTCCACTCCCTTATGTTCCGCAGCGACTTTGCCTATCAAAATAAGTCGATGGTCATATCTCTCGTGTCTCTTTTCTTACCTTGATGGTCTGCAATAGTTTGCGCTTCTCGTTGACTCATCGTAGAAACTCCTCATTTGTCACTTTTGAAGTCCATCTAATACCCAACATGCGCCTACAAGCCCTCATCTCGAACGCTTCAATACGTTGTGTTACTATTTTTTGTGTTGACAATATCAAATTTTGACATTTGCTAAGTTGGTTGACATTTACTAATACTACTACTATGGCGCCTTTCCACTTAACATCAAGTGGGATCATGGTCCAGCACATGCTTAGAAATTATAATAAAATATTAATACGAACATCGGCAAGAAAGTGGATTCAAAATTCGAAATAATTTAATTCTTTTAAAATTATCTATGTCTAGTTAATATCTGCTGTCTGTACGAGTAATTAGAACAATGAACGTAGGTATATATCTCGTAGCACATAATGTAATTATGCACGCTCGTACATACAGCCTTCTAAATACCCGAACAATTTGGAACTAGAGGCGAAGTTGGAAACCGCAGCAGACGGCGGCCATCTTGCCGTCGCCATGGAGACAGGCCGCGAATTGTCTGTTCACCACCTGAAATGTAACATTGTTACGTTGTTTACGAGTGTTACTTGTGCCGAAACTTGTGCCGGAAACAAGGTAAAGGGATATATTTCTCGCCTATAGTCCAATTTCGGTCATTCGATGAAACTTTAAACTACAAAACTTAACCGTAGGATAGAATTAAAGAAAACCGTAAGATATCGTATCGTTTTAAAACTACCTCAAATACGAAATTGGCAGGATACATGAGAAAAACTCATTGGCTCATCTTTAGTACTCATGGGAACTAAATGTGAATTAGATAGTATTTGGTAACTATTTCTATCCCACTAGAATTGAAAACGGGAGATTTTTTTTTCTAACAACTACAAAGGAGTTTCATTAGAATTCATTAAAAATATAATCAAATGATTACAATAAAGTGGTAATGTATTTAATTGTGCTATATTGCAAAGTAAATTGGTTGTTAATTTCTTATATGTTTTGTAGATGTGTTCATGAAGTAATAAAAATATTTTTGTTCTACTTTTTATTTTCCTTCTCAGCGAAGTATTTGGTTGTTGATGTAATGAGGTTCTATATGATTGTCAAGAGGCGTAGACGTGTACATATACCGATAAAAACGTTGGTAACACTGGCTGGAACTACATAAGTGTTAAGTTGTAAGTGTTAACATTCAATTCCGGGCATTTTGTCAATATGTGCAACACCGACTCGTGCACTTCTGGGTCACAGATGCACGAAGGGCTCTCCTTGCATCGAAACTTATTAAGATACTCGGAGTACCCTCCGTGCACTGTCAGGATTTGCACAGTAGTATACAGGGTGTTAGGACCAATTCCGAACAGACATAGTACATTCCGACAGACGATAGTACTAATGACACCTTTAATAATGATTATTATGTTTAGACAGTTCGTGCGTTCGTTGACCCGAGCATCAGCTGTTTTTGACTTTGTGTTTCATTGCTGTTTTTTCTTTTCTAGTAATGTCATGTATTTTTATCAAACTATCGTTTCATTTAGTTATACTAACATGTTGGAGCGTGAATAATGCTAATAAAACTTTTTAAAATATGAGATTTTTTTAAATCAGGATCAATATTTTTTCCGATCCATCAAAGGTGCCATTAGTACTACCTGCTTTCGTTTCGTTTCTACTGTATTCGCTCTTTGAAGCGGTCTCTTGATACCCTGTATATACCAAAATATTACTTTTTACAATTTTTGCCTCTCTGTTGGTTCCGGCTAATCTTTGAAACGGCTCGACCGATTTTGACGAGACATTCACTGGCAAATTCTGATGTAATTAGGAGGAAATTAAATAAATAGTTTTAATCACAGATAACATCGCAGGGCCAAGGTAATATTGAACATATTTTTGTTTTAAGTGTCTATTATTATAATTATTTGTAGTTGTAGGTTTTTTTAATCAAATATATTTATGTATTATAATATAATAAAATTTAATTATGTATAATCAAACGGTGGACTGATGATGTTACCGAAACAATAGACAAGGAGTGGATGAACAGGAACAGAACTTCCTGGGAAAAGATGGAGGAGGCCTTCACCCAAAAAGAGTTCCATATCTGCACCAGAGCAACTAACACTACTAATATATAGTATAAGTTAAAAACTAACAATAGTAACAAATGTTTTAAATTTTTACTTGATTTGTAGTTATGGAGAAAATAAATGGCTTATTATTTTATATTTATACGTGGGTAGCTTATTGTCAATAGCATTCTATACAATTCAAAATCATTCACTCCCGAAAATATTTATGTTGTATGTAAGAGGTACTCTTCAGATGCTTCCCACCTTTAAGTGAGGGCCGAGGTGTTGTTTCCAAGGGTCATCGCTCCCTTCGCACCGGGCATACATAACAATTCGGCGGAGTATTCCAATATAAACGCCGGTCCGCCATTAGCAGGCGAGGCGCGCGGGCGGGACGCTCAAGATATGAGGACTACACTACCCTCACGGCTAAGTGCATGCTAAGTATGGAAATGGAATCCGCGTTTTATTTGTTGCTTCTTAAGTATAAATATTTTTTTTATATTTAATACTAAAGCATTTCCAAAGATTAGATTAAAAATATTATTTTGGTGTATGTACCGTAAATGCATTAATTATATTACAATCAGACAGTCTGATTTAATTTATATTGCTCAACGGAATCTATGTATAGAAAAGAGAATGTATGAGTGTATGTATGTTCACCTACAACTCGAGATTTTTTTTTTATAATTTCTAAGCAAGTGCTTGACTACGATCCCACCTGATGTTAAGTAAAAATGCAGTCCTGTATGGTAACGCGCACTAGCTTAGTAAATGCCTATTCACTCTACTCTTGAAAATACCCACATTGTAATCGGAAGGAAAGACAGACGCGGGCAAACTTTTCCAGTCCTTTGCTGTACGAAGAATGAAAGACGAAGCAAATCGCTTCGTTCGGGTTTGAGGGATGTTCACAACAAAAGGATGAAATCCCGCAGTGCGTCTAGAAGTCCGATGGTGGAACGGGGATGGAGGATATAAATCATGTAGTTCCTGAGCACACTCTCCAAAATACAATCTGTAGAAAACCGAAAGGCTAGCTACCTTACGCCTGTGCTCAAGACTGAGTAGATTGGTTTCAGCTGCGTCACCAAATAGCCTCTTAGCCCGCCTCTCCACCGAGTCCAAAGAGTCCAAAGAATTAATATGTAACTTTCCACGCATATGTGGGAAAAGGGTGACATGACTACTCCTACGAACATATAAGTTATATATGTCGGATAGATGGCGCTGGAGGCGGTGATGTTTATGTTTTGAACCATAGGTCGAATAGATATAGTTTCACTGGCATAAACTTGCTATTAGTATAAGAAATATTGGGTACAACTTGTCAACATTTTAAATTTATTTTGTGTAACTTATTTTATATTACAAGACTGTTTGTACTAAAATAAATTAAAAAAAATATTGAGCAGTTTCCAATTCGTCTAGCTTTCGATATGACAATCAAGAAGGATCCAATCTCTTCAAGTGAATGAAATAAACCTGAAAATCAGATTGTCAATTGTATGTCGCTTGTTCTCGTGTTATTAAAGCGACAAGTTTATTTTTTACTTTAGATAGAATTTCAAAAATATTGTATTAAGTAGGATTAATTGTCCAAGTGCTTTAGAATACTGAAAAATAATAAGCAATTTTTTTTTTATTTACGTATTTAAAAACATCACCGGGCACCAGCTAGTTATAAATAGAAAGAAAAGGCTCAATATTTTCTAGAAAAATTACTAGAAAATTTTCCTTGTACTCTCAAAGCGATTGTAATTTAATAACAGCTAAGTCGCTTTCATGTCTTTTAATAAAAAATCTTTACCACTTTTTACTTTAACTAGGTTTCATTTACTAAGATAAAATATAAAACAAATTATAGATCTTTCTGAAAGGTCGTGACGCTTTTACCTACTCTTTGTGAAGGGTTACAACGTTCATTTGTTTTATATTTATTTTCGTACCGCAGACGTATTTTCTCTTTCCAATGCCAAGGGTATTGTAGCCCTTTATAGCCTTGGTTTGGTTAGTTACGATTAAATGCCAGAAATCAAAGTATAACATAAGAAATCGGTCTCCATGCTTGTGGAGCACAGAGGACAGACAGACTAGTTGTGAAGCACTCTTCATTTCAAATGCCTGTCCACGCGCCGCCTCCCGTACCCTCGCATGTACACGCCCTGCATCCTAGAAGCAGAGCTGCAGCTTAATAACCGTTCGTTTGGATAAGGTGTAGTTGGAATTTAAAAACAATTTTCATATACAAATATATTTTAAGTTATAAATACTTTTTTAATTTCATCAAAAAATGTTTAATTTATTATTAACTATATTTTTTTTTCCATTAATATTTTCTAAATTTTAGAAAAACTCTACTATTTATGATGTGACATATGGTCTGTTTGAAGTTGTCATTCGTTGGAACAACTGAACGTCAAGCTGTCTCATTCACTCAATTTTCTTTAAAGAGGTTTTATAACATCTGTTTTAATAAAAAAAAACACAGAAAAGTAAAAATAGTTTAATTTGGAACAGTAGTTTGCAATAGTTTGGAGGTTATGCGCGTACATAAAATTTATTTATTATTTTATTAAATAAAATTAAAATTATAAAATTTATTATATTAAGCGTCAATAGCCTAATGGTTTAGCGTACGGCCTGCGAATCGTATGGTGGATTCGAACCATTCGACTATTGCCGTGAACCATGTCCTAGCACAAGCTTAAGCTTAGTTGGAATGGTTAACAAGATTGTTAGTAATATTTCTGAAAAAAAAAGAAATAAGCTTTCTTTCTACAAAAATATTTATTGTCGTTCACATACTTAATGCAAATTGAAGACTTATATGGCTTTCTCATAGATGTCATTGTTAGAATTGGACTAAATTGAGATCACACGGCAAGCTTTCAAATAAAAAACGAATCATCAAAATCGTCCAGAAAAGCACGCAATCGAAAGTTATGAGGTAACAAAAACATAAAAAAATAACAGATGAATCGAGAACCTCCTCTTGTTTTGAAGTCGGTTAAAAAATATGATTCATAAATACACTTCAACTAAAGTTAATCGAAATATAAATCAAATAATTACTAAACAAGTGCCGTATCCATTAAATATTATATTAGTACATCGTGTACTGCATGCCCTTCGCTCCTTGGCAAGTGATGAAAGGACGTGTGATGCGTACCCCTCTATTGTGGTTTGTATCTTGGCAACCAACCTGTCGAGGGCCGGGAGGGTCCGCCATTACCGACCTCTCCCACCTGACGATGTGAAATGGTGTAGAAATTGAAATAGATGAAATTCTTTCTATACACGACTTAGTTCGTTGTAAAATCATAAAAACGAACTCTTATATAGAGAAGTAAATAAAGACAATTAACGATAACTTTATTATACTACTTAAACTATAACATTTAACAGTTTAATAAACCTAGTTTGTGTTATATTAAACTTCAAAAAGCAAATTTTCAATTCATTTGTATTTTTTTTTATTTTTTGGTTATGCATTTAGGATTAGAATACGATGAGGTCGTCATGTCCAAAACGGACAAAAGCCCCCAGTAAATGAAGAAAAAAAAATTGTTTCAATTTTTCATTAAGGCCGTGGTAACTTATTGTGTAAGTCGTAAAATTAAATCTAAGAAAAAATTAAAAAAAAAACCAAAAAAGACCTTGTGCCGAATAGGTGTTGTCTCAACATGGTGCTCACACATGTAGCACAGCGTTGATTTTCAGCCAAAAAACCTGTGATAACTAACGAAAGGCGGACGCTGCTGCTGTGTATAGATATCACAAAGTCGAGTGAAGACGCGTTATAAGCATTTTCATTGTCGTCATTGATATGAGAGGCTTCACTTTATTACGTGAAGGGCTCACTCATCTTAGTATTTAATAATTTACCCTACCCACCACCTCCCATGGCCCCACCAACCTCGCGGTTATATGGGCCGAAACGCGGGAGGGTACGCGTGGTCTGGCCGTGTGGCCCCACACGCACCTTCTTGACTCCCTCCCTTTATCAGAGCCTTTCTCGACCATTCTGAGCTCAACCCCTTAAGGGGCTCTACGGCACGCAACGTAATAGCTCGCTCGGCGGCCCGACGACTTTTTAACGCGTTCTTCGTTTATGCCAGGCGTGTGCAAATTCCCTGAACTTGAGGAAATTGCCTTCCGAGGAGACCAGATCGCGGAAGTAGACCGGACCCGGACACGTACGTGTCAGACCGTTCAGTAGCCTAGCGCGCAAATCATCATACAGTGGGCACGACCACGGCACATGGTGGCGATCCTCTGCATCCTGTCCACAATCACACGCAGTATTTAATAATTTGTAAATGAAATGCAAATAAATTAGCCGCCCTTTCCTATTAAGGCGGTAGGCGTTTGATGAGAAACTAACGTACCCAGCCCGCTTCGCCAGCCTAAATTTTGCTTTATTTTATTTAAACAATATACTTCCATCATTAAATATTTAATTTAACTCTCACTGATATATTAAATTATTAATTCCTCTCCATATTCATTCTCTTCACGAGCGGGTAAAGGTCGTTACCTACACCCATGTATCAGTAAATACAAAATCATTCTTATCACTTATAAGAAAACGTGTCAATGTCCGAAATAGAAGTACGACGTATGGCTTGTATATGGTTCATAATGGCATAAATATACACAACGCATGTGTCAATACAAATTTGGGTTATAAAACAATAGAATATCATCATAGTAAATAAATGCTGTATTTGACAGTTCAAAAGAAGAGTGCTCCGATCGTCAGTAGTTGCTTGCGTCCGTAGGAAATACTTGAATAATGACTCCCTACACGTGCCCCCCGGGTAGTGCTAAACAAGCAACAAATTCCGGTGGTAGGCTTCTGCTGCAGGCTTTACCATTAAACAATACCGCCAAATTACTTATGTCGTGGTCCGTTATGATGCCTGATGAAGCCTTGAAGGTTGGGTCTGAGCAGTAGCATTACGATTGTTGACCGAGTACGATGTGACTGTTGAAGACGTACTGGGAACTTGATCATGGAGGGTAGCGGGATCCGAAGCACGGTTATCCGCTGGCCGACCGCAGATAGTTTGGGGCCCAAGTAGTGAGAAAGCCACTTGTGAAAGGCTACCCCGCCAGCTGCAAAAAATACCAGAGTGGCCCCATCGTGCCGGTTGGCGACCGGATGAGAGGACCCGATGCCGTAGAGTGAATAGACATTTACTAAGCTAGTGCGCCTTACTATCCAGGACTGCATTTCCACTTAACATCAGGTGGGATCGTAGTCAAGCACTTGCTTAGAAATTATAAAAAAAAAACAGGTTGTCTCAAAGTTACAACGTACTATATGGGTACATGGTGACACAATTAAGTCACACATATCAGTGATACAATTTAGGAGAGAGACTTGACTATCTAATCAAAATAAAATGGTAAGTAATCGACGTCACTGGATATCAGCTTCAAGCATACAATTACGGGTATGTTTCTCACTCAAAAACCAATCACGTCTAAGCGCTGTTAGAGATCGACTATCCGAGATTGAATTGCGAATCCACGTAATATATCAAAGGTAATCCGATTAAGTTTAGGGGCACTATATATCATGCGACGGTACATAGCCCACCCTGCTGTTTGGTCGCCTAAGCAGGGTGGCTTTTGCGGGCTTAGTCGGATGGTAGAAGATATAAGCAATTTACGGGCATCCTTTCGTTAATACAAATTAAAATACATAAGAACCTCGCATTATATCGATTACTGTTACCAAGTTATCGAAATAGGAGCTCTTCTGCCTGGAACCTGCGTGCTTCTTCAATACATTAATGCTTAAACGAATAATTTGTACCCCTTTTTACGAAAATTATGCTACGAAAGATTATGTACCACATTTAAAGTTAACATGGACGATAACCTAAGACTAGGTCGAGCGACGATCTTCGTAGGGGGGCTGGCAGAAGTTGGATGATAGTGGCTGAAGTTCGTGCACAGTGGCATACATTCGGAGAGGCCTATGTCCAGCAGTTGATATGGAGAAGGAGTGCAAAAGACTTCACCAGTTTCAGTGTTTTGCCAAATGGCGATAATGTTATTTGCAAAATTTCCTCCAATCCTACTAGAAAGCCGTGGTAGCGTAATGCCCGGGTGATCACCTCAAGGTCCACTGTAACGACAAAGGTCCCCGTGTCGCCCGTGGAACCGAGGCCCCTTTTCAATTAATGAAATTCATGCAGCATCCCTACCTGGACTGTATTTCCTAACCCGCTTACGCTCTTCGCTTATCCCGCCGCTTGCGCTCGTCAACTAAGCAGTGGGAGGGGACACAGAGGGGGCTACATTTTCCTGTTTGAAGGCACACGTCGCAAAGGGAAATCCTGTACAGGACAGAGCTCTAAAATTGCCCGCTTGTGATAGAGGTACCCAGATATCTGCCTATCGGGGTACGGTAAGCAAATAAAGAACATTCATTTGTTGTTTTAACCCGTTCTTTAGGCATAATTTTAAAGAGAAACATTTGAAAAACCGTCGGAGTTATAAACAACACTATACCATTAAAAAATAAGCTCTCACGTCCTTTTAACCCTTTTTAGCGGGTAGACAGGGACTGCTTTCTCTGTGCGTTGTTTACCAAGCTTATTAGGTTGGAAGTCCATCGTCATACGTCGGGCACACATTTTTTTAATTCTTTCCCATCTGATGTTAAGTAGAAATGCAGTCCTGAATTGTAAAGCGCACTAGCTTAGTATATGCCTATTCACTCTACTCTTGAAAATACCCACATTGTAATCGGAAGGAAAGACAGACGCGGGCAAACTATTCCAGTCCTTTGCTGTACGAAGAATGAAAGACGAAGCAAATCGCTTCGTTCGGGTTTGAGGGATGTTCACAACAAAAGGATGAAATCCCGCAGTGCGTAGAAGTCCGATGGTGGAAAGGGGATGGAGGAATTAGATCATGTAGTTCCTGAGCACACTCTCCAAAATGCAATCTGTAGAAAACCGAAAGGCTAGCTACCTTACGCCTGGGATCAAGACTGAGCAGGTTGGTTTCAGCTGCGTCACTAAATAGCCTCACACATTTACATACATTTGACATATGGTTTATTTAAGTCACAAAACGAAAAACAGAAATAGTAAAGTTCAATACTTATCAATTAATTATGTTCATAGATTAATCTCAAACTATACGCGTGTGTGACAATAGAATTAACCCATTGACGTAATATAAATTTTAAGTCTCTCTATCTAGTGTCTTATGTCTGAGGATCGTAGTTACCATCAGGGTTGCTTCTGAAGGGGATGAACCTACACTGGCTTTTGTATAATGCGTCTACGGCAGACTAAAATATGGAGAACGACGAGTCTTTTATTTGTTTTGATCAAATAAAATAAAAAAATCTCAATTAATTAACAGTGTTACCAACAAACATAAGGAAAGAGTTACAATACAATACCCACTATTTATCTATTATACCTCTCATGCCATTTCAATTCAAAATTGAAGCAAGCCGCAAGCGGATTTTTTGGAAATCGTTAGGGGAGGACTATGTCTGGCAGTTCATGGACCATCCCCATGGCCGTGATGATAATGATGACGAAAATCGCACAAGTCTATTAATGAGTAAAAATAAAAATGAACTTCAAATCGATTCAAACGTTAAACGTTATTATGCACGGAAGCTATCTTTGTGTGTCCGAATTACCGTAGGAATTACGAAAAAGAATAAATCAGAACCTAACCAAACTCTCATCAAACTACCCCTCAAGTACATCCATTCCCATAAAAAATGAATCATCGAAATGGGTTAGCGTGATATTGAGTTATTCGTCCGTTTGTTGCTCACATACTTAAAGCTAATTTAAGACTAAAAAAGTTTTCTCCAATCGAACCAAGATACTATACGGAAAGCAAGCTTTCAAATGAAAAAGGAATCATCAAAATCGGTTCACCCAGTCGTAACTTATGAGGTAACAAACATACAAAAGCAAGTGTCTGGCCGCAAGGCGCTCGGACGTTAAATTCGTGACAACGTAATTTTTTTCTACTTCACTTAGCACAAATTTGCGTTCTCTATCTCCCTATACCGCGCTCTCGCTTACACACTTTGAACCCACCGTGCACCATCGGTAACTCTCGGGAACTCTCGGTTCGAGCGTAACGGGACATTTCACCGGAATTACATCCAGTATTCATCAATTGATAAGACGTTGTCACGTCAAAAAAAACATACAGCCGAATTGAGAACCACCTCCTTTTATAAAGTTGATTGAAAATCAAGATAGAGACGATATCGACGGAGGTATAAACATTAGAAATAGAAATCTGCGAACCGTACCTGAGAAGCGGCCACACGTCCCCTATCTATAGTAACGGTTACCCTCTGATTGCGAACGCGAGCTTGCGGTGTTTACCTTTACTTTTAACCTCGCCAAGAAACCTTTCAGTGTACCGCGAGCTCTCAGTGCAAAGATGAGATTTTACGATCTTGATTACTTGAGAGCACGGCACAGATTAAAATGCAACGACACGCATGGATCTTCATACACGTTACAAATACTACGTTTGAAGGGGAGTTGTGTTTTTAGATATCTTATGGAAAGATTAAAAGAATATACGATTCTTTTGTAATTTTACTTTTATAATGAAACTCTGTTCGATGTTCTCTTTTGTAGTGTGCTTTCGTATGTTCTTGCAGCGATTGTAATTTGAGAATCTAACAGAGAGATAGACATTCCAATTGACCTTTAACAATTTTATAATAGGGAAAAAGAGTTGAGTGGTTTTTTAAAATAAATATTAAGTATAATATAATATGTATATACTGTCTTAGATTGGGTTGAGAGAATAATTTGTAATAATTGAATAAGACCAATCGAATTTTTGTTTTTTTAATTTTTTGTTTATTTGTTATATAATAAGTAGCTTGTTATATTTTCCCTAATTTACACAAACAAAAATGTCAAAAGCATAAATATTTGACAGTCAATAAATATGTCAATACTTTTTCATTACTGACTAACTACTAGAATAACTACATTTTTAAATCTAAAATACGCCATTAAACAAATATTCTGGATATATGTAGTCGATTATTTAAAAACGGTCTTTAATTTAAGGCAGGTTTAATTTAAGAGGTTACCGTATCGACAGGATCAACATTAAATGTTTGACAGTTACGAAACCCGTGAACATTTTCCATGGGAAAATGATATTTCTATTATGTATATAGGATAGGGAACGCGGTCGAACAGGGTAAAACGTATCGTATATCCGTTTCCTGGTTCTAAGCTACCTCCCCACCAATTTTCGGTCAAATCAGTGCAGCCCTTCTTGAGTTATAAATAATCTTACTAATGTATGTTTGCTATTTGATTAGTTGTGTGTGTACATACTGATGGACACATTAATAACTACATCCGTAACAGGTTACTAAAGAAAAATGTTTATGTGCTTTTCGCATTGTACAGTAACACCCTATTTACTGCCCAATGTTGGGCACAGGCCTTCTCTGTAAAGAGAGTATAAGGGCAAAGTCCGCCACGCGGCTCTAATGTGGATTGACAGACTTCACATGTCTTAGAAAAATTTTTCAAACATTTAGCGTTTCCTCGCGTTGTTTTCCTTCACCACCGAGCACGTTGTAAATCAGCATATAAAACTGCACCAACAATTTCATTGATGCCGGCACCAGGGTTCGAACTCGGCTTGCTAGCGCACTATGCAACTTGTGGCGACCGCCCGGACAGTGAGCTACTTCAGCTGTCATGTATAAATGCGGTTTTAAAGAGTGGTGATCCAGAATCGTACGAAAAATAATAATAATAATAAAATCATTATTTGTCTTACTCCCACATTACATAGTACAGTTTTCATCATGACACAATAGGTGAATGTGGAAGTCAGGAGCTCAGACTAAGTAAACTTGTGTTATGAGTCTCCTTAAATTAAATAAGTCATCTCTACTATGTCTGGAACAAAAGCCATAGTGTTTTTGTTCATATTTTCATCGCTTTTTAAAATAATCAGTAATTAAGTTTATATCTAATCTATGTATTAATATACTAATCTTAAGAAAATATATGGAATAATTTATGCCATTAAATTAAACATATTATAAACATATTAAGGAATACACTAAAATATCCAAGCAACAACGACTCAAAAATTAAGAGACCATCAACAAAAGATTCCGGGCCCATCAACGTCAAACAGACCCAGACATCTTTTGTGAACGCTCTGGGAAAAAATCATCCACAGTCCCACCCTGGCAACCCTATAATTTTTTTTCTATAGAACTCATTTAAACATCTCGATGCATCCCCTGCCCGATGCACCTTGTTGCAAATTAAGTATTCAAACCGAAAAAAATGTGACCCCAAAGAATCGTGGGTAAAAAAGTTTTATCTTTTTTTTTATTATGCCATATTGAAATGAGACACCGTTGTGCGCATATGAAATTGGTCTTTTTATGCACGGTGAAAGGGTTAGACACGTCGGATGGGTGCATTGATTCGATTTTTTTTTTGTAAATTTTGACGGTGCTTAATTTTGAACCCTCTGCTACTGTGTTTCGCAACGGTCCGTTATTTCCGTGTTAAAGTTTAACCTTGATTGAGGAATGAGATAATACAAACAAATAAATAAAATATTTCTACAATCGAGCGCACAGATAATGGTAACGGAGACACAAACTTTATTTTTCAACCGACTTCAAAAAAGGGGAAGGTTCTCAATTCGTCTGTACATTATTTTTCTACCGTCTGCTGATTTGTCCCATTCTCTGATAAAAAAAAAAACTTTTCAGTCCGCCGCCAGTACTTTGTGAAGTCATTGTCCTCCTGCGATTGAACTTGCCATGACAATAGGAATAAAAAGAATATATATAAAAAATATATCATTTAATTTATCATAAATATCATTAATCACACTTTTGTGCGTAGGCCTCCTCTATAAAGAGGGCGGCCTTAGTGCCGATTGGCGTACTTTACATGTCTTAGAAAATGTCGAATTAAGAACCCCTCCTTTTTTGAAGTCGGTTGAAAACTTGAAAAATTGATTGTTTTTGTTGCTCGATATGTTTAGTGGTACGCAACAGACTTCAACCACCCTTTTTGTCTTTTTGTAAAGGCTGCTTCTTTGGCCAACTCAAACAATTCTATGCATTTAGTTAGTTTTGATAATTTGTGTGTGTTTGTATACTATGTACTACCAAGATACATGTTATATGACCGTGTGCTATAAGGGCAATTGGACAATGAATGATTTTAATTACGAGTACAGTTAAAAGGTTAGAACATCTCCACCAAGCCATTGTGCTGATCCACAAAACACACGGACAAAGGCTGGAGAGATAATATCAACAATTTCACACTTGGTACCTTGGGTGCATTTTTTTCAATTCGCCAGAAGTGCTTTATTTCCGACGATAATATCGCCCCCGATTGGATGTCACGTCGTTATTATAGTCGAGTGCCTATTGACTTCTGTACGTTCGTTTATAAATGTAGCTTTTGTGTCTGGGTGTCTGCGTTGATACTTTACGATACACTTCTGCTCCGTTCAAGATTAACTACGATTAAATACGTTGTTTTAGGTTTAAGCATTATAAAAAAAAAAACAAAATAAAAATGTACATTTCCATACATGCGATCTATTTACAAATTTTGGCTGAGACCTTCTAGTAAGCAAGAAATATGCTTGTATCAGAAGATCTCGCTCTTCCATATCAAACTTATTATATTATACAGGTTTTTTTTTAAAATATGTATTATTAATTTATGATTACTATATTATTAATACAAGTATATAAAACATGTAATCTTATTGATGTGTAAACATGTAATATTATGTTATATTTAACTGATCATGAGCATATAATATATAATAATTATTTTATCTACATAAAAAATCATTTTACGTCCTTCAAAACTGTTTTCAATTCGTTTCCAAACAAGTACATTAACGAGCAAAAACAAAAACCGACTTCAAAACGAATCAAACGTTATTATGCGCTGACGCCCGCTTTGTATTTCCGAATTATTGAAAGAATATTACGAAATAAAACTGATCAGAAACTACTCAAACTACACTTGAAGCACATCCTTTCCAATAAAAAAATAATCATCGAAATCGGTTGACTTATTCGTCCCTCTGTGGCGCTCATACTTGATGCAAATTTAAGGCTTATAATTTTCTCATGGATCCTTTCAAATAACAAAAGAACTATCAAAATCGGTTCACCCAGTCGAAAGTTATGCGGTAACAAACATAAAAAATACAGTCGAAATGAGAACCTCCTTATTTTGAAGTCGGTTGAAAATTGTTATCGTCGTGTCATTTTTGAATCGATTTTGTTTTTTTTGCTATTTTAGCATTTAGCATTTACTTTTCGTTCTTTTATTTGTTTTAACTTATTGTCTGGCCGATTCGCCTCAAGTTGCTAGTACATCAGCAACCCAAAATTAATCGGTGCCGGCACCAATAAATTTATTTGTAGCTATTTTTTTTTTTGGTAACGAGAAGGAAATCTTCAAAAAGATACCCCGCCTTCTGGGGGGAAGGCGGCGGTTATGTGGGTTTTTACCCACTAAAACCTCCCAGTGGCCCTTCCTCGGTGCATGATGAGGGCCTCCGGGATCTCCAGTGGAACGCACCGGAGCCCCTCTGCACTGTGCTCAAGGAGAGCACTTCCCGGGGAGGTTACTCCCTCCCCCCCTGTACCCTCGCAGTGCAAGGCGACACGGGCCAGTCGATGTCGCCTTCTTCCCGGGTCCACCTTGACGGACGACAAAGGCCCCCACCCTTGTCGCCCAATGAACCCGAGGCCCCTTTTAGTCGCCTTCTACGACAGGCAGGGGATACCGTAGTCTTATTCTTGAGAGCCCAGAACTACAGGGCTGTTGTAGCTATTCTAAGTGCTGATTTACCATGTGGTCGGCGGTGAAGGAAGATGTGAAGTCTGCCAATCCGAACGGAGGGCTGCGAGACGGACTACGGCCTTAAACTGTCCTTACAGAGAAGGCCCAACAGTAGGACATAAATATATAAGCTGTAACTTTAAGTGAACCCGTAAATACAGTCCCACAATTGTCGTTATATTTGGTTTTCACTAAATATAAAACAAAATTTCAACAAAACGATTATTTTATCGTTAATAATTACACAACAAGTTGAACTAAAACAACAATGATCACTTATCATGCAAGACAAATTCGCTAAATGGAAACGCAAACGGAACATGCAAAAGCACATAAATCTCGTCCCGGCAACGGCGACATGTTTTCCAAACTTCGGTAACGCCGTCACTCCCCCGGGATCGGCGGGACACGCACCTATTTACTAACCCTAGCTGACCCCTAACCCTGCCTACCTAAATATGACCTTTACGCCTGGCCCTCGGTCATTGTGTAGAGAATTAATCGGCTGGTATGCCTTTGTAGTGGACACTGCCCATCCGTTATTCGCGACCGTTCCTTATTGTGTTTGAATTAAAAGTTTTTAAGTGTCCCCCCTCGCCCGGTTTACGGTTTTAACAGAACCGGTTTGCAATTTTTTTCAAATTGCATACACGTTAGTCTACTAGTAAAATACGCAGTGTATGTAGTGCATATATGATTTTTTCTTATTTACTATTTTTACAAATGTGGTAATTACTGGATGTGTATTAGAAAATACTTAAAAAGTATTCAAAAAGACGATCCTAATTGATACACTATTATCATTTTGGCCTATATCTAGGCTGTTCGATACATACCCGTTTTCTTAATGCGGCGGGAAAATTCAAAATAAACGGCATTATCGTGTTCTTTTTTCAAATTTGACAGCAACAAATTCGAATCCTGTGTTCGAATCGTGTGATGAAATAAAATAAAAGTGCATTCGATTTACCGTGACGGCGTATCTTCAATGACAACCATTAGATATTGGTTTAACGGACTTACGCGGGGCAGAAGGACACCTTTTTTTTTACGCGGGTGAATCTGTTTATAAACCATCCTCCGGTACCCTGGATGGGCCCGGAGGGATGTGTGGGACTCCGTCTCGACTGTGCCTGGGCAGCCGTTATGAGCGGGGTGTCCCGGATCTGTCAGCGACAGGACACCCCAACGACCGGCCGGTCCCGGCAAAGACCGGACTTCACCCTCAAAGGGGACTTCTCCGGCTCTCAGAGAAGTCCCGACGACGCCGAAGCATGCTGGGGCCAGGTACCCATCCTGGCCCCGCTTCGGATTGCGGGGGCGGCGAGAGGAGACGTCTGAAACGCCTCCTGCGCACCCCGACTCGTCCCCTGGGCAGAAGGACACCTGGGAACCCCTTGGCAATTGAGAATAGTACAGAAGATATGCTTAATTAATATCATTATAGCCGTACGCCGAATTAAATTTCGAGGCTTAGTTGATGAAGTGGACAATGGAATCGAGCACAATTTTTTAGCGAAAGTGATTTTTTATACTCAAATAACCGAAAATTTTAATTTTTTTTACACACACATCTCTTTCTTTCTCTCTCTTCCTTGCTATTGATTCCACATGGTGGTGGGAACAATTTTACTGCTTTTCACTTTCCACTTCGCTCTGTTCCCGACATCGTCTTGGGAAATCTTGCACTCCCTCATGTCTCTCGATTCTACAGTCAGTACCTTGTCTTGGGTTTTCCTCTGGATCTTCGTCCGGGAAAGGAAAGCTGTATTATTATTATTTTACACACATAATTATTAAACTTATATTAATTTTTACATACACTTTTTTCTCAGATTTTAGGTACAGATGCTAGACTAATCGATGGAATATAGGTATTTTTCATTTAAATGGTGCATTCCGAGTGGAATTTGAATTTGCGACCATCAATTCATAATTCTAACCGATTAGCCACCAGGCTATCACCTCTATTAAGTTTAATAATATAATATTTGGTATTATTACTACAGGAACGTTGTGTAGCGCGTTTTGCATTACCGTACAGTTATTTTGCATAAAGCTCACCCCCTCTCCGGTTGAATTTGTTATTATTAGACACAATTTATTGCACCGGAAGTGGAGCCCTTCGCATTTGCATAAAAATGCAGCATAACATTATGTATGTATGTGTGTACTACACGTGCAATGCTGGATATACGCACGTTTGACGTCATCTGTTTAAGTGTCCTCTAATTTCAACTTAATGCCAATAAGGAGGAATCATGACGCGAATGTGAGTGGCGGTGACCAGTTCCTTATGTCCTAGGCAATTTCTTGCCTTTTACAACCATCTTCAAAACGAAGAGGTTCTCAATTCGTCTGTACGTTTTTATGTTTGTTAGCTCGTAACTTTCGACTGGATGAGCTGGTTTTGATGATTATTTTTTTATTTGAATTCTGGGGCTTCCTGCGTGGTCCCATTTACATTTGGCATCCATAAGAAAACCATATATCGTAAATTTAAGTATGTGTGCTACAAACAGACGAAAAAGTCAACCGATTTCGATGATTCAAACATTAGCTTTACCACGGAAAACAAAACGCAGCAGTATTGGCCGTTACAGTGGTCCACTTCTAGGTCAGATATTCAGTCCTTATTAAGAAAACTTTTTAGTGACATTTTTTTAATTACATTATTATAGGAACTAGTTGTCGCCCTATATTGTAAATTTGATTTTAATCCAGAAATCCGAGCATTAAAATTACATATTAACTATCTGTCAGTAATTATTTGTAATGGTTTTTTAACCGTTGCTTAGCAACCATCTAACGGCCGTATGTAGCATTGTAAAACAAGCCAAACAAAGTACAGCCAAACGCATGGTAGCGTGTAATGTTTTTTTATGAAGACGGTCGAAGCAATTACGATAATTTAGAATTTTTTCTTCAATAAAAGTCGGCACTGCTTCATCTAAAATTGGAGAACCTAGAAGGCGAAGGGAATCTTTTTCTATAGTTTTGATACCTTTTTTTTTTGTTGACGGGGAGGAAATCTTCACAAAGATACCCCGCCTTCTGGGGGGAAGGCGGCGGTTATGTTCCCCACATAACCACCTTCTTACCCACTAAAACCTCCCCGGTGGCCCTTTCGTCGGTGCATGACGAGGGGCTCCGGGATCTCCAGTGGAACGCACCGGAGCCCCTCTGCACTGTGCTCAAGGAGAACACGTCCCGGTGGGGAGGCTACTCCCTCCCCCCCTGTGCCCTCGCAGCGCAAGGCGACTCGGGCCAGCCGATGTCGCCTTCTTCCCGGGTCCACTTTGGTGGACGACTCAGGCCCCCACCCTTGTCGCCCAGTGAACCCGAGGCCCCTTTTAGTCGCCTTGTACGACAGGCAGGCGATACCGTAGTCTTATTCTTGAGAGCCCAGAACTACAGGGCTAATAGTTTTGATACCTGGACCAACACTACAAAATTTTGAATAATTGTAATCATTGTTTAAAGACTGATTGAGAAAAAATAATTCACATTTGGAAAAGTTCAATTCTAAACCAATTAGTGCGAATTCTGTCTGTAAATAAATTAGATCTTTTAAAACTGTTTCTATGTCGCCCCCCTAGGGTACATAGAAACAGTTTTAAAAGATCTAGATACCATGTATTAAATTTGGATTCTAATTTTTGTAAAATGGGATGAATGGCAAGGCTGAAGATGACCGGCCCTAAGGGGACTCCCTGCTGACACCCTACCGAAGATAGAATTAAATTATTTTTATATATTAATTTGGAAGATGAGCTATAGCATTGCCAAAGAAACCCAATTATTAATTTATTCCATTTCGTACGTAATTTTAAAATAATGTCAGCATTCTAGACTTCTTGTGCGTATGAACTTAAAGTATGAGAAATTTGATAGGTGCTCGCTCCTCCGTCAAACCGAAAGTTTTTTCTTTACGTAATAATATAATTATTAGCATAATTTTATCACCATAATTCATTATTAAATTTGACAGTTTCAAATAATAGCGAATGTCTAGTGTCTATAAGCTCCCAGTCTAGCAATGTTTAAAAATAGGTTGATGTTATGGCTGGTTGAGAGGGCATTTTATAGTGTGGAGGAATTAAGAAATGAAATTACAAATTAAAATCATTTTATGTCTTCGATGTACTATTTTTTCATTATTTTTTTTCTATTCAATTATCTAATTTAATTTGTAATAATTTGTAGTTAATAATTGACTTGTAATTTATTATATTACCAATTAAATCTGAATCTATTTCATGTTATTTTTTTATAATTGTTGTTTTAGACATTGTGTAATGTAATCATCGAATTACGTAAATAAATGCATACATAAATGAAAGTATATAGCGCCTTCTTATCCCGGATTTCTGTTTCATTCAACCTAAACCCTGTCAGTCAAACTGCCATAGAACGGATCAGTAGGAAAGGTGTGCGATATCGTTTATGCAAATTTCCATTCGCTATCCACGCTACTTTCTCCTTTAACTCATTACAATAAAGACGACTATAGCCTGTAATATATGGGAATAAAAATAATATTTGCATTTTAAAATCCCTCACGCAAATTTCGCAGTAATTGCTAGTGATCTAATGTCCCTTTTTGCAAAGCAATTCGATTTGATTTAAGACCTTTTATTAGGAGTTTTCATCTAATTTGCATGGCGCATTGTTAAGGGAAGTTTTACTTTTTAAATGGCCACAAAAGATTTTTTTTTAATAAACAACATTGCGAATGCGCTCGAAGTTACTTTCGGGAACATCTGCCGCGTAGACCCTTTGGGTCCGCGTGTGCCAAAATTTGAATATTGCAAATGTATCGCTTTGCATTTCCTACCTGAGTAGATTAAACTCAAAATTATCGGCTATTTTTATTATACTATTTGAATTTGGAATTTCTTTTTTAATGATCTATGCTAATCAGCCAAGAGGCCTCAGTTACACCGGATTTTAAGATTTTTAAATAGTTATTATTCTCGGAAATCGCTTCTTAAGTGCTGCTCTAGTGCAATTATTCTAGATTCCAGGCAGCAATATTTTCATTTACAAAAAAAACTTGGTAAGAAAAAAATTACATCTTATTTTAATTATATATAAATATATATATTTCTTGGTTTAAGGCAATTTTAATGTTGATAAAAGTTTACTAAACAAGCAGATTTGGCTCCGAGTTTTTTTATTGTAATGGTCATTTTTGGCTCTTTGGCTAATCATTTTGCCGACTACTGCCCTAAATCATTAGGCTATTGACGCTTAAACATTAAATGAAACAAACAATATGAGTAGTCTAAGCTAGGGTTGAAAGGACGTAAGAGTTTTTGTATGTATGTGGAAGTAGAGAATGTGTTGTGCCAGTACGCTACATGGAAAACCATAACTTGATACCCCATTCAATATTTATATATTAATATCTTCTTACGTGTAATAAATCAATTTATAGTACAATTTACAATTATTTACGACGCGTGCTGTAATTATTAACAAATTCAATAATTCGTTAACATCGCAGGTCATTCCGGACAATGTGACTCTTTGTAAAGAACCAGTGTTGCCAGCCCACGGACAGTTCCCCTACACTTTATAGGTTGTTTTGTAAAGAAATATCGCGAATTGTAAAATAAAGGCGCGTGGTCGAACCCGTTCTTTGGCAAATGAACTAGAAAGACTGGTTGTTGCGAAAACCCCGCGGGTTTTATTTTGCGCGGATTTGCTAAACATAATGATTTTCAATGTCTCCCATTGTTACCAACTTTACACAGAAAGTCACGGTGTTTGAATGTTAATAAATATTTTTGTTATAATTCCAAACCAATGTCGGGCAGATGGTCGAGATTTATGTTTTGTAATGGCATCGGGTAAATGGTATACACTAATGGCGGTCATTGACCTCGTCATTGTATATCAGACTTAAAATCTTATACGAATTGAATTACTAGATTTTTAAGTAATAAATATTTGCACTAGACTTCTATTTATTCACTATACTCTGGTTTTTTTTTTTTGGACCAACTATCACAATTGGCACAGAGAAGCTGGCCTTTACTGCTTCACCGGATTTGAGAGGTGGCATAGCTCTTAAGTCGCTTAGCCTGAACCTCTATTGCTAGTAACTCGACACAAGGGTCCCCCCGGTGAGGGGTAACCTCGGCTTGGACGGTTACTATGTTACGCGTAAGCATGCCGATCCGAGGGCGCCCGAGAGGGCCGAACCACGACTCGGTCGGTAGCTATTTTATTAACGAAATCTATTGGGACAATCTAAGCTAAACTAACTTATATGCCACTTCGGGAAGCGTTAGCGCTGGGAGAAGAAGTGGCCGAAGAAACTCCAGCAACGCTCCTAATCCTATCGAGGGGGTGGTTTTCCCATAAAATACTTGTATCGCGCAAGGATTATTCGCAACCTCCGACGGTCGCGGATGGACGCTTTGTAGATTTGTAAAGATCTATATACTCTATATTCATTCATTTACAAAATCCAAACACACATAGTGTTAATTAAACCTAAGCGGTTGATTTTACACTATGTATCAATTTTCAATGGACTTCAAAATGAGAAGGTTTTCGATTCGTCTGTATTTTTGTAGGTTTCTTAGCGCAAAACTTTCTACTGGTTGAACCGATTTGGATTATTCTTCTTCAATTCTGGTTTTGGTCCAATTCTAGCAATGGGATCCTTTGTTATTTGCATTAATTACGAGCGCCACAAATAGACGAAAAACTCAACATCACGCCAACGTATTTCGATTATTCATTTTTTATTGGAAAGGATATTCTTTAAGAGTACTTTGATGAATGGTTAGGTTTTGATAAAGTTTGATCTAATAATATTCCTACGATAATTCGTAAATATATACACTACATATATTCATATTCCTATCCATCTCCCTTTGGCATCTTCCAACTATCGTCAAATCCCTCACCGAGGGGACCCTTGTGGCGAGTTACTAGCAATAGAGGTTCAGGCTAAGCGACCTAAGAGCTATGCCACCTTTCAATCCGGTGAAGCAGTCAAGGCCAGCTTCTCTGGCCAATCTGTGTAGTTCGTCATAAAAAAAAATCGTCAAAATTCATTTATGTGGCGCGCTGGTCACACGCTTAATAGATATTCTAAAAGTACAGAAGTAGACATCTTTAATACTACAACTGTAGCAATAAGACGGGCATTGTATCGAAATTTCTTTAATTCAAAAAATTTTAGTATGCTTTTTTATTATTAATGTTTTTGCTCACACAATAAAATAATTTTAAAGTATTTCGTATTCGCGAAGATCTGTTATTGGCAGTCTATTTCTTAATTATTACTGTATCTTTTTTGTAAATTTTATTGCTGTTGATCTTCCTGTAAATAAATAAATAAAAACAAAAAGGGCGTCCGAGCGTATACGGTTTGATTCGCTTTTTGTTTTTACTCGTAAATATACTCGTCTACCGTACAGACAGCTGAGAGATTTACAATTGGTAGATAATACTAAATATATAAATGTTTGTTTGTGGTGGTCAGTGATTTATTAAGCTTTAGAGGGGTAGACACAGATTATGGGTAAGTATTTCGCGTATCACTCAATTTTTTTATAACTACACATGCATTCGCGTTGAGTATAAAAAAGTGGCGGTTATGTGGGGTTCTTACCCACTAAAACCTCCCCGGTGGCCCTTTCGGTGGGATCTCCAGTGGAACGCACCGGAGCCCCTCTGCTCTGTGCTCAAGGATGCTCTCCTTCGTCCCGGGGGGGAAGGTTAGTCCCTCCCCCCCTGTGCCCTCGCAGCGCAAGGTGGCACGGCCAGCCGATGTCGCCTTCTTCCCGGGTCCACTTTGGTGGACGACTCAGGCCCCCACCCTTGTCGCCCAGTGAACCCGTGGCCCCTTTTAGTCGCCTTCTAGAGCCTGCAAGAGTATAAAGCCAAGTTCTTCTCTTAAAAAGAGTATAAGGGAATAAGTCCGTCACGCGGCTCTAGTAGGGGCTGGCGGACTTCGTATGTTTTAGAAAAGTTTTCTAATATAACCAGGTTTTCCTAATTCCTACGTGTTTTTTACTCTTACCATTCATATATCATTCGATGTTACATCTAACAGTTATTTTAATGTACTAACTGTCAGATATCTGGTCATAACGGTATGATCGTTTTTCATAAGTTGCTTAAGTTTTACTTCCATTCCGACGTTTAGTGCCTTCTTTGAATGATTAAATTTTATGACTGATGATTATGATTATTGTATAAATTTATATACAAATGTATAGCGTAAAAACTTTTAACTCAATATCATGTGACATTGTCCAAAATCAAATTAATTAAAAAAAAAGTGACTCACTTCAATGACTGATGTATGCATACGCCCTAAAATTCGAAAATGGAATGCTCAGGTTGGCGCCAAAATTCGTTGTTACTCTGGACCGCGCACCGCCTCACACACGCGCCACGCCCCACATATGGCGGCCAATCGCATGTCGCCGAACACCCTCGCGCTACACGCATATCGATCTGCCGAGTGCGGACACCGCTCGAACAGTTTACGTTTCGACATATCACACGCTAAACACTACCAAACAATACCATATGTATATCACGCAGCGTAATTTATACTCTATTTCCATGTAATAAGGTTGAGTTTTAAATGTAAACATTACTGGCGCTTGCGTTAAATTATTAGTCTATGGAGTAATTTATACAATTTAGACGTTGGTACGCCAAAATGAGCGGTTGGTATAAATGTTTTAGGACTGGAGTTTGTACGGCCTATTCCTTGTTTAATTCTCTTTGTTCTTACTAGTTCACATATTGCCACCACAATCCGTATCCATTTTCCTTTATTTTTTTGTATGTATATATTCTTCTCTTCTTTCTCTTCTGGAAAAACACAAAATTACTCTACATAATTTAACAATACTTATTCTAGCAGCATATTATAATACAAACTAATTTAAATATTTTTCGTAATCTAATTGAGGATAACTTTTCAAAAATCAAGCAATAAAACAAAAAATTACAAAGAATTTAATTTTCAGCGCCATCTAACGCAAAATCTAATACTAAATTGAATGCCATCTTTAGGGTAACATTGCTATTACTATCACGAGAAAATTATTTCTTTTAATTAGTTTCTATTACTCGAAAACAGATGTCACTATTCTTATATTTTAGGTGACCGCCTACTTTACTGGACAGTGGATATAGGACAACGGTTTTATTTCAGAACCTATCGTTTTATTAGAACCTTACAAATATATTAATAACAAGGAGGGAAAGAACTTTTCGTTTTTCCGGAATAAATAGTAGCGTATCTGTCTGGACTACAATCTGTGTCAAATTTCATCCAATTTTGGATGGATAATGATAAAACGCTGATTGATTAACAAACACCCAAACTTTCGTATTTATAATATGACATTTATTTACACTTATACAACTAACCTAACCTATTTTTTATGAAATTTTAATTAATATCCGCCAGAAAGTTCACACAGTTTAGGTTTTTGGTTTTGCAACTTTCTTATGATGATCCAACATCTTTTACATCCATGGAAGAACTTGGGGTGCTTTTCGACAAAACAAAAAGGACTTACTAGTAGTAACGAGTCTGCATCATATATATATCAAAATACAATTATGTGCAAAGTTAGGTCTTTAATAATATAAAAAATATTACTTTATTATTATATTTCTTTTATTTATTTTGATACCTTAAGTTTTTATAATATTTCTATAAAAAGTAAAATACAGAAAAATATCATACAAAATACAAAAACATTACAAAAACCTAACCTAGTGTGTGCCACCGGCAACGAAGCAGAACCCAAGCAACCGGTGGTTAGGGCGACATAGAGAGAAACCTCCTGACGATGCGTGCCGTGTCCAGAAGTACTGCCTTCCATTATTATATTTATTATTATATTGATTTAATGTAATTAAATAAGCAGGTTTTACAACTGGCAAAGCAATAGACAAAGTTCATGTTTTTCATCATTTTTATTAGTGTCAATTCATTACATTATTATTGTGAAAAAATGCAAAAATTGTGTATAAATCTCTCAACCTGAAACTAGACTTAAATTTTTATAACAAAAATTTTCTTAAATTACGCGAATATTACTCAATGAATGAACCTACTTCAAGAGCTGTTTAAAAAGTTACAACCCATATCTATATAAATGCCCCACTGTTGGGCACAGGTATCCTCTGTGAAGAGAGTATAAGGGCACATTAAGCCACGCGGCACTAGTTCAGATTGCAACTTCATGTCTTAGAAAATTTTCTAAGGTATGTTGGTTCCCACATAATGTTTTCCTTCGGCAAAATTATTTATTATTCAATCAAATATTTTAACAAGCCTCGATTTTCTTCTATCTTAATCATATCAAAATTTTACGAATTTTAGAAACCGATAACCATCTAAGTTTAGTTTCAACTATTGCCAAAAAAAATACTCCAATCAAATACATAACCAGCTTTCACGGCTTCATCCAGTAAAAATGCGGAGGCTTTCACTATCTTTCAGATTGGATTTTTAAAAGATTATATTCTAACAGATCTTATAGATACAGTAAAAGAAAAATTCTTAGTAAATGTCATTAGTTTTCCTTGGTTGTTTCTCTGACCCAATTTTAATAGATTAAAATTGAGACAAAACTGCCAATGCAGAACTAGTTTGAAGTAACCATACATGTTACAAAGTTAATTTAAGTTTGTGTGTACATTGTATACAGTGATATGTCTATACAGTATAAATATATTAATCACATTACACATTAAAAGGAAAGAACACAATACAATATAATATTAAATTTAACATGACCTACTGTGCCATTTTCATTTTAACTTTTATTATTGTCATACAATAACATGTTTACAAGCTTGAAGAAAATATATTAATAAGTAATAATGCACATTTAAATCTTAATTAAGATTACAATTTACATCAAAAAGCAATTAGTTTAATATCTATCTCGCTGTTACAGCAGTAGATATTAAACTAATTGCTTGCAGAGATTAGTTTGTATAAATATAAACACTTAAGAGTTAATCTCTTCACTGTAAAACATTGACAACAAATTATATTAGGCAGGGTTTCCATTAATATGCACTTCCTTTGAAGGTTCGTTTAGTACTAGTGGAATGTTGCCACCACTATTCTTTGGCACCCATCCCGCTGATTCTTCTTCTATTTTCTTCTTTTCCTCTTTTAATCTTTCATATTCATCTATCTCTATCTGGTATTTTGGAGTTGTAATTCCGAAGAAGTTTGCCAATGACTCTCCTGCATAATCTACTGCACCTAAAACTTTTGTTCCTGATTTCTTAGCATAATAGGAGAACCATGGGCCCCATGGCAGAATTTTCTGAAATGAGACAAAAATTTATTTAAGTTCATAGCTCATTACCATCACAAAAGAAGTTGTCTAGATGTTTATTAGAAAAAAATCACAGGCTAACAGTATTTACTATCTTCAAAACTCACAGCAGATAAACCAATAACAGCACACAACTACTTCCTGTCAAGACACAAACAGCATTGTGTTAAGTTGTTATTTAAAACCACTATTCAACCATGGCGTGATTTTTATATACACAGTTACAGTGGTTTCTTCAGGTGTCCAAAAGAAAATATTGTTAATATTTTTTAGGATATTACATATTTTCTTATTAATTATCCCCAATATGGTAAATAAGCAGATGAAATCTTTCAAATATTTATGGCTTATTAGATCGCTTGCAATATGGGTAATATTAATTTATTATTATCTTTAAAAACCTAAATAATATAATTTAAGGGCTATAGAATGTTAATGGTAAGTGTTGTTACATTCATCCTAAAAGTATACTGAATGTTATGGAATATTTATAATTTAATTAATACGTATTAAGCCCCATATTAATAACGTAATGCCAATTTATTACTTTACTGCATTCTGGTCACTATTTCACTTCTATTTAATTTTGTGATGGAATTTCTTTTTCAATTACAAGTTGATTAATTACTCACTGGATCAATGCTTTGTTCACTACTGGGAGCGCTAGCCAATTCTTTAGCATTTACTTCTTCAATTTCCTCCTCGACGCCATCACTAAAATGTATGACTTTAATAGGACGTTTTATAGTTAAATTTACTTGAGCGGCAGAATCATTTTCTCTTCTTTCCATTGTGAAGATAAAATGAACAGTATAACTAAATTCACGCAAATGTATTTATATAGCGTTAGGTCATTCTTCTCTTTGATACTTCACGTTTTGTATTTACTTTACTGTCAATGTCATCTCTGTCATGTTATGACAAACAAAGCAATAAAAATAAATAAGTTCTTTTTATCCAAACGGATTAGACAGAATATTAATTTTAGCAAGTTGCTTCTAAAATTCCTTAACTATATTTTTCGCTTTTCCTAGTTGATGATGCTTACGAGAATGGCGATATAAGTGATAACGATTTATATATATTTTTATTTTAATCTTTTTACACTCTAGGTAGTGTGCATTGAATGCACAAAAAAAGACTATTTACTATGTCATACATACACAGTATATGTAGTTTACTTGATTTCATTATATTATTTGTTATTTTTAAAATAATACAATTCAAATTGAGGTTTTTTGAATTGTCAAATAATGTCAACAAACAATGAAGACGTTGCGTCGGCCTTTAAACTACCAAAATTCTCCTATTACTACCAAGAACAAGACATGGCTGTATAGACTAAAGTCTTTTGCCTTTCCCATTAGGGATAAATTAATATCATCATCATCATGCGTCGAATTTAAAATCCGACATTTCTTTAATTTCTTGGGAAAGACTTTTGAAAGTACAACAACAAGCCTTTTAATGTTTATGGACTTGGAATTGACCTTCATTGAGTTTCTAATTTATCTACATCTCTAATATACTACTGTAATCATTATTTGTTACATTCTTCATTTAGTTTTGTGTATATTCTTAAGTATAATGGAGGGATTTTGTAGAGGATGTTTAATTCAATTTGAACCTTCAGAATTGTTGCAATACACTGAAAAAAATAGAAGATTGTTTATTTATTGTACTGGTATACAGGTAAGTTTTTTTTTTATGTAACATAAATCTACGAAAGGCAAAGAAAAGTGATTGAGTATCGCGCTGCTCAATGTCTTTATATTTAAAAGAATGTTAGTTACTAACCTACTATGTTTCAGGTGAAACGCAATGATACTTTTACATTTCAATTATGCAAAGACTGCAATCTTAATATGAAAGTCGCTTGCAAGTTTAAAAAATCATGTAAAAATTCCGATAAGAAATTGAGAAAATATCTGGCTCTAAAAGATGTTGGAGAAAATGTTGACTTTCCCACCTTTTTCAAGAATAATGATGACTCCATGGCATTCGGGTAAATTGGTTTGAATTATAATAATAACTAAACAAAACACCTAAACCGTAATGTTCCCTGCAATTCAATGTCCAATGGTGAGTGGGTTATATCCTAATCGAGAATAATTAAAAAAATTCAAGTCATTTATTTTTTGGATAGGAGTATTTTATAGACATTGTGTGAGGTTTTTAAGTTCTATAATTTAAAGATATTTTTAATTGGAATCTACAAAAACTTTAAAATGTATATATTTGTTAAAAAAAAAATTTATAGAATAGCTTTAAATTTTTGGAAGAAAATCATTAGTCATAGACACACCACCATGTAAAACATATTTTAAAAAGTTGGTGATATTAATTGACACCTGTATATTATACCCAATCTCAATACATTTTTGATTAGGATTATAAACTCTAATTAAATTTTTCTTTTAATCACTCAGGGAATTGTTTTAGAAGAATAGATTAATACCAAATCAAAACTGCAGCAATAACCTTTTCAAAGCACACATTGCTCTCTTCAATCCTCCTAGTGGTTCAGTTACTGGAAGTAATATGATTATATATATCAGTGTTTTTTTTTTAAAATGGCATGATGTCCCATCATACAAATGTGGCATGTAGGCAGGAAATCTATTAACTTATTATAAAAATATCACTTAAATAAATGGTTTATTCTCAGGTTTCCACTCACAGGAAATAGTACTCCCTGCAATAGTAAACCTAAAGATGATGATAATGGTAAGTTTTAATAGACTTGATGAGAACTGACCACCTAATTCTTTAAAAATATAAAACTATAGATTTTAAATTTGTATAATGTTTTGGACTATTGATAATAAGGAGAACACAAGTGTTGCTGGAGTTTCTGTTGTGATTTGTACACTCTTTCTCAAATATACCTTATAAAACATATATATGTGTTCAAGAATGAAAATTTGTTTCCACTACTAAACTCTACCTGAGTCTCCTATTAGTGTGATGTAATTAGTACCAATGTACTGGTGATGAACAATTTATTCTTTGATACCTTTTACAGAATCAACATGCACAAGCATACAAAACTTCATCAGTGATATCATGGAATCGGAGGAAATACCAGCTACAGAGGCTCGCATCATACGGGAGGTCATCGAAGAAGAGGCGGATATTTTAGATGACTCTATAGATTCACAGTGGCTTCAGGATGATGTCTCTATAGATACTGATTTCAAGCTAGATTTCAGGTAAAATTGAGTTATAGTGAAACAACTGCAAGGAAAAAAGATTCTTGGCTTTATTCTCTTACATTCTCATTACTTGTAGGTAAATATAACTAGGCACTATGTTACATCATTATATATTGCCTATTATATACTCTATATATATAGATATATACATACATTAGTATTTCATATGTGTATTTATTCTCAAACATGGTTAAACTAGCAGAGAATTACACTAAGGCTTAGTGTAATTCTCTGCTAGTTTTAGTCTTATAGGAAAAACGGGAAATTAAAGTGTTATAAATAATAATAAATTTTATTTTACAGTTTCAGTCCATTTGTAACACCTCAGTATGTAAATGAAGGATATTCTTACACACCAAAGAAACTCGATAATGAAAAATCGATGACAGTAGATCTTCAGAATCTGAATACCAATAATGAAGTTACAAAAAACATCTGTGAAAAATTAATGACAAATTTAGAACATTTTAATGATATGGGATCAAAGTGTACAATAGACAAAAACTTAGAAAATGCCTTGAATAATGCAAATGAAAACATTTCTTTGCATGATCTACTTGTAACACCGCCATGTAAGAATTTTTTAAAATACTATTACGTAAATTGAATACCATCATAATGCTCGTTTCGTTTTAGCTTTGTTTTGGTTGTATCTCTTAAAATAAAGCTATTTCTTTAGATTACTTCAACTTCTTTAAATTTTTAATTACTAGACTTAACAATGATAGCTGAATGTTGGAGAAGCTGAGAGTCAGACTTATGTTCAACCAATCAAGGATTATAATCCCAGTATCTAACATATAAAAAAACTACCTTTTGTAAATATTTTGGATATAATAAGCTCATTGATAAGCAATTGCTCTGTGTGTGACAGCACTGAAAATCAGCGCTGTCGCATCCTTGCGACCACAAATACTGAGACGGTGCCCAATAAGGGCATCATATACTATTTGTCTGTTCCTTCCTTAAATTGTATTGTGTTGAATTTTTCATTCTTTTATGCTATATTTTATGTAATTTGTATAATAAATGTAATGTGTTTGTTGTTTTTGATGCCAATAAATTAAATGTCTTTATCACAAAGACATTTAATTTAACTTAAATTTAATATATCATACAATTATGAAAAGATTTAAAAAAAATAGAGAGAGAATTAGAAACAATATCATTTTGAAGGAGGAAATATAAATGAATGTGTTCTGACAGGCAGATGTGTATGTATTAAACAGATGTACTCCATATTAAAATATAATATACATTCAATCTATTTCATTTTTTTCTACAGTGCATCCAGGTGCGTCCGGACCTCCAACACCTATGATTACTAATATATTGTTTGGTGACAAATTAGACGATGACAGTGTAGATTCCTATCTGCATAATGTAGGAAAATGTATTGAAGAGTTTGCACCTGTACAAGGTGATACGGAGGGCTTGGAAGATTTTTTGGCGGAAAAAGCTGTAGATTTAAAAATAGAAGTAGCAGAAAATATAAATTTGAATAACGAAATTAGATGTAACCTTGGAGAAAATGTTATTGAAAAGACAATTGACGGTGAAAATAGTGAGACAAAAATAAACAATAATGTGAAGAATAAAGGGAAGCAATGTATTGAAGATTTCGAGCTTGCACAGAATGATAACAAACTTCTAGAAGAGTTTTTAGAGGAGAAACCAGATGTGAGAACAGAGGAGGAACTAAATAAAGAATGGGGTATTAGAGAAGTCAAAACAGATATGATTAATAAATTAGATAATAACAGAAATAATTTGAAAGATAAAACTGCCTCGACAACTGGAAATAAAAATACAGTAACAAATTTTTATTGCAAAATGTGTAATAAAGTATTTAAGTCTCTTTGTGCATTAAAAGTGCATAGTGCGAAGGTACACAAACAGAAAATTAACTATATAAAACCTCACCCAAGGAAAAATCGTATTTGTGACTATTGTGGAAAATCGTATTATAATGTAAACTCATTTAGAAGTCACATTGAAAGTCATATTGTAAGTATTACTATTCTATAATGTAGTGTGTGTGAAGCTTATTATCTGTAAGGTCGCATCTAGCAGACGATAATAATAAGTCCAAAAAAATGCTTGCTAAAAAAACATAATGTATCTGGTCCATGGAGATTGGCTCAGAAGCTGTCACATGTGTGCAAAATGGACAGCGAAAGTTGTCAATGTCTACCCCACCAGGGTTCAGAGGACGTGAGAACTTCTCTATTTATTTATATAATTTTATCATATCTTCTATCTATACTAATCAAAGGGTCGTTTTTTGTATACCCCTTAGATAGGATTAGGAGCGTTGCTGGAGTTTCTTCGGCCACTTCTTCTCCCAGCGGCAACGCTTCCCGAAGTGGTATATAAGTTAGTTCATCTTAGATTGTCCATTCATTATAATTAATAAAATAACTACCGACCGAGTCGTGGTTCGGCACTCGGATCGGAATGCTTACGCGTAACAGAGTAACCGTCCAATCCGAGGTTACCCCTTACCGGGGGGACCCTTGCGTCGAATTACTAGTTAATAGAGGTTCAGGCTAAGCGACCTAAGAGCTATGTCACCTTTCAATCTGGTGAAGCAGTCAAGGCCAGCTTTTCCGGCCAAACTGTCTAGTTTGTCATAAAAAAACGAGTTTCTACGATGAAAGTTTTAGTCGGTGCGAGTCCGATTTAATTCATCCTTGCTACCAATATTACGCCGCATACAAAAAGTATGATATGACATTCATGATTCAATAAAGGACCAATGGATAAGGATGCTTAATGGCAAATTTGATATAGTGTTACAATGACTTCACAACACACAAGTAATTATAACTTGTGCTTTTTAGAAACCGCCAGTGCCAGAAAGATGCCTACATTGTTCACAGACGTTCAGCACCAAATCAAGGCTTAAGATGCACATGAGTACTCATTTAGGAAAGTCCAAGCCGAAACGTGTTGATATGGTAAATTAATATTTTTTTTATTCCTTTTGCATTAGCATAAAGCTGCTTTGCCTCCTTAATCGTTGCATCACCCATTACTCAGAATATGGACGCAAATTTCTTCGATCATTAGTTGTGCATTTCAATTTGTTGTTTTTTTTAATATAATTTACAATTTTCTTTTAGAGTTTTGTTTGCTCAATTTGCGGTGCGACAAGTTCCTCGGCCAATAACTTAAGATTACATTTGAGGAGACATTCGAAAAACTACGTGGCCACATGTGAGGAGTGTGGCAAAGGGTTCTATAGAAAATCGGACCTCACAACACATTACAGGTTATTTAAATCAAGTTCAACTTCCTAGTCAATCTTTATATGAAACTGTGAAATAAAACTTATCAAAAAATCTCTTGCTAAAAATTTTCGGAAGAAAGTCTACGTACAACTGCACCTTGGAACCCAATTGATGAGAAAAAAGACCCATTTTCATCATCATTCTCAAAGGTGCTAATAGGAGTCATACATATAAGAAAGGTAGCGTTATCATCGTGAATAATGGTTATCACGTCTTTAGGTAGTCCCGGGCACCGCTGAAAATATGATATTGGCTTCATATGTTATGTATTATTTGTCCATGTAATTTTAACTGTATTTTATTTATTTTTCATTCTTTTTTAATGTGTGTTATATTCTGTCTGTAATGTGTTTTGTATTATGATGCCAATAAATAAATGTCTCTGAAATACCAACTTCTTCCGTTCGACTCGTTGTCGATCAGGGTCTTTCCAGTCGACTAGACCGTCTGCGTCTGCGAAGAGATGTCGGGGCTCTTTGCATTCTCTATCGTATTCACCACGGAGAGTGTTCTTAGGAATTGTTCAGAATCATCCCAGCTACCGATTTCCATTATCCCACATCTCGACAGAATTCCAAATTCCACCACCACCATCTTGATGGTTGGCGTTCCACGACTGTACGTTTGTACCACGTTTCTCGCGTAACTTTCCTCTACTAGCGGTTTTTCCGAACGTTGAGGATTTGCGGACCTTTAAGAAACGAGCCTATTCCTATCTCAAAGGCCGGCAACGCACCTGCAGCTCCTATGGTGCTGTGAATGTTCATGGGCGACGGAGACCACTTAAGATTAGGTGAGCCGTATGCGCGTTTGCCACTTTTGCTATAAAAAAAGATATTTATTTCAGGCACCATACTGGTGAAAAACCTTTCTCTTGTGAACACTGCAATTGTAGCTTCTCACGTCGAGACGTACTCAACAGGCACATGAAACGTCACACGGGTAAGTATAAACAATATTGCTTCAATACTATGACATAAAGGAAACCCAAGCATTGTGCCTTATCACACACTTCATGGCTTCCCACGATTCAATGAATCCTATTAATTCTATTTCCTAGTCTATTTGGTCTCTCCAATTTCTCGTATGCTTCGGAAACCTGCACATGGAGGTCTCGTGTGAGAGAAAAAATAGACGCATTTGAAATGTGGTTTTGGCGCAAAATTCTAGGAGTCTCATGGACAGAGCGCCGCACTAATAAGTCTATTCTGGGCGAGCTAAACATCAAGACTAGACAAACCTCTCCAAGACTTGTTTTCGCCGTCTTTTTGATTTCTTTGGCCACATCGCCTTTCCGCCAGCCAGATAGCCTTGAAAAATGTGCTGGTTGGCTGCGTCGAAGGAAGAAGAAGCAAAGGCAGGGCGCCTACTAGATGGACGGACTCCAGGTGGCCATCCATCTGGCCAAAAAAAGAGTGGGTCTCTACTATCTCTTTTGGTGGTCACATGCACGACCCTCAACTCTGAGGAAACGATAACAAAGAAGATTTGTTCTCTATTCTTGATTAATCGGACTGCTAACGCGTAAAATAGTAACCGTCCAAGCCGAGATTACCCCTCACTGGGGGGACCTTTGTGCCGACCCGTTACTAGCTAATAGAGGTTCAGGCTAAGCGAGCTATGACCACCTCTCAATCCGGTGAAGCAGTGAAGGCGAGCCTCTGGCCAACTGTGTTATTTCTCCCAAAAATAAAATCGATAGATTTTGAACCAGTGTTATTTATCACCTACACCTCCTAAACTACCAACTAGAATAGAAAGGCATGTCAAAAGGATGAATGAAGAGAGGGTGATGGAAGTAATTGATGTCGCAAATTTGAGTAGCAGTGTAGGGGTATCCTCCCAGGCCGGTGGCAGGGGACGGCCCGATAGTCTTGTGTTAACAGAATTAGGCGATAGTATTCCTTGCCTGTTACAAAAGGCGACTAGAAGGGGCTATCGGGTCATTGGCGACAACGGTGAGGGCTAAAGTATTATGGATAAATTACCTATAAACTAAGAAAAAAAAGTTTAGTGGTTAATTTTTTTTTCCTTTAGGTGAGAAGGCGTTCGACTGTCAATTCTGCAACTTAAGCTTCATCACGACTCATGAGCTGAAAGTGCATCAAATAACCGCTTGTGTCAGTGTCGCCGATCTATTTGACTCGGAAGAAAATTACCCTGACAAGAGTGATGTGACCGTCTATTACGAGAAAGTCATCGGCACCGACGTACTACTGGAGGATTTTGATGGAACAAATGATTTGCCTTAGATTATATTTGTATGGTAATGAAATACCTTCATTAAAGATAAGATTCCTGAAAGTTTCATTGTATTCGGTCTAGCCATTTTGGAGCCTATACGGATCAAACACATACACACACATTCTCTACAATATACCCCATATTGCATGTATGGGTGTAGGTAATGGTCTTCACCCTCTCGATAAACGAATAGAAGAGAATGAATACAGAGAGAAATGAATAATTTAATATATTGTGAGAGTTAAATTAAATATTTAATGATGTAAGTTCATTGTTTAAATAAAATTAAGTTTTTTAGACAAAATCTAGCCCGGAAAACTGGACTGGGTAAGCTAATGCTTAATAGTAAAGTAGAAATAAAACTACATTTTTCACTAACACCTGATTATATTTCTTAACTCACAGCAAAATAGAAAAAAATACAAAATTATTTTATGATTTTAAGGTTAACTAAATTAACAGTTTGGTTTAACATAATTCGATGAACTAACTTAACAAAATATGATATAAATGTATTGTTCAATTATATTATGTGTACCGTTAGAACTGAGAGAAGTGCTAGAAGATACTTCTGGGAATCCTTATTAATAGGAGGAATATGACAGAACCACAATCGACCTGTAGTTAATTACGACTATGATCGTATAATAGTATGACCATACTTCGAATAATTAAAAGTAATCATGAGCTTTATGACCTCTACAAAGAACTGCATGTGGCTGGGAACATCAAATTAAAAAGACTCAGATGGGCTGGCCATGTGCAGGGAATGGATGAAGCCAGGATACGCAAGGCACTTATGACGAGGGACCCCGAAGGTCGAAGAGGTCGGGGAGGATCGGAAAGGAATTGGCATAGGAACCTGGAGGATTCGGACATGGATAGACCGAGGTGGAGGAAGTTGTTTCACCAAGCCAAGGCCCACAAAGGACTGTAGAGCTTATAGAAAAAACCTTCAAAGTAACTGTCAAGTCAATGTCCCTTTTGGGCACCCTTGCGCTGAGTTACGTCCTAGAGGTTCCGGCTAAGTAGTCTAAAAGGCGTGCCACCTCTAAAAACCGGTGAAACTGGCAGTCATCCTGGCTGAGCAGTATAGTTCAATCGCTTAATATGTATGTAATTCATTTGTTGCACAGTTTTCTTTCTGTAGCTGTGGTTAGGACCTCCCTGTGTATATAGTACTTATTTTTAATTAATCCAATACATATATTTTGTTTCAGTACCATTATAGAGTAAATAACACACTTGTTAAATGTGGATACAGTATAAATTTCTATATTTTATTTTTGGTCAATATTATAATAACTATTCATTACTCTAATATTGTATCACTTACAAAAACAATTTCTAGTCAACCTATATTACTTATCTAGATTATATTGGGACCTAGTTAAATCATGATAAATCACAGTATTTACTATGTAACAAAACAAAACATTTTATTAACAAAGATTATTGCTGTATTATTGAATTCAAAGAAATCAGCATGTAATAAAGAGATACTTGCACCACTTAAAATGTAAGATCTCATAATAATAACACATGATGGTTTTATATATGCATTGGCTTATCTATTAAGTTTTAAATGTCATAATAACATGTAACAATTAGGCACAAGAATGGATCATAAGAATTGTTTTATAAACCCCTTGCTTGTTATACATGTGTTAAGTTTTGCAAATGCCAACAAACGGAGTTTCAAAAATGAAATAATTAGTTGTTGTTTCTGGGAATACAGAAACAATTCTCAGGAACAACAACAAACTTTTCTTAACTTATTAGGTCTCTTGCGGATAGGATCAAATCAAAATAACTTACTAATATTATATAAGCAAGTTATTTTGATTTAGTTGATGAACTCTTGGAAATCTTATTCCACTGGAATTCACAATTGATACAACAAATTCAAAATTCCTTATTCTCGAGTCCCGCCTCCCAAGGCCCCTCGACCACCTCGTCGGTCGTGACCGACGCCTGAGGGGTAAGCCTTGATAAAAGTTACAAAAATCCGTCTTCAACAGTACCCACGACCAGGGGAGCAGTAGCTCCCCGCGTCGATTACTAGGGTAATGGGGTCAATACCCCGAGTACCTGCAAGGTTCGCTGAACCTCGACTTGATAAGCGAAGTACAAGTTTCATAGTCTATTAATGATCTTGTGATGAAATATGAACTGAAATTTTAGATTAATAATTTGTTCATCTGATGAAGCAATATTTATCTACCCTTATAAAAAAGGTGTTTTATTATACAATCTCACACTTGCTAATCCTTTAAGTCATCTGTCGGAACAATGTACAAATTTCTATTTCAAGGGCAAATGGCGAGAGGGATTAACCTCCCACCCGGGACGTGCTCTCCGAAGAGCACAGTGCAGAGGGGCTCCGGTCCGTTCCTCTGGAGATCCCGCAGCCCATCACCATGCACCGAGGAAGGGCCCCGGAAGGGGGAGGGTTTAGTGGGTAAACACCCCACATAACTTCTTTGGGGAAGGCATTGTATCTTGTTGAAGATGTCCCCCCAACAAAAAAAAAGAATAGGGATGAATTTAAAAAGATGTGTTAGACTCGTATGTACTTTGAATATGCATGAGTAAATACCAATTAAATTGAATCTTCATATATACAATTGGAATGAGTTAACATACTTTTTTCTTTAATATTAGGTTATTAATATCACTATTGGCAAAACCTGGCTGCCTTGAAAATATAATTTTGAATCAAGACTATAATTTAAGTGACTATTGTTAACTTAAACAATTGCTATATATGCATAATTATACAAATATTTTCTTCTTATATTTTAGAAAACTTAATTGACATACATATAACATAACCTATTAGATAATTAAATTAACAATGTACCAACTGCATGAAGCACAATCATTGTAAAAAATTTGAGGCAACATAATAAATTTATGAAGATAACCAAATGAGATGTAAGTTAACATAAATTGTATTTTGTTTATTTAGCACAATCAACCGTTAAACCAATTTAATTAATAACTATTTGTTTTAATGGTTTGATTTTCTAAATAAAAAAAACATACAATAATTTTAATTTGTACTTCAAGCTCGGACAAAAATGATTTTTTCGTATTCCTCATTATCTTTTACAATCACCTCATAATAGATAAAATCTATTTACTTTAAGACAATGGTTATTTCAAAGTTATAAGTCCGGTAGGGACTTTTAACTCTAAATTCAAATAATAATTTAAACTTGTTATATTCACATTGACTCACCCAATATAACAGCACCTTGTTACGCACAAACAACAAATTGTTCAATTACTTTAACATGCACTTCTTAACTAAGACTTCTGACCTCTGGGCCGATGGTAAGTTAGCGATGATGCTTGGCAGTTATCTGCAAGTTGTTGACGCATAGCTGTGTTCTCTTTGCGTAAATCTGTCAGTTCTTGATTCAGTCTCAATATTTCTAGTACAAGTTTATCATTCTCCACTTCTGCCTTTTCTAGCCTGCAAATTTTAAATGTTATTTATGAGAAACAAGCAACATTAGTAAAATTATTGAGTAATCATAGAGAAGCTTCAGATTCAGTAAAACCTGGGCATTTTACAGTTTGTGTGATGATTTGTTGTGGCATTTAAATATAAATTAGTGACAACCCAATTGTGATTACAGTTGAAAATATATTAAACCACAAGAAATTATCAAGATATGATTAAACAAGCATATTTAGGAGCAAAAAAAAACAAATTCAAATTGAATGAAACACTTGGATGCCCTCTTTATTATTCCGAATTATTGTGGGAATATTACGAAATAGAATTAATTAGAACCTAACAAAACTCTCTTGAAGTGCATTCTTTCCAGTAAAAAAATTATTATCATTGAAATCAGTTGGCGTGATATCGAGTTACTCATCCATTTATGGTGCACATACTTGATGCAAATTTTAGACATATGGTTTTTGTCATGGAAGCTATTGTCACCATTTGATTAAATTTATTTAGGACCACACGGAAAGCACCAGCTTTCAAATAAAAAAAGAATCAAAATTGGTTCACCCAGTTGAAAGTTAAAAACATTAAAAAAATACAGATAAATTGAGAACTTCCTCCTTTTGAAGTCGGTTGAAAAAAGTATGTCTCTTTATAAAACCATATCCAAGAACAACACTTTCACCAAAACTTAAGCTTCAATAAAGCTAAAACTAAATTAGCATTATTTTGTGTTTAAATTAAAATCACTGTGTAATACATTATTTAGCTCTTCAATGCCATATAATAAAACGATACTTCTTCATAAATGACCTTGTATCCATAAAATTGCATGCATTGCCAGCATATATAAGTCTCAGTGTTTGAATTTTTTACCTTACTAGCTTCGCATCACCTAATTAAAATAGAAATATATTCAAATCTGATTAAATCTATATATATAAAAGAGAATATGAGAGAAGTGTGTGGATATGTTCCATATAGCCCCCGAAACGGCTGGACCAACTTCAATGAGACTTTCAGGGAATCTTGAGACTGACCTGGCGAGTAATCCTGTAAAGTTTGGTGATGATCGGAGCACTCCTTTTTTTGAACTGTCAAATAAGTCATACGTCGTACTTTTATTTATGACATTAACTTGAGCTTGATTTCTTTTTGTATAAATGATAAGAATGATATTGTTTTTACTGACATGGTACATGGTTGTAGGTAATCTTCACCTGTTCGAGAAGAGAATGAATATGGAGAGAAATGTATAATTTAATATATTGTGAGAGTTAAAATAAATATTTAATGATGTAAGTTTATTGTTTAAATAAAATAAAACAAAATCTAGTCCAGCTAAGTGGGCTGGGTACGCTAGCAACAAATATTATTAAAGTGATTTCTTTTATCAGTTTGGAGTGATATGTACTCATGAACCATTATGTTGGTCATAATTAACTGATTTGTTATGTTTGATCATCTCATTGGCATAATGTTAAAGTGTACCTTTTTTGTTTCTCCGTTAGTTCAGTGATATGATCGCATGCCTTAGCCAGTATGCCACCTTTGCTAGCTGCATCTGGTAGGCCAGAGTTTGGGACCAGGGCAGCTAACTTCGTGATCCAGCTGTTGATCTTATCCCGGCGCCGTCTTTCAACTTCGTTGTGTGTTGCACGCCTTTTGTCGTCCCGCTTTAAGCAAAATTTGTTATGGGAATAAATAAGTTTTTTACAAAGCATGATTGTTACAATAATTACTTATCACAGTACTATACAGGGGCAATGACATATGATAAGAACTAAGAGATAGTATATGTCAGCGCAAAGACGGTATTCCAACCTCAAATAATAAATACTGATCAGTTAGCAATGCCTTGCATGGCTGTGGATAGGTGAAGAATATTATTGCCATTCTTATCATATATTTTGCTGTTTTAACTTATACACTTATACCCCGCCTTCTGGGGGAAGGCGGCGGTTATGTGGGGTTTTTACCCGCTGAAACCCCCCCGGTGGCCCTCCCTCGGTGAATGGTGAGATGCTCCGGGATCTCCAGTGGAACGCTCCGGAGCCCCTCTGCACTATGCGAGGGGAGGTTACTACCTCCCCCGAGCCCTCGCAGTGAGTGACTTCTACGACAGGCAGGGGATACCGTAGTCTTATTCTACGAGCCCAGAACTACAGGGGTCTTGTTGTTTTAACTTGGACTATGCTAACGTCACCCATTTGTTCTTTTAACTCTGCCAGAAGCGTTCAGATTTATTTACACATTACACTATATACATCGCACACACAGCTATCTATATACTGTCAAGTATTTAATAACGATTATTATAAAATAGTCTAGTACTTCTGAATTTTAACAATATTATAATGAATGTGTGATTGGAAAAAAAAACTCACTTTCTTAGCTGTTGTGACTGCTTTGGTTTGCAATGGTTGTCTGCGTATAGCTTTTTTTTGAGCTGGTGCTGATGAGAACACATCGTCAGGGTTGGTGATTACGTAAAACTCCCCACTTGGAATTACTGAAATATATTAAATTAGTAAAAAGATTGAAATCTGATTTAAAGAAAATGGGAATTGTTGAAAGGTGGTTTCAAAACTTAAATATTTAATGATACCATAAAGTTGGCATGTTAAATGTATATGGGTATGTCTCTCTTTGTGTTATAAATATAAAAGAGAAAATGTGTGGGTATGTTCTATATAGGCTCCGTAACAGCTGGACCGATTTCAATGAAACTTTCAGGGAATCTTCAGATTGACCTGGCGAGTAATCCTGTAAAGTTTGGTGTCGAAAGAAGAAAAAAAAAGAGGAGTGCTCTGATGGCACTCCTCTTTTTGAACTGTCAAACCAGCCATACATTAATTTTATTTCTGACATTAACTTTAGCCCGATATGTTTTTGTATAAATGATAATGAACATATCAGTAAATACAATATATTGTATTTACTGATATGTTCCGATTCTCTTCTTGAGCGGGTGAAGATCATTACCTACACCCATGTACATATCAGTAAATACAATGTATTTACTGAAGAATGAATATGGAGAGAAATGAATAATTTAATATATTGTGAGAGTTAAATTAAATATTAAATTATGTAAGTTTATTGTTTAAATAAAATAAAGCAAAATCTGGCCTGGCGAAGCAGGCTGGTATGCTACTTATATTATAAATTTACCTTAAATAAACAAAGGTATAATAACATTTACCATGGGAGGGTGAATGGGATGTCATATTATTGTTGCTTTTTTCTCCTGTCATATGGACTAACTTATATGTTACTGCCCCAGCTGAAATAACAATGTTGAAATAAATTTAAGAAAAAATGTAGTTGAACTTGCTTAAAAAGTACAATATAAGGGCTATGCTTCGCCTGCCTTCACTTGGCAGACTAATTGCAATTTTCAAAAATTATAAGATTTAAAAATTGCCTATTATCGGTTTTATCTTTATAATGTAATAAATGAGAGATCAAACAAAGTTTATTTGGAATACTACATACATATTGTACAAAATGATAGCTTCTACCATATTTATACACTAATTGTATTGTTTCAATTCAGTGGGAATAAATCAAAGTTGCTCAATTTAAATTTTTTAACTTGCATCAAAGTTTTACTGATGAATATTGATTAATGACATTGTTAGTTTTTGAATTATTTTGATGTAACTCGTAAGTTTTTGATAAATACACTTTCTCTACACCTTCTTGCTAAGGTGCCCCTCCGACTTGTTTAGTTATAAGCTTTTTGATTTAAAAATGAATGTACTACTTCCACAGCTACCATATTATTATATAATAATATAGTAGCCGTATACATATTATGTTTTATATTCTTCATCAATCAAGCATTAATTTCAATCAGAACAATATTTTTCATCATTGGTAAAATCAACTGTGCATGACATTTAATAATTCTTGCATAAGTCTAAGGACTTAAACCTTAATAAGATTTAGGTACAAATGCAAAATAGACTTGGAAACATTTTTAAACAAATTGGGCATTGCATTTAACTAAAGTTAACCTAAGAAACAAGACATGGCTGCAAAGCTCATGCAAATTCTGCTAAAACAATACTTATCTACAGTTTCTTGATAGTGCACAAGGAAACAGTGATTACAATTATTTAAGTAAGATGAACCCTTGTCACTTAATATTGGGAGATTTTTATTTACTTTTTTGTCGCTCACATTTAATTATAAGATAGTAAAATCTTGAAATATACTCACATAAGTCTCTAAAATGATAGGCCGATTGATTTTCTTCTTCGTTGTTGTCTAAATAGCTCGACGATACTAATTGTGTGCTTTCTTTGGTATCTTCTGAAAGTAATGGTAATCTAATTTAACATCATCAGCTAGTTAATTCAATAATAAATATTTTATTACATAGGTTATTATGTGTGACAACAGTTTATTGAACTTCGTAAATTATTTAATTAAAATATAAGGCATACTTCAGAACTATGTTGGTTTGCTATTATTAATTTAAAGACATTTTAACGAACGTACCATAAATTGAATCTTCCATTACCACTAGCAATTCGCTGTCTGCACTGTAAGAAATCGCAAAAAGAAAAATTTATAAACTCGAAAGATATTTTGAATGACAATCTTTTAAAGATATTTTGGCAAATTGCAAAACTAAAATGACGACCTTCGTTGGCACTCAATTATTCTTATTATATAATACATAACTTCCCATTACTAAACATAGCGCACGAATATTATTGTACCTGTTATCAAGTGAATTTTCTTGTATGTCTATGTTAATTTTTACTTTGGACATTGCGCGTAATTATTTTTGAATTTTCTCTACTTGGTCACGGGGACAAATAAATGGTCATGTGATGATACTATAAACAATAAATACAGATTGTACATACTAAATTTACAGATTACAGACAATGGAGATATACAGAATGAAAACCAAAATAATTTTTACTTTGACCATAGATTACACGTTTCGGATTTAAGGTTATGATTCATAATTGTAGCGTATAAATTTAAGCTTAAGGTTAAATCTTTGAAATAATTCTAATAAACTGTATTAAAAAAATATTTATAAACTTGCTGATAATTTTACTTACAGTGTGCATACAATTTAGCCTCTACTAAAAGTAACTCAGCTACTAAGATGAAGTGCAAATGTGGTGCTACACTGGCTTTTCCGTTTGAAAAATATCACTTTGTCAATATTATGAATGACACCATCAGGTAAATATGCTTATCGTTTTGTCCCTTTACTTTATAATAAGAAATCGAATGATACGTGGGAAAAATACTAACAAATTTTAACGAAATTAATTTAAACATTTAAAACGGGCAAGGAGACGGTTCATATCAATTGTAGGTAACGAAACATTGACCTTCTGTCTCGCAGACCGCACCTCAAACCATAGGGTATAGCATCTATAATTCTTATATGAATATATATTTTCGAACAAGGAATTTGGTTGTACAGAGAATTAAATTGCTGTGATCGATATGTGTTCTATGTTAAAATATACTATATTACGGACGTCACACTACGTTAAAACCTTCGATTTTTGTTTATTTTTAGGGCGAATTAGAGAAAAGCCCGGTAGGTAGCACCACTTTCAGAAGTATGAAATATATTTCCAGCGTTTCATTACACTGCCGATTACTTGGCATTATTTCCTTTAAACCTTAAAGGTCTGATAATATACCTTTTTTATGTTACCCAGTGTACATATCGGAGAGAATATTATTATTGTTCCATCAAAGTTACAATTAATTTTATCTATCCAACGAATCCGGCTATCACATAACATCAAATTCAATAGGTTAGCCAGTTGATCTTTTAATACAGTTCTTGTATACAAGTATATTAATGAGTAAAACAAAAGCCGAGTTCAAATTGAAATAAACGTTAAACCCTACTACGCGCAGACTTTCTCTTTTATTTAAGAAGCATCATAGTTATATTTCGAAGTTCTGGCGGAAATATTCTCTTTTTTCTTCCAATTCCAAAAATGATCGTTGTCGTCATAAATCTACCAATTTAACAATAAAAAAGTATTCTTCCACGCTACTATTAGTAGTTCCCTGATATGGAATATAGAAAATGGCTCCTAATTGAAACAAACCTTTCAAACAAAATAAAATAAAATTCTTAATATTACTATTAATAAATGACGGTACTATAAAAGCACAAAGATTAAAAAAAAATACAGACGATTTAAGAACCTCCTCCCTTTAAGTCTGTTGAAAAAAAAGATATTTACGAAATTATTGCTAATGCGAAAATTAGAAAATTCATATTTATTTTATCCAACAAACAGTTAAAAATATTAAAGGACGGCTTAATACTTTCTGTTACGAAATATAATTCAAAATTTCAACTTTTAATTGAATCGCTTAAGCTGAACGTAGCTTTAGAATTAAATTTAAATTATTTGAATTGGATTTTATCAGAAAGTTGTGATGGATCAACGGTAAACTTCATCGGAAACTTTTCGCGAAACAATATTTTCGAACTAGTTTCCGTTCAAATAGACAATCATCGATCATATTTGATTAAATTTCGACGCCATTATAGTACCTAGTTTTCTTTCAATATTAAAATAATTTTATATATTATAAATGTATTTTTATTTTTATTTTTAAAAATTTAAAAATTTTGCTTTGCTTTTTTTTTATTCACCAAAGAAAGAGAATTGTTCGGAGTCATTCTATCCGCTATAATAATAAATAACTCTAGTACCTTTATTGCATCCTAAACCTCGTAAGGCACAGTAAAAGGCAAAAACATTTTTCCTGCAGGGCTTTATCGTGTAAATTAAATACTCGCCATTCTTTACTAGATGAAATTCCTCATTTAAAGTGGTTTTAATAACAAGCTCTTACAAAAGACGTACCCCAACTTTGTTTTAGTAGGCATCGCCGACTGCCCCTTTGCTATGAGTTCGTAGTATTTGCTTTTAAAATAACCTAAGCAAACAAGAACATAAACGGTGTAGATATTACACATAAAAGTAGCCCTTTTCTGAACTAAATAACATACTGACAAAAGAGATGTAATTGAGATATTTTTTTCAAAAAGTTTTACTAACATTCTTGTAAAACTTTTCCAACTAAGCTTAAACTTGTGCTAGTTGTAAATGGTTCACGCCAATAGTCGAATGGTGGATTCGAACCTACGGCCCTACGATTTGCAGAACCCGTTCGTACCCTAAACCATTAGGCTATTGATGCTTCAAAAGTAGTGTAATGTTTATAGAAGAAGTGAGGTTTATTTTGGAATTTTACGTTCAAATCCTTATAAGGTTTATAACCATAGAAGAGATAAGGGAGAAAAGAATCAGAACGAAAATTTCATTTGAATTTGACATTTAGAACCGCCCAGAGAAGTTTTCACTATTAACTACTATAAGTCTTCCCATAGACATTCCATTCGACTATCTCGGGCGCTCTTGGTTGGGAATGCTTAACCGTCCAAGTCTTGCGCCGTGTTAGTTCCAATAGACGTTCAGGTTAAGCGATCTACGAGCTCTGTCACCTCTCAAATCTTGTGAAACTGTTGCGGTCCGCTACTCTGTGTATGTTCGTCTCAAAAAATATCTCCATACAGGAATTATTTAACTTCGTCAACTCAACAAATAGAATTTACACTTGTATTCCATCAGTATTTTAGTTCTGTGTCAAACAGTTAATTTTTTATTCATTTGGATAGCGCCGTTAAAGGTAGCAGGCGTTAAAATAGTAATAACTTTTATACTTGACTTAAATTACTTTTCATGGAGCGATATAAGCTAGGTTATAAAAACGCTCTTTGTTTTACGCCTGTGAATCATAGCTCTCGAGAGTAAGCGGCGTTTTAATGACACCTTTAATTTTGCTATAACGTTAATAGGATACGTTACGCTACATTATTATGGCGGTCATACATTTTCCTGTATTTTTTCATTTTAAAATGAAACATAAGCGTTATTTGTCCTCCATGTTTTATAGGTTTTAATACAAATTTTGAGATTATAGTATGGTTTATTTTACGCTTTTACTCAATTCCTTTGCCTAATGCCATGTCCGCCGTGCTTGCTCTGGCACATGCCAGTGAGTTGGAAACTCATTCTGAATTTTACAAATTATTTTGAATACTGTACATAAAACCCGTGTTTGTGGCTATCCCAGTTTTAAGAGAGGTCGGCAAGACATCTGAAATTCCCGGCCACATTTCCCAGCGCCAATGCTTCGTAGTGTCATTTAAAGTAAGTATAGCTTTTGAATGTCCCTTAGCTTATCCGTGTAAAAGCAACTGACAGAGCCGTGGTTCGGCAATCTCGTGTGCCCTCGGATCGGAATGCTAACATGTAACATAGTACAAGAGCGATGGTGTGTGATCCGACTGAAGCAACTAAATGCTATCGCGATAAGTCGGTAGCCCCTTGTCCTATAAAACAATTTTCCCGTACACATGCATCGAAGGCTGTATCATCACCAACTCAGTCTGTGTCTATCCACTTCCGGAAATAGGCATTTCCGAATACCTTCCACCAGATACGATTCTTTTTTTTCATGGTATTAAATGCTGTTATGCATACGTGCCCGCCGGGGAAGCGGGCATGTTATGTGGGGCTCGGCCGACTAAAACCTCCCATGGTGAGCATTCCTTCACTGTGATGGGGCGAGATGGGGTCGCCTTAGCATACACCACCAGATGCGATCCTCAGCTTTCTCCATTCAACCACTTCCTATCCTTATTAGGTCATCTCTCCATCAAGAGAATCCATTTCTGAAGGTTATGTACTAAAAATTATTTAATCCAGATGAATAATAGATAGGCATAATTGTGGAATAGCAAATCTAATTACTTTTCTACTTTGTGAAAAATATTCGCCAGTAAAACTGTTTCTGGATATATATTTCAACGTATTAGTACACTAGGGTTTTTATACGTACGCTTTCTTAACCGTATGCTAAGATAACTAAGGAGTACATCGCTCAGCCCTGTAGTTCTGGGCTCTCAAGAATAAGACTACGGTATCCCCTGCCTGTCGTACAAGGCGACTAAAAGGGGCCTCGGGTTCACTGGGCGACAAGGGTGGGGGCCTGCGTCGTCCACCGAAGTGGACCCGGGAAGAAGGCGACATCGGCTGGCCCGTGTCGCCTTGCGCTGCTAAGGCACAGGGGGGGAGGGAGTAACCTTCCCCCGGGACGTGCTCTCCTTGAGCACAGTGCAGAGGGGCTTCGGTGCGTTCAACGTACGATCCCGGAGCCCCTCATGTCATGCACCGAGGAAAGGGCCACCGGGGAGGTTTTAGTGGGTAAGATCCTTATCCTCGATCCTCGCTAAGAAGGTATCTTTGTGAAGATTTCCTATTCGTCAAAAAAAAAGGAAAACATCGCTAGGTTCTTGTAGCGCAAGTTCAGTGGTAATTAACTTGCAAAGATAATTCTTGTTTTACGTACGTGTGTACACCGCTATATATTATTGTTATTTTGTTGCCATATGTGTATATTGTTTAGATAAATGATAATAAGAGCAAAGGGAGAGTTAATACAGCAGTCACGTTCGCACTCACATGTCTTTGTTTGTGTAGCGACTTGTAGGCGGCGGGGTGCTACGGCGTCGGTTAGTCTGGGTCAAGTTTACTCTGAACTAAATACCTATTATCTATTCAGTGGGTACAAACAAAAAATTACAGTATAATTTATTGCCACCTATCGCACAGGAAATCCCTAGTTTAGGTGGCAGTGAAAATTAAATAGAACTAATACTCGCAGTCTTCTCCTCGCGTCGGTTTCCTCAATGCTGAGGGTCGTGACCATCTCGTGGGAACAGTTTGGTTTTAGTGATCCGTCGTCATTTTCCTCTATCTGCAGCCGTGCGCAGAGCATCGCTAACCGACGTGCCTAGAGTGGTGCGGATCTGGTCAGTCCAACGTGTCGGGCTTCGACCTCGCAGTAAAAAAGTTTAATTAGTAATACTGTTTGTTATAATTTTGTTAATTAATAGACATAGACATTTATTTATTGGCATCACAATACAAAACATATCACAGACAGAATATAACACACATTAAAAAAGAATGAAAAATAGACAAAACACAGTTAAAGTTACCACGGACAAATAATACAAAACATATGACGCCAATATCGGACACCGTCTCAGCATATGCTGTCGCTAGGATCCGACAGCGCTGATTTTCAGAGGTGCCCGGGACTACCTAAAGACTTGCGCGCGCAATACTACCTTTATAAGGAATTTATACAGACAATAAGAGTATAATAAATATGATACATGAATAAAACAGTTAAGAGATTAAACATATTATTATTATTTATTGACATGTATGTATTTATATATTATTTTATTTTGACTTTTTTTTTCTCTAAGCTTCTCTAGCAACCGTTACTTTTTCTCTACACAACTTCAAAGTACATTGGCGTGAAAAGCGGAAAGTTACGCATTGCTACGAAGTAGCTGTGAAATTTCGCAATACTGCTACGCAAAACACCGTATTAAGAGAAGTTATATATAATTCCTCCTTACATATGCAATTTGCAACAAATTCAGCACTCACACAATCACAGTTAATTAATTTTATAGAGTCGAGATGAAGTGTTTAAGCTACTGACAGTCGAATTACCAACTATATATTATAAATAAGGAAGGGTTTTCGGGTGCGAGAGGGCGGGTATTATATCACGTAAAACCCGAATATTAATCAAAGCATTCGGGTTAGGGATCATAGCATTTAGGTCAGTGAGAAAAGTTAATACCGTCAATTTTAATTATTGAGTATTAGATAAATTTATTATGATGTTTTTAAGTAACCCTTATAGTCCGGTTTGAAATTGGTGTACGACAAGTATATTTACCAACAAAAACAAAAACCGACTTCAACAAATCGAATCAAACATTCAACCGACTTACTGTACAGATCTTGACAGGGCACGGAGGGTTCTCCGAATATCTTAATAAGTTTCGATGCAAGGAGAGCCCTTCGTGCAACTGTGATCCAGAAGTGCATGAGTCGGTGCTACATATATTGACAGAATGTCCGGAGTTTAATGCAAGAAGATTTGAGTGTGAAAGCGAGATGAATGAAAGGATAACTGTAGAAAATATTAGAAATTTAATTAGCAATAAAAATAAGATAGATATATTTTTAAGATTCTGTAAATATGTAGTAAATAAAGTAATTAATAGAAATAAAACATAATGTAATAGATATAAGATCAGATAATAAGCAGAATTGTAATATAGAAATAAGTTTAGAAATATTGAAATAGAAATAAGAAATTTGTAGGTTTTAGAAATAATAGAAATAAGGAAATTGTAATAGAGATAAGAAATTTAGAAATTAGTTTTGTATAAAGTAGTAGACAAATAAGTTCGTAGTAAATTAATGTTAAGATAAAAAAACCCCCAGCCAAACATTCAACCGACTTCAAAAAAGCGAAAGGTTCTCAATTAGTCTGTATATTTTTTATGTTTGTTACGTCATAACTTTAGACTGTGTGAACCAATATTGATGCTTCTTTTTTTATTTCAAAGCTAGTACTTTCCGTATGGTCCAATTCGGACAGTGGCATCAATAAGTAACCCATATAACTCTTAAAATTGCATTAACATACTTAATGACATGAAAACTGGACAAATTAATCAATATCAAGCCAACCGATTTCGATGATTCATTTTTTATTGGAAAGCATGTACTACTATTAACCAAAAAGTATTTTGATGAGGAGGTTCTGATTAATTCTATTTTGTAATATCTCTACGATAATCCGCGCGTA